>OW026523.1:113953580-115424830 GCA_932274085.1 Protocalliphora azurea
TACCACTTTTAAAATATTTTTGTCTTTTTTCCGGATTTTTTTTTTTTTTTTTTTTTTCTAAAAAGCTAAATCCGAGATCAGCAAAAAATATCAAAATATATTTTCCCATATCTCACATAAACACACAAAAAATAGTTTCTGAGCCATGCCTTTTATAACAACTGGGTACTAATTTTAATGAAAAGAGTCAAGTTTTTAAACACCGGACTAGGTTATTTTCTAGGTTATTTTGGTACAAAAAGTTAGAGTTTTCAGTTCTTTCTTTATTTCCTTTTTAATTCCTTTAATAAGTTTTTATGGGATAGATATACTTATATGATTTTTTAAGAAATCTAGTGGATATTTTCAAAAGATTTTAGGGCCCATTATTAAGAGTTCTAAGTTAGAAAACGAACTTAAAAAAAACTAAGCCAGAAATTGTTTGCTCAATATATTTTAAACTAAAAGGGATAACCTACACATTAAAGGAACAATAGAAATTAGGATTTAAAAGAAATAATACTTCTATTATTTCTTTAAAATCCTCACAACATGATGATTTACAAACAGATTAAGAAACTAAACTATTGATGACATTCTATAAGTGTAAAAACCGTTAATATTTATTTTATCACTAATTATAATCATACATGTACTTAGATCAAAAAACTTTTATAAGCAAATATCTGAAAAATTATCTGCAAAAGAACATATACCCGTATCTTTGTGATGTTTCTAAGTTTTCATTAAATATAAATAAAAAAATTTAATAAAAATTTTATTTTTTAATTGAAACTAAAATTTATTTTACTATTTTCTATGTTCTTACTTTTTCGAGTAAAATTTTATTTTTGAGATTTTTTTTATTTCACTTTTTTTACTAGCTTTGCTAGAATTTAAAACTATCAAACCTAATGAGTCACACGAAATATAAAAAAACCTTGCCTAGTAGCATTAATTTACGTATAAACTATACGAAGGTAGAAAACAAACGTCAAAAACAAACAAGTTATGTATTTTTCAACTATATTTTTAAAAAGCATAATTATATGTAACATTTCATTTTTATGGGAATAATAGTATTAATATGTTTTGAAAAAAATATAGTTTAACAACATGGAAAAAGTTTGGTGATATTTAATGATTATATAAATAATATAAATAATATTTTTTTTATTGCTAAAATTTTATATCTGCTAAAAATATTCAAAACGATAAAATTTTTGTAGTCAACTATATTAAAATTTTTATTGAATTTAAACATTGAATGATAAAACTGAAACAAAAACATTGTTATCATTCACACAGTATTATTAAAATTAATGAAAATTAATAAATAGAATATTATATTGCCGTAGTGACAATGCGGTAACCATGTTTTTTCTCTGCGTATGGTAAAAACTGATAAAATAACATTTTCAAGTTAATATTTTTATGTTTTATTTCATAATAAGTTGTGAGTCCATTGTAAAAGACCCAGCAAAAACTTCCTTTGCCAATTAGTAAGTTAAAATGCCATTATAATAACATTATTTTAACACGGTGATGTCATTAAAGGTAAAGTTAACTATTAACAACAACTGGTACAACTTGTATTTATTGCAGACGGGATATCGATGTTTTCTTTGCGTTGTAAAGCATGTCGTTCGATAACTGTATGTTATCGAAACTTTTGCTGTACAGTTGTTAAGCATAAGTATTTAAAAAGTTATTTACGTATTTTTAATAAAGATAATGTTGTAGAAATATTTTATATATTTTTTTTAAATCGGTCTAAAAACACGCATTTTTTACATTTATTTGTATTTTACATTTAGAAGAACTTGGTAAAATTTGGAAGAAAAAAAAAAATATCTTCAAATAAATTTCAAGGCAAACATACTTTTTTCATAACGAAAGCTAAATAAAATAAAGTATAACTATTTAATTTTATCACGGGTTCTTATATGGAAACTATGGTCATTTATAGACCTATCCTTTTGAAATTTGGCTATAAGGTTACTACTTAAATGAAATTTATTTTTACTAAACTCTACATTTATGCGGTCATTTATATAGGAATTATGAACGAAAAGGTAATTGCGGGAGATATTCCTGTATGGGAGATTCATAGACAGCCGGACTGACAGAAGTTTGAAATAAAAAGAGTTCAAAAAGTATTTTTTCGATATATTTCTAAAGTAATTATTGCAACAAAATTATAAAAAAAACGCTATACACCTTTGAATTAAGCGTAATTTTTGGTGATTCTACCTCACTATATTACTATTGTGAATCATATCGTCATTAACCATGGCTTTATAGCCTGTAGATTAATAGAAAATTGCTATGTTTTATCAATTTAAAAAATGTGTAGAGATTAAATAAGGTATGTAAGGGGCATGAAAAACTACAACATTAATTATTAGTTCTTCAACAATTCATGTGTAAAGAGATTATTCAATCTCTATCAAAAACTTCTTGGGCAAATATATCTTTTGAGGTATTGGAATTTATGAAAAATTTTTAGTGTAAAATTTGCTTTCATATTTAAGAAATTAAATTAAAAAGATCTTTATTTATTTATAAGTCTTCTGGCATATTTTAAAATTTTAATTCAGATTTCATACATTTTGAACTCTGATCAAAAGTGTCATGTGTTTATATGCATGTGGCGTTTATTTTTTGTATTATTTAATGTTATTTTTTGTTGCTATTGTTATTGTTTTTATTGCATTATTTTACTTTCTGTTATAAATTCATAGGCAAGCACATACACATCAACATTTAAACGTTATTTTTTTTAATTCATTCCTGCAGTTTATTTTGTTCCTGTAATTTTTTTTATATGTACCTACCGTGTATAAATATTCTCCGATATACTTTATAAACGTTTGGTTTTTAGTCGTTCATTTTTTTTTATCATTATTTAGTTTTTTTTCGCTACTTTCGTTTCATTTTCGATGGCATTATACAATATAAAAAAGTAACAATGAGCCAATTTGATATCCGAAACAAACATAAATACAAACACTTACATAAATTTATGCATGTGTTGAATTATTTTATGTACAAACACTGGCACAAACATATATACGATTTTATAACTAGACATTTTTCTCTTGATTTGTTTTTGTTGTTTTAGCTGTTTCTTTTATTTTTTATTATAAGTAGTTATCATTATTTGGGTTATTATAGTCATTATTATTGTATACTTGAAAGTGATTTTTCTAGCTTATTATATATGTATGTGTATGCAAGCATGTCTATATATTTTAATATATAACACATACTTGTGTATATAAAGTGTTGGTTTTTATTAGTGTAATTATTTGATGAAATTATGTATTTATAGAATTTTAATATGGTGTAATTTTATTTACATAGAAGACACAATAATATGCAAAATGCTTAAAATATAGGCTTGAATATTATAAATAATACATAATAATTTTATTAAGTAGGCTAGTTAAATTTTTATTAAAAATATAAAGAATATGTTTTAAAGAGCTTGCAAAAATGCAAAAAAAGTAATAATAAAATAAATAAATAAACTGTTTATTAAAGCTATTTTAAAAATTTGATAAATGTGTTCAAGCTTAAAAATAATGATATTTTAAAGAAAATTTTATTACTTAAAAGATATTCCTAAATAAAAAATTTTACTGCATACTTTTACATAGATTTTTTTTAGAGAATAAAAATCAAGAATTAGATTCTAAAATTCTACCGTAATAAATGAGTCCTGAGTAGAAATGATAACTTTTGAACAAATTAAAATTGTTAATAGTGATAAAAGAAATCTTTACAGCATACTTTTAGGTTAATTTATATTTAAAGCATTCGTAGTTGTTTTCAACACATTTTCAATTATTACTTTCTTTTGCTATGGAAATTTAATAATAAGATTCCCCTCTTTTTTTATACTTCTATACTTTTTTGTATTTCTAGATTTTTTGGAGCATAAACAATTGCTGGAATTGAATGAACTATCTGCATATGCAAATTCAACAAAGAAAAAAGGAAACAAAAAAACTTTAATAAAAAAGGGAATTGTTAGTAGAAGAACATAAAAAGAAAAGACTAAAATTTAAAACCAACAAAGAAATAAAAAAAATACTCAATATTTCAAAAGGATTTGAAACCACAACAATAACAATACATAAAGTAAACCCAAAATAAAAAATATTTTAGTTTTAAAACTGACAAAAATAATAATAAAAATAAAATAAAACGAATAACAATAGACTGAATTAGAGTCCAAATATTTATAATAAATAAAATACAACTAAACCGAATATTAAATAACCAAACCAATATAAATATAAAACAAAATTCTCAATTTAAAATATTTAAATAGAAAATTTTAATAATAAATGCAATTAATTTAAACATATCATAAATTAATAATAAACACAATAATTTAAAAATTAAATAACACTCCAAAAAATAAAAAAAAACTGCATTTAAATTAAAAGCAATATTAGTAGAAATTCAATACCAAAAAAAATATTCCATTATTCAAATTTCTTGTATGAAATTTATAACATCAAAATAAAACCAAACAAAACTGCCCTTTTAACAAAATTAAATAAAAAATATTTTAACTTCTGTAAACCAACATTGCCACATATTTCTGGGTACTCACCTACAAATACATACATAATATACAAATACAAACATCAAACAAACAACATATTAATTTTATCGAATACTAACAACGAACAGTTAATTAATATAACAAAATTGTTCTTATTATTTTGGATTTTTTTTTTTTAACTCATATAATTAAAAGTAAACAATTAAAGATTTAATAAAATAACTAAATACATTCAGAAGAATTAAAAACAAATCAATTGACAAAAATGTTTTTCAACGTAATTAAATAACACATAGAAACAATTGTTAATTTTTCACAAGTATACATACAAAAAATTGAAAAATAAACTTCATTTGTTATTATACAATAACAATTTCATACTAAAAAAATATTCAGAAAAAACATTACGTACAATTTCATGCTGATAAAACTGAAAAACAAAACAATGAGTTTCTATGAGAACAAATTGTAATCATTCTACAAAGAGTAAAAAAAAAACGGAAATAAAAACAATTTTAAATTTTCATACCACACAAAATCTATTCAAATACTTTATAAATGACACAAGTGTTTGTTTCAGTGAGTGTGTGTGTTAAATAATAAATTCGTGTGAGAAAAAAACTATACAAATAGAAAGTGTTTAAAAATTCATCAATTGAAAAAACTTAAATTCATCATTTTATAAACAAATATTAAAATCATCAAAAATTATTTAAGGTAAGTTGTTTTTATTTATTTTATAAAATATACACACTCATATTGTTTATTTAATATATATATATATTTCTTTTACAAATAATTCAAATGTGGTTTATAGTCGAAATATGTGTACGATAAGGCGATACATATACTTTGATTTAATTTTTATTTGTAATAAAGAAATTATATTTCAGAAAAAAATATACATATACATAGTATACAAATTTGTTATTTAAACAAGTACTGAGTAGGCGCACAGTGGTCGAAATCACTGATCCAGCGGCATTTAATTTTAAATTTAATTTTAAAGCTTCAAATCGATAAATATTTTATTTTATATACAGTTTATCAATACATCACTAAGTAAATTGACATTTGTTCTTTTGCTTTGTTCTCAATAAACGCATAGCTAACAGCGGTCAAAAATAGCATATGTTGCAGCAAGTGCACTTAAAGAATATTGCTACTATTTATCTAGTGTGAGTTATTGGTTATCTTTTAACGAAGGTGATTATCAATTTTGAAAACTATAGTTTTTTTTTTTCGAAAATGTAAGGTATGTATTAATTAAGAAATGAATGTTTGTGACCCATATTTGTGTAGTTTACTTAAAATTTATTACAGAATGTAACATTTGTGATAGCATATTTAAAGAGTTATACTCTATAGTTTCGTAGACTGCAATTTTTGGAATAAAATCGGATTCGGTCCATTTTTTGTTTCGTTTATTATCTTGGATTATTGTTGTTGTAAAATATCTAAAATTATATTTGCTAATGAACTTTTTATATACAGTGAATTTTCCCAAATGTGCAGTTCGTTATTTTAGAGACATCTTAATGAAATTTACCACGAATAATTATTTTGGTACAGGACAAAGCATTGGTTCTTATCGGATCATTATTTCACCCAGCATCCATACAAATGTCCTTCCGGTATAGTGGTTTAACGTTCATAAATGCCTATAATATACAAATATTATAATAAAACTCGGCTCAAATAAATACTATATAATTATAAATATGTGTGCTAAATTTAATGGGGAACGGTTCATAATTAATCATAGTTCTCATATAAACCACTAAGCTGAAAATCATTTTAACGTGTATAAATTCCATATAATCATTAATTTATTATAATTATTTGACACAAAAACTTTTATATAAATAGAAAGCAAAGTAAGAAATTTTATGAGTAACAGTCCATAATTAGCTATAGCTCCCATATACCTACTTTCGGAAATCTCTCTAAAGTAAATATAAGATATTATCAACATAATATTATGGCTCATATACATTAAAATGAGCATGAAATATAGAATATATGTACTATATACGGCCAAATTTTCATATTTATAAAGTAACATTGTTAAAAATACAGCAATATACCTAAATCAAAATGGGTGTAATGGTTGTCAGTAAAGAAATTTTTTTAATTATAGAGCATATTTTTGTGTTATATGTGAGTCAAATTTTATGTAACTCGCTTCATTAGTTATGTGAAAAGCAACTGTTTTAAATAATTGGACGTAAAATGTGGAAGTGGCTTTCGATCAAACTCTAGCAAAGAAATTAGTTCTTTATGTAATCCAATACAAAAATGTACTCTGGACTTCATATTTTCCAGTTACGAATTTAATGCCACTGTGAGGCGATACAAATACTTTGAATTAGTTTGAATTTATTACAGAGAAATTATAGTTCAGAAAAAAATAATAAGGTAGTATACAAATTTGCTATTTAAACAGTAAATTAAAATAATTCAATAAATACATGTTTATTATTAAAATTATTACTAATAGTTGAACCGTAAACTTTGAAAGTAAATCTTAAAAATATGTCTTGAAATAGAATTCCTTGATAAGAACGATGAACCTTTTTTTTAATAGACTCTAGTTCTTGAGATAAACTACTCATGAATCATGAATTCCATGAATAACAAAGTGTGAGAGTGAAAATATACTTTTGAAGTGACGTAGTGTACTTTTGATACCACATTGAGTAAATCATCATGTTATTCTTAAAATTTTCGATACATCCCCAAAATTAAAAAAATATATATATTATTATTTTTTTTTTTACTAGATTTTTACTTATTAACGATTTTAGATAAAAAAGAAATCAGGCTTACTAAATATGTAAACATGTGTTTACATTATTCTAAACTTTTGCTGAAATATTGTTTAAAATATCTCTAATTTTATTTATTTTTTTATTTCTTTTTTTTTTTTTTGCAACACCTGATGGATTTTGTTCTATTATTTTATATGAGATCCTATCTTTTTGTAAATTTATACTGAACATGCAATACATTTGTTAAAATCAATTAAGAATTAGTGAAGTTAAAATTTTTTACCTTGTTTATAAGAAATATATATAAAATAAAATAAATAATAAAATACTTCTTAAATTATTTTAAAATCTATTATCCAATAAATGTCTAAGATTTTCATTTATAAAAAAATCTTTGCTAATAAGGTCTCGATTTAAAATTTAAATTCTTCGTTATATAAGGCAAATTTAAAATAAATTTACAAAGATAAATTCATATATATATATATTTATTTATTTTTTTTTTTTAAAGAAAGAAAATCGTTAAAAATTTCAAAATTTTTAACAAAAATTCATAAAAAAAAATTATTCCCACGAGTCGTGAAAAATCTTTTTTTTATCGATAACTACAGATTTTGAAAAATCAAAAATTACAAAATTATCCACTAAACTACCAAATTTAAGAATAGGTAATTTCTAAAGTAAATTCAGCTTCTTCTATTTTGTCACACAGTTTTTTTAATTGCATCTACAATTTTATTTTTCTAATTTTCGAAAAACTCTGGATTTATTTATTGGAAATTTTCAAAATATACAAAGTATATAATTTTAAATATTCATAAATTTTGTGTTCTCTTTAAACCTAATTAAAAATAATATAAAAACGAAATATAAATTAAATTGTTTAACCAATGAACAAATTTTTGTAATGAAATAACAAAATTAAAAATCGGAAGGCGAAAAATGGATTTGCATTAGAAATGATTTTTTTAATATATATTTTTTAAAATTATTTTAATATTTGAAGAGGACATAATCACTTTTCTATTAACCTTCAAATCCGTGAAATCTGTCCTCAAAAGATATTTTAATATTTACAAAAATTGTGAATAAAAATCGTGAATTTTTAGAAATTTCAAAAAATTGAAATAGTAATGCCATTATAATTTTTGAGTTGATGTTAACAAATTTTCTGGAAATTAAATGTTTGTTTTTTCAGATATATGTATCAGTTTGGAAGGCAAAAATATTTATTTGCTACAATTTAGTTTTTAATAAAATGCAAATCTAAAATATAATTCCGAAAAGTTAAATAAAGACTTTTAAACAATTCCAAATCAGCTGTACCATTTTCTCGAAACCATTAAATAACCACAGTTTTTTTTTTTTTCTTAAATTTTATTTACTTTAAAATATTTACGACATTTTAATTAAATTTATTTTCTGCAAGTATACGTTCAACATTTTCATGCACAAATGTAAATCAACTGTTTAAAATACACATAGAACATTAAATAAACACAAAAAATTTCTAATAAAAATATGAAAAAAGCGACACATATACAAAACAACATTCCCTTAGGATAAATAAAAATAAAGAACGACATGTTTTACAACATCAAGCAATAAACAAAATTTTCTAAAGAAAACAAATCAAAATTCCTCTAACTCTAAAATGTGAAAATAAAACAAGAAGAAAACAGAAAATCAAAATAAAATAAATTTGAACAATATTTGAATGATGCTGATCTGGCTGCCACTGATGATGCAACTTTTACAGGCAAAATATATGTATCACATGAGTAATAAAATGACTGCTAAACAATATAAATACAAAATATATATGTTTACACGCCATCTTTCTCTTATAAATGTTGTATGTATGTATATGTTAGCAAATATGCAACATTGAAAACATGAATGCGAAACTTGATTGGAGTATTTTGTTCAGTTGATTGTTTGTTTATTTTGCTAAAAATAAATTCCTAGCTATAGTAATAAACCACTCACTCACTTTCCAGCTGATGAGAGAGAATTACATACGACATGTATCAACAAACCAATATACTAATAAATAACACAATGGCAACAACTTCCTTTTCCTCCAATTTAAACTTGTCACTTCTTTTACACTATGGATCTTAAAAATGTTTTTCATTATATGATAAGTGTTTCAGTGATGACATTTAAAATTTTCTAGACATTTATAAAACCATACTAAACCATATGTGTTAATGTGGTTTTGTATTTAGTAAGAACAAAATTACCAAAAAACCAATACAAACTTATTAAAATTGAAAATATTATAAATATTCACTTGTATTGTATTGAATAAACAAAGTGTAATTTTATGGCTGAAAAGTGGCTCATAAGTGAAGTGACGGCATTGTTAGACTGAATGCCCAGAGAAAGAGAATTAGATAGACATAGATTAGACACTGACATAAAATTTTTATTGGAAAATTACTCAGCATGAAAAAAAAAAACAATAATAATAAAATTCTTTAGCACCACATTCGTGAAATGTTTAGTTTGTATATTATTTTGGCAGCTACAATTGAAAATTTATAATAGGGTTCTAGATATTTTTAAAATTTTATTAAATATGAAATATTTTAGTTAAAAGTAAAAAGATTGCTTTAAAAAAGAACTAAACAAGAAAAACAATATAAAAAAAAAATTTTATGATAAAAACTTCATAAAAACTTAATTGTTTTCTTAACTTTTTTCAATATTTGGTAGGATACATCGGATTAGAACATGCAAATGCTGAAAATAGCTTAAAATGGAATAAGGGCTTATATCCATATATTTTTGTAGAACAATAGTAGTAACGAATGTTTATAAATGCATTCTATTAATCACGATTTAATTAAAATTCAACCCAAGTGAATAAATCAATATGTCAAATTTCGCGAAGATAGATAGAAAACTGACCATGGCTTTCAAATAAGCCCATCTACTCACTTTAATCACTTTAAAATGCATAAATCCAATACAATTGCTAGCATAACAATAATATTTGACGTGAATAAGTTTTATATAGGTAAGATACCTAGAGCAAAGTTTTATCGCAGTCGGTCCATAATTGATTATAGGTCCCATATAATACTACTTTCGGGAATTAGGCGCATAATAAATGTAATTTAAATGATAATACCACGATATTATTATATATACATATGTTTTACAAGAATCTAATTTACTCATACACCACCAAATCTTGTAATAACCGATCGACGTATGGTACAACAATTTAACAAGGTATGTGCATAGAGGTAACAAATACACAGTAATATCAGTTATTTTGTTCCTCTTAAATAAGACTGAAATGTCAAGCAAAAGAAAAAGCACGAACAACTTATAAACAGTGATTGTTGAAACTGAAAAATAATAAGAATAAATTGTAAAAAAATTGTCTTTAATGTTTTTATAAATTGAAATGAATTAAACATTTCTATACAGCACTTTTTTCTTTATTACAAATTTCACTACCGAAAAAAATCTACTTTTGATTGTAAACAAAACAATACATGCAAACGTAAAAAAAATTTGGCATTTCAGTACTACACTAAATGAAACTAAAAATAATCAGCGGGGTTTATAATATACTGTTTATACCATGGGTCGATAATTGACCATATGTCTAAAGAAAAACCCCCTTCACAAGTTTTAAAAACGAATGGATATCAAATGATCGGACTTGACCAAGTACTTGTTGTTTGCCTGCTGAAATTATTAATAAAATCACAGCAAAAATCATCTTATTACGAGTATATTTTTTAAATTAATTAAATTAAACTAACAAGATATTTTTTTTTTTTTTCAATATGCGTAAATTTATATTATATTTTAAGTCTTTTCTTCATATTCTGAAGCTTATGTATCAGTCCAATATTAGACCTAAAATACAAGAAAAAAATTAGTATGAAAAAATAAAAATTCCATAAAATTCTGTTTTTAAACTACTTTTTTTTTCTTTTTGTGAAGTTAACAGATTTTTAAAATTATTTTTGTATCAGAAGATGTAATGTAATGTACAGGAACAAATGATTAACATGAAAATGCCAACTTTCCTGTGTAAAGAAAATGAAAATCTATATATATGGTTCTTTTATATGTACATCTAACACTGATCGATAGATTGAAAAGATGGATTGATTTGAGGTTAGTCTATTTTGCAATCCCCAACTAATATACAGATTTCCCATTTAAAGCTTAGTACAAAGAAGGACGGTGGGAGCCATTGAATCGCTAGCGATCAGCCGGGATTGGAGAAGTTCGTGTCCTCTTTTCAACTAATTTCATTTCCAATACATAATTTTTATTATAGACTCCCGGAATTTAATTCATTTAATAAAACTACTTTAAAATAAACCGGTATAATCACAGACACAAACAAAGAAATCAAAAACCCCTCTGTGATTATAAATGAGAATGACTCTACACAAAAGATATTGATCAAATTACTAAAAGAATTGATGTAGCCCTGATGTTATTGGGTACATCCGCCTCATAACCCTCCCTTACCGTGATTCTAGTGGCGCAAATGAAGTTAACATCTAGAATCCCACGACGAGCAAGTCTTATCCTAACATTTCCTTACATGATTGAAAACAGATTAAGCTTTAGCTTTACCAATTCATAATGAATATCTATTTAAAGTTTATTTAAAATCATAATAAATTCAAATAAAAATTAAAATAGTTGAATGATACCTTAAAAATGTTTTCCGAATATATCATAAATTTTACATTACTATAAGTAATATTTTTAATTAAGATAGAATATATACAATGTCTATAAAAATCTGAAATACTAAATTTTTTTAACAATATAATTAAAATATTTTGATAAGGTTTTTTTGTTTTTTTTATCACTTTAGTTGTATTTTACTTCATTTAATACCTGATTAACAATTTTAAATTTGCAACATAAAAAAAAACGTATTAGTTCACCTATATTTTGCAAACTTTTTTAACTACAAAATGGCATTTTAAGTTCAAATAATAAAAAAATTATTTTATAAAAGTCTCTCAAAATTTCTAGCAAGAAATATCGGTTCCCAACAGGTTAATTACAAACCGATAAACAATGAATCGATCTTCAAAGTTTAATAAACACACATTAAATTTAGTACTAAAAAAAACAACAACAAAAGGAGTAGTAATACTTGTGAATTAATATACATCGTAATCGAAACAAAGAGAAAAAAATAGTATAATAATCGTAAAAGAATAATAACAATTATCCATTATTTATCTCTTACTCCTTCTTTTGTATTGCGTCTGCGCAAGAAAAAGTAACAGTGATAAAATGAGTGAGAGTACCAAAAGTTATAATAACTTACCAAACTTTATCATGACGATCGCAGAGGCCTCAACGAGCTAGATGAAGTTGGAGTATTGAGGGGGATGGAATGTAAAAATTATTGTAAATTGTGTAATTGTTTTCTCTCTATCATGTTATGTGTTTTTTGTGTATTAGGTGTAGTTTTATCTTTTGGGTGTTTTGGATGATGTGTGTAATTATGTGTGATTTTGTTGTAATAATGATTTTTTTTTGTATTGTTGTTGCGTATTAGGTGTAATTATGTGTATTTAGGTGTGTGTTGATTTTAATTAAATTTTAACTTTTAAATTAATCATAATTTTTTCATGTTGCAATTTTTATTGAATTCCATTTAAATTTTCCCATTAACATAATTGTAATAAATAATTTTAATTTATAATTATCTTTAACATTATAATTTTTTTATTCATCACTTTACTTACTTTTTTAACTAGATTTCACTATTTGTTTTCGTTGTTAATTACTTATATTTTTGTTTTGTTTAGTTCTAGGAATTTTTAATAATTAGCTTCTTTAACTTCAATCGTATTAAATTATTTAACTTCCTTTCTTTTTCTTGTTCGTTTATTATATACTTTTAATCTATGTTTTCCATTCTTATTCTGTTTTTTTTTTTCATTCTGTTTTGATTTCGATTTTTATTATTCACCATTTCTCTAAATATTCCCTTTTTTTCATTTATTACTTTCAATTTATATACTGATTTTCTTTCTTATTGATTTATTTTTTTTTTATTTTCTTTTTTTCCACTGGGATTTATTTTCTAATCTATTTTTTTTTTTTTTTTTTTTTTTTTTTTGATATTTTCTCGCTTAAAAAAAAATTGTTGATTTGTTGTAATTTGGTTTTCTTTTTTTTTAGCAAAACTCTTTCTTAAACTATGTTTCTATTAATATAATTTTGTTTTTAGTTTAGTTTCAATTTTATTCTCCCATTTTTTATATTTTTCTGAATCTTTGTCTTTTTATTTATTCATAATGCACTTAAAAATTTAGCACTATTTTTACTGTAGATGTTGATGATGAATGATGAATTTTTCGGGGATTAAAATGAGGAATTCTATTGCAGGTTAGGACGAGACAAGTTGAAGGTATAAAACTTTAATTCTTCAAAACAGGATTATTTTCAGAACATTGCATTGATGATGAACAAATCCTACGAAATTTTCGGCATTCTATTCTGATAAAATTGGTGGACCTAACAGACATATATTAGACATCATTTACGGACAAATTTGGATAGGATGAATTGTAGTTCGAACGAAATCATGATGTTTTACGGGTGGAAAATAGTGATTTCAAATAAAATGATGAGAGAGAATTCTCTTAGAGAATGTCCGCAATACAGTTGCTGGGTGTGACAAATTCTCCCAAAGGCCTAAACCAAATTGGACGTTAGATTAAATAGAAGCTATTTTTACAAGGAATCTCTTAAAATATACATACCTTCTCTCTCAAAATTAACAAAATTTGGCTTATATAGAAATTTATACAATGGCTATTTAATTTATAGCAATTAGTATATGTATTTAGGCATTATTAATAAAATATTAACTAGTTACCTCAGAAAATGTACGGATAATAAAATTGTTTTATTTAAATAAATATCAGGATCGTATGAAGATTTGTTATCAAATTTCGGATAATTTAACTATTATAGAGTTTGATGTTACCTCTTCAAGAGCCAAAGGAAAAAGGAAGTAGCAATATTATATCAATTTTAATGACAACTCGGCCACGATTTTCGAGCCGTGTGTTTAGTAGGTACATAATGAAATATCAAAAGTGCTTTACTACACTTAATTACGACTCATCATTTACTCCTAATTAATATCGTAGACAAAAACCAAATTACATCAACAAAATTCCTACTCTCCAAAGTCGTGTTCAGCAATGATTATTTGTATTAATTAAATTAATATTAGTTATTAAAATAATCAAAAGTAATAATTAAAATTATAAATAATCTAAAAAGAAATATAAGTAATGTAATAACTATAATATAAATAAATCAATGGAATTTGTTAATATAACATGATATTTTATAAAAAAAAGTGCAAAATGTATCTAAACATATGTAATGATTTATTTTGTTTTTATTATTGGTTAGTAGTAAAAGTCTATGAACGCTAGTAAACTATATTGTTTTCTATTAAATAATAAAAAAGATGTAAAAATATCAAAAATTGCTCTAAAGTAAATTTCTAATATAAATATGCAAATCCCACAATTCTAAAATTAAGTTTTACATGAAATATTTGAATTCATAATGGAAAAAAATTCATTATGTCGAGAAAAAAAATTTTGGGGTTAATTGCAACAATCGTACACCACAGTAAATTGGTTACTAAAGCTATATTATGAAAAAACGCGTTTTGAAAAAATAGGTTTATACGAACCCAGCAAAAACTTTGCTTTCCAGGTAAGCTAGCAGGTATAATTGGAAATAAAAATAAACTACTTATTTTTTGCCTGAATAACTAGTTATTTTTGTTCGACTTGTCCACAAATTCATGTAGTTATTTTTTGACTCTAGGGGTACTCAAAAATATGTACCTAAACGAAAACAAAAATAAAAAAAGCAAAAAAAATTTGCTGTCAGTGAGACTCGAACTTGGACACACACTAACCATTCGTTTTTACTGACTAACGTCTCACTCAGTACACCATCTCGCACATAGCATCCGAAGCGACAAAAACTCTATTTAGTTTAAAATATCTTTTTAGACATTTTGTTATAAAAAACTAACAGCTTCAGAATGGGGTTGAACCAACAACATTCTGGTTCTTAATCCGGCGCTCTAGCCAACTCATCCACGTGATTGCAGTATTACTGCGCTATTATACTATTAAGTACTTATTAATGTAATATAGAGTAGGCAAATAATAATGACGCCTCATTACCAAGAAACTACTTTAATAAGTAGTTGTTATTACCAAAAACCAAAAAGCTTTTGCCGTTGATTGGCAATTTTTTAAAATTTTTGAAAAGCTGAAATTTTCGTATTTAATCCATGAAGATATTGTTGTTTTTTAAGTGGTAGATTCAATATAGCGAAGTCTGAGAGCATGTGGCGATTCTTCAGGACCCACACAGAGACAAAATATGGCTGTGCTTATCTTAATCTTAGAGAACATATTATGATTGTATTATATGGTTGTTGTAAAAATTATTATGGTCATAAATAGTAATAAGCATTGTCACAAAATAAACTAAATTTATTATGTGATGATCCGATTTTTGTATTGAAATATTTGATCATATTATGTTGTATCACATTATGATTTGATTTTTCATTTTATGACAAAATTACCATAATATGTTCAAAGTCATAAAATAAAATACATGTTTATTTGTTTGATCACATTTTGTAATAAAATTACTTAATAAAAATGAATTAATATCTCATATTGTTTGAATCATCCCGAATATAGTCAACCTTGTCTACATTAAAAATTATGAGCTACTAGTTGTAAAAAGCTAACATATTATATTTATTTATAAGATTTTATAATTAGTTTTTTTTTTTTTTTTTTTGTAAAAATAACAATATGCTTCAGTCAATACCATAATTTTATAAAATTTAAACATACGTATTATTATCCCGAATGCAATACATCGGCGAATATAATATTATTGCCGTATTAATATGTTTCCGTCCGTCATTCTTTTTAAATGGCGTTTCTAAAGATTTGCCACAACTTACTGAATGAGTAAGACATCAAGATATTGAAAATCTGCCCCAAATTTTGCTATTATAAATCACAAATATGTTAGAGTTATGTATCAGCAAAATAATGTGTTGATCATTTTGTTTTTATTTTTTATTTTATTTTTTTTAATTATAACAATTCGTTTAGCTGTGAGAAATGATCAAAGTAAACGCTATGGAAATGAGTATGACTGATTTTATGCCAAAAAGTAGTCTAACTCTTGTATTCCTAAAATGTAATTAATAAAAAATATTTACATATATATTTTAAAAGACAAGGTCTTAAAAATGGTTAAGAAAGAAATCTTGATTTCCATGACAGTTGCATCCTACTGTCAGCGTTTGACAAAATTTCACGTTCATCGGGCTAAAACAAAGTAAAAAAATAAAAGAACTGCAAAAATGGCTTCAGTAGCCACATAATACAATTAAATTGATTTGACACTTTTAGAATCATATTTTTAAATTAAGGAAAAATATATTAAGACTCATTTTTAAAAATTTACTTTTGAAGTTCTATATTAGCATGTAAGCGATCTTTTCCTATACCAAAAATCATTTTGAATGCTTTAGCGGGTGATTTTTTTTATAAATTTTCAAATGTAAAACAAATTTTTCGTGGTCATAAATAACAATAAATATGAAAATGATAATCATAAATCGATCTAACTTATCATATTTTTATCAGATTTTTTTATATTTTATATACAAATTTTATCATATTATGATCCGCTTTCATTACATATTTTCTGATGCTATGAATCAATTTTGTTATATTGCGAATAGATTTTCTTCGTATAAAAAAGTGATTAAAATTTCAGATATTTTTAGATATTTTTACTTACTGGATTATTTAATAGTTAATCAATATTTCATATTATTTGATATTATATTAATTTATGTTAATAAATGAGAATTAAAACGAAGGTGGAAAATAAACGTTAAAAACCAAATATTTTGAAAAACGAACAAGTTCTGAACTTTTCAAACATATTTATAAAAAGCATATTTATTTGTAACATTTCATTGTTATGGGAACAGAAATATTAATGTGGTTTGAAAACAAAATATGGTTTAAGAGCAAGGAAAAAAGGTTGGTAATATTTAATGATTGTAGATATAATTATATTTTTTATACTAATAAAATCTTGTTTCTGGTGAACGTATTCAAAAACATATAATTTGTTTATATTAAAATTTTTATTCAATGTAAGCAATGAATAATAAAAATGAAACAAGAACATTGTTATCATGAACATAATATTATTAAAATTAATGGAAATTATCAAAGAGATTATAATATTGTTGTAGTGGCAATGCAGTAACCATGTTTTTTCTCTGCGTACATCAAGTGGTATATATAATATATATAGCAAAATAAAAATGGTAAATATTGTGACCTAAACCTGACAGATTTACATCTTTACGTTTACGTCACAAAATATCAATTTTTCATCAAAACTTAAAAGCACCAATCTACAAACATGGGTAAAAAATTAAAATAAAAAAACCTCAGATTTCTAGATAAATTTAAAAAATCGAACAACAGTACCAATTAATTAAATCTCTAGAAAGTTCTAGTTTCCAAAAAATTTTCAAATTTTATGCTAATTTTTATTAAAAAAAACATATTTTTTATAGTAATATACATTCTTAGTAAAAAATAAAAAATGTTCTAGTTAGACCCGTGATTTTCAATCGTTGGTATAGAAATAAAGTCCAGTTATTAATTGTTTTATATTTTTTTTTATTCAGTTCAATCGCATCGTTTTAGTAACTTTTGGGATACCCTAATATACTCTAAATTTGAAGAGAATCAAGATCAATTTTTTAAAATTCACCAAAAATTTACGAAATATTTTAGTTTTAATATATTAACATCAAAAATATACCTTAAGTAGTATAATATATATTAAATTGAAGAATTTAGTTGCTATGTCAAATATAAAGAGAGTGATTCTGAAACCAATTCCAATATTAAAGATTGCTGAAAAATAAATAATAACAAAAATCGCCTTAACTAAAAGCCGCTTAAACTTTCAATAAAATGCTTTAAATTATTAAAAAAAAAAAAACTCTCTCATAAACATTATTCATATAGTCAATCTTAAATTAGCTTCAATAAATTTAAAATGACAAAAATTAAAAACAAGAGTGCCATCAAAATGTCACGTTTTTTTTCCTAAGAAATCGATTTCCCCAAAAACTAATTTAAATTTTCCCGATGTTGCACGCGTAATATCCGCTATTGTTTCATTGAAAATGTAGATGTTGTTGTCTATATTTATAATAATAGAACACAAAAAAAAAAAATTATATTATTTTTAGATAATCATCATCTAAAAATTCAATTCAATATTCGAAATAAGCAGATATACATACACACACATACATACATACATACATACTTACTTACTTACATACATTTGTTCGCAATCGAAGGTGTGTTCACAAGTGTTTATAGCGTGTGTTCTTTTATTGTATTGCTGTTGTTTTTTCTAAACCCTTTGGATTATTTCATTTGATTTGATTTTATTTCAATTTATTTATTTATATTTCATTTTATTTTCTAATTTTACTGTTTTCGCTGCCATTGTATTTGAATAGCATTATATTTGTTTTCTGATATATTTTTATTAAAAATTTTTTAATTTTAGTTTAATTTGGAAAGTGTGTGTTCTTTTTTAGTTTATAAGCAGTGTTGCCAGTGTAGGCTTTTTAATGGCTATAATGTTATTATTTCAACAAAGAAGAAAATAACTTCTTATTTGCTATTACTAATTTTATTTTTACAGAGTCATTCCTTTCTAAATTTTTGTGTATTCTTTGGTACAAAAATCAACATTATTTAGATTTAATAAAAAAAAAAATCACTTGCGGCACTTCATTCTCCAAATTAAAAAAAAATTTTAGTTACTTAATCGATCATTATAATTACTTTTTAATATACGTCATTAAAAACATAAACTATTTATGAAAATAATTTTAAAGAAAAGAAATTATAGTTCAAAAATAACGAAAAATCACTTCAAAGCATTGGGTAATTTTTCATACGAAATATAACAAAATTTGTAAATTTTATTCTTTTTGGCGGTTTTTCGTTGAGTCATTATACCAGGTGTTATTTATAAATTTATTACAATTTAAACAATAAGTTTCTATTTTTTTTTTTTTTTTTTTTAATTTTAATTTTTTCTTGGCCTTATTTTTTGGAGTTTTTGACCTTTTTTAAAGTTAAATTTTGTGTCTTTGTTTCCGATCTCCTGGCAATACTGTATATAAGTGAATGAATTCTATTTTTTAGGCTTTTAATAAATATTTTTTTTCAGGTTTTTAAATTTTTATTTAACATTTAGCTATACTAGAAAACACATGTTAAATAAGTAATGTGCTTTTTTGCTTTGAAAATTTTTATTGTAAACATGATAATAATTATGGGAATAATAAATATTTAATGATTAATTTTTTATATAAATATTTTCTTATTAATAAATTTTTGTGTGGTTTTTCTACAATTTAATTGCATTTTAATTAATTTCTGTAAATTATTAATTGATTAATGTTGATACAAAATGCCAATAAAGTGAACAAAAATTCTTTTGTGGAAATGAATTTTCTAGATTTGTAAAATTATTTCCATTATTTCCATAATTTCCATTTGTATTCCATTAAATTTTTCAAAGAGCAGTTTAACAGCTTAGTTTAATCCGCCTTAAATCGGGAAATCACAAAAATAATTTCTTATAACAAATTACACCCATAAATATTAGTTGTCTGCATAATTATCTTAAGCTGACTAATTAAAATATTAAAATTACAAACCAAAACAAACTTAAGAAAAAACGCAAATTATAAATTCTTAAAGAAAAACAAACAAACACACACAGATAAAAAACCCTTACCAGAAAAAATTAAAATCAGCTAAAAAATTAAAGTACATAAATTTCCCAGAAAACTGAAATGAAAACGAAATTGCAGAAAACTAGATCAGAATATGGAAAAATTGTTAAAATTGTTATAGTAAAAGTATTATTTACCAACATCTAACCACATAATTAATTTCGTCACTAATTATGGTAGGAAAATATGAAAAAGAAGCTCAAGAAAAAGCAACGAAACTACACATAAAATTTAATTTAAAAATCTTTTAGTAGAAAGAGAATATTCTGTATGTGTTTGTTTTCCCAGATAGCATATATTTCTTATTTTCTCCAATTTCAACTTTTTAACCTCTTTTAACTTTTAAATGATAAAAAAATATATATTTAACCTCAACTCAAGACATGTGTTACTGAAAGTTTCCCTTTTAAATAAGTTTTCCATTTCAAAAAATTTTCTTCAACAAGATTTTAAATAAGTGAATTCATTATAGAGAAGAGTATAATTAGAAAGAGAGCTTTAATTCCTTGAGAACTTTGAAAAGTTTTGAATCTTTCTTAGGTCTGCTTGTTACTCTCACATGTGTGAGTTTATGTCTTTTTCTTAAGGATGTGTGTGTTGCGGTTTAATATTGTTTGCTGCAAAGAGTTTAAATGGGGGAAATCTTTAGTTTAACTACTAACTCATTCTCATAAATTAAAGAATTTTTCGCTTATAATTAAAAAAACGTATATAAATTATAAAGTTGTTGTTTTTTTATATTAAAGTGGTTTGAATAAGAAGAAATTTTCTTTAAAAACTAAGAAATTTTCTTTAAAAACTTAATTTTCTTGTTTCACTAACTTTTTAAAGTTTGTTTTTGATATACAAAAGAGTGAGTATGTAAGTGGTAAAGAAACTCTAACAAGTTAATAACATTATTTACCTTAGCTACACCAGGCTCAAAGAGAAGTGGTAATTTAGGTTAGGTTAGAATAGGATACACAGAACTGCGTGTTAACCTAGATTGATTGTTTCAAATGTTGATGAAATTACCAAATGTATATCTATGGAGCCTAAGAAAATTTACAATTTACGGACAGAATGGGCTGCTATCATATGGTTACGCCAGGCACTACATGAGAGAAAATGAGTATATTAAAAAAAAAAATAGTTTTTATTGACAAATATTTTTTTTAAGGAAATGCAATTTAATATTTCTTCTAGTATTGTATTGAGAAGCATATTTTTCATGTCGAACATTCAGATTTAAGTATACCCGATTGAGTTGGAGAAGTCACGATATATCGTCTTATTTTAGCTCTTGATACTAAAAGATGCCTTTCATCATGATCATCGAAACTTATTTTATAGCGCATCTGCTTTTCGATTTTATAAGATATCCACATATTCTTACAAACGCCATTTAAATATATAAAAATTCTGTTTTACAATTTCTATCCTCTATATTCAATATGATAAACAATCATATTTTGATTTAAAGGAATATTTCAAGGACTAAACGAGGAATGTTAATATTCAAAACGTTACCAGCATCGCCGTCGTCAATAATATCAGAATAGTCTTTAGTTCATTCGATAAAAATCCTTCAGATATCTTCATTACCTTTACACTCAAGTTCCTCAAAGCTTCATTTCGGGAAAATACTTTTTTACAAAAAAATTATATTCCTTGAAAAAAATTGCAAAGGAAAATACTACCAAAGAAATTCTATATTGTACCTGGCGCAACCACATGGTAACGCAGACAATTAATTCATAAAAAAAACTGGATAAAAATATTTTATATGTTTTATTGATTTATACCAATATAATAGAGTACTGTTTGGTTATATAAAAATCATAAAATATTTTACCTAAAGGCTACATTATGTCAAAAGATACATGAATTACCTATTCATCTTATTCATTTATATCTTTAACAAAAAAATTTTTTAATGATTTCAAAAAGGATTATTTGCTTTCAAACGCATAATATAAATTACGTTCTATTATGTTAATATAAGTAACAAGTTTCCATATGATAAAATATAATTCAGAATTTTGGTTTGCTTTGCCATATGGGTGCGCTTGTCAATTTGGGTTAATCACAAGACCATTGAAGCTGATCAATAGAAAGTCCTCGAAAGAATAGAGAAAAAGAGGGAGAAAGAAGGAGAAATAGATAAATAATAAAAAGAAAGTTATATTATAATTATTCCATAAATCACCTTAGTGGTGAGCCCTTCTTTTGGTACTGGTTTACCCTTATCGGTCTCGTATATATAACTGTAGCTGCCACAGACATTGCAAATATCTCAGCTTGAAAGATACTACAAGCGTTATCCAGTCTTGAACTATGTTTGATGAGTAACTTTTCGCAGAAAACTATACTGCCAGTATCATTTTCCTTTTTTAATCTATCTGTATAAATCTCAAGCACTTCCTTATTTCGGTTATTATATTTCCAGTTCGTTCTCTGTGATATGGTCGTTAACATCTCCTTATCCCAACAGATTTCAGTCGCTATGTACTCTCTTATAATGTTATCATAGTTAAACTTACTAATCAAAAATGAATGTCCACTTTCCCCAATTTTAAGTTGTCTGTTGAGTTTCAACCTTATCTGGGTTTTTAAAGCGTTTTCTTTGATGGGTAGGTGCATAACTAGTAAATCAAGCATGGCTTCAGTCCCCATGTTTTACCAATAATTTTCTGACAGGAGTACGTAGCTGCGTATACCTTTTTTAATCTTTCCCCTAGATTAGATATTTAATTTAGCTTATTATCGTATATTACCCCATAAAAATTTAGCCTCCCTTTAACAGTTTTAGGATTCTACCCCCTAATTTAGTGGGATGGAAGTAGATATTTTCGTTCTGAGGATTTTTCCCCAGACCACACTTGATCGTCCATTTATTCAATATTATTATTTAATTTAATACGGGTATCAACAAGGTCGGTGATATAACTCCACCTTGAGGAGTACCATCATGATTGGATAAATTCTATCTAAATCAGATGAGTTATATAGTCCATAGGTATTTATTGCCCATTAAAAGTCAGATGTTATGGTTATGTGTTAACGGAGGCCAAAATGTTGAAGTCAGCTGGCAGCCTGAGAAGTGAGTTCCAAATAGTTGCACCAAGTTCTCGTTTGCTGATATTGTCCAAGTACCGTTCAATGTTTTTTTATTATCTGGGACATATTTCTGTTTCAACATTATTTTTCTAAGTCCTGATGTACCTTTAATTGTTTCGATTTCCTAAAGCTTCCTATAAAGCAATGTCGTTAAGCTTTACTAATCTGTTTTTTTTTTTAATTTATTACGTTTACTTATATATTTATATATTTCCCATTTAGTTTCTGTATTATGTTTCCTGGCAGCATTAGTGCTTTTGTAGTGCTTATTCACAATTTTTCAAGATCTTTGTATTATCATTCCTGGTGTTTACACGGGCAATTTTCTATAAAATCCTCTGGGAGAGTTTTCTCAAGAATGCATGTTAAATATTATATATGTATATTGTTTCCTACCACTTCCTTCATTAACATTGGAGTAACTCTTTATATTGTGATAAAATTTTCCAGTTTATTCTCCTGGGGCTTTCTGAGAGCTATATAGGTTCCTGACCTCTTATCTCTAATAGAAATTTAATATACTTATGGTCTGAAAAAGTTGTTTTCTCCATATGTTCCAAGACAGGGTTTTCAATGAAAGGAATTGTGTCAACAAAGTAAGATCAAGAACTTTTTACCGGTTCTTGTCTCAAATGTAGGTTATTAACTTATTAACGGCAAGACTCATTACGGTTGTATCTATGCTATCACATCCTATTACTAAGTCCACATTATTCTATTCAGAGTATTTTGTCAGTTTTGTAATTTCAGGATGAAGTTCAGATAGGAAGTTCATATGCATCATATTATAATGCCACAATACATTTCCTCTTACTAGTTTCTAGTTCTGCTGTCGTTTTCTTTTTTGGCTAGAATACAAGCCCTATTTTTCGTTGAGCTAATATAATAAAAGATTTCATACCTTTTCATATTAAGGTCACTTATTTCGCTTAATGTGATTTATGGCTTTAGGATCAATATCATGTAATTTAAGAAAAAATTGAAAAAATAATAATTATAAAAAAGAATATTGAAAATAGTTTCGATAAGAAATTTAAAAATTATATTATGTAAATTTAAATTTATTTTAATCCAGACCAAAAACTCGGTAAAGTTTTCTTTACTTTTTCCTTCTGCTTATAAATCTGTCTTCAAATGTCAGTATTAGTTCTGAAAATTTCTAGAGGATTATATATAATTTTATATGATTTTCAAACAAAAAATGTGATACTGTGAAAAGTTGTTAAACGCATAATGCTTTTCATCAGCAACAACAAAAGTTAGTTATTATGTTTCTAATTTTTACTGATTTCGTTCTAGACTCCGAAATGTCTAATATCTATATGTTTTGTATTTTTTATGATTTCTATTTGTCCATCCGTCTGTTGAAATAAACCTTCCGAAGATCGATAGCTTTGGGACAAGTATTAGCAAACATTAGAGAAAAGCTCACAGAGTTCTAAGAGCACAATTTTCAGAAATTGGTATCAAAAAATATATCTCAATTCCAACTTTATTTAAATTTGTTTTTCAAAGCAAGGCCCTTATTATGACGATAGTTATATATTACTAATTACACAAGTTTTCAAAATTGGGTCAACTTTTGGACCTAAACAGATGAGGGCTAATGTTAATGTAATTTGGATAACGTTATATATAGTATTCGTGTCTCAAGATTGGTTCTAGTTTTCAAGTTCTCGTGCATTGGAGCAATGTGCTATGACAACGATTTTTTGGTATTGATGTACATATTTAAAGGATTAATTGTAATCCTATACCAAATGTCGGATTTGTTTGTAGCAGAATCATAACATGTTTGACACTCTAGCAAACGTTAATTAAATGGAACGGAAATAAGATCATTTTCCAATTTGGTGAATTTTCGGATTTATTTGACTTCATGATACTACATTCGATATCATATGTCGCGGACAATAAAACGATTCCTTTTCACCACAGAGTATTTTAAATTTTTACATAAAATTTACCTTATTAAAAATTGCGAAAACGAAAAAATCACCAAAATAAAGAAAATACTAACCGAAAAAAAAGACGAGACGAAAAAACGACAAAGTGTAAAAATTACCAAAATTAAAAAATCGCTGAAACGGAAAAAACGCCAAAATAAAAAAGTCACCTAAACGGAAAAAAGCCATAATATAAAAAGTCACCAAAATGGAAAAAATTGCAGAAACGAAAAGGTATATAAACAAATGAAAGAAAAACGAAAAAAAAAAACGCCAAAACGGAAGAGTATTGTTACAGTTACTCATAATTTTATTCGGCCTCTCTGTTTTAAAGAATTTTAGGAGAGGAAAAAAGAGCTGATTTTTTTTTTTAAATTTGCAAGTGTTTTGTTTTTGGTTATTTTATTCTTCACATATTTTAAAGATTTTGAATTTTTTGCAGAAAAACCAGGATCTATAACATTTATAAATAGATGAAAGAAAAAAAAAAGAAAACGGAATGACATTTATGTATTTTTCAGATTACAATTGATTCAGTATTTTATTAGTTACTTCGTTAAACGATTCTGCTAACAATTTTTATTTTTTTATTTATTTGAAAATAAGTTTCACTTGCACTAAACTCTTGTTTTCAAAACAATTTTTTTCCCACGGAAATGGCAATTACTTATTAAAAATAGTAATAAGGCGTGTTTATTATTTGCCTACTCTATATTATATAAATAAGTACTCAAAAGTATAATAGCACAGTAATATTGCAATCACGTGGATTAGTTGGCTAGAGCGCTGGATTAACATCAAGAGGTTGTTGGTTCAACCCGATTCTGTTGTTGTTTTTTTTTTTTTTTTAAATGTCTAAAAAGATATTTTATACTAAAAAAAGTTTTTACCACTTAGAAATTTAAGTGCGAGATGGTGTACTGAGTAACACGTTAGTCATTAAAAACGAATGATTAATTTGTGACCAAGTTCAAATTTTTTTTCTTCGTTTAGGTACATATTTTTGAGTATCCCTAGAGTCTAAAAATAACTACATAAATTTATGGACAACTCGAACAAAAATAACTAGTTATTCAGACATCAAATAAGAAGCTTATTTTTGTTTCCAATTATACCTGCTAGCTTGCCAAGAAAGCAAATTTTTTGCTGGGTACATAGTTAGCAGCTGTTAAATAATTCACCAGATGATTCTAAAATATTTTATTGATAAACTTAGAGGCAATCTAGATAATTCATATAATTCACAGTAGTGCCAATATACCATTTTGTATCTTAATTTTTCTGAAATAGTAAATCCGTGTAAAATTTTTATTTCATGTTTACTATCAACTTGATAATTATATGTGTAATAAAATATGTCAGCGATTTTTAGTCAAATTCCTTTTTTTAATAAAGCAATATATTTCCCAAAACAGCGTTTTTTCCCCAAAAAATAAGTTAGCAATGTTGTGTTTATTGTTTTCTTACAGCTCCCCCAATTAACTTTTTGATTTTTGTTTACAAATTTCCTATAACGAGACAACAATGCTCACTCCATGCAAGAGAGCTGACAACCACCCACATTTTTTTCTCATTAATTTAATATAGGTTTTTAAGATTTTTTTAGAGCCTTATACCCAAATAGGAAAATCTCATCCCCAAAAATCCCCAAATAACTGCTTATATTTTTCTCAAAAATCTTCACTAAAATAATACAATATATTAGATATTAGTATAAACTTCATTATATTTTCTTCGTACCGCAATCCATATACTTTGTAGAAATGCAAGTTTGGCTAGATAATTTACCTAAGTATTCTACTTTTAAAGTAAATAATTTACGTAATTTTTATAGTTAATGCAAATACCGAAGGAAGATTAAATTTTTCTTTCTTCAATGATATGGTAAATTAAGTTCCATTGATTCAATTATTCTATGGAATCCTAAAACTTAATAAAAAACAAATTGAATACAGCTTTGTCCAGTTAGAACTTCCAATTTCATCGAAATAATAATAATAATAATAAATAAAAGTGCGAAAAATAGCGACCTTTTAGTAATATTCAGCAACATGCAATTTATTTATATTCCTTTGATCTTAAATTTAATCTAAATAAAATTTTATTATAATTGCTTCAGCGGTTTCTAACTAACACACATTTGATTTTATAACCATAATATGGATAATTATTAAAGATTTCTATTGTATTAATTATTATTGTAATAATAATAATAAATTATTAATTGATCAAACACTACCTTCTCAGCCAATCCATAAATAATCATCTTGTTGCAGAGATTGGAACTAATTCTTTAACTTTATGGCATCATATTTTGTATAGCAGTTATTTTTTATTGTCTTCATTGAACTTTTGTTGAATAAATAATAGGCATATCTTGCAAAATATTAATATCAGACAGAATATTATGTATTTGTTTTCCTAAGCTAAAAAGAAATCTTACAGAAATAAATAGAAATTTTCAAAAATCTTTAAAAATCCCCAAAACGTGAAATTTATTCCCAACAAATCCCCAAACTAAATTTTTCATCTTCATTTCCCAAAAGAAATCCCAATTTAGGGAAAAATCTCCTAATCTGACAACTCTGCTTTAAAAAGATTAATGATTTGTTTGTGTAATTTGTTAAGTGGAGGAGTAACACTTGTAAGAGAAATATTTTTTTAAGTGTTTATTTTACCGTTAGCGAATTCAATAATTTGTAAACAATTCATTTATTTTAGTATTTTTCTAAAACTCGTGGTGTCTAGTTCTGTCTAATTTGTGGTGAAAGTTTTAAAAAAATAAAACAAAATATTGGTGATGATATCTGTGATATAGAAAAAGTAAACTTTAATTTAAAATTTTAAAAATTAATTAAATTAAATATAATAAGAGTTTAAGAAATAAAATTTATTAAAGAGAAATGAAAGAATCAAATTAAAAATTAAAATTAATATCTTAAAATATGTTTTATTAAAAAGTGTATATATATTTATTTTAATACAAAGAAATAAAAAAACATGACAAAAGATCATAATTTTTTAACAGAAAAAGGGTCAAGTTTACTAATGATGCTGTTTACATATAATAATATAAATTAAAAGGGTAATAATATATAAGAGTTAGGTGTTTAAATGAATAAGAGCCCCTTAATATTTCAACTTATTTTTAATAATCAAAGCTGCTTTTGGCAATTAAAAAGGCAAAATCATGAGAAATTTTTATTTTTTTTTTATATTCTGTAAGGAAAAAGAGTAGTATTTTCTTTTACTTTTATTATACAATTTTTACCCAATGCAGGGGAGAAAATTAAAAATAATTGTATAAAGTGTTTAAAATGCCATAAAATTGTTTAAAGTTAAAATCTATTAACTCAAAAACCCAAACCCAGGCTTATGGTAATAATTAGAAATGTAAAAGCAGGGGCCGATGTCAAATTTTTTCATATTTATTTCCTTAACAACATTATTTTATTTTTTTTTTTAATTTATTGTAGTAATTTATTGTAGTTAGCTTCTCCCCTTGACTAAAATATATTTTTATTGTTTTTATTTTTATAAATAACATCAGCAAGTATTATAACAAGAAATCTAACAAATTTTCCATACTTGAGTAATTTTCCTAATGCTTTCAAAACTCATAAACTACTATAGAAATAATAATAACAAATAAAGAAATAAAAAAAAAAAATAAAAGGAAGACAGAAAACCATGAAGCAACAAGAAAATATTATTATTTTTATGTTTGATATTAATTTGCATTTATTATACCCAACGTCAGCAACATTGCAAAAATTTGATTACTGGCATAAAACTTTATATAAAGCTATTCCTTTGCTTCTTCGCTTCTTTAGTTTTGTCTTGTTCATGTTTGATTATTATTTCTTTACGTTGACTCCTTTTTTATTCTCAAGTACAGCGGTTTTTCTTATTTTGGTTGGGGTATTTGTTGTTGTTCTGTTTATTTAGTATTTATTTTTCTTCCTCTCTCCCTGCATGATATCTCCTTAACCATATTTACCGTTTTAAAGTTTTTCATTTGCTTTTATGCCGTGATTCTTATTATTATTGTTGTTGCTGTTATATCTTCGTTACAACTGAATGATTTTGTTGTTGTTGTAGTGATTATTTGTAGCAAACTAAGTCTTACTGCATTAAAATGGGGGAGAAACAGGAGAAACCATCACAAAAATATTCTTTGTAGTGTTAGAATTTTGCTGGTTTAGTGAGTATTATTAGGAATTATTTTCAAAAGTGAAGTTTACACTAGAGATGGTCAAGTGACAGCTAGACTGAAGTAGAGCCGAGTGAAATGTAATCAAATTTAGAGAAATGCAACTGAAATAAAAGAACCTAAATTTATGATAATTTTAAATTAAATTGTTAGGATGAGAAGTAAAATGAAAATAAATATTTAAAAAAAAAAAAAAAATATTTAGGTAGTTGTAAGAAATGGAATTAATTTTATGTTTAGGTTTTATGTTTAAAAATGTACCTATTAATGTATTCTTTCCTTTGTAGTTTAAATAATTTTTTGCTCTATTTTTATTGATATATCGAAATATTGCCAGTCGATGTATATAATTCACAATGAAGTTTAAACGATCATTTTAAAACACAATGTAATAAAGATATAATATAAAAATAACAAACCCGATCAGGAAATGTACAAAGTTTTATGAAAAATGCGGATTACATTTTGTTGTTTTTATTTTCTTAAAAAATATTATCATATTTTTTAAAAATGTATGTATATGTATTTCGTAAACAAACTTGAAAAATGTTTGAAGTAAAAAAATAATAATAATAATAATAAATAAATTAAATTGTTGTTTATTTTCCATTGCCGTCTAAGTTTTTGTTTAATTTAACAATGTGGGCTATGTAAAGGAATCCAGCTTGTTGTGTTTATATGTACATCAAGCATAATCCTAAAATGTTATACACTAGTGATGTGTCATTTTAGGTGAAATAACTCCCAAAAAATAACTTCCAATGTATCAAGTTTCAGAAAAAAAAGAAAAGAACTCCTAATTTAAATAACAAAATAATTTGCAAAAGAAGAATTTGGAAGTTTTGTCACAAAATAAAAATAATTTCCAAACTTAATGGAAAAACATTCAATGAAATAATTTCCAATTTAGAATATGAAATTGGGGTAAATAGTAGCTTACAGTATAGGAGCTGAAAGACATTTTTAAAACTGTCTTTACTTAGAAAAACTTTACTTTGCAAAGCTGCAAGTCTAAATAGAAAAAAAGTATGCGCGGAAGAACTTTCGTTAGCAAAGCCAGAGTTTCAACATAATGAAATTAATGAAATAAAACCCAATTTGTGTGGACAAAAGTTTGGGAGTTATTTTATTCGTTTGCTGAGACATAGTTCATTCGGGAATTATTTTACGATACCTGAGTTACATAGTACCATGATGGAAAATAGGTCGAACTATAAAGCATAGCAGTGCTGACTTTGAAACAGTAAACAGTATTGACGGTTTTGGAAGGTTGCTAATGTAATGCTAATTTCTAAAAAAGTAAAATGCTAACAACTAGGGTGATCGAGACGTTTTTCCAGCCGTTTTTTCGGTTCAAGTACTGTTGGTTTTTTTTAAACAACTGTCAGTATTGGTTTAGTTTTACTCATTGACATCCTTTAGCGACCACGCGGCTTCTGTCCAATCTAGTCTTCTTTTTCAGTCACTTTATCATTGTTAAAGAATAATAAAAATACTTTTAAATTGGAGAAATTGTAGCTTTCTTATTTATTAACATCTTTTCCTGCTAAAATACATATATTTTCACTTTTTTTTTTTGGAAATAATTATTAATAATGTAGTTGCAATCACAAAACAATGTCCAAGAAACGCCAAATCGGTGTAAAATATCATCACTGAACGTCAAAGTATTCAGCAGAACCCGAAACAGCCTGTTCTTTTCCATGCAAAAGAATTCGTTCATTTGCAGACTTAAACTTGGCCAATTTATGTCCAATTAACTCAAAAGAATGAAGCTATATTCCACACAACGAAGAATGTTAATCTCTCGCTGAAGTAACGTAAATTGGTTACTAAAATTATGTGATTTAATTCTCTTATAGTTTTCTCCTATAGTTTTTCTAAAGTTGTAGATTTACGCCAATTAGCTGTAATTAACCGATGACCTCAAAGTCATCAAAATGTAAGCCGTTGCTCAAATTCACTCGAATCTATATAGAAGATTCATTATTTTAATTCTCCAATCCTTGACAGCTTGTGAAGCCACGGGGGCATTTAAAAAAAGTAATTTTCCATACTTAATAAAAACAATACGAGATTTTTTAGTTCTACTAATGATCTCCTATATCAGACTTCCTCCTCTCTACTTTTCTGCAGATGAAAACAACTTTTGACATTACTTTTTATTTAACTGTTGAAGATTTGCTTATTGAGACAAAAAAATGAACGGCACGCTTAGTCATGATCTTATAATAATGACTGAGTAGAGCCTCTCAAATAAAGTAAAGGGGCGACATATCATATTTTTGAATAGAAAATATGAATATGAAGGAATCAGAAGCTCTTGATGTAAAGTACAAATGTCTCTGTTTTTAAAGATTTAACATATATTTATGTACTTCTCATCATCTGGACTTCTTACTTTTTATACCCGTAAAGAAAAAATCTGATTGCGGAAACCATAATCGAAAAGCAACATATTATGATTGGACTATATGTTCATAAATAATAAATATGAACTTTGTAATCATAAAATAATATAGCTTCTCATATTATGATCGGAGTTTCTGCATTTTTCATTTAAATATTCTATAATCTTATGATAAAGTTTTATAAAAATATGCTCTAATTTTTTTACCATAAAAAATTTTTATAACATTTCATAACATGTTTCATATTAATCTTAACATGATTGTTCGTTAACTAATTTAATTTATTTTATTTACATATATGGTGCAAGATAATACAATATACCTTTTATTAGCAAATAGTAGTTAATTAATATCTTATACTGCTTGAATCACACTCAACATAACCTTGTCTACTTATATTCATTATGTATAAACTAAATAAGAGTTATAATGAAGTTGGAAAACAAACATTAAAAACAAAATATATTTAAAAATAAACAAGTTACAAATTTTTAATTTTATAAAAAGCATATTTATTTGTAACATTTTATTTTTATGGAAATAATAATATGATTAATTTACTTTTTACTCGGAGCACTTGCCTTGTTAGCCACAAAAAATATCAGCAAAAAAAACGGATTTACTACTAAAATACCGGTATCAAAATTTGTGATTGCGGTTGAATATAGATTATTTATAAGCCTGCTAATTTTTATTTGAATCGGAATAAGAACATCCCTTATTTCCCTCATATCACGAAATTAAAAAAAAAAAATAATAATAATAAAATAAAATTTTCAAATAAAATACTGATCTAAACTTTATAAAAACAGAAGGAGGTGTCGTAAAGAATCGAAACTCGGTACACATGCTACATTATTTATTCTTGCTTAAATTGTTTATTTATATTTTTTACATTTTAATGATTTAGATTCAATATAACTGTTATTTTATATTGTTTTCTCTTACAAAAATTTTGAAAAATCAAATAATTATTTGCCCAAAAAATCGGACAAATAATTCATTTATTAAATCATTATTATATTAATATAATTAATTTATTTAAGTGGTCACACTTTATTCATATTAAAAACTTTTTTGCTTGCTATTAAATACTTTAATTTGCCCAAAATCAGCTTATTTTTTGTTAGCCACATAAAAATATTTTACGGTCATATTACGGCAAAAAAATGTTTGTCAGTTTTTGTCAAATATTTCCCTGACCGTATTTTTAGACTTTTGTGTAAGAAAACTAAAATGTAAAATTTTTTAAATTAATTGGAAGTAATTCTTCTTTTATATATTAAAAACCAACACTAAGTTACAGAATCAAGCAAAAAAAATTGTATAATATTTTATAATTTTTCCAGTAGTTCATCGAATTCTTGTATCAAAATTTTTAAATGCTCTATAATTAGCGCATTATTGTGGATTTTGAGCGAAATATTTTGAGTCCAAAAATTACATTATTCTCATTTTATTTTTTTTTTAATTCTGAAATATTTAATTAATTAATCAATTTGATATTTCAATTTAGTAAAGTAAATTAAGTTAACATTAAGAATTCTTAAAACAAAAATATGTTTTAATTGACAATTTTACTGAAAAAGACGAAACTTCGACGCATTTTATCAAAGAAATGAATTTTTTGAATTTTTTTTCCTGAAACTGTTTAACCATTCTCTTTTCATTAATACTTTCTTTAAATTCTCGGAATTTAGCTCCCTTTTGAAGCTGAAAAAATAATTATTCTTAAAAAGTTCTTTTAAAATTATATGAGCCATACTGTTATCTTTCTAAAAATATATTTCTCAACACAATTTGAAAAATATTTTATTTTGATTTTTGTCTATGGAACAAACCACTGTGCGGTCGAGGAAAAAGTGGATAAGTCTGAGAGGATATAATTTTCATCGCAGTTTGTTAATTGAAGAAAAAAATAAGAGCTTAAGAGTGTACAGGTTCGATTGTAATTTATTTGATTTTAATTGCAAAGTATCAGGTGGATAATGGTTGTGGTAAATACATCCTCTTTATAATCTTTATTTTGTCTCTAAAATATTTATTCTATCTATAATAAATTTCTCAATTTGGCGTAAAAGTTTTGTTTATAAATTTCATTATTACCTGAAAACTTGATGAATTTAATCTTCCCAAAGAAAAAAAAAAGTCACATAATTCTAAAATATTAATAGAAATCAAACCCATAAAAAATTTAATTAAATATTAATTTTTCAATATTGAAAACAATCCTTTTTTCTCTACCTTAGCCTTATATTTTTTTCCAATCACCCTTCATGTCTAAAACACACACACTTGGCCATCGTCAAAAAAATAAATAAAAAATAAAAAAAGTATTTAAGAATGAAATGGAGGTTTATTGAAGTTATATACATTTCGAAGTGTGAAATTATTTATTCCTGTTTCGAGTTAGTTTTTTTTCACTTTTCACTTTTTCACTTTTTCGGTTCCAACTCACTCTACTTCGTTTCGAAAAAATATTTTATTTATTTCTTTTTTTTATTTAACTTGCATCAATTTACTTTATTTAACTAAAATTTTATCTTTTTTTCTTTTATTTCTACTATTTTCCACTCGTTAACAACAGGAGAACAGAGTGTTTTGGAAATTTTATAATGTTTAGCAAAATTGACTGAATGACTGACTCTATATTTAAATGGTTGCTTAGTTGGTTATTTTCTTCATTTTTTCTCTTTTTTTAATTTGTTGTTATGGTTGTTGGCGTTTTTGGTTAAGAGGTTTTTTCGAGGTAGGTGTTTCTTCTTCGTCGTTCTTTTCTGATGTTAGTAAATTTTTGACTTTATGCTGCTGTCTGTAGTGGTTGATGTTGCTTGGTTTTGCTGGTGTATTGTTAATAATTAATTTGCATTATAGTTATATTTTTCTCCAAGCTCTTGCTGCTACTTTTATAGCAAATTTTAATACATTTTTTTGAAAGAAGAAAAAATATTAAAAATATTTCGAATGCAAAGTAAATGGATTTGTATATATCATTAAATTTTATAAAAAAAAAATTTGCTAATGTTTAAAAACTTTTTAAATGTGTTTATAAGGATATCAAGGGTTTATTAGAAGTTTATATTTTTTATAGAAAATAACCTTTAGTTTTTCTGTTAGTAGCTTAATATTACCAGCACTTATGTATTTATATTTAAAAATATTTTTGATTGAAATTTCTCTAAAATATTTGTATATTCATTATTTTATGCACTGTATAATATAACGGAGCTTCAACAAATGCAAACGCTTCCCTAAATGTTGAATTCCCGGTTAAACTTTGTATTTTATTGTGGGAAAAAGAAAAATGTATATAAATAAAAACATTGTTTCAATGCTTTCAAATCAGGGATGGACGATGGCTTATTTTATATTGTATCAACTATAAAAATAAATGTACTTTTTCAACTACAATTGTACCATATATGTCAATATATTTTAATTGCAAACATTTGCATAAAAATTTAATAGATTCTAAATATATTTTTATTAAATATTTTATTTAAAAAAATTGCAGCAAAAAATTGGTTGAATTCAGCTAAACACAGTAGAAATTAATTACAATTCTTTCTTTTCCTATACTTAATACTTCTTATATTAGTATGAAGCTTTCGCTTGTGAATGTGGACTAGACTCAGTTCCTAAAATAATTCTCGATATGTCTGGAACCTAAAAACTTAATTAACAAATTTTTTATCCGCAATAATTTGACCAGAAACTACATTTTTGAGTCTTTGTTCCTCCACGCCGCACAGTGTCACATTTATCCAAATTAGAATGCAAAGAATACAAAAATAAAAGCTTAGTAAATGAAGCTATTTTTTCGTACTTATTGGTAAACATATGACATATTGTGGAAAAAATACTTACAATATTGAAAAATTTCTATAGCGCGAATTATGTATTCTCAAAGTTGCTACTTTAAAAAATGTTTTTTTTTTTTTAATTTAAAATTAACTTTAACTTTTTTTTTTTTGCTTTGGTATATAGTAAATGCATCCGTATTATTTTATTAGAAATTTTTATATATTTGATTTAATATTTTGATTTAAAAGAAATCTTAATATTAAAAAAAAATATATATTCTGGATATTTTTTTAATAGACTAGAATGTAAATAATTTTATCATTTTCCAATTTAAGGATATGATTAGTATATAAAAGGATATTAATAAAATTATATTTCAAAATATTGGCTTCAATTTTTGGCTATCTTTTAAAATATCAGAAAAAAAATGTGCGGTATTAGCAATTTGATAAGAATTAATTCAAAATTTTGAGATAATTTCTAAACATTTGTTATGCATATAGAACACTAAAATAGATGTGGTAGATCAGGCCATGCCTACCTTAAAGTATTCATTAAAGAAAATTATTAAAATATTTTCGAAATTAAAACGAAGCAAACTGTTGGGATTTGCAACGAATCTACGCGCCCATTTTTAGAGAGAATATTCATGGCCTTTTCTATTAACAGAATATAACATTTTAGTCAAATATTTCGAAAACTGGAGCTTTGTTATTCTAAAACTGTCAAGTTTGATACTATCCGCCGTCTAGAACTCTATATAAAATATTTATAAACCCAAAATTTGCTTTCTTATTTGGGAAAAAATGTAACCAAGGGGGGAATAATTGAAAACGTTTTTCCCAAAATTATATTTTCTGGAAATATTTTGTAACCAAAAATATGTAAGATTAATCATATCAAATTGCACCAAATGAGTCGTGGTAGTACCACAGTATCGACAGATATAAAAAAAATGTACCAAAAAAGGTATAACTCTATCATGTTTTCCATCTGTGTTTCAAATATTATTTTATACAGATGAGAAAATTTGCTACAAAAACTACAAATAAAACAAAATAATAAATCATATACAATCATACATCATACATATTGCTTATAATGGTCTATTCCATTTTTATGTATTATATACTCGGAAATCTCCCTCTCTTGTTCCATCATTTGAAGCTCAACTTAACTGCAATGAATCTATTGTAGATTCAACAATAGTAGCAACAAAATGGAAAAAACAAGCAATATAATGCATAAGTTGTAACAATTAACACTCGATGATTGATACAGTTATTAAAGTTATTTGAGTATACAACGGTATCTATATTTATGTGCATCCTTATCTCCTGCTATGTGTGTGCGCGTAAGTTTATAGATAAAAATGGAGAGAAAAAATATAAAATAAAACAAACCATAAATCCGTCAATTTGGCATACAAGATATAGTCGATAATGAAAAGTATAAAGTATATTTACATGTGTTGCCGTGGCAGCATTGCACTTTAAATATTGTTTCATGCACTTGAAAAAAAAAATATCCATAGCAAAGAAAATGAAATTAAAAAACATAAACAATAAAAACAATAATTTTTTAAGCCACATTTAATCATCGAGTATACTTGAATATGAATATATATAAACAGTTAAGATAATTTTTTTTATATAATACACAATATATGCTGTAAAAAAAATTTTAATATGTAAAAAGTAGATGATTCAATATTTTTGAAAAATAAATAAATTTTATTAATACGTTTTTATTAATGCGACATGGAATATTATTTTAGTTATGTTATTTCTTAAACACAGAAAAAAAAATAATAATTAAATAAAATAAATAAAAAAATAAAAAAATGTACAACCATTGAAAAATAATTACCTTATTGTCCGTTTGAACTGCCTTTAAAATGCAATTAAAATTCGTATTTCTGTGTAATCTGGTTTTATCATTATTGTCCCTCGTCCTTATAATTTAGTATTCGTTTTGTGTACTCCTTGAGCTTAGTTTGTTAAATAAAAGTTGTGTAGGGTAGAGAATTTAAAGCCCAACTATATTATGGTCCCCAGTAATGCTCTGAGAATGTTGAATACCTGTAAGTAGCAGTAAGGCCCTTCTTGTTCCCGACTTCAATTCAAAACCATTGGAAGGGTAAGCATAACTTCTCAGCAAGAAACTTCAGGAATAACTCCTCGAAATAAAACTAAAAACATGAAAGTGATGAAAAATGTTCAATATTCAAATACTGCGTCCAAGTATATTCTTTCGGATTTGAATGAATTTATAGTAAATTGAGATTAGTTAAAAATGGCTCTGCGTACCACGATACCAGCATTTTTCTTTTTTTGGTGCAGCCCATATTTTCACCACACTAGGTTCAGTTTTCGTATAGTGAGAGATCATGAAACTACATTGGAGGTAATTAAGGACTGCTCATTCACAAAGCATATATTCTGAGGTCTCATCATGAGATTCACAACACCTAACCATAAACCGCGGAGACATCAAAGAAGAAATTCGCTAAGCTTCTCTATTGGACAGACAATCAGCCCTTTCATTGCCAGCACATCTCCATGGCCGCGTACCCTTCTAAGCATATTATACGAACCTAGAATATTCAGAAAAGTTACAGAGATAATAGATAATCTTAGACCCAGCTTCAGTAGAGGATAAAGCCAATAACGCTACTTACAAAAATTCTCAACCCCCTGGGCTTAAATTGCTTCCTGGAGGATCGAAGGGTAAATTCCCTTGGGTACAGCCCTTTGAAAATTACTTCACAAAATTACCGCCCCTGTGTTACTATTTTTCTGTTGGGAACTGTCTTTAAACTAGACTTGATCAAAATTTATATTAAACTAGTAATGGTAGTTTTCAAAGAGCTTCCTTATAAACAAATATCATACCAAGTTACCAGCCTAAAAGTCGACAATTCCGAACAATTTCAATACAATGTGTAATGTACAAAATAGCATCCAGAGCCATAGTTTTTGGTGGGTTTATATAGTCAGCTCCCTTTCCCTGTACCAGTTGGTGGTAATAATTATATTATATAAAAGTTATCTATATTTGGAAGATTTCTCAATAACATTATAACTTTGATGGGTCGCGAAAGAATCAATTTTCCGTGACTATGGCGACAGGTTGTAATAATCATTTTCAGTTAATGGGAAAAAAACAAAACTGTTGTTTTATCCTTGGATTCATGCACATTTACTTAACATTTTAAACGTGATAGAAGTAGATCACTCACCTTAATTTTAACAAATTTGAGTTTTATAAGAAAAAAAATCATTTTATAATATAATTAGCCAGAGTTGTCAACGGCATAACTTTAAGACAATACAAGTCAAGAAAAAGGTCATCCAAAGACGTCTTCTTAATCATGCACTTATAAGCCATCTTTTTACTTTGGGAGACACTTCAAACATTGCCTTGTTTGCTGCGTGACTTTCTGACTGACGTGAAACTATAGAATTGCCATATATATATTATAAATTTCTGCGGGTTTTCGATATCCCAAGCTAGTACTTGTTTTCAATTTAGAGATCTCCTTCGAAACTGAATTTCACTGACGCTTGCATTATGTCAAATTCCCGAAGTTGATATTTCCCAAAGAATTGGTTCGGAATAGAAGAGCTATAAAATGTCACGGACAGAAGCAGTGTAATTTTTTGACGTACAGGTTGATAGTTGAATAATTCATTGAACATGTCGTCTAGTACTTGGGCACAAAATATAAAATATATATACAATATCAATAATGCAGTAAAATTTCACAGTAAAATTGATAGTAAATTTGACAGTAAAATTTCACTAATTGCAAATTATACCAAAAAAAAATCCTATTGGATGTGAAATATTCAAGATTTTTCTTCTAAATGTGAAATATACAAAATTATGTTCTTCATTGTTTGTTCTTTATCTAAATTCAAAACTATGCACCTAGGTATAAAATATGCAAAAAGATGACGTATATATTGCTAAAATATGCTCTAAAATAAGCACTTTCTAAGAAAATTTTACAAAAAATGCTACTTAGCCTAAAATATGTAAAAATATGTTGTTATGATCAAAATATGCAAAATTTTGCATATTTTTGGTTGCCCTGATAATAACTTACAAGCAAAGATCATGTTAAACAGGCAATAATATAATTTCAAATAACTTTTTTCTACATTTCATTATTTGAAATAAATCAATTACTTAAAATTCATAAATCACATAATTTATACGGCGAACCCAAATTCGTTTCAATCAAATAATTTCTCTAGAATTTTTATTGCTTTTCAATTTGTTAAATAATATTGATTTTATTTTGTACATTTCCGTTTTTCTACTTTCTGCAAATTGCAAATTCATTCATTTCCAATTCAATATATATTTTTTATACAAATATACAAAATATATCCACTTGTTCCTATAGAAGATACGAATAAATAATAAAAAAGAAAAAAAGTTTGTCTCCATATGAAGTTAAATTGATAATGGCAGATTTATTTCTGTTTCTCTTCAATATTTTTCATTTATTTTATGATTTTATTGTTTTTACTTAAATATTTACATGCATATTTCTGTATATATGCAAAAGCATAAATATATATGGATATTTATATATAAAGTAAAATATGATATAATTACTACAACTACAATTCAACTTTTGTATTACCATATTATTTTCATTATATAAAATAAGAGAATGTTCATCAATCATTCATAAAAGTAGACAAATATTTAATTTTTAAATATTGTTGAAAGCAGAAACAAATACTATTTTAAATCAATTTGATTGTAATGAATATATTGTGAATTATATACAAATACTAAATAGATTTTCCATTGAAATTCCAATAAAATTATATTTAATTTTATGTGAAATTTCCAAAACATTAACTTTTAACGATTTATATTAACATTGGAAATGAAGAATTTTTGATTATTGTGAATTAATATTGATGCTGGAATTTAAATTGTGATTTAATGTCATACAATTTTGTTGTTGTTAAGTGAACAATTGAAAACAGTTTTATTTTCCATTGTAAGTTTTACATCAGAATTTAACAAATATTTTGGAGTATATACGGTTTATTGCCAAATATTCATAGACTTTGGTTCGAAATTATTTCATAAGAAGAGTCTGTTAGACTAATTTGAATTTGCATATTTATACCAGTCTTTTATCTAGAATCTATGTTGATTTATATTTCAGCAACAGTATACATATATGAGCCATTTTTAAAAATTTTTGATTTTAGGCCTTACAGAAAATAAATATATAAATAAGAAGTAAAAATAAATAAATAAATAAAAATAATATAAATTTGTATAAATATAAAGTGGCTTGAATTCATGTGAAATCAGTTCACGTTAATATTTCGTACAACGGGAGCGAAGTGAAAAAAAAATAAAATAAAATTTAACCCATTCCTGCCCATTATACCCAAGAAAGTGAAAACTTAAAAAAAATTCTAGTGCCGTCCAGATGAGAGATAATTAATACATCGTACATTTTTTTTAAAGTGGAGATTGAAAAGCATGAAAAAAATTAAAACAGTGAATTTTTTATCTGTTTGAAATTAGTAAAATGAAGGGTATTTAAATACCCAACAGCCCAAAAGGTGTTCCAAATGTAAATATATAACTATTTTTCATATCGAAAAAAATTATCTTGGCGGAAATAAAAAGCGAAGTTATATATTTTAAAATTTATTTAAGGAAAATTAAATGTTATTTTAGATTTATCTGGAGCAACACCATTGTGGTAGTGGAAGCAAGTAGCTGGGTACATATTCGCCTTGCACTTCAAGCATCTGTAATTGGCTTTTGCCACCACACTGTGAACAACGACAGCATGTGGGTAGTTTTCACATTAAGTACTCGATGCGGTCATATCTAAGTTCTATTTGTGCCCCGGATATTTCTACTCGGAAATCAAACCGTGACATTTAAGGATTTCTTTCATATTTTCACCAAAAACAGTGCAGCTGCAATATATTTACCATAGCCGCCGGATTTATTTTTTTTACGGCGCAATGTAGTAACGCAGTTGCAAAAGAATTTTCAACAGCGTAAATTGAATCAATGTAATTCAAATAGAACAAAATATTCAATTTTATTATTTATACTCAACTAAAAAGAAAAAAGTCAAATTATTAAAGAAAATGTATAACTTGGGTATTTAAATACCCATTTGATATCTCAGGTGTGTGAAGGTAAAATTTCCTTTTTTTTTACTGCAAATAACTTCTACGAACTCACAGGTACATTTTTAAAATTTTAGTCAAAAGCGTACAAGCGGATATATAGGCAGGTATGAATGGGAGTTAATTCAATATTATTCATGTTGATGTAAATGTGTACTTATTTAATTTATGTAGAGAAAAAATAATATTGCACAATGTAAATTTTTTAAATTATCTTTTTTATAGTAAAATCAATATTATGTAAAGTAAGTAAAATTGACATTAGATCTATTTAAAGGAATATGAATCAATGTAAAATTAGTATCGAAAAACTAACATTGCTACATTTTGAATTAAAATTTAGAAACTTTAGTTTTAATTAAAGTTATAAATAATATTTATTCAAGTTAAAACAACATCAGTCCATTTTAAATCAAGGTTAGACCATGTTAAATCAAAGTTGAACATTTTGCAATATTTAATTTATAAAAGTCTGCGTCTGATATTGTTAGTACTTAGTTGAAAGTTGTGACATGTGCGCTCAAAAAAAAATTTTTTTTTTTGTGTTATATAAATAATGTTTTATTAAAATTTTATTAAATTAAAAAAGAATTGAAATAAAGTTTCAGAACTTTTAATTATTACAGAAAAATATTTAAATAAAATGAATCAGTGTTGAAATCCAAAAGTGTACTCTGATCATAAAAGTAATTTGCGTGTTGTATTTTTAAAGCGTGGTTTCTTATGAAGTGAATTTTTTTAATTAGTACTAAGTGTTGTGCATGAAATTATATTAATTCATGAAAATAATTATTTTATAAGTGATCGAGGTGGCAATATTATAATTGTTCCCGAATTTAGAAAATCTATCAAAAATTCACAATTAGACGAGCTGCAAAATACTTTCAACCTAATTGAAGTAAAACTTTAGTTGACAAGTAAGTTCCATAATAATAATACTTTATAAGAATAATAAAATAAATATTAGTTATTTTATTTCTTTAGAAGCGCAATCCATGTTTTAATGTTTGAATGTCGGTAAAAGTTGTTTATTTGGAGAAAACTCGAGATAAGACTCAAATTTGATACATATATAGTTTACTATTATATTAAAAAAGAACCATTACAATCAGTACGATATTGATAACAAAACTCTATTCGAAACAATATATTGTATAATAACTATTTTATATTATTTTAATTTAGAGCATTAATTTTACTTTGGAACAGACAAAAATATCATATTTAAAAAAAAACAATTTAAGGAATTTGAAAATAAAATATATATTATTATACTTTGTCAATAGCAATGTAAAAAATGGAAAAATTTGATAAAATTATAAACTTTGTGCGGATTAGATATAATTTTCTTTAAAGCCATAATCCCAAGGATTTCAGAACTATATAGCTTGCGTTAATAGCTTATAAATTTATTTTGGATCTGAGAAATATAACTTTGAAAAATGACAAACTTTGCATTTTGTCAGAGAAAATATATATAAAATTGGAAAAATCAAGCAAAACTAAAACCTGCATGAAAACCATAGTGTCAAGGATTTCAGAACTCTAGATATATATATATATATATATGTATATATACATATATTGTGCTCGGATTAGACCTAACGTGCTTGATAGAAATAATTTCAAGAATTTCAGAGCTTTATAGTTTATATTCAGAATTTATCATAGATCTGAAAAGTCTAACTTTGAGAAATAGGGATTTTCGTATTTTTCCTGAGTTAATATATGGATAATTAGGTCTCATCCGAGCACAATTTTTAGTCTTAGCCGATTTTTTCCAATTTTCTCTTTATTACTCCTGAGTGATTCCACTTTAAATTTAAAAAATTCTGACCCTTGGTTACCGATTTAGATACAATTTGGTGCATGCATAGTGGACGATACAAAGGCATGTAAAATGATTTTTTGCCATTTTTATTTTGAGAATTGTGGCAAAGCTATAGCTTTGAAGGTGCATAATATATTTATTTAAATGCCCATAACTTTTGTTATATAAAAGATATCAAAATATTTTTTTCCAAAGGATTCGTCAAAGCTTGTGCTTTAAGATACCATATAAAAATTTTGAAAATATTTTTGTTAACATATTTTTTGTAATATATTTTTTTTTTGTAGTGACGTATGTTTAAAAAAGTCCATCTTTTTTATTTCTTTGGTAGGTAGCTTTTTCGGTATACTTGCTACAGAGAAAATTTCAGAGAGGTAAAAATTTCTAATTTAAAATAGAATTATTCTCTTAATTAGACTAGAAAATTCCCATTTTTCAGACATTAATTTCTCACAGTTCAAAAATCTTTGAAAAGACGGCTTTCAGGAGTAGGTAATTTTAAAAACGAAGCTATCTCATGGAGCTAACACACACATCAAATATTTGCCAATAGTAGATAAAATTACAAAGAACTTTTCTAATGAAATTGGACTAGTTAATATTGGTGCAATATATGTAAATATTATAATTTATACAAAATTACAAAAAAATATATAATATAATTCAATCATACGTAATTGGTAAATAAGAGAATAATAAAATTTGAGAGAACTCCAATAATTTACCAGTTCATCTTTACATCTTTTTCCACTATATAATTGTAAACTATATTTGGGATATAAGTATTTATAATTGAATTAATTTACTAATTATTATATAAATATGTATTTATCTGCTAATAATGGACAAATATAAAAGCACTTAATTTTTTTTTTCTTTTTTTTTATATCAATATAAAATCTATAACTTTTAGAGTTTATTTCATGAAATTTCTTGTTTATTTTAAGTGGGTTACATATTAATTACACATTTAAGTAATGTTATTTTAACATTTTAAAAATATTGACTCAACATATAGATAACGTTATTTTAACTGTAAAGAACATTGAATTCATATTCATGAATTCATATAGTTATTTTAACATAAATTGCATTTGGATTCAACACGGATTGTAATGTTAATTCAATATACTTTCTTGTTGTTTTAAAAGTAAAAAATTTTATTTTTTGTTTAATGTATGATAATTTTGAATTAACATTTTTCGACTGTGCAGCAAAATTATGACTGCAAAAAAATTTAATTCACCTTGTTCTAGTGGATTTTCAATGATTTTTTCTTGTGAATCTAAGTTGTTTCTCCATATATTATACGAATCCAAGTAAATTTTTTTGGTCCATAAAATTTTTAAATTTTCTGATGCTCCTACATATTACAAACACCAACTAATTATGTTAATTCTTGCAGTCAATATCTTAGCAAAATTGTTTTGACAAAAATATCATATATTCAGCTCTCTACGAGACATGACTTAAATTTATGGTCCCGATCAATTATGTTTATCAACGTTCCTATGTCTATATATGCAAGATTTGTACAAGTTGCATTTTGCAATACAAAAAGAAAAAAATAAAAAGTGCAATTTTTGCGTAATTTTCAAAAACTTTACGGAATTTTTGATATTGAAATTAATGTTTAATGCTCCTTCGATTTTATTGTGTAATATAACAAAAAAAAAAAAAAAAAAAAAAATATATGTTTACACAGTAATGCATGCCATTTCACTAGAAAAAATTTTCGCTCATGTTTTCTAAATTTTGAGACTATCTGCTGCATTGTATATTTAGGGGTTATCAACGAGATATAGCGGAGAATACGCACAATTTAAAAATAAAAAATAAAAAATTATTATCAAAATTGTTTAACTCTTCAAAGTCTACATAACAACAAAGGTGGCGCAGAGTTTATCCAAAATATTCGATTAGTTTATATAAGATCGATTGAACATAAAGTGTAGAAGAATGGGGAAAAGTTATGTCATTTTAATCCCTTTTTCTAAGTTTTTGAAATTTGAACCACAAGATGATTACAGAATGAAACCTATGGTGCCAAAATTTGCGCTTTTTGGTTTAAGTCTTGCTAGTTTATATCTGTAAATCATTTGTTTAAAAAAATACTATTAACTCAAGGATTAAAGTCAGTTTCAGCCAGGTTAAAAATTTTTGATTTTGTTCCATATGCCAGAAATATTTACTGAGATAATAATATTTTGTAATATTTTATAAAAATTTCAAAAACTGCTTTAAGATAATGTCTAACGACGATTTTTCTTTGCACAGAATATTTGCTATCAAATGGTGCCTATAGGTGTCTACTTGAGAGATGGCTTTCTTTTATACTACCACAGACTTGTCGAAATCAATCTTATTTTATGCAGTAACCAAAACATTTTGCTGGGTTCCTTAAAGTTCACAAAATTTTTTCCATAATTTATAAACAATTTAAACTAGTTTAAGCCTCCTGATATTCTTAAATTGTTTCTCCTTCAGTTGGCACAATTTTAGGATGATATACATATTTTTTCATGTTTTTTGTTCTTTTTTTTTTTTTTTGTCAATTCAAAGAAAATTATAATTTTCAAGCCCTTTTATGTTTCATTTCATTTAACCATTTTTTTTTTTTTTTTTGCTTTTTTATATACTATTTTAATTTTTTTTATGCATTTTTAGTTTCTTGTACTTGTCATTGCCTCAATTTCTGTGCTACTTTTGTTAACCCGATTTTTTTTAATTAACAACCTGTATTCAAGAGCTTGTCGACTCCAGTGGCAATTTGTAGTTAAAAATAGAGCAGAATAAAAAAATAAAAATGAAAAGAAAATAAACAAATTTTTCCAAGTTTTCTTGAATTTTTTTGCTACTGCTACTGCTGCTGTTGCCATTCCTGTTGTTCTTTACATCGAGTTGTTGACAGTAATTTTTGTGTAAAATGTATTATTTGCTTGAAAAAACACAATCAAAGCAACTAATGAATGAACGAGCGCACAAACTACGGCGAAAAAATCGATTAAATGAAAATAAAATCAGAAACTAGTGTACAAGAGAAAAAATATATTATAAAAATGACAATATTCAACTAAATAAGAAAAAACTGTGTTCAGTGTTTCCATGGATGTTTGAATCAATTGAAAATGTGTACATATAACTATATATGAATATTAATTAAGAAGGTAAAGAAAAGCAAAAAATAAAAGTTCATCAAAATTAGAGCAATAGAATTCAAAATATGGAAACAAAAAATCAATAATAGAGGTGAATATTTTTAAAATTTATTAAAAAGTGCATAAGTCCCCCATGCAGTGGAGCTGAATTTTAATTACCCAAGCAAACATTTTTTTTAGTACGAAGAGAACAGAAGGTAGAACAGATATAATAAATTAAAATATGTCTTTCAGATACCAAAAATCTTGCAAGGTAACAGAAAATTACACTCATAGAAAAAACTTGGTTATGGAATTGTCACTACATCAATATTATGTTCTCGTTATTATTTTTTTTTTATCAATTTTAATATTACTGTCTTTATGATAACTATATTTTTGTTTCAGTTTTATCATTCATTGTTTACATTCAGTAAAAATTTTAATATAGTTGGCTACAAAAATTTAATGTTTCTGAATATTTTTGCAAGAAAAAAAATTGTATTAATATAAAAAATATAATTATTTTTGCAACCATTAAATATTATTAATATTTTTATTGTTCTTAAACCATATTTATATATGCATAACTTATTTGCTTCTTAATATGTTTTTAACGTTTGTTTTCTACCTTCATTATAATTCTCATTTAGCTTATACATGAATTTATGGTGTGATTCAAGCAATATAAGATATTGATTCACTACTGTCAATGGAGTTTTAATAAATAATATAAAAAATAATAAAAAATAACTTTTATTATCTTGCACAATATATGATGGTACAAATAAATAAAATAAGTGAACGACTAATGTGTAAATAATTTTTTACGGTTAATAAACACTTTTATCTATTATTTTGAAACAAATGTATTGGGGTCAGTAAACAAGTTACAAAAATAACAATTTTGAATTAATATATTTTATTTTAACATATGGTAATATGTAATAATAATATGATAGAATGAAATAATAATAGGCTAAGATGAAATAATAATACGAAAAACTCGAAGGAAAAAGTTAAAAAAAAACGAACCATAAAATCGGACACAGTATGATAAAATTGAATCATAACATATATATTTAGCTGTGACCGCATCTTCTAATCATAATATGTTGCTCTTAGATTATGGCGACTAAAACTATATTTTTTTTCTTCGTGTACATATATGAGAAGGATAGACTTTTGAATCAAATCCCAGCCCTTTATTAGATATACTTTAGATTATTAATATGCTTAATTTTTCGAAACTTTATTTTTTGTTCCTTTTTTTAATTTACAGTCGCTATTTAAATATTCTCAATTTGCCTTAACTACCAACATTTTAAGATTTTTTTAACTTGCTTGTTTTCTCTCTTTCTCTCTATTAATATAAAATCAAATTAAAATATTCTTTCGAAGGTTTATTTTCTTTTTTAATTCAAACCCTTATCAATAACACCTTTATTTAACATATTTTGTAAGCTTTTTATTTTTTACAAGTATTTTCTTCACATTCCCTTTTTCTTTAGTCTATCCCTTGTTAATTTAGATCATTTCTGTCTATCATTCTGTCAATTTTGGCCTTTTCTACTTTTGCTTATTTATCAATTGAAATCCAATATTTTGTTACAAATTAGACAAATATGCACAATATTTTTGCAAAGATTTTTTTCTTATTAAATTTTTTGCATTGTTTTTATTTTTCAGTTGTTGAGGTATTGAATACAAATTTATAGACTTATGTTGCATTGATTACTTTATCTTTGATAGTTCTTCTTTATTTAGTCATTGTTTTTTTTTTTCAAAATTAGAAGTAGTTACTTTTTTACCTCCAAATTATCAATAAGTGTTGTTATTAACTATAAGTAGATTTTTTTGCAAATATATACTTGTTACTAAAACGAATTGTTTTCAACAAATGAAAAATAATTGCCAAATTATATATCATTGCACATTGTAAAAATTTTTAAACTAATTTGTTTTGCATCCAAAAATATTATTTGCAAAATATTTCCGACACACGATATATGACAGAGCACAGTGGGGTCAAACGCAAATTTTTTGGTAATAAATCTGAATCTCCTGAACTACTGGTCGGATCAAATTGAAATGTATGGAAGAGTTGTAGAGGAGGACCTAAGCTTTCAGAAAAATCATCTTGTAGTCACCCTGTGATAACACGAGATAAGCTACAGGGTGTCAAAGTTGACTACCTAGAGTATGTAAAAGTTAAAAAAAATCGTCACTTGTACAAATGAAGTCCGATTTTAAAGATTTTTATATTTCTGGAAAGAGCTTGGCAAGATAAAGAAAAGATAAGCTTACTCATCTAAGGTATCTTTTACAGTAAAAAGGATATTTACGCTTGAATTTTGAATTTTTGATTTTTTGGCTCGACTTTCTTTCGTTTTTCGGAAATAAGTCCGGAGATATATGAGGTAAAAATTTTTTAAAAATATTCTGTAATTTGCTACATATTTCAAAATAATATGCTGAAAGAATTTTTGGATTATCTCAATTCGTCTAGACGTGAAAAATATTCAAAGTCAGCACTCTGAAATTGGCATGAAAAATGGCTATTTTTTTCAAAAATATAGTACAATTCATTCACTTTTTTCTCAAAGTTCCGTTAATAAAAAAATTTTTTCCTTATTAATTTCAAAAAATAAGGCTTCGTAAATGGTTAATAAAGAAATTTTGAATTGATTTAAGTTTGCACCCTACATCCAGCATTGGCCGAAAATTTTCAATTTTAAAAAATAGTTTCATTTTTATCGATTAATAAAAAAAATGTCACGCGAGCTTTTTTAAATTTGGTACCCATATTTTTTATAGAAATAGATTTAGAATGATTTAACACTAAACTGCTTCCCGCCCGGCCAAAAACGAATGCAGGAGTGGAGATTTTATGTTAAAAGTCAGTTTTTTTAACGACTATTTTTAAAAGCATATTAAAAGCATATTAGCATAATATTTTTAATATTATTTCTTATGTAATGTATAAAACACAAATCAAGCTTTCATTCCTAAAAAAATCAATAAAATAGCTCCAATAACCTATTTTTACAGAATAATCCAATAACCTATAGTACAGAATAGTTTTAAAAAATTTTTACCTCATATATCTCCGGACTTATTTCCGAAAAACGAAAGAAAGTCGAGCCAAAAAATCAAAAATTCAAAATTCAAGCGCAAATATCTTTTTAACTGCAAGAGATAACTTAGATGAGTAAGATTATTTTTTCTTTATCTTGCCAAGCACTTTCCAGAAATATAAAAATCTTTAAAATCGGACTTCATTTGTACAAGTTACGATTTTTTTTAACTTTTACATACTCGAGGTAGTCAACCTTGACACCCTGTAGCTTATCTCGTGTTATCACAGGGTGACTACAAGATGATTTTTCTGAGAGCTTAGGTCCTCCTCTACAACTCTTCCATACATTTCAATTTGATTCGATAAGTAGTTTAGGAGATTCAGATTTATTACCAAAAAATTTGCGTTTGACCCCACTGTGCAGAGGTTGCAAATTGGAAAAATGCTATGCATAATATTTTTATTAAAAAGTATGTTGCTTTAATAAAAATAAAATACATTAATAATAATAATAATAATAATAAAAATGACAAGAATTTGTGCTACTTCTAGATCAGAAGTTCAGGATCTTATTGACTTCTTTAGATATTTTCTTGTTGAGATAGTACGTTCGACACGAAAGTATATAACTACTTAAACTTGCATCCTGTTTCTCAAAACACGATCAAATACTCAAGAATTATGATGTTCCAATCCATGCATCTAATAACACAATTGAGTTTTGAAATTTTAAAGGTATTGATAATGCCAGATTAGTTGATGAGTTTATCAGAATAGATTGGAATTGCATTTACCACATGATCAACTGGAATTTTTAGAGGGAAACTTTGCAACTTTGTTTAATATAATTATACGTCTTTAATAAAAGAAATTTTATAGTCGTCAAAAGCCTGGATTTACAGTGGAAATCAAGCGCCTTACAATAGATAGATACTCCAGATGGCAGCGTTATAGAACAAGTTATCTATATGACGTCTTTCGCAATGCTAGAAAAAAAGTAACAAAAATAATTAGACCGCAATATTTTTCCGAAAAATTTACTAACTTAATCGACACAGAGAAGACTTGGAAAACTATTAAGGAAATTGGTATAGGAAATAAAAAAAGCAGCATGTAATAGTGGTATAGTCGATCCAAATAAATTAAATGAGAGTTTCGTAAATATTCCAATGATTCAAACTGACCATACGTATTCTACCAATCATCGGGTCGAGAATCATCCTGATAGTATGTTCAACTTTCTCAAAAGCTGTCTGTCCATAAAATCTAATGCCACTGGTATTGATGGCTTTCTTCAAACTTCTTCTACCATCACTTCTAGCATTAATTACGTTTATTTTTAACAAAATTATTATGACATACCAAAAACTTCCAATGATTACTGGCCCACAGCTATTCTACCATATCTGTCAAAAGCATTTGAAAAACTTATACACAAACAAATAACTCAGTATTTATGTAATAATAATAATCTTTTATGTAATAATAATCTTTTAACTGATCTGGTTTCCGAGCGAAACGTAATTGCATTACTGCGTTAATTGGTGTAACCGAAGATATTAGACATGAAGTTGATAATGGATGTGTTGTGTTGCTGGTGTACATCATACGATATTAGTTCAAAAACTTGAAAAATGTATGCATTTCTCTTTCACTTCCTGTAAACTTATTGCTTCATATCTTGAAAATCTAACACAACGTCTTGTAATCAATCCCTCAACAACATCACTTTTTCTTCCACTTATTAGGGGTGTACCACAGAGATCCATTCTTGGACCACTTCTTTTATCAATTTACAACCAGTTAATTAAAGCGAAAAAATTGACACAAATGGTAATTACCAGTGTATCACGTCTTACTCCAAGAAAATATATGTGGAGGAGATTGAGAGCTTGCTGAAAATACGAGTCCTAACATTTCTTCATAAAATTATAATAATTCGTGAGCCATACCAGCTATTTATTAGACTGCAACTTAGTACACTTGTAAGAAACAAAAATCTTATTCAATTTCAATACCATACTTTAATATCGGAGTCTTTGGAACAATATTCCTCCATCACATAAAGTTATCAGAAACGAATTACAATTTATGAGAAAATTATTCGAATACTATTCATAAGAAATGTTTATTTTTAACTTATATTAACATACCAACAAATTTTACATTACTTTAAAAAAAACTATATTACCTTATACAAAAAATTCATATAATTAATAAATTATGTTTTTTTAATATTTAATGTTTCTTTGTTTAAATGTATCCATATTTATCTGTGAATAATAATATCATAAGATTTCTACTTTTTAAGATGAAAATTTTGTTGTAGAAGTTACAAGTAAAATAAAAAATAAATAAATAAAAGCATTCAGAACTTGTAATAATAAATATTCTGAAAACTATGATTCTGAATAAAATAAATTCAAAGTTATAAAGTTATAAAGTCACAAAAATTATAATTTTCATCTAAAAAATATACGTAAAAATACCAATATTAATTTGGATTTTATTAAAATAATCAGTTCTACACAGAAAATAAAAAGAATTATATTCAAAATATTGATTTAATAAATAAAGTTGAAAGAGGAGAATATTTCATAGTGCTGGGTCGAAAATGCGATTTTTTCTTGAAAATTGACTAATAAGATCAACGAACCATTTTTGAATGATTTGTTCTACATTATGTTTCTAAATAGTTATTTCAAAGAATTAAATGAGGGACTGTAAGTAATGATTATGCAAATTTTTAGACAAAAAAAAATCAATATGCTCCAAGGACTTTAAGAACATGTTTTGGTACACTTTTATTATTTATTTATTTGTTTTTTTAATGTCCTTTCCTTTTTATTTTTGAGTTTTATTTTTTGCTCAAATTATAATGGTTATTTTTTACTTTTATTTTTCGATTAAAAAAAAAACGATTGCATTTTATTTTTGTTTTTTCTCAAAATATAACGTTCACTTTTGATTTTTATTTTTCTATTATATACTATTCGGCAGATATTCTATTTTTCCTTTAAGAAAACATTTAGCCCTTTTTCCTATTGAGTCCTTTTCTATACGTATAAAAGCTAAACTAGTATTTGTCGAAAAAATTTCTTTTAAGAAAAATCCAAATTATGTTCAAACTTATATTGGTCTGTGTCTATCTATTCTACTATGGCAAATTGTGGCTACTTTCAGCAGCAATATATTACTCGTAAAGAAAATGTTCATTCTCATTCATTTGTCCACTCTAAGATTTTATTTATACCAGCACTCATAACTTTGTGCCACAGACATTAGTTAAGGGTTTTATTTATGGTCTTATGGTTCTTTTTTTTTTTTTTTGTTAAAACACTCTATACATACACATGCTTATGTGTGTTAAAAATTGGTTTTGATATCTAAAGACTTTTTCCTTTCTGCGGGCTGGCTATTAGAGCAAAAGTTTTTAGAATAACCAATGTCTTTTTAAAAGTTGTCAATGCTGAAAAAGTAAATGTATCTCTTTTTCATTTACTTAAAGCTTAGTTTCTTTTACATCCTTTTTTAAGTTATTTTGTTTAATAGTTTAGTAAAACGTTTTTTTTAGCAGTGACGGCATTAAAGTATTGTTCGGAAGTAGTTGCTAGCAGACTGAGAGGAATGATTTTTTATTTGATGATATTAAAGTCAAACAAAAGCTTATTTTCAACATCTCTTAAGAAAAATGAAAAATAACATTTTTTTAATATTTTTATTTTATTTTGTTTTGTTTACATTTTTTGTTGCTCTTTTCTTTACTGTTAATTGTCTTCTTTGTAAAGAAAATAAAAAAAAACTTTTATATTTTTTTCTGAAATATATTGTGTTTTAAATTGTAGCAATATATAGAACGTTGAGAAAGTATGTTGTTTTTTTTTTTTACTTTAGCATCCTTTTCACTATGTCTAGTATATTACTTGTCGAATTTATATGTTTACATGTATGCATGTATTTATCTAGCCATGTATAAATAGCCTGTGTGATGGTTACGTTTTTCTTTTTTGTTATCCTCTTTTATGTGTCCTGGCCATCAATACAACCATTACTTTATGTTTTTGAATTTTGTCGTGAAGAAAAATAAAATAAAGTACAGTGGTAAAAAAGTGAATTAAATTATGACAAATTTCTCTACCGTAACTATAGAATTGCATTTATTTTTATGAACACTCTTAGCAAAAAAATGTTAAATTTTAAGTGGCTAAAAAATACGGGCTGGAATTTTAGACATTAAAGATATTTCCTATGTTTATATGAAAATAAATTGTCTTACAAATAAACTTATATCAATATAAGTCCTGAGGACTCTAGATAAATTTCTACTAAACCAAGTTTTTTTATATTAATATTTTCACTGTATATTAATCGTGTACTCTTGGCTCATATTATTGTCATACATTCTATAAATTTCTTGAAAGCAGTAAATTTTCTTTATATGTATACAGTTCTTACCCTTGTCTATACATACACATACATATTTATTTTGGTCCAGGGCTATCTTTAAAGTAATATATAAAAATAAACAACTATAATAGCAAAAAATATTTTATAATTTTTGGCGGCTTTTGTATTTATTTATATTTTCGCTTTCAAAGTAACGTCTCATTGACGCCATACTTTCATAAAACACTCACAGTATCTACGAGTTTTTGTACTTTAGTTTTGTGCCTTTCAAATATAGAAGATATGTAACTATATATCTGTATATTTAACTTTGTTACTAGTTTTTTTTTTTTACTTTAAGTTTTTCCTCATTAAATTTTTTTAAAGCTTATAGTTTTTGACCATGTTTTTTTTCTTCTTATTCAAAAAAATCAATTTACAGTTTCTTTACAATAAAGTGTTTTGTTCATTATTTATCCTTCACTTATTTATTTTGCTTTATATATTTTTATTCCTTTGTGATTTTTGTTGGCTATAATTTTTATAGATCAACAATATCCTGGGCAATAGACTTTTTAAGGGGCGGGGGGAAATGAAAAGGGCTATATTTGACACGTTGAATAGAGTTCAACTATGAAACAAAAATTAAAATATTTAGCTTTAAGGAAAGTCTTTTATCTTTTGCTGTCATAGGGCATTCTAGCTCATTGTGCCTATTTTATAGTTAGTAGTCAAACACATTTACTGTAATGTGTATATTTTACATAATTTTATTAAAATCCATTCAGTATTCTAGAAGTTATAAACAGTAAAATTTTCTAGTAACATACAATACTCACATTAGTATATGTATGAGTTTAAGTCTCACAATAAAGGGCAATTCAAATTATTAAATTGTTTTCTATTTTATTTCACATGCCTATCCTACAACCCTCTCAGTTAAAAGCGCTATCATAGCTGGTATTTTATTACAAAAACAAACTAGACAAGTTACAATGATCCAGCATCAGTAAGTTAGAGTTTTTATCCGTATTTAATTGAGAGAGATATATAGAAGCGTGATAGACAAAATATAAAAGAGTTTAAACGATTAAAATGAAAACACTGATCAGTAAAAAAAAAAAAAAAATAATTTTTTGTTCCCCTTTAAATAAAAATATATGGAAAATATATGAATTTTAGGTGGTCGCTTTAGTATAACTTGAGGTTTACCCAGTATGCTCAAAAACATGCAAATTTAAATTCAGCGTCAAGTTATCTTAACGTTATTTTTATTATTTCGTTTATTATCGGCGCAATAGTTTCTAAATTATGCGGAAATTAATCGCAAAAAAGTCCATTTACCATGCCCGATTGAAAAAATGTTTTTTTTTTAATAAATAGTAACATTTGTTGTTTAAAACTTTTACACTCGATTTATGAAAAAATTTTGTTCCAAATAATTGCACAAAAAAAAAAATAAATATAATTTGTTATTAAATATTTATATCCAGGGGCCATAACTGTGCGTTTTTTTTTTTATTTATTTATTTATTTTTTTAAGCACAAGTAAAGTTATTTTGTGACTTTTTTTCTGAGTAATGTAAGTTATTTTCTGATTTTTATTTTATTGAGAAATTTCATAAAAAAATTCCTAAAATAAAAAAAATCGCCAAATTAAAATAAATAACGTTAGAACGCAAAAAGAGCATCGAAACTGCAAAAACATCTAATACGGGAAAAATCGTGCAAAAACCGCTAATGCGGAAAAAAATCGCAAAAAAGGAAACTCAAAACAGATAAAAACATTACCAAAATGAAAAAAAATCACCAAGAACAAAAAAAAAAAAACGAAAAAATGCTAAAATTTAAAGAATCACGAAAATAAGAAAAAAAAACATTTCCAAAATGAAAAAAATCACCAAACTGAAAAAATATAGAAATCAATAAATTTTATTTAAAAAGCATTTATTTAATAACATATTAAAATTTTAGTCCTACTTAAATTACAAAAATAATTTTTATTTTCTCCAAACTTCTTTATTTCAATACGTTTTTAGAATAGTTAAAATAAAAATCTGTAGGTAGTTTGCCAAGTTACAGCCGAAGAATTCACGTAATCGGATTTTACCCTTTAATTTTAGTTACCTAAGTGAGAGCCGAGGTATACGTATAAGTATTTTCACCAACGAACTCAGATACCTTTTTAATTAATTTTTGTCTTATTTTCGAGCGACTTTTTCTCAATTTTGGCCCGCTTTAAAAATTAAGGTTTCCTTTCTCTGCTCCCATTTATTGTTTATTGAACAAATATAATTTTTAATATGATAAGACATAAACTTCGAGCTTTTAATTTTTTTCGTAAATCTTTTCATATACATAAATAATGTTTAAAAAGTTTCTTCCATTTATAGATTGCTGTTATTGCTATTTTCCTCCTATTCTTTTCATATAATGACCGTGTGAATGGCCAGCAAACAGTCAATAGTCTAAGATCGTGATAAAAATACTTAACAATTTACCACAAAATGATTAGTTTTGTTTGTTTCGAAAACATGTGTCTTTTAGTGGTTTTTGTTTATTTTATAGTTTAAATTTATGAAAATTATAATATTATTTATGAAAATTATTATGTTATATTAAATAATTTTAAATCACCAAGAAAAAAATTTTAAATGGAACAGGAAATTCATTTATGAAGTGAGCCTTAAGAATTTTAGAAAATAAATAATGGGTAAACTTCTCAGTTATAATAAATTCACCTACAGAAGAAGAGAAATAGGAATAGAATTTAATCATTAAATGTTTATTGCCTCCACTTGAGCTAAAATGGTAGCTCCATGATTATCAAAACCAAAAATGATGACTAAAATTAAATTTCCTACAAAATACACTAGACAAAAACACAATGCAATTAAAAACATACTCATACTCATACCAAGCAACTCACTCAAACTAATTCACATAACTTTGGCTTTAAGAAAATATGACACTATTATCATTACAAAACAACTGAGGTAATAACAATTGCTGAAGCTGCTACAACAGAATTTACTACATGATTATTTGCAAGAATGTCTGCAAGCGAAAAATAGCAGTTTGAGTTAGTATTCGTTATCGTTTATATATATACGCCACGGACACGTATTGAAATTTGGCTATAATCTTACTTTATGAACACTACATGCACAAAATCACACTTATACATAGTTGTACGCAAAATTTTCCCTAAAATTTACAACTATCAGGACCAGAAACCATGAATTGGTTCGATTTATCTTTTTCTTCGAATTTGCTGGTAATTTATAAATAGAAAAGAAGGATATCGAATGGAACTATTGTAATGTTAATTGTATATATGTATGTAATACATATAACATTTATAGCAGAAGAAGATAATTATATACTTACACATTTATGTATGTATATGTGTGTATGATAAGTTATTACGAAATTTTCTGCATATGAATGTTGTCATTATCATTACTAACACAAACGCACTTATTTGTTATATACATTAATATATTACATTACTCTGTTAAGCGTGTAAATGTGATTTTACTTTGAATGTCTTGTGCTCTTATAGAGTGAGGAAAGGCTTTAGTAGAACTGGTGTAGGGTTTTTCATAACAGCCATTTTACAGGTAGCCACTTATAGATATGTGTGTATTTAGATACACCCCGCATGAGTTTTCTTTTATGTGAAAATCTTAGACATATACAAAGAAAAAATTTTGAAAATTAATTTTATGTTTGAATTGGTAAATTTTGAATATCGATATACTGAGACTATATGATCTCTTTATAATTAAATTAACATAGGTTAAATATTTATAAAACTATGATATATATTCAAGAATATAGTAATAGTTTGGTTTGTAGCAACTCTTAAAGCCAATGACTTTGAGAAATACATGTGAATATAGGTACATATACGTATATGTATTTGATTTTTTTTTTTTTTTTTTATTTGGTCAATATTCTCATAAATGTTGATCATTTTATTATTTCCTTTACATTTTTATTTTCATGTTTTGCATTCTGGTATATGTACTATCTGCGCATTGTATTATTATGGTATGTAAAAGGGTAAATTCTTTAAAGTGGTAATTAGAAAACGAATAATATGTCTGTTCTTTTGCGAGATATTTTTACTAGTTTTAGTCAAGAAGCGTTTTTCTGCATATAAAGATAGTAAAAGTAGTAAACATTTTAAGAAAAAAATAATTCCTTCTTTTGCTATATTTTACTTGAATATTTTCAATTTCCTAGTTAATTTTATTTTGAAAAAGAATAATTAGAAAATATATTAAATTTGTTTTCTGTTGGAACCTGTGATCATTTTTAAATGAAATCTTGCAAATCTTGGAATTATTATTTATACTTTTATAAAACTTATGTGACAAATTTTATTGTAATACTAATTTATGCACCTTTAAGTAATTTTCGGAAAGGGCCTCTTTATGGTCAACTATAAACTGATGCTTTTAAAATCTACATTATACTTTTAAAATCTATATACAGCATACATTGTCTGATTAATGCATGTTTAAATAATTTAGGGAAGTTCCATGTATGAAAAAATTGATGCGATGATTTAATGTTATAGTTTATTAGTGTTGAATTCTGCAAGATATAAGAGATTTATAGGAGTTATACCCTATTCTGGAAAGACTATGTGAAATAATGGAAAGGTTTTGAAGAATAGGATTCCTCTCTAGATTAAACAAGGCCCATTTACAAATTGCATTAAATTGTCTTCAAATGTACCTGTAGTTTACAAGAACGGACATACGTACAAACGGATAAAGTTAAATCGAGTCAGCTACTGATTCAAGCCGATTGGTATATTTAAATTAAAAAATTTACAGTACAATAATAAATTAGGTTCAAGAGATTCAAGCACCCAGTTGTGAGGATTTTAAGGAAATAATACTTATATTATTTCTTTAAAATTTTCACATATTCGTCAAGTCTAAAAACCATTAATACTTTTTTTCACTACTTCTAATCACACATATCTATAGATAAAAAAAAATCCTATAAGGTAATATGTGAAAATATGTTTTATGTAATATGTAATATGTTTTTTAGATATTTCCAAGCTTCGGTTTAATATAAATATAAAATTAAATAAAAATTTTATTTGTTATTGACTCTAAAATTTATTTTATTATTTTTCGTTTTCTTTATTTATTTTTAGATTTTTTTATTTTTGAGATTTTTCTTATACCAGGGCAGCCTTTAATATTTTTCCCAAAACGTATAAAACGATAATATTTCTTTTTGAAAGCGACATTATTCTTTACAAAAGTATTTTTCATGATAGTCAATATCTTTTCTGATACGTTTGAACATATTCTTAATGCATTTCGTTCACTTTGATTGAAATACTTAGAAATCATATATTTTTATTACAATTATAGATTTTCCAAGTATCGGAAGAAGTTGGTGCAATTTATTTTAATGCAAATTAGGCTTGTATCGCGAATAACCCTGCAAGTAGGTGTTTGCACTGAAAATAAAAGCAATTTCTTCAAATACTGTATAAAAGCTAGAATTTTCATAGTGGAAAACTAACACAGCTAACATTACTTTGATACTCCAAATATACTCTCCCAAAATATTCGGATTTCTTAAGAAACAAGCTATCGTTAGACTTTAAGTACTTCGACTAGGTGTAACTTTAATGGGATTTGGCAAACTTTGAAGAAGTAATACTGCTGACTGATCTATTTATTCGGAAACGTAAGCACAGATCCAAATTTCGTCATTTGCACCATTCTCATTAACACGTTTCCAAGAATTTAGTTCGAATTTTTTCCACATTTCTTTGCAAAAATGAAGGAGCATCTTTTTTAAATGAATGTAAACTTAACTCAATCACTTATACAATATTAACTACTTTTTAGTAGAATTAAAACACAGAAATTTCTCGACCTCACGATATGTCTTATGTTGGTGTTGCATAATCAGAACACGTACAGCATCAGTATTTTTTTTTTCTAGCAAAACAACCGCTTTTAGAAGCCCTTCAAAAAAGTTATTAAAGGGACAATAGTATTCATGATTTGAATCCGCGTACTAACGATATAAAATGGGTTCCTAAGGAGCTTCATTTCAAAAGGTTGATTAGAGTTTAAAAATATACTGTTTTTGAATTAATCCACATCGAATATTATAGAGTCATTTTATAAAAATTGTTTATGCAACTTTAAGAAATAGAAGTAGCTCTCGTATAAAAATATTTTCTGAGAATATAAGACCTTAGAAGCATCATATTTTATAATTCCGATGTCAGATTTATTGTAAGCATAAATAACATACTTACAGGTTAGCTGAATAACCCACTATTTTAATACAGCGATGACATTGGAGGTAACTGCTTCCTTAATATTGTTATAAGTAGACATTTAGGAATGTCATGTATTACAAAAATGTAATATTTTAAAAGCTAATTTAGAATAAAAATAAATTCATATGCAACTTTTACCTTTTTATATGTTTATACTTTCCATAAATATATAAATTTGTAAACTAAATTTTAAAAATCAGTAAAATGTAGTATTTCCAAAAATCTAATTATCTAAAATCCAATTATAATTATAAGTTATTACTAAACTATTTCTATAAAATGCAGACTGTATCTTGGTATCATTGAAAAATAAGTAATACATAACTACATACTATTACCAAGTTTTTACAGTTAGTTTGTTATAATTTTCAAAATTAAATTGACATTTCTCACATAAGCTGTGTTCAGATTTGGCAAATATTTGACTAAAATTGCGTGACCACTAGATTTGCACACAAATTGTTTACCTTTGTTTGATCTTGCAAATGTTTTGTAAGAGAGAATGGTATCAAGCAAAATTCAATAACACGTAATCTGTAATTTATGTTTTGAAATAAAAATATATGTTTGAACACAGAAAAAAGTTATTACCGTATATTTTTCACTTTGCATTTAAATTTTGTAAATATGGTAGATATAAAATAAAAATTTAAATAAAATTTAAATTCTCACTTATAGAAATGATTCATTCAATCATCTACTTGAATGACTTGATAAATTTTTTAATTGGAAAAATTTGTTCTGTTTTTAATTTTTTACAGTTTTTAGTAATTTAAAAAGGGGGTTAATTGAAAGAATTATTTAATAATATATTTGGTGACTGGTGACTTTTTTTCTGTGAAGAGGGTTTTTTTTTTTTTTGTTATAAAATTGCACTAACAGAAATTCTGAGATATTGAAAATAGTTTTCTTTTGGCTAATAAATAAAATGTATATATGGGTGTATATTCACAAACAAATTTTAAGTTTATAAATTCTTATTTAAATTATAATATACATATTTTAGAGACAAAAAATTGTTCTAAGTGACATTTGAAATTTGGGTATTGTGTGCAAATACTAGTGTTAATATTTTCAAAGTGCATTTTTCGAAACTGATTGTTATAGTAAAATTTATATTCATACCTAAATCTATTTTTTAAAACTGAAATTATTTTTTTATTTATGTATCATGTAATTGAGCACTAAAAATAAAAACATAAAGAAATTATACTAGATAATGCTCATCACAGTCGTAGAAGAATTTTAAAGAAATAAATAAGCAAAATGTTTTTGAGAATATTTTTTTTTAAATCTCACTTGGATGTCAAATTAAAAAATCGTCTTACAAACTGAGTCGTGATACTTTCATCTAACTTTATATATATTAAACTGAATTATATTAAATTAAACTAGATGCAAATATTATATTATATTGAAAATATTACGTTAATCATCTAACCATATATCAACGTTTTAAATTTAACTTTTGATTTTGAAAAATAGTAAAATTTCCCTTTTTGTGGTGGTTTTTAATTTCCCGAATTCCCGACAACAAAGTAAAGTGAGATAGAAGTGAAAAATTGTTAAAATTCACGGTCCCGGAAATTCTCGAGATAAAAATCCTGGGAATAACTTATATCCTTGCCTTTGTTTTCTTTTTTGATACCTATTCACGGAACGGAAAGTCATGTTCCCGATAACTAATACTATTAAATAATGTTGAAATAATTTGTAAACGCCAAATAAAAAAAAATAAAATAAAATAAAAAGTAGCACTTATATAGCTTGTATAGTTTTTTTATATTATGATATATATATATTCAATATCATAATATAAAAGAAAAACTAGTATAGTATAGTATGGTATAGTATAGTATAGTATAGTATAGTATAGTATAGTATAGTATAGTATAGTATAGTATAGTATAGTATAGTATAGTATAGATTTTAATTGTGTATAGATATATAGTATAGATTTCAATTGAGTAATAAATATATTTAAATACTTATCTGAGAAACTTTGGAGAATTCGGTGCTCTTCTTTCTATTACACCCTTTTAAGCAACATTATATGTTTAGCCAATACATGTAGACATTTCCCCATAATTACGTATGTATATATGTGTGTCTATTGAACATATAAAAACATGTCTCGATTGTCGCATAACCATTTAATTGCCTTCAATAAGTGCAAATCAAATTGTGGCATCTGTGACCATTATCCTCACTCCAAGTAAAACTCTGTGAACTGAAGAAGTCCTTGTCCCTGTATACATACATACATACATACATACATACGTTCATACATTCATACATACGCATGAGTGAATGTAGAGTCCGATTACTGATAGTATTTTAAATGTCTAATAAAGTCAACATCATAAATAATTGGTTAATATTTTTGGCTGATAAAACAAATGGAAAATCAATTTTAATGTGATCGTATATATAATACATCGAATCGAACGTATAAATTTTCATGGTATAAATTAATGTAGAAACTAAATTTATATATATTGTATGTATGTTTCTTCTTTAATACGTAGTTGCTTTAACGAGAAGAAATTACAGTGTGTACAGTAATGCTGTATGTGACCATGGCCGCCATGTCGTGGCATTTAACGAGTATGGATATTATTTATTTATAACTTTACATTGAATATGTACAATATGAAGAAAGGAGATAAACAAATTTGAAAAAAAAAGTAAAAAAAGAAAATAAAATTAATTTAAATAGGAATCTTTAATAGAGAATATATTAAGATATTTAAATGTTTAATACGAATTTATTTAACATCCTATCAGTGCGTATGAGTGATATGACAATATTAAGTTTACGTCAAGTAAAATTGAAAGTTTAATATAAAGCTTGAATATGCAAAATGCGAGGTTGTGATAAGTTAAAAATTAAAAAAAAAAAAATACTTTATGTGATAAAGTACTTCATATATACATGTATTATTTTGCTAGCCAATTTTCGTATGAGGGCGTATGAGTATGCATTTACTTAATATTTTGCTTGTTATTATTTAAATATTTAATCTTTATATTAAGCTGTTATATTAAACAAATTATTTATTTACTTATTTACCTGATTTATTACTAAATCCAATTTCTTTGTTTACAAATTCCAACAAGTCTTCTTTCTGCGCTTTTAAATAAACAAATCAATTTCAAGTCTTATTTAGATAATTTCAAAGTACGAACATTTATACGTAATAAAATATATTTTTCTTTTTCCTATTTTAATATTCTGTTTACATTTCTTTAAAATAAAAAATATTCGTTTATTATTTCACTTCCTTAGAATAGTTTTCATTTTCATATTTTATTTTACAATTCTTGTTGTCATTCGTTACATTTTGTATGTAAATGAATACAATGGCAAAGTCTAAATACAATACTTTGCCATAATCTCTTTTTGGCCTGTAAGTAAGGAAAAAACCAAGAGAATAATCTATAAAAATAAACAATGTTCTGGCTTATTATTTATCAACAATAATAAACATGATTTTTTTTGTGCTCGTATCATGTTATGTTTTTGAAAAATAAGCCCGGGTAGTCTTCTGTTTTATGTAGCGTTTAAAGTGAAAAAAATCTTTGGAGGAAAAAGAAAATGGATATTAAATATACTAAGCAAATTATATAATATCAGGCAATAAGTTTTAAATGAATATTTGCTAAATAAAGAGGGGAAATCTTAAAATATATTACTTTAATATTAACAGTATTCAAAATTTTTAATAAAGTATTTATTATTAGAAGCAATAATTTATTAAAAATGACAGTGAGTACCACAATGTAATTTAAATTGGTGTTAAATTTACTTTTACATGTAAAGTTTGCCTGTTAGAGTAATTGTAATATTTTGATGCATTTTTAAATTTTTGTGCAGATTTAATAGAAATATATATATATATATATATATATATATATATATATGTAATATATATATTTTAATGTAGCATTTACATTTTGATGTAAAATTTAGTTTTTGGAATAGAATTTAATTTTACTGTATTATAAATTTTAGTGCAAAACTTACATTTATACGTAAAATTTAAATTTTAATGGACAATATATATTTCAGTATACAATTTGTATTTGGATGTAAAGTTAAATTTTTAAAATAAAATTTTATTTTAGAGTAAAATTATATTTTAGTTTAAAATTGTATTTTTGTGTAAAATTATATCTTAGTGTAAAATTTATAGTGTAAAATTTACATTTTAGTGCAAAATTTTAGTTTTTATAAAATTGTAAAATGAACATTTTAACATAACTGAAGTCTTAGTGAAAACATTAAAATATATATAAAATATATATTTACTGTAATATATAAATTTTTAGTAAAATTTACATATAAGTATAAAATCTGGATTTAGTTATTTAAAAGTAACATTTTAATGCAAAATTTATAATTTAGAATAAACATATTACAATGCATTCTATGCTAAATAATGGTTGGCCAGATAAAGAAAACTAATGTAAAAGAAGAATAAGAAGAATATAAACAAAGAATTTGTAAATTTCATTCCACTATACTATATATAGTTAAGAATTAAGAATATTGTAATTACAATAAAATTGTAGTTATGTAATAGAAAACTTCTAAGTTAAAAGGTTGATATTTATAGTTGACATTAAACGACACGAAGATTGCGGTTTTTAACAAGCCAGAGCATTTCACTCTGCTAGAGTCTAATAATCTTTTTCAAAATATATTCTTCAATAATAAATACATTAATAAAATTAACTCGAGTCTGAATAAAATTAAATTAGTTTAGCATAAAATTTGGAGTAAAATTTGCATTTTACCATAAAATTTTAATTTAAATGTAAAGTAAAATTGTGTTCAAGATTTACATTTTAGTGTAAAATTTATGTTTTAGCGCAAAATTAAGTTTTTAACACTAAAATTTTAATTTTATTGAAAATTAAATTTTTAGCAAATAATTTACATTATATATTAAATTAATTATGGCCTAAGCTTTGCATTCCAATTTTAAATTAGGGACGTCAATGACTAAAAATGTAGTTGTGTAAGTGACCGTAAAAAAAATGCACACAAAGAAATTTGGGTTTAATAAATGAAAACCATGTATAACTAGCACGGTGCTTTATTATATTAAATATATGTTTTCAATGCATTTTTGCTTTCCTTGCACACAAATTTATTTATATTGCCATAAAAAATATAATTCACATTCCTTACAACTTTATTTTAAAACATTAATTTTAAAGAAATTGATGGTTATTAATTACAAAACAATTTATTTCCATATTTTTTTATGTGCATTTTGTACTCTTTGTACTCTCAGCAACAACTAAAGAATGAACTTAGCCAGCAGAATTATGCTATGAAATTGACACCCCTATTTTAAATGTACCTTAAAAGGTCAAATATATATCTATTTAAGTGTAAAACGATTCATTTTATTGCAAGTAAAATTATATTCTTGTTTAAATGTTATATTTTAATGTCCTATAAGTTCATATTTTAGTTACAGTTTATATCGTTTTTATGCTAAAATGGAATTTCTATGTAAAAGAAAAATATAAAAATTTGTTTTTTTTTAAATTTTGACCTCAACTTTATTCTTTTCATACTGTTTTTCTCTTGACTAAACCATTGTATCTCAACAGAACATTGTAGGGTACAAAGTGTAAGAAATATGAAAAATCACAATGGGTGTGTAACTTTAGCTTTTTGCTTATAATTTCTATTTCTTTTTGTCAATTTTGTTTTTTTTTTATTTTGTTTATTCCTTTTTTTTTTTTGCTACTATTTTACTGTTTTAGTCTTTACTCATTCTGACTGATTGATATTGTATTCATTTATCTGCTTTATTTGTCATTTTATTTATTTATTTTTTTTTTTTTTATTTATTTATTATAATTTTTTTTTTGAAAATTTCTTCATTAATATTACTTTATGGTTATGTCTATGGTTCTGGTTGCCATTGTTGTTGGTGATGTTCTATTTTTCTTTATTTTTTTTTTCTTTGTAACAATATAATTTCATTTGCAATATTTGCTTTTGTGTGTCCGACTTTTTGATTTTTTTTAATATTGTCCTTTTTTTGGCTTTAGGTACGATATGTCGGCTTTAGGTACAATATGTTAGGTTTTTTAGTTTTTGTATACTATTTTTTATCCTTCATCAGAGCTGTAAGTGATGAATATAAGTTTGTGATTCCGTTTGTAATTTTCACAATCTTGTAAAGATTTCTATTTTGTGGATCCTTATAAGAAATAACGTCGAAGATGTTCGTATATATATATATATATATATATATATATTTATATATATATCGGTCGCTATATAAGCTAGGAACTTCGATATTGCAAAGCAAAACAGGAGGATTTTTTCTGCTGACGAAATGAACTCAATCGGTCCATCATTTATAGAGATATCGGCTGAAACGCATAGATATTAAGTAGGTAAATGTATTTGTAATTACATCCAACATAATGTATTTCATATAACACCTCTCACCACGACTGAAGGGTATATAAGATTTGTCACAAACGAATAAAGCATTCTAACTTGTTTTGACAGATGAATGGCTATTGGGTAGCTTTAGTATTCGCATAATCGTTGTGTGATGTTAAAATCATACTTTTATTTTTATGACATGTCATAAAAATTGTGTACAAGCGGGCAACTAACAAAAAAAAAAAAAAAAAACATATAATAAAAGATAAATAAAATAAAACAACATAAAATAAAAAAAGGAAGATATAAAACAATAAGTAAAAGTAAATGAAATATTTATTGCACACGAAAGTAATGTAAAATTTTTCAGGAATTTTACTTGATATAGACTAAATTTCTATGTATTTTTATATTACTTTGCAAACTTTATTTTATTTTTAACATTGTACTGTTACGTTGGTTATTAATGATTTTTGTTGGCCTTTTATAAATGCTTTAAATATTTTTCTGGCTTAAAGTGTGTTTAAAGTTTTTTTTAATCCAATATTTATATATATTTTGTAATATAATTTATATTTTATTGCAAACTTTACCTTTTATTGTTACTATACATTATAAAATTTACTCTCTGTGTTCAACTTTACTTTATGGTTGTTATTTAGCATTAAGTTCAAATACTGCATTTTATTGTAATATTTTTGTTTTATAAAACAGCTCAATTTTTGATGTAAAAGTTACATTTTGTTGTAAAACTTTATTGTTGAATTTACGTTTTAGTGTAAAATCTGCCTTTTACTATAAAATATGTATTTTTGCGTACAATTTATATTTATGTATTAAAATTTTATTCTTTTTGTGTGAAATTTATAATGTGAGATTTTAACTTGGTGTAAAATTTACATTTAAGGAAAATTTCAATTTTTAGATTAAATTTTTGTGTAAAATTTACATTTAAATATAAAATTTAGTTCAATATTTAAATGTTTGTGTAAAAGTTACATCACTGTATAAAATTTTTACTTTTGTCTAAGTTAAAATTCACATTTGTGTAAAATTTACACTTAAGTTTAAATTTCAGAGTTTCAGAATTTATATTATTGTATACAATTTACATTTCGGTATAAAAAAAAATTTTTGTGTCAATATTTGAATGTATAGAATTTACATTTTTGTGTTCAGATTTTCCACTTTAGTCCAAAAATTCCATTTAACTATAAATTTTAATTTGTAAAATTTTGTTAGATCATGTAAATTTCCATTTATGTAAAACTTACATTTTAACATGATATTACTTTACTGAAAACAAAAATTTTTAATTACTATTAGGATGCTGTCCTTTGGAAAAAATGAAATAAAAAATATTTAAAAGGCAATATTATTATATATGCAGCTGCGTTCACGTGTCGTCTCTGGCGCCATTCTTAATATAAATATTTCTCAATACAAATAATTAAAAAAAAAATATCAATCTCACAAAATATTTCTTATTTTGGTTACAATTAATATTTGATTAATTTATTTTACATCTTTCTGTCATTCCCCTGATTTATTACATTTCGTCACAAAACTTTTTTTTCGACTTAATTCATTGTCAGTTCTCTACGCTCCTGCCACCAGATAATTGTTTTTAATATTCCTCAGTATACTCTGTAGCAAATAATTACCATGTAAATAAAATTCCTGGCCGTGAGACAGGTGCTGCTTTTTCTTATACCCTAATAGGTTTTGTAAATTTTTATAGCAAGCAACCTTAGTTAGTTACCATATAAATGGTTGTTTGGCTTAAATACACACAACTAAGACAATAAAAAATACTATAATAAAAAAACAGAACAGGCGAATATTAATCATAAAAATCTTTGCAAATTAATTATCAGTCATAAAGAGTCTTGAGTATTTTAGGGCACCAATAGATGGAAGGGGAATAAAAGAAAAAGAAAAAGAAAAAATGTAAGAACAACCCCTTCGGCAGTAACGTATAGAAAAATAAAAACAACAAGACATAAATGTTTAAAAACGGAAAACAAAACTGGGGATTTTGTTGTTTTTTTTTTTTTTTTTTTTTGGTTTCAAACTTATTTTATGTTGCCATGGTTTGTTATAAGACATTATAAGTACACATACATACATTATGTTTCCTATAAATGTATTAGTAGTGTACGTAAAAAAACTTAAAATAATACAAAATAAAAGAAAAAAAATCAAGAAAAGTCTAAGAAAGAAACTTTCTATGCAAGAAAAATATAAGTTCAGTGTCCCTTAAAAAGGACAACTGGCAAGAAAGTAAAGGAAAAACATTAAAACAAACAAAAACTGTAAAAAAATCAACGTAGAAGACATTTCTATAAAGTTGCTGCTGCCGCAGCTGCTCACTTGATCGTGCAATGTACCTTTGATACATCAAAGCACTTAACACGTTCAGAAATTTATACAACAACAATAACTAAAGCTTACATATTTTTCTTGATATTTTGCTTTCTTTGTTTATAATATTAATCAAAAGAAAACTAAATTACAAGAAATTATAAGTATTTTTGTCGACAGGGAAGAGGGAAAAAAAGGAAGGATACAAAACATGTGAAATATTTTACACAGACTTGTATGAATTGTTATTATAAGGTTGCCAGAATGATAGATTTTTAAATCTTAATGATAAATTAATATTTACACATTATTAAAATTTACACATTATTGAAAAATTTACATTTTATTGAAAAATTTACATTTTATTGAAAAACATACATTAATAAATTTAAATCCTTTTTAAAAAAATTTAAATTGTAAAATTTACTTTTTTTTAATTTACATTTTATTGCAAGATTTACATTTTATTGAAAAATTTTTATTTTAATACCAAATTTAAAATACTTAATTCAGTTTTACTTTAATGCCCAATTAGAATACCAATTCAAATGTAAAATATACATTTTAATGTAAGGTTTTTAGCTAACAATTTTAAAATTTTTAATTTAATGTATTCGCCTTAATTTATTCATTTTAAATTTGAATTTTAACGTAAATTCATATTTGAGTTAAAATCTAATTAAATAAATCACATTTAGTGCAAAATTTATACTCGAAAGTACGTTTTATTATAAAATTTGTATATAACTGAAAAAAATTTATTTTTGAATTTAAAATTTACGTTTAAGTGTAAACTTTACATCAAAAATTTTTTTAGCTATCAAATTTGCATTTAATTTTAATTTTAGAACTTACAATTTCATTTAAAGCTTACATTTTAATACAAAATTTGAAGTTCAATGTAAAACTTTCAATCTAATTCGAAGTTAATGGTAAATTTATAATTTGGTGTAAAATTAGATATTTCATGTAAAATTTACGCTTTAATGAAAGATTTCGGTTTTTGTAAAAATAAAATATATAACTTAAGATTTTCTTTTAATTGTAAGATGTACAGTGAGCTGTAAAATTCACATTTTGAAATAAAATGTATATTTTAAAGTAAAAATTTCGTTTTAAATTAAATAAAATACAATTAAAATTTGAAGTAAATTTATATTTTAAAGTTAGAGTTTCATTTAAATACTAAATGTAAATTAAAAAAAATTATTGAATATTTAATAAACAGCTTATATGGGCCATTATCAATTTTTTTATTTTAGGCCTTCAAAAAAAAAAAAAAAAAAAAAAAAATATATATATATATATATATATATATATATATATTAAAATTTTTTTTGAGGGAACATTAAAATCCATTTGTATAAATATAATGTGACCCAAATGCATGTAGAGTTAGCTCGCGTTAACTATTTAATGCAGGTGGCGCGAAAGTTTTAAATTGAAATATTAACATTTTTTCTGTTAAAAAAACGCGATTTTTAAACATTTTCCGAAAAATTCGTTTCAAGTTTAAGTTATTTCTCCATATATTACACGAAAATATATTTTATTACAGTTTATTACAAAGAAATGGTATTCAATATTGTGATCATTTTTAAACCCAAGTGATTTTTTTTCTCCATAAAATATTTATCTTTTGAAATTTTTCGATGCGCCTTTACAAATTCTAACAGTTTATGATAATTATGTCCAATTTCGTTCTGTCCTTGCGATGTGCCTTAGCAAAATCAGTATTGACAAAAGAGTCCCATTTTCAACTTTGGCTTAAATTTATTTTCCCGATCAATTTATCGCCTTTTCTATATCTATATATGCATGATTTGTACAAGTTGCAATTTTCTGAATAGGAACATAAATACAAAAAGTGAAATCTTTGCGTAATTTTCAAAAAGTCCGTAAAATATTTTTAATAAATCTATTTTTAATGCCCCTTCGATTTTGTTGTGTAAATAACAAAAAACTAAATTCACGCAGTAATCCATGCTATTCTAATGGAAACTGCGAATTTGCCTTCGCGAAAGACTGACTTTTTAAAAAATTTTCGATCTTGTTTTCCCAAATTTAAGACGCATAATTAAAAGAAGTATCAATACCTGTTACATAATTTGTATTTCGTTCAGGGCCACATAAACCCGGCCCAAAAAATCAAACAATTTAAAAAATTAACAAATTTTGTTATCAAAATTTGACTACCCTGTGTAACTGTTGAAAGTCTACACAACGGCAAAGCAGGTATAAAATTTATTCACAAAGTCCGATTAGATCAAAAGTATAAACGAGCGAACAAATAGTGTGAAAGAACGGAAAAAAATTTAAGTAATTTTTAATACTTTTTATAAGTTTTTGAACTTTGAAGAACAGTTATGACTACAAAATGAAACCTATAGAGCTTAGAATTTGTAACTCTATTAGTTTCAGGTCTTTTGAGTTCAGATCTGTAACCCGTTTGTTTAAAATAATATCACTACAAAATTTATTAGTCATTTTCAGCCAGCTTAAAAATTTTCGATAATGGCCCACATATGCAGTGTTACAGTTGTGAATTTTTATAAAGTGTCAAAAAAAGGGAATTTCAAAAAATAAAGTTGCAAAAAGAGCATTCAGTATCAGAGCTTCAGTATCTAAAAAAACTGCTCAAAAATAGTTTATTTGATAAAATCAAAAACAAAATTTTTTGTTTTTTAAGAAAAAGTACTAAACACAATTTTATAGCAAATAGTTTATTTACTATACGTCTTATTATTACAAAAATAAAGATTTATTTGTAAAAATTCTTAATATGAAATTTTGGTTTTATTAACTAACTTGTCTACGAGGTCTTCACTTGGACTGCTGTCTTACAAATAATCGTCTAACAAATTTATGACAAATTTATGAAAGCTTGGATTCACTGTTAACCTTAAGTCTGTGGCACTATTGGTTTTCCACTAGTGATAATTTAGAAAAATAAATTCCGCTGAGGCTCTGTGAGCTAAAGTAAACTAATAAATTAGGATTTAAGTATTGACCAAAATTATTTTTTAATTTTCCCAATCCGGACGAAAAAATTTGGTATTTGTTGTTTTAAATAGTTCTTCATAAGATGGTTGAGAAAGGTGCAACTTAAGTCTTCAAACGGCAATATATATATATATATATATATATATATATATATATATATATATATATATTATATATATATATATATATATATATATATATATACATATATATAATTTATGTTATATGATATATGATAGGTAAAACTGTATTTAATTTTTCTATGTAAAATTTACGGTTGAATGTTAAATTTACCTTCTAAAATTAAATTTGTACTTTAATATCGTGAACGCTAAATTTACATGTTTAGGTATTGTTTATATATTTTTTTTCACATTTACATTTTAAGTTTATAGCTTTACATTAGAAGAAAGAAGAAAACATATATTTTTTTAATTTATTTCTTTACAAATATTATTTGTCAAATAAAGGATTTACTGTTTATTTAACATTCTCAAAAATGTTTTAAAAAAATCATTTTCGTTTGAATGTCCCTTAATTAAAATTAAAAAAACCTTTTAAAGTAATAAAAAATTCAATAATTAAATTTTATTCAAATCAATATTTTCTTTAGCTTAATGAAACCTTTAAAATAAATTTCCTTGTCAAGGCCATTAACTTTTGCTTAGGTTTCCACTTATTTTATTTTTTGCCCCTTTTAATAAGATAAAATATTTAAAATTTTTATTACTGTGATTCATCATATCAAATCATTGCTACTTTTCTATTTTACTTTTTTTGTTTTGGGTTGTTAATATATATTTGAAAATTAGCATTTTATTTGATTTTTATTAACTTCCTTTTCTGCGGCAACAATAAAAGGAAAAAGTTGAAATAAATAAAAATAATAGCAACATAGAAACTTGAATATATTCAGGATATCCTTATGGCTAAATTGCCTTAATGCACACCAAACCAATATGATAACAGACGTTTCCCAGCTGCTGGCATCAAAAAATAATGATGAAGGACTTTTTTGAATGTCAACATTGAAAGTTAAATAACAAGAAGTTGTTTGTGATTTCTTCACATTTGTTTTAAATTTAAAATATCAAATGTAAAATTTATTTCCTTTTTTGAAAAGCTACCTCCCAGGAAATAAATTTATTGCACAGTAATTTTTGACATCTAATAAAGCTATAATATAATGCTTGTTATTATCAAAAAACGATATCGTTAGTACAATATAAAATACTGGTATATAAATATAAAATTTAAATACAATTTTATTAATATTAAAATCACAGGGGTTTTAAAAAATCAATTGATATCTTTTATTTTGTATTTTTTTCAGATACGTAATTATGTAAAAACGTTGAGACATAACTGTTAAAAAATACGTCTTTAAGCAACAGTCAATTTTAACAAATATAAAGGTTCATCTTCTTGTAACAGTTATAATTGATAAAAAAATTTCGCTACTTATAATTTTTATTTTCGATATTTTTACGTTGCCTAATAATAGGTCTATAATAGTTCTAAAAAATCTATTGCTGAACAACTTTTATATTACAAATTTAATTTTTTACGTTGCTTGATAACAGTTATTGTTGACATATACTTTTTTACATTACTTTTAAAAATATAAAGGCTATTAATAAAGAAAATATCTTTACATTTCTCCATATATAATAAGATATATAATTCCATTATAACTTAAACATTTATACATCGATTTATTAGAATGTGCGAATTTTTTACAATACATTCTTATAATTATATAATTTTAGAATTGTTTGTCCGATTTATATAAATAAAACCACACAAAAATGTTTTATATTATATTACCTTCCTGCTAAATTTATATCATTTTGTATCCGCTCAATTGTTTTGCATTTGTTCAGAAATTACATAGGTATATAACAAAAAAAAAAAGTATATATATATATATATATATATATATATATATATATATATATATATACAACATAATTTATTTAAATTAGTTAACGAAACTCCAAAAAAAATTGCTAAAAGAAGCATATTATTATTAAAAATACTAATTTGTGTATAGATTATATGCAAAAAAGAAAAAAGTTAAAGCCGATTCTTATTTAACAGGTCAAAAAAAAAAAAAAATCAAAATCATCCTATTTCACATATGTATCTTATTTAATTGTGGATTTTATTGTAGACCATCGAAATTGTGTAAAATGTAATTGTCACCAATTCAACATTTAAAAGCGTTGTAAGTCACCAAAGAAAATTTGTTAAAATTAACATGTACTAGTGCGTACAATTGTAAGCATATTGAAACTAAGGTGACTTAAAAATTAGATCTAAATATTGATAATTGTAGGCGTAACATGCTGTGAAAGAAAAATATTTTATGTTATTTTATAAAAAATGTATTTTTTGTAAATTTTATCAGAAGTAAATTATCATTACTCACAAACTATTCTCGATAATTTGCTGCATTTTTCTTTTGTTATATTGATAATATAATTGTGTTTAAGAAATGAAATGATATGTCATTGTACCGTTTATACCTACTGTGTTATTAAATATTTTCTCAGATACCATATTGTAGTCAAATTTTAATTTTAGTGGAATAGAACTTCTAAGGCTCAAAAGGGGTTAAAAGATTTTACTCCCAGAAGAAATTCGAAAGTGTCCTCTTTAACTCCATATATACATTTGCACCTGTCTAGACCGGTCTGTAGAATACTTTTTCCATTTGAATGAAATTAGTTATGATTTGGATTTTAAACCTACAATGGTACTAATAAGCAGTTAAGAAGTTTAAAAAGAATTATGGTCAGGACGAATTTTTCAAATATGGGTTGATCATAGATCAACTAAAAAAAGGATCACATAACATGAATGATGGGAGCCAGAAGGTTCTTTTTAGATCCCGAAAGAGTATCAAAAATAACTTATGTAATTGTGTGCAATGAACAAATTGATGCTAGAAAATTTGGTGATTATTCCAAAAAAACAGCAAGAATATGAAAAAACCAAATATCCATAGAGAAATATGTCTGCAACAGTTCAAAACATCTGTTATCATAGATAAGATATCAGAATTTAGTACCACTTAGAGATCTATCAAAGCAAGCCCAGGAAAAAAAGAATAAGTATTATATATTTTATAGAGAGCAAAATAGCAGAAAAATTACGAAATTCTAAAAGTTAAGATCTATTTAATATCATTCGAAATCAATGGAAAGTAGAATATCGGAACTTAGATGAAAAAGCAAAAGGGCCGCTAGAGGACAGAAATAATATAAAACTAAATATAGAATATTTGCAGGCTATTTTCAAACCGAATGAGTAGTAGTTATAATCTGTTTTTATTGTTATTTAAGTAAAAAATAAAAAAAAACATTAAGAAAGTTTATGTTATTAAAAAAATAAAAATTTTTGTCCTTAATTTTACTTAAATATAAAACAAAATGATTACGATTTTAGTAGAACCTATTGTAGAATTGATAAACTGGGATCCTTTTTACAAAATTAATCTGCATTTTCATACTAAATGCTAAAAGAAAAGTTCAAATTTAGCTATAATAAACCAATTTTAATGAAATAAAAACTGGAAAAAAATCAAGAAAATATATCTCCATGAAAACAATCATCTAAAATATCTTTATCAATTCAAAAGTTACAGAGTTTTGGCCGATGAAAAACGACACTGAGCCACTGTGCGACGCACTGTGTACTTTTTTTGGGGTGTGAGTAATCAAAAATAAGTTAAAACATAAAAATCGATGTCTGAATAATTATAATGCTCAATTGCTCTAAATCTGTTTTTGGTTTTATTGTATGTTTTTTAGTTACAAAGATATTTGGTTTTAAAAACAGAATAAAAAATAATTTTAATAGGAAAATTTTTAATATTTAGGGCCGCATAATTTTCAAACGGTCATGTGCCTTTAATCTTTTATTATTTTACTTGAACGATATGCTCATTATTTATCAAGTCCAACTTGGGTTATTCATTTTTAAACATTTCATCATATACATTTTTGGTAAAATTATATACATTTTTTATACATTTTTTAAAAAAAAATTTTTTTGTCCTTAACAAAGTTTTTAACTATTTTAAATTCTACTTATACTGGCTTATAGTGTAAGTTATTTTGCATCATTTTGTATTTTATAAAATAAAATGCGAATTTAACTTTGCTTAAGGAAAAGAAAAGGAACCTTTTATCATTCCATAAAAAATTACATAGAATCAAAAAATTACCAAAAAACTAATACGTCCATGCGTTAAAGTTGCGGATTATGTGAATTTTCTGTTTAAAGACAGTATGTTCACATAATGGTAGTTAGAAATTTTATTTAAGTAAAATGTTTAATTTTATTTGAGTAAGAATATGAAATTTGTAGGTCGATCTTTTATTTAGTCGAACACTTTGGTTTATAATTCAGAAAAAAATTAAAAAAAAAATATTATGAAAATTAATGGATTTTTAGGGGACATAACAGATAACTATATGATGTTTCAAATATGTCCGTCTGGCCTTCCATCCAAAGTTTAAATATTGGATCTCAATACGCGTTCAGTTAGCATCGTCCATATTGTTTGAAGTTCTAAGTGCATAAGTTACAGACGTTGTGCTTCAGTTTACTGACCCACACATTTCAATATTAAAAAGTCTTGCATGACTTTTATCGAAATACACACATTACACAATTTTTGTTGTAATTTTACATGAAAAATATGTAAATTTGTAATGATTGTTGTATTCTGTTTTATGGTTAATTTTGTGCACAATAATATAAGAAAGGTCGGGTACCAAACGCATTCAAATGTTGTAGACTTTTGATCACTCACACCCCCAAAAAAAAAAAAATACATTGTGCGTCTTGGAGAAAAACCTAGTATGCAGTTTTATAACGTATGGTCTCTAGTTTTATGCATATATCAATTTTTTCATGTCTCAAAATGTCTGTCACATGATGTTATAAATAAATTATTTTGTTATTAATAGAATTTAATTTAGTAGTTTTTTCAAATAAACAAAATTTAATGATTTTTTTCAAAATATCCCCTTTTTTGAACACCTTTTTAAAATGTTTAACAGTAACGCTGACTAGAATTACATTCAGAAGATGCAGGCCATTAAAATTTGATGAAAAGAAAATATATTTTAATTAAGACAGTTATCAAACAACATAAAAAATATTTTTAAAAATAAATATTATTGAGCAATAGAAAAAAATTTTGTCGGCAATAACAGTTATCAAATAACATAAAAAATATTTGTTAGTCTTTACTCAACTTTTTCAATTTGAAAAAAGTTTTAATAGTTATTTTTGGTCTTTGATTTTTTTCTATTAAAATATTTTTATTACCTAATACTTAAATATGTTTTTCTCCTCTTTTCTGTTTCTTTTTAGGTATGTGCAACATTATTCTTTTTTATTTAATTTTTTATGGCAGATAAAATATATTTAAATTTATTTATATTTTACTTTTGTTTGATGTTTAACTGATCTGTCTTTATAATGTGTCACAGTAAGTTGTAATCTTTGTATTTTATTCTTAATATTTTTATTTGGTTTCTGTTATTTTTAAATTAAACAACATTTATTTAAGTCTAAATATGTGCAAATGTCATTTGTCAAATCCTAAATCACATTAGTTTTTTTTTGTTGTTGTTGTTGATTTGGTCACTTCTAAATTGATGTTTGCTGGCATGTTTATATTCGTTTACGTATTTATGTAATTGTATTCTTATTTCAACTACATAAACAATTAAATTCGTAACACTAAATGTATATATAGAGTGGGTGGCATATTGTCTGTAGTTTTATTTTAAAAGTTTGATTACAAAAAAAATGTTATAAAATAAAAACTGATTTACAAATTCTTGCTATGTGTAAATAAGGGTAAAATATTTAAAACACTTTACTTGCAGAAACTCTAAAAGTCCGCCTTATCCGAAAGTTAAAAAATTATACACAAAATTTAGTTTATACAAACAATAAATTTAAACTTGATTAAACAGCATTTCGTCATTCCTATAGCTTACTGTACAAAAAACTGCATCCTACATATTTCTGTAAACTTAACTATCCACACGCAGAAAAAAAATATATTTGTAGTGACCATAATCGAAAAGCAACATATTTTGATAAAAACATATGATCATAGCGAAAGATAGAAATTATTATAAGTAATAATTATTATGATTCCATTTTGTCATATTGTGTCCAATTTTATGGTTTGTTTTTTCATTTTATATTTCTAGTTTTACATATAACTGAAATATTTTTCTGCATCATGATTTGATGTTATTTTGTTATTCTATCTAATATATTATTATAGCACATTGTCACATTATGATTCCGTTTTATAATATTACTATGTCATTCTTCATATTATAATTCTATTTTATCATATTATTATCCCATGTTATCATGTAGTTATCCAATTTTATCATATTATTATTTCATCATATATTAAAATAAAACGTATTAATAAAGAATTATTTTTATAAATTTTTTATTAAAAATAATAGAGAAAAATATTCACTACCCAAAAAATATATATGTATATTTGCATATTATTTGTTCATTAATTATATTCATTTGTACCACCATATGTGGATCAAATGCAAAATATGTTTTTTTTAATTAAACCCTTTATTGGTAGCTAAACAATATCTTATATTGAGTCAAACCGAGTATAACCAAATCTTTTCCATTTATATTAATTCATATATAAACTAAATGGGAATTATACTGAAGTTAGAAAACAAATATTAAACACAAAATGTATTTAAAAACAAAAATTTTTCCACAAAATTTGTGTAAATATAAGATTATTTGAAATATTTCATTGTCATATGGATAATAATATTTATATGGTCTAAAAACAGAATATGGCTTAAGTTTTAGTTGTAGAAGTTATGATATTTATCATATTAATAAAAAATTTTCTGATAAGCATATTTAAAAACATATAATTTTTACAGTCAACCATATTAACATTTTTATTGAGTGTAATTAAATTAAAAAATTTAAACAAAAACAGTGTTATCATGATCACAGAGTTATTTAAATTTAAGAAAATTAACAATAGGAATATATTATTATTGTAGTGATAATGCTTTAGCCATGTTTTTCTCCGCGTGCACATATATAAGTAAACAATATTTCCGTTTTCTATAACTACATACATAAATCTAAAATCCTTAATGGTATTTATTTCATTTGGTAGTCGAATAGTTTCATTATAAACTTTTTCACAAAGCAAACATAAATGCAAACTGGCTTACTTAAATGTATACATACAAATTCCTACATATATGTTATATATAACAATATACTCAATTACATTAAAATTCCTTTATTGTTAGTTGCTTCCTTAAACTTAACTCTCTTTCAATTGGCTTTAATTAATTTCATTATACAAATTTTACAAAATTGCAACTGTCATTGGTTGAAACTCTAACTAACAAGTTTCCTAGGTTTTAGATGTTTTATGAAATAACCAATTATATGTTTATACAGTAATATTAAAGTAAAGTTTAGAGGATTTATAAGTATAATAGAAGTGAAGTAGATAAATAACTGAAAAGAACTATAGTGGTTGGAAAAGGTAAAGATGTACTTATAAAAGAGAAATTTTAATAAGGTAAGGATTAACTTGACAAATTATTTTCGTTATTATTTTTTTTTTTTTTTTGTTTTGAATATTTTGATTTGTTTCTTTTTTATTTTTGATAGTACTTAATGATTAACTTAAATACTGACATTTGAAGAAAATATAGTTCACAACTGAATAATTCTTATAATGAATTTTCGACTGTCTCTTAGAAATATTCTCACGTTGAAACTTTTTACCCGAATTAAATTAAACTCATCTGGGTTGTTTTCTGTTTTTCTAAGGGCTTTTATATTAGCCAAATTATTACATGAAAAAAGTTATAGAACAGAATCTGTACTAACCCTGAAAAATTGTTATTATTTTGTTACAATTATAAAACTACACAATGAAATTAATTTAGATTGGTCAAGTGCTATGCAGTTGAAAATTTCTTCAAGACATATAAACGATTACAGATAATAGACCTATTTAAATTTTGGTTGGTTAACTTCTTTTAGCAAAAGCGTAATCTACAAAAAATTCATAAAAAATCTAAGGATCTAAAATTAAAACCTACCCCCCGCCGAGATACACGTATAGTAAAAATATGGTTAAGGCATAGTCACTACAACAATATTATATTCTGATTGTTAATGTTCATTAATTTTAATAACTATTTTTTTGCAGTAACAATGTTTTTATTTCAGTTTTATCATTCAATGTTTACATTCAATCAAACTTTTAGTATAATTGTTTACAAACATTTTATATTTTTGAATATTTTTTCCAGAAACATAATTTTATTAATATAAAAAATTCATTATTTCTACAACCATTAAATATGATCAATCTTTTTCCTTATTTTTAAACCATATTTTGTTTGTTAACTATATTAATATTATAATTTCCATAGCAATAAAAGGTTATAAATCAATATGCTTTTTACAAATATGGTTGAAAAATTCAACAATATTTTGCTTTAAGTGTATGTTTTCCATCCTCATTTTAATTATTATTTAGTTTATACACGAACTAATATAAATAGACAAAGTTTTTTATATTTAGTGTTATTCAAGCAATATAAGATACGGATTAGTTAATAAAAAATGTCTTGTATTATCTTGCAAAAGATATGATGGCACAAATATGTTAATGAACAAATAATATGTGAAAAATTTTTCATGATTAATAAACACATAATGTGATAAAAAATAAAAATAAATCATAATATGATATCATGGGATAATAATTTAATGAGGTGGTGTAATAATATGAAAAACTCGAACCATAACATAAAAAAATGCATCATAAAGTCGGTCACAATATGATAAAATGAAATCATAAGAATAATTATTTATAATTATATCTATTTTTAGCTGTGTTGCTCTTAGATTATGGTCATTACAACTATATTATTTTCTATGAGTAGGTTTGGCAAATACCTCCTGGCATAGATAACGAATTCCAATTTCCTTTATGTTGAATTTAAAAAATAAATTTCTCAAAATATGTTAGTAGATAGATATTAATTTCCTTGTATTTAATTTTCAATTATTTAAAGAAAATTTAATATCATTTTGTTTTTCAAAAATACTTACAAAAGCATTAAAATTACTAAATGTGTTTATTAATCGCTTAATTAAATTTTTATATAAAATCAAACAACAGTGCTATTTGAAAAGTTTTAGACAATAATTTTTTCTATGTAAGTTTTAGGTTTAGACTCTTAGTCTCTAGATTTTTCTCAAGTTTCGTTTTTGATGTACACTTTTCATTGTTTTTCTCATCCGAAAAATTTTATCAACCCTCGTATATATTAAAGTGCCTTACGAAAAAAATTGCAAATATACCTTTTTAAAAATGAAGACTAGTATGTCCTTGTATGTTTTTCAAAATATTACGTCTGAATGTTTTCATTTACGTGAGCTAGACCATTTTTTAAAACACCTCTTTCAATAGCATTATAAAAATCTACTTTATAAAAAAAAGTAGCTCCAAAATATTATAGAGACATACTATCACTTGGAATATGCATTTAAATAATTTTTACATTTCTTTTGATTCGCGAAATATCAAGATTTTATTAACATGGTTTTTTATGCTATTGAAAATTACCGATAATTAACCCTTTAAAAACAAAAGGTTCAAAATAGTTTAAATCAACAAATTTTGAAAATAAGTTGAATGGAAGTATTATACTTAAACATCAATGAATTTATAGAAAAATATAATAAATTCCTTTAAAAATGCTGACATAATCAATTAAGAGGAAATATTTAAAATTTAGTGGCTATTTCACACGATTTTATGTATTTTTGATAAATTTATGCTTCTTTTAAATAACTATTTATTTGCAAAAAAAAAAAAAAAAAAATAACCTATTATGGAACAATGATCCCAAAATATTACTTTTGTTACCAAAGGGTTAAGTGAATACTCAATCAATAGTACCGAATAAGCCATTTCAATGATGTTCTAAAATCTAAGTTATACTGGAAAATGTCCGAAATATTCAAATTTTATAAAAAAGTATTTAAAAAAGAGAGAAAATTTTACCAAATTTCACGAGAATGAAAACTAATTAAAAAAAATTTTTGGTTACCACTAATAAGTCGACATGTGTCTATTACATATTGCAATTTTTTTGAGAAAGATATAAATTGTGTTTATTGAAAATCGCATTGGATATATTTAAAAAAATTGGCCAGCTGACGTGAACGAACGGAAATATTTTCGGGGTTATTATATAACGTATCACAGTTTAATTTTATTGGAGTTCATTTGCAACGTTTTTTGTCGTCGTACAAATCATACAAATTAGCATTAAAATTTTAGAAATCGGTGTTTACATAAAATTTGACTTTTGTACAATGAAATTAACTGAAATTAATAAGCCGCCTTGCGTCTTTTAAATCATTAATAAAATCGCGATTTTTCGCAATTTAGTGAAACTGAAAACTGAAGCTGATAAATGTCTTGAAGAAGTTTGTGTATAGGAATTGAAAGATATCAGGTAAAAAATTACCTTTTTCCGGCGTCCTCTCATAGAATTGTCAATATATATATATATATATATATATATATATATATATATATATATATAAACAAATAGGGAAAAACATATTTCCAGACCATGACGCTTTCTAAATACGGAAGTAAGAAAAAGCCAAAAAATGAGTAGAAAAATATTTTCGTCATATAATTAAAATAAATAGCACAAAATTTAGTTTTTCTCGTATAAACGTAGCATACACTGTATTAAGTTGTTGACACTTGTGGTACCTTTATGTACCTATAAATATTCAGCATTTCAATATAATAAAATAATATATAATGGTGTCATTCCAGATTGAACAGATATGTTAATATAAGAAAAATGATATGGTACATATAAGAAAATATTTTTGTTTAGCTTTTACCAATGAATAATTTGCGTAGCGCTCATTTTATTTTAGGTGACTTTTATGTGTAAGACACCTAGATAAAGATGTATGCGTTATTGTGAAAATGTCGTTACAACACTATTTACAGCTACTATTATTTTCGAATTTTTGCTCAATAAAATTGATTTTTGACATTGCGTCTATACCTAAAAAATATCTTTCATAATGCGTAACAAACTTTGGCAGAATTGCAGATAAATTTTTATCATTATCAGGGGAATACGTATGAAATAATAATATGAGAAATAAACTATTGATAAACACTGACAATTTTTATCGGGTAAAAATTATCAGTGCTCGATCGCTTTCAATTTTGTATTAACGCTGCAATAGTACTAAGAAATTGAGATTTTATGTGATATATTTGTATCTTAACAAACATTTTATGTTTGTCTTCATAAAAAAACTGATATTGTGAAAAGGCCATATAGTACTGATCATAAAATAAATGATAATAAATATAAAATTTCTAAATCAGTATCCCTAGAAATTTCATCAGATAAAATATGGAATAAAATTCAAACGAAGCATCATTGATTGAGTTTTAGTCCCAACAATTATTTAAGCAGAAAATAAGAAAATTTTTTCAAAAGATTTTCACACATTTTGGTGCACAATTATTTTCTATTATATAGATTTAGTTGTTATTTAATACCAAGTAGCTTAAGATTATAACACATTTTGAGAAGAAGTTTCATAACCTTCGGCTTTATATTTTATATATCAGAATATTTTCTTCAGAATTTATTTTGCAATGGGAACTAGAAATATGATTTATTTAAAATCTGTCATTAACTGGTAAATTTTCTTTAAAATAATTTTTAGCATATCTTTTACTTTTTATTCCAAATTTATAGAAGATAAGTTCTTATTGTCCTTTTTTTCCATTTGTCCATTTCTCATTTTTGTGTTAGACTCCAAAAGCAGTGCGTTAGTTTTATATTCTTGTACACTATTCTTCATACATTGTTTGTTTCTCATCGTTATTCTCTCTTGACGCAGTCACGTATTTAGTACTAAAGTTAGATTTATGACTTTACGGGTTATAGAATGACTTTAGATTGATTCCCGTCATATGATGACATTTTACATTTTTCTCTTTTTTATTATAAAAAAAAGGAAAAGTTTCGAGTCACTTACATTTGATATTTATTTATTCAAAACGTTACGAGTCAACAGCCAACCGACACTACTCCAGAGGCAAAGTAGCAATGTTAGCAAAAGTTGGAGCAGCTAATAGACAAACGATAATATTGCCATTTATTTGGCAGCTGAGTGTTTGTATGTATGTTTAGTTTAGATTTCTTTTTTTGTTTAGCAAACTATTAGTCTTTTGAAAACTTGCTATTTTTCTGGTTAGAAAACGATAAATTGAATGCGTCACATTTGTCTTATAAATAGTATTACAATATGAGACTGATTGGAGAGGGTGATAAGAGGTCTATAATGATAGCGATGATGAGGCTGGGAAATGAGGATATGTAGTCATTATATATTATATACTTTTTTTTTGTAAGACTAACACTAACTAACTGGTAAATATTTTCAAATGAATAAATGTATGTCAAACTTGTTCTATTTCCATTTGAATAATTTTTTCTATACATTTGCTGGTTTTTCAGACTGGCATAGTGTCACTTAAATTCACGACATGTTGGGACAATGAATTTTTAACTTGTTAAATAGAACTTTTCCTTTTTATGAGCAATATGTTGTAGTAACAACAAATAAATACTTGAATATTTCCAAGAATTAATATCCCAATAAACACCGATTCAAACCTAAGAATATTTTTGGAAATTTTCTTTTAATAAATAGCATATTTCTCAAATTGTATTCGAAACCACAAATATGTGTTACGAAATAAACAAGAACATTTAAAAATTTTCCATAAAATTATAATGTTAGTATTTCATAAAATTCCAAGTGATTATGGAGTATAGTTATTTTTTTATACTCAGTTTATTTTGTATTTTTTCATTGTTTTTAAGAAAGTATTGAAATGTTTTTTATATTTGAAAAAGCTGATTTTTTTTATAAAAAAGTTTAAAACTTAAGGCCTTATATTGCAAATGAAACGTTTTCAAACATTTGAAATTTATATGATATTGGGATATTATTTGAAATTTGAGTTTTTTCCATACAATTTTTTTTTTTTTTAAACGTTACGTTTTACAAAATGAGGCCTTTAGACTTGTTTGTTTAAAAAATAAAATATTCTACACGCAGTTATATTAAAGAAAGAACGCAATAAAATGGACAAAAACAGTTCATTTATTATTATTATAGCCTAGAAAAAATGAAAGTATATTTTAAAATTTAAAAAAAAAACGTTTTGAAAATATTTGAGAAACATTTATTGTTAAGGAAACATTTAGCTCAGTTTTAGTTTATGAAAATAATATTTGAAAAATACAGTTATTATATTAGAGCATAGTTTTAAATTTGAATGTAAAGGAAATTCAAACCTATTTTCACAGCTTGTACCTGAAATTTAAAATAGTTTTCAAATTAATAAATATTCAATTTCAAAGGTTTTTGCTTATTGGGATCTAACATAGAAACTTAAAAGTTTTTCTTGAAAACTAAAGTTTTCTTGTAGAATTTATTGGTAAATATGTTTTTGCTACTACATACAACAATTGTGTGGCATGAGATTGTTGTAACCAAAAACTAAAATGAAATTACTTAAGGGTTTTGTGTGTATATGTCTCTTAGTACTGTGGTTTATTGTTTTAACTACTGATACTGATACTACAACTAATACTACCACTACTACCACAATATTCACTATCAATATAACTAACTTTAATAGAACTGCTACCATCTTGCCTCTCTCTAACACACTCACAAAGTGCGTGTTTATATCCCATGAAAATTGAAGTGTTTGTTAGTTTTTTGCCCAATATAGTTTTTTTTTGCTTCTTTATTTTTTGTCGGTGTCACAGTTATGTAGTGTTAGTGAGTGAGTGTTTACTAAGCATATCTTTGAGATACTATTATGTGTGTATGTGTAATTTTAATCCTGTTAAAATTAGACAAATTGTTATTTTCCTTAAACATTCAAATAATGGTTTATTTAGGAAAACGTGACAGACCATTTGTTGTAGTAGTCATAGTAGAGCAGCAGTAGTCCTTTACGTTTATAATAAAATGAACCAAGGATGTGTCTCTTTTAAATTAAGAATTATTTGATAGTTTTCTTGTTTCTTTATTTTTGTACATAACCTTAAACGTGAACGTGTGTTAAAAGTCTTTCGAAACTTATTATTACCTTTTCTGTCATATTTGATTGTTTTTATTGCTAAACAGTTTGATTCACCTGAGACTTTTGTGTTTATTGATATCAATGTCGCTTTTTTGAAGAAAAAACCTTAAATTCTAAACGACATTATTTTTACTAAATTATGTTATTTTTTCCTTTATACTTCTCTATATAAGACTTTAAATTGTGTAAATATTTTTGGTAGAATGATCTTTAATTTAAAAATAAATACAAGACTTAAAAATCTTTAAATATTCCTAAATACTTTCATAATATAATTCCTCAAAATTTGTTAAATTTAAATTTGTAAATTAAAAGAATTAAAAATGTGGTTTTGTTGGCAGATTCTAAATATTCGCTTCATCTTAGTAAAAAAAAGGACTACACAAGAAGAGATTAGTGCATACAATTCTGCTTATAAAAATAAAATAATAGGCCAATATTTTTGAAAATTTGTTCCTTTTAAAGACTATTATATTCAAGTTTTAAATGTAAAAGAAAAATTAAATTGTTATTCGTTTTTAATAATATATTTAATATTTTCTATAATACGCTCAATAAAAGCTTTATTGTGTTTTAAGCTACATTTTTGTTGGAATGGGTCCAGTTGTTTTTAAACTCTATTTTATTTTTTAACCCAGCTTTAAGAATTCTTTAAATATTTTTTTACTATGACCCAGTATATTTTTTATTGTAATGATAAGAAGCAAGATTAGGCTATAAAATTAGAACTGATTTTTTTTCTAATGATAGAATAAAATCGTTTGTCTATATTTGTGTATTATGAATGAAGTGCCCTTTTAACCGCACGTACAAGTAACTTATATTTACTTATTATATTTCCATAATATGTGATACGGAATTCCAAATCAAGATGATTGCATTCGTAGCAAATGTTTTGTATGGTCGATATGGCTTTTCGTTACAATTGAATTATATTTTTTCATGTTTTTGGTTTAATTCCTATTTTATGAAAATATAATTAAGTTATTACAACAAAATTTAGCTCATAGTTGCTGAAAATAATAATAAATGTAAGCAGGTTAACGGTACTAACTTTTTAAGTACACTAAAAGTTCTGAGTCATACAGCGTAAACTAATTTTTTCGAGCTCAGTCCTTATGTATAACAAGTTCCAAAAATTAAAGTTTCATCAAGTTGAATGCACAACAGAAAAGAACAATTGTGGATAGCTTTTTTTTTAAATTATATAAATACACACACGTTATGAGCTGGGGACACACTAATATATTGAAACATACATGTTGCAATCCAATGCAATTTTAAAAACTACTTAAAAAAAAAAGGAAAGTTTTTACAACATTTGTTCAAGTATTTAGTTATTTATTTGTACTTTTCTCTATTTTTTACTTTAGTTTTCTAGTTTTGTTCAAATATATTTTGATATTTTGTGTACTTTTTTCCTTTTGGTATTTGCTCAAACAATACAATAGCAAATCATTTAAGTAAAGTAAAACTTTGTTAGATAAAATGTAGTTTTTTAAACTTGTGAAACTAAAATTCTTTGTTCAACTTATAAAGAGTATAAATTTTATAAGTAATGAGGTTTAAGATAAAAAAAAAATAAATAACTATTTGAACCAAAAAGAAAATATCTGAGTAAATGTTGTAGAAATATTTGTTAATGTCTTGTGAGAATTTAAAGGAAGAATAATATTAAAAATATGATAAAAGATTTTTAATAACTTTTAAAGAAAACTAATATCTGTTGAAGTAATATTTGCATTATTTTAGTCATCCCACAGTATATAGAATCTAATAGCCTGCGTGTTTAGAGAGCCATTCGACGTTTTCACATATACAATATTTAAGAGCTTAATAACCCAGCAAAGAAATAAAAAACTACTTCTAAAGAATAATATTTTCGGTGCTACTAAAGTGGATATAAGTGAATTATATAAAATGAGTTCTACAAGAGTAAACATTAACTTCTTCTAAATCAAAAAGTTTGTAAGTTTTTTTTTAACTACACTTACCACTTTAAATGTATTTTTAATTAATTCTGAAAAAGATTGTAAGTTGTATTCAAATAATATAAAAGCCATGACTAGGAATTATAAAAAATTCTTTTCAGAAGACTATCTAAAGATATTATATTTTAGTTTAGAAACTTCATATTTTTCATATACGAAATTACCCAACGACATCCTTTAGTTATTTTTATAAGACCTACTATCTCTCTCGAGAAAAAATTTTTTTGTCATTCTAAAAAAAAATTTTTTTATTCAACTATTATTTTTTGTATATTATACTGTTATTATTATATTGTTTGTTATATTTTGTATCAACTTTAAACTAAATATAAATAAATATAATGTAATAGTTATGATAAAACTGCAGAAGCAAAGAATAGGAATCATAAAATTCCAATACAACTACAGGTTTGTTATTGCTTTTGCAGCCTTTTTTAAGTAAATTTTCATATTTAAATTTTTTTTTTTGGAAATTCCTGAAATATTTCTTACATCTCTTATAATTGTACTGATCTCTAGCATAGATCGGCACAAAGACATGATGCGAAAATTTATTTCATTTTATATCTTTTTATCTCTTAAATATTATTTTTTTCTACTCTTTTGAGATTACTTTGTTTATTTGGAGTTGTTACGATGTGTATTATGAGATTTCTTTCGTATGTTAAAATGCCGAATGGTTCACAACCACAAAGGGCTATGGACGCCGATCTTGGCTGTGGATTATTTTCTGCTGAAATTTAATTTCGAATACCGAATTTTAGTTACGCTAAATCGACAAGACGAATGATTTGACTAAAAAGATTCTGCTATTATCAAAAACTGTGAAGATAAGGTTTTTTTTCATTTAGGGACAGACTTCCGTGGGAGAAAAATTTTCTCCAAATATAGTTGTATTTGTATATTTGTAGACAATTTTTAAACAAATTTATCAGTTAGGGTAATTTTTAATTTTTAATAAATTTATTTATATAAAATATCCAAAAATACTTTATAGAATATTTTCTACAAACACGACATTTTATTAAATTACCATTTTATGAAAATTTGGTTTTTTCAATATTTTGAGAAGTGGATTTAAGAATTTTCGAAAAATTTATAAATACAAAATAAAATTTTTTAAAAATATTCTATTCGTAAAAACTACTGTAATTTTTAGGATTCTTTATTTTTTTCACAGGAAAATTCTGATTAATTTTCTAATTGAAGCATGGACGCGAATAATTGCGTATAGACCAGCGCTTTTGTTAAGAATTTTTTAAAAGTATCCAAAAAAGTTAATTTCAAATAAAAAAGTCACCAAAAAGGGTTTTTTTTGAAAAGAGGGGCCAATTACTTTAATTCCTTAAAAAACTCCTAAAAATTTGTTTATTTGATTAAAAAAACAAAAAATATTATATTTTAATAAAAAGTACTAAACTCAATTTTATTAATAACAAAATAATCCATTTCTAATATTTTTTTTATTATGACAAAAATAAATATTTATTTATAAAAATAGTTAACATAAAATTCTCTTTTTCCCTCTTTTTTCACTCTGCGTCCAGTCTTACAAATCCTCGTCTAACAAATTTTGGACTGAAAGCCTGGATTCATAAGCGTTGACCTTAAGTCTTTTGTGTAACTTATTTTTCATTAGTGATAATTTAGAAAAAAGATGTTCCTCCAAGGCACTGTTATGAGTTAAAATAAATATATGGATTAGGATATAAGTATTCATCAAATTTATTTTTTAATTTTCCTAATCTGGTTGATTTTTGCGTTTTAAATTTTGGGGATTTCGCCATAAAGACATTTTTTCAGTTTTTTAGTTATAAAGTCAACTTTTTTTGAATGGATATACAGACTAAACAAACTTATTACAAAATAAAATAAACCATATTTCAGAAAATATATTTTAAAGTTTTTAGGAAAATTTGACAAGTATTATCTTTTAAATAAGAAGGTCAAAGGTCAGAGAAATCATTTTTTATCTGGATTTGGATGCAATAAGTCGTGTGAAAAATTTTGATGGCTTAGCAATACTTTACTTATCAAGATGAGTTAATTATCATTTCATTTGTCTATAATATTAATTAAATTTGCTTTACAAATATTTATAAATAGGTGCGTTTAAAAAAACTTTCAAATATTCCAAATTATGACTTTTGACTTTCGTGTTTAAAGACTATCCTTTTCCAATTTTCCTAACAAATTCACAGTGTATTTTCTTTATAATTAGAAGATAACCAAAAAAAAAAAAACGCATTTTTGCGAAATCCCCAAAATTTAAATTGCATTTACATCTTGTTGATACAATATATTGACCTAATTTTTATAAGTTTTATTTCCTGTAGTATTGTTTATAAACTTTCACAGATTTGTACGAACTTTTTTGAAATTTGTTTACTAAAATTTTTATAAGCTTGAAACTGGAGTTTTGAAACAGTCTTTGAAAAAACATATTATTTTAGCCAAGCATAAGAAGTGGTGTGAATTATCCTGCAGAAACAAAAACATATTTTTCAGTAATTATGATTCCAACTTAAATAAAAATATTATTTTATTTAAACATTTATAAAAAAATTATAAATATATTAATGATCTGATGAATTCGTAATAAATTAAAAATTTTTTAACTGATTTTTTCTTTCCTTTCTTGTTTGATATATAATTACGTGTAGATTAAGATTTCTTAACACCAAAGTATTTAATAGCTAAATTTTTCTAAAAACATTAAAGAAGATATATTTTTTCCAATATAAACAACTCAGTGAACAATTCTAAGGAGAGTTACGGTCCAATTTCTAAAGTCGGTAAATGTTGGTGCAGTCTAATATATATTATTATTCAATGCGATTGAGTTGTAAAATTTTCAAAAACTTTTATCTTTTCCCGTAAAATTTGTTAAATGGTTTATTATCTACTCTTTTTGTTTATTATATAATTTTTATAATTTATAATTTTCGACAATTTTGCTGTTTTTGGAAAATTTGCGATCAATTTTTACATTATTGAAAACTGAATATATATCTAGATTTTTCAAAACTATTTCAATGATAAAATTTGGGATATATATTTTTTAAAATTATGATTTTTTTGAGTCCATCAAGCTTTTATTTTGGGACAATAATTTTGTTAACCTAGCATTTGAAAATGAAATTCGGTTAATTGTTTGACTCAGAAACTTGTCTATTTAATATTTTCGTAATTTTCCAGTGATTTTTATTTACTTGAAAAAAAAAAATGAAAAATGTTGGTTAACTTTAATTTCATATAAATTGATTACTTTTTCTCTTAGTTATATTTTTTATTTTTATTTATTTATTTATTTTTTTCGCTAATATTCAATTTATTTTTATTTAAGCTTCGTAGTTATTTATTGGAAATATTTGATAGTATTCTCACTACATCGTATATCAAAAAAAGTATGTACATAATTGCTACATAAAAAAAAAAAAAAAAAAAATAAAATAAAATAAAAAAATAGTTACAATTTCCAATAAAAAAATTATCAAATTTTTTTGATTATACATAGTAAGAATATATTCCTATTTGATTTTCTAATTGTGGATAGAAAAAATTTAGATCAAATGAAAATATTTGTAATGAACTCAGAAGGGAACTTCAATCAAACCACATTTGAGAAGTTAAAAAATATGCACAGGGGATGGTAACCACAAAAATTCATTAATCAAATTTTTAAATAAGCAATAGTGCTTCTCTCATACTTCTTGCTGCTGCTGTTGATAAAACGTGCCAAAATTTCAAAGTACGTGTGTATAAAAAAAGTTATGTAGGGCTGTGACGAATCTGTTATACCCCTCACCACCTTACCGATAAATATTAAAATTTACACCTTAAATGTCTTCATATTTTCATATTTAAACTTACAAAAAATTAAAATTAAACTATTATAGCAGGTGTTGCTTCTTTAATAAAAAAAAAAACTACAACTTCCAATGATTTCTAATATCAAAATTTATGTACATATGTTTGTATGTAGATACATACTTATGCAAAAAAAATAATAATACTGAGCCATTGCAATGCTTCTGTTTCAAACTAAAAATGACCAAATATACATAAAAAAATATTATGCGTATATACATGCAATCAACAACTTCTACTTGCTTCTACAAAAAACAACAACACTGAAATTCGTTGTAAAGCTTTTCATAGATGCTTTATGTATGTAAATTTTTAATATATTTTTTTTCTAGATTTTTGCCTATAACTCGGTTGTTTATGGACCGAAATGGTTAATTAAGAAACCGTAATTTTAGAAAAATATTTACAACAAATTTGACCGATATCTCAGTTACCGATTTCTCCTGCAAAAATATTACAGAAAAAGATTCGGATATTTTGTGCAAAAAACGAAGTTACCAGCTTATATTTAGACTTAGAAGAGTCGAAAACAAAAACGTATTTAAAAGCCTTTTCGATTTTTTGGCGATACCTCGGCCACTAGTGGTATAATATTGTTGATTTTTATTAGTCTCATTCTAAGGAATATCATGAAAACATGTATTTTTTGAGGTCTTAGATGAATAGTATAGTGTACATATAGCCTTTACACCTTCTTTGCTTTTAAAGCATATTTTTAAAATAAATTTTCTGTTAATACCAGTACTAAAAATAATTTATTGTATATATATATATATATATATATATATATATATATATATTTGATGCATATATATATATATATATATATATATATATATAAAATTTTTTCATATAAAATATCCCTCATATATATGTAAAATAAATGTATAATGTTATATTTGCATAAATAAGAGCGAATGACAAAACATAAAAATCTAAAAATATTGTAACAATGCAATTGATTTGTGAACATATTTTATGTTCATATTTCTATACCCATATGCATAAATATGAGAGTAATATTTCCATAAATTTCCTTTTTTTATATGTACTCAATTTGATAATATATGTACACGTTTATCAGTTCACCAAGTCAATTCAGCTCTAGGGTGTGAGCATAATTCACAAATTTGCAGAATGTTAAATTAACGTTGGAAAAAATATAAAGAGTTTCTGCGAAATCTGCACTGCATATTGCAACATAAAAATTAAAAAATGATTTTTTTTTTTGTAATATAGAAAAGTGCTCACATAAAATTTATGATAAATCTATCGAATACTTTTGAATGTAAATGTATATTTTTCTCGATGATTATTTTATAATTGTGGCTCACTCCTATATCTTCCACTCCAACTCTCAATCATATACAGCAGTTAAAAAACAATTGTATCGGTGTACTATGAAGTGTTGAAAGTAGAAAAAATTAAAACTAAGGACTTGTATTAAAAAAATAATAATCGTCATCAGTTATAGATTAAGAGCATATGTAGTCGATGAGAGAATAAATATCTCCAGAAACTAGTATTAAAATCTTCGCTCAATATTTCACAAATTAACGGTAAATGTTATAGCAATTGTGATAATTATGTGAGAGAAGAAGTATGCTGATATTTAAGTATGTCGTAGTAATATATTTATAAGTATTTTTAGATTGAAATACTTTCTTTTAAACAAACAAAAAAAAATAGTGTTTCCAAAAAGTGCATTTTCACCACTTCAAAGGTAGAACTATGTGCATATTATTTACTTCTTTAGAAGTGATTAATAATTACTTCCGAAAAATAAAAAAAATATATTTTTTAGGAAAAAAAGTTAATCATTTCTACGAACATTATTCAAATTACATAAGTCCGAAAGTATCTTTTAACAAAGCTAAAACTGTATTTCTATCAGAAATTTTATAAACATATTTGTAATAGTTTTAAAACATTCATAAAAAGGCACTTCGTACCAGTGAAAACCATGGGTTATAAAAGAATTTCTGCAGCTCTTTTTCAGCATTAACCCACAGAAAACACAATGATAAAACCAGTTATTTTCTACCTCTTCTTTCAGTTCTTTTTTGTATAAATTGCTAAAAAATTAATACAAAATTGCTATAAAATAAATTTATTGAATATTTACTATAAATAGTTAATATACCGAAAAAAAATTAAACGAAATTCGACTGCAAAAAGAAAAATTTTTTTAAAATTTACTAGGAAATAAAATAATCGAAAACCTACGATAAAAAGTACATTTAAAGAATATCAAAATTACAGAAATTTTACTATTAAAAGTAAATTAAGGACTCATTTTTTAAATCGAAATATTTTCAAACGGCAAAAATTTGTATGGAGAAATTTTAAATAACAAAAAAATTCCCAATATCTTCATACAAATTCAAAACGTTTCAAAACGTTTCATTTTACAAAATGAGGCCTTTAGTAAAATATTTACTATAAAAAGTAAATAAATCGAAAATTTCTCTTAAAGAAGAATGCTTTAAAGTTTATTAAAAATTGCTATAAAAAAATAAATTGAACATATACTATAAATAATTAATATATCGAAAAATAATTTAATCGAAATCGAATTTCTCTTAAAGAAGAATGCTTTAAAGTTTATTAAAAATTGCTATAAAAAAATAAATTTAACATATACTATAAATAATTAATATATCGAAAAATAATTTAATCGAAATTTGATTAAAAAAGCAGCTTTTTTGAAAACTGACTAAAGAATAAAATAATCGAAAATTATTGTACATTTTCGAAAATTAACTAATAAAAATTAATTTGATAGAAATTTTACTGTTAAAATTAAATTAATCAAATATTTACATAAAGTGTAAATAAATCGAAAATTGACCTTAAAACTAATCTATCAAAAATCTCCGATAGTTTAACAAATAAAAAGAAAATTTATCTAAAATATTCCTATAAAAACGAAATTGTCATAATTTATAAAAAATGTCTATAAAATAAATTTATTAAACATTTACTATAAATAATTAATATACCGAAGAAATAAGTTAATCGAAATTTGATTACAAAAGGCAAATCTGTTTAAAATTAACTTGAAAGTAAAATAATCCAAGAATTACAATAAAAAGTACTAACTATAAAAATTAAATTTATGAATGTTTCACTATTAAAATTATAGGGCTTGTGTGAAACGATTAAAAAGTTCTATAGTAAAAATATTTTATGCTGTGTGAAATGAAAGCTTTGTAAAATATTGACAAATTTAATTTTTATTATTAAAAATCAAAAATATAAATGTGTAAACAGAATAATAATAATAATAATAATAATAATAATAATAATAATAATAATTAAAAAATAATACATATTGATTCGTGTACTTTTAAAAACATTTCAGAAAAGAAAACTCTTCATTGGTAATATTTTATGCTCATATGAACATTTAATAATGAATGAATGTGTTAGTAATCTTAAAACAAAATATAAATGTTCTAAATATTTTATATTTTGAAAAATTTTCTATAATTCTGAAACATACATTTTTCAAAAGTTCTACTAATCCTACGAGATAGTGAAATTTTATTCACATCTTTACAGTCAAAAATTTACTAATAAGCATATTTTATATCATATAGATTTATAAAATTTAAATTGTCGAAATATAACTATAATAATTTATTTAATTCAAAATATGATATAAAAATATAAACCCATTCAACATTTCTTATAAATACTATATTTGCCAAAAATATCCTATAAAAAAATTAAATTTATTAAAAATTTCACTATAAATATTAAATTAATAAAATTTTACTAAAAAAAAAATTAAACAAAAATCGAAAATTTACTATAAAAATTTTACTTATCAAAAATTTAAATTTAAATTTGTTGAAAATTTTCCACAAAAAGCAATTTTATCAAAAATTTATTACAAAATATTATTTTATCGAAATTTCACTACAAAAAGTAAATAAATCAAAAAATTCTTTTAAAAAGTATCAAAAATGGAAAATTTTCTTTAAAGACTTAATTTTGTAAAACGAAACGTTTTCAAACGTTTGAAATTTGCATGAAAAATAATAGGAGTTTTTTAAAATTTTAAATTTTTCCATACAAAACTCTATCGTTTAAAATAGTTTCGTTTTATAAAATGTCTTAAGATTTTATCCGTCAAAAATTTTCCATAAAATGCAAAATTTATCAAAAATTTTCTATGAAAAGTTATATAACCAAAAATCTATTGAAATAAATAAATTAATCGAATATTTACTTTTTTTATTTTTCAGAAATTACTTATAAAAAGGTAAAATTGATCGAAAATTTAGTATCAAAATATGATTTTACCAAAAATTTTTTTTAAAATGTAAATGTATAAAAACTTTCCCATAAAAAGTAAAATTATCGAATACTTAATATCAAAATTTAATTTAATTTAAAAATATATCATAAAAATTTAGTTTATGAAAAATTTATTCTAAAAATTTTATTTAACTAATTTAATTTAACTAATTTAAGAATTTTGTATCGAAAAAATTCAAATTCCAAAAAATTTCCCAGTGTTCTTCATACAAACCTCTAACGTGTGAAAAAGTTTGATTTTACAAAATGAGGCCTAATTTTGTAGGCTTTTTATTGGTTTTTAAAATATCCTTAGAAATTACAAAATGTTAGTGTTTCAACAACAAAGAATATATTTACTTATCTGCATTTGCTAATTTTATTTTGATAGTCATATATTTAGGAATTTTTGTATATTTATTCACACAAGGAATCGGGGAATTCTTTTATATTTCACAATTTAATTTCTATAAATAAAATATAAAAAAACTAATTTTGTGAATTTACTAAACCGGTAATTATAATTAAATTTTAATATTAAAACTTTACTAATCATAGAAACTATTTATAAACGCTTGTAAAAATATAAAAGTGATAAAATCAACACTGTTCACTATTCATATTATACATATTTTTTTTTTGGTGAATACTTATAATAAATTTCTTATAATTTTAATATTTGTGGTAAATTTCTTGACCCAGTTATTACCTTACTTTAAAAAAATCTATAAATAAGAAGAAAGATAAGTTGTTTTATAAATCCTATCTTTTGAATCCACTTAAAAACTGAAAGTCAAATATAATGGTTTATTTTAACATTTTTCAATTATTTATATTGCGTGTCAATTATTCCAAAAAAAAAACAAAAACTAGAAGCCATAAGTGGCTGCCAAATACATTCTCACCGAAGAAAGCAAACTCTTCATCTCGAAAGCTAGCAACTTAAATTTATTACAGCCAGCCTCTTAATTTCTGGATTGCCTATTTCATCCTCTATTTCTCACTATGATACTAACACCAGCAAATTTACACAATTATATCTAAAGACATTTTATGGAGCTAAGAATTAATGAGAAAATCTATGTGAACGAAGCAAGCAAAACAACTTCCAGTTAAAAAATTTAAAAAAAGTGAAATGCATCAATTTGTAACTGATGCTGCTACTAATGATTCAGATGTGTTTGATGATGACGATGTAATAAAAGACTATAAAGAAAAACACAGGGAAGATAAAAGGGGCCAAAAGTTAAAAAAAATTAAACAGAAAACTTAAGTAATACTCGTATTATAGGCCAACATATAAAAAGAAGTTAACACGGGACGACAGCAGCAGCATCAGCAACATCATCATCAGAATGAAATAGAAAATAATATGACTGGTTGCAATTGTATGTAATGTTATGCTTTCAATTAATGACAAACTATCCTTAAGCATTCATCAAATTTCTAGTACTCTGTTGTGTGGCAGTCAAAGTTCTTATTTTTCTTATTGCTGCTGCTATTACTGTCGAGCAGGCAACCATCAGTTGAAGCCTTTTTTTATAATAAGGAAACATAAAATAGAATAACACTAGGGTACAACATGTTTCTTTTTTTTTTCATTTAGAAACATTCACATTCACACTCGCACAATGTAGTAAAATCTGTTTGTATGCTTGATTTTTTCTGTTGAACTATTTTCTTTTTTAATTTTTGTTGGCTTCCTTCTGTTGTGTAATTTTTCTACTTGTATTTTATTTATTTTTTTAGCTGTTTTCTCGCATTTGCTCGTTTATTTGCAGCAACCTAGTAAAAATTAAAAATAAAAAAAATCTAAACAAAAAATATAAGGGAATAGTAAAGTATTTTTCTACTCATTTCCACTTGAAATGTCGGTCACTAGCAAAACAAGAGTCCTGGATAGATGGATGGCTGACTGGATGGATGGTTAGATGAATGGTGTAAACTAGTAAAGTTCGTTGTGTTACACGAAACGTTACAATCTAAATGCGTCTTTATTTACGCTCCACAAATCAGCGTATAACTGCATTGTACACAAGAGGCTGGTTTCAATTTTATTCGTCATCATTCTCATCTTTTAATTCTGTATATGTGTGTGTTTATTTTCTTTTGTACCTCTTTCTTCTTGTTTTTGTTCCATCTGTTCTTTTCTTACATTCCAGGCCTGCGTTTTTGTAGATACTGCTGTTTTTATCTTTATTCAGCATTTTTTGTCTAAATGTATTTGTTTTGTTGTCGTACATACAAAAGATGATAACAACAGCAAAAATAACAACAAGAGCAGCAACAATATTAACATTACCAATGTTGTTGTACACAATAATGACATTTTATATTAGAAAGTCCCATTTTATTTAGTAAGAGACTCACGGCTAAAGAATTCTTATTTTTCTTTAATATTTCTTCGTCTTCATTTTTTTTTACTTTTTTTCAAGAGATTTTGAGAAGTTTTTAATTGCACAAGATCTAACTTCATCATTGTCATTATGTTTTATTTATTTATTTTTTTATCAACATCATCTTCATTTCGAATAATGAAAAAGTAGTTTAGAAATCATTATGACTTAGTGAAAGAGAATGACTTCAGAATTAAATAGGTTGGGATTTATGTAGGAAAAATTATTATAATTGATCTATAAAGATAAAGTTAGAAATTTTTATTTTGTAATTTGAGAAATTTTTTGTACTATATTTTGAAAAATCGCTATAAATTTTAAGATCAGAATAAAACCTTTAAAATGCTTAATTAAATTTTTACAATCAGTACTCATTAAAATTTTGGCAAACATTTTTTTAAATATCTTACTTTAATTTCTGCTCCCATGTTTTTCCCATATTCATAATCATCTTTCTTCTATTAAATAAAAAAAATAAGAAATATGATAATTGTACAGACATAAGAATAAATCCAAAATATTGTTCGTTAAGACAAATGAAAGCAAAATATATTAAAGTAAAATCTGTTTTGTAGTACTAAAAATTTATTCTTCCCTCTAAGTGACAGTTTTTAAATCTGTTTTCTAATTTAACTATGTACTTTATCTTCTGTGTTTATTTCTTTTGTCTTATTCTAAATTCGCTATTTTCTATCCACAAGATAATGAAAAATAATTGGCTCAATTAATGACCATGTAATTAGCGTGAACTCAAATCTAAACACAATTTAGAGAAAATGAATAGAAAAACAACCAAATGAATGAAAAACTAAACTGAAAATTTTTTAAGTTAGAACTTGAATGGTTTTGATGTAAAAGAAAGGTGGCCAGAGTTCTTGCTTAATTTAATTTAAAGAATTAAAAGAATTTTAATTTCATAGATTACTAGATTCTTTAGAAAACATATGCTATTAAGGTAAATGAAAAATTCAATATAGTTGAGGTCATAAGAAAAATAAATACGAATTTAAGGCTCCAATTATTATATTCACCATATAACTTCCATATCTAAATTTTATTAACAAAAGAAAGCTCAAAGATATGTGCTGTATGTTCGCACGAAAATTTGAAAACGGTTGGATTTTATTTCACATTTATCCCCTTATAAATTCTGAATTCTCTATTATGTCATTACTGAATTCGTGAAAAATGCAAATTTATTGATCCGGTCACTCTTATTACGTAGCTTGCATATTGTTCACGGCAAAGGAATGAAATACCGAAAAACTCTAAAACTGAACAAATGACAGTCGTTAGTCATGTGATGTATTGTTGAGCTGGTATTTCTTTTCTGCTAAATCTTTGTCACATTGGCAAAGGTTTTATTTAAGTTTATCTGAACTTTCAAACAAGCCAATATGGATTTTTTTTGCAAATATTAAAGGAGGGAATGTTAAATTCAAGTAGATTAAGCTTTTAGCTTAGGAATGTATAATTGTAACATTTTTCAACATACAACATACATACATGCACACATACACATATACATAAATGCATACATGCTATATGAGAATTAGCCATAGAAGGGTTGAGGCGTATGAGTATTATATTTTAATTTATATGAAATAAATATTAATTATACGCATCGTCTACCTCTTTTCAGTTAACGATAAATTTTTTTTATAAGATTTGGTAGCAATATTTTGCGCTTGTTCTCATTGTTCTATTCCCAATATCACTATCAGAGAGAATTTAGTGATGTCCTTCCGCCTGTCTTTCCTCTTCGTAATTTAAAACATAATTTAATGGAATTTTTCATACGATTTTCTTTTGGATAAATGACTATCTCTATTGAAAGTATTTCATATCGTAGCTCTATTTTCGGAAAATTTCTTATGTTGACTTTTTAAAGATATTACGAAAAGAACAATAGATTGAGTTAGAGTTACAATTCAAATTTTGAGGAAGTTATACCCTAAACCACCATAGGTGGTGGGATATTATACGTTTGTGCTGATATTTGTAACGCATAGAAAAAGTTATCCAACACCCATTTTAAAGTATGCCAAACGACTCAGCATCACTTTCCAAATCGACCAAACGATGACCGTCCGTCCGTATGGCTGGATGGCTGGCTGACTGTCCATGTAATCTTTTGCACAAAGAACGGGTCGCAATTTTAAAGATAATTCAATGAAATTCAGCAAGTGGGACTTTTATCATACAAAGACGAAGCTTATTGAAATTCGTTGCGATCGGTCTATTATTTCACCTAAATCCCATACAAGTGTCCCCCCGGAATAGAGTTTAAACACTCATAAATGACTTAAAAATAAGAACATTTTAATTAAATTCGATGCAAAGAAATTCTGTATAAATATCAATCATTGTACCAAATTTTATGAAGATCGGTCCACAATTGACCATAGCTCTCGTATAAAACCCTCTTCCAAAAATCAATTTAACGTGCATAGATCCCATATGGATGTTAGTAACAAGTTAATATTCGACACAAATAAGTTGTATATGAGTGAAAATAACATTGCCAAATTTTATGAGAATTAGTCCATAATTTCTCATAGCTCCCATATAAACCCACTTCCAGGAATCGCCCTAAAGTGCATAAAATAATCTAGATGTTAGTTAGCATTATTCTGTATTTGTATAATTTTTATTTTACATTTAGTAAAATTGGCCACAGTATAAATCCCCTTTCCGAATATGTATGCTCGAACACAATGATGTAGTGTATCATATATATTTTTCTTTCTCATTTTTTAATATGAAATATTGCCCAAGTTTACGACCATAATAGTTTTGATTATTTACTTATTTAGGTCAAGTAAAATCAGAATTTTTTAAGCCTTAACATATAAAAAGTGTACACAAAAAATCCTTCTTGAAATGTTGTCCTAGTTAAAGACTGTTTTGAAGTTTTAAATTAAGGGCCTCATTTTGTAAAACGAAGCGTTTTTAGATGGCAGAAATTTATACAGAAAAAAATCAAATTTCAAAAAATTTTCCAATATTCTTCATACATATTTCAAACTATTGAAAACGTTTCCTTTTAAAAATGAGGCCTTAAAAAGAAAAATTCAATTATTTTGTAAAACGAAACGTTTTAAAACGGCAGAAATTTATACGCAAAGAATTCTGATTTCAAAAAATTTCCCAGTTTTCTTAATAAAAATTTCAAATTTTGAAAACCTTTCGTTTTACAAAATGTGGCCTTAAATTTTTTTCATTTTTAAAAAAAATTTTAATATTTTTGGATAGTCCTTGGAGCTTTATTCTGTTTTCGACTACTATTTGTTGAAATGGCTCCACTTTTTTTTAATTCTATTTTATGTTTTAGTCAGCTTTTAGTGATTTTTTTGTGACCTAATTTCAAATGCAGTGAGTTCTGGGCAGTTTAATTGATTGATCTTCTTTGATACACAGTAGCACCATTTGTTCGAAATCTGGCCAGAAAAATAAAAAATTTGATTTATTTTCTCATAATGTGAAGGAATCTTTCCTGAAGGTATTGTATATATTTCTTTGTTAAAAATACCATTTGTTCTTTTTTCCTAGCGCGTACAAATATGTTAAGAGATGTATAGATTTTCCCTAAAAGTTCGTATTTCTTTGTCTTTGTATTTTTTCCGACTCACCTGCATTTATAATAATTGTTTTTTATGGTAGACATGTGTTCTTATTATAAATCTAAATTATGAGTTTGCGTAAATTTTGTTTAATTTTCTTAAAAAAAGTAATAAAGCTAGTACAACATAATTTAACTCGCGGACCAAAACATAATTATATTTAATAAAACTTTTTCCAGTGATTCTAATGAAACAAGTGTTATTTATTCATTTTGGCCAATATTTCGGAATAAATTTTCTACAGGATATTTTTTGCACATTTTATACTCAACGGCGTTTTTGCATATGTTTCCACTAGAATATTTGTTTAGTAGTAATTGCAGATTTCCTAGCATTTACAGTCCAATAAGTATTTTAAATCTAATTCCCAATTATTTTCATCACATAAATTGGAAAAAAATAAATAAATAAATTTGTTCTTAAAATTGCTTTTAAGAGTAAAGAAGCAAATGTTTTTGAGCAATTGTCATATTCAAGATTTTAGGCACATTTTGTATTTTCTATATTCTATTTTTTTTTTTTTTTTTTTTTTTTTTTTTTTGAGCATATTTTGAATGGATCTTTTAAGAAATTCTATGCACCAAAGCTTCTAAAAATTGAAAATAAATATTCAAGGTTTTCAAGACATACACAAAGAAAATTTTATAGATTTTATAAAAATTAATTTTTATTATTTCTTTTAAAAAGAAAATATGTTATAAAGAATTTCTAAGAAACTAAAAAAAGACGAAATTAAAAAACATGCTTCATAATCCAATGGAAAAAGTTTGGGCTTTCAAAATTGTAGTTACCAGCTAAGAAAATACATAAGTTAGTCTCAGTTTGTGCATATGTATAGTTGTACTACTGGTTCGTGAAGTAGTCAATAGTATAGCAAAACGAAGTTGTTTTTATATTTTCATTTCTATGTTTCCTTTTTTTCAATTCTTACAACAAATACACTGATGTAGGAAATGGTAGGTTAGTTTGCAGCAACCAAGAGGAAAAGGTTTTTCTTCTTTTTTATATTTCTTCTTTTTTTTTTGTAGTTTTGTTATTTGTTTACATCTCAAAAGTATTTTATTGCGCCACATGTGTCTTGATGAGGACGATTATGATGTTGATAGTGATACTGATTATAATAATACATTTTGTGTCACAATTTTTTTTACCTACACAAGAATGCGTTTACATGTGGCAATGTATTAACACAAGTAGCTTGTTTCTTTTACCGGAATTATGTACTTACTTAACGTGAAAAACAACTACTACTATTAGAAATTCTTTACTTTCTATACCATTTTTCCTTTCCTCTTTCTTTCATCAGTCTTTACTTATTTTTCTTGCTCTTGTAACCATTTTTCGAGTAGTCTGTTTTTTTTCTGCATATAAAACAAACTAAAGCAATTATAAGAAAGATTTCCCAAAAACTGAAAAAAGTAAAACTTTTGCTTCTTAAAACTAGAATTTGGCATGAAAGTTTAGTTTTCTTTTGAAATTTTTCGCATTTACGACTTAATTTTAATACTCAAGATCTTAAAATGAAATCAGAGCGTAAATATGAAATGGTACGAGTTTTCTTAATGGTATAGTTTTTAATAAATTTTTCGTATATGTTTGTATGTGTGTTAATGGTTTTTCTTCTATTTCGTTTTTTTTTTTTTTTTATATTGTGTTTGTTGCCTTAAAAGTGAAAAAAGATAACTAATGCATTTTACCACTAAACGGGGTTAAATAAGCAGCCATTAAATGAAAATTTTGTTAAGAGGTTTGCGCAAAAAGCAATTAAGATAAATTGCACTTTCATTTAAAATTAGTTTTTTTATTTACGTTTTGTTTTACATATTTTATAACAGAGGATTTTCTTTATTGAGAAAGGGAGTTGGTTTTAGAATAGTTGGCTTAAATTAGGCTGAAAAGTGATTATATTTATTAAACAATTTTGAAAGCTCCAAAATCATTAATTTATTCCTATAAATTTAAGAGATTTTGGAATGACACAATTGAAACCCTCTTCTTATGTTATAATCTCATTGAATAAAAATATTTAACTTCTATAAAAAACAGACTTAATAAAAAATATTTTTTAATGAAATAATATTATTTCTTTAACTAATTTATTTTATAATCCCTTTATAACTAAAAATATAAGCATTATGTTGACCATACGCGTCTGAGAACTTAAATATTATTATTACTTCTTGCTATGTGTATTAGATTTTATTTGTGTCCTGTTTTCTTTCTTTTTTATTTTTACTTCAAATATAGTTTTTTTCCAAATGCAAGCAACATTTCTTGCAAACGGAGATAAATATAATGCTTTTATTTCTTATTCTTTGTACGTTTTTGCAATGGTTTTACTTTCCTAACATAAAAATGTACATTCTAATGGGAATTTACCACAATTTCATGTTACAACTGAGCTCTGATGAATAAAATGCACAGACACAGATATCGTAGTATATAAAGCTGGAAAATTAGATAGAAAAATAAAATTTAATTATATATATACGCTTTATATAAAAATAATTTTATATAAAAGGAATCTGCGACAATACTGTTGTAAAATTTACACAATTTTGACTATTTCCAGAATTTTTGCTACATTAGGAAGGAGTGTATTTGCTTGATAAAATCATTTTTAAAAATTTAAAAAGAAAGGTAATTCAGTCTTTTATTTATAAATTTGTCTTTGTTTTTCAAACGCTAAATTTGTATAGAAGGGTATCCCGAGAATTTGCTTTATAAAGATTCTGTATCTCTCAAGCGATGAGCATTGGTGAGCAGAACTCATAATAATTACAAAAAAAAAATAAAAACAATAAAATTATTTTAATATGGACCAAAATTACTACAAAACAACTTTTCAATATTTTACTTATAAAAAGAGTAAAAAAAAGTATGACATTATCATATGTTTTGCAATAAGATATATCAAGCTTTGTCTTTAAAATTACGAGCTTTTTTTGGGAAAAAACTCGAAATTTTTACTTGGACAAAATATATTAGATCCATGATTTTTCATTGCTACCCTTGGTTGCGTCACTATAATAATATTATATTCTTAATATAGTTGCCGAAAAAGATCTTATATTTTTGAATATTTATACCAGAAACAAGATTTTATTAATACGAAAAATATCATTATATCTGCAACCATTAAATATAACCAATATTTTTCCTTGTTTGTAAAGCATACGTTGTTTTTAAACCATGTTAATAGAATGTTACAAATAATTATAGTATATATGCTTTTTACAAAGATGGTTGAAAAACACATAACTTATTCGTTTTTGAATATATTTTCTTTTTACTGCCTGTCTTCCAGCTTCATTATAATTCTCATTTTAGTTATATTTGATGTAATTCAAGCAGAATAAGATATTGATTAACTACTTACTATTAGTTAATAAAAAGCTTCTTGTGTTATCTTGCCCAATATAATTAAATAAAATTAATTAATGAACAAATAATGATTGATCATATCAGGACTAATATGAACAATTACTAAAATTATTCAAAAAGTCGCCGATAATTCCAACATTGCTTTTTTATATTTTTCAGCCTCAAGTGGCTATACTTTTGAAATTTTAGAGGAATATTCTGTAAGGTCTATCAAAATTCTGATTTTGTAATATACTAAAAATACCAGACACATAAATTTGGTTTCAAAAGGTTTTGGAATTTTTTTTAATACCTCATATGTTCTTTAAACATAAAAAGGGGAAAATTTGTTAACACTTAAAATTTTACAAGAAAAAAAGCTATAGCTCGATGTAGTGGTAGCGGTAGGATAAGAAGAAGGGCTTTTTTGATGATGTAATTTTATATGGGTTTTGTAAAAATGTATGTTCTTAGGCAATATTTAACCATCTCTTCTATCCTCAAATATGAAAAATATTTGCAGCATCTTTAGTATTTTTTTTTTCTTGTATGAGCTCTTTCTTTTATAATAATATGTTATTTTTAAAATTTTTTTTCGTACAAATGTGTATTTATTTTACATGTAAAAAAATAAATAATAAAACTAAAAACAACTACGAATTTGTTCCTTTTCCTCTCCCCCCAGCTATTTTCAACAATACAATACACCAATTGTTAGTTTTCTATACGTTCCTTTATTCTCTGAAATTGTAGTTTAAGTCTAGTATTTTATTACCATTTCCTGTATATTTTTCATTTTTTTTTTTCACATATATAGTTTGTGTTTTCTAACAATCATGATGATTTTGTGAAGAAAAAGAAAATATATATAACTAAAAGAGAATCCTTAAAACATCTAATGTTCTTAAATATTTTAAATTGAAAAGATAAATACACTAAACATGCTTATTGTATAAATGCATAAGAAAAAGAACAAATGTCTGCTAAAAAAAAAATAAATAAAAATTTCCATACAAAAAAATAAGGAAATGAAAATTTCTAAAATAGTCTTCTGAAGTAAGAATATACATAAGAAGATATTGTACGCTACATTTTATTTTATTGGCTTTATTGTGCAATGTTATATTATGCGTTTCCTCTCTGATGTCTTTGTGGGAATAAGTATTTTTTCTACATGAAAAGATGAAAGAGTTTTATGGAATCTACCGACTGCAGGCAAAATTTTAGTGAAGCTGAAAATTAAATGCATAGAATTGCAGTATTAAAGCACGTTTAAATTAGATACTATATATATATTTAAATAAATATATTTCTCTACTTTAAGCCAGTTTATAAATCGTTATGTTACAACTATTCGACTAATCTAGTCGAATAATTTTCGTTGGAATAATTCGAACAATTTGATGTGAACAATTGCTCGAAGAATTTCAAAATGCGATTTTTCGAATAACGAATAGCTCAAATATTTTGATGTCGAATATTAAAACAAAACGAATAATTTCCTTTTTTTTTATTATTATACATATGTTAAATTATTTTTAGCTATTTGCATAAATATATAATATTTTACAACTATTTTATTTTAAATTTTTTAATTTAAATATTTACTTGTTATTTACACAACTGGAATATGGAATTATATTGACAATTTTTATTCTAAAAAGAAAAATTATATTATTTTGAAAATCTTATAAATTGTGGAAAAAAGGTCGCCATTCAGTAACAGTAGATGAGTAGTCAGACAACTCTTTTTATAAATATATAAACGTTACAGCAAGAATATATAATTCTAAAAACAAATAATTCAGACTTGAACAATTAAAAATAAAAAAGTGACTCTATCTTTTGTTATTTAGTCAAAAATAGACTCAGTAATTGTGGAATCAACATATACACAGAAATGTTCTATAGGTGATCGCGTACGTAAGTGCTACAAAATTTTCAATAAGTCTAAGGAACTCACTGCTATCTTATGTTTTGTATGAAGAAAGACTAACATATGATGTTAAAAATCGTTGTTTATCTAACATTGCGTCAAATTTTCTGAAAATGAATAAATGCCATAATCATGCTTAAGCTCTTGGATAGTGATATTAAACTTTTTAGCTACTTGTGTGATACCTTGATGATGTATTATTTGATGTGGTCATGAGCAAAAAATTCGGCAAAATTAATGGAGTTTAAAGATATTATAATATTTTTAATAAAAAAAACATAGTAAAACATCATATTCATGAAAAATATTTAAAAGCTTTAAATACTTTCATATTATATTAAAATTCTGAACTTGCCTACAATGTAAAATTGCATCATTAAATTTTAATAAGATGGATCGAAATTTTGTTATAATTGTGAAGAAAATATAAATGCTTAGGTTTTTCTGTGATTAAAATTGGGATGGAATTAAGGTTCCTAAGACTGAAATATTTGTTGTGTCAGTAAGTTTGTGTCATTTCTAAAATTGCTTTATGACCAAACCAAATTCAGCATTTTATGTTTTAATTCTTAAATATTGCTAATTGTAACTGAAAAATTCAACTATTATATACAAAATTTAAATTCGGTGCCTAAGACCAAATTTTTAAACAGCTGACTTTTACACAAAATAAAAAATTAACTAAATAACATATCGGAGCAAATAACAAAAAGAAATTTTAAAATTTAACCTTAGTCCTCAGTCATAAAAGATATGTGTTTTTTATATATACAGGTCTCCGTTACAAAATCTTTTAATTTGAACAAAGAAAAGCTAAAGTTCTTGTCGTTCACATCATCTTATATAGGCAGATTTGCTTATTAACACACATACATACATACATACATACTACATACATACATACGTATGTGTATACATATATTTGTTTTTTGTTTTTCTGGGATTTTTGTAATTTAAATAAAATCAACTGAAAATAAATTGTTTTTGAATATCAAACAAAATAATAAACAGAACAATAATAAATAAATAAATAAATAGATAAATAAATAAATGCCCCAACTGGCATTACTTTTTTGATTCAGATGTGGGCAACATGTATTCAACAACCGAGTATAAAATTCGGTTGGCAAAAAAATTGGCTATCACAAGAAATCTGTTTTCTCTCTGTATGATACCACTAAGGATGAATTTTTATACTTAGAGAGAATAAATAAGAGAACGGATAAGTTAGAAATGCTTTTCAGTGTGTTTTTAAAAAACTATAGAACGAAAACGTCTTAAATTAAGACTTTTAAATACTATTCTCTTTCTAAAATATTATTTTATGTTATTGCCCTTAACATGTATATATTTTATATTAACACAAGTCGATCTATATTTATTTTATTAAAAGTTTTGTTAATTTAATAATAATGTTTATATAGTGTATTCACAAATAATTCTTAACTTTTAAGTTGTTTTTGTTTTTGTTTTCCTTTCACAATAAATTTTTTTAAAACTCAAAAAAAAAAATTAATTACTTTATATTTTGAATTATTCGACTAATACGTGGTGAAATAATACGAATAAACCGAAATGCCTTATTCCAATTATTTGTTTTATTTCAACAACGAAACAATCAAACAATTTGAATATCCTAGTTGTAACCATATCATTTGTTTTTGTTCTTAAGCTTTCTGGTTTTATTGTGAATATTTGAAATCGTAAGTAGAAAATAATAAATAACCATTTTCTTCCCCTCTATCTGTCTTCCTTTTTTCAATTTAACCAAGAAAATTTCGTCTTTCTTGTCCATCTTTCTATACAATTTTATTATTATGCAAGTATTGTTTCTTATATTTTTGATAACTGTTGTGAAAAATAAACTGTTAAAAACAAACAATCAGTCAGTAGCAGTAGAAAGGAGATTTGAGTAACTTAACCGAAGTAAAGCAAACTGGTTTGAAGTGTTTTTATTAACACAAACTCAGATTTTATTGTGTCTCATCCAAAAAAAAATTTCTGAAGCGATTTTCTTATTAAAATAGTCGAAAAGTTTATGCCAATCCTCAACAAATACTACTTGCAAATGGTACTAACATACAGTCTTAATATGAAAAAATATTCGTACATGTGTAAGTGATATCTACGTAATGTGCACACAGCGGCGGACAAAACTAAATCAGTGACTTGCACCTAATATAATATAGCTCAAAAACAATGGAAAACTCGCTTTTATTACAATTATTTTTACTAAATTATTTACACTAGACCCCAAATAGAATAAAGAAACGTTTTATATAAAACCATGCCCTAAAAGACATAAATAATCCACATAGAGAATAGGAAATGCCCGTTAATTGGCAGTACCAATATGGCAACGCACATTAGTACCAAATGCAAAATTTTTGGTAATAAAGCTGTATCTCCTAAACTACTGGTCAGCTCGAATCGAAATGTGTGGGAAAGATGTAGAGGAAGACCCAAGCTTTCAAAGAAATTTTCTCTTAGTCACCCCGTGATAACATGAGATATGCAGCAGGGTATTAAATTTGAATACTTCGACTATGTAAGAGTTTAAAAAATCGTAACGTCTACAAATCAGGTACGATTTGAAAGATTTTTATATTTTTCTAAAGTGCCTGGCAAGGTAGCAAAGAAGAAAGAAATTTATGCACTTAAGTTTTTTCTTACCGTTAGAAATATGTTTACGCTTGAATTTTGTTTTTTTTCTGCCTAGACTTTTTCGGTTTTTCGGAAATAAACCATTAGGTTTTTAACGGAAATCTTTTTTAAATATTTTGTGATTTGCAATGTATTCCGAAATAACATGCTGAAAAAACTTTTTGATTATCTCAACTCGTCTAGATCTTTGTTCAAAGTCAAAGAAATTGGTGTGAAAATTGCTATTTTAAAAAAAATATATAGTACTAAAAGTAGTTTCATTTTTTTCACAAAGTTTTTAACACATTTTTTTTTCTTTACATATTTCAAAAGGCAAGACTTTATAAATGGTTATTAAAGGAATTTGAAATTGGTTTAGGTTTTACATCCTACATATTGTATTATGCGAAAAATGTAAATTTGAGAAAATAGTTTAATTTTTATCGATTAGTAATGAAAAAAATGTCATGCGAGCTTCTTTTTAAATTTTATTCGAAATTTATTATATTTAGATCGATGCGGCACTAAATTGCTTCCCGCAAGGCCAAAAACCAATTCAGAAGTGCAGATTTTATAAGAGAAAATAATTTTTTAAACGACTGTTTTAAATTGCATAAACAAATATACTATTACAATATTTTCACAAATATTTATTACGTTGTGTATAAAACAGATATTAGTCCTTCATTCCTGTAAAACCAATTTTTAGAAATTTTTCAAAAATAAACAATATTTAGTAAATTTAATCGATTATTACGAATATTATCTCGCTACAAAACAACACTAGTCAGTACAATTGTGTGTTATGTATACTCACATATGGAAATGCACTGTAGAATAACATCAAATAGTGAATTTAGTGATATTTGACTTGAGCTTATATAAGCTTTTGCAATGATTTTTCGAAGAATGGAAGACTGATATCAATTTTTTTCACCTCATAAGGAAATTCTATGATAATATGCTTCTTTGTTCAATTAAAAAAAAGACCTTTAAAAAATTTACTTTTTTCATAAAATCTGCAATCCTGCATTTGTTTTTGGTTTTGGAGGGGAAGAAATTTAGTGACAAATCGATCTAGATCTATTTTATGAATAAACATCGTCAAGAACTTTGTTTTTTATTTCATTTACTTTCCTAGACCAATGCTGGATACAGGGTGCAAACCTAAATCAATTAAAATTTTCTTTATTAGTCATTTGTAAAGAATTGTCTTTTAAAATACATATGTAAAGAAAAAACTTTTGTTAAAAAAAACTTTGAGCAAAAAGTGATAGAATAATACTATTTTTTTTGTAAGAAAATAGCCATTTTCATACTAATTTCAGAGTGGTGATTTTGAAAATTTTTCATGTCTATACGTACAGAGACACTCAAAAAATTTTTCATCATATTATTTCGGATTATATTACAAATTACAGAATATTCTTAAAAATTTTTTCCATCACACACCTCCCGTAAAACGAAATAAAGTCGAGGCAAAAAATCAAAAATTTAAAAATGAAGCATAAATGTCTTTTTAACTATAAGAGATAACTTAAATGAGTACACTTATATTTTTTTAGCCTTGCCAAGAACTTTACAGAAATATAAACATTTTTGCACCGGACTTAATTTGTAGAAGTTACGCTTTTTTGATATCCTGTAACTTATCATTTAATATCACAGAATGACTAAAGGTGATTTTTTTGAAAGCTTTGGTCCTCGTATACAGCTATTCCACACATCTTAATTCAAACTAACCAATAGTTTAGGAGATGCAGATTTATTACCAAAAATTTTACATTTGGCCCCATTATGCAACGTGAGATATGACCCAAAAAGTGGGATATGACCAAAAAATCACAATTTTTAAGTGATCAGGACAATTATTTGGAGATTGAACATAATTCTGTAACTTTTGAATCGTTAGAGATATCTCAATAAAATCTCACATCGCCAGACATGAGGTATTTTTGAGTTTAGTTGGAGCAGTATAGATTCCTCACGGGTCAGGGGAGTAATGGGTGGTATTCCACATTTGGCCATCTGGGATATGTAATTAAAAAAAAAAAAATAATTTATGATGTGACAGAAAAGAAATTTTATATATAGAAAGTCCTTATACATCTCTACAAAAAATATGCTTACATATGTAGGTTACCTCTTTAATTTTAAGAGATATTCAGGTAGAAATAAGTTTCTATCTCATTTTTAGCCTCGATTTTCTAACTTGGCGGGCTTAATATTGCTCCTAAATTTTTTAATATATTCACCAGCTTTCTTACAAAATTCTAAATAATATTGCTGCAAGAATCATATAAATATATGAATTTTGGCGATTAAAAAAAAATGGCATCACCGAGATGACCAATATTGGGGGGCCACCCACTACCCAATTGGCCAGGTAGGTAAATCAAAAACACCTCATATTTTGATAAAAGCAATTGTAACTAATGTACATTTTTATTCAACTATATTATAATATGGACAAATCCGCGTTTTAGTTTTGTCCACCACTGTATCTGTTGGTAAATTAATACACAAGTTAGCCAGTCAACTAGTAAGTAATACTCTAGACATTTAGTCTTTCTTCTATCTAAATTCTTTTATTTTCATTTTTGCTCTCCTTCTGCCGCTATATACAGTTGTCAAATGTTTCATATACAATAATTTTTTGGTTCACTAAACTAACGAAAGAAACATTTATTATATGTAGTTGTAGTAGTATTTGTATTACAATACCTAAATACTTTAAGACGCATTAGAACGTATCAACATTTGTATTCCTATTAGTTATTGTAAAGAACAGTGGGACAGTTTGTGAAAAAAACATAATAAATAAAGGAATGGGAGTCCAGTTTTAATAAATTTTTTTAAAGAATTTTAGGTTTGTAGTAATATATCAACCATGGAACTTTATTTTCATACTTCTGCACCTGAAAAAGCGATGGGCTGAATTAGACCCACTGTATAATATTATAAAGTAGTAGAGGTTGTTGACGCAATTCACTTGTTTTAGTTTTCTTGAATTTTTATTTAATTTTCTTTAAAGGATTTTTTGTTTGTTTAATATACATTTTTTTTATTTTTTTAAGGATTTTCTTTTTCATTGTTTTGCCTTAGAAAATAAAACCAGCAGTATTCTTACTTTCAAGAAATAAACACAAGCAATTTATCGTATTTGTTTTCAGTTAAGTTTAGCCAAATGCCCTTTAAATCTCTCTATGTAACATTGAATGTATTGTTTAGGTGAAAAATTACTTGCAAAAGATAAATTATTTTTGTATTGGCATACAATGCATTTGAAAACAAACATCCCTACAATACAGACGAGTTATTCTTACATGTAGTATAAATAGTTAAACTATAGCATTTACCATTCTTAGTGTATTAGATTAGAAGATTAAAGAAATAAAGAGTAAAGAAAATGATTTCAAAAACATTTGTAAATAGGTTACTAAATATATTATATAATCTACTATGGTATTGTTATTCTGTAAGTGTTAACATAAATATGTTAAAGATTTATTTGCCTTGATAAAATAAGGGCTTTTTCTATAGACTATTTGTTAAGAGTAAAATAAAAATATGTCTTAAAAATCAATATTTTTGGATTTAGGTAGAAAACATTTTTTTTTTTTCTTTTTTGTTGGTAATGCTAAAACTTATAATCACATAATTTTTTTTATCTAAAATATTAAAAATTAAAGAGAAAATAAAAACAGTTAAAGTAAAAAAAATAATAAAAAATTAAATAAATAATTTATTTAAATATTTCTCCTAACACTCAATTTTTTCTCTTTTATATTTCAGGTAAGATGATGATTACAAATTAAAATTTCTCGCAAATATTGCAGGTAAATTAAAAAACTAAATAAGTTTATAACGTGCCTAACTTACTATTTAAACCCAGGTTAAGGATATATAAGCGGGAATAAATATATTGGAATATATTTATATAATATATATTAAGGTCTATTTTATTAAGGGTTCTAGCTCTGAATTTTATGGAGGTAAGCGAATTTTGACATATGGCTTCTTCTTGGCGTCTTATACGTTCTGCTAAAAGTTAACGATATGCTACGCTACGCGAATGATTCACAGTTAAAGGCTAAATTTTTTCGCACATATTTTGATTAAAATACATCGTATATTTTTCCTATACCATTATAATATTTACAAATTACAAAATTTCTCACAATTTTGCCGAAAAACATTTTTATGTACCATCATCAGTTTTGATGTCATAACTAGGGAAAATGGGATTTCCCGGAATTTCGTTGAAATTAAATTTTTATTATTTAGAAACTTAAATTATAAGAAATTTCTTTTAAAGAAGATTAAACAACATTATAAATAATAAAATAATAATAAATTATTTAACAAAAAAATAAAATAATACTAACCAAAATTCACCGGGATTTTTTTTTTGCTTCAGATATTGATGAAATTTAAAAATGTATGAGAAAAGAAAATTTACCAATTATATAAAATTTTGTTTCGGCTCAAATTTCAGGCAAAATGGGCCGCTACCATATGATCACATCAGTTACTAGACAGAATTTATTTTTTTTTCAAAAAAATAGCCAGTTTTCTACAGGAGGTGAAATTTAATATAAGTTCTTGTATATTCTACATATCGAACATACACAGTTAAGTACACCCACTTGAGTTGGAGAAGTAAACGATATAAGGTCTTATTTTAGCCGTTAGTACTTAGCGATGACCTCCGTCATGATCTTTAAAACTAATTGTGTTACGAATCCACTTTTGGGTATTAGAAGACATCCATTTATTAATACTTACAGAGTGGTAAATAGATATTGGACTCCTAAACTCTAATCAACTAAAACTCTTCTATATTCAATATGATAAACAAGAACATTTTGGTTTAAATGAATATTTCAAGGACTAAACGTGTAATACTACTATCAGAATTGTTACAAGCAACGCCTTCATCATTAACATCACTATAACTTTTAGCCCATTCGATGAATATCCTTCAGATATATTCATCATTATCACTCACTTGGTTATATAAAAATCGTAAAATATATTTTTTAAAGGAAAAAAAATATATTAATTACTTTTTCTTATCGTTAGTTTTTTACATTTTTAACAATAATTTTTTTAAGGGTTTCAAAAATCATCATTTGCTTCCGAACACATAACATAAATGACCTTTCATCATATTGATATTATTAAAAAGTTTCCATGTGATGAAATCTAATTCAGATTTTTTTCAAAATTTTGAATATTTTTTATGGTATATAGCTTTTTATGGTACCGATATTTGCGTTATATGGGTCCGCTAGGTCAATTTTGTTTAAAGTATGATGCACCTTTTAAGATTTAAAGAATTTTTAATATTTCATACAAATAAAATAAGTACCTATTGTAAGTTATATTAAAAACTGTATCTCAAATTTTTAGATTAATTAGTTTTTCATGCCAAAAATTAAAAAAATAAATAAGTAAATAAATAAACTCTAATCTATGGTACAATATTTAAGTTTAAATACAAATAGTTTTTTTTTGTTTTATTTTCATTTTATCTTCTTACATTATTAATTAATGTAAAACACAATTCTGAGAAATATCTAAAATTGGCTCTGCTAATCGTTTTAAAAGTCTCAGTTAAGTTTGGAGGCTTTAACATTTATATAGATTTCTTTACATTTGCATTGCTTGTATAATATATATGTCTGAAAAAAATTGAAACATGTTGTGTTTTCAGTGCAAAAACTCCCAACTTAATAAATTTAATTCTTAAGACATACTATAATGAAGAGTATTAATTCTTTTGAAAAATAAAATATTTCGCATTTTATCAGTATGCCAAAAGATTCGATAGAGACTTTAGACGGTAATAAAATGATTTTATATTTAATTTAGTTTTTAGTTTACTTTCAATTTTTTACTTTTTATTTTCTTTTTTTTAGAAAACTTTTGTTTAACCTTATTTTTGATATTGTGGAAAAAATATTTTATTGATACCTATGAAAATTAAATTCTTTTTTTTTTATTTAAAATATCGTATCAACTTTTTCACAAATATCACACAGAAAAAATAAGAAATGTATTTCCATTTCGAAATTATTTATATAAATTAAAATTCTAATTGATTTTCCTACAATCATAAAAATGATAATATTAATTATATGAAACTGTTAGATTTTTTGTAAAATTTCAACTAAAATTTTAATTAAATAAATTAGGTTTTTAATTTTGCTCCAATCATAAAAATGATAATATTTATTATATGAAATTATTAGATTTTTTTTTTAAATTTCAATTCAAATTTTAATTAAATAAATTAAGTTTTTAATTAAATACTTGCTAAATATCAATTAATATGTTGATTGACATCGTGAAAATATTAACTGAATCTATTACCATTATATATACTTTCTTCCAATTTAACAATAAAATTTGCAATCATCTTAATAACAAATTTTTATTGACAAGTTCATTTTCTAAATACATATGTGTAAATGTATAATAAAATTGCACAGTTTTGGTGTTTTTACGAAGCACCAATTTCGGCCGGATGTTTCAACAAATTTAGATCTTTTAAAACCAAAAGATAAACGTTAAGTACGTTTTATAATACAACAATAATTAAAATTCCATCAATGCTTGCTTACCATCTGCATGCTGGTACCATCTGAGGCAACATATAAATGACATAAGAATAATTGAAATTCTATCATTGTTTGCTTATCTATGTTTTTGAAATACAGTCGAAGCTGAAGCCGTCTAAGACAATAATAACAATCAATAAAACAACAACAACAAAATCAACAAATAAAGAAAATCTGGATCATTATTATAATACAAGAACTGTTATTAATAAATATTGGTAAACATTAAAAATGCATATGTGTACTTACCACATTATAATCAGATTTTTTTTATAAAATATATATCGAAAATTTGCGGAAAACATAGTAACTGATTTGTTATGTTCTTGGGTTGAACAAATAATAAAATAATTATATTAACAAATAATAAGAAACCCTCCAAAAGTTTAATAACTATAACGTTATTAAAATCATAAAGAATGTTGTATAAGATCCTCTCCGAATATCGTTAGAGCCCGACTATAACTTTCTTACAATAATAAATAATATTGTCGGTGATGGCACAGCGTTCTGTCAAGATTGAAGCTTCAATACTGAAAGTTTATGTGACCTGGCACGAATAGCGGAAATAGTATAAACAGCTTGAGTCTTTATATTTTAGAGTAGAACTGTTGGACATTTTACATGACATACAAAAAAAAAAAAAAACTAAAAACAATTCATAAAAACCACAGACAATATTAAAGGGTGTAAAAATTACTAAAATGTGCGCCATCATTAATCTTAATAAACAATTACATAATAATCATAAAAACTAGGCGCAAAATAGTGATAATAAGCGTTATCGTTTTAAATGATTAAATGACGAGAAACAAAGTTCTTTGAAATATATCAACACATTATACATTAATTTCACCGAAGAAATTAATTATAACGAGATTGTTTCATAATATAATGACATAAAAAAAAGACCCCGAAGTATTTATAATTTAACTAAAACTGTTAAAAACTAAAGCTGATGATAAATGTTATGAACAACTATTTAAAACATTAAATGCCGAATCTTTTTGGACCGGATTGTGAAGATTAAAAAATAGATTTGCTTAATGCCTACATCCTAATTCATATTTTTATTTTGGCTCATAGCAGGGCCTCGACAGAATATCTTTTTCCAAAATTATCTCTAATGAAAAATAAATTGTCCAAAAACGGAGATTTGTAAGACTAGAGTCCAAGTAAAGACCTCGTGCAAAAGTGCAGAAGTTTAATTAATAAAAAGAAATTTTATGCTAACTAGTTTTATGAATAAATATTTTTTTATTTCAATTATTATTAATAGAACTTAATTTAGTAGTTTTTCTCAAAATAGAATATTTTTTTTTTTATCAAATAAACAAATTTTGAAGAGCTTTTTAGATATTGGAGAAGGTGGCCGTTTTTTAAATCCTTTTTTGCGATTTTATTTTTTTAAATCTCCTTTTTTGGATACTTTTTAAAAATCCGCAACGGCAACGCTATTTATAATGAGGAAAATTTGTAAGTTGTCATATATTATCTTTCATTCTACTTTCTGGAGCTCCTAAGTAACTTAGAACGTTCAAAATTGGCTTACTTATTGAACTAGTTTTCAAATTCTAACGGAGCTACATCTTATACAATGAAACTTTTCCCTGACATGGACAAGCTTATTAAATATGTTTAGGTTTCAAGGAAAAATTCTACTGGTGTCTAATTATAGTACACAAAATCTTCTTTGGTACTGCCAAACACAGATAACAAGGCAATTTACGATTGCAAACTTGTTTATGGTCCTTCGAACCGGATGTCGGCTTACGACATTACTGTAACCCCACTTATAATAGTGTTTACGACGCTAGGTTCAATCTCCCTTTTACTTGCCCCAAACGCCTAGTACAACTAATTGAGTCCCTCAAAATTGCACCCACTGCAAGGCGGGCGCTATGTTCCAGTTTCAACGAAATATTCTGCTGGTGTCTAATTATAGTCCACAAACTCTGCTTGGGTACTGCCAAACAATAACAACAAAGCAATTTACGATTGCAAACTTGTCTAAACAGCGTTTTTGATTTAAAAATTAATTGATCATAGACCTACACCTATTCCTTTTGAAAAAAAAAATACACAAATAAGAATTATAACTTTTATTTAAATAATATTTAAAGTATTCATATTATTTTTATTATTTTTTTCTTTAAACTAGTGCAAGCAAGTTTGCAATCGTAAATTGCGTTCCTGTTTCTGTTTGGCAGTACCAAAGCAGAGTTTGTGGGCTACAATTAGACACCAGTAGAATGGAATACGTATTTTCTGTGCCGCAACACACTTCATCAGCATTCGTGGTGCCTTATCCATTTTGGTTTCTTTGAAACCTAAACATGGCGCCCATCATGCACTATGTGCAATTTTGAGGGACTCAACTAGCAGCGCCAGGCGTTTGGAGCAAATAAAGGAGAGATTGAACCTAGCTTCGTAAACGCTGTTACGGATGTAGTTCCAATAGTCGGTTCGAAGGATCACGAACAACTTTGCAGTCGTAAATTATCTTGTTGTCTTTGTTTGGCAGTACCAAAGCAGACTGTAATTAGACAAAGGAGAATGGAATTCATACTTTCTGTGCCGCTACACACTTCATCAGCATTTGTGGTGTCATATCCATTTTGGTTTCGTTGAAACCTAAACAGTTTTTTCCCCCCAATGTTCAATATAAATACGATTATTCCAAATAAGTATTTACAAGCTTATAAAAATACAAAAATATCTACCATATAATTCCATTACTTAGTTGAAAATATAACCAACATATTAAAATTTGAAATTATATTTACATTCTCTAGACAACAAATTCAAATTTTTACATCCAAGTGCATCATAATATTGCATAATTTATGCATTATATATGATTCCATCTACACGAGTACATTGTACTCTGCCAAACAAAAAACCAAAATTACAATCTACATCATTTGGCAATGGTTTTTGTTTTTTTCTGATTCTTTTCGAGATACATAAGGTTTTGTCTATACGTTTTCATTTGGCCAAAATAAGTTGTGCACAAAAAATTACTTGTGTTTTTTTGCCTTCATTTTGTTTTAAATATTTGATTTAATAAAATTAAATAGAAAATATTTACACTTCAATGGAAGAGAGAGGGTCGATTGGGAATGCTAGAGTGGTAAATTTAGAACGGATATTGAAGAGAGAAAATTTCTAAGTCGTTCTCAATAGTGGTACATTAAATTAATCTTGGGTACTTTCAAGTTGATTTTTATCATTATCATGGAGTTAAAATATGCCTGCTTACAATTTCGTAAAAAATAAATTAATTTTTCCTATTTGAACTTACGTATTTACATACTTAACATGTAATATTTTATTTCATTATTTGTGCCCTTTTTCAAAATATTTTAGAAAATACACGCAAAGAAAAAACATGGTTACGATATTGCCACTACAACAGTATTATATTTTCATTGTTAATTTTCTTTAATAATAAAAACATTGTTATCATGGGTTCATGATAACAATGTTTTTATTTCAGTTTTAGTATTCAAAGTTTATATTGAATAAACATTTTAATATAATTGACTACAAACATTTTATGACTTCGAATATTTTTACCAGAAACAAAATTATATTAATATAAAAATATCATTATTTCTACAATCATTAAATATTTTCAATCTCTATCCTTGTTCTTATTTTTAAACATATTTGGTTTTTAACGTTTGTTTTCCACCTTCATTATAATTCTCATTTAGTTTATAAATTAATATATATAAGTAGATAAGGTTTTGTTATATTTGGTGCGATTCACTTCTTTGAAACAAATGTAATGGAATATAAATATGGAATAATATGATAAAATTGAATAATAATAATATAATAAAATTAAATCATATTCTGATAGAATGGGATAATAATGTAGTGAGATGGTATAATAACATGAAAAAAACGAACCAAAAAATCGAACACAATATGGTGAAATGGAATCATAACAATTATTAGTTATAATCATATCTATTTTTAGCTGTGAGTATACGTTCCAATCATAATATGTTGCTCTTAGATTATGGTTAATACAACTATATTTTTTATCTGCCTGTATTATAATTCCAAAAAGCTATTTCCATTCACCACAATACACATTAGGCTCAATGACTGGTTTTGGATACAGAAAGACCATTTTTTATGTACCGATTTTTATAAAAGTAAAATTGTCTTTATGTTGGAAATACTTCAAGTGGATTTCTCCACATGGCTTTTTACCAAACTTTCAAAATTGCCATTTTTCTTTTTTTTTAAATTTTGGTACTAAAATTAGGAAATCAGTGTGCTAAAATTTTATAAATTATATTGATAATAGAAAATATTAATAAAGGTATCTATTAAAAAGTTTGCAAAAAATTTTGTTGTAGTTAGCTAATCTTTGTTTAAGAAAAATCCCTTTTACTTGTGGATTTTGGAAAAGTATAATTTTTTTTATAAAGTAGTACTTTAAATATGTAGCGGTATTCACGTAGTATTTGATATTAGATTAACCTGCCCTTATGCGCCCTTTTGCAAAAATTTAAGTTTAATTTATATACACAGAAAAGACGTCACAAATCAACAAAATAATTCATTCAATTAATTTTTTTTTTTTTTTAAGTTTACACCTCTAACCAAAATAATTATATCAATTTCCAACAATTGTAAAAAATTAAAAACAGAAAACATTTATAACTAAAAAAATTATTAATTCAATCAAGTAGATAATTGAATGTATTAAAAATTTAAATGGGAAAAAATTGTACTTGAATTGTTCTTTTTTTACCTTTTATTTTATTTTATTTTTGCTTGAATATATTAATTAAATTTAATTAAACTGTGTTAATTAAAAAATATAAGGTTATAATTTTGTCTGTGTATTTAAATTGATTTGCAAGATTTGAAACTAAAGGGAAAATTGGTAATTTGTTTTTAACCGGTAACAATATAAAATATGTAGGTGTTAAAAGAATTTATAAATAAGAAATATTGGGGTTTTAAAATGTTATAAAATTTATATTTTCGGAAGATTGCGTTATAAAAAACAAAGGAAATATTCGCAAAAGCCGAAATTGGCTTCTGAAGAAGATACAAATTTGTGTAGTATTTAAAATGTTTATACACCTTTCAATATCAAAAACCTTGCATAAAATTCTATGTTCATTCTTCCTAAATATTTCTGGCATCATACCTAACCCGAGGAAGTGCTGAAGAAAATGTTCAGAAGCGTGATTTGTATATAGAAGTTGTTTATCTTCTAAAGATTTCAGTATCTGCATATGATTTATTTAAAATTTAACTTTTGAACAATAAAATGATTTTTGGAGGTAGACTTTATAGAGGAGCTATGATTAATTATAAACTGATCTTCATAAAATTTACCAAAGTGATTTATACTTATATAAAAGGTATTTTTATCGGATTTTATTAAAATATGGATTTAGGTGCGTTAAACCCCTATTATGAAAGGATATTTATATGGGGTTTTAATGAACCTACGTGCACTAGTTGAACTGTGTACGAAACCTAAAATCGACTCATAATATAATATTTTCCTTTATGAGTTGATAGGTAGGCGTGGTAATGGAAGTAGTAATTTCAAATTTTACTTATAAACTTTAGTAGCATTTTGAAGCACTCATATAAAAGTTTATAGCTCCAAATGCTTTTTGTGATCTTTTTTTTTTCCTCAAAAGTCATTCATTGAGCATAATATGCAATATTAAAATAACTTTTATTTATTTATAGCATACGAATGTCAGGAATAAACTTAACTCATTCTAATGACTCGCGGAAACGGAAACTAGGAAATATGCCGTTATTATTGGAATATATGTAGACAAATATGCCGTAAAACATAACATAATCTGATAACGTCTATACACAATAAGATACATCATTCGTATCAGCTTTTTAAAAATTAAAAAAAATTTTTGAGGTTCTTGGTTGGTTGCGGCAGTCTAGTGGTTCTAAGGCCTACTTTGTTCAAAAATTACAAAAGAAACCTACATACTATTTGCTCTCTTTGTTTTCTATTTATTTCATCTTTATAACATGCCTTGCAGAATAAATGGCTATTATAGATGTTGTTATAAGTATTGTTTTTGTTGCTGCTACTGATGGTTGGTTCTCTTTAGACTTTCCAAAATAGTTTTTTTATATAAAATTTTCTTTTTTTTAATTCAGAAAAATTTTTTCTATTTGTTCAGAGCTGGGTGTTTGTAGTAGTTTTTCTTTCATTCATACTATTTTCATTCCTACCAATGTATATAGTCATTTTTAAAGGTTATGGAACTCTTATGTAAGTGCTATAGTTTTTTTTTTTTCTATTTTATTTTTTCATCATTCATGTTGTTATTCAATTTCAGTGGAAGCTTTTGCTGCCTGGCTAGAGGTATAAAGAGTGATGGTTGGTTTGGTGGCTGGCTGCTTGCCTAGCATTTGGAAAGAAAAATTATATTTACAGACACTTTGATATTAGTTTTACCGATATTTTTTTTATTATACGCTATTTTTCTTGAAATTTTTACAATTTTTTTCCCACATTTTTTCTCTAATTTTTCCATGCAAGTTGGAAAAAAAAGATGCAGTAAAATTGCTAAGACTTGTATGAAAAATTATTTTAATATCATTCACTTTATTTTGACATTTTTAAGTATTTGTGCAGATAAACGAATGCTGGGAACATTTCAACAGTCTGACAACGAGCGGGCGGTTGGATCAAGGGAATTGGGAATAACATAAAGGCAGATATAGTGATAAATTATTTAAAGTATCTACTTGTAAAAGGTGGTAAAAGAATGTTATGTACGAAAGTATTATTTGGAATACAGAATACGAGCACTAGTGTTTTTTGTTTTATTCTCCTCTATCAATCTCTTAAGTAGTTGTTTGGTGGCTGGGCTATAAAAGGAAATAATCTGTGTGCACTGTTACAAAAAAAAATGCTACAACTTTATATTTAAAATTAAATATTTTTCAATATAAATTCCTCAAGAAATAGCTTTAATTACATTTACCGGAAGTAAAATAATTCTAAGGAAATACTACAAAAATTAATAATTATAAGTTTATTATTTTTAATATTTATGAAACAGGCTTTAAGCCTGTTTACAAAAAAAAAATTATCTATGTAATTTTTATCATAAAATGAGATCATTCATTTATACGTTAATTAGAAATTTATTTGAAGAAATTGTACTATATTTGCATTAAAGTAAAAAAAGTTATGTTATTGTTATTTGCCTTCAAAAAATTTTCGTAGCATTTTCTTATCACCCTACATTAGTTTTTTTGCATTACTTTTATCAGCATTAGAGTAGGCCACTCATTTTTAAAATCTTGGCAGCTTTGTGCTATTTTTATGATATTTTCATCATCGCCTAGGTTTTGCGATTTCCCACAACGAAGAAATTGTCATTAGTTATAAGAAAAAATTAAATAGCGCCATTTCTAAGATTAGTACCTTTCGTAGTTTATGTTAAAAATTGTGTCTCAGATTTTTATGTTACTGAGTCTTTGATGCTAAAACTTTTTAAATATATACAGTAATCTATTGGATAAATTTCATTATAAATAGCTTGCCGCTTATTTCCACTTTATTTCCCTAATTTAAATTATTTTTTTTACTAATTCTTACTAAATTAAATCTGGAAAACACTAAAGATCGGTTCGCACCAGTGTTTTTCGGATCAATCATAGTGTTCAGAAATCTGATGAAAATAATTTCATATACTTATGAATAGAATGTGAGATTAGTTTTTTATAAGTATTTCGAAGTTATAACATTTACATCTAACACTTACATATCCATTGCTTGCTGTTTCAAAAGAAAATGAAAAATCACCCAACCAAGTAATTTTTTTATAATATATAGTGAGTATTTTCGAAGTTCAAAATATTTAATATTCATTTCAACAAATCTATACTAAAACTAAAGTTTAAAATTCCAAGAGAAACAACTTATAAGTAAAATCGCTAAACCATAGATAAACAAATACAAATATATATGATAGAAAAAAATCCTAATTCAATATTAAGTCTCTCATTGATATAAGATATTGTAAATAGCAAAATACTATGAAAATATTTAATTTCTCGGTAATTTTGGAGGGAAATCAAAATTAAATAAATATGCATTACAACTTGATCCAAAGAACATGAATCGTAAAACTAACAGCCTTCATATCACACTGTGTTCTTTAGTAAATCATAATAATATATTCTATTGCTTTCAACATTTGGAATTTGTTTCTTTACGTACAGTAAAACAAATTTAGTAGCCAAAAAAAAAAAAATAGAAGAAGAAATATAATGAAGCACAAAATTCTACATATGAAGAGGTCTTTAACTGACCTTATTTTTCTTCAAAAATTTCTATCATATGTGAGAGAGTTCTGTAACTTGTGAAAAGTTTCTCATCCCGACTTTAACAAGATAGTTGAACCAATGCTCAAAGTAAATACATTTGAAATAAAGCAAATATATATTATCAAAAATTTTTAATCCTGAATAAGTTTTGTGATAATAATATTTTAAATAAATTGTTTACATATCTGAATACACAAGATTTGTAGCTAATAGAGTGAAAAATTTAATCACAATAGGTTTCATTTTATAATAACGAACAGTAAGTATAAATTTCAAAAATTTAGAAAAATTGCTAAAAATTACTTAATTAATAATACTTAATTAATAATAAGAATGGAAATTCTTTTACATTCTACATCTTTCTTGTTGTTGCGCAGAACTTCAACAGTTAATTTTTGATGGAAAAATTTGTTATTTTATAATTTTTTTTTTGCTTTTTTGGGCGGGATCTGTGCGCCCCTCAACGAAATACAAATTTTGAAATTGGGATTGATTTTTGTTGTAATTATGCGTATTTTGCGCTACATTTCGTTGATGTGTCTAACGCAGGAGATAGTCTAAATGTTCGAAAAACAAAAGCGAATATTTAAAAAAAGCAGTTTTTCGGGAGGCACATTCACAGTTTCGCATAGAATAACATGTTTAGTTTTTATTATTTTACGCAATATATTGTATATATTTTATATAGCAAATTGTACCCATTTTCAACTATCAACGACATCTGACTTAAATTTATGGTCTTGATAATAGTTTCTATGGTTAATGAAGCAAATTAAAAAATAATTCTGATAAAAGTTTTAGTAATTCCATCAAATTAGTTATTAGTATTTTAGTATACAATTTGTTCTTTATTTGGATAATGAAGCGCCGCAGACGAAAATTTCTGTTAGATGGAAAAAATGTAGATTCATTTCGCGAATAGATACACAAAAATGCTTAAATGAATGATTCTGCAAAACAAATTGTAGTGGATAATAAGAAATTATTTTCTTCGTTGTTGAAATAGTAACATATTATCAATTTAAACCAATTTTAAAAATCAAAAAAAGCTAAAACGTAAAAGGAACATAAAAAGGCTGGATTTAGCCTTAAAAAAGCTAAACTGACATAACTGGTAGGCTTTAATATAACGCGTAATTTTTACCAGTTTCTTCTAGTTTGTAAAAATTTAAACCGCTATAACTTTCGCTCACCCGGCACGAAATGATTAAGGCGAGTTGATTCTACATGCACTCGAGTTACTTCATATTTATGCAAATGGATTTTAATGTTTTTTAAAAAAAATCTTTTTTTGAAGGTCTAAAATCAATAATTTTTAATAATGACTTATATAACACGAGCAATTAAAAAGTTTTACTTGATTATTCGAATAGTTCAAAAATATCGTTTTCGAGTTATTTGATTATTAAAATAATTAAAAAGTCGAGTAAAATGAATACCCTATTGCCAAGTAATATTTGTTTTAAAAGATGTCCATTTTTTGTGCTCAGGCCTTAAATTCATAAATCTAATATTTACCCTTAAAATATTAATGCTTTAGAATTACTTTTGAATTTATTTTCAACATTTTATACTTAAAAATAATTACTCTTACATAAAAAAAAAACTAATCCTATTAAGAAAAAATCTATTTATAATCACAGAAATTTTTCTCAAGATATAATTTTCTTTTTTAAGACAAGTTCCAAGAGTTATAGATCGTTATCATATATACATAAAATAAAACATATACATTTGACTAAGTAAAAATGTGTTGGAATTTTTTTATGGCCTAAACTTACACAATCATTTATCTGTTATCAGTTTATAACAAACATTTACGTTAACCGAAAAAAGGGAAACTAAAAGACCAAGAGCAAAATTAGTATAAGAAAAAAAAAAAATAATAATATATTTTTCTTAACATTTTATAGTAAAAATTACTTGGATATTTTATGAGAATTTTTTCAAAGTAATACCTTTAACAGAAAATTAAAAAGAAAAAACTTAGTAGCAACATGAAAAAAATGTGAAAAGAAACTAGCAGTTCACTGCAAATAAATATACTCGGCTTTATATGTATGTGGTACAGTTGTGTAATGATAAAAATACATTATAAATAGGAAAAATATATATATATATAATTCCCTAAAGAAAAATGCTTATCACACATTTCAAAACCAAAAGTAAATATTTGTACATGTATGTGTGGATGTGTATGCGTAGGATACACAAGTAGTTCTTTTACAAATAGAGAAAAGCTTTAACATATATCAGACCTTACAGTTATATATATATATATATATATATATATATATATATATATATATATATATATATATATGTACATATATGATATTATTACAATAGAAGAATTTCTATATTCTCTAATAAATATTTCTTTTTTGAAAATCGATATTCTTTCAATATTTTTCAAATTTTCTGGAATATTATTATATTGCAAACTACCCAAGTGTTCAACCCTTTACTTAGTAGTCTCCAAACGAGTCTCGTAACTCTTAAGTTTAACGCATTTCTTGTATTAAATGTAGTTTGATTTCATCTAAATGATATAGTGTGAAAACCTATATTATGTAAAGTTTTAAAAACAGACAATAGAAGTTGCATTTTATGCAAACCATAAACAGGGAGTATTGTAGTTGACACATCTTTATATAGAGATAATGTTAAACAAGTTAACGGTAGTTTAACGAATATTTTAATTTTGTAACGAATATTCAATTTCAATAAAAAACAAGACAATAAAAAAAAACACTAGAATTGATTTTGTTTTGAATGAAATTTTTTACCAACACATTCTAGCTTTTTTTATAAAAAGTAGAAATTTTCAAAACTAACAAATTTAAAAATTACTAAACTTGTTCGTTTTCTGCTGGTTTTCGGTATTTTTGCTTCTATCGAAATTTTTCAATACAAAATAAGATGTTAGAAAATAGTCAAACCAGCAAGCAAGTGAAGAGACATATTAGCATTTTTCACAAAAAATTAACAATTTCCAAAATTTAAAAAAAAGTGTTAAAAAGTCAGTTTTCAATATATGAGTAAATATCAATTTGGATTTTCTTAAATTTACTTTTCTTAAAAAGAGCTTTTTGGAAAATTAAAATTGTTTGTGAAAAAATTAACTCTTTTATGTAACTAGAATCAGCGTTATCTTTGAGCGACTTTGGTCGCCAATTACCCCTTTTTCAACTACCTGGCCAATTTTTTGGTCCCTTTTTTAAAATGGAACTAAATGGTCACTTTTAAGGCTATGTTCTAAATGACAAGAAACTATATTTTTTAAATTCCTCGACCTATTATGTATTAATTCCATCGAAGAAATTAATTATTTTGAAATTTCACAATAAAAAAAAAAAAAAAAATGGAAAATTTATAAATGAATTAAAACTGATGTCAAATGGCTTTTTAGACCTGATTGGGAAAATTATGAAACGGATTCGTTGAATATTCATATCCTAATATATTTCAATTTATTGTTCATATTTTTACTTTGCAATATAGCAATGCCTCGGCGTCTTTTTTCAAAATTATCACTAGTGAAAAATAAGTTGCCTCACGGACCCAAGGTCAACATTTTTGAATCCATGCTTTCTGTCCTAAATTTGTTAGGCAGAGATTTGGAAGACTATAGTGTGAGTGAAGACCTCATACAAAAGTACACAAGTTTTATTTTTAAATATTTATAAATTTAATTCCTTGGAAAATTAATAGATTATCTAGGTTTTGTTCTGTGCATAGTTAGGATAGTTTTGGAATACAACAATCCCTTAGCAAACACACCTGTAAGCAATAAATGCCTTTTAAGAATTGTATAAGAATATTGCATGTTATATGTATTTTATCTTTATTACTCATAATATGGAAATCACATCATCTGACGACGAAAATTGCATCTAACTAGGTAAGGGAAAAGTTGTATTGCCAACTAATAGAAAAGTAATCGTCACAAAAAAAAAAAAAAAAAAAAAAAAAAACGAAGGTGCAAAAAATAATGTAAACATTATAGGTATAATTAATACCAAATTAACCAGAAAGGATTTTTGTTTTAGATCTTGATGAAATTATCTACGGGGCATAAAAAAGTTTACCTATTATATAAAATTTTGTTTCGGCCCCCTAGGACAGGTAGAATGGGCCGTTACAATATGGTAGCGCCAAGCACTATATAAAAATTTTTTGGAAGAAGAAATAAGTAAAGTATTAAAAAAATGTTTTTATTGGTAAACTTTCTTGGGAAAATGATAATGATATTGATTGATACTAGTTGTAGCATGGTATTGACAAACATATTTTACATATCGAATATCCAGCATTAAATATACCCACTTGAGACTTACTTTAGCTGTTGGTACTAAAAGATGACCTTCGTCATGATCATCAAATTTATTGTTTTTCGAATCCGCTTTTGGATATTGTAATTCATCCACTTATTAGAAAGAGATACCTAAACTCAAATTAACTAGGACTTCATTTCGATTTACGCCGAAGCCGACTAAAATTTTCAACACAAATACCATTTAGATATGTGAAACTTCAGCTCTGCAATTTTTCTCCTCTATATTTAATATGATAAATAATCATATTTTGGTTTAAAGGAATATTTTAAAGACCAAACGAGGAATATTACTGTTAGAAATGTTACCAACATCGTCTTCTTCACTAATATCCGTATAATCTTTAGGCCACTCGATAAAAATACTTCAAAGAACTAGAATTTTTACATTCTAGTTCTTCAAAGCTTCATTATGGGACAATTTTTCGGAAAAACACGTTTTACAAAAAAAAAAAAAAAAAGAAAATGATAGTTCTTGAATAAGTTCAAAGGAAAATACTACAAAAAAATGTCTATGTGTTTCCTAGTGCATCCATATGGTAACGCCGACATATAGTTCATAAAAACCTTTATAAAAATATTTTATATATTTTATTGATTTATGTCAATATAATATACCACTACTTGGTTATATATAAATGTCAAAAATATATGAAATACTTTTTCATGTCGTTAATTTTTAAAATCTTTAACAGTAATTTTTTACGGCTTTCAAAAAGTATTATTTGCTTCCAAACACATAGTATAAATGAACTTCCATCAGATTAATATTATTAACAAGTCTCCATACGATGAAATGTAAGTCAGATTTTTTCAAAATTTTAAATATTTTCTACGCTGTATACTTTTTATGTTACCATATTAGTACGTTAGGTAAATTTGGGTTAATAATATACTCACCCATAAATCCAAATGGGAATCCATATTATATTCGTACACTTGTTTTTTACTTTAATTATTTATGAATTGTTATTCTCAATTTTTTTCTGCATTTTTTATTTTTAAAAAATATAAAAGAATAAATAAAAACTTCAAAACCGCAATTATCTTTCTTTTGTAATCATTGAATTGCTTTATATTTTGTTTTTTTTTACCGAATAATATTGATTGCGGTAACAAAAAATTCAATCAGTATTTGAATTTTCAAAATTTTTTAATTTTAAATAGCAATATTAAGTGGCAGTATGCGAAATTAGCTCGATTGTTTCAGCCGAATTTGATTAATTTATTTTAAATAATCGCAATTAGTTACAGTATATAACCAAGCAAATGTGATAACTGTTATTCCAATATAATTTTATTTTTATGATCAAATACATGTGAGTAGATTAAGTGGACTGATTATGACCAATAGGCTAGGTTCTTATTAAATGAATGAATAAATATATATTATTCAATCAAATATTAATAATAGCAACGATTTTTAAACTATTTTTTTTTTTTTCTGTATGTATATTACTAACAACGGAATTGTTTATAAAAATGCATTTTTATAAATTACAAGTTATGAAATAATTTCAATGAAACAGTTTTATTAAAGATATATAAAGGACTTTTTTTAGAAAACTCCATACTTAAACCCTAATAATTGAAGCATATAGGGTGTAATTTTTATTAAAATATGAGAATTTTTAACCGTATTTCTCTAATTTCACATTAAATTTTTAATTAAAATTATATTACCTTAAGTAAAATAATTTTACATATTTTAATATGGCAAATATTTCTATGAATAAATCTTTATTTTATGCATCGTATTGTTGAAATAATAAGTTATACTGCTAATGTGTAGATAATTAAGAGCCATAACTCATTGCATGGCAATAAAATTTTTTTGTTATATTTGTTCCCATATTGTCGTTGAAATTTAATTGCTGTACATGATATTTGGAGACTCGATCAAAATACATTTTCACGTCATTATTTTCAAAAATTAAACATTTGTTGCGAACCGAGACTCATCATGAAAAACTCTCTTCATGCTATGTAACTAATAAAGGATTATTAATCGATATAATTTATTTTGAAACTTATTTAAGCTATTTATACCTTAGAATCATTTTCTGAATCGATTTAACGATGTCTAAAACATATTTAAACTATTTTTTTTTTGGCAAAAAAAAAATAAAAAAAAAAAACAAAATTAATCAAAAGCTGATTTAAAGGCAAACAAAAATTATATGCCTTATTCCCTATATTTGTTATAAAAACGAAACAAATAACCAAAGATTTAACGTGCTGATTTGTATGTAACGAAGAAGTAAGTGAGTGTAAGTAATATTTGGTTTTTAGAAATTGATTGCAATTCATCTTATTCCCATTGGTTAAGAAAAAAAAAACTGAACTAATATTTTTCTTCTTGTTTTATATTCACATCCTCAACTCTTCGAGCAGAGCTGTATGTATGTAATTTTTATACATATTAGTTAATTTTTTTTCTGATTCGATCAACTTTTCTTATTTCCATTTATTTCATAGTCAGGTTAAGTATGAAAGGAGAATTAAGAGGATAAAATAAAGAAAACCTTTTTCTGCTTTCTGATTTTGTTCTGGTTGTTGGTATCCCAAGAGATCATAAATGCCATATGGTTACTTGGGTGTAGAAGTGAATATGAACAAAAGTAGGCAGTTCCTTATATTATGAATATTTAGTGGAAAAGCACTAAGACACCCATATGTATTATAGGGATATAGGTTTTCCTTTGTATTATATTTTATAGTGTATGTATGTACGTATGTATGTATGTAAGTATGTATGTATGTATATATGTATGTATGTATGTATGTATATATTTCCTGTTTTAGGTACGTGCGTGCTTAATAGTTTTTGCGTTGGTGTGTAGGTTTTTCCCTTATTTTGTTACTTAGCACACATAATGAATTTTAGATTTCATTTTCAATTCACCAGCAAAAAAGACATTATTACAAAAGAATGTTGTTATTCAAAGAGGAAAATAGTAGAGACGTTATGGAAAAAAAAAAAATTAAAAATTTGCTGATATTTCGTTTTATTTCTTAATGTTTTACTTATACGTTTTATGCATAAAAATATGCCTTTTATAACAACAATTTTATGAGCCCATCATGTTGCTGTAGGATGTTTTATACTGTTTGCCTTTTTCTCTCATTGTAAAACAATTTCTTATTTAAATTTCTAGATGTTGATATTTTCTGAGGTTTATATATAAATATATATATATATATATATATATATATATATATATATATATATTTATATACAATGAACCCATTTAGCGTTAGAGTCTTAACCAGTCAAGCTTTTTACTTTAATGCTATTTTTTGTTTTTCTAGCGTTATTTGCTAGTTTGAAAAAAACCAATTTTAAAATCCAAATAGACTAATGTTTAATTCAGAATTATGTTGTTTTCTTTTTTTTATATACATACATATATTTCTATTTTTTTAAGCCAAAACTTTATTTGTTTGTTTCATAGTTTTTCAAACTTCAATTTGTGCTCTTTTAAGTTTTGTGTTGCATCATTGCTTCGCTATTTTTTTCCTATATTTTTGATAATGTTCCAACAGATTAACCATAACTGCGGCATGTTGCGGCTCAATTTGTTGAGCTCATAAACCACGCCTTAGTAACCGCACCATCAAATACTTATGAAAAATAAAAATCAAAAAATATCTAAAACCCGGCAGGAGTTTTCTCAAAACTAAAGCCAAATGTATGTTTTTGTCATTTCTTAGTTAAAGTTTATTGCATTTATTTTTTCTTACTGGCGTTTAATGTTTTGAGCTTGAATTACTTATATAAGAGTTTTTCTTCATGTTTATATTTGGCATGTTGAGAATTGAAAATGTAATTAAATCACAAACGAAGAAAATTTTAGCTTAAAACCAACCGAAATGCAGTTGAACTTTTTTTATCATTTAGATTTTACTTTTAATAAATTAATCATATGGGCAAAAACACAAAAGTTGAAGTTAATGTTATAATAATTTGGAACGTGGTTTTGTTTTGGGTAAAATGGCTTATAACATTGTCTTATAAACAATATTATCGTTATTAGTTACAGTTCTTCATAGTTGAAAAACTAGAAAAATGTGATTGAAACGAAACAAAGGTTTTTCATATTTATGATTTTTTTTCCACAAGTTATAGTTTTTGGTATTAGATTTTACTTCAGTGCTTTTGGATGCCATCAAGTGTCTTAAAATTTCATAAAGCACATTGAGAGGCATGCTTGGGCACATCGAAAACCGTAAAAACTATCAAAATGTTTTTCAATAGCAAGATTTCATCAAGATGTATCCTAAAATCAAGGGCGTCCTAAAAAATTGCGATGTTTGTAAAATCTTCGTAATCTCAAAAATTATGGTGTTATAAAATCAGATTATTACACAATGCGACAGTCAAAATCGGGATGGGATGAAACCAACGGGAAATGTTATATCGGTAAAAAAGAAGTTATACGTGTCCCGGCGTTTCGCTGGGTCACTTCTAGGAATCGAGATATATCGATTTGAAGTTAGTAACTATCATAGAAGGGAAATTTTGACCTTTGGTGAACTTTTTTTGACATAACTCGAGAACCACCAGTCCGATTTTGCTGAAACAAATTTTAAAAAATTAGGAATTTCAATTCCTTTAATCTGTTCATAAAACTTTTCGCTATATAAGCAACAGTTTCATAGTTATAAATAAATGTATGAAAAAAAAACTATTTTTTGCTTAAAAAATTTAATTTTTTTATTTCTAATTCATAAAAAATCCAAATAAATAAATATTATCCAAATTCATTGAAACATAAAATCAAAATATTCTTGTCAAAATGAGATACCTTCACTTAATTGTGAATAAAAGCGAAACGCGTCCATCGATTTTCATGATCTATGTCTCATTTTGTTTAAAGGTTATGGACTTTACGTGAAAGTAATAGGACTTGATACTTTTTTTACCGTTTTTGATTTTTTATGAATTAAAAATAAAAAAATTCATTTTTTTATGCAAAAAATAGTTTTTTTTGTACATTTATTTATAACAGCGAAACTGTTTTTCACTCAAAAAACAATCTAATGTGTGCTCTAGATCTTTTTAAGGACATCACATCACAATTTTCAAAAGTTTCGAAACAACTCCTAAATTTCAAGTTATTGCGAAAAACCGTTTTTGTAGTAGTTCCTGCACTAAAAATTTCGTAGCGTCCTAAATTTCAAGTCAATTTAAGATTTTTAAATTGACTTAGGCAGCAGAAATAAATTTTTTTTAAATTATATTAAAATATCTTATTACACTCCAAATAAATATTGATTTTTTTACACTTTTAAAAATATTTTCCATCTCATTTTCGAAATTTTGATTTCCCTATATATGTTTTTAATTTTTTCTTTAAGACTAAACCTACTTTAAACAAAGTTTTAAATTCTATTTTGTTTAGAATAAAACAAGATATACTTAAATAAAATCGCTTAAAAAATTAAAAAGTTATTAAAGATTCTTAATATATTAAAAAAAGGGATTTATATAGGGTATAAATATGTGTTTGTATTGATCTAAGACACTGGTCTAAGATCTAACTTAATATATACCAATCAGCTCACTTTGTGAGTCGACTTGACAATGTCCGTCCATGTAAACCTTGTAATCAAACTATATGTCGCAATTTTGAAAATAATTAAATGAAATTTGGCTCACATATATTTTATAGTCCTATAGCCTATTTAAATTGGTTAAGATCGCTCCATTATTTCATCTAGCTCCCAAATAAGTGCCCTCCCGGAATAGGTGTTTAATGATCATAAATTCCTGAAATATAAAAAATATTTTAATGAAACTTGTCACATACACTTTCTATACAAACAAAAAGCTGTGATGATCGGTCCATAATTGATCATAACTCCATATTAACCATTCTATAAAAAATCACTTTAACGGACACAAATATATGTATAAATATAGACCGCAGCACCAAACTTTATGGGGATCGGACCATAATTGACCATAGCTCCCATATAAGGTCCACTTCCGGGAATCTCCCTAAAGTGCATAAATAACATAACATAATGCATACGTTAGTTTCATAACAATATATACTACTCTTAAAACAAATATTTGTTCACTACTGGCCACATGTCACACATAAAACCACTCCCCGAATTTGTATGCCTAAACCCAATGTCTCATATTTACATCTAGCCTCATATTTACATCTAAACCAAATGAATTTATATATTATTTTAGATCTCTAAAACATTGCTACGGACACCTGGGAGTTCTCGAACTACCAATTTGCAATTTATGGTGTAGGGTATCATATGGTCGGGCTTGGCCGATTATAGCTTTCTTAGTTACTGTTATTTTTATTTGGGTTTTACTTTTTTTGGAAAACACGAAAAGTGTATAAAAGTTTTGGTTAAAATTGAATAGGTTCGGCAGTTTTTATATAATTTAAAAACACTAAATTCTGTTATATTTACAACAAAATTACCTACAAAAATTATTGCACAGTTCCATTTTTTAAGAAAAAATTCTAACAAATTCAAAGTTTAACTCGAAGAAATGTGAAAAATATTTGTTTTTTTCTAGATGTCGTATAAAGCTATTTATATTTGAAAAGGCAGATCCTTGTTGTTCTCAAAATAGTTTAAAAAGAAAATAATAACAGAATTAGGGATACCAGGGCCTACCAAAAGACATTTTTTTAGCATAACTCAAAATTTTGAGTGTGTATTGCTAATTTTAAAAACTTATTTATAAAAAAATATCTGAAAAGTATGTAACTTTAAACACCAATATCTCTAGAAGCTGAAAATAATTTTAATGATTTAAATTATGTATAGAATAAGAATATGTACTCTTTCAACACAGTTATCTAAAAATAATATTATCACGTTCATAACGCAAATCCAATTTAAGATGCATTTTTGAAACATCTATACTCTTTACATTTTTGTCTACCTCTGATTATATATATATATATATATACAGCCCAATCAGCTAAAAGCATGAAAAACCTAAAAAGATTCAAGAAAACTCATATGAAAGAAACGGACTATAAATTTGGACATCGACCACATGCAAACGAAAATGGATACTCTATGGAATTGGGGATGTTAGAGCACTAGCCAGTCCATCAAGGCTAGTGCAACTAATTAGAGAAATGAAAACCTATAACCTGTTGATCCTTGGGCTAAGAGAGGTTAGGTGGAAGGGTAATGGTGAGTTTATTTCCAACAACCACAAACTGTTATACAGCGCTGAAACTGATTATCATTACAAGGTCGTAGGCCTACTCCTATCACCCGCAGCCAATAGAACGTTAACGGAGTGGAACCCTTTATACGAGAGAATCACTCTCAAATTCAAAGCAAGTTGCGTCATATCATCTTCATACAATGTTATGCGTACACAGAAGTCGCGACCACTGAAGATAAAGAAACTTTCTACCAACAGCTGCACACAGCCCTCAATAGAACGCATCGGGAAGACACAAAAATCGTTACGGGGAACTTTAATGCCAAATTCACGTATGATCCATCTCCCTGCAGTATAATCGGCAACCATGGATTCGAGTGTGCTACCAACGACATCAACAACCGGCTTATTGATCTTTGCGCAATGCATGGACTGTTCATTGCGGGTACAAAATTTTCCCAAAAGAACATACATAAGTATATTTATGCACACAATACAGATCCCAAATAGATCACGTTTTGATAGAAAGTCAATGGCTTCGACTTTCTAGATCGTTGTTGTAGAAAAAGGTTTAGCATAGAAAGACTACGCAATACGCACAATGCACATAACTTGATATTGCATTTTTATTCGACAATCTCTACACAAACTCGCAATCACAATATCACTAAATAGGTACTAATTAGAGCAGCCACTTCATCGTTCGATGTACTGTCCTGCGAAAGAAAATAGTGGATTTCAGATCTAACGTGGGTTAAAATAGTGGTACGAAAACGTATGCTTCAGCTCATCAACAGCTATAATAACACCAATATCCTACGCTACAGAGAGCTTAAACAGCAATATAGCAACCTGAATCGCGATATCAACAGAGTCCGTCATATATATATGAAATAAACATATACATGTAATAAACATATTTGTTCTCAATATTAATCAGATATATTTAAAATAGAAAGGGTATAAATTTCTTAAAAATTCAGCTGAAAATTGCATTTTTAATTATGAACACTTCATATTATATATTACTGAATGAAAATAAAAAAATAAGAAATTATTAAAAAATTAAATTTTTGTTTGAAAATATTGATGGTATTTTTTATAAAAAAAAAATATTAAAAATAGTAGATCGTCTTGTCCTATAACAATTATTATTACAATTGTTAGTAAATATATTGCTTTTAAAAATATAAAAAAAAAAATAAAATCGAATTAGTAGAAATTTGCAAAAATGCGTTGTAAAACTGCAGTTGCATTTTGTGTATTTTAAACAAACAACTTATTTTTGAATTATTGCCTTTAAATTGGTTTCAGTTGGCCTTCGTTAGACCTTTGAATAAAATGCATATACATCATAAGGAGATATTAACATTTAAAGTTACGTACTTTGTCGAATTTTTAAACTTTTATAAAAATTTAAAAATTAGAAAAAATAATAATGAGAAAGACTAAATTCTAAAACATTCTGACAGTCTACCTTCTAAATTCATAATATAGTTTAATTATTTTAATACAAATATTTTTCCTACATTTATTAAATTTGTCAATTTTCATAGCAGTAGCATGAAATTGATCGAAAAAAGTTATATTTTTTATTTCTTTTGCCTCAATAACTTTTAATTACTTTCATAAAAGTTTCATTATTTATTTCCTGACACTAACCCCATGAATAATTTGGCAGAAAATAAAAATTTATAAAGAAAAAAATTATAAACACCTTAATATGTTCTTATATTATAATATCAACAACCAAAAATTGTAGAAATTTCCTATATCTACTACAAATGAAATGAAGGAAGACACAAGCAGGAAAAAAAAACAAAGTCATATAATCAGATTTCCTTTGCGAACACATACTACATGATCACGTATAAATGAACTACAAACAATGACATCGGCAACAAACTTGCTAGAACACAATGAAAATTTCGATAAAAAAACAAAAATTAATAAAGGATACACATGACTAGATTTTTAAGGCGTATGTAGAATAACAAAGAACAAGAACGTAGAAATACAAAATTGTCTTTTGTATGAACATATCTAAGAAATTTTGTACTAAAAATACCGGTAACAATTCAACTGTTTAAATAAGAGAAGAACAAACAAGCCTAATAGCAGTTCAATGAAAAATAAAAAAACATTTAAATTGAACAGTACTTTAGCATGAAATAAATCAAAGTAATGCATAAGATACTTTTTCTATAACCAAAAAAATTCATTCTACAGACAACAGCTGATGTTAACAAAAAAATATTTTGGAAAGAAAATAAGAAAAGAAAAAAACAACAAAGACGAGCAAGAAAATTATTTTTTAAAAGATTCAAACAAATATATATATATATATGTATAAGTATCTCCTCTTTTAAGTTTTTATATACAGCTTACATAATTTTTTCCTTTTACATAGGTTGTTATAAGCATTTGTTTTCATATACATATGAAAGAAAAAACAAACGACTTTAGAATTTCGAACAGAACTCCACCTACGATTCTTCTTTGTTATATAAAAATATGGAGTGCAAAATATTAGAGTAATCGGATGTCACTAACATGTATCTCATCGAACCTGAAATTTGTAGGGCGCATATGGGAATATTTCACAGTTTTTTACAAAAATTGCTTACATCAACTCTTGTTTTGCAACATATTTAAAAAAAAATCATAATCTAGAAATAATTATCTATCAAACAAGATAAAAAAAAGTTAAAATCAGTTAGAAAATATTAAAGCTATTTTAAGTTCCCCAGATCATTAACATGTTTTCGAACACTTGTGTAAGCAACGCACAGACAAATGTTTAACTTTAATAAAAATTTTGAAATAAAATTCAATTTTAAGTCAAACTTTAACCATCCCAGCAAAAACTTTGCTTTTCTGGTAAGCTAGCAGGTATAATTGGAAACAAAAATAAACTACTTATTTTTTGCCTGAATAACTAGTTATTTTTGTTCGACTTGCCCACAAATTCATGTAGTTATTTTTTGACTCTAGGGGTACTCAAAAATATGTACCTAAACGAAAAGAAAATAGAAAAACAAAAAAATTTTACCGTCAGTGAGACTCGAACTTGGACACAAACTAACCATTCGTTTTTAATGACTAACGTCTTACTCAGTATACCATCTCGCAAATAGCATCCTAAGCCACAAAAACTCTTTTTAGTTTAAAATATCTTTTTAGACATTTGGTTATAAAAAACCAGCAGCTTCAGAATGGGGTTGAACCAACAACCTTCTGGTTGTTAATCCGTCGTTCTAGTCAACTCATCCACGTGATTGCAGTATTACTGTGCAAATTATAATGACGCCTCATTACCAAAAAACTACTTTAATAAGTAGTTGTCATTACCGAAAACCAAAAAGTTTTTGCTGGGATAATTGCTAAAAAATAGATTTGAGTCCTGAAAGATAATATAATAAACTTTTCATGCTTTATTAAAAGACGCTGATTTTTAATAATGGGTGCTTCGAAAAAAAAAGTTAGCAAAGCGTTATGATGTTTAATAGGCAACACGATAGAAAGCAAAAATTAAAAAAAATTGGGATATCTCTTATAAATTTTTTTGAACTTGTATACAGATTATTGAAAACTATAACATAACAGGAATATCAAAAGGAAAATTTTTAAATATTTGACATTTTTAAGAAAAATAAAACTTAAAATTATTTATTTTTAGCTATATTTTAATGCAATTTTACAAAAATATAACTGAAAGAAAACAGATTATATGTAAATTCAAAAACACTCTCGTTTAGACTTGGGGTCTACATATTTGGAAACACTTTCGTTTCTTGAATATGTACAATGAAAATGATACTTAGCTCGTAAAGTTATTCTAATAAAACTAAATTTATTATAGAAATCATTGCTTTGAAATCTATATCAAAATAGATAATAGATGTTTCGATAAAATCATCAAATATTCCAAAATTTGATTTTGGACCTTCTTAGGGGTTAAGATTGTTGAAATATATTAATAATATGTATACTAGTAAAAAAATAAAACAGCATAGCTTTTTCCCAACATTTTCCATTTTTGTTTTAAGAAAATTTTGAAAAATTTTAATTTGTTGATTTGAAACACCCATAATAGAAATAAGTGTTTCTAATAAAACATGAAAAAGGGATTACATTATCCTGCAGTATTCAAAGTTTTGTTTTCTGTAATTATGGTTAAAATTTTACTTGAAATAGCATTTTGTTTCAACATTTATATAAAAATTAAAAATTTGTCTAACTTTTCTATCTCGTTTGATATACTTATATCTAGATTACGGTTCCTTTACATTAGATTGCAATAAAGTTGATATTAGCATTTTTTTTTTTTGTTTTTTTTTTAAGCCACGGGTTGGTAACATCCGATCACTTTGGTATTTTGCACACTATATATTTTCATATAAAAAATTAATAATCCTAGGGGGAGTTCGAAGGTCGGTTGTTTTTGAGCAGTCTTATATACATATATATTTACATACCGTAACTTGCATAACCAACGTCATATGCTTTTGGCCATTAAAAAGATTTATAAACATTTCTCTTTCCTCTGAATACAATTATAAACACATGTAAATTGTGAAATAAGAGTACCTATACACTCATAAGTATGTTTAGAGAGAAATGTATTGAATACATTTACACTACACGAAAATAATCAAATTCCTTCCGTATAGATAACATTAAATTAAAAATATTTGTTAAAGTCTACAACGCTGCTTAGTGTTCCAAATAAAATTAGTTATAACTACATATCTGTAACATTTTAAAATTTAATGTACTAAGTTATATACACTGGAGGATATTCCTATAAACGCATTTTAGCTTTTCTCTTAACCAAAATCAACGTTGCGTTGTTAAAATAGCTCGCGATATAACGGTACTTTTTCTATGTAGGAAGTTTGCTTTTGTTGTTTTCTTTATTAATTGAGCAATCTGAACATATTGGTGATCATTTCAGTGGAATATTTCCTATAAACCCACTCGAGGAAAATTTGCCTAAAAGTTATTCCAAAAAAATGTTAAAAAATTTTAACAGTTTTAGCTGGTTGTATCACTTAAGGTAAGATTATTTGAAATATTTTTATCTTAATTGGGAAATTTCATCAGCTTAAAGGATGCCTCAGGGAACTTTTCTTACGGATCAGAAAAAAAATTCAATTTAAGTTTTTCGGAAACCAACAAACGGTAATCAAAAATTAAAAAAAAGTAACTTAATAAAATAAAAAAAGAATCCACCCGCAATAAATTAAATGCTACACAAATAAAAAATAAATTTGACCTTCCTGTCACCTCTGATGAAAAGATTTCAGGTCGAACGACATTTATATGTCGAAACGCAATTTCGGTGAAGTCAGTGTTGTGGTTTGAGCAGCCTTTTTTGCTCCAGGAAATCCAAAATATGTTGTGTTCCAACTAGAGTGAACAGTGCAATTTATAACTAACTGTTGGAAGATGCTCTGCTGTCATTTGTGGATGACAAAATGGACGAAGATTGCATATTCCAAAAGGATATCGCTACAATCCATGTCTCGAACCAATCTAAATCGTGGTATAATGAACATAGTATACCACAATTGGACTGGCCGGCTTGCAGTCGGTATTTAAGTCCAATGTAGAATCTGTGAGGCCCGTAAAGCTTACGCAAGAAATGCACGGAATGAAACTGTAATGAGAATAAAGAATTTAAAACTAAAAATTAAGCTAGCCTGGGAAAATATTGACGTAAATTTTCTTCAAGAATTAGTCGAATCAACGCCAGATCGAATTTTTTAACTTTTACAAAACAAAGGTCCATCAGCACGTTATTAAAAATGCTAAACTGGTTTATTGGTTTAAGCACGTATAAGGAAAAATGCCGTAAAAGATTATGTACATTTTAAGTTTTTGTTATTAATTTTTTAAGTGAAGTTATATATATATATATATATATACATTTGTTTCATATATCAGGTCGTTGATATATAATTTCTCTCAAAGGTTTTACAAATCTGCCGAAAAAAGATATATTCAAATAAGATTTTTATTACATTATTTTTTTAGCTCTTAATTTTATTGAAATTAGCTCAAAAATCCATTATGGTCAAAATTACAAAAAAAAAAAAATTCTTCAGTTTGGCACTAAATTAAGTTTTTGCAATAACTAAGACCTTGATAAAATCAAAAAATGTTTTCAAATTGATTATTTTTTTTTTTTTTTTGGAAGTGACAGGATCGAGAAATATAACAACATACATTTTTACAGATATTTAGTAGATCCTGATATGAGGTTTTTTTAACCGTATTCATAATTTATTATGGAATCCTTTGAAAATGGGTTGTATGACACAAATTTTTTACAATTCAAAATTTTCATAGTCTGTATGAAAAAAAGACCGCAGAAACTCGTATTATAATTAAAATTATATCATAGAATGTATTTCAGAGTAGGAGATCTTAAAAAATATTATTCTAATAATAATAATAATAATATAAAGGCTTAATGTATCAACACCCTACTCTAAATCTTAAAATAGTTTCTGTACTGAATTTTCGGCATGAAACAAAAAATTTTTTAAAAATTTTCAAACTTTCACTGTGATAGTTCTTTAAGATGTGGTAATTAAGGTTTACTTTGTATAATATCCGTCCTATTTTCATCACAACTGTGAATCTCGATAAAAAAAAATTATACCCGCAAATTCTTAAGCCTTTCTCTATAAAATGGCTGCGGATATTTTATAATTGTTATTTTTTTTATATGTCGCATACCACTACCCCTAAAACCTTTCAATTGTAGATCTTGATAAGAAATTTCTTCCGCAATATTTTATGACTTTTGCAATAATAGTTATTTATAAATGCGATAATTAAAAATTTTGTTTGGAGAGTACACTTCCCTTACTCCGATCGAAAAATTATTTCGATTATTGTACTTTTGGGATTTACAGAATAATGCTGGAAAATTTAGTTGTCTATAAGGTTTCTCAAAATAATCCTACTTTGGAACATTAAAACAAACAAACTTTAATTTCTTAAGCAAAAAGGACATTTGGAAAATAACTTTTTTCAACCATTACAAAATTCTCTTATAAAAGTCAATAAATTTAAAATTTTTTAATTTAAAGTTTGTCTATCTTAACGGGTGTAATTTTCAGAACTCAAACGCCTACCTGTGGGCGAATATCTGTCCTCAAATGAGTGGATTGATTTGAGGACAAATATTCTTAAACAGGAGACTTTTTATAAAAAATTTTCCATAAATGTTTTTTATTAAAAATTTTGAATTTTATATTTTTAGGGTTTCAAAAAATTTCCAATAAAATTTTTCAAATAATTTTTATTAACAGAAAACTTTCGATAAATTTTAATTTTAAGAAAGAAATTTCGGTAGATATTTGATTACGAAAATTCATTTTGAAAACTTAAAATTTTAATTGAAATCATGCTCTTAATTACATATAAATTACATATAACAAATCTTGATCTTAACTTCTTATTTAAAATCATTTCAAATAATTTGTTATATTTTATACTAATATTAAAATAATTTCACTCAAATCAAAATTTTCTTCTGTAGTACGAGTGGCATAAAATACATAGCAAAAGCAAAAGCTTACATACATCATCTACATAAATTTAACATAAATGTTTTTTTCTATTATTATTATTGTTGTTGATTTTATTTGTTTTTTTTTTTTCTTTTTTTTTTTTTTTGTTTAGAATAATGTCCTTGTATTGGGTCACCCAACCTCAACATTTAAACATGCAATAACTACGACTGTATATATGTTACAATATTTTTTCTTTTATTTTCTGTTCTTTCAAAATAAAAAAAAATATAAAAAACTTGTCTGAAACAAGATGAAAAACTCTTATTTTTTTAAAACGCCCACCTTTAGTTTGAAAAAACCTACACATTTAACATTATAATGTACCTACACATATACACCTAGACATTTACTCAGACTTTTATGTAGTACACACACGTATATACAAGTACGCGTTTACAATTTATGTTTTATAAAATGTTAAAATTTTTTATATATAGGAACAAATTTACAAAAAAAAAAAAAACCCTTTATAATAAGGGATTAGACTGAAAAGTATTTTTGAAATTATTAAAATTGTAAGTTATTCTTGGTTTCACATATGTCATTTATAGTTCTAAAAATTACCATTAAAATAAAGCTAAGTTCAAATTACACAAATATTTGACTCAAAATATTTCATAAATACAGAGTTAAAATTTTATTTACATTACGCGCATTTATTTGACACACAGAGAAAAGATTAATTGGATAACGGTTTAAACCATCGAAATTTAATCTTATACAATAAACATTAATTTTAATTGTTAAAAACTTTATTAGACAATAGAATTTTAAATTCTATAAGAGCAAAACCATAATTAAGATTGTATTTGAGATCCTCAAATTGTTAAGTTAGTTTACATAACCAATATATGTCAAATAAAAATTAATTTTATAAATTCGAAATTTCGTTTCGATACTGAATATTTTTGCTAACATTAAAATTTCTTTAAAAAAATATTAATTAATACATCTAAAAAGATAAATGTGTTTATTTATATTTAGTTGGCCAAGATTAAGAAATCGATTGCAATAGTAAAGCCAAATTATATTATATTAATTAGAAAAAATTAGGCACTTTAACCAGAAAAAAATGGTAAATTTAAATTTAATTTATAACGTAAAATGTGAAAAATTTGGATACAAAAATTTTAAAAATCATCTATACAATTTGAAATGATAAGAATATATTTATTATGTATAGGATGCAATGATTTTAATTATGCTTATTATGTTTTTCATAACTCGATGACTTTCAAAGCGAAAAAAAGAACAGTTATTGTTTACTTAATATTGGCATTGATTTGGATTTTCAGACGAACATATTCTGAAGCAAACATTTGAAAGAACACTAATGGCTGTCTTAAAAGTTAGATAAAAATCAAGTTAACCTATTTATATGATATTATTTTAGAACAATTTTATGTAAACAAATATGTCAATAATAAAAGGAAATAAAAATTAAAGAGCGCAAAACCCTCGCAACCTGTGCAAGTTTGTAAACTCGCAAATAAACTGTCAAAAATTATATAGAAATTCATTTACAGAACCCTTTAAATTTAGTCTCGCAAACTTGAACTGTGTTAATTGTGCATTTGTAAATCAGCTGTTTTCTGTAAAAAAAATGTTAATTACGTTAATTAAAATAAAATCATTGCACGTGTTTGATTTCGACAAATTTTTTAAATATTTAAAATAATATATTCTTTACTTATCCTTAATGTTGCACAACGTTTGAAAAGGGGATTTATGAAACATGGCATGCAAATATGCAAAATTTAATAATAATAAAGGAAATACGAACTATTATTTATAAATAATTTTCGGTTATACACAAAAACAGGAACAACCCTGTTCCTTTTCTCGACATTTACAAAACAGTCCTGTCTTTACAAAACTAAAAAATGCATGTATTAGTATGTTTAAACAATAAAAATATTAATATATTGAAAGTTTTATTTAAAAAACTATATTTTTATAAATGAAATATAAACTCTTCATTTCTTTCTTGTCAATTTAAAATTTGTGCCCTTAAAAACAAAATTTTTTTTCAACTCAAGTCGTCCACCGCATCAGCTGTTGCTTGCTTCTGTTTGATTTTACATTTATTTTATAAGATAAAAGAAAAAAAATCAAAATAGTGGCAAATATTTTCCAACTTGTGTTCACACAATGTTCATACTAGCGGCATTTTATGTTAAGGCCAAATATTTTTGTTTATCTAAAATCATCTGTCATCTTAAAACTACTTCGTGTTCACATTGATCAAGGTAAATATTTGCAACACTGTCAGATATTAGCGTAGTTGAACTTAGCTTAAGATTATTTTCATATTCCTTCTATGAATGTGTGATAAAGTAAAGATAATCGGAAATGTTTAATCGATGTATATTTTAGGAATTTCAAAACTGTAAAAGAAAACAGTTTCAGAAATTTGGTTTTGAATTCGAAGGATTTGATTAATTAAGAGACTTTCTTGAGCGGATCTAGAAAAAAATTTTATGATTTGCAAAAAAACTTTTAAGATTATCCTTATATAAATATTGTAGCATATGTGCTATGATGACGAAGAAAAAAAATCATTCATAAGTATGAGCGTAAGCGTGAGCAAGTATTTATAGTATATGTGTGGATGTGTGTATATGAGTACGAAATGTAAGTACTTATTCTGTGTTAGTTTAATACAATCAAAATGTATGTTAGAGTAACTATTTTTGTTAGTGTATATATACAAATGCACATAAATATATAAACTCATATAACATGTACCTGACTAGCCGACTGGGTGGGTGATGACTGACTTGTTTATATATTTGTAACATATACATGTGTATATAGTATAATGGTATAGTTGAATGCCTGGCTGGCTGGTTATTTGACTGGATGGTTGGCTTCTCATGTTGAGGTGTTTGACATCATAAAATGCCTTAGGCATTTACTCACATACATACTTACATAACCACCTACATAACGATATTTATGTGTGTGAGTATTTTTAGAGTATATTGCACGTTTTCTAAAGGTAAACACCAGTAGCACGATTTTGCTGTTGACAACATTAATAATAATGTTGGTTTGATTATGGATTGTTGGGGGGTTAGTAGGTGATTTTTTGGTGTAAGTCTAAGTTAGTATAACTTTATTTTTATTTTCCTACCTTACTTAGTTTTTATTTATTTATTTTTTTATTTTTTATTTTCATATATAATGTTGTTGTAGCTTTTCTAAAAAAGACATATTACATATAAAAAGTATTTCACGTTGTTTACTTTTATTCTATTGTTTGACGAACAAAACTTACAAATATACTCTTGTATATGTATATAAAAAATACTTTATATTTTTTATATATAGGTATGTATATGCTTTTTACTTAACCGGCAAATTTTTATTTTCTTCAAGTCTGTCACGTGCTTTGAGAAGTTTAAAATGGAAAATATTTAAATAAATTGTCTAGAAATATGTTTAAGACACAAAAATAAACTTTTTCTTATGGCGAGAGTGCTTAAAAGAAAGTAGGAATATGTGCGTTAGAAGAGATGTATAATAGAGGAAATGTTTTATAGAAAATAAATTAATTTAAAGAAAAGGGGTTTGTGACAGCAATAAAATTACTGGTTTTAAGATCCAAAAGAATAATAAATAAACAAAAAATAATGAAAAACTTAGATATTTAACCAGAGTGAAACAAAAGACATAAAGACATTTCTTATTTATGAATTTAAATTGAGTTATGAATTGTTTTCTGGAATTATATATTTTCTTAAAAATCTTATAAAGCTAAAATAATTAAAAAAAATTTTCCTTTCTTTTCAGGTAATAAAAATGCTAGAATTAAAACAGTTGAAATACGCAAGCGAAATTTAAATTTGTTTTAAATATTATAATGAAATCAGTGAGCTTTATTCTATTCCAACTAAAATAAGGTAAATTTAAAAAATTATTTTGTAGTTCCATTAAGAAAATTTTACCAACGTAAATCGATCCATTTACTTATGGTAAATTATTTCAATGGTATAACTTTCTGATCGACGTGAAATTTATGCCACATGTCAGTTTCACTACAATTTCTTCACAAAACAAAGAAAAAAATATAATAATTTTTTATATTTTTCTCACTGATGCATAGCGAACTAAATCCATATTAAAATTGCAAAAGAAGTAGAAGGAAACAAAGTACATATGTGTATTTATTGACCATTTATTTACAAAGTTTTTAAAATTTTAAAAATGTTTTACATTTTGCCTGTATTGGATTAATAAATTACCCAAAATAATCTCTTTTATAAGAATATTGCAACACGCAAACAAATATTAATTATTGTATTTTTTGCACAAATTAATTACTTTTTCTATTAATATAACTCAAATTCTTAAACTTCACGTTTTTTTTAACTTTTTGTCTTCTAATCATATTCGTATACCATTTATTTTATTTAAGGACAACTTATTATATTTACATTACTTATTTCTTGAAAAATCTGTGTAGATATGTATTACAAAAAATTACGAATGTGTTAGTTTTCTGAATGATTAAACCAATTAAAACGTTGTTCGCAATCATCGTTTATAAGAAATTACTGGCTTAGTAATAGCTATTAATGCTACTGCTTTGATTTGTTATGTTTCGATAAACTGTAACTATAGGATTAGGGGAATTAAAAGTTTGATCATTTGGTTTTCATTAGTATTTTATTTTCTATTTTTTTTATAAAATCACTATTATTCTTGGATGTTTTGTAAAGACAACTTTACACTTAATAGTCGAAAAACTTGAAAAATTTTATATAAAATCCATTTTATAAATAATTTTTAAATAATTTTTCTATTAAAGTTGACACTATTTTAGAAAACTTTTTTAACATATTTTGCAGAAAGCTACAAAATTGTTTTTACAGTGTAGAAGCAAATATTTGATATTTTTGTTTACAATATTGTTCCTGGTGGAACTTTTAATATATCTAGTTAATAAAAAGACCTAAATATCCAAATCTGAATTTTGTGAATTTTTTTTCCTAAACAGTTTTTTGTAACCAAAATTTTAAAAATACTTGAAAAATTCTTTGAATTTAGAGTCGTCATATTTCACACAGAAAAATTGGACAATAGAAAGCGAAGCACATCTTGAATGCTGAAAGTCTTAGCTATCATTTCGTGTAAATTAAATTATATAATATATATATATATATATATATATATATATATATATATATATATACTTTTTTCCACTAGACAGTTCATTGTGTGTTGATTTTTTTTAAGCTTCGTTGATTTCAATTATGCCATCATCTGTACTAGTCGTCGTTTGTGTTAAGTGACAATATTGACGAAGTACCATCATTATGTGTATTCACTTCAAGTGAACTGTTAACAAAAAAAAAAAAAAAAAAAAAAAAAAAAAAAAAGAAAAAAAGAAAAAGTAGGTCAAGTTAGAACATATAATACCCTACACCATTGTGTATGTGCATCTAAATTCATATATTAAACATGTGGCTAATTGTTGAGCGATACTTTTACTAAGTGTAAAGTAAAACAGACGAATACAGAATATTACATTAATACTAAAATTTTTATGAATTTACTTACTTTATGGAGATTCAACAAAATGGGCTTATATGGGAGCTATGGTAACTTATGAAGTGATCGTCATAAAATTTGTCGCTGTGATTTCTTTTTATATAAAGCTTAATTTTATCGAATATCAAGTTTATATTCGACACAAATAATAATATTTTTATCTGATTTATGCACGTTAAAGTGATTTTTGGAAGAGGGATTTATGTGGGAGCTATGGTTAATTATGGATCGAACTTCATGAAATTTGGCGCACATATTTACAATTATACAAAATTTCCTAACACTGAATTTAATTATTGCTATATTTCAGGCATTTATGATCGTTAAACCCCCATTTCGGGAGGACATTTGTATGAGGGCTATCAAAGTCAATTTAAACAGGCTTAGTCCCTGTGCAAAAACAATTATTCGCACCAAATTTCATAAGGATATCTTTATAATTGCAACTTGTCCTTTATTCACAAAAATCGACTAAAAATTGATTATGAGCCGAACGGCAGACTTTATAGTGGGGGTTCGAAGTTTTTTTCTGTGCGTTACAAACATCAGCACAAATGCGTAATACCCCAATCACCTGATATAGGGTATAAAAAGCGAAAAGAAAAACAAAAATATAAACAAGCAGACAAACACCAAAAAATAAAACCAAAACGACAACAACAAGAAATCTTTTTATACTTTCAAGATGCGGGTGTTTGATATTGCTGTTGTTGTTGTTGAATGAAAGTGATAAACAGGCGATACAAATACATTATTGACGAATGCAAACACTTCTCCTGACATGATAAAAGGCTTAATACGAAAGCACATAAACACGAAAAGCAAAGAAAACATATAAACAAACGTGTCAACATTAAAATCAGACAGGTTCAACTTGTTTTAACACCCATTAACAGCGGTTTTTTCAACAACTTTTTTTGTTTGATATTGTTTAAGAAAGGGTACATGTTATCATACTCTTTTGGTGGCAGTTTAAAATTAAATGAAACTAAAGTTATATTTAAAAATAAAACCTTTTTATTAAAAAGAATTAAATCTAAATTATATTAAGGTATGTCTGGTGCAAAAATTTTTATTTTAGAGCAAAAAAAAATTATTCAATGCAAAAGATATGTAAGAACAAGGGAAATAGTAATAATTTTAATTTCCATATTATTTAAAAGATTTTTTTTTTAATAAATGCTATGATTCATATATGAATCAGTGTGCATTTGTATGTAGTTTATCTTCATATATTCCGTGATAAATCATTTGATTGTGTGGATTTATCGCTAAAGTGAATAAATAAACGATATAGCATTTTTAGTAATAATATTAGCAAAAATATATAATCCAAAATATACTCGGTAACTATTTGCAAATCCAAAATATTTTAGGTATCACTATTGATACACTGAGTAGATAATATACATTAGATATTTGTTTACCATTTCTTTTTATTATATAATAATATAATAGTTGTAATAATTGTAAGAAACATTTGCCAGTAACCAGCTCAATTTAAAATTTTATCTGCATTTATATTTTCTAAATAAAATTTTTGTAAATACATACAAAAAATTTCACCAATTACCCAAATAATTATTTAAATTATTTTTTTTTTTTTTTAATTTGTACCTCTCATCAAAATGATTATATCAATTACTAATAACTGTATGAATTAAAATTTATTATTAAGAATTTATTACATCAATCAAGTAGATGATAAAATGAACTTTTTGCAATAGCTAAGTATAAACGCAATGATTCATATATTAATCAACCGAGTTTTCTCATACAGAAATCGTATTTTAAGAAAATGTTTATATTTTATTTCTCTAATTTAACAAAAAGCATCATACAATGGCAATAAACATTTTTAAAAATTTAAATATTTTTAAAAATTGCCATTATAAATTACACATACATTTATTTAATTATTAATTATTTGAATTCTGTACTACAAACAAATTCGAAAATGGATATAAAAATTATGAAAATGTTTGTTAAAATATTTAGTTAGAAATTAATTACTACATTATTAAGGACTCTAATATTTTAGGATCAGTTAATATTTGATGTCAATAATGTTTGATTCAAATATAATAACAGAAAGAAGTGGTTGATTCATATGTGCATCATGGCGCAATAAAGAATTAAATAATAATTATACGCCTGAAGTACTCAAGAGTTTTAGAACAAATTAACACGTTACAATTTATCAAATTTAGTTAGTTTATTAATAATATTTCTTTTGTTTCCTATCTTCAAATAATCTTTAATTTCATGGAATATTTATTCATTAAATTTATTTTTATTATCTTCATAACCAATTTTATTTTCTTAGTATTTATGTTTTCAAGAAAACAAAAACTAACACAAAAAAAAACATTAAATGTCTTTATTTATTTTCTTTTATATATGTATTCATATAAAAGTTGTCTTTTAGCTGTATACTTTTAAATCAATATAAATAGAGACACAAACAATAAAATATCAATGTATTATCAGTTGCAAATTATATTTAATATCTATGTATGCGATAAATCTTCAGCACCAAAAACTTATTTACACATTTTTTTTTTTTTTTTTTGTTTACTTCATATATTAAATATTGTGCTGAAAGCATGAGCGGGTGAGTTAGAAAAATGACTTAGGTTAAATGAGGGCATATAAATGAATTAAATTTATTTTAGGGGGTTTGGAAAAAGGACCTAAGGAATATTTTTTATTTTAAGAATTTAAATGGCTAATATTTTTTTCAAAATCTTTGTTTTTAGGCATTTTCTTAATGATATATGTTCCTTGTAGTTTCCAGGTCTAAATTCATAATTTATATTATTGGACAATGGTCCGATTGCTTTCACATGAATATCTTTTATAATAGGGTTCAAGCTACGACTACAGATAGGTTAGGGTTAAATAAATTTTCAATCCAAAGTTTTTGGATTATCTCAATATTTACTGATTTTATTCTCTTAATTAACTTTTGCTGTACTAATTTTAATTTCAAAATACTTAAAATATTTTCTTACTCCAATTCTGACTCCTCAGGGAGAGAAAGAACTGAAAAAGAAATGGGAAGCTGTACAACAAAAGTTCTTTAAATTTGTCCATTAGTTTCAAATCTAAAATTTTAAAATTTAATCTGATATGAGGAGAAAAATCTAAAATCTCCACATAATTGTAGTAACCAATATTTTCTAAAATTTTTGTATAGTTATTAATTACTAAAGACTTTTAAAATAATTAACAACAGCCACACATATCAGTGTTGCCGTATAAATGAAATAAATTATTATTATTTTTTTACTATTTTTACTTATTTATTGAAAATAATTTTCAAATGTTGTACACATTCACTATTTTATTCAAATTAGTTTCAGCGTTAGGCATAACAGATGAAAAAATTCCTACTCTTGACGTCTAAGAATTTTTGCTAAAACGATATTTTCCTGACCCAAGGATTTAAACAGGTGTTCGCAATTCTAGGGATTGACAGCAGGAGATTATACAAAGATAAAGAAAATTTTGAAAAAATTATAACAAAATGAAGAAAAAAAACTAGGAAATTTTTATTCTTTTAACCAAAATTTTTAAATTTAACTAGATATATAAAAATTTATATTACAGTGAAAATCGGAAGGCAAAAATTCTAATTCATAATAATTTTCATTGCTTTGAAAGTGTATTATCCAAGTTTTCTATATATATATATATATATATATATATATATATATGTGTGTGTGTGTGTGTGAAGTAATTTTTTCTCGAGTCCCATTTGTACAATGTATAAAACAATAAAAATTTTGTTTTAAAAATTTCAAGTTTGAAAGACTTCAGTTGTTGCAATAAAATACATTTTCAAAATGTTCAAATTCTTTGCTTTCCACTGATATATATTTTACGGAAATATGTTAATGTAAAGGTGATAATATTTTTTGCTCTGAACCATCCTGAACTACTTGGGGGTTCCAGTTCATAGTTTCTGGCGACCTTGTTTTTTTCTGTTATTTAAATACATGAAACTAATAAGACGCCTACTAATCCTAGATGCACTAAGTGGTAATGCATCCACAAATTTACTGGTTTTGCGGTTTTTTTGCCTTCATAAAACCATATGGACGTAAGGACTGTATGTCGGGCAAAACCTAACTGAAAACCATAAATAAAAATATTTGGGATAAATAAAGAAATTGACTACAAAAAATTATCAGCTTTTTCTTGATTAAAGTTTTTTAGAGAATTGTTTTATTAGGATTTATTTGTTTCATCTACAAAGTTTTAATGAGAATAATTTATACAGTGTAATAAGGAAGTGCTGTTATATTTACAACCAAATTGACTTAAAGAATTATTAAACGTTGTTTAACAAGTTTTTAATATTTTGACCTATAATACAGTGTTATAAATCCTGCTTGGAAATAATTTTTTAAGAATATTAAAGTTTCCTTTTTCAATAAGTTTTATATTTAATTTTTTTATTCACCTCAAAAAATACTTTTAATACTACTTTTTTAATTCAGTTGTTATGTCCTTTTACACGCCACGATACACACTTCTTTTTCTTACATCCTTATTTGCTTGTTATTGTCATTTTTGTTAAGAAAAATTACTAAAATCGCTGTTGTAGAAAGATAAAGTGTTACAAAATTATTTGTGTCAGTTGTTAAGAGTATATTTGTTTACTTTTTTCTCTTTATATTGTTTGCGTCTATGTCTTTGTGTATATAAATGTCTAAGCTATTTAATGGCATCAATTTCATTATATATTTGCCTTGTTTTTTAACATTCTTCTTACTGCTCACACTAATTTTTTTACACAGAATCTTTAGCATAATAAGTGTGTAGGGTTTTTACATCTATAAAGCTACATTTAGGATAATAGGGAATTTTGCTTTCTTAAGAAGTTTGTTACTTTAAGGACACTAGGGATTTTAAAAAATAAATTTAACTGGATTTTAAAATTGTATGTTTTGATATTTCGATAATTCCGTGAAATGTAGTTCTTTAAAGTCACTAAAATTATTTTACAAAAAATTTGAAGAAAAAATTTCCAAATATAAATCTCCTGTGAATCTAACAGTAATTATTTAAAGTAGATTTTTTGATTCGTTCTAACTACTTGCTAACTTTATATATATATATAATATATTTTATCCCCTGTCATATTTTGTCTTGTATAATAGTTGCAGTTGTTTTTATTTGCTAATATGTATGTTACGATGTGAAGAAGTGCTTAATATTTGTTGGAGTACTAACAATTGTTACAATTTATACAGTCACATACAATCACCCATATATAAATAGACGTTAAAACCCCGACAAAGACGTCAACTAGTAAAATGATGATGGTGATGTTCATGATGTTTAACATCCTACGAGTACATTTTTACACATATTTGCACTCACACTAATTCACTCCCACATAGATGCAAACAACCAAATCCAGTGGTAAAAATAATGGGTAAAGAGGCCTTCTAGAAGGCCTTTTTTATAACCAGAATAGCTTTTTCCTGCATTTCATATTTTGCCAGCAAGCCTTCTGAAGAAGTGCTACAAATAGACCTTTTGAAGAAAAGCTGTCAGCAGGTCTTTTACACTATTTGATTAAATATTTTTTATTTAATAAAATAACAGTTTCTATTTACATAAAATGACAGTTTTTTATTTTAAATTATTGTAAAAAGTTTAAAACATAGAAAAATTCAGATTAAAAAAAAAACATATCTGAAATTTTGGGAAAACATCATAAGTAAACACAAAGCAATTTATCCAAAAATTTACATTTTCATAGAAATTGCTGTTTTTCAATATTGTTTAACTCTCTTGAAAAAGATTAAGTTTCTGTTAATTTATTTTGGCAAAAGTACACAGATATAAAAAACAATTCAGTTTTTAATAGAATACTTATAATAAAAATTATAAATAATAATAAAATAAATACAACCTACTCAAACAAAGCATTAAACAAAACTGATTTAATTCTTTTTTTTTTTGGAATTTTTGCTTTGAATTTTAATATTGTTTTTGTAAAGATTTCTAAATTGTTTTGTTTTTTCTTAAAGCAAAAAAATATTGTAATCTTTCTTCCCTTCTAAGAGAAGGAAATTAAGACGCCTTTTTTATACATAGATGTGTTATTACATAATCGAAATATATTAAAAAAAATTCATATAGATTCTTACTCTTCTTCTAAGGAATGGGGGAAGTACTACGGATATTTTAGAAGGCAAGGATGAGACATTTCTGAAGACCTTACTATAGATGGCTGGTTAGAATGAGCGATTACATCTTAAATAAGGTGTAAATAGACCTCCTAAAATAATTGGACGATGGAGGCCTTAAAATTTTTACCGCTGCGAACATCAGAGGTACATGATTGTAGCAGTCTTTGTTTTAGTAGTTGCTCTTCTCCTGGCATACATTCCATGTTAATAGATTGTTGACATTTTTGTTCACTCTGAAAGTTATATTTTGTTGTTTGTGAGCGTTTTTTTTTTTTTTTTGTCATATAACGTTATTCGCTTTGTGTGTGTGTGTGTGTTTGGTGCTCATATCATATTTTTATTTATTTAATACACTTTTTACGTTTAACAATTTAATACTCAAATGCATGCAGATACACACTCATACGAGGGAAGAACAGAAAGTTTTATTTAAAAACTCATAATATTTTAGCTAGACTGTTAATATAATAATGTGATTCCTCAAACAATTTTCATTAAGGCTTTTCCTCAAATTTTACTGAAATATAATAAACCATTTTCAACTATTAATGATAACTTTCTATTTCTATTTCCTTAGTGTTTTATACAAAATCTCATATATTTTTAATGAAATAATAAGTTTTATGCACGATGTTTAAGTATACATTGATTTTTATTACTGAAATCTCTAATAATTTAGTCTTAACGTTTGAATTTAATGTCACTTATGTATGAGTTTATATGATATATAAAATCACATATACTCAAATATATTCAATTGAATTCATTTTTTATACATGCTCATTTATTGAGAAAAAACTCATCCATGCATTAAATGAAAATGTGTAGGTATAACAGTGCTATTTTATTGTAATTTAATATGAAAGTATTTCGTATAAAAAACACGCACACTTTCTTTCATATAAGCTTAAATATGTTAAGGAAGATTTCTATGTAGGTGTATATATGAATGTGTGTAGTGTAATAGTGTTTGTTAGGAAATTAATATTTGTGTCATTTTGTGGGTTAATAAGACAACATTAACAACATGTTATTTGGATGGTGTTTATAAATCTCAACTTTCACACACACACATATACACAATATATGTATTATATAAAGTACACTTGTAATATGTGTGTGGATGTGCGCTTTTTAATATAATATACTCCTTACTTCATTATGTTTAAATTTATTGGGTTTATTTACTGTGACAGTTACTGTCATAATTTGTTTTGTCTTTTATTCATTTTTTGCCTATAACCATAAAATATTTGGTGTTGTGTTTTCGCTTTATTTTTCAACTGTATAACGATTTTTATTAATTAAAGTATTTAAAGCAAGTGTTATTATTTTAGGGCATATAGCTGTTACAGCAACTGATTTAATATTTAAATAACTTATTTTTCAATGTAGAATCTTGCGTCACATAACATCGTAAAACTATTTAAGAATATACCAAATTTTATAAAAGTTGTATAATTTTGATTATAAATCAAAATATTGGAATTTTAGCATAAAATATTATTTTATTTTAAAATTGGTATTTTTAGAATAAAATTAAAATGTAATAAAATTTTACTATTAGTATGGAATTGATATTTTTAGTATACGATTGCAATTTTAATATAAAATTGAAATTTAGTTTAAACTTTAAAATACATATTCACTTGAATAAAAAACTAAAATTTGGAATTTTTGCAAATAATTGCACTTTTATTATGAAATTTTAATTTAATTTAGTACCAATAGAATTTACTATTTAGTAAAAAATTTAAATTTTATTATGAAATGCAAAATGTAGTATTTGAAATTTTAGTATAAAATTTTAATATGAAATTGAAATTTTTTTTATAAAATTAAAGTTTTGGTATAAAATTAAATTTTTGTATAAAACCAAAATTTTAGTGTAAAATGAAAGTTTTAGTATAAAATTAAAATGTTAGTATAACATAAAATTTTAATATAAAATTAAATTTTTATAAATAAAATAAAATCGAAATTTTTGTATAAAATTGAAATTTTAGTACAAAGTTGAAAGTTTAGTAAAAAGTTAAAATTTTAGTATAAAATTAAAATTAAAATTGAAATTTTAGTATAAAATTTAAATTATTAAATATAAAATAGATTTTAGTATAATATGGTAATTATAGTAAAAAATTGAAATTTTAGTACAAAATGGAAATTTTAGAATAAAATTGAAATTTGTGGTTTTCGGAAAATTTTAAACATAAATTTTTGATATTTTATCGATATTTAATCGGACAAATTTTTTGTTTTCTCTTCCATCTCTTTAATCTTTTTATACCAAAGCAGTGTTGCCCGTTCAGTCTTTTTAAGTCTAAATCTTTCCTTTTCATTTTGCTTTTAGCTTTTTGAAAATTGCTTTAAAAAAATAAAATATTAGTATTTCAAGAACGAAGTAACTAATTTCTTACTTACTATTAATAATCTAATTAAACATTTTTATGTATTTATTTGAACAAAAAAATCAAAATTATTTATATTTAATTAAAAATTTCGCCTGCGGCACTTCATTCTTCAAAATAAAAGTGCCTTAACTAATTTTGTGGAATTACTAAGTCGATTATTATATTTATTTTTTAATAGACCTCATCAACCATAGAAACTATATATGAAAATATTTTAAAAAGAAAAAAATATTTAAAGCATTACCAAATATTTGGAATTGCTAAATCAAAAAGGAATTATAGTTCAAAAATTACAAAAAATCACGTTAAAATATTGGGTAATACAGGTGGTTGAGGTATTATACGTTTGTGTTGCTGTTTGTAGCGCACAGAAAAAATTCATCGAACCCTACTTTAAAGTATTCCGTTCGACTCTGAATCACTTCCTGAGTCGATTAAACGAAGTCCGTGCATCTGGCTGATTCTTGTATTAAGTACGCACGTTAAAGTGATTTTCGGTAGAAGGGTTTACTTGGGAGCTATGATCAACTATGATATATATATATATATATATATATATATATATATATATATGCATTATAATGCATTTGTGTATTTAGTAGAAAAATGCATTATATTTTATGCAGGTATCGGTCTACAATTGGACATACGTCGCATCCCTTCCCAGAACTTTGATGCACATACACTATGATCGGGCTGCTTGACTGACTACATCTTTTTTACTTGTTTTTCATATGAAATATAATCCAAATTTTTATGGGAAGTTTTTGGCCTTCTTTACCAGTTTATGAAGTTTGGCCTATTTTTTCTCATCACTTGGTAACACTGTACCAAAATATTTAATTTTAATAAAAATTTCATTTTATTTCATTTCATTTTTGTTTTTTTCGTACTTTTAAATCTCATCTCACAAATTTTTATATTATATATGCTACATTAATTTTTTATATAGTAAAGCTGACTAAGTGATTGATTTTTTTCTTATTTTTTATAAATTTTAAGTATTGAATTTTTTGTTTTGAACTCCTTTCCACAGCTTTTATTTAACTAAACTTTTGCATGAGAGTATACTTACATCACATATTTATTTCTTTCATTTAGCTGCATTAGCTGTGGTTACTACATTTCGGGTTCGTGGCATACAGTTCATTTTCTCTTTTTCAATCTCTTTCACTGTTTCCTTTTTATTTTTTATTTTTTTTTATAGATTTTAGAGTTTATTGCTGAAATGCGAAAAAATACTAAGAACCAACTAGAATTAAGGAAGACATAAAGTTCATTAATCTACAAACTTGCCACGTCATTTAGACAGTTTGTCAGTATGAAAACTATCCCGTGGCAAACAGGAAATAAACATAAATTGCAAAATTAATCTTCTGTTGAAACAATACGTTGTCAATCTCAAAAATAGTAACAAGGGATTATAAATATGTAGCTTGTGCAAAACAAAACAGAGAAAATTAATAAAATTTATGTTTTTTTACTAGAATATATAATATTATTATTTTTATATATAAACTATGAAAATGTGAGAAACTCATATTACAATTTTTAGAACATAAGAAAGAATTTGCTTAAAATTTATTTTGTTTATTTATTTACTTATTTTTTTGTAACTTTAAAATTATTTAATTAAAAAAAAATATTTAAATTCGTATTCCTTTTTAATATATCTGAAAAACTGTTTCATATCTGCTTTCCATTATAGAATTAACTCACACGGAACATACGCAGAAGTACATTGTCATCTGCTTGATGTACATTTTTTTTAACATTCTGACAGCTTTAACAGTATCATATGGAGAATGAGAGAAAGAAATAACATCACTTGATATTTGTCATTACATTAAAATTTCATCCGGAAAAATCCTTTTGACTTCCTGATCTACTTTTTTTAAAACAACAAATAGTAAAATATAGAAACACAGTCACAAAAAAAAACTTGCACATTTACCTTCTTTAGTCTAATGAAACAAATCAGGATGAGATGATGAAATGGGACCATGGGATTGAAAACTCATACGTTACGCATTTCATGAAGTTTTTTCTGGTGTGTTGATTTGAGATTCATTTTTTTTAATTCCTTTTCGTGGCACATACACAGCAGTTAATTTTAGATTTTTTGTTAGAGTTTTTACTTTTTTTGCTAGCGAAATGAAAATCAAACAATACTCACATATACATGCCACATAAATACAAATATAAATCAGCTAACAAAAGTAGATTCAGATGTTTTTAGCTTTGTCACTTTAAGATATATGTGTACATATATACGAGGGTATGTTCAGTCAGAATAATAAATAGTCAAAAATACGTCTTTAAAATATCTAACAGACATCATTGATTAGAGCTATTTTGGTAGTATGAGAGTGCAAATAAAATTCGGTTCGTTAGCGTTCCGGAAACGTTAATATGTTACCGGACTGTCTGATTGCATCCTTATCTACAGAATGCCAAACTTAAGGGTATCTCTATTTGTGTTGGAGATTTCTGAAGGGTCGAAGATGATTAATTTCATATCGGATAGCTAAGGACGTTATCGTTTTAACAGTATCATATCGGGTAATTAACTTGGTATAAGCACCAAGTTAATGAACTGTTTAATATAATAGTTGCATTTTTGTTGCTATGCACAAAATACTGTAAGGTGAGTTAAGAAACGTTGGAGTCGTTGTTGCTGATGATTTCATGTTCATAACTCTTCTGGGCTTTGTTATGTGAGTCCGAAAGGCCAATACATTAAACTATTTTCGCGCAATCACTTTGCGTAGCTAGTGAGTGAGACAACGCATATTTAATGCGTTTAAGGGCACCACACCAAGACCAGTTTTCCTCACTCCTTTACTTCCCACCCTGAGAAGAATGAAGTAAGTGTCATTTAACCTCTCTGCAATTCAGTTCACTGCACTATTTTCGCCACCTTTTCGCTCTCCGGACTTAATAACGTTTCTCAAACATCTACGAAATGTTGAAAATTCATTTCGGATAATTCATTTTAGATAAGGTTTCTTATATAACGATAAATATGCTGGAGGTGAAATCGTTCATTTTTATAAGAATATTTCGATCAAAATCAGAAATAAATAAAGGAAGCATTCAGAATCTGGCGATATAACCAAAAACGAGTTACTGATATTCATGCGCCAACTTCAAATCCTACCTGTTTTATACTTATAGCTTTCGGTGTAGTCTCGATTTATATCAAGCTTTATCTGAGATAGTACTATGCGAGATTTTATAGATGGGGTCTCATCATTCGAGTTCAAGTTCAATTCAATTCCTATTCCATTTCTCATTTTTCTCCATGATCTTCATTTTTCATCGTGATCTCATATTAATCTCTGTATTAGGTCTCACAAATTGAATCAATTTTAACCCTCATAAAACTCTATATTGTAGTTAACACACAAACGCGTAGCAGATCATGTTGCTCCATTTATATTTATGGGTAATATAAAAATCAAGAAATCAGAAGCTCTTGATGTTTTGGGCATGAGAATAAGGAATAGTGTCCGTTGAAATGATCACATTTTATAAGTGTCTAAAGAAACATTCAAGTGCCTCAGCTTTTTAAAACGGTACAAGATATACTTCACTTCATCTGATTTTATTATTTTTTCCACCTATATTCGAGCGAAAATGAAATACAATTTTCATGTATTGGCCGGTGCCTCAAAGTCTATTTTGAATATTCTTGACCTGGTACAGCAGAAGATGAAAGTTGTATTAATTTGCGCAATTTGGACTTTATTCCACTGTCCTATTAACGGAAAGTGTCCTGGGAAGATTAGAGCTTGTTCTAAGCATGTTCTATACGCAACACACATTCATCTCGAAGAGCACACATCCTTTTTTTCTAGGGAAAATTCGTACTTTAGCCATATTTTACGTATAAGGAATAAACTACCCCCAGATGTCTTTTCTGTCACTTGCAACTTAGGGAACTTCAATTATAATATCCACAAACATTACTTCTTCTATTTTTCTTCCCATAATCTATTTTTCTTATACCAACACAATGAACTGTAAACTGTAGTAAAAGACTTTTACTAGAATTAATAATTTCAAGCATATCGTTGCATTAAATTAACAAAACATAGAGTAAGCAAATATAAACAATGAAAAGAACATGTTCCAAAATGGAAAAATTTAGTTCTCATTCACTAAAGTGCATATACTTTAGAATATAGCAAATAATAATGGTATTGCTTTTCCCTTTATAAAATTAATATTTTATTTAAATAATATATCAAGTTGTGCATTTTTTCCAAAATGGAATTTTAAAATATATCTCGAATATGTTGAGTTCTGTACTTATTCTACTTATTCTGTTATCAAAATTCTATGAAAATAAAATTTATATCTTAAGAAACTATATATTTCACATGACTATATTAAATTCAATCATGCATTTTAATATAGGAAGTATTGAAAAAAAATGTGTTAATTTATACAATTTTTATATTACGAAAAAGAAAAACCAAACGAATTATGCACAATTATGCAATGGACAGATTTTTGTAAAAAATGTACACAATATGTAATGAAATACAAGAACTCTAAAACCTAAGAAAATGGAAAACGACATAACTTAAGTTATGCAGTTTTTTTTTTATTTAAAAATTTGTTTGAGAGTGAAATCTAAAATTTAGTCACTAAATACTCAGTCTAATCGACTTTATTGGGAAAATTATTGAACGAACCTAATACTTAATAATAAATTTGTCGGAAACGAATGAGCCGAGTGTTTGGATTACTAGGTAATCTCGGATTTCTCGGTGGATATTCAAAGGAAAGAATTGCCTCTAGCCTTGTATCAGAATTCGTTCGTCTATGGAACTGTATACTTATTCAGATAAGCTTAGTAAATTGCTAAGACATCTAGGGCAAAGCCTAACCAATCGTCCAACAAAAGCGACCTTAGAGTACTGACGAGTAATTATATCTAATGACGTCTTTTGTATCTTGTTTACAAGGCTTTCCTGTTGTGGTGAATCTAAAGCAACTCATTAAATTATCTTATCATTTATCTTATACAAAGAACCCAATAACGATAATATTGAGATTTTCTACCATAGTTTGTTTATTTATGTTTTTGGATGAAATGAAAACTAACATTTTTAGAAAGAAATCATATGAAGCTGGCATTTGAACTGCTTTGAAGTTGAGTGGGTTGTTGGAAATACTGAAGTACTGTATTCAGTTTTATTTGCATTGAAGTTGCGAGTAAAGTAAATTTTTGGATATAAGTATATCTTTTTAAAAACTTTTGAAATGGTTTCTTATCTTACCCTCGTATTTTTAAATGTTGACATATATTATTTCCTAAGCCAAAGTATTCTTGCAGGTAGTCAGTAGAAGCAGCCAGTATGATTTTTAAGTTAAAGTGATGCGGGAGTAGCAAAAATATATATAAAAATGGAAAAAATGACTGCCATGTTGATTTTTTTTTTCTTTTTTTTTATTGTACACAGCTTTGTTGTGTTTAGTTTTGTTTTACTATTTTTATTGTCAAGTGAAATAAAGAAACCGGAAATGGTATAAAACTCGAAAACGAAGTAGCATCAGTTCTATGCTATATGTACGTGTGCGTATGTAATTGTGTATGTGAATATTTTGTAAATATTTATATGTTGTATATATTTATCTTTATTATTAAGATTCTCAAGTTTTGTATGTACCCTATAAAATAAATGTTGGGAATTTACTTTTAGAAATAAATAGGTGTATGCCTTGCGAAGAGAGTAGTTGTATCGCTGCTGCTTTTCTAAAAGAAAAACTATGCAAAACAGTATTTTATTATTTGGTTGCCAATTTTCTTCCTCCTTAGTGGTTAAACTTTTTTCTATTTTTTTCCTTCTACAACTCCGGCACCATCTAAGAATCATTAAATATCCTGTGAGTAAAAACTACTCTACATTTTTCATAGCAAACATTTTCTGAGTTGAGTTATTTAATAGTCTAGTTTCGGTTTAGTTTTTGTTGTTGTGGTTTCTGTTAATATTGTTATTAATTCTAAAAAGCAGACATATTAATCCTGTTGTGCACCAATTTGTTTTTTTTTTATTTTTTATTTAATTTGCCTGCAAAAGTGCAGCTTGTTCTCTAAGGTAAAAGAGCAAAATAAAATTCTAGTAAAAAATACTAACTCATTATTCCTCCCCTGACAGATAACCAGACAATCAAAAAGTCTTATATTTACAATTGGGAAATCAAATACAAAGATGACAGCATATTTTTTTAAATTGCTATAAAATAAAGTAAGGAGAGAAAAGTGAAATAAAACAAAACAAAAACATGATTATTTCAGTTAAACTTAAAGGGCAGAGAAGGCAACTACAATACAAATGTTTTAAAATGTATTTTCGTCTTTTTTCGTGCTAATATTTTTATTTCTTATTATAATTGCTTATAAGCTATTTAAGTCACTGACCCTTTTTAAAATCAGAGCATTTTTGTCTTTGAAATATTTATAGAAAAATTGTCCTGTAGTACTTTTATTTTAAGAATTATTTAAAACAATAATTAATTATTAAACCGCTCTAAATTAATAAACAATTTTACTAAGGTATTTCAAGAGATTTTATAAATTGTTTACAGCTGAACCAAAAGTACTTTACGGCCATGGTTTTTAAAGTAACAAACTTTAAGATGAGTACTTCATTCATCGTTGATTTTTTTTAATTTTTCTTCTTCATGAAACTTCATTGCTTTTAGCAACTTTTTAAAAGCTATATGATGTTAATATTTTCTAATATAAATTTTTTGTTCGTGTTGCTGCTGTTTGTTTCATTTCAATATGTTTTTTTTGCTGCAACAAAACTAACAACACTAACACATATAGCAACGAGTTTATATATTATATACATGTATATACAGCATGGTGTATGAGTATTATTTTACCATGTTGTAGGTTTATTGTGAGTGATTTAATATTTTTGTTTTTGCTGCAGCATTTTTTTCCGTGAAAAAAAAACTGTCTTGTGGTCCGGTCATGTGTCTACTGTTTTTTTTTTTTTTTTTGTTTTGTACGTTGTTATGTTTACAAAAACTAAAAGAAGGAAAAACTGCTGCATAGAAGTAATTGTAATGTTATGCTACTGTGTGGTTTACAACTGTGTATCACAATACGTTAACATAAACATATGAACAGACAACAAAAGTTGCACTTACACTTACATAGATTTTATGTATATACACGCAAAGAAAAAATATCGTTGCGAGATCAAAGGTCTACATATTATGATTGGACTGTATGGTCATAAATAATAATAAATATGAACATTATAATCATAAAATAATCTAACTTTCTGCATAATATATTTAAATATTTCATAATGTTATGATTCAGTTTTATAAAACTGTGCTTTGACTTTTTCATATTATGATTCAGCTTCATCTATTATTTATCCTTAAAACTTTTTATAACATGTTCAAAATTAAACTATAAAAATTATAATTAAATTATAATTGCTCATTCATTAACTTAATTTCTTTTACTTACATATGTTGTGCCAGATAATAAAAGATACTTTATATTAAATAATAATAGTTAATATATATCTTATACTGCTTAATTCAGACCCAATATAACAAAACCTTATCTACTTCTACTTATTTATGTATAAACTAAAATGAGGGTTATATAAAAAACCAACATTGAAAACAAAATATATTAAAAAACAAACAAGATTGATTTTCTAACCATATTTATAAAAAGCATATTAATTTGTAACATTTTATTGTTATGGGAATAATAATATTAATATGATTTGAAAGTGAAAAATGATTTAAGAACAAGAAAAAAGATTGGTAATATTTAATGAATGTAGAAACATTTTTTGCATATTAATAAAATTTTGTTTCTGGTACAAATATTCAGAAACATAAAATTTTTGTAGGTTATTATATTAAAATTTTTAAAACTGAAACATAAACATCCTTATCATGAATGCAATGTATTAAAATTACTGAAAATTAACAATGAGAACATAACATCATTGTAGTGACAGTACCGTAAACGTGTATTTCTCTGCGTGTAGATAATTATATGTATGCGCATATGTACATTTAAATACTATATGTGTTTTTATAAAAAAAAAAAATAGTAATAATAATTGTTAAGGCAAATGAAACTAAGTTAGTTATATAACTGATTTAAAATATGTACATTACGGTGGCCCCGTTTGTATGAAGAGAAAATATGATATCAATGTTCGCAAACGAAATGAAAATTTACTTCAATCTAAGATACCGTTTCTCAAAATTTTCGTCATACTACTAAACTTTTGTAGCTGGAGCAAGATGAAAAGAGCTCCTGTTTTCTAGTTTTTCAGATTTTTTTCCATATTTTGCCAAAAAAAAAACCTATAGAACACGTATTTAATGTCATTGGAAATATTGGGATATTTGAATTTTTCTTCTACATAAATATTTAAAAAAATAAGACCGAAATAATACAATATAATCCTTTAGCAGCTACATTGGAATGATTTTTTTTTTTAAACTTGTTCGAATTTTATTCGAATTTTTTGAAACATACTTTCTTCATATAAGTTCAGAAAACTAAAATTAGCTATACAATCAATGAAAAATTAAAAATTCGTTTACTTACGTTTTCCGCGAATTATTAAATTACTTTTTAACTTACCTTTGAATTATAATATTGCTGACAAATGTCTGCAGTCGAAATTCAGTTTAATAAACATACAAATTTGTTAAAAAACAAACTCTTTATTTACTAAGAAAAACATGTAGTAACATTAAGAATAGTTATAGTAAACAAAAAACTAAAACAACCATAATTGTAAAGTTGAAGAAATAATAAAATAAATCCAGTTGCAGTCAAGTACTCAGTCAATAAAATAATTTCATTTATTTTAATTTATACAAATGCTTCTATACAATTCAAAAACATTCAAGTTAAAAAAAAAAACGTATAAAATTACTTCGGAATAAATGCTAGAGGTTTATATTGCATTATTTTTTTTATTTTTTGAAAAATTTATGTGTAAAAAAAATCAAATATCCAAATTTTTTGTGAAAAATTGCAAAATTTTTGACTAATTTAGCCCTGGTTTCAAATTTTTGTTATATTATTAAATGCGCGCTCTAAAGGCATTTCTTACGATACCAAATTTTCATATTGTTCCTTTTGCAGAAATACGAAAAAAATAAGGAAAACCATTACTTTTATTGCATTAATATCAGGAAGAAAATTTTCAGAAACAGTATCTTAGAATGAAGTAAATTATCAGTAGAGCTGGGAACATCGATACTCTTAATTTTGGAGCCACTCTAATATATATATATATATATTTTTTTTTCCTTTTGCTATACTTAACCACCATCATATATTCATTTATCCATGGAGCATAGCTCCAAAAATAGAGAACAAAATAGAATGCAACAAAGTTTATGTTTCATTTAGTAGAAGAGTTGCATTTTTAGAAGTTTTAATTCGCTGAAGTTGAAATAATGTGTACACTTTACCAATTGTATTACAGGGTTGACATAAATCTTTATTTTCAAAAATTTATTACCGTTTTAGAAAAAATTTTTAAGCATTTTTATTAGACTCCTATGAATGGAATAATAATGGTATGTTATCATTTTTAATTAAGTAAATTAGAGAGATTTTCAAACAAATATTAAATAATTTTTTGTTCTATTTAAAAGTGTTGTTGACGATCAGACTTAAGTTTGACGGTCTTCCTTGACACAGGGAATGTTAGCTTTGTGGATACAGAACTGGTCAGCCTTGCCATTAAGAATTTTTAAAAAGTATCCAAAAACTAAGGTCGCCAAAATAGTGATTTTTTTAAAGGGGCCAACTGCTTCAGTAATTAAAAAATCCTTTAAATTTGCTTATTTGATGAAAACAAAAACATAAAATAAATATTTGTTAATAAAAATAGTTAACATAAAATCTTTATCCTTAACACAAAATCCTCATATTAATATATAATGGGTCCAGATATTTAAAAAAGGGGCGTAAAAAGTTGTCAGTTGGTTGAAAAGGGGGCAATATCTTTATAAAATTTGTGTATTGTGTATATAAACATACATAATATAAAACATATTGTTAAGCATATTGGTAACTCAGTAATGGTAGTGCAGTTTGAACTGAATGCCTTACTTTGCAGTTTATAAATTTTATTATTAATTTTGCAGGTTTATTAGAAATAATATGTAATGTCTTTATTGAATGAATAATTAACAGCGTACACATTGTATGGGTTGCCATATTATTCTCGACAGCAGTAAGCAAATAGATATTTATTGGCAGTATAATGGATAAACAACTATATTTATCAAGTTGCCAGATCTATAAAAATGGGACTACAAAAAAAGAATTTTATTTTCAACAGGATAATGATCCAAAACATATGCCTTATACGTCAGAATATAGATCTTATAAACACTTATCACATTAAATACAAAATTCGACTAAATATAAAAATAAAAAACTAGTGTAAAATGAAAAACAGCAAAATAATTTTTTGGGATTAAAGAGTAGTGATAAATAAAGTATTAATGATTAATCACGAAGATGGTATTAGTTTTCTAAAAAAAAAATATTAAAATCTAAGATGCATATTTTTACATTTAGTAAAAAATAAACGATTTTTTTAAAACTCTTTTTAAATGACAGTATTTTTCTAAATTTAAAAAACTTTTTTTTAGGCAAAATATTTTATTAATTCACTGTAGGTACTACTAACCTGTTGAAATCTCTAAAGAGATATACATGTAGACATGGATCCATGAGAGGGGAGAGAATTCACCACCACCAAACTAAAAATCAATTTTCAACTAAGAAAAATTAAACACAAAGAAAAATTTAAAAAAGGAAAAGGAAAAAAAATAAAAATTATTTTGTCATAAATAGGAAAAGTAATGATGAATTTATCTTCAACATTGTCTATCCAAAGATTTTCATCTTATTTTGAAAATGTTTAAGTAAATCAATAGGTTTTAAAAATTTATACATGTTTAATAAAAAAAAAATGAAGGAAACGCACATTTATAAGTATTTTTATTTAATATTTTTAAATAACTACATTACATATTTATAAATTTTTGTAAAATGTTAATAGTTTTGTAATTTAATTTATTTTTTCTGGGTTTCCGAAATTCAAAATTTCCAAATTTCATTAAATTTAAGCCGAAATTTTACGGGCCATACGATTAACAAAAATTTTTCGATTAAAAAAAATAGTTTGTCTAGATACTAGTTTAATCAATTAATGAGAAATATTTTTTGTTTGATAAATCAAAATCCATTCAAAACTTTTTGAAAAAAGCGCTTAAGTAAGATCACAGGAAAGTTTTCCCAAATTTTTTCATACCGACTATAATATTTATCTAATCTATAATTAAATTATATATAATAAAAATTTTGTCAATTTTATTTTGGATGCTAAATGAAAATATTTATATATAATTATCAGCTATAGATATCTAAAAATGGTAATTTTTCAAGTAAAACCTTAAAAATGGTTAATTGAAAATATGCATAATTTTGTATCTAAAAACCATTTTGAAATATGCTCAAAAAAATAGTGTTTTTTTTTTTGGTAAGTTCCTGGAGTTCTGTTATTGTTTTGTTAATTTATTCTTTTTAAAATTTTTTGGAGAGTATATATTTTGGTAAATTTTTGAAAGAAAATTTTTAAACAACATTTAACAAAATTAAAATTTTCAAGTTCTAATGCAAATTTTATAAAAAAGCTATGCAACGATATAATGTTTTTAAAGATTTTCTTTGTAAGCATAATAAGAATTATTTGCATTTGAGTTGATCACAAATCTTAGAACTAATTCGATTTTATATTTTTGCCCCAAATATATTATAATTTGAGAAAGTTGAAAATTTTATTGTAAATAAAATACGTCATAAGCTCGAAATCTTTATTGTTAAAGAAAAAATTCCAAAGACTTACATCGTAATCGAAATTTCGAAATAGAAAAGTAAATTTAGTTAAAAAAACGTAATAACTTATTATCTTATTTATAGTAAATATAAAATATTTAAATAAAGTTTAAAAGCTACGTTTTTTTTTTTTTTGCTTTCTTCATTTAATTAAATTCAAAATTAACTTAAAATTTATGCAGCTACAAATGTTCCGAATTTTTTAAAATTTGTTAGTTGTTCTCGATTGTTGTTTTTCTTAAAAATTCTTGCTTTTTAAAAGTAAGGAAGAGAGTATAGGTATATAGGAAGCAGAGTGAAAGAATATATTTTATTTTTGTACAAAAAATATCCATATTCTTCTTTTATCAGATTAGTTTAAAATTTTTGCATTAGTAAGTTTTTGATATTAAACGTAATTAAATATATTTAAATTTAATTGATATTCTAACCATCAAAACCTACATAGATCAACCTTTTGCATTATTCCGTTTATGCATTTTAATAAATTTCACTGAAATACATTTATTTGTTTGAAATGCTTTAGAGGATAACAGTTAAATAAAACGCACATTAAATTATAAAAGTTTAATCAATATTCCTGAAATTTACGAACCATGCTTTGGATGGATCCGCGCCTGTGTACATATGTACATATATTTTCAGCTTTTAACTTGCAATGAATCTTTTTTAACATTTCAAAATTATGTTTATTTTGCATATATTTTATTTGTTGTACTTGTTTTGTCCCTTCTTTTTTATTATTTAGAATAATATTAACAGACAATAAAGCAAACATGGATAATGAATGCATTCATACATACATTGTTTTCTTTTTTTTTTACATAATAAAAAAGCGTGAGTGGCAAGTAGTTGTTGTTGTTGGTCCCTACGGCTATATACTTGTAGGTTTATATATATATATATATATATATATATATATATATATATATATATATATATATATATATATAATTGTTATTTGTTTGCTACACAAACAATACTTGTTTGTTTTAGAGTACAGTTGGGGAAAAAAACAATAGTATCTTACTCCTTTTTTCCCTAAATGTATTGTATTTTTTTCTTTATATACACCTACTCCCTCTCTTACTATTTAACTCTTTTATTTTGATATGTTGCTGCTGCATTTCATTGTTTTGTTTCACTTTTTTCAAATTTGTTTACTTTACTGTTTTTACTTTGAAAAGAGTATAAGAGAGAAGGAAAAAAATAAAATGTAATTAATACAATGTGACACTTTGTGGTAATTTTTGTTTGCTTTTTTTAAAGTTTCATTTTGTTGTTATTTTGTTTTTGTTTTTTTTATGTTCATGATGATGACAGTAATACGGAAGTGTTATGTTTACTGCAATTTTAAATGTTATATATATACCAAGTTGTTGTAACTGCTACCGCTTTTGGTTTTATTCAGGGACCGTAACGATTATGAGTAATATAATAAAAATCACAGTTTAATCATTATTTCTCTATTTTTATTTTTTTGGTTAAAATATAATTATTATTCTTGATTTTTAGTAAGAAATATTGTTATTTTTTAATCGAAAAATACAAATCAAAAATAATCGTCATATTATGAGCAACAAAAAAAAAAAAAAAAAAATAATAATAATAATTATAATAATAAAAATCAAAAATAATCGTGATTTTATAAACGAAAAATAATCAATACAATCAAAAATATTTTTTTAAAATCAAAAAATAAATAATAATGATTATGGAACTTTAGAAACAATTTATATATATATATATATATATATATATATATATATATATATATATATATATATATATATATATATATATATATATATGAAAGTGTTCCATGACTCTTCCTAAAGTTCTTGGATCATAGAAATTTTTTTGGTCAAAAAATTTATCATAATCATTATTTACAGTCCCTGATTTTATTATTTCTTTTTTTATGAAAAATGTGTTGTTTTCTGTATGACAGTTTATACTCTCCTGATATTATGTTTTTTTTAATAATAAAATAAAATTATAATTTATTATTTGCTAATTAATTATAAATTATACTGTTGCTGTTGAGCTAAAAAAAAAGAAAAACACTTTAAAAAACACTCTAAATGATTTTTAAACCTTTTTCTTCTTAGGGAAAGTATGAGTTATGTAGTGTTACTCATACGTTTGGGTAAATTATGTAAATAAAAGTGTTGTATGTGTGCTGTACATTAAAAGGTTTTTTTTCCAGTAATTATTTGCGCTGAAATTTGAGTTGAGTTTATTATAAACTTCTGAAATTTTTAACTAAAGTAAATTTAAAGCAAATCATAAAATATAAAAAAATATTTTTTGCTTTTTGCAATTTCAATTATATTTTTCTGACACAATTATTATTAAATTATTTTAATAATTTAAGTTATTCAGTTCTACAAAATGTTTTCAAATAATTTTCGTTTGTTTTAAATTGTTTGATAACAGTACTGTTTTTGAGTTTTATTGTCAAAAATCTTGAAAAATGTTCATGTTTTTTATCACTATGACAGTACTTAACACACTGTCCTGTTCTACTTAAATAGTCTTTTTATTAACTCTATATTTTTTCACGTATGACATTTGCTTTGATTTCTTTGCTTAAACTTTTTTAAGTTCAGTTAACTGGGTTAATTTATCTACTTTCAGATTTCTACCAAATATTTTAGATGCATGTATTTTTTGTTAAGGATATTATAACAAAAGTTTCTTTTATAAAACAAACAAGACATATTTTAATATGTAAAATCACGAATTTTTAGTTTTGCTGAGAGGGTAAATAAAAAATTAGGTAAATTTGTTCTTTATAAAAGGCAAAAGACTCCATGTTTTTCTTTTTATACTTTTTTTGCTGTCTTTTGTAAAATTAATTTAAAATTTTGTTTCTAGGGTAACTTAATAGAAAAACTATGTAATTGGAACAAAATACTGAAACATAAAGAAAATGAGAATAAATTTTGAGGAGAGTGACTATAAATTAAAAGTTTTTTGTTTTGACAACAACTTAATTAAAACCTTTTAGATAATACATACATATAAAGCAAAAGTTGTCAATTTTGAAAAAACTTGAATATTTGGATAAGGCTAAGTTATTGCAATATGTTTAAAAATTATTATTAATACAGTGCTACAAAACAAAAAAAAGTTTAATAAACTTGGTGTGTAACACAGGTGTGATTTCACGTCAAAACGGATAGTAATGGGATTTTCTATTTCCTATTTCGTTGAGATTCATTACAGACATTGTCTGTTGGAAGTATTTCTCAAAACAAATACCTTTGTACTCGTGACCCTTTCCAGTTCAAAAATATGAAATTTTGAAAACCGAAAAAATAATAAAAACTCCAGAAAAGTGTAATAGTTTAATTTCTAATAACTTCTAAACTGTATATTTCTGGTTTATCTTTCATACTAAAGACAACGACATAGCCTTTATAGCGATATACATAAACTTTATTTATATTAAAACCACAAAGGTCAAAGTTGGATATATAAAAATCGAACCGTTATATTTCAGGAAACGGTATTCTTAAAATACTTAAAGAGATATATAATATAGACATGGCTCTTTTTCACACACGTGTAAAATTTCAAGGTGTACACTTATTGAGTTTAGAAGCTATGAAGATAAATAGAACAAATTTGTTGTATGCAAAATTAAAAATATTGACAGAAATTAATTTAGAAGTATAATTTGCTTATGAGTTTATAGATAAAATAAATGAAATTTTGCAAACAAAATTTGTCTTTGGATTATTGTGTACATTTTAGAAGTTATTAGCAAATAAAGAAATAATTTTCTTCGTTTTTAAAAATTTAATATTTTTAGTCTAGAAAGGGACATAAATCTAAAAGTTTATAATTTAAGAAACACTTCCAATAGGCAATCTCTGTTGTGAATTTAATTGGAATATGAGATATAAGATGCGGAATGGCTGCTCTCTGTCCATTTTAGCATGAAATATTTCATTGTAAAATTTGTAGTAATAGTCATACCCCCAAAATCGTGAATTATATCCAAACAAAAAAAAAACGAATCTTCGGACTTCATGGCTTCAAAAATTTTACCTGTAATACTTGTTGGCCAATTTAAAATTTTAATCTTCATTAGAAAGTAAATTTATTACCCTTTTTAAAAAGTACTATTATTAAGTACAAAACCTAAATTTTTTATCACTCTTAAAATTTAATGACAATTTTTTACCAACGCTTAGTTGAAAAAACATTTTTTCTATATTTTAACTACATTTTATTTTGAAACTACATTTAATAATAATACAGTGAGGTCATATTTGATAAAATATATTTCTTTCATAATTTTAAAACTCATAAAGAACTGTTATTTTATGGGTATATTGTTGTAGCATTGCCGTTGGGTGACTGTAGACGCCAATTGCCCCTTTTTCAAACACCTCGCCAGTTGTTTTGAGCCCTTTTTAAAGTGTAAAAATGAAATTTTATTATTTTGAAATTGTTTTAATCTGTAATAAAAAAAACCCGGAGAATTCGTAAATGAATTAAAACTGTTCGAAACTGCAGGTAATGATGATAACTGAAAGTAGTGTTGATAATGAATATATATGTTTTATCATTTAATTAAAAAAAAAAAGATTCGATAAATACTTAATTTTCAATTTTACTTTGCGGCATAATAGTGCCTCGGCGGAACCCTTTTCTCTAAATTATCACTACTGAAAAATAAACTGTCCAGCAGACTTAAGGTCAACACTTGTGATTGAATGCTTTTAGCCCTAGATTTGCTAGACGCTAATTTGAAAGTTTGGAATCTGAGTGGAGTCCTCGTATAAATTAATTTAATTAATAAAAAGGGTATTTTATGTTTACTATTTTTATGAATTAATCTTTATTTTTGCAGTAGTAAAAATTATTATAAATAAATTACTTTTTTATTAATAAAACTGAATTTAATAGTGTTTCTTTTTGTTCTTATCAAATAAACAAATTTTACGGTGTTTTTTTGGGTACTGAAGCAGTTGGACGCTATTTTTTTTTTAAATCCACTTTTCTGGGCACTTTTGAAAAATTCTCGACAGTAGCGATGTATTTTTGTTTCCATTATTTATCATGCAAAATAATTGCACCGACAAAATACACGTAAAATTACAGGGTTTTATGAGTTTAATAATTTTGAAAAAAAACATATATTTTACAATTCTCACTATACTTTACCTAGCAAAAACTCATTTTATTTCAAATAAAATGTAGCATTAGGAACAACATGAGAAAATATGTTTTCTAATAAAGCGCGGGTCAAAAAGTATGAATAAAAATTAAAAAAATTGAGTTTGTGTCAGTATCATTCAAAGTTTTATTATGAATGGAAATGAGTATATACTTTTTAAAAAGAGTGAATTTTTTTCTAATGCTCGTTATATTTAGATTTGATAATGAGATAAAAGAATTTTAAAATCGCAAAGTCCGAAAAAGCTTTTCTTAGGAAACAATTCCCGATTTTTAATGTATATTGAATATTTTAAATATGGTGTAATAATCTACTTACCTATGCTATAAAAAATAGGTTACAGTTGTTTTTTTTTTCACTGCAGCATCATTTAATTACAACTGCTTTTATTTAATTTTTTTATCATTACAATATTGTCATATTAACTAAATTAAAAGTTCTTGAATTTAATTCTTATTACACGCGAAATTTTTTAACTTCTATTATTTTTTTTTTTTGTTAAAATATTATATCATATATCAATTCTGACTAACTTATATATGCTAAATATGAATCTGGCTAAAAAATTTAAATAGATATACTATTTTTTTAGATATACTATAATAAATATTCACTTTGTGTAGTGGCTACTACCCCCTATAAAACTACCTATTTTCATACCAAATGTGGAACTTGGCAAGAAAATTATTCCCACAAAATCTCGAGACATTCATTGTAATTCCTTAGGTACGCAATAATTAAGATTTATCTTGTATGGGGGCTAACTCTTCCCTTAGAGCTGCCCGCCCTATTTTCATATAAGTTATGACTATTGATAAGGAAATTATTTCTACACAATTTTAAAACTTTTCCTCTAATAGTATTATTTTACACCAATTGTGCTCCGATTTCATTATAAAGTATCCTTTTTGAATTATGTTGATATTTTAAAATACTATTCCATTTAAAACTTTAAAAATCATACATTAAATACTAATTAAATGCAATTTTTCAATGTAAAACCCTCGATATGTTTATATTATTTGTCATTGAATATTTAAAAAATGCAAAATCCTCTGTTTGATTTTAAAATTGATAATATTTTAACATATTAAAAACAAATTTGATGAAAGATTTAGTCTTGGTTTTAAATAAATATTGCAAGAAAAAACTCTAATTCTTGCAAAATCAGAGAAATACATATTTTTTGCTCTCCTGAAAAGTTGTATTTTTCGTGATAGAAGCCTTTGAATATAGGCCCTCCATATTTTTTAAATAAACTTATGTAGTAAAAAACTTTTTATAATTTTCTTACCTACCAAAAAAATTTTCCATAAACTATCGTCTTAAGAGTTAATTTAAAATTATGACCTTAAAAATATCTAATTAAAAATTACTAAGCCAAACGCCCACATATAAAACCTTTATTAATATTCGTTTTTCTTTTACAACCATACAAATACTACTAATTTTCATATTTATTTGCATGTAATTTTTTAATTTAAATAAATAATTAAAATATTCGTAATAAAAATGAAACCCCTAATTTTATATTCACAGTAGCATTAATTTAAATAATTAAAATCTTAATTAGCTGTTCGGGGCACATTTTATGGCAAAAGATAAATTTGTCTGTCTGCTTTGTTTGTAAAATTGATGGAAAATTGTTGGCAAAATGAAAAAAAATATATATATTAAATTGTTTCAAACGTATATAAAAGTTTTTAATAAATAAAAGTCACGTGCGTTAAATAACATAAATTGCCCTTTTAACACTCACTTCTGGCGTCGCTTTCCACCTTTTTAGCAATAAACACGTTAAAAACTTACAACAAACCTCTGCCACTTAAAATATTCAGCATATTCGTGCCGCTTGCTAGCGGTGTTGCCAGTTTAACCTTTTTAAGTCTAAATGTAGACTTTTTATTTTTCCTTTAGCCTCAAATTTTCCGTTTGAGCATCTAATATTTTTCTAGTCTTTTTGGATTCTTAAAATTACCTTACAAAGGATAAAATGTTAGTATTTTAGTAACAAGAAAACTAATTTATTATTTGCTATTAACAATTTAATTTAAGTATTTTGCTGAATTTATTCGTAAAAGAGATCGAAATTATATCGCTTCCGGTGCTTCATTCGCCAAACTAAAAGTGCCTTGACTAAATTTGTGGGGTACTAAAACGATTATTATAATTATTTTTAAATATATTTCTTCAAGCATAGAAACTATTTATAAAAATAATTTAGAAAAGATCTTATTAAAGCGAAGAGTCACCAACAATTGGAAATGCTTAATCAAAAAGGAATTTTAGTTAAAAATTTACGAAAAATCATTTTAAAGCATTTGATAATTTTTCATATGAAATATAATCCAAATTTGCAAGGGAAATATTTGGGCGATTTTTCATGAGCCATTTTGCTGGGTGTTATTTATAAACGTATTAAAATTTCTTTAAAAAAAACTAATGAAAACTAGTAAAAATAACGTTTTTCCGGAATTAGTTTTTGCCAAAGTAAGTCTTTTTGACCTTTTTTAAAGTTCGACTTAGCTTTTTTCTTATCCCCTGGCAACACTGCTTACTAATGTAGTTGCTGTTAGTGGATTTTTTATCTGTGCGGCAGAGGCGACTTGAAAAATTAAAATTGTGGCAAAAAGGCCAGTGCACAGAATTAAACAGAAAACATTCATCCCTCTCAACGCAATTAATGCTTGTTTTAAACAAGAGTCAAAGTTTAAGTGTGTTTATTTCAAATGTTTTTTTTTTTTTTTTTTTGTAGTTTCCTCCCATTAAACAGCAGGTCATTGAAAGAAAGCAATGTCTAAAACTAGATAAAAAAAATGAATAACATCTACGTTCTTTAAACTGTTGTCACTTCTTAACAAATGAATTTCCACTTATTTCCACAGACAGTTTATCTTTGCCGTTTTAAGTTTTTTTTTTTTTTTAGATATATTTTTATATTGTAAATATATATGTCTTCGTCTTTTTTTCTACTTAGATATTTAAGTTTAATTTCAGTTTTTTCTGCTGTCGTTGTCTTCTTTTTCATCTTCAAGGGCTTTAGATTATAAGGCATTAGGCAAAATAAATCTTAACTTTGTTGTCTAAATTTTATTTTCAAGCCCTTTTTTCATTTATTACTTTATTTTTATAAAAATATTTACACTTTATCTTTAAATAGCAAAAATTTTACTGTTTGCTATTTTTTGTCTTGGCTGACATAGACTAAAGAGTTGCAATATAAAATATTCATGTGACCAAATATTTTTTAATTAGTGGACAATATTTAGGAGAGGAAAATGAAGCTTTCATTACCAAATTTTTATCTAATAATAAATTTTTGTTGTAGCAGAAGGTTTTGTATTTAAAAAATTGTACTTAAAATCAATTCGTTATGTTCTCTACAGAAAAATTCTAAAAACTAAATTCATTCAAAAAAGAGTGTGGTATACAATGAATCTTCTTAGTACGAGTTTTGTGAGTTTCCTTAAGTGCTCCAAGCGATGTTCGGGGTCTTACACCAAAACTTATAATAATTTGTATTCAAAGGACAAGAATATTGGCTTTTTTGTGAAGAAATGCAAAATTATTTATAAGTCTGGTGCTGACTGTCAGTCTGTGGATTGCTCTAATTTGTTTTTAAATTTAAATTTGACCTTATTTTTTTCCTAAAAATTTGTATATATAAAATAAGCTAAATCAGTTTAGCATAAATAAGTAAAAGAGTTACAGACGGTCAGCCTCGATCACTTTATATTCTACAGCATTATATAATGGCATTAAGGTGGTACTTTAACACCAATATATAGTTCTTATTATATGGGAACTATAATGAATTAATCCTATATTTTGTTAATTAAGGAAAATCAAGAAATTCAAACTTTTTCAAAATTAATTACACTATATATGATAAATTTTTTTTTTTGCGTCAACGGTTGCAACGAAAAATGAAAGCATGCCATCAGATGAAGAAAATCTCCAAAGGGTTTTGCAAATTTAGTTCAAATTTCGATTTTAGTATAAAGCTGGTCTTAGATATTATGTAAGATTTTTATTAAATGCCCTTCCTTTCTTACGACCACTTTTTTATAACAAGATTGTTTGCATATATACATACATATATATATATATATATATATATATATATGAATTTGTTAATAATAAATAACCTACAATATACAAAATTAGCTTACTTATTGAAATACTCGTAGTTTTCTTTCAAATCCTGACGGAGCCAGATTATAAACAATGAAACTTTTGCCTAGTCAGGACAGCCTTAAATTAGCTTAAACAAAAAATAAATTTTAACATTAAATGAATCAGAAGGCAGTAAAGATAATAAATGCTGTAAAGAAGAGTTCATTGTAGTGCAAAACCTTAATCGCGAAAATCTAAAGTTTCGTGACTATATCTCCATTATTAAAGAAATGCAAGCATTTTTAATTCAAAAAATGTACCGGATACCCGGATATATATCGTAGGGTTAAAAAACATAACTTTAAGAAATAACAAAACTACATGAATTGAATTACAACGCTAATACTTTGAGCGAATTTGCGTTACACTTGTACATAATTCTCTAGCTTAGATCTTTCGTCAAAATTTGCATTTATTTTGGATAAGTTATATGTATATCTATTTACTTTTTCTAAGTAAATACATATAACTAACCACTAATATTTATATCAGTGTTGGTCACATTATATACTTCCCTCTGGCCGTTGTTGCATTCTGGTACCGATGGCAAATACATACAAACGTTTTTATTCCATATGTAAGTGTTTAAAACTTTATTTGCTAGTTTGAATTCATACATATAAATAAACTTGTATTTATGTGGGCGATTACCAAAATGTCGTGTTAGATAATATTGGCTATCGTTTTATAAAGTATATCCTTAAACTCGTATGCTCCTGTTCATTCACTTTATTCTTCTTCTTTTACTTTTTATCTTTTTTGCAATTTTAATATACCAAAATCTCAACTAATTTTTTTCCCTTCTTTTTTCGTGTTGTAATACTTACTTTTTGTGTGGTTTATTTAGTCTGTCGATCCATTTATTTTTTGCTTTAAAATTTACAAAAAAAAATAATAATAAAAAAAAAGAAATGTCTTTTTGTCTGTAAAAATAAATTACCATTGAGTATAATGCTCTCTGGTCTGTCTATACACATGTAGGTCTTTATGTATCTGAATTATATAAAACCCTTTTTATATAGTTTTTCTTTTAGTGTTTGTATCTAAAGTCTTATAAACGGACATACATACATATGCAATATTGTATAAAAATATTTATTTAAGTGTTGGTTTGTGTGAATGACCAAATAAATTTATATAATATTGCATGTTTGTAAAAGATGCATGTTCATTGAATATGATTTTTTTTTTTTTGCCTTTCGTCTCTTTTGTAAGTTATAACATCGACCAGCCATTTTGGCTACTATTTCACAAAGTGATTCTTGTTTATTTTTTGTGCTTGTTATTTTTAATTTTCAAGTTTGCTTGTGTAAATATTAGTGTGCAAGCTCATGAGTTTGTGCATGTGATATCATTTGGTTGTTGTAATCTAAAATTAAGTGTAAGGAAACACTTACAATTGAGCGGTAGACCGCAATTAACACAAAACTTTATTTGTCTACTAACTATATATTACGTGTATGAGGTTTTCTTGTTTTTTGTTACTATAAATAGAATAAAAAGTATCAAAAATATACCTGAAATAAATATTAAATACATTTTTAATGCGATTTAATTTCTTTTTTTTTTTATTGCAGGTTGGTTGACTTGAAATTTTTGAATGGACTAAAATATTCTCTTTTGCTATGTATGTTTTACTATTGACTTTAAATAAGTAGAAAATTATGTATTTAATAGAACTTTAGAAACATAGGCCTATTCTAAGTTATACATCGAATAGAGATGGTAAATGTGTATTCAAACGATTAACCGTCATTCGGTTATCGGATTAATCTTAGCCGATAAACTTTTGAAATAATTTAAAGCTGCCTATTTTCGAATAACGAAAAAACCGAGTAATATGAACTGAATAAGAGATTAACCGAAATTTAGTTTTCAGGAGTTATAAATTTAAATTTTTTTAAACAAATTTATATCACCTACATCTCTTTTTAAAATGTCTGTTATACTTACCAACTAACTTGAAATTCCTAAAAAACGAGATCGATTTAAAAAAAGAAATCTGACAATCGGCATCCGGTAAATACCTTTTATTTTGTATATGAAACCTATATAGAAGTACGTATACAACAGGGACAAAGCTTTTAAAATTTGTGCGAAAAAAAGTTCGCATAGCTTATCCGTTTAGGTCATGGAAAAATATTAAGAAATGCGGAATTAGATCAATGTGTAATATATTGTAATCAGTTGATTCTTTTATTTAAATTTAAAACAGTCCTCTTTTGTAAAACTATATATATATATATATATATATATATATATATATATATATAATCTTTTGTTTATGAACATCTACATTTCCATTACCCACTACAAACTCCAACTATTTGTATGGTCAATTTCGTATTACTCATGTGATGTACCTTAGCAACATCTGTTTTGACAAAATTATCCTGTTTTTATCTATCAACGACATTTGACCTAAATTTATGATCCCGATCAATTATATCTCCCGCCGTTTTTGTATCTATGCAAGATTTATTCAAAGTACAATTTGCTATATTAAAATAGAAAAACAAAAATGCAAATTTTGCGTAATCTTCAAAAATTCCATAAAGTTTTTTAATTAAATTTATTTTTATTTTCAAACTCTTGAGACTATCTACTGTAAAAAAATAAAAATTTTGAATCAATATTTGAAAAATGATCTGTTGAAAGATTGCACAACAACAGAATAAGTGTAGATTTTATCCAGAAAATCCTATTAGTTTATATAAGGTCGCGTGAAAAAATGAGAAAAATGTAAGCAATTTTTAGCCCTTTTTCTAAGTTTTTAAGTAATGAAACTTATAGCGCTTAGATTTTGTACTGCATTAGTTTCAAGTCTTGTGAGTTCATGTCTGTAGCCCGTTTGTTTAAAATAGTATTACCACAAAACTTATTAAAGATTAGTCAGTTTCAGCCGGTTTAAAAATTGTTGATAATGACCCCTATACTTTTGCACTACTTCCAAAGTATTAATATCAGAAAGTGTACGTTTTCTTGTGCTGAAGACACAAACAGCATCCATAGATATTATTAAACAGAAATTCAAATGAATTATAGCAAATAAACATTGAGTATTTTTGTAAATTCTTGTTACCTTAAGAACTGTTTTAAACAAACGAGAAATATGCTCCTTGCAATTTTGCATGAAATCAGTGAACAGGTATCAAAAAAAGAGAATGTTTTTCAATGACAAGCCTCTGATAAATTCATTAGAAATGATACGATTATGCTCTGCTTCTGGATCACAAGATCAGGAACTTAGTGCCTCTTTTGGATGATATTTTTTGCCATTGTTCGGTTACTAACCGAACGAATTTTAACCTCGAATAATTATTTGTCAAATTAAACGATTAATATGAAAACCCGAATAATTACATTGGTAAGGTTACTAAAATCATGAGCAAAATAAAAAATTGTAGATCTGGTGAACGCAGAGAAAAAATACGTTTCTGGTTACCGTAACCTAAAAGCAACATATTATGATTGGAATATATGATTACAATTATACATTAGTATGTTTGTAAATATTTATTACTATGATTCCATTTTATCATATTGTGGTTTTGTCATACCATGATTCTATTTTATCATATCTTGATATCATTTTATCTTGTTTTGATTGCATTTTATCATACTATGATTTCAACTATTTGAATTCCATTTTATCATATTATGATCCCATTTTGTTATATTATGATTTCATTTTATCATATTATAAAGCCATTTTATTTTATTATGATTTCGTTTTATTATATTACATTTTACCATATTATGATTTTATTTCATCATAATGTGATCAAAAATTATAAGTTTCCTTTAATAAAAAAAATTTTAAAACAAAACACATTAATTCGATATTATTATTTTCATTCTTTGTTTATTAAGCACTTTTTGTTAGCTATAAAAATTAAATAACTTATTAATTATTTATACTATTAATTATTTAAAACACTAATTATTTGCTTATTTAAATATTTACATAGGAACTTAAATCAGCAGACAGACGACATTTATATGCTTTTAATATTATAATGCCACCTAATTTTTTATATTTTTTATTTCCATTTAATTCGTTTTTATTTTTCGGAAATATTCAGCATTTGGTCACGAATTTTGAGTAAATTTTTGAGCACTTATTGTTCACAACTAAACTTATTGCTCACTGAAAACTGATACACAAAAATAAGTATTCATTAGTTGTGTTGTAAATAATATGATTTAAAAGAAAACATTCAATACTTGTGCAAAACAAAACATTCTCCAAAAATAAACATTTAACAATTGTATAAAATATAATATGGTTTAGAAACAAATATAGACATTGGTGACATTTAATGTTTGTACAAATAATGTTGTCTTGCATTCGCTTCGAATAAAAATATTTAAAAACTTATTATTATTGTAGTCAACCATACTAAAATTTTGATTGAGGGTAACCATTAAATTTTAGAACTGAAACAAAAATGTTATCGTGAACATATTTTTATATAAATCAATGAAAAATAACCACAAAATCATAATATTGTTGAGGTGACGATGCCTTGACATACCTCTTCTTTGCGTGTGACCTTTATTAAGATTGAATATTATGTTATATGAAATACAGTACTTTTATATATAAGTATTATTATTTAAAGGATATTCAAAGTTCAATTTTCTTATTTTAATTTATTTTCTTTCAATAATTATATCCCTTGAACGTGTGCTTCAATTTAAATAAATTTCTACTAAAATATTTTGACAAATTTATTTTAATTTAATACTTTACTTAAATATATTTCTAAAAGCATTATTTACTTATATGTATTCTATTTGTTTGATTTTCTATTTATTTATTTATTTTTTTTTTTTTATTTCTTTTAATTTGTTTTTTGCATTTTTTTAGATTTTAAAAGTTTCCAACCAATTTATTTTGTATTGTTTAATTTATCCTTTTTACCTTTTTTTCTTTTAGTTATTCATTTGTTTTTCTATTTTATTTGCAAACAAATTGAGAGAAAAAGGAAGAAGAACAATTTTGCATAGATTTGTGTAATTTTGTTTGACTTGTGTGTTTTTTTCCTTTTGGCTTTAGTATTATATGATGAAATAAACACGAAGCAAAAAAAATAAAAATGGAAAGATTTAAATAAAATAAAGTTTAATCAAAGTATATATACTTCTGGTCATGCTTTCTTAAGTTCCTTATTCAATTATCAATGTGATTTTTTATTTTTTCTTAGATTTATTTATTTATCTATTGGATTCATTTTTTAGATTCTTCCCTTATATTTTAGTGCTTCTTTAAAATTTTGGTATTTGCTATATAAATTTCTTTTTTTTTGATTTTTAAACAAAATAAAAAGAATGGCTCTTAAGATTTTTTAGTTTATGTTCGAATTTTGTTTAAATTTTTTTACTTTTATTTTTTGTCTGGCTCATAAAGTAAATGAAGCGTTTCGAAATTTAAGCACATTTGTATAAGTTTGCGGAGAAAAAATAATAATTTTGAAGGGGTTTTTTTAACGTTGGGAATTTTTCCTTCTAGGTTCATAGTGTGGAAAATAATATGGGATTGGATATGCCAAAAAAAAAAAAAAATCACACAAGCAATGGCCATTTTTTGCTTGATTGGTATGTTCCCTATGAAATTTTAAAATATATAAAAATAAAACATCGCTTTTTTATAGGATTTTTTAATTCAGCTTATTATCATATTCATTAGATTGTTACCAGCTTTAACGAATATAATTGTTTTCAGAATTTTTTGGAGTTCGAGAGGAGTCTGGAAGCACCAAGTGGCAAAACTTATAAAATTTAGTCCAATTTACAAAGACCGTTCAAAGTGTTGTCTGATTTAGTTTGTTATCATAAGCTCAATAAATTTATAAAAGCAATCGAATGTTAATCAATATTTTATCCACGTTATGAATTAAATACTTATGTTGCACTAAATAAATGATTTTCCATTTTTTTTCTTTTAATTATTAGTGACACAGTATTACATATTTATTAAAAACTTTATTTAATAATATTTATTTTTTATTTCCCTTCAAATAGGTTTCCGTTTTCCGTTAATAAAGGCCTTCATTTTCTTTTTTTTTTTTTTTGCTAATAAATTTAATTAAAATAATTTTATTTAAATTTACATTGCGATGTTATTAAAAAAAAAAATTATTGTGTATTTAGAAAATTAAAAAATCTGCTTCAAATAAAAATAAAAAAATTATCTATTAAAAAATATACTTATTGTTCCTGCATTACTTTTAATCTGTGTTGTCTTTTAGAAATTTTCTTGCTATTTTCTATACAAATCATCCTAAATTATTTCAAAGAAGCACATTACATACTGAAAACTTATTTAGTCTTATCGCTAAAAATATGTTTAATAAAATGGTATATTTCCTTTAAACGTAATATTATTTATTTAAATGCTATCAAGGATAATTTAAGAATTTTACAGTTGTTCATTAAACAAATAAATACTATCGATTAAATTGTAAATATCAAATACATTTCCTGCGAGTTTGGTCTCAAAATTTTTGACAAAAAATTGAACAATTATAATGGAGCTCAGAACTTATACGTTAAAAATAAAGATAAAATGTCATGAAAACACTTACACCTTAATACTTTTAAAGTATTGAATTTTAGAATTTTTACTAATAACGTATTTTTTAAAAATTGGTCCTGAATAAAAATATTAAAAATACTTTCATTAGTTGAAAATATAATTTAAAATGTAAACTAAAAAAACGAAGCCAATTTTTATATCATGTAATTTTTACATGATTACAAGAGTACTATTTAAAAAGTTATTTCTGTTTTTTAATTATTTTTTATACGATTTGTTCTTAAAAATTATTAGCCATTTTTAAAAACTTTTTTAACTACTTTTTAACCATTGTTGGTTAAAAAGAAAAGATAACACTGCTCTTAACACAATTACTAAAATGAAGAAGAAATAATAACAAATGAAATGTTTAAATATGTATGAACATTTCCCCCTATAATTGTTCTTTTTTTATGTAAAAATATAATGTGCAAAATATTAAAGTGATCGGCTGTCTCTAACACGTGCCGTATTTATATGGGAAAATTTTGACTTTTTCTCAGTTTTTTGAAAAAGTTTGCTCATACCAACTCTTCTTTGCAATTTAATGTAAAAGGATTTGTGTCGATATCTCTTATAAATTCGCTCTACCTTAGATTTTAATTTTGCGCTTTTCGTTAAAAGGAATTTTTTGGTGATTTTTTTGAACTAGTATACAGATTATTGAAAATTATTACATATATTGTATAACATAGATTGTAAAAAATAAATTTCGAAATTGATAGTGCATTTCAACAATGCTAACCTCTAAAATAGGAGTTATATTTCACATAAAATCCTTAGGAATTCCAAAATTTGTCTTTTGACCCTTTTGATTTAAGGGTTAGCATTTCCATAATCTACATTATCTTTTATGTTTAAGTTTTTAATAATCTGTATACTAGCCCTAAAAATTTGGCTCCACAACACAAAAAATTAAATCCCTTCAAGAATTTTGCTATTGAATTCAACAGGATCGGTTTATAAATGGCGGCGTCATTTCAAAAAAACGTTTTTATAAGCCGGTTTTCAATTTTTCTAAGCTTCTATATAATCTAGAGACTTCGTATTTGCAAAGAAGATTTGAAATTTTTTTTCTGAAGTTTTATGCCGAAGAAATGAACCAAATCGATCAAATAATAACCGAGATATTGGGCAAAACGCATTTTTGACATTTTGAAGCCCTGTCATAAATATTTGTTTAAATATTTTTAGTAATTGTTTCTTTTTTTTTTAATTAACCATATCGGTCCATAAACAACAGAATTATAGGCAAAAATCTAAAAGAAATATATAAGAACATAGTAATTACTTTTAGTGTTGTTGTTTTTTGTACAAACACTGGTTGTTGATTTTATAATATACAATGTATATACGTTAGAGGGTCCCGAGGAGACGCTTTTCTGTGATTTCCTTGAAGGAAGACATCTCAAACGACAAAAAACAATTAAATTCATATTAAGTTCCCTACCAACGATTAAAAATCTCAAGTCTAGTCCTTTTTTGCCAGAAAAAAGGTTTCGACTTTTTTCGTGAAATAGGTCTCAAAAAATAGCAAATTTGCTTTTATTATGAAACACTTCTTATCCATTTTGCAAAAAAAAAAAATATATATATATATATATATATATATATATATATATATATAATATATATATATATATCAAACTTTTTTTGCATGATGTACTAAAATGAAGGTTTATGGGTTAACATATTTTGCGAAAAAAAAACCTTATTTTTTCATTAAAAGATAAAAATTACGTATTTTTTGATACCCATTTTGATATAAAACACAAAACTTCATTTTGGACAAAATATTCTAGAATAGTGACTTTCCATCGCTGTTAGGGAACTGAAGAACAATTTAAATTTTTTTAATATTTTCTCCAAATTTAGCTCATTAATACGCATCGTTTGAGGGGCCTTCTAGTATACATTCAGATCATATTTTATGTGTTGTTATTTATTTATTTCTTTTAAGGAAGCAACGCTTGGTATAATAGTTTAATTTTGTATTTACATTTTTGTAGTTTGGAAAAAATTTAGATTATTTTTGAAATATAAATGTGAAAATATGAAAGCATACTTGAAGGCGTAAATTTTGTTGTCTATAAAACACCATAGTTTTTTAACTTTTTTGAAATTTTTTAACAAAATTTTGAAAAGAATTTAAATTGGTTGTTTGAAACACCCGTAATAAAAGTTAACTTTTTTAATAACACATGAATAGGAGACTACATTTTCCTGCAGGATTCAAAGCTTATTTTTCAGCAATTATGGTTCAAATTTGACTTAAAGCATATTATTTTAACATTTATAAAAAAATAAAATTTGTCTCTACTTTGCTTACACAAGTATTCGAGAACATGTTAAGGCACCCATAGACACATACTGCATAGAGATATAAAACAAAAAATTTTTAAGTATTTTTATATTTTTTGTTTTAATTTATAACGATAAAAAAATAAAATAAAAAATCATAAATGATAAAAATAGCAATGCAATTCACTAAAAATAAATAAATAAATAATACCGTCTGCAGTATGAGTTCATTGTAAAATCAAAATGATTTTGATTTTTCATACAGCATTGCCAATGTGACGCGCGCATTGAAAAGCTCTCTCAATTTTACTAATACATTCTTATTGCAGAAACTTATGCAGTATGTGTCTATGGGGTGCTTTAATGGTCTGGGAAATTTTAAATTATTTTAATATTTTATAACCGATTTTAACTTTTTTTGTCTTGTTTGATAGATAATTATATTTAGATTGTAGTTCCTTTACAATAAATTGCAAGAAAAGAGTTGAAAACATTTGATAATAGTTTTCAAAAAAAGGTGAAAAAATCAAAATTTTCCCATATGAATGCACCCAACAAATTTCGATGCGGTACATTCAATCACTGGCACAGGTCGAAATTCAAAAGTCAGTCTTTTTTTTTTTGAAATAGTCTAATGTACATACAACACTTAATATAATTATAATTTATAATATTTTTTTTTATAAATTAAAAAAACTATTGAAATTCTGGAAAAAAACACGGTATGATGAATAACAAACATCTTGCTGCAATTCTGACTTCGTAGGCGAGTGTGGTAAAGAAAATGTAAAAGTATAATATTCTCTTCCCCTCTCTCTTCTATGAACTCAGTATTGCAGAAAAAAAATTACTGTGTGTGAATCCCGAATTAGGAAAAATTTTATAATCTGTAAAAAAAAAATCATGAATATTTAGTTTCAGACTAATTTCTTCCTCCTACACCTTCTTGGGGTGATACTACATAACGAGCTTCAAAAGAAAATCTTTCCGAAAATCAATGCATTTTTTACATGTATAATACCGAAATCGATAACAAACAAAATCGATTAAATTTTGAAAACATGTATAAGAAAAAATATAATTTAATATTGTGTGTGTGAGTATACGATTATATGGCTATAGAAGAGCAAAAGTAAACTGTTTATTTATTATTCCTTCGACTTTCAAACATATCGTCTTCATTGTATTTGCATAACACACTGCTCTATATTGATGGCAATTAAGATAAAGTGTTCATTTTATGCCAATGTAATACAATAGACCGCATATTTACAAAGAGTCTCCCACTCTGGTTTTACAGATAAATACCAGTTACATTAAATTCTTGCTATTCAAAATTATTCAAAGGAAAATATTTTACAAAGACTATGTTGGTATGAGGAAAACCAAAATATTTACATTTATACGTTTATTACAATAGATTAAAATCATTATTTGAAAACGTTTTTCTGCCACATTAACGCTTTTGTTAAAACTCTAATGATCTTTGAACAGCAGCCGCAGAGTGGTAAAGCAAAGAAGAAAAAAATAATAAATATATATATTTTTTTAACGCTAAGGTTTATTCCCTTTTTCATGCAAGAATTGTTTATTGAGTTTGCAATTTAATCGATAATAAATTCTGAGTTACAAGTTTAAAGTTCACGCAGACTCTGAAAATTACATTAATGAAGTGGGAGTTTGAACATTTTTTTCTTTTTAATTTTATTTAGTTAAGGTGAAAAAAGTTGTTGAAATTAATAAAGTTTTATAATAAAGTACAGCAGCAACAACACTTTGTCTGCTCTGAAAGTATACAATAGTTTTTGAATACGTAAGGATTTCAAATATGTATATATTTCCTATGGAAAAATTATTATAATAGTAAAATAATTCTGTAAAGAGTTAGTTTTTTATTGTATACTTTTAAATAAAGTTATGCTAAAGGTCTATTTACTTTTTGTTTTAAAAAAAATACGAGGAAGTTATAAATTATACAATTTTTTGAAGAAAAAATAATTTTATTATTTAAGTACTTTTTATTCCATTATGAGGAAAAAATTTCTTGAAGCTTCTTTATGATGGACAATAATTACTACAAATCAGAATTTCAATATTTTGCATACAAAAAGAAAAGAGTATGCAATTTTTATTAATTTTGTAAAAAAATATTTCGAAACTTTTTCCAATCAATGACGGCTTATGCATCAATATTTTTGCAAAATATGTAATTATTATTAACATAACAATGTCAAAATTATGATTTATTTATTACTAATTTTGAGATGAAACTAATCTTTATTGAAAAAAAAAAAAAAAAATAGACAAGTGATTTTTAATTGCTGGTTGGAAACTGGAGATCTTTTTTTTAATTTCTTTAGTATATTTCCTATATTCTGTAGAAATTATCCTTTCTACAAATCTTTTTTCCAACCAGACCCTCATCTAGAATCGATATGATTTTGTTCTAATAGAACCACTCAATAAGAAAAAGATCCATCCTATTGCTTTAATATGAGGTCACTGTATCTTGCGACCTGTTTAAGCTAATTTTTTTTAAGAATAATTATGAATCATACATTATGAATGACTATTTTTTTTCTTTACTGAAAGACTGAGAGTAACTGCATATTTTCGAGTTTTCTTATTTGTTTTCAACTTTTTGTATTGCTTATATTTCAGAATAAAAATATGTGCGCCTAGGGATCCGCGGAAAAGAAAACAATTCTGAAACAAGTCCTTGAAATAAAATACGATGGAAACTCCTTACTAAACGTATAAGTACATTATAATCCGGTAACGTTGAAGCTAAACAGAGCGAGATACACAAAGAGACGTTTAAATATGTGCTACGAGATAACTTTCTCTGGCAGAGATGCCAGATAAAATTTAAAAGAAAACCATTCCGCTTTGTGAAAAAATCTTTTTTTTTTCTATTTTCGAAAAAAAAATCCTTTCAACTTTCCCTTCTTCTTAAAATTGCTATTTTTGTAAATAAATTTGTATACAAAAAATAAATTTTTTTTATGTATATTTGTTTTGCCTAGTACTATAAATATTCGGAATAAAAAAATACAGTGTTGTCAGTTTAGCCTTTTTAGAGATAAATCTAGACTTTTTATTTTGCTTTCAGCCTCAAAATTTCCATTCTATCTTCTAGCTTTCTTGCTAGTCTTTCTTAATTCTTAAAACTGCCTTTAAAAGACTAACACGTTAGTATTTCATCAATGAAGAAAGTAGTTTATTATTTGCCATTACTAATTTCATTTTTTGAATCATCCATTTAATCATTTTTATGTATTTATTGGCATAAAAAAACTTTATTATTTATATGTAATAATAAATTTTGCCTGCGGCGCTTCATTTTCCAAATTAAAAGTACATTAACTCATTTTGTTGAGTTACTAAGACGATTATTAAATAACCTTTTAATATACTTCATCACCAATAGGAACTATTTATGCAAATTATTTAAAAGAAATCTTATTAATTCGAATAATCACCCATTAATTTGGAAATGCTTAATAACAAAGGAATTATATTTCAAAAATTACTAAAAGTCACTTCAAAACATTGACTAATTTTTCATATGAAATATAACCCAAATTTTTTAGGCTATTTTTCATTGAGAAATTTTGTTGAGTGTTATTTATAAAATTATTAAAATTTCTTTAGAAAGGATCAAAACAACTTTTTTCTTGATTGAAGGTTTTTTTCTGTTTATAAATCATTAAAATTATTATTTTTTTATTTATTTATTTTTTTTTATTTAAAAAATCCCTAGACCTTGCCAAAAAATAAAATTCTCTCTCTTCGCTTTAAATTTTCTTTCAAAATTTCCTTAAAAAGGGAACTTATAGGTCGAAAGCTCTCGGACAGTTCATTACTCAGAAACCAGAATCATTTTCACTATTCTTGGCCTGAATTACACAAAACAATAATAACTGTGCTGAAAGTCTCTCCTATCCCCCAACCACAGAAAATCTCTTAAAAATGCGGTTAACACTTAAATTATGGAGAAAATCCAAGTAATTTCTAATCAACGTTACGGTTAAGAATTTTTAAAAAGTGTCATAAAGGGGATTTTTTTAAGGGCCCAACTGCCAAAAAGGCGCCTCAAATTCCGTTTATTTGATAAAAACAAAAAAATATTGTGTTTTAATAAAAATTACTAAATTTAATTTTATTAATAACAAAATAATTTATTTCTAATAATTTTTATTACTGCAAAAAAAAAGGGATTTCTTCATAAAAACAGTTAACATAAAATTCTCTTTTTATTAATTAAACTTCTGTACGAGATTTTCACGCCGGTCTTACAAATCCCCGTCTAACAAATTCAGGATTAAAAGCATGGATTCACAAGAGTTGACCTTAAGTCTGTTGGACAATTTATTTTTCATTAGTGATAATTTAGAAAAAAGACTTTCCACCGAAGCACTGCTATGAGCTAAAGTAAACATATAAATTAGAATATAAGAATTCAGCAAATATATTTTTTCTTTTAAAAATCCGGTCGAAAAATATTCGGAATTTGATGAATTTGATGAATAGTTGTTCATAAACTTTATCATTATCTTTAGTTTTTAAAACTTTCGGTTCATTTATAAATTGTTTTGGGTTCATTTTTTAGATTACTATACTGGGAAACAATATCAATTACTTCCTGGATTGGAATTAAAATATAATGGGTAGAGATATTTCAAACAATTTAGTTTTTCATCTTTTAGCACATAGCCTTGAAAAAACATTTAGTTCCATTTAAAAAAAAGGGGCCAAAAAAGTGGCCAAACGGCAATGCTGTTTCTAATTTTCATGCCGCTAATTTACTGCCAGAAAGATTTTTGAATCAGTGATGTAGAAATACGCGTTACATCAAGATTTATTTTCTGTAAGAATATTGTGTACCTATCTTTTATGGTCATCGATTGAGAAGAGAATATGAAATTCATTTTAAATGCGATTTCTTGAAGTAAATGAGCAATAAACGTATAATACAAAAATAAATTTTCATACTTGATGTTATAAATTTTATAAATTTTTGATTATAATTTGTCAAATGTGACCGAATAAATTTTTTTTATTTAGGTTGCCAAAGCTTTAGTACTTGAAAATTTTCTGTAAAGGCTTTTATGTTCTATTTTGCCTTAAGTTTGTTTTTTTACCGAAATTTATATCCTGGTATTTTTTCGTCCGGGATTCGGCATTTTACCGAATTTGCCATTCGCAGTAATAGTAGTATTTGCCATTGAAAAACTGTCATACATTTATTGAAAAATATTTTTTTAAGTACAGTATTAACTCGATAATTGACTGCAAACCCCCATCATGGATTATAGATATTTTTTATTTTTTTCTTAATTATAATATATTACTTAAGTATTTAATATGTGAAACAGTGAAAGTATAAAGTTCAAACCTTTCATCTAAAAACATTCCCTATTTTAAGTTTTTACCAGTTCTTATTTTATCCAAATTATATGTAAGTATTGTTTTTTCTGAAAGAAGGTATTAAAAAATACTTCAATGAAAATCAAAGAGTACAACTACAATTCTAATTTTAGTTTTCAGGCTATGCTAAAATCTAAATAAAAAAAAAATTCCACTTTATATTTACAGAGTTGCAATCAGTCCGTATTGCAGTTTAGTGTGTAGAAAATTAATAATAATAATAATAATAATAATAATAATAATAATAATAATAATAATAAATAACTAAGTAAACAAGAAATATATATGAGGTCTTTAAAAAAATTTCGAAACACTTTGAAACCGACTTTTTGTGTCTTGTATTTTTAAAGTTTGTTTTAAAAACAGTAAAACTATTGGGTTTGATATAGATCTGATAAAATATCTAAGAAATGCAAAACAGCCATTTACACCAAACAAAATGTGAAAAACTGAGTTGAAAATTTCGAAGATTTTTTGACTAATTTCAGTTTTGCACTGACAATTTACATCGTTTAGATTCAAACTATTAACCAGTCGAGAAACAGCACTTAGGAAATTCATATGTTACATAACAGGTAACTTAATTATCTGGTGAAAAGTTATGCGGTGATAAAATTTGAAACCAATAATTTACAATTTTTAAAATTTTTTTATTTTTTTTATAAAAAATTTGTGCGCATAATAGAAATTTAATTTAGAGAACAGAATTTTTAAGGGGAAGTGATTCTCTACATTTTGAGATACATTTTGTTGATGTCAGGAAACCAGACAATGAATAACATCATCACAAACTTCCGTATAATTGGCGTAAATGTTTGTAAAATTTATGTTTTTTGCTACTGAAAAATACCGCTTTGCCCAAAATGTCCCGTAAACCGATTTTTTTTAGTAAATAACACTTTAGTGTTTGAAAGATTTTAAAATTAAAAAATTTATGAAATTTTCAAATTTTGTTCCGAACTTTTTAAGACTAAATATGACTCTAGATTATCGAAATATATACATAAAACATCCTCTTAATGGTTAAAATTGATAACGTGAAAAAAAATTAAGAATCGTAATTTATACCGACTACAGCGGCATTCTTTCAAATGAAAACATTTTATTTGAAATTCAGGTGGCGTCAAAAGATTTTAAAAATTTATAATTGCATGGATCAAAAAAGTTATTCTTAACATCAAAAATTAGACCCACATATTTCGCAATATAGTGAAAATAAGATTCATGTTTAAAATTTTACAAAACTTCACTTAAAAAATAAAATCACGCTTTTTATAAGGAATATTGTCATGAGTGGGAGGGTTTTAACGACTATATTTTAAAAACCAGGACAGATATGTTTTGGTTTCGTAAAGAAAAACATCTATTTTTACGATTATTTTGAAAGTTTTAAACCACCACAACATTTGGGCGCATTGATAAAAATTATTAACGCGAACAGACTTTGGATGCACAAATATTAGTTAATAAAACCGCAAATGGATGTTCGTGTCAAAAGAATTGTCTTTTTTTATATTTTTACTCGAAATTTTAAAATTTTTTGAAATTCCTCATATTTTGTTATAGTTTAACAAAACACATTTGATTCACTATTTAATTCCTTAGCAAACAAAGAGCTTAAAAAAGCAATCTCAGTTTTTTTTTTACTTTGTATTCTTGGCTCAGTAGAAGTCATCATTTTGAAATTTACCTTACATATTAAATATTTTCTTTCAACTATTTTGACTTAGTAATTAAAAGACAAATCGACATACAAAATTTACAAAGTTTAATATTTAAACTCATTAGTTTAAGAAGCAAAAGAAAAAAAAATTCCAAACGATGAAAAATAAAACACATTTACAGTCATTAAGAAAAACAACATCATCACAAAATAAGCCAGCGTACGGTATAGAAGTTACACATAGAAGAAAAAAAAACGGAAAAGAAATCAGCTAAAATTAAGTATTGTACTCATCTTCATTTTATGAAATTGCATTTTAAATGCCTTTCTACAACGCCTTTTTTTAATTTCTTTTTTCCCTCATTTTATTATTATTTTTTTTTTTATTGTTTTTGCTTTCTCCTTTTAAATGCTACTTCCTGCTGTTATGAACACTACACTTTTACTAATGAACTCTCATTTTACATTAAACGTGCAGTTTGCTTGCCCTCCAACTTCGTCTTGGATTAAACTTCATCTTACATTCTACACTCATACTTATATGTCAGCTACGGATGAATGAATGTTTGGATGGATAGATGGATGGATGGATGAATGTACAATGTCTTTGCCCGTCATCTTTTAAATTACATATACAAACTAGTAGTACCAACTTGCTTACACTTATACGCAATTTACAGTGTAATGGAAACATATTGTATGACTACTAATACTATATTCCATTGGCGTAGAAAAGTCTATACAACGAACACGAGTATGAATGTCAGAACGTTATAACTCTAGTATTAGTCACGACTATAATACTACTACTCGGTGTTGTAGTATAGCTTTCGTTCGTTGCTGTTATTAGATGCATTTCATATTCAAACTTACATTCAAACTTCAATATAATACACTCATGATTTCGTGAACTTCTCAAGGTCTATCATGTTCACTAAAAGGCGTATATAATATTTATATAACAAAAAAATAAATAAATAAATAAATAAATATATATATATATATATATATATATATATATGAAGCAGAACAAAGTACGAATTTGGTTTTTATTTCCTTTAAGTTATAAAAAATATTCTTTTAAAAATTAAACAATAATTTAATACTTATTAAATTCGTGAGTTAAGTTTTACCAATCATTTTAAATTTTGATGCTGTGAAACATTGCAAGATTCCATTTTTATATAATATTTCAATAAACTAAAAAATATATATTTAATTTTCCATCAAATTATTTATGAAATACCTCAAGAAAGGTAATTGACATGTTCTTAAACTAAAACTTTTAGCTTTGCAAGAAATATTCACAAAAAAAAAAAAAAAAACGTAATAATTTTCTTAAATATCATATCCTAGGAGACATGAATTTGTAATGCATTTTCTTTTATTTTTTGCTCATCTGCTAAAAATTCTATCTCAAGTCATTGCTTTAAGGATTTCTATTATAGTTTCACATTATTTAAACTATAAAATGTCATCCATTAGCACTTTTGTAACCATTACATGTTACACATTTTAGCTGAATGCACTAAAAACGTGCTTAAAAAAACAAAATCGTTTATTTGCAAAAATAAAACTAAAAAAATAATAATAATAGAACTGAACATATTTTTTTACACATTTGGAGATTTTGTGATAGCAAATAATTTATTTAATGTATTAAATAAGAGCTATGCATGTTAGTAACATTTACTAAAAAAATCTATACAATGTTTTTTCCTTAAAAACTTGCTATGGTGATGATGAATAAGTTGACTATGTTTGTAATGAGAATGAGAAATGAGAAGACAATAATCAAACAAAATAATGTTTTGTGATAAAGTAACATTTTTAATACATTAAATAGCAGTCAAAACACATACATAGGCAAGCATATATAAACAAACAATTTTAAACGCAAACATATAATAGTGTAGATACTTACATATGAAAAACACAATCTTTGGCAAACGCAGTTAAGCTTGTGTAATGTTTCAGTAGATTTGTTAAAATAGTAATAATAGTAATTATAATAATAATAATAATAATAATAATAATAATAATAATAATAATAATGATAATAATAATAATAATAATAATAGTAATAATAAAAATAAAAAAATTTTTGACAGGAAGGAATAAACTGCATTTAGTAAAATATATAAAATAATACCTTCAGAATTTAGAAGAAATTTGAAAATAGATTTAATGTATGAAAATAAAATCGATTTTTGATTAAAAGAACGATCAACTTCGTTTGTGGATTGTGTGGAGATTTATAAAAAATGTCAATTTCTTGACGGATAGTCATAATTTTTTTTTTCATATTTTTTATTCATATAACCTATGGAGCCATTCAGTCTTTATCATTATTATTTTTTCCAATTTCAAAAACATCACGATTTACGTTTTTATAAAAGTTAAAAAATCCGACAAAAACCATAACATTAAATTTTAATATATCTTTACGACGTAAACGACGTCTAAAGATATAATGCAATAATGCAAGTAGTGTAAACCGAAACCGGAAACCGGTTAATCGGGTTACGTATAAATTTTATTTTCAAATAATTTGACAAGCCGGTTTTTTTCTGTCGGTTAACCGGTTTTTTATGAAATGATCCTTATTTTATTTTTGTTTACTAAATTAATCTATACTTCCCATTTTTTATATTTGCTAATTGAGCCTTATTTATGCATTAAAAATATAAAATTTTATAAAAACAAAATTTGTACGAAAATTGAAAATTTTTTGAGTAGTTTACGTACGAATGTTATTTTTAAAAAGCTCGCTTTTTGTACTGTATCAGGCACTTAATTATTTGAAATTATTTTTTATTTTCATTATGAACTAATAAAGCTTTAAGGCTAGTTTTTTTTTTTTTTTTTTTTTTTTTTTTGGTATTCCCAATTTGAGCCCCAGATGGGATTTGCATTTTTTTTTTTTAATAGATTTAAACTACTTTTTATCAACAAAATCTAGGTAAGAAGAAAATTTTGAGTTTGTCGTTTGTCACAAGAATAAGATGAATTTCAATAAATAGATATATAGGTAGAGTTGGATCAGAAGAATCATTATCAGAATTCAATTCAAAAAATATAAAATTTAAGCTGCCGAAGAGAGATATGACTTTTTATTTTTATTTTACTTGTCATTACAAATGATATGTATTATAAGTGTACTTTCATTAGTAAAAATAAATTATTTACAATGTATTTTTGAAAAATTTTCTACCCCTTCGATTTCAATTTTCTTTTAATATGCAATAATAATTGTTATAGGACAACTTGGTCTACTAGTCTTAATATCTTTTACAAAAATAACCACCAGTTTTTTTATAAAAAATTTTAATTTTTTCATAATATTCTTATTTTTTTTTTTGGTTATTTTCATTCAGTAATTAATTTAATGTCATAATTTAAATGTCATAATTCCTTAATTCTATGTCGGATTTGGTTAATTTAAAATCCAGTACAAAGTTTATTATAATAAGTGCTGTAAATAATATTGTATAATTCAAAAACAGTATTTTTACTAAAGATGTGCTAACAACAAGAATACAATTTTCAGATGCGTTTTTAAGAAATTTGTACCAAATTTGTAAAAATCCTTTTGATTATAAATATTTTTGTTTAATATTGAAGACAAATATATTTATTACACAGTACATTCGCACTTATCCTGGGACAAAGTGGTATTATACCACAAATAACAAATAATGAAATATTATGACTAAAATTAATTTGAAAATAAATTCACAAAAAATAAAAAATACTAAAATTAAGAAAAGCATACCTATTTTTGTATGATAAAGTCTATAGGAATATTTTCCAAAAATTAAAATTAAAAATTTAAATAGTGGACCCATCTTGTCCCATAAAAATTTATATTGCAATTTTTAGTAAACATTTAAATTTTTATAATATCAGCGGGAGAATAAATTTTAAAGTGTAGACAATTTTCAAAAATGCATTATAAATGCAGTTTTAACCGATAATATTACTTTTAAATTGCCGCGTTTGAAGAGGACATATTCATTTTCTATATGTAATTCAAATCACTAAAATCCATTTACAGCTTACAGAGATATTGGTGTTTAAAGTTACATACTTTTTCGATTCTTTTGACTTTTTAAAAAACGAAAATTATAAATAAATTCACGAGATTTTCAAAATTAAAATATAAATAAAAAGGGGATAATCAAACGGCTCCAGAGGATATAAGTATATTGAATATTATTTGAATTTTAGGGCGTTCTTTCATGGAGTGAATGAATGTTATCTATTTTACCCACCATATGAGTGAAAACAAAAACATCCTATTTACACTATTATGGGTAGTTCCATTCTAAAACTTTTTTGTATAAAAAAATTCGACATGAGCCCGCAATATTATTAATCAAGATATTAGAAAAATATATATAAAAAATCAATTCGACTGCGCAAAAGATTTTAAAAATTGTGATATCTTAGAGCAATCTAAAGAGGAATACTGCAGAACAAATTTTCGCCTAGCAATGGAATTTTTACAAAATTCATTAATTCAAGGAGAGTCTTTATCAGGTGATTTAAATGTCACTGAATTAGTTTCATATTACTTTAAAATAGTTAATAAAAGATAATAGGTATCAGTCGCATCAAGTATTGGTATAGAAATCTATATATTGGTATAGAAATCTAAAGGAAAGGAAAACTAATCCATTTTTAGCAGCGAAAAATATTAAATAAAAAAAAGTAATATGTTAATTTGGCTCGATTTTTAGGACCCAAAGTAACAATTGCATTAATAGGAACACTAGTAATTTTTTACCTATTCTGAACATTATTTTATGCGTTTTAAATTTACGCACAATCTCTCGGTTTATATCTTTAATATCTTACGTAGTTTTTCTATTAACACAAATGTGTATAAAGGGTTTCAGGGCAAAAATTTTAATTCCTCCACCTGTTTAAAGATACAAATGCTCATGCTAGCCTGCATTTTACAGTAAGGCCTTCATAAATGTCTCATTCTTAACTTCTAAAAAATCTGACAGAACTTATAATATATAATATTTAATTGCATTAAGCAACAGCAAAACTATTCAAAAATCATATTATTATTATTACTTTTTTTTTTTTTTTTTGTTAATATTATATCTGTGACAAAACTACTAACTCATATTTTATATTTTTTCAGGATACCTAAAAAACTGTTTAAAATATTAACATTTTTTATAAAAATGTAAAATCTTTGTCCAACTATAACAAAAAGTGATCCGAAAATTATCTTATCTCGACTTAAAATGTTTTGTCCAAACTCTAAAGATATGTTATATAATATAAATGGTAAAATATTTTATTAAAAAGTGTAGAATACTTGTCGATAACTCTTCTTCAGAAGGTCCCTGGGCAGCTGTTTTTCAGTAAATTTTTCAGAAAGCCTGTTGGCCGCTTTTCTTTCGAAGGCCTGCCCGCAGTTTTAACTCAAGTGGTCTTTTAGAAGGGCTGAATCGGGAAGCGAATGTGAAGACCTTGACCGCAATGACGTCGCGTGTAAAAAATACACAGAAGGCTTCTTTTCCTTTTTTTCTCTACCGCTGGCGTAATTTTTTTAATGTAGTTTACATAACTTAGATTGATTAATATATATTAGATATAAACATTTTTAAAGCCGCGAAGTTCGAAGAATCCTTTTATTATTACTTTATATATTATATATATATTTAAAATTCTAATAATGGTATACTAGTCAGATACACCCTCATCCACAAACTATATTATGTTCCCTTCAGTAGTTTTTCACTGTATAGCACCGTGTTATTTAAACAATATTTTACTGTGTGTAAGATCTTATCGAAAATATTAAAAAAGTTAAAAATATTAACAATAACATAACTTTAAAAATTCCAAGCAACATTTGTGCTCTAATGAATAAAAATGAAATTGAAATGAAATATTTAGCGCTCAACGATTTGAATATTACATAAATATTCAGTTATTTCTAATAATGGAAAATGCCCGTATTTTAATTGATTAAAAAACTGTTTGTTGCGAATTATTTGAAGATTGCGGTTTGAACATCTTTCATAAAGTAAAAATCATGTGTACTTACGTTATTGTCTTTATAAATTATACCGGTGAGTTAGACCTAACTTGCAGCCTAATTCGTTGCATATATAAATCAATAAACAACAATAAGGAAAGACGCTGTGAAAATAAAATTAATAGTAATTAATAAAAAATTATTTGTTTCGTTATGGAAATGTTGAAAATTAAGTCTTTTGAGGAAATTTTAATAATGTTTACGTGAAAAATCGGCGGATTTTTTGTGTATAAATTAGTGAATTACATTTTGAAAACATTTTCTAAACTCTACAAACTTAAACTTTGTTGTAATCAGTTTTTTAATTTAAATAAATATAGCCTAAGTACTGGAAAAATGTAGTGAATATTTTTTGTGCCAAAGAGAGGGCATTGGACATGCGGATCGATTGGAATTTGGTATTTTCTAAATACTTCAAACGTAACAAAATTTCATGTAAACATTTTCAGTAGTATATTACTGATTAAGCAGAAAACAAAATTATATAACATTTTAACTATATAGCGAAAAAAATAAAAATCAAACGAGGAAATAAATCTCAAGAATTAGTATGTTTTTACATATACGTAACTGTAACAAAAACTGAACACAGAGTAATATTAGCAACTTAATAATAGTAATAGTAATATTAACAACTTAACTTTCAGTTGTAAATTCTAGAGATAAAACAATACAAATATATCTATTTTAATCAAAATAAAACATACACTATTCCATATCAATATTCTAAAAAGCGTATTAACCCGACAAAATAAAAATTTTAGTAAATATGAAACTTTCAACAAGTTCATTCAAGTTCAAGTATATTAAAGGGTCAGCAAACTTAACAACAGAGTGTCTCAAGAATATTATAAATTACTTGAAAGCCTACTCAAGTAATACCTTCAAAGAAGTTTAAGTATGTGTATTATGATATGACTTCAAAATAATTTCATAAAAGTCAATAGTCTTAGGAAAGTTACACACAATAATATATCTCAAAGAGATAAATTTTAATTTGCAACAGGGTAAATATATCAAAGTAAATAAATATTAAATTTTATATAAAAAGAAACAGCGACAAGTTCTTTTTTTCATTTTTTTTTTTTTTTTTATTTTCTTAATATTTAATGAGATATATAGACGGCAACATCAATGCTGCAGAGTTCAGTGACAAAAGTTCAAGCATTTTAATGTGTAAGTGAGCAAATAATGTGTACAAAAATATATTAGTATAAAAAACAAGTTAAAGCGCTCTATTCGGCTGTTCCGAATCTTTCATACCCTTTACCAACAAATAAAAGAAAATATTATGACTTAATATTTTCATATTTAATATAATATAATAATAGCATAATAAGCATACATATATTTATATATTTTTGTATGTATATCATTGTAGGGCAACACACACGACTTTACATTTGCGCTTGTGTGTGGAACATGAAAAAAACTGAAAAAAAAATGCAATTATGGAAAATAAAATTACCAAACTACAAAACATATATTTAAGTTAATCTAAACTGCTTTAACAAAATAGAGAGAGCAGCAGTCGAGCGAAGTCACACGAAGTAGTTTTAGGGTATGTGTGACACATCGTTGCGTAAGCAGCATTTTGTAATCTAACCCCGTAAGATAGGAAATTTACAAATAGCCACAAAAAAAGTAATAATAATAATAATAATGATGTATATAGAAACAAACTAACTACATATACAAACACCATAAACACCAATAATCATTGTTATACTGCTGTTGTGAACTAAACTGCTTGCTTACACAAAAAACAACAACAACATTACTAGTAGTCATTATAATGTTAAATATAAATGTGTGTGTGTATATTATTTACAGATATTTCAGTTTTTGGTCACTAACTCGTTTGGTTATGAGCCAATTTTGTTTATTAAAAAAATCCCAAATTTATAAAAATATTTATGACCAACCTGTATAAAATCCAAATCCGTAGCTTAAACAAGGGCTTCAAAAGGTTAAAATGCTTTTTGCCCAATATATTTTATTCGAACAGTTTAGCTCATTTCTTCAGCATAAAAATTCAGAAAAAAAAAATTACATATCTTTTTTTCAAAAACGATGTTCCTAGCTTATATAGAGGCTTCAGAAAATCGAAAATTGGTTTAAAAAGACTTTTCCTTTTTTTTTTTTGACATATCTCCACCATTTATGAACCGATCTTGCTGAATTTCAATAGCCAAATTTTCAAAAGGATTTTGGATCGTTTGATATATATATATTGATATATTATATACATCATATGACATTTTTTACAAGTATCCAGAAAATATTAACTTTTTTACTCTCCGGCGAAAATTGTGGAAATTACAAACGGAATGATAAACTTATATACACCCTTTACACCTGTGTGAAGGATGTAAAAAGAAGTGCTGCGTTTAGCAGATGGCAATAAAATATTTGTATAAAAAATTTATAAATAAATAGAGAAGATAATATGCTGTATAAATTATTAAGATTCTTAAGTGGATGCAGTTTAAAAGGAATAATGAACATTTAAAATGCAAATTCTAAAAATGTTGAAGGATTTTAAAACAGATAATTTTTTTGGATTAATCTACACAAATGTATCATCAGATTTACGTTGCTAAGGATTCATTAATAAAAGTATTATTATACTTCAATAATATACCAAATATAATATCCTTTATCTAGTTTCGCAAGCTGTAACATTTTTTATCTCACCCAGCAATAATTTTCAAACCAAATTTGTAAAATCTATTAAATTAAAAAAACAATTGAAACCATAAATGTTAACAAAAATCTTATCTTCTATTCAATTACAGGTATGTTCTAAATAATACACTGGAAATCTTCTTTTATATACGGGAATTACATGGGAGATTTTTGATAAAATTTTGTAATTTTTATTTTTTTTTAAATGCTTTAATTTAACTATTATGATAACTTTCGAAGAACCTGAATCCATTGCCAAATTAAACAAACATCCAGGAAATCATTTTTAATAGGAATCATTTTGATGTCTTGGTACATCTAGTAAAACTATTACATCAAAATCATACACAAAAGTAATTAGAAGATTACAAACACAATTCATGAAAAAAGTTTTATCAAAAGCCCTGTGGTAACTTTATAAAAGTTCTTTTTCCTATTTCTAGTGTCATCTCACTAACTAGTATTTAATCCTTAAATTAATTTCATAATTTCTTTGCAAGCATTTAACAACAAATTATAAAGAAACTACAACAAACTATAAAAAGTAAACTTTTTAATTTAAAGTTTGTGTCGTTTCGGTAGACTTTGTTGAAAAAGAAAAAAAAACACACTCACATATGCAAATAAGTATCATAAAAAAAATAATGAAAAACAATCTAAAAAATGCAACAAAGTATAAAAAAATTATTTCATATGTTGTTTTCAGCAGCACAACAACAGCAAAAATACTAAACAAAAAACTAAAAAAAAGAAGAAAGAACTTAAAAGTACTTTGGCTACTTTGGATTTACGTATGTAGATTACTACTCTCGACACAATATGACACACTAAATAACACAAAGTATTTGTGTTGCATAAAATATGTTGGAAAAATACTTCCTTAAAAGCTTGAATTGTTTCTTCTGATACATAAAAAAATGCATACAAAGTTATGCCAACATTGTCATTGTTGTAAAATATCGTCTGCTAGAATGAATAAAGCTAAACACATTGGTTTCATATATCAATGGACTCGGCTTCCAAATATCTTTTAATAAATATTTTCCAAAAACTAAAAAATCTAAAACAGTCTAATTCACCTATGGTTATTTCTAGATTTAAAATATTTTAGGAAACATCATAAAACACTAACTTAACTTAGAGGAGTAAAAAAACTCCCTTTTTTTTCTCTCACAATAAAAATGTTGATTTAATAAACATATATTACAATCTTATTTATATATCTGACATTCATAAGCCTTATTGTTCTGCATTTCTGTTTGCGATGTTTAGAATACATAATAACATAACTGTTTACCCTAACTGCTTGTATCTCTAACAAAAATATAAAACAAACATGAGTTATTCATCATCCGAATTTATAAAATTAATTTCCGAAATGGTTCGCGATCTATGGTAATTCTGATCTATAGTTAAAGTAATAAAATTACCTGAAACATATTTCTATGTTGAATTTGAATTAGCTATAATTCGCGAATTAAATTCGTTGTCGCATATTTAAAAAAATTTTATTTTCACATTCGTTAATAATATAAATCTAAATAATGAAGCCTTTCTGAATATTCTCTTTTAGTATCATTTTGGGGCATTCTTAATGGACGTCCTTAATGGCTTCTGAGTTATTACAAAAAAATAAAATGCCATACAAAACCAAAAAATAATTATTTCAAAAAAATTGTAAACATATTTTTTTCATTTTATTCGGTGCGGCTTTCTTTGATAACTCAGAAACTATTGAGAGTCGTAACACGTTACTTCCAAATAATATACAGAAAGGCTTCATCGTCTACATATATATTTTTCACTAATTTAAAAATACCATTTTTTTAAATATACGGCTGCGAAATTTAATTTGCAAATTATAGACCATTCAAATTCAATTTATATCTCAATAAATTTTGCAACTTATATATTTTGGAAGATATTTATATTTTTATAAAAAGAATTTTTGTTATTTTAGAAGTATTGTAAATCGCGAACCATTGGGGAAATCATACTAAATCTCGGTATTTGCGTTAGCAGTACTAATATTAATATTCTTGCCAAATTTTATTAAATATGGGTGATTTGTAAAGCATTTGTCGATATTTCTGTTTGATTATTGAAATAAATATTTCATATTTATATTCATTACATTACATTTTCTGTAATAATTAATAAACCGTTGCGAGTCCTAGAATGGCACATACCAAGGGTAAGGAAAACATTTTCACCATTTACATATATTTTTTTTTAAATTAAAAAAAAACACAATTTTTGAGATATTTACCTGCGAACTATAAATCGCGAGATGTTGAGAAAAAGGTTAAGTTGTAATTCATGCTATTTTACACTTTCAAATCGTTATATTTCCCAAACCACTTTATAAAATTATCTGAAATTTTACAGCGGTCTTGCTTTGATAATTATAATGAGTGTACGAAATAACACCACATTCATGGTTGGTTTTAAATGGAATGAATCACATTTATTTACGTAGCAAACTGTAATACAAATGCAAAGTGCGCGTATGTGTAAGAATATAATGATTAGTAAAAAGGACTATACTGGGACATAATTTTTAAACGTTTTCGATAGTTTTTATTTTTATATGAAATATATATCTGAACACATATAGCTATAAAAATAAATATATAAAAATTATAAAAAATTTTTAATCTTGCTGACATTGAATTTAGTCCTTAATAAGTTTGTGGTAACATAATTTTAAACAAACGGTTACAGATCTGAACCTTCATGACTTGAAACTAAGAGAGTACAAAATTTGAATACCATTGGTTTCATTTTATAATCATGATTGTTGTTCAATTTCAAAAAACGGACTGAAAATTACTTAACTTTTTCCCTTTTCTTCTACACTTTTTTTTCGCTCGTTTGCACTTTTTGATCCTATTCGATCTTATATAAACTGATTGGACTTTGTGGATAAATGCTACGCCTTTCTTGTTATTCTGCAGGCTTTCAACTGTTACATACGGGGTAGTAAAATTTTATGACAAAATTTTTTAATTTTTATTTTTTTGGATGGGGTCTGTGCACCCATCAACGGAATACAAATTTGAAGCAGGGATTAATACCTGTTGTAATTCTGCGTAATTTGCGCTTTATTTCGTTGATGTGTCCGAAATGTTCAACGTAATATATAGTCTCAAAGTTTGGAAGACAAGAGCAAACATTTTTCAAAAAGTCAGTTTATCACGAGGCTCATTCACAGTTTCACGCATAGTCGTGGCAAAAAATTATCGTTGTGTTTCAAATGATTACATCTTTGTAGCAATTATGTATATGTTTAAAAAATTTAAAATAATATGTTAATGTTAATTCATGGTGTATTTAGCATATTTTAACAGTAATATATAATTTTAAAGTTATTAAACATGTAAATAATTACAGCAAATATGTTAATAATTGCTAGCTATTATATTTCGTATGAAAAATGACCTAATGTTTTGAAGCGATTTTTTATCATATTTGTATTAAAATTACCTTTTGTTCATTTCTAAATGTTTTTGTTGATTTTTCGCTTCTATAGTTTTGTTTTTTTTTTTTTTTAATTATTTTCATAAATACTTCTTATGGTTAATAAAATTTACTAAAAAATATTTACAGTAATTGACTACTAAGTCCCAAAAATAAGTTAAGTTATGTTTAATTTGTAAAATGAAGCGCCGCAGGTGAACATTTTTATTAAATGTAAGTAATCTCGAGTTTTTGTGCGTAATCTCGATTTTTTGTGCGTAATCTCGATTTTTTGTGCTCATAGCTGCAATATTTTATTAACACAAAAAATTTTTAAATGGATGATTTTATAAAAGTATAACTATTAAAAGCAAATAAGAAATTTTAACCTTTCCAAAGACATTTTAAAAATGAAGAGAGGCTAGAAATTTTGATGCTAAAAGGCTAGATATACCCTCAAAAAATTGTATTTTATATGTTCAACTTCAAATCGATATAACTTTCGCGCCTTCTGCATTCGTCATTTTATATTTATACAAATAGATTTTAATGTGCCATCAATATATATATATATATATATATATATATATATATATATATATATATATGTATATTGGACCTAAAATCAAAATCCCACCTATAAATAAATTGTGTATGACACAAACGGCGTATATATTAGCATATTAATATATAGATTTTAAATATAGATGTCTTTAGTTATTTCTGAATTTATTTGTGGGAAAACTAGCTTTATTATTAAAAATTAAAACTGAAATTTAGTAGAAATTATACGAGAAATATTTTTGAAAATTTTAAATTCTTGAACAAAACAAAAATACTCAAATGATTTTATAGCCGTATTCTAGCAAAAAATCATGAATAATTCATATACCTCGTATAGTACTTAGTTTTAAATTTTTTTAACTATCTAGAAAATTTTTTAAACTATCTAGAAAAATCTTAATTTAAAAAATAAACAAACTAATTCTTGGGTACTTTTCAGCACGAAATAGTTATACGTTCGCATTGATATAATAAAATTTATTTTGCTTTAAATATTTATTAAAAAATGACCTTTAAGAAAATTATTCTCAGAGCTGCAATGTTTTATATTTTTTATTTTATTTTTTTATAAATAAGTTATTTGTGGCTTGTTTCTCTAAAACTTTTCTGGGTTTTGTTTAAATTTATTTATGTGTAAACGTTAGCTGTTTATGTGGATTTAAACTTTTAATACTCATCCACATCAACATCTTTTGCGTTCGTTGTCCTTTTTTAAAAAGCCATCAGCTGCTGGCAACTAAATACAGCAACAACACCAACATCGACAAAAATATGTTCAAATCTTAAGAATATAAAGTAAGTACTTTTTCTGAGACGTAAACAAACAAACAAACAAAAAAAATATTGTATGCTGGTAGTATATTTATACCACTATTTTTTCTATAAATATAGTCAGACATTTTAAACTTATAAATGTATGTGAGTGTTTTAAGTTTGTTTTCTCAAAGCAGAACTCTGGTTAGGTTAAAGCTTTGTGTTTGCATGTCTTTGGGTTAGTGTAAACATTTTGAAATACTTACACATACATACTTTCACATTAACAGAGCGATACATGGATATTTGCACTTCATATTTTATTTAAAACACAGTAGACAGAAACCATTATTGTTTTTATTTTTTGTCTTGGCTTGTTCTTCAAGCCTTTTAGACAACTCTGCGCCCTTTTTGCCATCAGTGATTGTAAACTATTTTGATACACAATTTTTATATTTTACTATAAATTTTCCTTGCCCTTACGCCCATTACCCCTACAGTTATGTAACACTTTTGCAATAAGTACAAATTGCAGTAGTATGCACGAAAACATGTTAATGGATTAAAAAACATAAGCAGCAAAAACGTAAGGAGGCAATGTAGGCGATAAAAAACTATGTTTATAAGTATTACATTTAGTTTTACTTATTTTTAGTATTTTGCAACCAACTTATATTTACCGTCTGGGTGTGCGTTTAAAAATAGTTTATAACTATCATCTCATTTCTTTTAAACAGATAAAGATAAATAAAAAAAAAAACTGCAACCACAGACATAACAAAATATCGTATATCCATTGGCCATTTTTACAAGAACACGACCAAGAACTTTTGTTTGAAAAAAAATATAGACTTTTTAAACTGTATTTCTTATTTTTTTTTTTTTTATTTGCTAGTGGGTATTTATATATTTTGTGTCTGTTTTTGCAGAATTTGTTTTATCTTACTTATTTGTAATTTTACTTTTATTTTTTTGTCTTCTTAATTCCCGCTGATTATCGATTTTAAAAACTAGTCTTGTTCTAACTGTTTTTATTAGAATTTTGGAAACTAACATTTAGTTTTAAGAATGAATTATCTTCAAATGAAATGGGCCAGTAGTTCTGTAGTTTCATGCTCTTATATTACTAAGTATCTGTCGCACCAATTTATATAAAATGAAATTCCTCACTCATATTGAATTCATGTTCATGCATTTACATTGACAATATTTACAGTTGATATCCTACAGTTTTGATTATATTTCAACTGTAAGTAATTATTAAACTGTCACATTTTAAAAGTCATAATTAAAAGCAAACATTATATACATACATAAATAACGGAATTAATCTATGTCCTTGAAAATTATAAATGTATATAAACTTATGCATAAATATGTTTGTGTTTATATGTGGGCACATTGTGAAAGTCATTTGTTAATTAGTTTGTTTACGACATTTAAAATAAAGAAGCAAAAACAACACTGTCTATTAGCGCAGTATTGTCTGAGATTAAAAAAAGGAAAACAAAAATAAACAAGAAATCAAAGTCAACAGGACTAAAAGTCAAGGATGTAAAAATACCAACAAAGGAAATTTTATATAAATTGTATGAAATTATTTATTAAATTAATTAAATTTTTTTAAATATTTACAAATTTAATAAATTGTTTTAGTGCATATTAAACAAAAGCTATTCGTTGGTAATTGTTTTACTCATTAATTAAAATTCCATAACTTATTTATTTAAGTTTTAAATATTTTGTGTAAATTTCTATAAATTACCAAAAAAATAACACATATATTATTTTTACCAATTAAACAATTAATTTTAATTGAAATCTATGCTGACAACAGTATGCCAAACCACAAAACTATGCAACAACAACAGCCACAGTAGAAATAAGTAACTACGGAAAATTTTCAATTTCGTACACAAGCTAAATATTTAATTAAAATAAATTTCATTAATAAAAATAGCAAAATAAAAAACAAAAATATATATATATATATATATATTTTATTTTATTGTGTATATCCGGTAGGAAATTTCTTATAGATATTACATATAACAGTCAATGTCATGTCAAGTCAGTGTCTCTGTGAATATTTATTAATACAGATTTATTTCAGTTGAGCTCTTAACACACCTTGAACTTTTTACAAAGAAAAAGTATTTAATATCCGCTTTTAAGAAATATTTTATAGATTTTCCAAAATTTACAAAAAAAAAAAAAAAAAATATGAGACCTCTAAAAGACATTATTTGGTAAAAGACTTGTTTCGATTTATTAAAAAACTAATAACCATATTCAATAATTATACTATATTTGCTGTATTTTCATAACAACTATTTAATTGAAAATATTGTGTACATAATACTGAATTGTTCCACGCTTTATATTTATTAATACGTTTGGCAATTTTTTGTTTGTCTGTTTGTTAGTTGAAGGCCCACGATGACATAAGGTGTGCGTTTAAATCAAATGTAACATAAATATTTTTAAATAAAAAAGAAACGGAAATAAAAGTAAATTAATTTATTGCAAAATTATTTGGTAACCAGATTTTTCTAACCTTCTGAAAAAAAAAAATTAAAATAATCTCGAAAAATTTCTGGCTTCATGTGTCTATACAAATTTAAAATTGATAATCGGAATTAATAATTTTTGGGACCTCCTCTAACTCACTTTTTATCTTGATTAAATTCCTTTCTTATTTGCACAATTTTTGTATGTTAAAGAATTAATACTTTGCAAGACAAAAATAACATTATCCAGAGTGTACCATTTCTGGGTGCATCTACTGTAAAGAAAAAATTCAAAATCTGGCCATAAATAGGTAAATAAACTATTTTATGGTAGGATTAGTATTAATGTCTTTTTGTAATACTCTTTGATATAACTATTTGAGTTTATTCGAACTAAAGTAGCAAAACAATCACACATCTTGTTGCATTAGGGTAAATTTATCATACATCAATTTGTTGTGTAAATTTTGATTACTCCTCCGCAAGTTACTATTCAGGATCATTTTATTGATTGTTTTATCAGAAAAATTGGAAATGTCAGCAATAATGTATTTTTTGTAGTCTAATGCAAAACACCGAAAAATCGATTATTCTGGACCTTAGCATTACTTTTTCTTAGCTTCTTTTGATAAAACCACATGATAAGCTTTTAGTTGACCCACATTAAGTTTCGCTGTAAGGTGCTTCTCCAATTTTTGGTTTTGTAAATCATTATTGTGGCTTTAAGCTTTTTTGACTATACTTGAATCCAATTCCTTGATCCATGGTCACCCAATGGAGATTTTCTAATAATTTCAAAATAAAAATTAAAAACTCTTTTTATACATTTTCCTTTGACTGTCTTCTATAAATGCATAAACCAGTGCATTTTGAAAATTTAAGGACTCATTTTGTAAAAAGAAACGTTTTCAAACGTAAGAAATTTTTATGAAAAATTTTAAATTTTAAAAAAATTCCCTGTATTCTTCATACAAATTTCTTTCGTTTCAAAACGTTTCGTTTTATAAAATGAGAGTATTAATATGTTCTTAAATATGAATTATCTTTCGAAAGTATTGCAATCAAAAAAAAAAAAAAAAAAAAAAAAAAAACAAAAATCATTAAAATTAATTCCGTAGCACTTATTATGAAAATTATATGTTGTATTTTATTTGAACGCACACCTTAGTCATGACTCATGAGTGATATGTGATACGGCGATGGCAATAAAGGCAACTACTTACCTCGTATTAGATGTGTTTTTTTTAGAAATGTATATCTATGTCTATCAATATTTCGACTAAAACGTATCGCTAATAAAGGCTCCATTTTGTAAAACGAAACGTTTTCAGACGGCAGAAATTTATATGGGAAATCTTCAATCTTCAACAAAAAATGCCCCAGTATTCTTCATACAAATTTCTAACTTTTGAAAATGTTTCTTTTTACATAATGAGGCCCTAAACATTAGCTAGAGACCTAAATTTGTAAAGCAAAACGTTTCCATATCTTTGAAATTTGTATGAAGAATACTGGGAATTTTTTTAATTATAATATTTTCCATACAAATTTCTGCGTTTTGAAAACGTTTTGTTTTACAAAATGAGGACTTCAGACACATAGGTCCTCATTTTATAAAACGAAAAATACTGGGAAATTTTTCCAAAATTTTCTTTTTCCCGTTTGTAAACGTTTCGTTTTACAAAATGAGGCGTACAAATTTTTGTTACCGTTTGAAATGAAATTGAAATTACGATGACATCACACAAGTTTTTCAAAATTTGGGACAATTTTTCGTTTTTTCATTCACAAAGTATTAAAGTTGAAAATCTAGTAATTGTATCTTACTTTGCAAATTCGTAAACCATACATTATTTAAGAATGTATGTACATTTTGTTAAACGAAACGTTTTCAAATGAAAGAATTTTGTGTGAGAAAATTCAAGTTGAAAAAAATTTCCCAGTATTATTTTACACAAATTTCTAACGTATAAAAACATTTCGTTTTACAAAATGAAGCCTTTAGAGTTGATAACATTTTTATCCCCACTTAAGGCCTTATTTTGTAAAACGAAACATTTTGAAAAGTTTGAAATTTTGATGAAGAATTCTGGAAAATTTTTTTAAATTTCAATTTTTTCGATACAAATTTTAAACGTTTCGTTTTATAAAAAGAGGCATTAATTTTTAAGCAGCTATAAACTTATTTTATATCAAAGATAAGATATTTTCGGATTTGACTGTTCCTGTTTCAATGAAATTCTCGGTATTTGCATCAAAAGTTAAAAAGTCAAATAAAAATCAAAAAATTGAATTTTTAAAATCCTTAAAAAATTATATAATGGTCATTCATGTAAAATTTCAAGTTGAACACACATTTAGTTTAGATTTTACGGTCCAAAATATAAACTAATTATTAATAACTTCTGAACTATATATAATAAACTTTTCATTTAAGTATCATTTTAAGATATAGTTATTATCTTTAAAATTATATATTATTTATTTGAAAAGCTCAAAAGTCAAAATTAGACTTACAGAAATTAAATTATTATATCTAAAAACGATAATTTTAAAATTCCTAAAAAAAAATGTATATAACGTTATGTTAACTTGTCCAAACTCCTGCAAATATTGTTTTGATACTGCTATAGTTTAGAAGTTATTTAGCAACATATAATCTAGTGTCAAGTTTCGTGTATAAAAATTCATTAATTTTAAATATTAGCTCATAGAAAATGTTTTAAGATTATTTATGATAAATATTTTAAATGTTCTTTTTACGATATTTTTCTTCATGACTTCTAAAATAGTTTTACACGAGTAGGGAGTAATAATATCTTTTCTTTATAAGAAATCATGGCTTTTTTTCTTATAACTAAATGTTAAATAATTCTCGGGAATCCCGTTAATATGATATTTTCTTTCCCGTTTCCCGGAAAAAGAAATATTGCTGGAAATCCCAAACCCTAGTCGTGAGTCTAAAAGTTTATGATTTGAAAAACACTTCCAGTAGCGAAAATCTCACTACAGATTTTTCCATTGAAATCGGAGAATTCAAATACGATTGCTGCTACCTAAATTTTAACCGAAAATTTATATAAATATCAAATAAAAACACAGCTGTTAAAAGTAGACATTTTAGAATGTCATTACTTAGATATTCTTTAAAGAACTAATTACCTTTAAGCTGTTCAACAATTCATTGATTTTAAAATATTACTGAAGTCACTATTAGTACAAACAATAGGAGCTAGTTACAATTAAGACTAAAAATAACTAAGGCAACGTCAAGATATGAAAAGTTGTTTTTTTAACTTTATTTTTATTTTAAATGTAAAAAGATTTAAAGCCACATTTTGTAAAACGAAACGTTTTTGAACAAAAAAATACTTGTATGGCAAAATCAGAATTTCCAAAAATTTCTCAAGATTTTTCATACAAATTTTACAAAATGAGGCCTTTAAAGAAATCTGAATTAAAAAAACACCAACGAAAAATGTAGTGCTTTAAAAAACATTGTAGATTAAAAATTAATTCGTACCCAAATTTTGCTTTTCTATATAATAATCCGTTCTTTAAATATACGAATTGGTTAACTGGTTTTAAAAATGTGGGATTAACTATAAATAAATAGTTACTAAACTAATTACATAGAATGTAATGCAGACGATATGCCGGATAAGCCAACTGAAAATGTCCAAATTATTATGCATAATACATAACTTGGGGGAAATTGGTGGCAATTTGTCTAACAGTACGGGTTCCAAGACTTGTGGAAAAGATCTAACTCATGATAAGTGTAAGGTAAGAATAACTTTTAACAGTAGTTATTCTTTCTTTAAACCCAATTTCCAATTGGGTATTTTCATGAATATGTGAGCTAAAAATTTTACATATGTCTGCGTAAGCAATAATACATTCATATTTCTATATAGTTGAAGTCTGTATCTATCCAAATGACTAGTATAGTTTACAACATAAAAACCTCAAAATTAAATTTTTTCGCATTTGCGTATTTCAAATGATTTTCTTTTCCTCTTTACTCAATTTAACATCATCATTTTGTTAGCAAAATAGGAGATGCAGTATGTAAAAAACACTAACTTTCCTAACAGTAATCATCCCATAAGGATGAGGTTAACGAAAAAATTTTGTATCAAAAACTAGAAAAATAAAAACCAAAAGAAAGAATTGTAGCATTTAACACTACTAACGAAACCAATTTAAATATTCCCTGACACAGGGTGTTGTATCTATGTTACCATGTTCATGTAAGCATACATGAAAATTCTATTTTTTTTCCCCGAATGTGTGTGCATTGATATTTGTATGAGCAGCATTTGTTACTCAAATTGCAGTATTTGCAATTAACTTGTTTTTCAGTTTTCTCCCTTCTTTCTTATATGCACATGTGATTTTTTTTATTTTATATATTTTGCAGCTTTTACATTTTCTAAATTTTCAAAGGCAAAAAACTGGAATAGAGTGTGTACAAATAAAACGAAATAAAAACAACTCTTCTTCTAGAATTTTCAAAAAAAAAAAAAAAAAAAAAAAGAGTTGTATGTAAATTCTTGGTTTCATTTAAATGTTTATTGTCCGTCTACTTTATCTTCTTCACTTCCCTTTTTGCTCTCCTATAACAATTTTAATTTCAATTCATTTAACTGTTTTACAATTTTTGTATAATTTTCTCAATGTTTATTTTTGTATCATGTGTTTTTAATTTTTTTTTTTTGCATTTTCTTTTCAATTTTATGTAGTTTTTTTCACATTTAACCATCATTTGTTAGGCAATTGTTACGAATTTTATATATTTTATACATTTTTTATATAAATATACGTATGTATAATAGAACATGATTTGGTGCAACCAATCGACCCATAAACCCAGTTGTAAATTTCTGTATGTAAATCGTATTAAATTGCAATGAAAGGAAATACGTACAAATGAAATATAAACAGAAAATTAGAAAAAATAAATAAATATAATAAAAATCATTTAGTTCAGAGATGGGAAAATAAATACAATGAAAATTAAAAAAGTTTCAGTTTTATATGGAAATTATGAAGTATTTTATAATTAGTTTGTTTAAATTTTTTCTTTTTTTCTGAACAATTTAGTTAATTTAAAACAATTTAGATAATTAGAGTCAATAAGGAATAAAAAACGTACAAATCAATTTCAATAATAAATGTAAATTTTACCATGTTAGTATCAGTTGAGAAAGTTTTACTTGGCGGTGGGGTAACGACTAGATGTTTATAACAAGGACTATCTCAGGAGATATAGAGATAAAATATGAGGGGGAGGTTATTGAGATCATATGACGGCTGCCACCAAAATTAGCCAAAGCAAAATATCTCAAAGCAAATAAAGAAAAAGCTTTGAGATTTTGGATCATTTTGCGGTGATTTTCCATCATTTTTGGGTTAGCTATAATTCGTTTTTGATAACCCATTTTTGATATATTGGGGTTTGAAATACATATAGAAAACCTTTTTAATACAGACCAGAATTCCTCCCCAGTGTTAGAACTATTTTCATTCTAAATATGACTGATCTTGTCCAGATATTTTATCATATAATTTATTAATTTTCACACCAGAAAGTGTGATAATGGCAATGGATATGATTGATTGTTCGTAAATATTTGGGAATTTTTTCACACAATTTTTGTACACAATTTCCACTTGTTATTTATGAACAATTTTTTATTCCTTTTGGGTGATTTTTCTATATGTGCTTTGAGCTATTTTGCCTTAACTTAGAATAAAAATGTGATGGATGGGATAAGGGGAAAAGGTACCGCCTTGTATAAAAATTTTAATTTTCTTTTACACTTTCTAATTTTAAATTAGGAATTCGACAACCACCGAAAATTTCGTTAGGATATATTATCTAACAAAAGTTTTATTATAGACTGGCGTATAAGCCTGCCAATGGCAGTAAAAATTGCAATATAATAATAAAAGATGCACAAAAAAATCTAAAAATGTTTTAAAAAATTCATGAACTGCGTTTTGACACCATTTCTTTAAACCTCGATATTTCGGTAAATATGCGTTTTATTGAGAAAATAGGCTTCATCTGTGATCACTTCTATATCTGACCAAAAATCGATTTTTTGGATTAAAATTTTATAAGAATGTTTAAGCCTCGAAATTTCGGCAAATAAGCGCTTAATTGAGAAAATAAGCTTCATCTGTGATCATATCTGTTCAAGAATCGATCTTTTGGATGAAAATTTCATAAAAATTGTTAAACATCGATATTTCGGTAAATAAGCTTCATCTGTGATCACATCTATATCTGACCAAAAATCGATTTTTTGGATGAAAATTTTATAAAAATCTTTAAACGTCGATATTTCGATAAATATGCGTTTTATTGAGAAAATAAGCTTCATCTGCGATCACATCTATATCTGACCAAAAATCGATTTTTCGGTTGGAAATTTAACGAAAATGTTTAAACCTCGATATTTCGGTAAATAAGCGTTTAACCAAAATTGAGAGATTTGAGTCCTTTGGAATTTGATGGTGAATAATACTTAAAGTATTAAAAGGTACTATTCTAATCGTCCTATAAATTCTAACGGAGCTATGTTCCTAAATTTCTATCAGGAATATATATATATATAATATATATATATATATATATATATATATATATATATATATAATATAATATAATATAATATATATATATATATATATACTACGAATAAAAAAAAGCCATATATCATAAAAATTTATGAGAAAATCTCAATTCATAAATTATAAATTTTAAATGCTTCAAGTTAGTCTGTTTAAACCATACATATCTCCTATTCATCGATACTTAAGTTTAACCGCAACAGATTTATCTCCATGCCCACAAAGTCGAATATACAACTACCTTTGTTTGTTGGTTTTCTCCAAGTTAAATTATTTTGTTATTCCATTTTCGAATGACATGAATAATGTGGCATATGAGGTTTGTATATTTAAAACTTTTTATTTTTATTTTCAAATAGGGAATTAAAAAAAATAAAAAATCATGATAAGAATAGTATTAAATCTAAGTGTTATCAATAGATATGAACGCATGAACCTTTTTGATAATATTAAAAAATACCAAACAATTTTCAAATAATACTCTCACACACTTAAACATAAATACAAAAAAAATCTTAAAGCCTCAAAGCTCTACTCGACTCAAATTCTTAAATTCATTCGTTTGAAACTTAAAAACAATATTGTTTATGGTTTTGCATTTCTGTAAGTATATCTGTATGTAAAACGTTTATATAAAATAGAAAAAAATCTCTTGTTTTTGTTTTTAGAGATCATATAGTAATGAAATATTTTTCTAATTTAATACTCTATTGTGTGTGGTAGTTGTTGTTATTGTTAGCATTTGTAACCATTATTTGCTAAATTTTTAGTATTTTTACTTTTTTTGTTTTTGTTTGCCATTCTCTCATACAACTACATAGCTAGTTGTATAAACTAAATAAACGAATGAATTAGATATATTTTTAAAATGTGTTTGTTGTGTATGCTAAATAGAAAACAGAATCTAAAACAAATGTAAATAAAAGAGGTCATTGTGCGCTCTAATAGTATAACAAGAGGGCGAAATGGCAAAAAGCTTGCTTCCGCTTCACTGCCTACCAACTAAGCCAACAAAATGATTGTGCAATGGCAACAGCAGAGGCAGCAACAAAAAAATATTAGAAGCGCAAATAAAATTTGCTCAAAGCACCAACAACAACATTTACATTTAACATGCATTTAAATATGACACAATATATGTACATATGCATATACATATATGTGTTTGTGTGTGCTATATGTTACATGTACAAATTTATATAGTGACACATGTTTAACAATTGTTTTTGTTTTTATCTATTTGTAATTTGATGTTGTTGCTGTTTTCTTTTACTTGTTTTATTCTAAACTTGTATGTTATAATTCCTGTAAAACAATAACAATCATACGTTCATGTGTATAATGCAATACTACAATTTTAATTGTATAGTATATAGTATTTCATTCACGTTGGTTAGTATTTCGCAATTTTGGCTTTCCTTTTTTATTATAGCATGAAGTTGTTGCTTTTTTTTATTTAACATACTATCATCATAACCACCACATAATTGCAAATGCAATTTTGTGGGATGCAGCCAATAACAGAGAAAACTGAATATCCACACATAGTCGAATACACAGGCATACATAAATGTATGAGGGAAATCTGATAAATCTTTTGAAAATATGAAGAACTTCACAAAATCCTTTAACATAGGTAAATTGAACATTGATTGAAGAAACAAAGTGAAATGAATCTTTATTGTGAAAAAATTTATATAACTTTATATATTTTATGTGAACATTTCGATTGACCTTAAAATCTGCTATTGCAAAAAAATGCTTCCACTTTGAAAATATTAATATTGGGTAAAAGTTCAATTAAGAATATTAAACTGAAAGGGTATATTAAAAAGTAGTTAAGCAATATTTATAATTTTTTTATTACATTAAAAAATCTTTCCTTGTATGGAAGTATTTGTATGTAATATTTTAGGTTGGTATAAGCACATACATAAGTATGCTTTTGATCATGTTTATTGAAAAGCACAAAAGTATGAAAGTGTTAAAAATTTAATATGATGATGTTGTATGAATACTGGCCGCAATTCTATTGATATACACAACTACAGATTTACATCCGAAGAGATTTTGAATCATACAAAAGCATCTATTTGGTATTTGGTTTTTGTTTGTCGAATGAGTAGATTGGTGAAATTATTGCAGGTATTTCTTCTTAAAGAGCCATTAAGTATTGCTCTTTTAAATGTCATTTGATACCAGCAATTTACCATAAATTACATATATTCACTTTTCTTTTATCAATGTCAATGCAAAGGATTCTTAATAACCTACACTGCCGTAACACAGTGTCGAGTACTCATAAAATGAGTAGCCAAAAATGGTAGCTGTCGTACGTTAATAAAATTTGGTGCACATTAATGTAGTACTTAATTATGGAGAAATTTAAAATATAGTCCTGGAAATGAAAACTTTAATAAAATCGACAAACCTGACGGAATCGAATGCAATTTTGTATATGTCTTACCTGACCGCTACCATGGAAAATTATAAAAAGTGTGCAAAAAAGGGGAATTTAAAAAAGTCACGAAAAAGCGGGTTTAAAAAAAAAACGCCCAACTGCTTCAATTTCTGAAAAGTTGCGAAAATTTGTTTATTTCATAAAAACAAAAAATGTTGTATTAAAAAAAACTATTAAGTTCGATATTATTAATAAAAAAACGCAGAGAAAAAATATACTCGTAGTTCTAATAATCTAAGAGATACATATTATGATTGAAACATATGATCACAGCTAAAAACAGATATTATTATAAATAATGATTGTTATGATTCCATTCTATCATGTTATGTCCCATATTATGGTTCATTTTTTCATGTCATGGTTAGAGTTTTTCTTATTATTATACAATCTTACTACACTATTATCTCATTCTATCAGATTAAGATTTCATTTATTTATTATTCCATGTTATCATATTATTATCCATCTTATGATAATAAGATTCAATTTTATCATATTATACCATCTTATCTTATTACCCCATTCTATCATATTATTCAGTTTAATAATATTATTATCCCATCTTATCATATTATTATCCAATCTTATCATATTATGTTTCCACTTTATCAAAAACAAAATACACATTAATTACATTTGATTCAAGATATTAGATAAAAGTGTTATTAAACACAAAAAATTATTTTTATAAATTTGGTCATTAAATATTTTCATTTATTTGTTCCATCATATGCTGTGCAAGAAAATACAAGATTTTTTGTTTTTTAACGAAACACTTAAATAGCACACTCAGAAAAAAAGAGTGTTGCTGCCTTATCAGTACAATAATATTATGTTGCTTTTGCTATTTTTTTTGAATTTTAACAACTCTGTGTTCATGTAATATTTACACAAAATAAACATTTTAATACGCTTGACTGCAAAAATTATATATTTTTATAAGAAAATTTTGTTAATATTCCTTGTTCTTAAAAAATATTCTGTTTTTAAACCATATTAATATTATTATTCCTATAACAATAAAATATTTCAAATAAATATAGTACTTTTTTAAAATATATTTTGTATTTAATGTTTGTCCAAGTTCATTGTAACTCTCATTTAGTCTATATACAAATAGATACAAATAGACAAGGTGTGGTTATACTTGGTGTGATTCAAGCAATTTAAGCTATTGATTAACTTTTAGGGTTTAGTTAAAAAACATATCTTGCATTTTAATCCCATATAGTGATTAAAATTTATGAAGTTATAATACAAATAATAAATAAATAAAGATATATATACATATATACATATATATATATATATATACGTTTTTATATATATATATATATATATATATATATTTTTTTTTTTTTTTTTTTTTTTTTTTTACTAATGAACACTTTTCTATATTATTTTCAATAAAAAATTTATAAAAAGAATAATTTGTTAAATTATTATTTTTTAATTAAAATTTATTTTAACATAAGAAAAGATGGAATAATAATATGACAAAATTAAATAACATTATGATAAAATTGGACATCTATATGATAACATGCGTTAATAATATAATAAAGTGGAACTATAATAGGAAGAATGACATAACATTATAAAATGGAATAATATTATGATAATACAGTATAATAATACAATGAGATAGAATAATAATATAACAACATGAAATCGTAATCTGCTAGAACAGAATAGCGATGAAGTAAAAGTATTCAATTGTATGTAATACTAGAATCATAACATGAAAAAACAAACCAGAAAATTGGTACAATATTATAAAATGAAATCATAATAATTATTACTTATCATTTCAATTTTTCGCTGTGATCATATGTTCCAAACATAATATGTTGCTCTTAGATTATGGTCACTACAGCTATATTTTTTATCTGCGTGTAGTTAATATATGTCTTGTATTTCTCGAATCACACTAAACAAAACCTTGTTTACTTATATCAGTTCACGTATAAACTAAATGTGAATTATAAAGAAGGTAGAAAACATGTATATCTGTAATTTTTTTTTTTTTTTTTTTTTTTTTTGTTATGAGAGGAGTATGGTTTGAAAACAAATTATGGTTTAGGAACAAATAAAATGATTGATAATATTTAGTGGTTGTAGGAACAGTGATATTTTTTATATTAATAACATTTTGTTTCTGGTATAAATATTAAAAAGCATAAAACTTTTGTAGTCAACTATATAAAAATTTTGATTGAATGTAAACATTTAATGATAAAACTGAAGCAAAAACGTTGGTATCATGAACTCGGTATTAATAAAATTAATAAAAATTAATAATGAGCACATAATATTGTTGTAGTGAAAATGCCGACTATTGCTTTTTTAGATTTTTTTTAATTTTTGAATCTCATGAAGCTTTCTAACAACCTCATTTTATTCCATATAATGTAATTTAATTAAATTTTACCAAATGACCTGCTTCAAATAAGAAAACAGCAAGTTATGATAATCATTATGCTTTTCGCAAAATTCTAATCATTCAAATTTCATCTATTGATATATGTAAATTTTCAATTATTCCTCCCGAATTGGTCATGATCATTAAATTAACTCGCTAGCACGCAATGAAATATGCAAATTTTAACACTATAAAATTAAATGTTATAATAATTTATCTTCCCCTTCCACAAGTTCACAATGAAATTTATATGACTGTTTAAATGTTATCTACTCACGAAATAAATTTCCCAGCCTCCTTTACACGAAATTACTTAAATGAAAAATACTTAGAAAAAAAACTGTTGTTTTTCTCAAGAAATACACTTTATATATAGATGAATTCATTGAAACCTTAATAAATGAGCTTTTTACGTTGTCGCTCCTGTAGACAGACTTTGGGGGTTTAGACATAAATTTCTAGTCATTGATATTGTGGGGGAGAAGTGTTATTGACAGCCCAAGTGATTGTGGTATGGCTAATGATGGTAGCTGCACACATATACACATACAAATAAACATAGACCGCCACAAGCTTTTACGAACAGACATAAACACAAACCAACATTCACTCAACTATATTGGTAGTTAGTGAGTCAATTGTAGAAAATTGAATTAATTATTGCTGCTTAATTGATTGTATGAACAGAATTAGGCAATTTGTAATTTGGCCCATAACTAAATACAAAGCAACAAAAACAATTTTATTACAAATATTAAGAATTTTAAGTGTTTAATAAGGCATAATAAATATATATTTTTCTTTTCTTTAAGGATCATAATGTTAATAATGAATTTGTTAAGGAAATAATAGAAAAATAAATTTCTTTTGAATTTTATGTTTACAATTTTAAAGCTTCAGTTAAGAGAATCGTATTATCATTTGCTTTTTAGTGTAAGTACTTATTATAAAGTTTATAAGACGAAGACTTTTATTTTTGAAAAATTTTTATACAAATTTAGATATATTTTCGAAAGTTAAATTAAACCAACAGTGAATGTGAGAACGTTAGCAAAAGTAAGATGTTGGTTTGAATAAACGTTGCCTTTTTTTCAATTGGAAAATATTAAAAAGAATAATAATAAAAATAATAATTTTTTGCACAATTTTACAAGTAGGTACGAGTACGTATAGCGTTCGTATTCGCGATATTTGGGTTTAAACTTTGGATTTATGGAACATGCACAAATAGTTAAAAATTAGAAATAAAAGGTATATTATTTATGCATATTAAGCAATATATCGATTGAATGTGTACTTCAAATATTAGCTGAATTAATTTTAACCCGATTTTGTATGTATTTTTTTATTGTTTGAAAATTTGTTCACTAGGCAGTTTACTTACGGAATTGTGGTAATATTTTTTGTTAGTTTTAAGTTATGTAATTTAGCGTTTCAAATATATTTTTTAATAAGAATTCTCGACTATATTAAATGTGACGAAATTAACAACCTCTTTCTATATGTTCATGTGTATTCTTCTTATTTTCTGCTCTAGCTAACCATCGGTTAGCATCAATGTTGCGAAGCGGAAAAATGGGCTAAATTTGACTTTAAATAAAGTGAGAAAAGGCTAAATTCCCCAAAAAATAAGGCTAAAAAAGCTAATATTTGTTTCGTTTAAAGACATTGTTTGTTCTCATTAGTTTTTAACGTTTTCTTTAAAGATATTGCAATAAATTTATAAATAAAACATAGAACGGTTGACAGTAAAATGATCCAAAAAAAGTCTTTATGGCTATCCCAGCCCTACCTTGTAATACTTGACACCACTTCATGTCTTGTAGTTATGAACCGAAATTTCTGAAATAATCGTTACTATTTTCATAGTACCCAAACTACAGAAAATACCGATAGCACTAAAGTACCATTACCGAGATAACTGAAAATACCATTACCGCTAATAATTCCAAATACTATTACCGTTGCCGTTTTACCTTTGTGAATCGGTTGCTAACCTTTCTGCTAGTTATCATACTCCAAACAAAAGATTCTCAAATCGAAATTACAACCTTAGCAGCTACAAATCTATACAAGTTCTCTAATTCTTCAAAAATCTACAATTAATTGTTCAGTCTCGATGTCTTTTCTTCTATTTGTAAGAAAATTACTCAATAAAATAACTCAATAAAAGTCGATCAGAATGAGCTGCATGCCATAGTGTCCATTAACATTAAGATACACATTATGATACAGAAAAACTTTGGTTTAGCGAAGCCGGTGTTTGAAATAAAAGGGCACGAAAAGAACAGAAATATAGTTGTAGTGACCATAACCAAAGAGCAACATATTATGATTGAAACACTGGAAATGATTATAAGTAATAATTACTACGATTCAATTTTGTCATATTGGGTCCGATTTTATATTTGGTTTCTTCATGTTATGATTCTAGTTTTGCCTATAATTGAAAAATCTTACTTCGTCACTATCCTGTTCCATCATATTATGATTTGATATTATTATATAATTATTCTACCTTATTATATTATTACACCACACTATCATTTTATTATTCCATTTTATAATAATATTATGATGTTTTGCATATTATTGTTCTATTTTATTATATTATCACCCCATGTTATTATATAGTTAACCAATATTATCATATTTCATTTTGTTATATTATTATTCCATCTCATCATAAATAAAATGTGTTAATAAAAAATTATTTTTACAAATTTTTTATTGAAAATAAAGTGTTTATTAGCCAAAAAGAAATATTTATATATTATTTGTTCATTAATTATATTCATTTGTACCACCATATGTGATTCAAACAATATATATGTTTTTTTTTTAACTAAACCCTTTATTTGTAGTTAATCATAACTTGTATATTTATATTTATTCACATCTAAAGTAAATGATAATTACAATGAAGTTGAAAAAAACATTAAAAGTAAAATATATTAAAAAGAAACAGGTATTGAATTTTTTTAAAAAATATGTGAGAAGTATAAGTATTATATTTATTTTAAACGTTTTATTGTCATTGGATATTAATGTGATCTAAAAACAGATTATGGTTTAAGAATAAGGAAAAGACTACAAATATTTAATGGTTGTAGATATAATGATATTTTTTATATTAGTAAAAATATTAAAAAACTATATTAAAATTTTTATTAAGTGTAAAAATTAAATATAAAACTTAAGTAAAAACATTGTTATTATGAACATAGAGTTATTAAAATTCAAAAAAATTAACAATGAGAACATAATATTGTTGTGTTATAATGCTGTTACCATATTTTTTGTCTGTGTGGGAGTCCCTATGCAGCCGACGTTTTCAATACATATCATGACTATTTTTAGACTAAAGTTAGAAGCATTTTCTTCCTGAAGACGGCTGATTTTGCCCAGAAAATTTATAATAAAATATATTATTTTTTATACCAGACATTAATGTAATGGACATTAAGTCACATTTAAAAGTGTAATAATAATCATCGACACTATAACACTTTTTTGTGTCATAATGTATATGGAGATTATATGGACAAGAATGCTCTAAATCATAAATTTTAAATATTTTAGATGTAAAATTTATCCACGTTGAGGCAAAATCCAAATTCATGTTAACTAAGATGATACTACCAATTACCTGTATCCGAAAATCATTTAACACTGAAGAAATTCAAAAGTAGAAAATAGGTTATGTTTTGTAGATCGAAATCAATCGGCAGACTTTGAGGAATTGATCTTGGAAATTTTATTCAATTTCACTTTCACTCGATTTCAAAACAAATCCCATAGAATATAAAGATGACATGGCCTTCATAAAATATATTAAAAAAAAAAAAAAAATCTTGTGAAGTCATCAAACTTGCTCCATTATTAGCCTCTCTGTATTCGCCTTTTAATACAACTGGTTAGTCCCTTTTTAATCCCCTCCAAAAACCTATTTTTAAAAATGACTTCTAAATTGGAACAGGAACTATTGCCAGTTTCATGTCTCTGGAACATTGCTAAACAAAGTGGCGTGGTTTATTTTTTACACCTAATGTGTCTATGGATTTAATAAAATCTTAGTTTCGCTTGATATTTCAAAAAGTGAGGTTGTACTGCCACATGATTTTCAACAAAAACTGAAAGAAATGTTCAACGGGATAGGGTGGAATGATTATTGCATAAATTTTTCATATTTTTTATAATTTTTTATTTTTTACACTTTCTTAGAGAAAAAAATTCCCATTTATATTTTCCGTTATATAAAAAAAATTATTTAAGAAAAATTGATCTTTTCATTTTAACTATTTAATTATTTATACGAAATTATTCTTTCTGTGCAATTGCTAAACCTGAGTGTTACATATACAAATACAATATTTGAATGTTTGAGCGAGCTGACCAATGCTCTACACCGTATTTGGCTAGAAGATAAAGCAATTCGCGAGTTGCACTGCAAAGGACTATACAAGTCCTTTTTCACTTTTTTTTATTTATTTATCAATGTAATTAGCGCAAAATCATATTTGTTGTAAAAAATTGGTTTTATAGTGAAAAATCTGGTTTTTAGTGAAAGTCTAATTTTTAGAAAAAAATTAAATTTTTAGTGGAAGAAGAACAATAGAATTTTAAGTGAAAAATTAAATTTCAAGTCGAAAATTTAATTTTTGATGAAAAATCGGATTTTAATCAAAAACCAGCAAACAAAAACTTTAGATCATTAATCAAAAAACTTCTAAAACAAATGAACTCATTGAATTGTACTATATTATTCTGCTTGCTATTACTTCTTTTATAAATATCTAATTTTAAATTTGCATAAATATATCTGAAAATACTATATTTATGATGGTTTATCATACAAATGTCGTAAATATATGTCTTAAAAACTTTAGCAACATTATTGTACATGAGCTGCAAAATATTCATTATATTTGAGTTTGTTTTTTGTATTTTGCGATTTATATTACATTTGGGAAAATTATGGTTTTTATTATGACAGAATTTTATTTATTTAATTTTTTTATTTTTTTATTTTTTTATTTAAAATGTATTTATATTTTATTTGCATAAACCCAAATATAACTATATACATATATGATATATATATATATATATATATATATATATATATATATATATATATATATATATAAGTAAATGTATATTAGGTGTATAACTTTTTTCCATAAAAAAATCATAGGGTACAACGTTATAGCCCAAGTTTTGTTTTGATGAAAAAAACCTTCTTCACCGAAAACAATTTCTAAAACCATTTTTTTTATTAAATTATTTATTTTTTAAAATTTATATTTCACAAATTGGTACTGTACTGAATATTCTGATCAGTGCTAAAGAGTTCCTAATTATTTAATTAATAGTAGAATCATACTTGTTGCAATTTTTCAGCTTTTGTTCAGTTCAGAAGATTTATGAAAATTAGCATTTTTAACATGTTGATTAAAGCATTTATTTAACATTATATTTGGTGAATAAAAAATTTAAAAGTTATAATAACAAATATTATGAATTAAAAAAAAATAAAAAAATTAAATATCGCTTTTTCTGAAAAAGATGCTTTTATTGAAGACATTGTCAGTAGTGAGACAATATAATTTTGTTCTAAATAAAAATAACACATTATATAAAAAAAATTTTAAAATCTTAAATCCAAAATTTCAACGCATTTGGTACGGATTTTTTAACGATTGCGAAAATTTGATATCGTTTCTCTTAATATTTTTTCATGCCCTATAATACGATGTCCTGGGAATTTTGATATTCGGAGAAATTGCAAAAATTATACCACTAATGCTTATATACTACATATTTTAAATAAATATAAACAATAATATTTTATGTATTGCAGTTATATTTTGCGGCTCATAAATAAAATTTGATTTTATTTAATTTTTTTTTTTTTACATTTTTAAAAGATGAATAAAATTCTAGTAAAATAATTTTAACTTAACTAAACATAAATTGAATTTATTAAATTTGTTAAAAAATATTTAAAAGTTACAAAATTTTCACGTCATATATTTTATTTCCTATGGAATTTTTTCTTAATTTAAGATTATTTTATTCAGTTAAAAACATAAAAACTTTTCATTCACATTCAATTACCTCTAAAAATTTTAGGCACAAAATTGTAGTCTAACTTTTTTCACACATAACAAAATTCATCAACTTACCCACAGATATAAAAAAAAGTTTGAAGTTAAAAAAAAGAAAAAATGAAAATGGAAAAGATTTCAAAACTAGCATAAATGTAGGTCAACACATAAAGGTACAATTGCCTTTACTAGTTAGTATGTATGTATTATATGTATTGATACCTTGGCTTGGTTATATTTTCGTTCAAATTTATATATAAAGTTATGTACTAGTCTATATAGTAGTCTATATACTAGTATGATATGTCTATGTAACTGTTTATATACAACTTGTTATACCATTTTCAGTATATAGAAATTGGAATGTATGGCAACATTTTTTTCGGTGTTACTAGGACACTATGACAGCAGTGTGCAGACATAAATTAAAAAATATACATGGAAATGCAGTATTTTCATGTATTGTGTTTATATATGTTTGCATGTGTGTGTATATTCCTGTTGTTTTTAAGGATATAGAAGTAAAAAAAAAATTGTTATTAAATTTTTTAAGGGATTTCTTTTGATTTTTTTTTTTTGTGTAAAACATTTTTTAAAAGAAAATTTTTAAAATTTTAAATTTCTTTATAGTTGTGCTTTCAGAAATTTTCAGGATTAAGTTCAATTTATGCTTTACAATTGCTATTACACTTTCCTGGCGATTTTGGCACAAGGAAGTTTTTAAGGATTATGTATGCTAAATTTATGAGTTTTAATATTTTAGCATTTTGGTGTTTATTAATTTTTATAAGAATTTAATTCTTAGGAACTATTTAAAGTTGATTTAAAAAATAAAGTTAAATGTATATATCTTGCTTAACCCATGAAGAAGTCGGGCAAACAATTTATTGAAAATCTGAAACTAAATCCATTTTCTGTAGAAATGCCAAATATGAATATTAGGCCATAAAAATATAAGTTTTTGATGTAAAAGTATTTTTGGGTAGTTAGTATTCGAAGTTAGTCTAAAAGAATACAATATTTTGCAAACAGTTAGAATTTAAAAGTATGTAGTTTTTATATGATTATTAAATTTGTTTATTTTGAAAATTAATAAATGTCCACATGCAGAGAAAAAAATATAGTTGAGCATTTTCATAGCAAATATATCATAACATATTTGCCGTAATGCCGTGATATATAATTGCAGCAACCACATTGTGGTTGCAGTAATCAAACATTTGTTTCCATAAGCAAAATTAAGCATAAGATATGTTTGTCACAACCATTAATATTATGCTCTTCTTAGTTAATATTTTACACAAACTTATTTTAGGTTTACTACAAAATTTAATTGGCTACGAAAACTAATGTTTGATTACTACAACCATAATATATTTCATACGTTTATAAAAATTATACCATTGACTATAAAATAAACAACTTTTGAATAGATATTTTTATGTGTATATTTTTCCTAATATTAGCAAAATAAACGTGTTTTTTCTTTTTAAGTATTTTGAAAAATGATATTTGTGATTGAATATTTGTTACCGAGATCTTTTAAGTTATAGATCAGAGCAGAAGGGTTTTTATTTAACACGATTGATTAGTTATTTTATATTTCTAAAAAATTATATCCCTAAAATCTCGATATTAATTTTAGATTTTTGCCAAATATCGATTTTTTAGCCCTCCTTTCTAGTTACTCTTACAGGCAAAGTTTTAAGAGAAAATTCGAAATGGGAATAAATCTATAGTATCTGGGAGATGCTAGAGCTTTAATGTTGTGGTAGTTTAGCAGCTAACTCCATTATTCGCTAGAAATCATATGATTTGTGCCTATAGCGAATGTTGTGAACAAAATTTTCTTATTATACTCTCGCGCACGGTTTATTATTCTTTTAAAATTGTGTAAAGCATCAGTCGGTCATCAGTTTCTGAATATTGTGTTTAATAAATATTAATCCTTCGGCTTTTGTTCATCAAGGTTAAGACCTTTTAAATTTTTTTTGATAAGGTCAGGTTCTATGTAAAAAGGAATTTGAAAAATATTCTGTAAGTCTATCACTTGCAACGCAGAAATGACAAGTTCTACTTAACGCCAACAATTACATCGAAGAGCATATTTATCAAATCAAATAAACCGTTGAATTTATCTCTGAAGAATCGGGAATAGTGCCTTATATATGATTTCTTTTACATTGACATTTGTTAAAATTTTCATTTATATTATCAATTCGTAAAAAAGTGTTTGAAATTCTCTTCGGAAAATTTTAAGTTTTTAATGATTTTTAGCTATATTTTTGGAATGTGCTCAATATTATTTTTTAACAAATTTTTCTTGGAATTTTGCAATTTTGAGAAATATGTTGTTAATATTTTCATGTATAACTATTTTAATTTACCATTTGCAATTAAATATAATAAAACGAAGTCAAAGATTTAACAACATTTTTGCTAAATTCCTAAAATTTTTATTATGAACAATTTAATAATACCTATGAACAAAATTTTATTTTTTACGAAAAAAGTTTGGGAAAGAAAGTCATGTTTGATTTCAATAGATGCATTTTTTTTCTCTATGTATTTATGAATTTTTAAACAACAAAATATTTAATTTCAAAAATATTTTAATTGTTTTTTCTTATTTCCGCATTTCGAATGACAAATACGATCGTAGTTTTCGTAAAATTTATAACTAAAATTATTTGAACGTACGACTTATATACGGTTCAACGTATACGCCGGTTGTTGTATGCTTTTCAATAAATATGTATAAGATTTAACTTGACAACTTGACTAGAAAGGAGGCCTATATAGTACCGTAATTGACAAATTAGAAAACAGATATGATGAATGCTTAGTTCATATTTGTACTTTGACTCATAGCAGTACCGCAGTGGAACGTCTTTTTTCTAAATAATCTCTAATAAAAAATAAATTGTCCAGCAGACTTTAGGTCAACACTTGCCCGAGTGAAGACCTCGTACAAAAATATAGAAATTTAGTTAATAAAAAAAAGTATTTTATTCTAAGTATTTTTATGAATTAATCTTTATTTTTTTTTTATAAAAAAAATTATTATAAATAAATTTATTTGAATTTAATAAAATTGAATTTAAGAGTTTTTCTTAAAACTTTTTGTCTTCTTTTTCATAAAATAAATAAATTTTAAGAAGTTTTATAGGTACTGAAGCAGTTCACTACTTTTTTTAAATCCTCTTTTGTGGCAACTTTTTGTTTTTTTTTTTTATTTTCTTTATTTAAAGGTAATGTTTCTTAGAACCTATCAAATCATATTTAAATTCAATGCACTAATTATATAAAAATTGGTTGTTTCTATTCTGGTCCAAAAGTTGACCCGAATTTGTAAACTTGTGTAATTCTTACAAAATTTTAAATTCAAATTATTTTTGGACTGAGAAGATTTCGTGACATAAAATTGTTTGTGATTGATAATTTTGTTGTTTAACTAAAAAAGATAAAATGTGCCCAAAAAATTTTACCATAATTAAATTGTAAGAATTTTCAGATGCGAAGACCTTAATAAGGAAAATGAGAATATATCAGAATCTTTAAAATTAGAGAAATTTCTGATCTTAGACTATACTAGAAGATTTGGTGATATCTGCTAAATGATTATACAGCAATGTAACTATCTTGGATCTCTTACATGTACTAAAACTACAAAATCCAGCCTTTGTATTAATTAATAACACACCTTAAACATTTACATATATATTTAATAATTCAATTTAATTCTCATTTTACTAACGAATGATATATTGACCTTAAAAGCTATTACAAGTAAAAAGAGATTCCAATTAAGACATCTAAATTCAAAAGCAACACATAATAGAAAAAATATTATAGAAAAAATGCAGCATTATATACATTCATACTTAATTGGATATATATATTTATGGATATAGATGCAGCATTTTCTTTACACTTGCACAGTCCGTTATTAGTATACTATTAGATACTTGTAATAATGTTATAACATGACATATATACTTCAATGAATTTTTTTTTTTAATACAAATAGAAATACAAATATTATTACCGCAGTAGTTTTGTATAACGTTTATATAGATACTTTTTTTCAATACCACCATGTACTTGTAATACGTTTGTTACAAGTACTTTTTATGATTGTCCTTAAAAAAAAAAATCAGAATACATGTCCATATGAAAATACATTCTTCATTCATGAGATATTTACACAAGTCGACACATATGAAAAAGTTCTTTATACTTTATATTTCTTTATATATGTGTGTCTTACAGTTAATACATATGTGCCGGGGACAATGTGCTATTGTCATATGAAAATTACATTTGTATTGTTGTGCCTCTTACTAACCTTGACCCCAATATATGTAACTGTATGTGTGTGTATATAAGAATATCCATAATTTCCTTTACCAGAAATTTTTCTCAATATTTTTCTATTGCACTTTTTTAATTTTTCTTAGACGTTTTTTCTTGTGTTAATGTTGTTTCGTATCATTTCACTTTCGTAAATGTTTTTTATTTTTTGCTAAAATTCTGTAAGCACAAAAAATATATATTAAAATGGCATTATAACTTTTTATGTAATTTAAGGAGTAAAATTATATTAAAAATAAAACATTTGCTTAAATAGTCTTTAAGATATATGAGATATATATTTAACTCAAAATATTTAAAAATATACTAGAGAATTTATTTTTATTAATATTTTTACAATATTGGAAATATTTTACTATATTTTTAAAGCATGCAAAAGCATTCCAAGGACAAACGAAAAAGGCTGGGTTTAAATAACAAAATTTTTTATAATTATATTTAACCATAATGGTATATAATTTCTTTTAAGCACTGTCTGCAAAAAAACTTGTAGTTTACTAATTTTAATATCTTTAAAGTAAAAGTCTTAATACATGTATATTTTCTTAAGTACTTGATAATAGAACATCAAAGCCATTTGCTTTTATATGATTTTTTTTTAGTATAATAATCTAGTTAAAAAATCTTTATCGTTTGTTACTTATAAATTCAATTTATATATCTTGTTTTTCGTTTTCCAATATATATATATATATATATATATATATATATATATATATATATATATATATATATATATATATTGGAAAACACTTACTATAGTGAGATTCAATAAATTTAACAAAGATTGCTTTTATTATCGTATCATCCATTGTTTTTATGAAATATTATCGAATTGTATAACGGGCTTAAAGAAATAATATTTCATAAAAAGAATGGATGATACGATAATAAAAGCAATATTTGTTAAATTTATTGAATCTCACTATACTAAATGTTATGTCTAACGAGTTAATGAAAATGTATGTCAATTACCGAAGGAAAATTTGGGGTTGAAATAAATTAATTTCAAAATACAGTTAAATTTTTTTATATTTTTATCACAGATTTTTTTAAGAATTTAAAAGACGAGATGGTTCTTTTTAAGATAAAATTATTAACACATATATTCTAACCAATATCTCTTTTATAATTAAAAATTAATTAATCTATCAATGCATATTAGTTTCAATGGCATTGACAATGGCGCTTAATGAATTTAATGATAGAATTAACTTACTTTATTTCTGATTTCATTAATTCAGTCATAAACCAAATAAAAAAAAGTAAATTTTTTTTCCAATACCGACACACACTCTCACGAGCTTGGCCAAAAAATGGTTAAAGTTGATGCCAGAATTTAAATATATTGTTATTTAAATATATTAATAAATAAACATATCAGTTTGATCATATGTAAAATATTAATTCAAAATCTCGATTAGTTTTTGAGTTATTATGGGTCACAGTTGAAGATTGCATGTAGCATAATAAATTCAAATAAAACTGCTGAAATTGCGTTTGTGCTTTTAATATTTAAAATTATTTTCTTTTTTTTTTGTAATGACTGCCCAAAAATCTGGTAATATTAAAAGTATACTATATATAGTTAAAAATATTATGCTGTTATTGTTTACAAATATTGATCAAATTTGAAGTAGTGTTAGCAAAAATGTAATGTAAAAATGCGAAACTAAAACTTTAGTAGTGAATAAAAGAAAAAAAAGTTATGAAAAATATAATGTGTAAAAATATCAAAAATATGCCAAAAAAAAACTCTCCAGTTTTCCGATATATTATTGCTACAAGTATGTATTTTAATATACATATATTTAATTTTCATCTTCACAAGTTTGCACATTTTTGATCAGTAAAATTTTTTTAATTTCAACATCGCTGCAGATTCGTAATACTTTCAAGCTGTGGCTGAAGTTAAAGCAGAGTACAACTACTACTGCAACACAAAATATAAAACAAAGTGATGAAAATCTTTTACAAAGAATGCTACTAATTTGTAGAGTAAACAAATTAAATTTTATACTTTTAAAGTTAAAAAAAAATTTAAGGAAGTATTCTCGTATGAAGTGTAAATTCGGAAATATTTTAAATATAAAATTATTATTTTTTAAAGTTTAATTACATATTAAGACATTTTTTGGTAAGGATTTATATGTTATTTTATATCCTTTCTTTAATATTAAATATAAGATAATAATGGAGTAAATTTAAACTTATTATTTTTCAGTTGAATACATTACCATTTTACCATATTTTATAATTAACTTTTCGTTTTTTTCTGCAAATTTCAAAATTTCAGGATACGTCGATAAATTGTGGGTAAACCCTTTGCAAAAATATTATATTTCAAGGATCTGATAATATATTATCAAAAATAAATTATACTAAATATTGTTTAATTCGAATTGTAACGTTAGAAAAAAAAACGATTTTTAAAATTCAGGGTGGGCAGGATTTGAGCGTGTCCTTGATCCGATTTCCATAAAACTTATTTTTTCTTCTCTAAATGAAAGGGCAATAAATTGTATCAAATTTTGTTCAATTCGAATTACAAAATTAGGAAATAAATGATTTTTATAATTCAGGATGGATGAGCGTTGGGCGTGTCCTTCGGCCGATTTTCATAAAACTTCGTTATTTTTCCTATACACAAAATCTATATGTGTCAATTTTTATTTACCTACTACAAATCTTTGGCAAATTTTTTATGAAATTCAGATAGTGAGTGGCGTCCTTTCGTCTGTCCGTTGATCATTAAAAACATTTTACAGTTTTTACAGTACAAATGGCAGTTTTAAGGTAACTAACCAAATTTTGCATATATGTTTACACTGATTTAGTTACTCATTGTGGTGAATTCGATTCAAGTCGGTCCATTATCTTATATAGATCCAATAAAAAATTCTCCCAAAATACGATATTAAGTGTTTTATGAATTTTAAGATAACATAAATTTTGCGAATGTTTAATGCGCACAACAGTCTTATTGAAAGATATAAATTGGCACAAACACCAATATGAGATAAATTTTTTTAATAGTATTTAAATAAAATAGTATTTAACTTAAATATTTATTATTTATATTTCTTATTTCTTTTTGTATATTTTCTCCAAAAATAGTTTTGAACGCATTAATAATGAATGGGTGGAATTTCTATCAACCAGCAAAATCAGTTTTTTTCCTGGGCTGCAAGTGATCCAAACTGTTAGTTATTAATCCATTACAGACAATTGAAATTATTTTGACATCGATTTGTTATAGCATATTTTTGCATATTTAGGTCCTAAAAACATATTTTTTTATATTTTGGGCTTAGCAGCATATTTTAGCGGCTCAGATGGCACACTTTTAAATATTTTATACTTAAGGTCATAATTTTGCATATTTTACACTTAGGAGAAAAAATTTTGCTTATTTTGCATCCAATACAATTTTATACATAATTCTCCACTAGTGATATTTTTAATGCTACAAACGTTTTCCAAATCCAATTCCCTAATAATTTGTATCTTATAAATGATAGAAATTTCATAATTTCCTGGAACAATTTATTAGCTTTGATTATTTTATGGTTCACAAAAACATATTTTTAGCAATTCCTAATATAAATCTAGTGATTTTTATCAATGGCTAGTTGATAATTTAAAATTTAGCCAGAAAACTAATATTGTAAGCGCATATTTTTATACCCACCATCAAAAAATTGGGCTTATCAATCCTTGCGTATCATATCGAAATAATCATATACTCGTATCATCCTATTAAATATATATATGTTATTTGTCCTCGTGAAAATCTAAGACGATCTAACGACGTCCTTCCGTTTATCCGTCTGTCTCTTGAAAGCGGTATAGCACTTGAGGCGGATATCCTAGGGTTTCGAAATTTGGCTCAAATATTTTTCGTATATAAGGCATATTTGGTATTGAAAAAGAGCAATATCGCTTCATAAACAAAAAACTTATGGACCAAATGCTAGAAAAACAGGGACCGTCGTAGCTCCAGTTTATATTTTTCGTACAAAAATGCATATACATCAATGAAATTTTTCACAAATGATTATGGTCTGTCTAGTTTACCTTCCACCTCCCATAAAAGGTGAAATTTTAAATAGTTGCAAATGGTCAAACCGAATATAACATTCTCACCTATTTAATTTTATTTGCTTATTTTCGCATAAAATACACTTTTATATGAAGGATCTTGTCCATCAAATACGAAAATAACACAAATTTGGACCATATATAGAAACAAAAGGCTACTTATTGGATAACAAAATACCTGAAGTTCAAGTTAGCTAATTTTTCCACTGTACACGGAGGCAACAAGTATTCCTAACCTGGATAGGTCACTACATATAAACTAAACAACACTAATTATTTAATTTAACAATTAGTGACACAAACACTTTATCTAGTTTCACCAGTCACCAATGATAAAAGTAATTTTTTATTGATGAAAGCAATTTTTTAATTAAAGGTATTCGGAGTATTGATAGTGCAAAAGAAATTTGGATTTAGTTAAAATAACGTAACTTCGGGTGACTCTATCACCAACAAATGTTTACACATTCTGGTGATTTAAAAAAATAAAAAATTCGTGAAAGTGATAAAAAGTGAGGAGTATTGATTTATAAAATAAGGGCATTAATTAAAATTGATTGTTTGTTTTGAAATATTATACCATAGATTTTAAAAAATAAAATGTATAAATCTTGCATTAATTTTAAATTAATAAAATATTTCTCTCTCTCTCTTATTTTTCAGGTAAGACGAAATAAAATACAGCATTAATTTACAAGGTAAATACGAAATATATGGTATTATCATTGTGGAATATTTAATGTATAATCTCCAAACATTTCGCTGTGGCTATTTTCTGCGATGACTTTCTTAGTTTTACAGCACTAGACTCTTCCTGGGAGTTCGAGATTAGCCAAACTGTTGGTAGGCCGTACACAATCAACTTCGGGGTACTAACTAGCTGTAGATTTTTAACTGTACTTATAGACTATCTAGTGTTTATTGAATTTAAACAAAAAATCATTTAAAGATTTTTGCAATGCACTGATTTTCGATTTGCGTCATTAATCGAACTTTTGTTTACTTTTCATACAATTGAATTGTATGTATTATTTTTCGTTGGTTTTCTCAAATTCAGTAACGATTTTGCCCCAATTTACTTAGCGCATTTACTTTATAGTTTCGGGTAGTTTTGCCGCTTTTGCTTACTTCAGAAATACGAGTATAAAAAAGAAAATTAATGAAACGAGGAGATAACCAGGACCAAAAGCATTTAATTTAGATATCGTTTACGGTTATGAGGAATGCGCACTTTAAGCAAAGAAGTGGCAATTACTCCTATTTCTAATTGTAGACAAACATTTTAAAAACTTTTTTTGTAATAAAAATTTTAAATTCATAGAAGTTTTATTAAACGATTGTATACATAAAGCTTTAAGAAAATAAAAAATAAATATATGTATTATAAAAATTTGGCAAAAAATTTCGAATTGCTGATAAAATTTCTGATTCTTGGTGCAATTTTGGTAATTTTGTAAAATTTTCCAGTACAAATTCGTATTGGAAATCCGGATTTTTGTGAAATTTGGAATTTCGAATTTTTGGTGATATTTCAGTTTTTTTTCTTTATTTAATTTTTTTGATAAATCTGTCAATATTAAACAAAATTTTACAAAAATGTTTGAGTCTGTAGTTAATAAATCTCATTCACTCTCGATTGTAATATATATATATATATATATATATATATATATATATATATATATATATATATATATATATATATATATATATATATATATATATATATATATATATATATATTACAAAAATGTTTGAGTCTGCAGTTAACAAATCTCATTCACTCTCGATTGTAATATATATATATATATTTAATTTAAATGCAACAGTATTGAGAAAGAACATCTTACCCATTTTTTTAGATTGGAAAATAAAAAGTCCAAAGGGCATAATAAAGGTAACATTTTAGCTAAGAAACAAAACGTCTTAAGATTACAAACGTAGGACAGTTGATATAACGGTGTACGACTGTCTGTCCATGTGTTTCTATTAAAATTAATTTCTCAAAATTAAGGCAGTGGATCATTTCTTATAAAGAACTATATTTATATCAGTGCCACTTTCCAAAAAAAAAAAAAAATACAAGTAAAAAAAGTATGACCAACTAGCTTCTAGTAAATTTACCATTTATTCGGAGCCAATACTCATAACTAGCAGGCTAAGCACAAATGATAATATTGATCAATCTAGTTCACCCAGAGTTTAAATAATTTTCTGTTTATTTTGTTATGTTGTTAAAGTAATCTTGTTATCTTTAAACATATTTCTTATTAATTTCTTACTAAACGTTATTAATAGAACTTGTACTTTTTGTTAAGTTATTCCCTCACTAAGTCATTAGCCGTTAATATTTAACATAATTAAATAAAAAAAAAATATGCTTTTTTGATATAATCGCCTCAACGTAGTAACTACTGAGCCACTAAATCAATACAATTCGCTTTCTTTTTGGCTATCTAAGTAGACAAACGCTTGACTGACTGAGCACAACATAATCCTATTAATAAAGAAAGTTTTTTTTACTACAAAATCAATTATGATTAACATTTTCTAATGAAATTTACATTATTATATCATTTAGAAAGATATTCTTTAAACGTATACTTACATAAGTATATGTAAAATTGTATTGAAATTAGCCAGCCATTATACTATGAATCATTTGGTAGTCATCTCATATCAGATGTTTTACTTTGAGTGGAAAGATTACAGGCTACTTATGAATATATACCTATGAAATTTTTAAGTAAATGATTTTCACAACAAATCGTATTTGAAATGAAATATAAAAGCTTAACAACCATCATATAAATTATTATACAATTTATAATTATGTAGCTTTGAGATGTCTTACAAGAATATGAATTAAATAATAAAATATTTATAATTAGTAAATGATAAACAGGTATAATGTAGACTAAATTATGTGAACATTTATGTATATTAATGCATGAGTGTATAGAGTTTTACAGCTAAAGTAGTTTAACAATTTCCTTTATTGTTTATACATAAATATGTATGAATTCTTAAATGATCCATTTGTCATAATAAATGAACACAATAAATACAAATGAATTTACAAATTGCATATACGTGTAGTTATAAGTAGAAAAATATGCTTTAATTTATTTTCTATATGTGCATAAATATATTAGGGGTAAAATGAAATATTTGGATTTCCAAATTTCTAAATAGCTAAAATTTATTTTTAGTAAATATTTTTGATATATATATATATATATATATATATATATATATATATTTTTTTTTTTTGTTATTTAGAAAATTTTTATTAGAATGTTATAGCCCTAATACATGTTTTCTTTTAAACCTACATTATGTGTCTTGTATTTTGTTTGTTTGTTTCAAAAACGGAAAAACTGTTGATTGATTTTGTTAGACCTAACAAAATAAATAAAAAAAATCCAAAATTTTTGAGAATTCACCTAAAATCTCAAGGAAATACAACCTAAAAAATATAAAAAATTGAGTTGAAACTTTCAAGAGTTCAGTTTTGCAGATCATCATTTAGATTCAAACTATCAACCACTCAAGAAACAACGAGAAACAGGAAATTCATATAACAAGTAACCATTTTACTATCACGTGAAAAGTTAGTCTGTCATAAAAAAGGAAACCAAAAGTTTATGATCTTTTAAATTTTGTAGTTTTTTTATAGAAAATTTGACCTTATTAGTGAAATTAAATTTAGAGAACAGAATTTTAAAGTGTACGTTATTCTCTACAATTTGAGATGTATTTCGTTGATCTCAGTTAACCAGGCATGGGATACCATCATGAAAAACTTCCATATAGTTAAAGTAAATGTTTGTAAAATGTACTGGAAAATACCGCTTTTATAGAAATTATCTAAAATATCGCGTAAACAGATTTTGTTTATATATGACACTTCTTAGTCAAAGGGTCGTTAAAAAATCTTTAAATACAAAAATTGTATTTTTAAAATTTGACAGCATTTTTTTAATATTTATAATTTTAATAACACTGTGTTCATGACAAGAATGTTTTTTTTCAGTTTTATCATTTAATGTTTACATTCAACCGAAATTTTAGTATGTTTGAGTACAAACATTTTATGTTTTTAAATATTTTTACCAGAAACAAAATATTTTTAATGTAAAAAATACCATTATTTTTACAAAAATTATGATAATGTTTACACTTTCTTTGATAATAAATCATATTTTGTTTTCAAGCTACATTAATATAAGCGGCAATTTTCAAGCGGCAAATAACATAATAATAAAATGTTACAAATAAATGTGATTTTTACAAATATGGCTGAAAAATTCATAACTGTTTTGTTTTTGGGTATATTTTGTTTATAGCGTTTGTTTTCCGCCTCAAATATTTTTCTAATTTAGTTTATACATGACAAGGTTTTGTTATGTTTAGAGCGAGTCAGACAAGGCATTCTTCTCAAAACATATTTCGCTTGCTGACAACCACCGTGAAAATTGATGTTAAATCCTTTTTACTTAATACTAAAGTTAAGGAGTCGTCCAAATATTTTAAGAAGTTACAATTGTATAGAGGACAAACGAAGTTCTTAACCTCAAAAGTCAGTCCCATATATTTCACATTGTAGTTCAAATCGTTGTTCGTGTTGAAAAAAATTAATATTTTTACCAAAATTTTTCAATATTTTTGAAATTCCTCATATCCATGTAAAAGAAATAAATTGTTCATTTTCCATATCAATTAACATACATTTAAGATACGCAATAATTTGTTTGTATCTGACATACATATAAATGTAAAGATGTAGTATTTTAACATATACTATTTCTAATTTCATTAAATAAAACAATAATTTTCCTCTTAACTTTGTTTTAGTTTATAAGTTTCGTTAAGAATTTTAATACAGAAATTGGTATTTTCTCCTTTACTTCAACTCTCTTAGTTTAGAAATTTTTCTAAAATACCGTAAAAATCTATTGTAAACTTTTCAAGAGTCATGCATAAATTTTGTCTTAGAAAATAAAAGTTTATCTTTCGATTTTCTCTTTCCAACCAATTTTACAGGAATTTGGTTTAAAGTTCTAGTTAGGAAATAGTTTGAATCTATAAATTTTTAGACGTTTTGTATTTGAAATTTTGTTTCCATAATGGGAAACTTTTCTAAAAAATACAAATTTTGTATACTGTAATATTTGCAGGTTTTAAATATTTTCATCTTAAAATGATGTTCATTGACACACTCATATAGTTTTTACTACCTTATACTGCACTTAAACAGTAAAATTTGTTTTATAACTTTTCTTCTGTTGATTCATTGTTCCGATTTTCAATACAAGAATTCTTAGTGAAATTATAAATACTTTGGGTGAACCTTACTTCTTTTAGCTTTTTATAGTAGATGAGAGCATGTTTTACACAGACTACGTATATGACAAAAAATAGCTCAACCTATTTAGAATGTCAAAAGAATTAAATATATATATATATATATATATATATATATATATATATATATATATATATATATATATATATATATTAGGGCGTTTAAGAAGGTAATAAACGTACGTATTAAGTTTTATTTGATTATAAAGTTTACACTCTAACAATTTCCATGTTTTTTATTTTATAATGGCGGACAATCCTTTTTAAATAAATTCGGACTGCTTTCAATATCATAAAGTTCCCAGCAGTTTTTGTTGGCTGTCCCGAACTAGTTCCTTCATCTACTACTTTCCACATGATGACACTTATGTGCACACACAATCTCCTCCACGAGTGCGATGAGCAAAAATATGGAAGTGTGACAAGTAGGTAGTGAAACCTACAACCGAAAAAGGGTCTACTGCCACGAAATAAAATGCTGGGACGCGTTAGAATAACAATAAGAAATTTTAAAATATGATATGTATTTCTTCAGTTTTTGATCTGTGGAAAATTATTTGCCTCAGTTGATTTTGGTGTAAAACAAACTCATTTAAATGAAGGATTTCATACATAATTTATTGTCGTGCCATTCCGACTTTCAATCTGCTTAACATAAGGGAAAAAGATGGCAAGCAACAGCAAAAAATAGCAAAGATATTTAAAATTTGTAAAAATTACACGAGTATATTTCACCATAACTTGAATGTCTCCAATTTAGATAAATGAAGCACCAAAAGATGTGGACGAAAATTATCTTCAAGTTATTTTAGCATTATTTTTTTCTGCTCAATAATTTTGCAGTTATTCAGAAACTATTGTCGTATTTTTATTATTATTATTGTTATTATTATTATTATTATTATTATTATTATTATTATTATTATTATTATTATTATTATTATTATTATTTTCTTGAAAAATTAAAGAATTTTTTTACTCTAAAAAAAAAGTTAAAAAAAAATAAAACAAAAAAACTGATCTTAATCTTCATTTTAATATCACTTGTAGTAACCCAGCATAAAAAAATACAAGCATTCAACTGGTTCCCAAAAATAATATTCTCACCACTTAAAAAGTAGAACTAAGGGCACATTTCCTGCTTTTTTGAAAGATATTAAAAAATTGAGAATAAATGTAGTTTTAGCAGGAAAAATGATTATCAATTTCTAAAAAAATTAAAAGTTCACTTAATTTAAAGTATATTTATTATATTTTAATAAGGCTAAAAAGGAATTTTTATTAAGCAATTTTATAAATATAGTTTTAAGAGAAGTACTTCAAAAGTAATGAACAAGAAACATAAAATAAGCACACCCTACCAATTGAAACTATTGGTAAAAAACAGAACTTTTGCAGTTTTCTTTCAGCATTAATCACGATTTTTCAGCTCTTTTTCATTACGTACCCAATTTGCATGGAACTTTAACTACAAATGGAAAAACCGTTCTCGAGTTGTACTAGCATCACCGCCTTATTAAAAGGATCATTAGACAGAAATATTGAAAGCAGATTCCATAGAATACAACTAGCAGTTTATGTGAGAGACTCAATTCAGTTGTCAAAAGCTTAATTCATGTAACAACAAAATGCATCTAGTCACGTATATTTTGTTTTTGTGTTTTGAAAAAAATGAGTAAATTTTTTGAAAATTTAGTTTGAACTGTCTCTTACATAAACTTCCAGTTGTATTCTATAGTAGATTCCTGTTTAGCCCATCAAATTTTATTTGGTTTGCATATTTTTGTTTAAAGGAGGATTACTTTCCCAACGTTTTATCATTCAATATAATTAATTTTTTTTCTTTTAATAAGTATTTGTGCTTTCTCTTTATAGTGATAAGTTTTGAAAGAATAACTACAATTGTATTTCAAAAATAAGTACATGGTATTAAACTTCAGATTCACCATCTTGTATTAGTGCTTTAAAATTAAAATTATTCAACATGTCCAATTAATTCTTTCCAATAGATTTTATTAATATTAACATATGTATTTGCTTATGCATAACTTTTGCTTTACTATTGTTTGTAATGATTTCTAAAGGGAAAAAAAATTTAATAAAATATATTAGGCTTTCCTCGGGGAGTATATTATATTTAATATTAACATATTAATGGCCGAGGTGATATTCAGTGGACACATTTGAGCAAAACCTTTGTTTTACTATTGTTTGTATGAAAATGAAAAATTCTTAAAAAATATGTTATGCTTTCTGTTGGGAATATATTTAATTCGGAACAGAATTATGAGATTATCTATGACGATTTTTTTAATAAGTAAGGCAAAATTTATACATCATATATTTAACAAATAAAACATCATATTATCAAAAAAATTGATAAAAACGAAAACTTAAGAAATTTGCCAAATGTTTAGTTCTTTTTCTGGCAGCCCTGCATATTATTAAAAAACCTTACAGAAATATGCGTACTGTGATGTTAAATACATTAAATTGCTTTTCATATAGAAATATTTGTATATGAAGTAAATTATGTTTCGAAAAAAATTAAAAAAAAAACAGGAAAAAAAATTAATTATAACTGCTAGAGGATTATATCGTATTATTTTCGTAAATTTTCTGTGAAAAACTGCAAAATTTTGGACTAATTTTAAACCTAGTCCTAAAGACCTTTCTTGTGATATCAAATTTTCATTTTCATTATATCCTTTAGAAGAAATATAAAAAAGGATCCTTTTTCATTTCCTTCCACATCACGAAAGAATAATTTCAGGACGAAAATTCTGAGAAGCGATATCTTAGTACGAAGTAAGTTTTCATTTGAGCTGGGAACATTGATATCTTATTTTCTCTCGATACAAAGTATGTACATAATTTAAAAGCTTTCGCGCGGTCTACAAATATTACAAATGTATAGTGCTGTACTGTAAATTTTCTCCCAGAAGATATAAAATGTTCATATGCTCATAATTAAGATGAATTTTTGAACTTAATGCAAACATTAAATACTCAGAAGTAATACCAACCAAAGCCATCGAATATTCGTTAGGCATGATAATTTTAAACCCATGTAAAATTGATTTTTCTTCAGAAATAGATTGAAAATTATTACAAATGTTTAAAAATATTAGACTTAAAACATTAAGCAGCATAATACTTTTTAATTCACCGAAGCTCTTCTTACATTTTTTAAATCATCTTAATATTAAATGTTTTTCTATTGAATTCCCTGCTGCATGCTATGCTACATAAAGTCAGTCATACACAAAAAAGACAACGAAAACTTTTTACCAAGTAATTTTTCTTAAAAAAATGACTCCAAAAATTTTTCAAATAAGTAGGTCTCTACCCTTTTTATACTTACAAGTTTTTTGGGTTGATTGTTAACTAGTTTTTAGAATTTAAGTTTTTGTCTTTTTTCCTTTAATAAGAACACGTTCGCTAAGAATAAAGTTTTTTATTTTACTCCTGCGCAAAAAATGTCTCTTTATTGTTTCCTTTTGGGCGTGTGTGTGTCCTTTAGTTGTAGAACTATGCAAAAGTATAAAATGATGTTTTTTTGGTTTAAAGTTTTCCCCTATATTTTTTTTCCTGCATTATTTGAGCAAGAAATTACTTTTAGCCTAGTTTTACAAGTTATACTTCATTGACTATTACAATAATGATAAATTATCTCTTACAATTCTTTTATTTATTATTATTATTTTTTGCTTGGAAAAAATAGTTTTTTTAATGAAAAAATGAAAATTTTTTAAAAGAGTTACTATACTTATTAATTATAAATTAAAAATATTTAGTGTTTAGTTGGCAATGCTTGAGTTGTCAAGGTTTTTGGTTTTAATTTTTCAAAATATTTAATTGACATTCAGTGTATATATATATTCCTATTCATGGTGAATACATGCATATTTGTATCACTTTTCCTACTATTCTACTTATACTATTTTTCTATTTCACTGTCATTTTATAAAGTGACATTTGCCTAGATTTTTTTACCAGTTTCAATTCAGTTTTTCTTTCTTTTATAAAAAATATGAATAATTAGAGCGGAATAGTATATTTTTCTAGGGTAGGAGGCCTATTGTTTTAATTCCTATTCTAATAGAGTTCTCTTTTTTTTTCTTCTTTTTTGCATTCTAACTATGTTTTGTTTTTGTAATTTGAAATTGGCTCACTTTCGCGGCTTTTCATTGTCAGTCATTGTAATAAATATTTTCTTGATATATATTTTTATATATGTATATTTATATAGAGAGACATAATTTTCTTTTCTCATTCAAATGTACTTATTTGATATTTAAAATAACAAAAAAAAAATGAATACATTTCATTATTATTGCTATTGCTACTGCTGGTTTTTGTTCTTGTTGGCAAAACGAGTATTGTATTTGTGAATGGCACATTTCAAAATATTTAAATGCTTAAATATATAAATGATTGTGTAGCTGTTGTCAAACCTTGAATATATTTTTAAGGGTAAATTATAACAGTTACATTTCAAATTTGACAAATAAAAAAATATAAAGAAAAATAAGTTTTTGTATTAAATAATACTCATACGTCATGCTGTATTTAAATAAATACATTTGTTTTTGAAATTTGAAAGCAAGATAATTTTTTTTTTTTTTTTGTTCACTAAATGTTATAAAAGTAAATGACGGTTATATTTTAATCAAAAATACCCTAAGGTATTTGTGTTTCTAATTTTATACAGGATTGTAAGATTTTGTATCGATAATACAGAGGCAACAAATTGTAAACGAAATTAGGAAATGAATAAAAAAAAAATTTTTTTAAAAAACTTTATTCTGGGAAATATTATTTGTCCAGATGATGTAATAATACAATCTTTACTGTAAAACATTTTTTTTAACGCTAAAGGGCAAAAACTTTTAAATTTTGAAATATCCATTAATGTTCTGGATTTAAATAGAACAAAATTTATTTATAACAAACAAAAAAATAAATTTTTGAGCATAACTCAAAATTTTGAGAGTGTATTAAAAATCTTTTAAAACTTATTTATAAGGTCCTGAAGAAGACCTATTACGTATATCATGTAATTTATCGAGTGATTAAATTATTAAACAAAAGAAAGTAATTCCTTGGAGCAATATTTTGAACAGAAAAATTGTTTATTGCTAAAAATTGGCACAGCTCCGATATATCTATGCGATATACACATAGATGTAGGTTTGATTTTCCGCTAGTGCAGCTTAAAGTAAAGTAGTTTAAGTAAAAAAGAAAATAGTCGAGGATAATAAATAGGTTTCTTTTTTGTCTGATATTTGCTATAACTTCTTGTACTTTTAATTACTATTAAATTTTAGTAGATACACAAAATTTCATAACTGTCATTAATTTTTGTTCTAATAGATGAATTTAAGCTTATTCTTAAATAAATATTCCTAAATATTTTTATACTTGGTAATGTAATTGAACAAGATTTACATCAAATTAATTTTTAGTCCAGGGGTTAATGAAATTGCTAAACAAGTTTTAAAGAATCACATTTCTACTTAAATTGTGGAATTTGCCAATTCAAGACAGTTTACCGGAATTGACTTTCTATAAATAAAAAGAAAAACTGTAAAACTAAAAACAGATATTACTATTAACAAATATAGTGTTTGAAATCTATCTTAAGACTCGTTTTTAAAGATGATGAACTAATTTTTATATATCGTAGTTAAAATATAATATGTATTAAAAAGTCTAAGATTCAAAGAATTAAAAAAAATGAAATAAAATAACTAGATTTTTTTGATATTAAAAATTCATATGATTTCAATTGTTGAATATTAGTATATTTCTGTAGGATACACATATTTTTAATAAAATAAACTACATTTCTATATTTTCTTAAGGCTCATTTTTGTTATGTTATTAAATTACTTAAACAAAATCATGGCCAATAACCAATACTAAGAAAACTAAGAAGCAAAACCTAAAATACATATGTATATAAATACATTTAAGGCATTGTTTAATAATAAACAAATGTTGTTTTTTATTTTTTTTTTTTTTTTGGTAACATACTTTTGTTGATATTGTTGGTTCCCTTTATCTGTTATGTGTTAAAGTTAAATATCCTTGGTAACATTGAAAGCAATTTCAAAACAATTTATTTTCACATTTCATGAAATAAACATAAATGCAAACAAATACACTTATTCAGTATATACGCACACGGCATCATAAAATAAGGAAGGTGATCAGTTAAATTTATTTTTTTCGATACGAAGAATAAGTTTCTACTGGAATGCAAAATCTTTTAAATTTTATAACAATAGTACATATACGGACTATTATCAAAAATTTTTAATCTTGCTGAAACTGAATTTAATCTTTAATAAATTTTGTGGTAAAACTAATAGACCGCAAAATTTGAGCACCATAGATTTTATTTTATAATCATCAAACAGCTAAAAATAGCAAAAAAGGCTAAAAATAACTTAACTTTTTGCCATTTTTCTACACTTTTTATTCGCGCGTTAATACTTTTAATAATTTAATATATTTGTGATTAAATTGTACACCTTCTTTATTGTTGTGCGGACTTTCAACAGTTACATACAGGGAAGTACAATTTTGATGACAAATTTTTTAATTTTTTTTTTTTAATTTTTTGTTTTTTTTTTTTTTTTTTTTTTTTGAGAGGCTTCTGTGCGTCTCTCAGCGAAATGCAAATTTCGCAATAGGGATTGATACTTGTAATTATGCGTATTTTGCGCTATATGTTATTTATGTGCTCGAAATAGTTAGTGCAGTAGATATTCTTAAACTTTGGCAAACAAGAGCGAAAACTTTTTTTAGTTTTTTGCGAAGCACATTCACAGTTTCTAACGGAAAAGCATGGATTACTATGTGTTACTTTACATAATAATACAGGTATATAAAGATATAGGAACCGCGACAAATATAATTGATCGGAACCATAAATTTAATTCAAATATTGTTGATAGTTAAAAACAGGACACTTTTGTCAAAACACATTTTGCTAAGGAACTATAATTACCATAAATATTTGGAATTTCAAATGTTTAACGGAAATGTAGAGCTGCATCAAAAAATTTGGAAAAATTAAAACTTTATGGACCAAAAAAATTCACTTGGGTTAAAAAAGGATCACAATATTAATTAGCATTTCTTTGCAATAAACTCTAATAAAATATATTTTCTTATAGTATTTGGAGATATGTCTTAAACATCTTTTTTAAATGTTTAAAATCAAAAATTTTAGGTAATGGCCTATATATAATTTGTGCAAAAAATACTAATATTTGCACTAAAATACATTATATCTGATTTATTTTATTTTACATAAAGTTGGTTGATATTAAATTTTATATTCCTGTGCAAGTTTAAGTGATCGTTGTCTTTATGTAATATAAGTTTGTTATTGTGTATTTATGTATAATTATTTCATACGTATATATGTTTTCATTCATGCATATATAGACCCTTAAGGTTGCATAATATTTACTCCAAAACAACAATAGCAACAATATTACTTTAGTATTTATACTTATCCAATACACCCATACATCTATCCATACATCCATAACAATGTAATGTAAATGTAACTAAACAATACCAATATGACAATATCATATCAACTCATATGTGTTTTTGTAATTTTGCTTCCTATTTCTACAACAATGTTTTTTGGTTTTGTTTTTGCTGCTAGCTTAGATGTTTGGTTTTATTGTCTATTGTATGTGATGCGACAAATGTAATATCAACACAAATAAAAGCGGCAGTTACCAGGAAAAAAATACAGAGAAATTTGAAAAAAAAAATAAACAACATTTCATCATTTGAACTCTTACTTAGCTTTGCTCAAATACGGTTTGTTCTTTCATTTGTTCCTTTTTTTATAAAGTAAGGAAAAATGTGGTATATTATATATTGTATAACTAACTATTCCCTATGTACACCTAAGATACCATTTTTTTATGTGTTTAAATATATAAGTTCTTTGTTCCTATAATGTCATTCCAACACTAAAAATTACAAATTTGAACCTTACCTCTTCGAATTTGATGATATTAGATACAATCATTATACTCATCAAAAGCAAACAAGGGGTTTTCGAAATCTAGCGATTTGAAAGCGTACAATTTAAAAAAAAGTTAACAAAGCTGTATGCTTAAAATTACAAATGCCTTCCAAAGTATTCATGGTACAAGATTGGGGTGCCATACTAAAAGTTTCAGAGTTACATATATTCACTGTAAGTATCTGTGTACATCTCTGTAGGTATATTTTTTTTAGCTATTTTCACTTTTGAACAACGTTACCCTTTAGCCAATTTTTACTTTTTTCGTCCCTTCTTAAAACGGAACTAAATGGCAACTTTCTAAGACTATGTGATAAATGACGAGAAACTAAGTTATTTGAGATATCTCGACTTATTTTATATTAATTATATCGAAGAAATTATTTTGAGATTGCTACACAGTATACGAAATGAAACTGTTAAAAGCTAAAGTTAATTATAAAGTTAATGAACGGCTATTTAAAACATCAAATGTCGAATCTTTAGACCGTATTGGAAAAATGAAAAATAGAATTAATGAATATTTATATCCTAAAAGTGCCTTGGCGGAACGTCTTTTTTTCTAAATTATCACTTATGAAAAATAAATTGTCCAACAGACTTAAGATCAACACTTGTGAATCCATGCTTTTAATCAATCCTATATTTGGTAGATGGGAATGAAGATCTCAGAGTAGTACAGAGATTTAGTATTTCATATTCATAAAATGTTAACTATTTTTATGAAAAAATCTTTGTTTTTTGCAAAAATAAAAATTATTATAAGTATATTATTTTGTTTTTATTCGTAATAAAATTGAGTTTTTCTTAAAATACAATGTATTTTGTTTTTATAAAAAAAAAACAAATTTTAATGAGGCTTTTAGGTAATGAAGCAGTTGTCTTCATTTTTCGAAAAAATCTTCTTTTTTTTGGACACTTTTTAAAAATTCTCAGTTAACCATTTTATAAAACTATATGAAATTTTGTGACAATCTTACTTTTGAAATTTGGAATAGGTCAGGAAATTAGCTGGTTGGTTTTGAATGAAATGACTCTTATATGTTTATAAGTGCTTGTTGTATTTCAATATATCCAATATTTTGTGCATGTACTAATGTATCTGATTCCAGTATATAATGCTGTCTTCTGGTCTTGTCTTTATTTTCAATTGAATTTGAATCGATATTTTAGTCGTTGTACATGTTTTATATGATGTTTTTGCTGTTATTGTAACATAATGTTATAATGTACGTTGCCAATAAATTGACAATAAAAATCAACCATACGTAAAAGTAAACGCACTGAGAATAATATTAGTCTGTGATTTGATGTTGGCTTCGCCTTTGTTAATATTGTTGTTGTCATTGTTGCTACTATTATTTTCATTTATATAGAATTTAATATCTTAAGGTGGGATATATGAAGTTCATATGTATATTATATTTGTATTTATTATTGAAAAGAAAACGATTTTGTATTTTTTTATTTAGTTTTCTTCATATTTTATTGATCAGATTCAAGGATACACGCAAAGAAAAAATGTGACTGATAGCAACCTTAATCGAACACTGTTATATTATGGTTGAAATTTATGGTTGTTTTTCAAATATATTATGCTTGGATGCAGCACAACGGAATGGTTGCCATATAACGGTTCATATATGTTCCTGATTTTATGTATATAACGATAATATGGTGAATACACAATAAAAATATGGTAGAGCTTAAGCATATTATGGTTTTATACGTACTTGATTTCATGAATATAACAATAATATGACTGAGACACATTTAAAATATAGTTGCGCTGAGATCATATTATAGTTCTATATGAACTTGTTTAATTTGTATAACAATAATATGCTTAATATACAATAAAAATATGGTTAAAATGGAACCATATTTTTATTATATATGGACCCGATTTTATGTATGTAACAATAATGTGGTTGAAAGGCAATAAAAATGATTGAACAATCACGATATTTTTATTTTTATTGTATGTGGACTTAGATTTAATTATAAATGACGCAATTAAAGACAAGAATATCGTTGTCAGCAATGTAGTAGGTTAAGCTAAGATACATAGAAATTAATCCATTTAAGTACAGTTTCTGATTAGTATTTAAATATTTTTATTGTGGATTTTACAAGCCCATCCCTTTAGGGGTTTTTAGCACAGCAAAAATAATACTATTTATATTATTTAACGCCCTTTTAAAATATACCAAAAAACTTTTATTTTTCGATTATTAACAATATAAAAGGACGATTATTTTATTTTATTTATTTTTTATTTTTTTACCTAAAAATTATGATTGTTTTAGAGCAAACTAAAACAAAATAAATTTTTGGAAAGAAAAGTTAGCTTTATAATTGATAAATAAAAATCAAAAATAATCATTATAATTTGAGCAATAAACAGAAATCAAAAATAATAGTTATTTTTTAACCAAAAAAATCTAAAAAAAACGAAAGATAATAATTAAATTGTGATTTTTATTATACTGCTCATAATCGTTATGATCAATAGTTTTAATTAAAAATTGTATCCAGGAGAAATAAACACTACAGACTTTTACAATTAAATTATCCAATTAAATAAACTGAATTTTCACTACTATAATTCATTTTAAGAATAAGTATACATATAAGCAATTGCAATATGAATCATACGCATGTCTCTCTCAATACTATAGTACTACACGTATGAGCAATATTATTATTAATAATACATAAACTGTATACTTCACCTTTAAATAAACCTGTGTCCTTTACAGATAAATTTTTAGTAAAAATATGTCATTCATTCCATGAAAGAACGCCAAAAAATGTTAATAAGGTCTTCAGATTTTGTTAATATGCGGTATTCGCATACCCTATGAAGCCATTTGAATATCTCAATCTTTATTTTTTGAATTTAGAGAAACTCACGACTTTGTTAAAAGTGTTTATTTTTTGAAAAGTAAAAAATCAAAAAATTATGTAACTTTAAACACCATCTTTATAGACCACAAATAAATTTTAATTATTTAAATTACACATAGAAGATGAATATGCTCTCTATAAATACAGTGGTTTAAAAGGAATATTATCTATTTAAAGTACATTCATAATACAAATGCAATTTTAGGATGCATTTTTGAATAATCTCTACCTTCTGATATTGCTTTTAAACGTATTAAAAGAAAATTAAAACCAAAATGTAGAAATTGATCAAAAATTTACTGTAAATCTGAAATTGCAATACGAGTGCATTTTAAATAACGAATTTACTCGTCCATTATTGCATTTAAAGAGGTATAAATTAGCCTTCATTAAAGTTTAGAATAATTAAAAATCGTCCTCATTTTAAAGAGGTATTATCGGATTTTTAACTTTTATAAAGAGGTAAATCGTGAATAAATTAGAGATTTTTTTGAAATTAAAAAAAAAAAACAATAATGCGAAAGACTAAACGGCTCCATATTTTATAAGAGTACCAAATATGAAACAAATCTGATGGCCCACCGTCAAAAAATTGGCATTTTTTAAAAATTTTTCGTGGAATGAACGACATATGTATATATATTATTTTAATGCCATAGCAAAAGTTAATGAAAATGCAATGTCAGGCTAATTACTTAAGATTTTAAGAAAATGATACCAATTTCACAAGCAAATATTTTATTATTTATTGCAAACAATAATGACCTTTACCTTAATGCTGTCACATCATCAGGGGTATACTTATGTACGTGAATATGAAGAATGTCAAAATATGCATACATATATACAGAGACATGCAATCTTTGTAAGATTTAACTGAGTAAGCTCAAAATAAGACAATAAAAACACTTATGAGAAACGCAAAGAAAAAAATAAATAAAAATCTCTTAATGCAGCAAGATAATTAGTAAAAGGTAAACCGATAGTAATGGCACAATCTAATAAATTGTACAAACTGAGTTTGCTAGCTAAGAGATGTGCATATATATATATATATATATATATATATATATATATATATATATATATATTTCAAGAAAATCTCTCGGAATTATTTCTAAGAATATAATTGTGATTAAAAAACAATTTAAATGGATCTAGTACATTAAAAAATTGCTTACACATAGGGTATTTGATTTATAAATAAATTATTTAAACTACTTTATATATATATATATATATATATATATATATATAAAATAGTTTATTAAAAAAAATGTTACTGGTTGGATGATTCAATAATTTCATGACATATTTACTCTACTCTTCCGAAGTACTATCTGAAGGAGATTACATAATTTTAGACAAGTTCCGGCATTCATATAGCATATATATATGAGTATCTAAATTGTATATCAACTACAAGCGTTCAAAATTAAGATCGAAAATTCTACAATATCATAATTAGTCATTAACCCAATCCTGTGACAACAATGGCACTATGCAGCAGTAATATTCGCACTGAAGAAATCCTATTATTTAGAATGAAATGTGATTTTGAGAAATAATTTCTTCTTTTGTCTAATAATAATAATAATAATAATAATAATAAAGAAAGCTTTATAAAATTGGCAAATAGTTAGATATAAAAAAGGTTTCCTTTTACAAAATTTTTCTCAAATCAAATCTATGAGCAATAGAACAATATCTTATTTTTAAACATTGCAGTATAAAAAGTCAAGAACATAAATGTGTTTGAAAATCTAAGCCTTTAATATTACATTTATTACTTAATTATATATCTCATATATATAAAAGATTTTGGTATATTGTAAGGACTCTTAGCTTTCATTCAACATCCATATTTGGTTGATTTAAATTTGTAAAAAATTTTACACTTTTTTTATAGTCGTGCATTTTTGAAATTTTAAAGTCTTTTTAATAGAAAAATCAACATCCTGGAGAAAAAAATGACTATGTAGTTTTATTATGTAGTTTGAGGGATTATTGATTTTCTCATGTATGAGAATATTTTTGGGAAATTGTTATAATGTGTAACAAAAAATTTTGGCTTGTATATGAGCCGTTTATTTTGAAAATGGCCTAATTTTCTTCATAAAAAAGAATTAGTCATTAAAATAGTTAAATTTTTCGTAATAGTTTTACCCTAGTTTAAGTTTTATTATTCTCCTCATTCATTCAGAAACCTTAACAAGTTTTAATATAAAAAAATAAGAATCAAATAACTGCGCAAAATTTTAAATATATTCATCCTAAATTCATCATTTTTTTTTTTTTTTTTTTGATGGACTTTGGCCACTCAGTTTTTCTCTTAAAGAAACTTAACAATTTCGAAAACATGGATGTCAAATGAAAGCTAAGAATCCCTACAATATAACAAGAGTTTTTATTTACATCCTATCGAACAAAATGTTGAGAAAATATCCTTTATATAAAGTATATAATTATCTAATAAATATAATATTAAAAGTATAAATTTCCAAAAAGATATTTTCTTAAATCTCTGCTGCAACGTTTAAATAAAAAATATTATTATATTTCAGGTTTTTGTAGCTTTCCTAAAAATTGTGAATATTTCGAAACTTTCAAGTCCTTTTGATAAAAAATTTTATACCCAGGAGAAAAACAGTTTTACCATGGACGGTCTCCAGTTTTATCCATATAACGATTTTTTCACGTATGAAAATAATTTTTGCAGGCTGATATGTACTTGAAAATAAATAGTAAAAGATAACATTTTCAAAATAATATTTTTTTCAGTTTTTGTACTGCGAAATTTAAATAAAAAACATTATTATATTGCTAGGATTCTTAGATCACATTTGATACCCATACTGGGTTGATACATATATATATTCTATAATTATTCAAATACCTCCAAAATTTTCATTTAAAGTTTTGTTTACTTTTTTTTTTGCAATATAAAATATACAATGAAATATATACATAGTATCATTTAATAAAATATTTGGTATTCCAAACTAGTCATAAAAAATTTATTTTCCCACAAAAATAAAAAATTCTACACATTTCTTACACAACATTATCATATATAGTGATAAAAGAAAAACAATCATAAAATCTTACCAAGAGCAACACAAGTAATTTCAATCAATTTTACGTTTTTACCATCACTCAAACTTTGTCTAAGAAATTATTTGCTCAAGACTAATAAAATTGAAGATTCCAGACGGACAAACAGTTAAACATTAATATGAGAAGATAAGATGGTCGGTCTACTATGATGCAATTTGTTTCTACTACATTTAAAATATTTACTACATACATATTTATAAAATTGTAACTGAACACTCATATATTTCCTAATATTTGAATAAAAAGAACACATGCATACTTGAACAAAAATCTAATAAAAGAATAATAGTATTCTATACTCAAACAAATAATTGTAGAAAGGTTGAAAAAAAAACTAAGTGAAAAAAAAACAAGAACATGGTCATAAAATCCAATCAATAAAAGAAACTAATGTTCTATACTAATGTAAGTGGGTGTGCATGTATTTGTATATGCATATGTACATAAATACATAGATATATATTTGTGCTTATGGGACTAAATATGTGTATGCAATAAAAATTGTTTGTTAACTTTTTATATATATAAATACACACAAAGTTGTGTTTTTCTTTTCTTTTATTTTTATTTTTTTGCCCAAAATAAAAAATCGTAAATATGTTCCATACATATAAATGTTCTTATTACACATCAAGAAATACCCATTACAATTTGTTTAAGTAATTCATTAAATTTATTATATTGTACAATACAATTTTATTATGATGCATATATATGTGTGTGTGTGTTTTTATTTCTTAAAGCTTTTTACTTATCTATTATGAGGGAAATTTATTGAATATATATAAAATAAAATTTCAATTAATATTGTTTTGTCGTTTTTCTGCTGCATTACTAACGTTGGGCAGCAGTTGCCGTAATCATTACCACTAAAATCACATTATGTAAATTATTTAATCTTGTAAATAACATTATTTCTGAAATTATATATTTCTTGTATGTATGTATCTGAGACAATATATGCAAAAATATACAATCATATTTTCCACTAGTTAAAATACATTTATGAAGTATGTTATTTATATACAGTCATTATCTGTCTTGTTCTCTGCAGCATCTATGTACTTATATTTCCACGTGAATGAAATTGAGCTTAAAGTTAAGCATTGAAAGTTTTACTACAGCTGTATGTTAAGTGCACAAATATGAAATATTTTTTAAATAACATTTTTAAATTTATGAAAGCTTTTTAGCAAAGTTATCCATATGGATTTAATTAATCAAACTTTATACCAATTCAGCAGGTTGTCAATAATACTCACAAAATTATCATTATCTTTTATACGTCTACAAATGCCTTTCAAATAAGAACTAATTAATTTTCGCTGACCTTGTGAAGTATTTTATAAAATGTCGGTAATAAGTTTTACTTGTTAAACACTGATAAACTTTAAAAATGCATAACAAAATAGTTCATGATCTTGACAAGTTTTCCACATCACAGTCACTGAGATATTTTATGATCTTGGTTAAAATATTACCACTATATTTTTCATTGAAGAAATGATGTTGAAATATCATATCTCTCGTATAATATAAATTGTCTTCACGAAACGCTTGTAAAATTTTCATAATATTACACTACACAAAATTCAGTAGTTGCAAATTTTAAAGTTTTTCTAATTTGGTTCATACTTTGTTCTATAACTTTTTTACCAAAACGATTTAGTTGATTTTATATTGCAAACTGCTTAGAAAAACAACTAATAAATAAATAATTATTTTTTAGTGTTACACTTGGAATAACTAACCATATCTACACAAACTCTTAGTGTTGCCACTACTAGTGATGGTTTCAAATAGTTTAGGGGCAAAAAAATTTGGGTATGAAGGATTTTCTTGGGAATAAATTATTTTCGGGTTTTTTTTAGGGATAAAATAATTAGTACTACATTGTCTTTATAACCAATAATATTTATCCATTTCATCTGTTATCGGGTAAAGTTTTATATGAAAAAAAAAAACATTTTCGGAAAAAAATAATACCATTTATAAATAACAATTTGATACATGGCTTTTTTTTTTTTTTTTTTTTTTTTTTGATAAAAATTAAATTTTTGACATTTGGTTTTAAAATATTTTTGAAATGTAGTCACTAATTTACACGAATTTACAGCTTTTATGTCAAATATATACTTCTAGTGACATTCATTTTTTTTTAACTAAACATTTATTTGATATAAAAATTAATTAAGCCAATTGTGGACCGGAAATACAAAAATACTGCTTATGCCACTAAAGGGTTAAGTGAATAGTATTCATTGCGACCTTTCCAATGATGCCCTAAAATGTAAATTGCGATGGAAAATGTCAAAAATATTCAAACTTTAATAAAATAGTATTTAAAATAAAATCATAGAAAGTAAATCAAACTAATTTTAAAATTGTTTGTACTCATTATATATTAAACGTCATTTGTCTATCATATGTTTTAATTTTTTTGAAAAAAGATAAAAATTATGTACATTGTTGATTGAAAACTATATTTTCGGAGGCATTTTAAAAATTATCCAGATCATATGAACGAAATAATTAAACCGAAATATTTTGAAGATTAGTTTAAAACATATTAATCTTTAATTTTATGGGACACATTTGCAACGTTTTTTGTCTCCATACAAATCAATGCAATTTAGTATGTATACGTGCATTAGGGTTATAACTTTTTGCAATTTTCGAAAATATGCAAAATCTTATAGCTAGGTGTTGCAGAGCATGGAAAGAGACAATATTTTGCGACTGTCAAAAAAGTTCACGCACCCTTCGTAGTAAAATCTTTTATAGATAATATTTTTTAGTATCAAAAAATTTACTTTTTTTGCTAAATTATTTAAGTTTTTATTAGTTTCTGGTGCCTTCTTTGACATAAAGTAATTTAACATTTTTATTATATATAATAGTAATAATAATAATTTTATTTTATACATTATTGGAAATTTTGCAAATATCCAAATTTTTTGATATAAATTAGAATGCAAAATCGTTTTGCATCAGTCTGTCATAAAATGTGTGCAAAAATTCGTATAAATAGTTTCTAGTTAGATTCTCAATATGAAAATAAGCAATCTTATTCTGAATAATTGACCAGACCACAATATTTATGTTATTTAGGTGGAAGAGTAATATAAAATAAAATGATTTCGATCCATAGGTAGTACCTACCCTATAAAAACTTTGGTTGCTTCCTGTTTTAGTGCTATAACTGATGAATTTTGTTCGCGAATTCCAAAATTACACCAGTTTTTATTTGGATATCAAAACAGTTGTTTTATCTGCTGATCTCTTTTTTTATACCCAAGAAAAAATATTTGGCTCGGTTGAGATTTGACCCCATATCATCACAATAAAAACGGTAAAATCAAACAAAGTATTGTTAAAAAACATAGATTTTTTAAACTTATACACATACATATTTGTATTTGTAAACATACATGTAATATATGTACATTTATTTTTGCTTAAAATACATTATATAATGCTATATTACATTAAGCCCTTTCCATTTCAATAAATCCACTCATAATAATAATATTTGCTTTATTTAGTACATTTACATAGGTCATAACTATGTAACTATATATATGGCTATATAAAATAATTTATAAATATACTAAAATAAGTACATTAGAGTGCACCAAAATCTACCCACATAATTTTGAACGCAACTCCCTCTGAAATCGTTCATTGAGTCGTAAAAATATATTGTGTAAAATATTGGCGAAATCAGATATCGTTAATTTGTGCCGCATCGAACCTGTAATTTGTAGGGTGTTTTTATATGGCCTTTTTAAGTTTTTAGAAAAATTTTACTATAAAATACTTACTTTGTAATTAAGTGTTAAGAAATCGTAAATTATCTATCAAACAAGGTAAAAAGAAACATTGTGTTTTAGACCATATTTGTACCACAAAGAAATTTTGAATTTTTTGAGAAATGTTTAAATGAATTCCTATTTTTGATTTAATTGGAACCATAATTACTGAAAAATACGTTTTTGTGTATCCAAGATAATTCAAACCCCTTGCCATGCTTGGTTAAATAATTTGAATTTTTTTTTTTAAGACTGTCCAGTTTCAAACCTTTAAAAATTTTGTTACACGAATTTCAAAATAGTTCCAATAAAACTATGCATGTTTATAGACAACACTATAGGAAACAAAATTTAAAAAAGAATTACGTCAGTACAAATACAAAAGGCATTTTTTGTAATTTTTAAGTTATAAATATGTTTTTAACTGATATTCAGACTAAACAAGATTCTTACACAATAAGATAAACCATATCTTATAAGATATATTTAGTACATACATATTTATTCATTAAGGCTGCATTAAAAAAAAGGAACAAAAATGAAAAGCTTAGTTTCTAATTTACTATATAAATAAGTTAATATGTGTGTGTATGAATACATGCTTATATATAAAAATGAAAAAATAACAAACAAACAAAAAAAAAACTAAAATTCTCCAGACTTCTATTTTTCAGATAAAAAATCCTGACTAGCATATGAAATTAGTCTAGAGTAGTATGTGTAGTATATTATGTAATTTTAATAGTCAGGGTAACCAAAATTATGTTCTAAAAAAAGTGTTTTGTGCACGCAAAAAATGCTCTTAAAATCGGAAAATATGCCTTTAAAATTAAAAAATGTTCTCTTAAAATAACATTTTTTCTGTCTAAATTTTAAATTGTCAACTATTCGTGGTAAAAATATTTTGATTTTTATTAGCAATTGTTAAAAATATTTTCCTTTCGGTCTTAAAAATATTCAAAGTAATTTTATTACGCTTAGAAATTACAAAATTTTATTAATTTATAGGACAAAAATTATTAGGGAATCGGATTTGAAAAGCGTACGTGATAGTAAAACACAAACTTTACTAATGGCAAATTATGCTAAAAAAAATTCTATTGGGAGTAAAATTTTTCTCTTAAGTGCAAAATATACAATATTATGCTGTTTAGTGTAATATATGCAAAATAATGTTCTCAGATATTATGTATCCAAAAATGTGTCATTTAAATTGCTAAGAAATATACTAAAATAAGGATTCTCTCTGAGAATGTGAGAATTTATGATGTTAAGTCCAAAATATGCAAAAATATGCTATCAAGACTGAAATATGTGAAAAGATGCTGTAACAAATCGATGCCAACATTTTAAAAATTTTCTGATACGGATAAATAAATAACAGTTTAAAGCCCAGGAAAAAATATGATTTTATATATTTTTGGTTGCTCTGGTAACAATAACAGTAACAGTGTTGCCAATTACATACCAAGTACAAAAATAATTTTTTGCATAAAGTACTACAATAGAAGTAATTTACCTATTAGTTGATATTAGTAGTAACCAGTGTTGCCAGTTTAGCCTTTTTAAGACTAAATCTAGCCTTTTTATTACGCTTTTAGCGTCAGAATTTTCATTTTAGCTTCTAGCCTTTCTTGATTTTTAAAATTGCATTTCAAAGGCAATTTCTTATCAGCTATTGCGCATTATTATGTATTTAGCATTTCTGTATATTTATTCGCACAAAAAAATCTGTATTATTTATAGTTACCAAACATTTTCGCCCGCGGCGCTTCATTATTAAAATAACGAGTAATTTGTTGGACTTTTTAAATCGATTATTTTAATAATTTTTCTTTAATCGTAGGCACTATCTATAAACATAGCGAACATAATTTTACATATTTTTCTTTAAAATTCTTATAAAAGCGAAAAAGCATGCACAAATTTAGAAATGATTAATCAAAAAACAAATCTAATTAAAAATGGCGAAGAATCACTTAAAATGAGGTAATCTTCAATATGAAGTATAGCTCAAAATATTAGGGGAATTTTTTAGATGATTTTTAATAGGTGACTTTGCGGGCAGCTGTTCTATATTTTATTTATAAATTTATTGCAATACCTTTAAGAAAATATCAAAAAAAAAGAAAAAAAAAAACTAATAAGAGCAAAAAAAAAGCAAAATAAGTTTTTAAATTAATGAAAAAATTTTAATATCTTTCCGGCTTCATATTTTGGGATATATACCTTTTTTCAACTTTTTTAAAGTTCTTCTTTTCTCTTCTCCTGGCAACACTGATGGTAACACATTCTATTAATTGTTAATAGTGTTACACTTTTTATATGTATTTGTAAGTATAAACTTACAATCCTTATTTTTTGGTACTGTTTTATTTTTTCTCTCAATATTTTGAGTAATAAATTTATGCAGCATACATAATAAATTTAACAAATAAAGAGGTGATTAAATTGCACTTATATTTTTATTTGTGTGTATGTGTGAAAATACGTGCGTTTTTTTAATGTGTGATTTTTATGACTGTATCAGTGCATGTATCTGCTATAAAATATACAAGTTAATTTGTAATTATAGCAATATCATTGAGGTTATTAAAAATACAAGACAAACAACGTTAAGAAATAACTAGAGGGTATCATTAAAAAAGCAATTATTAAGTAAATTTATTGGGATAATGAAGAGCATGGTCTAATCAATAATTAAGGTTATCAGAAATAATACAACAGATATAAGAAAGAAATATTTATACATTATTAATTGCTAAATAATATATTGTTACCAATTTAATAAATGGATTCATTAAATAGCTCACCAATTTACTCTCATATGTGTTCATTATAAAATCAACTATAAAACTGAGGTTGTAAATAAACCACTGATTACAAGAACTACATTATGCTATGAAATTATACTTTTTATTTTCACTCGCAAAATAATAGAATGTGAGTTAAAGAATTCTTTGTTGGCATCTCACAACAATCTAAAATCTTTGAGATTTTAAGTCTATTTTAGATTTAAATTTAATACTTTCTTAGAATAAAATGGGACATTTATCTTTAATATATGAGAAAAGTTCAAAATGTTATTAAATAATTTTTACAGTTTACCATTTTTTTTACTCTCACATTTAATGGCAGGGTATCCCATGTCGATCCAAGTGGAGTCCTAGTCGACCTATATCTTCACACAGGTAGCTGGAATACTTTGGTCCTTTTGATAATTATTGAGTTTAATGGCACTCCTCCAGTATAGTTGAGTTTAAATGGTCTCCACCAGGGTATATCCCACATTAAAAAAAACGTGGTCAATATAAATGACGCATGACTTTTACAGTTATGCATGGTAATACACTGCATTGGTGGGAGCGAGATGCAAAATTCTCGAAAGCTCAAGAGTTGTTCCCCAACCCTGAGCTACTTTACGACCAATTTCACATATTTAACCAAAGTATTTTATTTGGAGCATACTTTCAGGGGCAAAAATAAGTTTCCTATACCAGAAAAAAATCCTGGAAACTTCCGGAAAGTATTTCTAAAAAAAATCGGAAATTTAATTTTTTTTAAGATACAAGTTTAAATTTTAAAAGATTTTTTGTGGAAACTAATTTATATAACGCTCTATTACAAACTTGTAATGAACATTTTTTAATATCAAAAACCAATTTCAAAATAACACATTAAATTGTATAGAATGAACTGTGTTATATTTGAACAAAAAAACTAAATATTTATAAGATAACCATTCTTCATTAGACCAACATTTTTATAAAATATGCATGTATTTTTGTTGTATACGTGCTTTCTTCTCATACATTTATGAACAAAAATTGGAGGAGTTGTCGTAGAAAATTGAAACATAGTACATATATCACATTAGATTTGAAACTAATATTCAATATATAAAGTTTTGGAAAAAAAACTCTGCAAGGACACGCCTACTTCTCATATATTTTGAAATTAAAAAAACTAAATTTCTTCTAAAATACTAAACAATACAGCATCTAAATTCGCGATAGTCTTTGGTAATATGTCTTTTATAAATTAGATAATATTAGAATTAATAGGAATGAGGGCATATCTCCCTACACCAACCCTATTTTCTTCTAATATTATTTTAACTTCTGAAACTACTTTTCCTATCCAGTGTAAATTTGCTCGAAGTCTGGTCCAAATTTTTTAAAATTTTGTAAGAAAATAATATGTAAATAATTTTTATGTTTAATAAACACTTTTATCATTATTTTGAAAAAAATGTAATAGACTCAATAAGCAATTTATAAGAATAAATGTGATTTATTCGAATATATGGCAAGACAGAATAATACTATGAAAAAACAGAATCATTATATGATAATAAGGAATAATAATACGATAAAATGGGAAAATACTATTATAAGATTGAATAATAATATGATAAGATGGAATAATGAAATAAAATTAAATCATAATCTGATGGCATGGTATAATAATGTGATAAGGTGGTATAATAATACAAAAAACACGAATCACAAAATGAAAACATGATCCATTAATCGGAGTTGTGATAAAAAATAGGAAGTATTTCTTTTATATATTTAAAACTAATATATTTAAAACTAATACTAAGTTATAGAATCAAGCAAAAATATTATATAATTTTTTTCAATACTTCATCGAACTTATGTAATTTTGTATAAGCATTTAAAAATGTTATATAAGTACACCATCTTACTAATTTCGAGCGAACTATATTATGTCCAAAAATTAGATTCTCCACTTTGTTAAGTGTTTCTTGAACTTCGGATTAATTTTAATTATTTTTTTAGTGCAACTTGTCAAAATAAATTACGTTGACATAAAGAACTCTTTAAAATTGAAGTAAAAACATGAAGTCCGATACTACTTAAATTAAATTTTTTTAAAGTACGGCAAAAAGTAGGAGCCAATTATTATATATATATATATATATATATATATATATATAAGAAAAATAAAACATCGATTTCCCGGTACAGGAAAGGTCCGGGAAATTAGGAATTCTAGACAAAAATTAAAAAAGGAGGAAATTTCAGATCAGTAATTAAAGATCAAATCGAATAAGTTCTACATATTTTACTTAATTTTAAATAAAAAGAGATATTTTACTATATTTACAACATTTTAAAATAATTGTATATAACGGTGCTACACTTTTCTAGCAATTTTTATTAATTAGTTACATGCAACTATACCTTATTTAAATCAGTATCATTGTGTTAAAGCTTACAGCGACTATTGTCTAAAAAATCTAACTCAGGTTTTCTACATATGTGGATTCAGTAAATAGTATTTTTAAGTTTGTTAAAATATCTATTTGGTTTACATTTTTATACCCAAAAATCTATAGACAATATATTGAATTTGAGAAAAGAAGTCTATATTAGGAACACCAAATATCCGGCGATAACCATGTTACGTGTCCAATAACATTTAGAAGGTGCCACGATTCCATCGATTTTAATTAATACGAGTAATTTTTCAAATTTCTGTCATATAAAGTACTTGTTTTTCCCATTCCAACAATTAGTCACTTGTAGAAGAAAAACTAGATCTGACAAAAAATAACTAATCATATTTTTCAATTCAGTAGAATGCCAGTATTCGAAAATATATACCGATATTCTGGCAAAAAAAAAATAAAATTTAAACTAGTGTTATAGTCCACAACTCTCTTTTTGTACTATTAAATAGGGGAAACAAAGATTATTACCTACTGTAACTTATATGGAATCAGTAGTTAATTATGGACCAATACTTATGCACACTTGAGTGGCATAAGATGGCCTTCGCTATATCAACTCAGAAAATTATTAGAAGTACATAAGATTACTTGAAAAGTGGTATTTAATCCTATCTTCTTCCCTTATGTGTATTATAATAATCAGCACAAACGCGTAATTCCCTAAACAGCTAATTGTGGTGTAGGGTGTAACTATATGTAGCTCATGACATCAATTTCCAATTAAATAAAATCAAAAACTTTTTAAATTATTTTTATAACTGTTGGTCTATATAAAACATCTTCTGAACAATACCCTCTTCAAACTCAAGGTGAATTATTATCATATTTTAATTTATTTTTCTTTTTTACTTGGATTAAAATTATGTCTAATAAAATTAATTGGCTTGTTGCCTTTGAGCTATATTTAAAAGAACAAAAAAAATATAATTAATATCAAAAACAATTACCAGTATTTCTACGAAAAAAAAAATAAAAACTCATTTCATAAGCAGAAAAATTTTTGTTAACAAACGTTTAAGCATAATCTTAAGTTAAAATCTTCGACCATTATTTTATTCTTTGTAATCTTACCTTAAGTCAAGGAAAATATTTACTCAAATTATTTTGAGATATTTTTTTTATTAAATAAATTTATTTTTATATCAATTTGTTTAGATGATTGTACTTTGTTTGCTTATATCTAACCACTAAAGTGATGTTAGTATTTGGGTTTTTATTTGTGTGGGTATATTGGTGATATAGCTCAAGAGTAAGGTAAGCCTTAAGTCCAAGGATATTTGTATTTAAATTTCTGTTGCTTATTTGATGTGGTTTTTTGTTATGTATGTCAATAATATTACAAAATATTATTAAAGTTATATGGGCTTATATATTTAAATTTTGTATTTCAATAAAATTTGTTTATATTTTGTTTAGTTCCGTTATTGTTTAGTTCAAGCGCTTACTGGGTTAAGATGTTTGCTTGAATAGCCATTTGTTATTTATTCGTGGATGTATGTGTTATTTTGTGATGTACTTATATCTACTTAAATATGTTTTTTTATTATTGATTTAGCCTTAAGAATAATTGAAATTGATTTATTTACCTCTTTATTTTTGAGTACCGAAACTAAATAGAGTTTAGATTGATTTGAATGTCGAATATGTTTAAAATTTTTGTTGTAGCTTAAAATAGAGATTAATTTCTTTGTTGCTTTATTAGAAGCAAATCAGATTATTATGAATATTTTTTTTTTTTAGAAATCATAATATTTTAAGACTTTTTTTGCAAAATCTAATTTTTCGAAATTATAAATTATATACCAGTTTCCTTATAAATCAAATAAACTTGAAAAGATATTTTCTAACAAATTTGTTAAGGAATGAATTCTCTGGTTTTTCTAAAGTATTTTAGAATTCAAATTTAATAAAAAAAATTCCGACAGTTCTATGATGGTGGAAAGAAATTCTTTGCTTGTCTCGGGGCTTCAAATTTTAATACAACTTTGATCTTCTAATTTTATTATTTCTGTAAATTTATTATTTTAATCCTGGAAAATTATTAAAAAAAACTCAAAACTTTAAGACTTTTAGCATTTTTAGGAAATATTTGCAATATCCTCAGCACAAAAAAATTATAATAATAAACTGGAATATATATTCCATTTAAAATAATTGTCATTAATTGGTTTTCCCTTTTTCTGAAAAAAAAAGAAAAAAGGAACAAATTTTTATTATTAAAAGAATCCTTTTTAAATTGGCATTTTACAAACACCTGCAGCAATATGTTGTTGATAGCATCAAAATACGACCAACAAAGAAATTTAACTTCCTCCTTTCTGTGGTGTTTATAACCTTCTTTTTGCTGTCTTAAAAGCGGCTTCCTTTTTTATCTTTAATCTTAATAGTTTTTATTAAAACATTTTCTTAGCAATGCACATAAGAGCACATAAGGATGACCGTTGCCAATAAATAAAAATCAAAAATACTTTTTATAAAACAATTGTTATATATCTTTAAAGAGGACGTCTTTCTACAAAATGTTTGTTCACAACATTTGTAGTCAACGCTTATATGTGGTCGTGTCCAAAGTGAAAAAAAAAAATTAAAAACTTTTAAATGAATAAAATTTATGTTTTCTTATGGCATAAATAAGAGTCAGAAAATATCATCTGACATTATAATAAAAATAAAGATATTTTATTACTTATGATGGCAATTTTGTAAAGAGCCAGGAAAAAGTTTTTTTTATTCTCGGTAATGGTAACTACTTCTTAAAGTAGTTTCTTGGTAATGAGGCATCATTATTATTTGTCTAGGCTATGTAAAAAAATACTCACTAGTATAATAGCATAGTAATATTGCAATCCAGGGGAGATCTAACAACCAGAAGGTTATTGATTCAACCACATTCTGAAGCTGTTTATATATATATATATATATATATATATATATATATATATATATATATATATATATTCTTTTTTTAACAAAATATCTAAACAAATATTTTATACCAAAAAAGTTTTTGTCACTTAGAAAATTAAGTGCGAGATGATGTACAGAGTAAGATGTTAGCCATTTAAAACGAATGGTTAATTTGTGCCCAAATTCAAATCTTACTGATGGCATTTTTTTTTATTTTTTTATTTTTGTTTAGTACATATTTTTGAGTACTCCTAGAGTCTAAAAATAAATACATGAATTTGTGGACAACTCTAATTTTACCTGCATGGAAAAAATTATATTTTTCCAAATTTATAATTTCTTATTATGTTGAATAAACTTCAGAATAATATAATTTTTGGAACGTATTTGTAACTATTTTTAATTATTGAATAATAAAATAATAATATATATATTTAATTCTCATTAAAGAAAAAAATTAAGAAAATAAAAAAAGTCTTTATGTATATTTACATTGTTTTTTCATTAATTTTGTTCGATGGATTATAATACTAAAATATATATATTTATTTCTTTATTTTTTTTATTTATTTACTTACTTATTTATTTATATATTTGTTTATTTACTTAATGATTAATTTACTTGTTTATTTATTTATTTAATTATTTATTTATTTATTTACTTATTTATTTATTTCTTTATTTATTTGTTGATTTATTTATTTATTTAATTGTTTATTTATTTATTTTTAAGTCTATGGAATACAAATCCTTACAGACTAGCAACAAATTATAATGATTTATCTAATTGGGTTTTTAATACATATTTTGAATTACTAATATCTAGATATTTGTAAAGATTATTAAATAAACTTATCGATTTTGTTACTAGTTCATTTCTGCCATAATCAGTTCTGTATAAATTAATATGAAAGAGATTGAATTTCCTTAATTGTCGCTGAAGAACGGATATTTGAATACAATTGAGAAGGATTGGGAAATCATTATTGCCTGAAATAATTCCATAAATAAATAATAATGAAGAAATTTTTCTTCGAATTTGTAATGATTTCATTAATATCCAAATTCATTTATTGTCATAAGATGTACGATTTATTGAAAAATTGAAAAAGTAAACATAAATTTTAGGAATTTAATTTGGAGTTTTTCCAAACGAAACCGAGGTATAATATATCAATTACTAATTCTAAAATTTGATTTTTCATAACATATTAGGTAATTAGAATATGTCGAAGTCTATAAAAAAACATATGACGACACTTATTAAGACTATAAGGAGGGCCATTATCGTATGACCACATAATAACTCTGTTAATGTCCTCTTGAAAATCATTTAAGGAAGCCATAGTATAAATTGGTTTAAATATTTTAAGATCATTAGCATATAGTAAACAATTAGAATATTTCTAAAAAAATTATATATGTCATTTACAAAGGTAATAAAAAGTAATGAGCCCAATGAGCTACCTTGCGGTATATCAAGAATGAATATATTTGGTATTCATTCCCATATATCAATAGAAACAGTACAATATATGTATTGGTTATATAGTGACGAAACCAACTCATCATTTGAGAATGGAATCCAATATTTAAAATCTAGAGAAAATAATCTTTTTAGCGATAATAATCACTTATGTTAAAATACCCCGATTTATTAAATGCCACGTTTGGTGTACCTTTGCCCCTATGTGCAATGTTGTCAAATATTTTTAAATGATTTTATTTTATATTTTTTTATATTTTTATTGCATAAAAGTGGTCATAAAATTAAATTTCAAATATTTTTACAAAATTTTTTCAAACATTTAAATGTAAAGAAATCTTTAATTTCTACTTTACCCTTTTTTAAATTTATTTTAGGGCTTAAAAAGTTTGTTTTCTTACGATGTCTGTTTTATAGAAAATTTCTTCTCTCTTAATCCTCTGCCTATTTTGTCCTCTTAAGATTTGTAGTGACAAAATAGCTTTGGATACTTCTACTTTTTATGAGCATAATCCTTTTTTCATTTTCTTTTACTAGATTTTTCATTTCATTTTTTACTGGTTTTACATTTCTGTTTTTTATTGTTATTAAATGTTATGGCTGTTTTATAGAAAAAATCCTTTTTATGTACTTTTTGAGGGTTGTAAATATTGAACAAAGGAATTTCATTTCTGTTGCCTTTTTATACAATACTTTGAGGTTTTTACTTTCTTATCATTGATCGAGAGATAAAGATATCAAATCATACAACAAGGTGTTGTTTGTTGTTCAATATGTGAATTGTGGTATCTTTCAACACGATGAATTTTTAATATAATATTTAGTCATTCCATTAGAAAACTTAAAATATTGTGGGTTTTACGTTTTTAAGGGTATGTTTTTAAGGATGTATTAAGGGAATTTAATTCAGAATTATCTAAGAAAAAAATATATGAGAAAGAAAAAAGCCTACTGGAAAATAATAGCTGTCGCAAAGAGGGGAAAAATTGAGAAACATGACGCTTAATTGAAAATTAATATTTTGAAAAAGTAATTGATTCTAGGTAAAAATAGATAAAATGAAGCATCAAAAAGAATCTTTAATTTTTCACTTTCCTTGTAGTGCTCTGTCCAAATCACAAATTATTTTGAATTTTTAATCACTGTAGCAAAAACGGTAAATTAAAGAATTTATATTTTTGTATCTAATTTTTTAATAAGTATTTTTTATAATAAACAGTTCTTAAAATTATATTTACTTATTTTTTGTTAACGTTAATGTTGTAGAAGTATTTAATTTTTTTATAGGTCTTAAAACCGGCTTTTTTACATTTATATTGAAATTTAATTTTACGATTTGGAAGAAAAAAAATACCTTCAAAATATTCAAAGGTAAATATGCTTGTTTTCATAACAAAAACCGTATAAAATTACCCAAAAACCATAGACCGATATAATGGTGAAAACGATATTATATACCGTGCAGTTATAATATCATGGTTTATTGCAGAAACCGATATTATGAAATGGAAATTTCAAAATAAATATTAAATTAATAAATAAATATTAAAATAAAATAAAAATTAAATATTTGGAAAAAACTTCAAAATAAAAATATGAAAATTAAAAAATATACAACAGACAAAATTAAACTGAGAATCAAAAAAAAAAAAAAAACAATCATTATTATTGATAATAATTGCAAAAAATATGTCAAGTATGATGATTTTTATATATTTTATATTTATTTAGGATTTTTTCTTATTTTAGCTTACTATAGTTCTTTGTTATTACCAAGGTCCGGAAGTTCATGCAAATGCATGTTTTTTACCTTTACTCCTAGAGCAGAGAAAACTAAATATCTTTGCGAATTATAAAATTTTCTTTTAAATGGCATCGATTTGTTGTTTAGTTCAATATTCCAATTTAAAATTATTTTTGGTGTAGAAAAAGCAATTCTGTGGACTTTTGATAAAACGACTTAAGTCTACATTTCGGAATTTTCATAAGAACTAAAAAATGTTTTAAAAAATTAAAATACCATGTAAAAATTAATATATGGTAAGCCATTTCTCTAAAACTAACAATCACAGAAGGACGTTGATTATTGTAAAAGGTGTGGCATCAGAAGGTTCCTTATTTATTTAAGATGCGAAATTACATAGAATAAATAATTTCGTTTCGGAGCAGTATTGCCCTAAAATATACGAGAAGACAATATCACTGAAAAAGGTTTTTTATATATATTAGCCCTTGGGTAACCTAAAACAGACTTTGAGGGTCAAATCTCCAGTCATTTATCTAAACAATTTCATTTAATACCGAGTTATGTATATGAAACATTCGTTTTGGTTGTCATAAGTTCTTTTAAAACATCGATAATTGATTAATTCTTTTTCAAGAAGCTACCAATGAGATTATTCTGTCTGAGAGCAAAATAAACTATATAGAGCTACTCTTAATACTATTTTAGAAAAATCGATATATCATATCGATCACAGTTGTTACAATTTTAGATTCAAACGAAGAAATAATAAAATCATTCCACATCATTTATATCATCATTTATATTGCATCCATCACATATATTGATGTCAAACGGCAGTTTTCTGAGTAAAAATGCTGTCTAATATCTTTACTGTATATTTACTTTTAATTTAATATGATACTGAATTAAAAAAAAGGCACATTTTAAAATTGTTAGTGCACTTTTTAAGCGCCTGAAACACACCTTTTAAATGCTAGAACTATCTATACTTGGTTATTATATTTAGTATATTTAAATTAAAAAAATATATATATAGCTTTTAGTATTAAGCAGTATTCGGAACCAAATATGGACCATGACAATTTTGTTATCGTTATTTTTGAAAAAAAACTACGGAAAAATTATATCATAAGGAAAACTACAATTTAATCCATAAAAATTACAGGTTTAAATTCAAAAGCGATATCGCTATAATATCATTTGGTTTATAGGGTAAAGTAATAAAAATTAAAAATAAAAGCTTTATTAACTTAATTATTACCATCATTTAAGAAGAAAAGGGAAGAATATTTTTTGCAAAGGTAACAATAGAGCAAGTTTTGTCATATTAAGTCACTTTATTTTTTAACATTTTTAGTTTGCATTAACGTGCAGGGTCTTATATGGAAGTTATTGTCATTTATGTACTGATCCTTCTAAAATTTTGCTGAAAAATTAATACTTAAATGGAATTTGTAGGAATTATAAGCGAAAAAGTAATTCCAGGAGGGGTTCCTATATAGGGGATATGATCAATTATAGATTGATTCTCATGAAATTTAGTAATATGATTTTTGCTTAGAAAAACGCACCAATGATGAATTTTATATAAATACGGATATATTTAAGATATTTATGAGCCTTTGGCCTATTTTTTGGGGGATGAGTGAAATAATGTCTATATTTTAATCAATTTTATTGTATTCCGTTATTAGCCCAAATTAGGCTCAAGTATAAAATTTCATAAAATTACCTTTAAAAGTGCGACCCACAGATTAGCAAAAATTATGATTTTTGATGCAATGACAGAAGTCTACGCTAAAAAAAAAAGAAAAAAAAAACCTTATAAATTTTAGAACTTTTTCTATTTATTAATGAGCTAGTTATTGCAACAAAATTATAAAAAAGCTCTATGCATCTTTCCATTTTTGGCGATTCTATCGCACCATGTGTCCATAGATTTAAAAAAGAATAATTTTTAACATTAAAAATCAAGTTAATCTTTCCCTTTTCTTTATTAGAAAAGTCTCACTATCACATTTGAAGAAAGGTGTATTTCATTTTACACTACAATTCTCTTGCCAAATACACAACAGTTAAAATTTTAAGATTCATGGTCTTCATATTTTCTTTTTTGCACTTGAATCCAAATTATCAGGTCGTTATGATAATATATTTATTATGCATAAATCATAAAAGCATTTTTAATATATTCATGTTGATTTATAAAATAACGTATTTTAAGATTCCTAACTCAACATAAATATAGTTTCGTAGATAAAATCGTAAATCAAAATACAGAGAATATGCATTTCAAAATATATATCCTTTATACTTACAATTTATTTATGCATTTATAAATATATAAATAAATGTATACAGCCTTAAAGAAAATGCATTTTTCATATCACAAATTCTCAACATAAATACAAATATAGTTTGTATCTATTGCACACAACAAACAGGTGTATAATATTTTTTAAGCATAATATTTGTATACACCAACAGCAGGCATTAAAATACATAATGCATTATTCTACAATGAATTTACCTAAGCAGACAATTTATATAATTCTTTCATATTTTTCTATGACTGCCTTTCAAATGTATTTTTATTTTATTTTTTTTTTTAAGTGCCTGGATATTTTTAAAATCCCATAAAATGTTAAACAAAAAAGAAATCATATACCTTCTTATAAATAAAAAAAACAAATATATTAAAGTACATATTGTATGTATTATAGCTATAAAGAAAATCCAATACATCCATATATTTTACTTATTTGTACTAAGAATTCAAGAATAAGAAAATTCGCATTTCCTGTTTGCGTTTAAATCAATAAAAATATAAAAAGTAGTTATGTCCATGTGAGTGTTTGTGTATTTTAATTTAAAAAAAAAAGTATCTTTCCTGCATGAAAATATAATAAATATATTGAACCTTAGAAATAATAATAATTTTTATTTTAGAAACCATGAATATAGATTTGTTTGTTTGTTAAAAATTTACAAGTTCAATGGAATTTATTGTACATGATTTATTTGTAAAAAGCTTTTATTTTTTAACATTTTTAGTACATGAATATTGTAATAGATTGTGGCAGAAAAGTAAAATAATATTTTATTAATTGGTTTTTTATATTTTACAAATAAAATAAAGTATAAGTTATGTTTTATATAACTTTTTTTTGTCAAGATGGAGATTCTAAGGAAGAAACGAAAAGGGGAACATCATCAATAATTGATAAAAAATAATATATAATATATAGGACCCTAAACAAAAGTTCTGATAAATTAAAATAAAACTTCATTTATTTGTTTATCTTTTTTTTTTTTTTTTTTTTTTTTTGCTATGAAAGGAATTTATAAAATCACTTAAAGACACGAATTGCAAAATGCTTAGTAAAGCAATTGTTTTTTTCAAAACAGGGTATGCTATTATATACCAATTGAATATCCAAGGCTAGTGAAAATTTTATATATATTCTTAATTAAGAATAATTTAAAACTTAAAATCATTATCACAAATTTTTGATTTTAGGAGTTCAAAAAATAATTACTTATTTATTTTTCAAGTGAATTAGTATATATAAAGTCACAATTAGTTCGCGTTAATCATTTTGTGCAAGGGCGCAAAAGTTATAGCGGTTTTAATTTGAACATATAAATATTTTTGCAAACTAGAAGTTTATGTGTAATTCTGGTAAAAATTACACTTAATATCAAAACTTCAATAGGTTGTTTAAATAAAATTTATGATATTTTTTATGTGTTTTGGCATTGGTGTGACATATTTTAGGATTTCCTAGGAAAATTTAAAAAATGTACATTATACTAAAAACCGAATTTTGAACGAAGTTTAAAATTTTTACGAAAAATTCGGATCGGATCTAAGTTATTTCTGTATATATTATATGAAAATATATTTTATTATAGAGAAATTCTTTTTTTTTTTTTTTTTTGTGTGTTTTCTGAAATTCTGTTTTTGGTCCATACATTTCCGTTAAGCATCACAAAATCCAACTATTTATGCTACTCATAATCACTATCGTGCTTTCCGTGCGATGTGCCTCAGCAAAATGTGTTTTGATAAGAGTGTCTTTTCAACTATCAAAGACAGTTGACTTATGGTTATAGTCGCAATCAATTATATTTATCGCCGTTCCTATATCCATAATATCCCAGATTTTTAGAAACTGTAATTTGCTATGTAAAAATATAAAAAGAGAAAGTGCAATTTTTGCACGATTTTCAAATATTAAATACATTTGTTTTTGTTAAATTTGTTTTCAATGCACCTGCGATTTTTTGTGTAAAATAAAAGAAAACTAAGTTCATGCAGTAATCTATGCTATTCCATTGGAATTGACTTTTTAAAAATTTTCGCTCTTGTTTTCCAAACTTTGAGACAATCTGTTCGGAAACAAAAAGTGCAAAATATTGGGAAAAGGTTAAGTAATTTTTCTCCCTTCTTCTAAATTTCTGTACTTTAAACAATAAGTATTTAAAAAAGGTTCAACTGGCGATTAAAGTCGTCAAACGGTAACGCTGCGTATTATAGATAATAAATATTACGCATACGCAACACGGTCAAAGAGAAAAATAAGAATATCTATTTTTTAAAGCAAACTTTTAACATTTCCCAAAAATTGGTACTAAGTAGTTCTGGATACCTTAGTTAAAATATTTTCAATACATCGCCCTGAGCTGATTGAATTACCTATGCAGTTTTCAATATTTTTCAGGAAAAATAAAAAACTGTTTAATTTTGCTGCTTTTTCGTTACTCCGCAGCATTTTTGACCATCTATTAAAAGACTTAGTAACGAAATTAAAGTGTATTATGAAAAATAATCAAATTTTTGGCGCGTTTTGGAGTAAATCAATAAAAGCTTTGCATAGGTAATTTTCTAGAACAAATTTTTATTAAGGTATGTTTGTGCTTTTCTTTTCGTAAGTTCTTAAGCTTTATTAAAATTAAATTTGAACTATGGAAGGAAGTATTATTTTTAATATCTTTGTAAAATTTGAGCATTTTAAGATTGTTGGAATATGATACTAACCGGCGTTTTTTTTTATTGATCCCAGAATAAATCTTAAAAAAAAATAAATAAATATATATATATATATATATATATATACTAGCTGACCCGAGCCGCGTTGCTGGCCCTAAGCAAACATTAGTGTTGTATTACTGAACGATTTAAATTGATATTTTAACGAAATTTACGACCTTTAAATAAAAATCTAAGGAATACCTATTATAAAGTGTTTTTTACAGAAGAATTTAAATATGATGTAGAAGCTGACCCGAGCCGCGTTGCTGGCCCTAAGCAAACATTAGTGTTGTATTACTGAACGATGACCCGAGCCGCGTTGCTGGCCCTAAGCAAACATTAGTGTTGTATTACTGAACGATTTAAATTGATATTTTAACGAAATTTACGACCTTTAAATAAAAATCTAAGGAATACCTATTATAAAGTGTTTTTTACAGAAGAATTTAAATATGATGTAGAAGCTGACCCGAGCCGCGTTGCTGGCCCTAAGCAAACATTAGTGTTGTATTACTGAACGATTTAAATTGATATTTTAACGAAATTTACGACCTTTAAATAAAAATCTAAGGAATACCTATTATAAAGTGTTTTTTACAGAAGAATTTAAATATGATGTAGATGTGGGCTCAATCAAAAAATATACGCATGTATTTAAGGCAAATTTGAATTTATATTTATTTATTACTTCATCTTAAGGTTAGCGGATAGACAATGTCTTTTTTTTTGAACGGAATGATGAGAGCTGTAGTCGAAATTGCAGTTGTAATGGAACGCTGCTTGATTCAAATCAGAACTTGAAGCAATTCTTCTTATGCGTTGATTAAAAATTTTAAAGTTGTTGAATTGCTACATTTGCTCGACGATTTCTCATTGCTAACCGAGCCGTTTCATTTCTCGCCTGCCTTTCTTCCTGCGTTTGTGATGTACGAAGTCGGGCCAAACTAATACGGGGTTGTTCTCGTGCGATTTCTCGTTCATATATATTCAATTGATTGACGATATTACGATAAGTACTTGCATTACGTGTTCGACGCGAAATATTAGATATCCGGGGTCGCGGCATTGTGAATAACACTTAATAACGAATGCCAAAAATACAACAAATGGTTTTAAATATCACAACCTCACTAAATGATGAGCTTTACTTGGAACTTACCGTTTGGAAATAGAATTCTACACCACCACCAGAAAACAAATTGCACAAAAAAGTAAGCGTTTCGATAGAAACAGAAACAGTAATTGTTATAATTTGTATTAAAAAAAATATTTTTAATGATTATTAAGGCAAAGAAATTATGACAAAAAAGAGTTTTTTTTTTATCGCGGATTTTTCGCGAATTTTTTTTCGTATTATCCTTTTCTGGCCGGTGACCGGTCCGAATTGGTGAGAATCATCAAAATCGGTCTAGTCGTTCTTGAGTTATAACAATAGTAACTAACATCACTTTCTTTTATATATATAGATATATATATATATATATATATATATATATATATATATATATGTAGCACTAATATAGTGAAAAAAACCGGCGTTTTTTTTATTGATATATATATATTTCTTTTTTTTTGGAAGGTTTATTCTGGGATCAATAAAAAAACGCCGGTTTATATATATGTATATATATATATATATATATATATATATATATTTTTTTTTTTTTTTTTTTTTTTTTTTTTTTGTTGGAAGATTTATTTTGGGAACAATAAACAAACGCCGGTTTTTTTTTACACAATATTAGTGCTACATTTAAAAAACGAAAGCTAAAAAAATATTAACTAAACAATAATTCACGATTTTCAATAAAAAATTTTAAAGAAGAAAAATTAACGATTTGTAAAATATTCGTGCATCATCTTGTGTGAAGACAAAAAATGTTGCAAATTAAAATCTAGTGTATCATAAACTAATAACCAAAATATTTATGAACAATTATTTCACTTTCGTGAGCAGAACCAATTTAAAAATACCTCTAAAAATATAATTTTAGACCAACATTGTACACAATTTTAAATTTTTGATCAAAACAACTACAACATTTAAAAAGTAAATCTCGGATATCATTGATAGTATCCTAACTTTTTGCTTGGATTGATTTAATTAAAAAAATTCATGAAATTTATTATGTATGATTGTGATGGCCTAGCTCGACTAATGCGGACCTATATATACTTTTTGACTGGCAATTGAAATATTTTTATGGAATGGACACTATCCCCTTTTCCAAAATTAACTGTTCAATTTCAATTATTTTTTGCTGGGATGTGAAATAATTATTCTAATATTAAATAGTTCTGTCTTTTAAATTTTGCAGAAAATAAATAAACAAATTAATACATATTTCATTTAATTGCGAGCGTTTAAATCCCCATAATTTTAAGACTTCGTCCTTAGCAATAGACAAACACATATTCATAATAGATATTAATAATAATCTGAAACTGAAAGACAGACAGACGGAGAAATATCATTAAAGTCTTAGATGACGTAAATCTTGTCAGCTAGTTTTCATACAACTTGTCCTTGTATATTCAAATATTTTATATTTGAATTTTAATATTACCGTTTTCTATAAGAAAATGCATCAAAAAAAAAAGAAAATCTTTACATAGGTAATCATGATATTTATTGAGTTTTCTTTTAATTTCTGAACTCAAAAAGCTTCTTTCCTTGACAAATTTTCCAAAATGGAGCTTTGAGTGTAGCAAATTTTTAATGCACAGAAAGCAAAATAGTACTTACATCTTCCGTTACGAATGGCATAAATTCTGAATTGCAAGTTCCTAATACATTTTTAATACAAAAATCTTTTTTCAGTTCTAAAAATTAGCAAATATTTAATTTAGAGTATGCAATTAGATTAGCATATATATGTTGCAATTGCGCTTACCTTAGCTTTTCGTGAAGGGCCACGTCTGATAGCATTTTATTCCCATGTCAAATTTATTCGAATGTGTCAAAGTATTTTTTTTTTTTTACTATTTTTATAAACAAGCTATCTTTTTTTGAACAGATAATTGGGCTGCCCCCCTTCGCCGCATGCAACGTATATTTACCATCTACCATTATTTCGAAGCACATATTTTTTACATTTTCAAAAATACCATACGAATCAAAAATGTACTTATACCTTATTATCTCAAACTACTAAGTCTATATTCACTGAAAATTACTTCGAGAGATCAAGAGATGCAAAGACATTCCTGATAAACTAAATCCGATATAAAATTAAAAAAATGGTAATATGTCCTATTTGGAGAAACCATAGTGCCACTTCTGAGGGAGCCATTACGTCCACCTTCAAACCTGTAATTCGAATACATTTCTGTCATTTTCTATATGCATTTTTATATTTATGGACAAAAAAACAACGTTTTACTAATACTACCATAATTTCGAAAATGGTTTAGTTTTTGCAAAATAACTAAAAGCAATCAAGTTTCAAAGTTTTGTTTTTATCGTTATTAACTACAGTTCGTCGAAATTGAAAAACTAAAAAAAAAATTTGATGTTTTTCTCCACAAAACCAAATTTGTTCTTATTAGAGTTGTATAAGGGAATTGCTCTCCAGACATAGAGGAAGAATACTACTTTATATGTTATTATTCTATAGCTATTCTGTCAATGGTTATACGAAGCCATAATTTTATTTATTTTAATATTTTTCTACTTTTTGGTCACTGTATGTGCGCCCATACATGAAGATGCAATTAATTTAGTTCTAATGGACATAATCTAAGAGCAACATATTGTGTTTGGAACATATGTTCACAGTTAAAAAATATATATGACTATAAATAATAATTATTATGTTTACAAATTATCATATTTTAAGATTCGTTTTTCACGTTATGATTCAAGTTTTTCGTATTATAAATTATTTAAATATTCATTCATTAAATAATAACTTAACCCTTTATTAGTATTTAATCATCAACTTCTATTGCTTGAATCACAATAAATATAACAAAACATTATATACGAGTACTTATATTTATTTATGTATAAACTAAATCCAAATTATAATGAAGGTGGAAAACAAATGTTAATAACGAAATATATTCCAAACAAGTTATGAATTTTTCAACCATATTTGTATAAAGCATATTTATTTGTAACATTTTATAGTTATGGAAACAGTAATACTATTAGCGTTTAGAAACTAAATATATTTTAAGAACAAGGAGAAAGAATAATAATATTTAAGGGTTTTAGATATAATGACATTTTTTTTTTTTTTTTGTATTAATAAAATTTGTTTCTGGTAAAAATATTTAAAAATATGAATTTTTTTTAGTCAACTATATTAAAATTTTTATTGAATATGAACGTTGAATGATAAATAATATTCAACGGACATTTTAAATAATACTTTAATATATATTTTTGATATATATTTTCGAATTTATATATTTTTTGTATCCAAAAAATTTCCCAAAATTATTTAAAGCACATTGGGAGACCTGATGCAGCTTACTTTAAATATTACTTTTTGATCTGTCAAAATAAATCATTTTTGGCGGAAAAAAAGATACTTTTTCAAAATATATTTTTCGTGGGTACATAAACCCCCAGCGTAAGAACTATTCAAAAATTAACTTAATATTAAGGTTTTGTCAAGATTTATTTTAAAATCAAGGGCTCCCTAAAAAGTTCGGAAGCTTGTAAAATTATTTACAAAAATGTGTTTTCGTATTTTTGTTTAAAGAAAATCTGCAGCAATTAATAAAAAGACAATAATCGTATTTTAGTAATTAATAAGTATTTGAAAATATATTCATTAAAAATAATTAAGGGATTGAACGATTTAAATCTCTGTAACTTTTAAACCATTGGCTTAGTTTTTTCAGTAAAAAATCTTGAAATTAACAAAATATGCTTTTTTCAAAAATATACAGCAGGTATCTTTTTTATTATTGTAGAAATTGTGAAAAATTATTCAAAACAATTATTTTTTGCTATGTAACTCAGCTAGTAGTGTTATTATTGTGAGTCTCTTTACATGTGGTGATAAATCCTCAGTAGATTTATGAATATGTACAATTATAATATAAAATAAGTGAAATCTGAAATTTTAAGATCTTTTTTCATTTTCAACTAAATCGCGAAAACTTTTGGGCCCTTTTGCGAAAGTAATTTCCACCAACGGATATTAAAAGCAGCATTATTGCTTTTTGTTAGTTTAAGGCGCTGTTAATATGCTAGGAGAAAAAGAATCTGAAAAAAATTTTAGTCGAATTTTCAAATTTTTGTCTTTTTCCTGTATCCTGGTTAGAAATGCCCGATTTACATATTTCTTAGAAAAACCTAATTTTTGGAAATATCAAAGCTAAGATAACATTTAGGTTTTATGCAAACTAATTTCATATTATGAGACAAGCATTACTTACCGTTGAAAATTTTTGGGTGTTCAAAAAATAGCAAACCATTTTTTATGATAATATTTATTGCAAAATTATTGCAAAAATAAAGATTTATTCATAAAAATAGTTCATTTATAAATTGAAAAACAATCTCAAAATAATTAACCAGTTTGTTGGAATTAACATCTAATGGGTCGACATCTTATTTCAAACAACACAGTTGTTCATTTAGGTCATATTATAGAAAAGTCACTGTTTAAAAAAGGCGCTAAAAAAGTTTTCAGGTGATCAAAAAAGGAGCAAATGGCGACTAAGGTCGCCAAACGATAACGCTGTGTGTGACGATATACTTAGCTTCTATGTAGCAGTTATATTTAGCCTGCGTTTTAGCTTCAATATTACAACCTGAAAGTTATAAACATACGAGTATATAAACAACAAAATGTATTGAAAATAACCAATTAAAGCTATTAAAACATAAAATACATGATAACGGTCATGACTGCATTTTTACTATGTTAACTGGGAAACTAAAATTCTCTTATTTTTCTATTATTATTATTATTATTATTTTTTTTTTGCATTTATCTGAATTTTTTAACTTTTTTACAATAAAAATGAATTAGGTTTTAAAATTTAAGGCATAAAAATAAAAAAATAAAAAATTTGCTACAATGCCATAAACAAATATATACAAATATAAAAAATACAAAGTGTTTTTGTTTCCAAGTTTAAATGAAACATATAATGGGTTTATATTTTTTTTTAAACAGCTAGCACTCACATTGTGATCTTTTGTGCAAAAAAGAGAAAAAAATCTGAAGAATTTGAACCCTAAAATGCAAAAAGCAAACAAAAGGATACCCAAATGACTAATAAAGCATAATTTAATGAAGCTTTTCTATATAGACTCACATAAACAACTACGAAAAAAAAAATAACAAAGGCTTAAACTAAAAAAGAAACACATATACAAAACATTAACTACAACATCCAATTTATAACAACTAAAGCAGGAACAGCAAAAACAACAAAATAAAATAAACATAAAAACTCTTCCGGTTATAAAAGCAGTGTTGCCAGAAAGTGAGAAAAAAGAGACTAAATTGAAATTAAAAAAGGCAAAAAATGCTAAATGCCCCCAAAAAAAGGCCAGAAAAAGGTTAACGTTTTTTTTTTCAATTTAATATTTATTTTCGTTCTCTTTAGTTTTTGACATCTTTTGAAAGATATTGTTAAAAATTTATAAAGAAAATATATAATGTCACAAATCGCCTAAAAAATTCCCGCAGAAATTGTTCATATGAAAAATGACTTTAAAACAATTTTTTGTCATTTTTTCCTTTTTGATTAAGCAGTTCCAAATTTTTTGGATGATTTTTCGCTTTTTATAATTTTTTTTAAATTATATTCATGAATAGTTTTCATGGTCAAAGAAATATTTATTGAAAAAAATCGATTTAATCCAAAAATAAGTTTAGCTAGTTTTGATTTGAATAATGAAGTTCGCAATGGCTTTTCATCGGCTAAAAGTCTGTATCATTTGAATCAATAGATATTTTAGATTTTTTTTTTTTTTTTTTTGATGGAGAGATATTTTTTTAAATTTTCCTCCAGTTTTAATTTCATCACAATAGGTTCAGCAGTAGTAGAGAAATTTAAGGCTAAATTTGAATTTTTATTTTTTTACGTACTTAGTACGAAAATGACTTTTTTATTGTTTGAATCAGCTTTACTTATAAAAAAAAGTCATAAGCAGATAAAAAAAATATTTTAATAATTCCCAGGATAATTTTTTGAACAGATTCCTAGTTCCTAAGTTTCCTAGTTTAGTTCTTTATTAATTCTATCCTCTAGCAACCCTTTTGTTTCTTCATCTATGTCCCGATGTTCTACTTTCCATTGACTTCGAACGCTAGAGATGAGAGGATCTGACGTTACCAGTAATATACTAAATAGATCTTCATTTGTAGAATTTCGCGATATTTTTCTACTAGTGTGTTTCCATAAAATCTGTAATCCTTATTCCTTTTTTCCTAGGCTTCCTCTGTTAGGTCTCCAACTGGTACTAAATGATGCTTAATGACATCTTCTCCATGATAAAGGATTTTTGCAGACAAGTTCCTCCACGGATATATGATTGTATATATTCGTGCAGTTTCCTTTGTATAATCACAAAATTTTCTAGTATCAATTCCTGATGTACCTTCCTGATGTATTCCCATCATTCGTATTGCCTGATCCTGGGTTTGGTTGATCTATAATCAACCCAGATTTGAGAAATTCGTCCTGAACTTATTTTTTTTTAATAACTAACTTCTTATTGTTTCTTATTTATTCTGTAGGTTTAAAATCCAAATCATAACTGCCTTTTAGTATGTGTTCCATGAAAGAATTTGGGAGTAATTTCATTCAAATAGAAAAAGTGTTCCTCAGGCGGGTCCACAGAGACACTTTCGCCTTTCTTCTGGTAGTAAAATTTTGTTCTCAAAAGTTATATTCCACTAAAATTTAAATTTTACTAAAACATAGTACCTGAAAAAACATTTAATAACACAGCAGTTATAAACGGTACAGTGACACATTTCATTACAGACTATTATCCTGCCAAGGAAAAATGCAGCCAATTATCGATAATAATTTGCGACTAATGATAATTTACTTCTGTTCAAATTTACAAAAATTACCTTAGTTTCAATATGTTTACTATTGAGTGGCATTAAAATTTTGGAAATCGGTATTTTCAAGCAGTTGGACTTTTGGCTAATGAAATTAAATTCTGAGTCATCGTGCGTCGCTTACAACAATTTTTGTAACATATTACTTATATTGATTTTTGTGCGAATAAATACATTATAGTGCTTAAATTAATGATTCTGTAAAAATAGGATTATTTATTGCAAATAAGAAATTATTTTCTTCGTTTTTTAAGTAATAACATTTTAGCATTTTCAATACAATTTTAAAAATAAACTAGAATAAAGCTAGAAGTTGAAACGAAAGTTTTGAGACTAAAGTCAAAATAAAAAGATTTATCCTTAACTGGCAATACTGATAAAAAGGGCTATGGGCTTACATACTTATACATGCTTACACTTTTGTGTAAGTATTTTTATAAAAGCACTAAATTACCCAAAGAATAAAAGACATTGTACTCACTCATACTCCTGGTTAAATACATTGACACTCACACTTATATGCTCTTATGGAAACGAGTATATATCATTATAACCCTAACATAATTTTGGTATCTCTGTTTTAATGGAGAAGCCCGGGAACTGCAATAAATAAAAAAACAAGTTAAAAGGGTTTAACATTTACATATACTCATAAATTTTTGTATAACCCAGCTGACCACAAACTTCAATAATAATATTCCGTTCGAACATTTCTGTGATAAAACATTCAGGAACGACTATCGTTGTTCATAGTCGATCGTATATTGTATTAGTAGTGAACATTTAGCGATATCACTAACGAATAGTAAAAATTATCGTTAGTGATTCGTTTACGATATCCGAGGATTATGAATAATATTCGATATTTATATTACTAACGATATATAATAGTTCGAAAACAATAGTTTTCTATTTTCTTTCATTTCCATTTTGTTCCCAATCTAAAATTAAAGGCTGATTTAAGTTTTAAAAGTATGTTTTATTTCAAACTCAGCACAATATAAGAAATATTAAAAAAAGGTACTTAATAAATTACATTTCAAAAATAATAATTCATATAATGAATAATAAAATTAATAAAGTTATTTACATAAGAGTTGTAATATTTGAAGCATTTAGTCAAAATTTCAACATCGTCTAGAGAAATCATCAACGTTTTTTCTATTAATATTATTAATATTAATCCTTTAGTTCAAATTTTCTGAATTAATCTGCAAAAAAATTTAATTAAACAAATAGCGAATTTACTTACCATTTTTGTCAAAATTTTATTATATTATTTTTTATTAAAACTTGCAGAGAATCTAGTTGAAGTTGTGAATTTTAATGCGTAATAATTTACAACCAAACGCAATGAACTCTGACTCAAGAATGACACTTAATTCTCTTTGTTTAAGTATTTTGTATGCACAAACAAAAAACTAACATAGTTTTTTTTTATTTAGGCAATAAATCCTCGAAAAATTGAAAGGAATAGATAATTAAAAATTTAGTTTCGTGATTTTATTCAGAAAATCTTAATATTGCGATATCGTTATTTTAAAAATTCTCGAATATTACACGAAAGTTACACGCTACTATTATTCGTATTTAGTTTCGAAAAATGCTCGTTTTGAGCGAGCTTCCGCTAATATCGAAACTCAGGTCAGGCGGGTTTATACAGAAATATGTATGTATTCATACGCATAGTGTAAATATTTTATTTTTCTTCATCTCACTCACTCAATCATCTGTTTTACAAAAGGTAATTGTTTGTTGTTGGTAAAAAAAAAAAAAAATATTTTCTTTTTCGGTACCAGAACAATCCTGCACTTGTCCATTGGCCATAGTGGCTGTTGTCTTTGTTAAAAATCTGATAATAATATTTTTTCTCTGTACTTTTTTATCATAACAAAACAATATATATCATCAATATTTGTAGAGGTACAGTTTTTAATTTATTATACATAGAAGATTAAAAAATGGATACAAAACATAAAATTTATTATGTTTGTCTGATAAAAATCTTTAGTTTTTTGTGTGCATGTTTTCTTTTTAATTAGCTTGACTTTTGAAAGGAGTTACGAATAACTTATGGTGAAGGTTTTATATTTTGTAAACATATTTGAAAATTTGTTATATATAAACTCTTACTGTATTCTTATTAAAATATAGGGTATATGATAATGCTTAAGGCTACATTATGTAAATATTTAGCTACTATTTAAGCTTCACATTTAGGGTATTGTTGAATATGAAGTTAAAGAGGATCTATGAATTAAGAAAAATGTATAGTTTTTATACGTTTCAGCACAGGTGTAAGGGGTATATATTAATCATTTCATTTGTAAGTTCAACAATTTTCGTCAGAAAGGAAAAAAAATTATATATCCTTATAAGAAATGAAGTTGAAATAATAATATGCGTCTGTCGTTGATATATGAGCAATTTCAAAAATTTTCGAAAATCTTTAAAACCAACCTTATGTGTTTTTTTTTTTTTTACGTGAAATCTGTTGACTTATTTTGGTATATGTTTACGCGCACAGTGTAAACAGTCACTAATTATTGTTCAGTGGCTGTTTTCTATGTTTTTTTTATTTGACATTTTCCCATCTTGTTATTATACATAATTTTTGTAAACACTCACTTACTTTTGTAAAACCCGAGCGTACGGTACGTACAAATTAAGAAAAAACCCGAGCTAAATAAAAACCCCAAGAAAAAATTCTAATACCCGTTTTTCTTTTTCTCTATACATATATTTTCTATAAAAATATTTCAAGCAAAACATTTTTTTGGTCCTTAACCGGATATTTAAGAAACCCCCCGTGAACTTGAAATATTTTTAAGAAAATATTTTATTTTCAGAACCCTCCTGTTGGAAACCCGCACTCTTTTTTTTGGATAAATCCTGTTTTTTTTTTATTTTAAACCCTCCCTCAAACAATTAAAAAGGTAAGTTGTTTGAATTTAAAGTGAAAAGTGCAAACACAAGTGAAAAAAAGAGAAAAAAAAAAAAAACCAACAAACAAGATCAGTGCTAGAAACACAAATTGCCGTCGGCAAAACACGGTTGAGTTAAAAGTAACAAAAACCCCCTTTGTTATTTTTTATATTTTACCCCAAAGTGTTTTTTTATTCGCGTGTGCTTTTCCTTTTTTTTTTACAGTGATAAAATAAAGGTCTTAATCCCTAATTTTTCATTTTTTTGCTTTAATTTTATTTTATTAAAAAGTGATCTTTTATTTTATTATTGTTGTTTTCTTTTTTGGATCCCAATTTTATTTATTCTCTGTTAACTCCTCTGTTAACAAAAGCTTTTGTTTATTCCAATTTAACTCAACTGTGCTAGTTTAAAGAACATAGCACAAAAGAGAATAAATAAAACAGAATTTTACTCGTTAGTTTTTTTGTAAACAAAAACAGACAGACACGCGAATAATTAATAAATAATATTTCTTGTGTTCATAGTGTTTTGATAATAATAAACAAACAAAAAATATTGTGTGTGCCGTTTCTAGTGACTGAGAGTGTTTTGTATTTTAATAAAAACAAAAACACAGTTTATTACTCCCTCTTGTTGGTTGTTTCTTCTTGTGTTTCTCTTGTTACACATTACCATAACACTAGTGCAGTATAATTTTGATAAACGAATAAACCGGTTACTATTAAATTTTATTTGATAAAGTGCATTTTTACTCAGTTTTTTACATAATTTTAACTCATTTGTGAAAAAATTTGTGCACTTTATTGATTTAATATTGTTTTTACCCGGGATAAAGTAAATTTGAAGAATAATTTATATATTTTTTGACAAAAATTAATTTATTCGTTTACCCGAAAGTGAGTAACCGTGTTTATTTATTATCTGTGCTAGTGTATTTATTATTTTTATACCATTTGTAACTGCGAAAGTGATTTTATAATTAATTTATTTGTTTTAAAATATTTTTTACCCGAAATTTTTACGAAAATTGTAATTAAACCCCTTAGAATTTGAATATTTGTTCTGAATTAGTGAACAAAGTATAAAATCGCTTTCGCTATTATTATTTTACGCTTATTTTTTTGAAAGTAAACTCTACTTTTTTATATCCACCCTTTTTTGATATTTACCCTTTATTTTTTTGAAACATTTACTCTATTTTTTTTAAATTTTATACAACTTTGTTGAACATTTATTGACCCTTTTCGAATTTTTCCCCGTTTTTTGCAATTTTTATTTTTTGTTTTTATTATTTTTACCCCTTTTATATAAATTCTCAGTTTTAACGTGATAATTTTCAAGTTTTTTTTTCAATTAATTTTGAAATAATACTTTTTATTAAAAAGAAAAAAAAAAAAAAAAAAAGCTAATTTACCCCTTTTTTTTGAACGACTAGTTCGATTTTTAGTTTTTACACATTTTTATTTGCTTTTTTTTCAAAATTACTCAATACAAATTAAGATCAAAAATGGATCTATCAGCTTTGATTCGTAATACAGATCGTTTAGCAGATTTTGAGGCTTATGTTGCCATTATACCCGCTTCTGAACACAGAATAGGTTCGTTAGTTAGTCATGAAAAGGAACTTAACCGTTTATGGGAAGCTGTTAGGTCAACATACGACACTTTGTTGATTGAGGCTGAACAAAAGAAAAGCCCACAAATTGTCGAGGTTAAGTCCCGATATATGGGCTCTTATAGTACATATACCCGTGGTATATCATTAATTACGGCCCATATGGACCGATTAAGATCGGCCGCTCAGGCTGAAAAGTTAATGGAAACATCAATACCCATTATGAATTTACCCCCTTGTGATACCCCTATATTCTATGGTGACTATAAGAGCTGGCCCTCTTTCCGAGACATGTTCTCTGCGTTGTATGGCAATAACCCCCGACTAACACCAGTTCAAAAACTATATTATTTGTTACAAAAAACTGGCAAAGATGCCCATGATGTCATACAAACCGTCCCGTTAACTAACGATGGCTATGCAATTGCATGGAAAAAGTTGGTTGACACGTTTGAGAACAAAGGGGCCCTAATTAATGAACAGCTTCGTACTCTTTTAAGTATTAAACCCCTATCCCAAGAAAATGGTCCAAGTATAAAAAATCTACAGCGGACTATTAATGATTGTATTACGAATCTTTCATTGCTTGAAGTAACCCCAGAAGTTTTTTATCACGTAATGTTAGTATATATTTGTGCTACAAAGTTACCTGAAAACACTCTGAGTCTTTGGGAACAGTCAAAGAAACTTTGTACGAAAACTCCTAAATGGGAAGATATGGACGCATTTCTGACTGCTCATTTCAAGACTCTTGAATCGATTTCAGACATAAGGCAGTCTCAATCGCAATCCGTTCAAAACCCGAACAAAAATTTGAGTACTGCAAACCCCCGTAAAAATCCCAATTTTAATGTATCGAAAAAATCTTCAAATGATTCAAGGAAAGTCCAAAGTTTCGCTACAAAAACTGTTTCCACCCCAACAACTTGTCGTTGTTTTATGTGTCAAGGATCACACCCCCTAAGACTTTGTCCTTCCTTTTTGAGTCAAAGTGTTGATGAGAGAATGTCGACCGTTAAAAAACTTAAATGTTGCACAAATTGCCTTGCGACCTCTCATGAATATAAGAACTGTAAAAGTATTCATGTTTGTTCCCTTTGTAAACAGAGACATCACTCCTTGTTACATAGAGATGTAAGGCTACAGGGACACATTCCCAGTGTAGTTTCATCCCAACTACCTTTAACTACTGGTTCTGCTATTACCCAGCAGACCACTCAGAGTATAAACCCAGCAAACAATCAAATACAAACCCCTCTTAATTATAACCCTTCAACTTCTACAGGCGCTCAAAATACCCATACTTATTCAGCACATCTGAACCAAAACCCCCATTCTACAGTCCTCTTAGGCTCGACTACATGTATAGTCCACATTAAAGATATCAGATGTGCTGCACGAGCGCTGGTTGACCCCGGCTCGCAAGGTACCTTTATTTCAAGGAGGTTACAAAGGAAACTTGCAATTCCTACATTTTCTGTGCCAACGACTAACGTTACTGGCATGATGGATTGTTATGCTGGAAAAGCTTCAACCATGTGTGTTGTAACTGTCGGATCTCCGATCGACCCCAATTTTAAACTGAAAATTTGCGCATATGTTGTTGATAGAATAACCGGTCGGTTGCCCTCGTGTTCCCTTACTGATATTGTAACCTCAAATTTCCCCGATATTACAATGACCGATGTTATGTGTACCCATATGGATATTCTTTTCGGAGGAAATGTTTATCCAAAAATTTTAACTAAGGATGTTAAAATACATCCAAATGGCAACCTGATCGCCCAGAGAACAGTTTTCGGTTGGATAATAACTGGTGAAGTTCTTCAATCTGAACCCCTACACTCTGTTGCAAACTTTTGCTCCCAAATTGATTTAAATAATCAACTTTCTCGGTTTTGGGAACTAGAAGAAGTTCCACTAGCCACCCGTTTTTCAGAAGCCGACGAATATTGCGAAGAACTTTATCGGTCCACCACATATCGAAACCCCGATGGTCGCTATGTAGTTTCACTCCCCTTTCGTCCAGAATTTCTTAATGAGTTAACTTTAGGAGATTCTCGATATAGCGCCCTGTCTCAATTCAAACGAAATGAAACCCGTCTTTTAAAGAACCCTGAATTAAAAGCACACTATGATAGTGTGATTAATGAATATTTTGAATTGGGACATATTAGAGCTGTTGAACTCCCGAGTGTAAATGCGACCACATATTATTTACCCCATCACGCCGTATTTAAACCCGATAGCATCACTACTAAACTGAGAGTAGTATTTAATGCTTCAAACCCCTCTTCTAATGGCGTGAGCTTGAATAATATTTTATACCCAGGGCCTGTTTTGCAGGCAGACCTTACGGTACTAATTTTAAAATGGCGACTTTTCAAATATGTCTTTAACGCGGACATTGAAAAGATGTATCGCCAAATATTGATTCATCCCAATCAAACCCAATTCCAACGAATATTGTATCGGGAAAACCCCGAAGTTGACGTAAAGGACTATGAGTTAAATACGGTCACGTTCGGAGTGAACTGTGCACCTTATTTAGCGATTCGCACTCTCATACAATTGGCAAACGATTGTGAACCCCGAAGTCCTGCGGCATCTGAAATTTTGAAAACCCAAATTTATGTCGATGATGTACTTGCTGGCTCTCATGAGCTAGAAGACGCTTTTAGGAGACGGGTTGAACTTACTCATGTTCTAAATTCGGCTGGTTTCATTTTGAGAAAATGGACAGCTAATCATATTCGTCTCTTAGAAGATTTACCCCGTGAGAATCTGCTTGATGCAGACTTCTTAAAAATTTCAGATGCTAGCAATACGAAAACTTTAGGCTTGCGATGGAATGCAAATAATGATTGCTTTTATTTTAGACTAGTTTCGCAGCCTCGTAGAAATACAATAACAAAACGTGCTGTCTTGTCAGAAATTGCTAAGCTTTTCGATCCAGCAGGTTGGCTATCCCCAAAGATAATTGTAGCAAAAATTATCATGCAGCAAATTTGGAAAGACAAGACTGATTGGGATGATAATTTAAAACCCTTAACCCTAATTCAGTGGCAAACCTTTTTAAATGATTACCCCAATATCGAGAAAATTAATATTCCAAGATGGGTTAATTTTCACCCCGATTCCGATATTGAACTTCACGCATTTTGTGATGCATCAGAAAAAGCTTATGGTACAGTGCTTTATCTACGAAATGCATCAACAAATAATATCTCGGCGCACTTACTCGCGTCCAAAACGAAAGTAGCTCCCGTAAAGTGTGAAACATTACCCCGTTTAGAACTTTGTGGAGCGGCTTTGATGGCAAAAATGGTAGAATCTTTGAGTAGTCAATTAAATCTAGACAAGAGAAAGATTTTTCTGTGGACTGATTCTACCATAGTTTTATCTTGGCTCAAAAAACCCCCATGCCATTGGCCCACTTTCGTCAAAAATAGAGTTGCGTTAATTTTGAAGAAGGTTGGTAACGAAAATTGGTTTCATGTTGACTCCAAAGATAACCCCGCCGATCTCGCAAGTCGCGGAGCTCTAGCTCGTGACTTAATTGAAAATTCCTTGTGGTGGCATGGTCCTTCCTGGCTAACGAAACCTCAAGAATATTGGCCTCAGTATTCTGTTACCGATCATCAACATTTAGAAGTTCAATCATTTTTGGTTCAGACAAAACCCTCTTATGACATACTTGAGCGCTTTTCAGATTTACCCCGAGCAATGCGAATTATTTCGTATTGGTTCAGGTGTTTAACATATTTGAAAACTCGAAAATGTTTGTACAACACCTTAGATTTAACCCAAAAAGAAATGAAATTTACTCGTGATCGATTAGTGCTCGTATGTCAACAGAATTTTATTTCGGAATATAATATTCTTTCAAAAGGTACCCCTTTACCGACAAAAAGTAATTTGCTCACACTGAACCCCTTTATCGACTCAAATGATTTCGTAAGAATCAATGGTCGATTAGTCAGATCATCTGGCTTGACATATGATGAGCGATACCCAAGGATTTTGCCTTATTCGGCACGTTTCACCCGTTTATATGTGGAACATGTCCACAAATGTTCAGCCCATGGCGGACATTCTCTAATGCTCCGATTAATTAGAAGTGAGTTTTGGGTCCCGAAATTAAAGAACTTAATTCGTACTGTGATTCATAATTGCAAGGAATGTACAATTTACAGAAAAAAATCCTGTCAGCAGATAATGGCTGCATTACCCCCTGAACGAGCGTCTTTTTCGAGACCGTTTACCCACACCGGCTTAGATTTCGCTGGTCCATTCGATATTAAGTCTTACATTGGTAGGGCTTGTCGAATTACCAAGGGCTATGTCCTTGTGTTTGTTTGTTTTGCAACAAAGGCAATTCATTTAGAGGCGACCGGTGATATATCGACGGAAACATTTCTTGCTGCATTCTCCCGATTTTTCTCCCGACGAGGCTGTCCTTCACATTTGTACTCGGATAATGGTACTGCCTTTGTAGGTGCGGCTAATATCCTAGAAACAGACCGCAAACATTTTTTACCCGATTTAAGAAGGAAAGTCTTAGTACGAAATAGTTTTCAACCCATTGAATGGCATTTTATACCCCCTGGAGCACCTCATATGGGCGGCTTATGGGAAGCTGGCGTAAAGAGTGTTAAAACTCATTTACGAAAAATTTCTGGAGTTCAGAAATTTACCTTTGAGGAATTTACGACAATGTTGACTCGAATAGAAGCATGCCTGAATTCAAGACCCCTAACTGCTATAAGTGAAGATCCCAATGATTTAGTTCCTTTAACCCCAGGCCATTTCCTTATTGGAGCACCTCTTCTTTCACCCCCTGAACCCGATCATTCTGATGTTTCTTTGAGTGTAGCCAACAGGTGGCAAAAACTCAAGGTGCTTCATCATCAGTTTGCTCAGCGATGGAAAGAGGAATACCTCAAAGAACTCCATCGTCGTGTAAAATGGAAATATCCAGAAAGGGACTTCCAAGTAGGAGATTTAGTTGTTGTTCGTCAGGATAATTTACCCCCTAATGAGTGGCGTTTAGGTCGAATAGTTAAGACCCACGTCGGACAGGACTCTAAAGTCCGCTCAGCGGACGTGAGAACAGCTTCTGGCATTATCACCCGCCCAATAGTGAAGCTTGTTCTCTTACCCAAAGATACAAACTAATTCTCCCCTTCTTTTTCTTTCTTTTTTTATCTTTTTTTTCAACCCCAAACGCCGGAGATATAAAAAGCGGCGCACCACCAAAAACAACACCGATGTTGGCCCCACCAAAATCAACGGCAGTTCTATAAGCCACAACAGCAGCTTCATCATCAGCAGCAGCAGTACCCGCAACCATAGCAGCAGCTCTACCACAACATGAGTACCCCCAATTACAGAATCCGGCCACCATAGTGTTAGTTATTACCTGCGTTATCTTTAGCCTTCCTTGTTGCAGCACTGCAAGGGGGGCGGGATGTTTACGCGCACAGTGTAAACAGTCACTAATTATTGTTCAGTGGCTGTTTTCTATGTTTTTTTTATTTGACATTTTCCCATCTTGTTATTATACATAATTTTTGTAAACACTCACTTACTTTTGTAAAACCCGAGCGTACGGTACGTACAAATTAAGAAAAAACCCGAGCTAAATAAAAACCCCAAGAAAAAATTCTAATACCCGTTTTTCTTTTTCTCTATACATATATTTTCTATAAAAATATTTCAAGCAAAACAGTATACCTAACAAAATAACTAAGAAAAATTTTAGAACATTCATCTAAAATCTCAAGGAAATACAGCCATTTAAACATAATAAAATATAAAGAATTGAGTTGAAACTTTCGAAAATTTTTTCGATTTATTTCAGTTTTGCACTGACAATTTACATCTTTTTGATTCAAACTATTAACAAATCGAGAGACAGTACTTAGGAAATTCATATATTGAGCTATCTTTCTTTTCAATCTTTTGCTTTATTTTACTAGGATTTTTATATTTCTTCATCTATCTGCTTTCTCTGTTATTTATAAAGGGATCGCAATGGACCGAATGGTCTCTGGGTGAAGGCGTAAAGACGTCGCCCTTTTTTAACTTAACCTAACCTAGCAAATTCATATGTTGTTAACAAGTAAGCGTCGCCCTTTTTTAACTTAACCTAACCTATCAAATTCATATGTTGTTAACAAGTAAGAGTTTTACTGTCTGGTGCGATGATAAAGAAATGAAACCAAAAATTACCGATTTTTTAAACAGCACAGTTTTTTTTAGAAAATTTGCGAGCATGAGTGAAACTAACTTTAGAGAATAGAATTGATCCTCTACAGTTTGATGTTTATTTAATTGATGACAGGAAACCAGGCATGGGATAACTTCGTCACAAATTTTCATATAATATTTGTAAAATATATGTTTTTCGCTACTGACAAATACCGCTTTTATGGAAATTGGCCAAAATATTGCGTGAAAAAAGTTTTTAATAAATGATGTTTCTATGTCAAAGTGACGTTAAGAAATTTTAAAATGCAAAAATTTTTTGGCATTTTTTAAAATTTTCACCAAATTTTCAAAATTTTGTTACGTATTTTTTTAGTATATGATATGACTTTAGGTTATCAAAAATTACCTGTAAAGAATTAAAATTGATAATGCGAAAAAAAAAATAAGAAAATTAATTTATATCGGCTGCAGCGCAATTTTTCTCCAAACACATTTGCTGACAATTACAGCGAATATAAATTAGTTTAATGACTTATAATTATACGGACCAAATAACATCTGAATTCCAAAAATCAATAGTAAGATTTAAAGGATAAATAATATTTTTCAAACCACTACTAATTTTTTTTTCAGAAAAATATTCTAAAATATATCCAATATTACCCACTATTTCAGCAGATTTTTAGCTGATAAACTTTTTTTTCCAATTTACAAAATTGTCCAAAAAATAAAAATTTAAAATTTTTCTTTTCAGGTTATTTGAATAAATACTAAAAATTTAGTAATAGTTTTGACATATGCTAATAGCACTTTAGATGCTTTATGAAATCGCGGTATTTTGGTTTCGATAAAGTAAAGCCTGAATTATAGAAATTATTATCTCGAACAGACTTTACGTGCATAGATATTGGTTAATAAACCCATAAATCGACGTTCGTGTCACAAGAAAAAAAAGAAAATATTTATACTCAAAATTTTTAATTTTTTTTAATTCCTCATTTACATATATCAAAATGTCCGTAGAGCTTCACAAAAAATTTCAAAATCTTTTTCTGAATTTTTTTGCTGAAGAAATGAACTAAATCGTCTCATAAGTAACCGATTAAACGTATCGTACTTCGTTCTTATACAGATTATTCACAAATATTTTTATACAATTTCACTTCTTTGAATGAACCAAATTGGCCGATAAATAACCGACTTATTGGAGAAAACTAAAAAAAATCTATTAAAAATATACACACACACAAACATTTATATAAACTGAAGCATAGTGACAATCTGAAGAATGACAATCAGTGTTGTTGCTTTTGTATAAGCAAGCAGTTGTTGTTTGTATACACACACGTTTATTTATGTATGCTTGGATGTTTGTTTAGTTGGTAATAGTTGGCAACGGAATCGTTGCAATGACAATCAGTGTTGTTGTTTTTTAATATGCAATACACTCGAATAATGTTTGTTCAATTAATCGACAAATTAAAATCAAATAACCGTTCAATTAAATTAAAATCTATAATTTCGAGTAAAAATTTATTCGAGTAATTTATGCCGGTTAATCGAATAATTCGAGTAAAAAAAACATTTTTAAAATTTGCTTTTGAACTGGTTTTAAAAATATTTCAATTCAAAATCGAAAGGTTTTATTATGCTGCCAAGTGACATCATAATTTATATAAAAAAAATTTGTTCAGTAAAATAACGAATACGTGTCTGAAATACAACGTGTAAATGAAGTTACAGGTCATTTTTTAATATTAAATTTTTCGTAAAAAAGAAATGGGAAGATTTGGAAAAAATATTTCTAGTTCTACGTACGTATGACACTGCATTCGAAATGTTGAAGCATTGAGTTGATATACCATTATAGTCTTTTGATATAGAAGGGAAAGAGAAGTAATAAACATATATTTTGCGTTAAGGATCGTATATATTTTGTGTTAAGAATATCTAAAATAATTCCATTTTTTTACTGACTTTAAGGCCTATTTATTTAACTATTAAAGAATTAACTTAATACAGAGAAAAAAATTAATTTATAAATCACAAGAGAAAAATAGACTCAAATTTTAATTACATATTATTTTTTAAATACTATTTCCGAAAAAACAAATTAACTCTTTCTTGTAAATTAAGCGACCCCAACTAATTTTGACATAGTTTCGATGTTTTAAACCATTTTTATGTTTTATTAAAGTTGATTGTTGTTTTCTTTTTTAATAAAACATTAAAATGACACATAATGCTTGTTTTATTTTTAAAAAACGAACAAAATTGAAGGTATAATTTATTCGAATAACTCGAGTAAATTCAAAGCTTGACTAATCGAACAATACAAAGTCGGGTATAATGAATATCCTAATATGCAAGCATCCATACAATCATACATGTTATAGCATTATAGTTCTATTTTGTGTTTATATTTTTTTTTTTTTTTTGCTTTGAAAAAAATGTAGAATATTTTTTTAAGTATAAAAATGTCAATGCATACTTTAGGGCATTATTTTTATTTTTTATTTTTATTTGTGGTAAAGTAGTGAATGATATAAATGAATCGGCAAAGCTGAATATAGTGTTCTAACTTGTTAAACTTCAGTCTGATTTTTATTAATATCTCTGGTAACAACTTGAATTTTTATATAAGACTTACATACAAACATTTCATGAATTTGAATCTTTATTAAATATTTACTTTAAATAGTTTTCTAAATAAGAATTAATTACTTGAAAAAAAAATAATAATGGTTTGTTATTGTTTTGTTAAAATTTAGATTTAATAAATCCTTCTGTAATATTTCAAGGATTTCAAATTAACAGAAAATGTTTGAGTTAAAAAAATAAATTATGAGTTTATTTTAAATATTTGGCTTAAGAAAATTATTGCACTAAATTATATTTTTAAAATAAACGAACTAATACTTTATTTGTTTTGAAACTGTTTTCATTTAAACCAAAGTTAATAGCAAAAACTTCAAAAACGAGTGACACATAATTGTCTAATTACTTATCAATAGCATATTTTCTCAAAAAGTATAATTAATAAAATACGGTTGTTTACTTTCAATAATAATTTATACATTTTGCTTAGACATAATGTTTACTCTTTGATTTAATAAAATCTTTAAATTTTGCTTTATAAAATAAAAAATAAAAGCCAACATTACTTTTGTACACTCAAGGATTTATAAACCATTATTATCACTAACAAATTCAGTTTAATGACATTAACACCAAATTACTAAAGGCCATGCTAAAAATATTAATACATTCAATCCGGTCAGTAACACTTATACCACGAACGGTACTCTCATCTTCATAACGAAATATTTGAGACGCGCAAGAATAATCAGCCATCAGGAGAATATAAAATAAAGCTGAAGGATTTACCATGAAATAACCAGGCAGTCATTTAACCATTTATTCATCTAACCATCCATCTATTTATCCAGCCACTCAGACATTAATTTCTATGCTGGTATGCTTGGCCGTTTACTTAGAAATAGAGAAATGATGATGGCTTGTCGCTTAAAACTTATTGATAGTATTTATAAAGCATCTTTACATAAGATTGTCACAAAATTACCCTTAGGATACGAACAAAAGTGTAGGACGAAGACAAAAAGGGGAAGAAAAGGAAACTACAAATAAAATGTTTCAACAGCATAAAATCCTTTTACATTATAACAACGTTTATTGCCTTCATTCCACTTATTTGTTTTCTTTTTCACTTGAAGCCTATTTATATAAACAACAGGCCTATCCTAAGGCTGGGTGTTACTGTAACTCATCCATCTAAACAGCCAGCCTTCTTACCATTCAGTCATTCATTTCTTCATTGAGTTCTTGTTCATTCATTCATACGTTTATACCATCATCCATACACTTATTCACTCATCCACTTTTGACAGACACATAAAAACATCTGTTACTTGTAGTATGGAAAAATTAAGAAAACAAAAACAAACGGCTAAGATTTTTTTTTTTTTTTTTTTCATTTAAGACTTTTGCCCATAAACGACCTGCCAATGACTGTCACTTAAACCATAAAACTAACATCTCTTTAAACGAAAACCAAAAAAGAAAAATCCTTTTGTTTTAAGCCATAAAGCAACCACCCTTTTCTATTCAATTTTAAGTCCTTTTCATCTGCTAAAATCTCAGTCAAATGCTGTTTTCCTATAGAATTTATTTCAACTACGAATATTTTTGTTTGTGTGGGTATGTATTTTGTATATTATGTAAAAGTATTTGTAATTTTTATTTTACTGCACAAAAACATTTTATTTAACAACTTTGAAAGTTTATTTTTCCGGCACTGTTTCCATTAAAAAAAAAGGAAAAAAATTAGATTTCCAAAGCAGTATTTTTCAGAGTAAAACTTTTAAATCAGTACCGGAGGGAGCATCCAATATTTAGCAACTCACAGTTGATCCTCGAATAATCGAACATTTATGCATGATTTTGTAAGCAATTTAAAGTTCAGACTATAGCGAACAAAAAGTATGAGTAACACAATAAAATAACTTCCATATCCAATTCCTTGTTTGAAAGTTTTAAATAAGTATTAGCTGTTATATATTCAGGTTTATACGGCAGCTATTGGGAAATAATAAAAAAAACAATTTGATAAAACTTAATACACTGCACACTGGCGTAGCCTTGAAAAAAAAAACTTGAAATTGACTAAACTAGTAAGTTTTAGTATGAGTGTTTGGTATCGTTGAAAATAAGAAAAATTTTACCTAGCAAACTAAGAAAAAGAAATTCGCGCTTAAGGAAAATTTTTGCAAATTTGAAAAAGAAAATATTTTATATTGAATGAATGGCAATTTTATTGTGGTACTACCAGTATTTTCTGATATTTATAAAGCATAAATGTATGAGTCTAACACTCACCTTAAAGTATACTTTTGAATTCTAAATCGCTTTCTGAATAGAGATAAGGATGTTCGTCATTCCGTCTGGCTAGAAGTTGTTCATGTAAATCTTGTAACTGTCGAAATTTTTAAGATATTTTAATAGATTTCGGCACGAATATTTACTTTAATATAACAACTTTATAATAACAACGAAGTCATAAAAATTTGTTAGGATCAGTCGATACTTTCCTTATCCTTTCTACATGGGATTTTTAAGGTCAAAAGTGCCTCAACTTAATCATGATAGAAATAAATGTCCTCAAAAAAAGGTATTTTGTAAGCATAGATAAGTGCATCAACTTTCGCGAAGATCAATCCATAATTTAACATAGTTTCCAAATAATCTAATTTCTGAAAATCTCTTTAACTTTAACAAAAGTCGAAAGCCTATAGAAAAATTTAATGATGATCGGTCTTCAACTGACCATCGCCGCCATGTAATAGGCTCATCCGAAAGTCATAATATCACGCTTAAAATCATACAAATACTACAAGCAGAGAAAAAATATAGTGACCATAATCTAAGAGCAACATATTATGATTGAAACATATGATCACAGCCAAAAATAGAAACGATTATAAATAACAACTATTATGATTCTATTTTGTCATATTGTATCCGATTTTATGGTTTGTTTTTTCATGTTATTATTATAGCTTTACACATAATTGAACAATCTTATTATATTATTATATAACATTTTCATATCATGATTCCATCTTATCATATTTTTACCTCATCTTATCATACAGTTATTCAATCTTATCATATTATTATTTCATTGTGTCATATTATTATTCCATTTTATCATGTATTAAAAATTATTGTTATTTTTATAAATTTTTTATTGAGAAATTATATATATATATATATATATATATATATATATATATATATATATATATATATATATATATTATTAGTTACATACATTTATATCACCATATGTGGTGAGTTTCTCCATATGTTGCAAGTTTCTTATATTATATAATATTTATATTTATATTTATATTTATTCATATATAAACTAAATGAGAATTACATTGAAGTTAGAAAACAAATATTAAAAAAAAAAAAAATATATATATATATATATATATATATATATTTAAAAACAAACAAATATTGAAGTTTTTGAAAAAAATAAGTATTCTATTTATTTGTAACATTTTATTGTGATAGGAGTAATAATATTAATATGGTTTAGAAACAGAATATGGTTTAAGAATAAGGAAAAAGACTGCAAATATTTGATGATTGTAGAAGTAATAATATGTTTCATATTAATAAAATTTTGTTTTTGGTAAAAATATTTAAAAACATATAATTTTTGCAGTCAATCATGTTAAAATTATTATTGAGTGTAAACATTAAATGACAAAATTGAATCAAAATCATTGTTATCATTAACACAGAATTATTAAAATTCAATAAAATTAACAATGAGAACATAATATTGTTGTATTGATTATGCTGTAACCATGTTTTTTCTCTGCGTGTACTATCATGATAAAATTATGCATACAAATTTAAAAAATTTATAAAAAATTCTAAATAAATTTCATACTGTTAAATATAGAAAAACAATTGTACATGGAGCAAGATGTGGTAAAACATTTAAATGTGCTTTCTTCAGAAAATGTCAGCAGAAATGCATCAAAGTCCAACAGAGGTCAAAATATAATTTTTCTCTTTCAAAGTGTAATAAATTATTTAAAATTAAATAAAAAACCGTATTTCACTAATTATTAAAATCGCAATCTAAATAATATTGTACTTTTACACTTCAAACATACATAAATATAATATAAAAAATTAAAATATTCACAAAAGTTACGCGCGATGATGTTTTTTTTTAACTTTAAAAATAAAGATGTTAAGTTAAAAAATACAAAAATAAAATGATACGAAAATAAAACAATGCAATAAAACATAAATTAAAAAACTAATTATCCAATTAAATAATTTTCCAATATTGACTTTTTGTCAAGTTTTATTAAATTCGACACCTCTTTGTGCACTGTTTGTATGGCAGATTGTATACGGAAATATATTAAATGTTAGTAATGCCGTTTATGAGGAAAAGTTTTCATTTCCAAAAAATTACTTGCTAATAAAACTCGCTATAAATTTTTTATTAATAATAATATTTTTATTAATAACATTATTAATAGGACACAATGTCTCATTAATTTGGTAGTGAATTGTAAGAAAATTAATGAAAGTTTGTAAAACAAGCAAATTTGCACTTGGATACCTTCAATCCATACTGTAACCAAATTGTGTTAAAAACAATTTAAATATTTTTTCTTAGTGGAAATGGTGTAAAATCACAGACAAATCCTTAACATTTTTCCATATTAAACCCAATAATTTTTGATGATTTTGATTTGATTTTCTAAGCATGTTGATTATTATCAACAGCCACACACATATACACACATGTATATATACTAACACTTACTTACTGACTTACTGTCATATACACTTATATATAAGCTCACGCACAGATAATTCGGAAATTCACACCATTTAGAAAGAATTTACATGAATTAGGCTTTTCTCCAGCACAACTTTTCCCATTTTTGTAACAGTTGTAGTAATTTACTGTTTGAATATATTTAGTATTATTGCTTTTAAGGTTTTTCTTTTCAATTATTTGTTTTTTTTTTCTATGTCCCTAAAACAAAATAAAGAACTTTGAAGCATGTGCGTTTTTGAATTTTGGGTTTTGTTCATTAGTATATTTCCACATTTTAGCCACTTATTGAGAAGCTTTTTGTGTGGGGTCGTTTTGCTATTTTGTGGTATTTTACGCATTAGCATTAATGAAAAGTCATGATTGTCGGTTGGTGCGTGGAATGGCAATTTATTAGTTCGTTAGTAAGTTAAATAGCATTTTGTGAAATTGTTTGTTTTTTTTCTTATTTTTTTGTGCATTTGTTTCGAAAGCTATTTTATCCCTTTTTTTTGTTTTTGAAATAGCGTTAAATTGTTAATTTTAGTATAATCAATTTAAATGGTTTTAAGTGATTGGTACTGATATGAAAAAATCTTTTTATCGTGAGTAGAAGGATTTGGTTAAATAAGTAAAATGACTAATTTAGAGTTAAAACATATTTAAATTATAATGTTTTCGAATAGGTTCACGTTTTTAATATATCTCAAATTCTGTAAATTTTTTGTTGATCTTTTATTTTTAAACTGTTTTGATTTTTTTTTTTTTTTTTTTCTTTGAAAAGGAAGAAGAATCGGGCTGTTCGTGCGCTCAAATTTAATTATGTCTTCGTTGAATATTTAAAATAATTTTCTAATCCATAAACTTACTGCGCTTAACCGCAATTTATTAAAAATTTTTCTGTAATGTCATATATGTATAACGATGCAATAATTTTTAAAGGCTGTTTTGTTGTTATTTTTGTATCTTTAAACAAAAACACTTGTAAAGACTAAAAGTCGGGCAAAAAATTTTTAGTTTCCAATAACTCGGCTTTCAATATACAAAAATTTTCAAAAATGAAAATCTGAAAATGGCTTTTATTTTCTTACTTTTAAATTTAAATTTTTAAAATAATTTATCTTTGCTAGTAAAAAAAAAAACAGAAAATAACAAAAATGACTAAATAACTCTTATCCTCTGGCTTTTATGACTAAAGCCATCACAGCTACAGTCTCTGCTTTCTGTACATTTTTCATAATTTCCGCAGAAAGTGTGCTCTAAATAAGCCATAAAATAACACGCTTCAGCATAAATAAATTTATGGATAAACTTTAGAAAATGTTATATCAAACAAAATTTTGATTAAATCGCCACTTTTCAGCGTCATTCCGTTTGTAATTTCCACAATTTTCATTGGAGGTCAAAAAAGTTTATATTTTCTGGATTCTTAAAAGAAACGATGTCTATAAGAAGATGTCCGTCCGTTTGTCGGTTGAAATAGCGTTTATGAAGGCACTCGATATCGTAGATATATGATGTATATATCATATAGAAAAAATTTAAAAAAATCGGTTCAAAAATGGCAGAAATATCTTAACTAAACCGGTTTTCAGAGGTTTTTTGCGAACTTATGAAGCCCCTATATAAATTAAGGACTTCGTTCTTTCACAAAAAATTTGTAAAAATTTTTCTGAATTTTTTATGTCAAAGAAAAATCGAAAATCGGCTCATAAATATTCGAGATATCGGATAAAGTGAGTGTTTATTATTTTTCTGAGTCAGCCAAATTAATTAACATGTATATTGATAGAATAAAATTACAAGTCTATACAAAATAATACTTAAAAAAATATTAAAAATGCAAATTACTTTTATTTATTTTCCACATGTGATCAGAATCCGTATTTGAAAATAGTTTCAGAATTAAATTAAACATTTCTCAATTTGACAGTTAATTTTTATTAAGAAAGCTAGTATTTTGAAGTTATTTTCAAATAATTCTTAAAAATTTAACATTTGAGGAAAAACTTGATTTCAAATCACTATCAATTTGATATCAAACAACTGTTTGTTATGTGAGATTACAGTGACTACCAATGTTGTAGTTGTTTTTTGTATATATATGTATATATATATATATATATATATATTTGGAAAAAAATTTATTATTTTTTAAAGTATGATTATTAAAACAATTACATTATTTTTTAAAGTATAAATATGAAAATATGAAATACATAATATGAAATACATACAGTTGATTATTTTTCACTGATGCTTTGAAACTTTTTTTTTATTATATTTTTCACTATTTAACTTTTTATTTAAAATTTCTGGCAATTAAAGTTATTATCTTCAAATATTGCACTTAACTCCTTTAATTTTCTCCCTAAAAACCTTTAAAAATTTTTCAAAGAAACAGAACTTTTTTTAATGAAAATTAAACAGAGCATGACATGAAATAAAAATGAAGTTTTCTTTGTTACTGCTGCTGCCTCTACTCCCAGAACATTTCTTTAAAATTAATTTTTGTTACATTTATAGTAAGAACGACATGCATACACGATATATATAATGACACATACACATGCGAATACAATGAAAAAAAAAGAAAAGAGATTTAACATACGTTTTCATATGTATATGTAATTTTTAGCGTAATTTATAGTTTTGACATCGAAAGAGTTTGAGTTTTTAGTTTTTCTTGCTTTTGTTGGCGTGGTTGGTTGTCTTGCTGTTTCTTTATCCATTTTTGCTTAGCAAAGCAAATACTTTCATTATTTTGCTCTGGGCCAAATGGAAACTATGTTGGTTAAAGAACATAAACATTTACATGTATCTACATACATATATAAATGTACTTACTAACACACACATGCATTTTGTTAGTTTTCCTCTATATTTGCCGCCGCATTTATAATATAAAATAGTGATACTAAGAGAAAAAGGAAAAGTTATTCCTTTTTTTGTTTAAGTTTTGTATGAAATTTATATTTTAAAAAGTATAAACGCCTACTATAAAAGGCCCAAACACACAGGAAAATATATGTACCAATTTATGAAAACATATAGAAAACAAGTGAAAGAAATAAAGTTGGTTAACATTTTACTTGTATCTGTATGAGTGTCATATATTTAACATAAAAACTTAATATACTAACAACATACATATGTTTGTAAATGTATGGAACAATATAACTGTTACGACCGTTTGTATATGTATGCAAAAATTTATGTATGTTTTTAAAGAGTAAGTAGCACTATGGGTTAAGGGCATTTTGTAAAATAAGTATACATATGTGTTGTTATAAAAATTAATAAAATTTTTTTTGCCCTAAATTCATTAAAGGTTTAACAGGGTTGTTAAAAATTTGAAGAAACATTTAGTTGCTTTGTATTAAAGTTTAGTTACTAATTTAAATTTATTTTAATGAAGATATTTGGATTTACAGATTTTGAGTAATAATAGCACTGTTATTTACATTGATAAATTAAAATTCTAGAATATGACGAATATAACATATTAATAATATTAATATTAAGCAGGCACTTACGCTATCGGGTAAGATGGACACCTACATTTTTACTATTTTAAATTGGGAAATACTCGTTATTTCATTCGTTATGGAAAACTATAAAAAATGTTCGAAGTATCTCGTTTTAAATATTCATAAATTTAACTGAAATAAAAACGGTTTAATCCTCATAACTAAAAAATAATATATTTATTATAAAGTGTATTTATTTTACTTCATTTATTATTGGAAAATAATACTTCTGTTATAAAATAAATTTATATGCATTTTTTAGATGCATATAAATTCGATTTTATTTTTTATTTTTTACTTTATCCTAATAAATGGTTTATGTGTTAGAAAATTAAATTTAGACCTTTATGACGAAAAAATTTTCTATTTTTAATAATTATTAGAAAAAGTGGCAACATTTCTTTCCATACAAAATTTATTATTTTTTTAATATTTTAGCATTTTATACATTTCAGGCAGAAAGTGTTCAACTCAAAACATACTATAGAAAAGGCGCATCTCGACTTTTTGTGATTTTACAGGAAAGGAAAAAACTGAATAAAAGCTAAGAAAATTTAGATAAAAAAGCAGTACGCAATTTTAACTCAAAACAATGTCTGTATTTTTCTACTCCTTAGGATGCTACCTTAAATTACTTGTTTTATTTTCTAACTTGTTTTATTTTCATTTTAGTTCCATTCGGTTTTTTTTATATCATTATTTCTCTTTTGAACATTTTCTAACTTGTTTTGTTTTCATTTTGGTTCCATTCGATTTTGTTTATATCATTTTTTCTTTACGATTTGCTTTTGCACAATTGCTTTTATTTAAAACTTTAATGTAAGAACATTCCAACACAAGAACAATCAATATTTTAATATGCGAAAAATTATTTTCATTATAAATTCTACAAAATTTCTCAAAAAAAAAACTAACAAACTAAGCTTTAAAAAAGATATTTATATAAGTTAAATTACTCAAAAAAAGAGACAAGGTTGTAAATTGCATTTAGATGCATAAATGCATTTGCAATTTTTCAAGTGCATTTTTTGTATAATTTCTTCAACAAGCAATTTTAAAATATATTTGTCCAATTCACAGCCTCTGTATCATTCTATGTCGCTAATATTTTCCAAACAACATTTTTAAAAGCAAAAACAAATTAATTTAAATTTGTTTACCATATGCATATATACATCGATACAACAGAGGTGGTGAGTTGGAAATTGTATTAAAATTTTACTAATTATTTATCATAGCTTTATTTGCTTATGTATTTTCTAAATTTTTTATAAAAAAAAAAAAATAAAAAAATACGTTTTTAGTTAGTCTAAATCAGAGATTTGAATATTTGAATATTTGAATATTTGAATAAATGAGTTTTTGTATGGGAAGATGTTGGAATTTTTTATAAAAAAAATACCAAAAATACTAAAGATTCTCGTCACAAAGAAAATTTAAATATAATCGTTTAGTCAATACATTAATTTTTAAGTTTATTTAAGAAAACAAAAAATCGAAGGGAAAGAAAGATTTTCAAAATGCACCCAAAAAAATGCATTTGCTTTAAACATGTATTTTTAAATGATTTGTTTTCCTAATTAACGAATTTCAACTTCAAAAGACATGAATAATTAAAATTGCATACATAGTGAAATATTTTCACTTTTTACGAAATTAAAAATGTGAATCAAATAGCGAATTCTTTGAAATTTCATTGTGATTTTACAGAACATGTCAAGTATGAACCAAATCTTAAGAATTGTGGTACTTTTCGTATGTGATAACTCATGGAATTCATAATGTACATTATAAAAATTTTATCATAGTATTTCTCATATAAGATTTTGGGGATTAATTGAATAAATTGTTTCTTTAAATCAATGAAATATTTTAATAAAAACACAACTGCTAATGCAAACATAAAAAGAACTTAATAATGAATATATGAATTTTAAATTTAAATGTTAAAAACATTTCCTTATTATTCTTTATATCTAACTTAGTCCATAGTGTTCCATATACAACACATTCATCGTACGGTGCTCTTGCAAATCCCTGATTAAAGATATGACACGTTTAAATTTTTGTACTATTTTTCTTTTTATTCATTTCTTTTTTTAACAAAAAAAAAAAAGTTATTTCTTCCATACACGCACACTTACATACATATAAACTTAAAAGTTTCCAACTGTGCCAAAGTATGTGTGTCCCATATTTATTTGATTTAAGTGTATGAGTTCATGACACAATTACAAATGCATCCTTTTTCATATAGTTATTTTGTGTAAGTTAGTATATTTGTTGTTATTTTATTTTCTTTAGTCTTGGTGTTTTACAAATTGGATGTTGTTTGGTTTTATTTAATATACGAACACTATATACAAACATATGTTCTGAATTTAAACACACAGATATAAATTCTTATTTGTTTATTTTATTACAAGCTTAAAAATAAAACATACTTTTTTAATTATATTTAACAAAAAAAAAATTATCATATAAGTTTATCTCTTGATTTCTTTTTAGTCATGTGCAGCATTTACTTTGTTTCAACTCTTGTAATTTCATTGATAATTTAACTTGAATTAAGCTACAACTTTTTATAATGACATAATAAATAAAACTTTCATTTCATTAGCAATTAAAGTTGGTAAAAGTATAAATATAAAAATTGTAATTTATATTTGATTTCTCTAACTATATAAATATTTTTTTTTAAATTTTAACTAATTTTAAGCTAATTTGCGCTCCAATTTTAACAATTACTAAGTAAAAAACAGCCGTCTATTTAAATAAATATCATTGTAAATTAGATGAAAATAATAACAATCAGCCAATAATAGTTAGCTACAGCCCATATCTGGTAACTAAATTGTATAAATAACACATTTTATGTTAATTTTCAGATATATAAATTAAATTAATTTAAATCTGTCTAATTAGGCTGATAGCGCTTTTTATTTATTTCTAATTTAAATGCAGTCAGTTGTTACGAGTTTGTGAATTACTAGTACATTCAGTGTTACATTGCATTTAAATTTTATTGTATAAAAAAATAAACGTTTTTATTATATCCTTATAAACAATTGTAAATGCCTATGTTTTGTGGTTGACATATAACCAATATTAGCAGTCATATTATGCAAAATGGTTTATATTTAATATTCTCATTTAGTCGTTTATTTGAAAAAAAAAGCAAACATACAAATTTTTTAGTAATAAATACAAAACAAATTTTTGTGGTAAATAATTTCAATATATTTCTCATTTATGTGTAGTATATTTGCTACTACTGCTATTTTTTATTTACAAACTTAAATATCCATATATATATATATATATATATATATATATATATATATATATATATATATGTATATATATATATATATATATATATATATATATATATGTATGTATATATATATATATATATATATATATATATATATATTTATATATATATATATATATATATATATATATATTTATATATATATATATATATATATATATATACATATTGTTTAATGAAAAGGAAAAACGAAAAAAACTAAGAACTTTTCAAAGATGTACTTAATTGCCAATAACTTCTAAACTGTACATAGTAGATCCCTATTTTTACTTTCATATTAAAGACAAAGACATTACCTTTATGTCGACATATTTAAAGTTTTTTTTACATCAAAGTTAAAAGGTTAAAGTTAAAAATATAAAAATCAGATCACTACTTCTCGAAAAACGATATTTTGAAAATTCTTGAAAAATTATATAATGTTGGGATAACTCTTCCCCTACGTGTGTAAATTTTCGAGACGGACACTCATTTAGTTTAGAAGTTATGTGTTCAAATAAAATCTAATTACTAATGATTTCTGAACTATGCACAATAAAATTTTAATTTTAGTATAATTTTAAAGATAAAAATATTGTAGTGTTAATTTAATTCGAAAATTCAAAGTTAAAAACTTAAAAACTAAACCACTATATCTACAAGAATAATATTTTTTAAAATTCCTAAAAAATAAATATATACATAATGTTAACACAACTCTTCTCCAAATTCGAACAAAATTTCACGTTGGACACTCCTTTAGTTTAGAACTTATGTTATAAAATATAAACTAAAGTCAAATTTTGTATATAAAATTTTAGTTTTTTTAATCTAAAAAAAAATATAAAAAAACATACTTAGAAATTAATTTTTGTAAATATTTTAAATTCACATAAAAAAATTAATTTTTTACCATATTTTGCTTCATAATTCCTAAACCAAAAGAGTTAAATTATCAAAATATATATAATAATTACATCATCGATTTTGACTTTTGAACTTTCGAAGTAAATAAGAATTCTACTATGCACAGTTTAAAAGTTACAAGTAATAAAGTATGTACACTTTTGTGAAAAAACTGCACTTTTTTCGGTTTTAAACGTCATAATTTGTACCAATAAGGGTCTTCAGACTAAAAGTTTGTTATTTGAGTAACACTTGCAATAGGTAATACCTATAGCGAATTATATTGAAATCGGAGATATCAAATTCGAAAATGCCTGTTTTTTTGTCCGTTTTGATATGGAATCACTTATGATTGGTATTTTTGGTTTTGATATGGAATCACTTATTATTGCTATTTAATTGGTTAACATTTTTAAATATTACTATTGCCTTCACTTAATGAGCGCTACTCATAATATTTTCTGGCCAGGAGCCAATTTTGTATAAGCTAATTATTCTACATACTGTATTTCACATGATGACCATTGTTGCCAATTTATTGATTTTTATAACTAATCAAACAATTTTAAACTGTATTAAAATAATAATGTAGGAGTAAATGACCTTTGGCTTTTTTCCATAATAAAAAAAAACAAGTAAGAAATTTATAGACATACGTCATTATATATGTGAATCGAATTAATTTTCAAGATTTTCGGAGTGTCTCATACCGCTGGATTTGTGTTTTTTACTTTTACAGAACTTACATATAAATAATTATAATACTGTCATGTTATTATAATTGATATTTTATTTATGAACTTTAAAGGAATTTTTGAATGGAAGCCTTTTAGGAGATCCTCGTAAAACAGTGTAGTTCAACGTTACATAAGCAGTATACTGTAGTCTATCCCCGCGTGATAGTTAAATTTGCAAAATTCTCGACACTGTCATAAAGTTATAAAATTCCGTTTTGCTGAATTTTATTAAATATATTTAAACAATTATTAATGTTTAAATATATTCTGGGAGCGCTCTGATATGGGGGCGAGATGAAATAATGGACCGGTATAACTAATTTCAGTTGGCTTCATCCTAGTATAAAAAAAAATACTTACCAAATTGCAATGAATTCTGTTAAAATTGCAACCTGTACTTTGCGCACAAGTTTATATGGACAACTAGCCATCCAGAAGATCGTATCACCACCACCAGTATACTTTAACCCGGCGTTGACTAGGTTGGGTCAATTCGACCTGGACAATTTTAATTGCACATAACTTTGCATAGCGCTATAAAAAAAATCATAACTTCCAAATTAAAAAAAAGCATTTTAAAGAAGTAACCTTAGTCTTTGCAATGAGTTCCTATAGCCTGGTCTAGACTGACAAGAGGCTCTAAACTTTAATGCCAAATTTAAATTTTTGTTTTTTTTTTTTTTTTGATAAAAATTTGACAAGCTTTATTTACATTAAATTTCATGTTTTTATATCATATACACATTTTCGAAATATTTTTTACGCTAACAAGTAAATGTAAAGGAATATGATCTTTCTTTTTACCATTATAAAACAAAGTTAGTTAAATGTGGCACGAGTTATTATTTTTGCATAAGTATGAAAATTATTGAAATTGGTTATGATCGATCTATTACTTCACCTGGCTCCCATGCAAATGTCTTCTGAAAATAAGGGTTGAGCCCATAAATGTATTAATTATGAACAAATTTCAATAAAATTTTGTGCAAATAAATTTTATATAAGAGTTAATATGTCTACCAAATTTCACGAATATTGGTCTGTGGACCAATATTCGTGAATTGTGATTGTTGTGATTGACCATAGCTCAAATATAAGGTCCACTTCCCTTTAACGGACACAATTCACAATTTTCATATAAGCTTTAATATCAATCTTAATCAGCATTAAGAAAAATACGGGTCATTGTTTTTAGTTTTTTGCAGTTTTACTGTTAAAGAATATACACGAATAAAATAAGGAAATCAATTATAATTAATATCGAGCTGGTAGGAAACAAATTTATGGACATAATCAAGTTTTCTTACTGACAATACTATGTATAATATTGAACTATGAGGGAAAAACTTTAAGCTTTAACGATTAGGACTTATTTTAGAGCCTAAAGACTTGTCTTTTAAATATTAGTTATCACGGTTTTTTTTTTTTTCTTTGCTCCCAGGCTGGCAACTAAGGGCAGGCACTTTTTCGCACATGTAATTTTTCCCTTAGCAAATTGTAATCTTTTTATTTCCTTTCCATTGAATTTGGGAAAATTGCTCAAATATATTGCTTTCTTAAAAAGCGCAACCGCATAAAAAATAAAATTTCTATGAGTATACCACAAACAATTATAGTTCATGTTAAAGCTTAAGGATTTTTCTTTCAATTTTTTTTTAATTTTGAAAATATCTTCATTGAAAATATCATGAACTACATTTTAACACATGTCTAAAGTTTTGTGCGAGGTTATCACAGTTTTTTTTTTTTTTTTTGGTTTTTCACTCAGTGTGGCTGCTAGTGGCAGGCAAGTTTTATTGAATTATATAGAGTACAATTTATCTGAACTTTCACAGGTAATATTCTTCGAAACAAATTTTAACTTTTTAATTCTGTTCAATGGAATTTAAAAAAATAACCTAAATATAGTGTCTTTTAAAAATTGGAACCGCTTTAAAAATTAAAGGCTAAATGCAAAATTTTCTGTTTTTTTTATACCTATCCCAAAATTGTCACATTTATCTGCAGATTAAAAAAAATCTAATTTTGAGCGGCTGTAATGTTGCGTTACAAGCCGTTATATTAAATCACTTCAAACAATTTTTATAGATCTTTAATCTATGACAAGTCCTCTCCCAGACCCAATCATTGCTTTTATAAAATTCTTCTGTCAAATTTCAAATTTTTGCCATGGGTTCACCAAAATGGGCAACTATGAAACGTTTATTTATTTATTTATAAATTTAAATGAAATTTATAAGAAGTTATTCAAAATACTTTTAAAGTGTTGAAAGTGTGCTTTTTTAGAAATACTTAATCTATTTTTTCTGAGAAGAGATTTATTTTTCCTTTAGTACGACTAATTTTAAATAACTTTTAAAAAAGTTAAAAGTATGTACTTAGCTTTACTTTTGAAGTAATAAAAATGTTATTCCTTTAAAAGTACATCTATCTTTTTGCTCTTTTTTTTTTTTTTTTTTGCTGAGCAGAGCAAAAGGTGTATCAGGGTTTAACAATAGTCAGTCATCATCTCAGAAACTTATGACGTAAAAAACTTGTTGCGTGTGTTTTTTCTGCTTCTTACCTAGATCTGATAGATTTTCGGAAAACTTGTCTTGAGAATAAGAATCTGATTTTATTATTGAGCAGGGCAATTCCGTAGCTCTATTTCTAGTCCTGGAGGCTAATTAGTCTCAGGGTAGGTTGGGATTTATCGTCTGACAAAGTTACAAAGTCATTAACATTTTTTGATGGTCTATACGTTTATTAATCGAAATCAATTGAATTCTTAGAGGAATAATAGTTTCTCTTTATGAATGCTTAATTCTTTAAATATCCCCTTCAATTCTCATAAAGTGATGTAAAACTACTCTTATTTTAAAAAGTTTGGTGGCTTTTGGTCCTATATACATTTTATTTCAAAGTTCAAAATAAATGCCTAATATTATATATTCGTTTTGAAAGTGAAATTTCCATATTCGTCACAAATTTAACATTTAGAAGAAGATATATGTTTTAAAAGTATCTTAAATCCATGATCTAATATTACGAACATATTTCTTAAAATCTGTAATGTATATAACCTTTGATGCATATTAAAAAAAAATAATAAGATATATTTAAAAATACCCTTTGCTTTTTTAACCAAATATTTACTTATTATTCCTAGTCAGATAAAATTTAAGATTTTTATTATCATACCAATGCATTAACCAAATAACAGTATCATAAACCTTATAATGCAGAAATTAAAAAATATTTTTACTAATATAGTCAACTTTCTATAATTATTTACTTATAATTTTTATTTTTTATTTTATTTATTTTTCAATAGAATACATACATTTAATTAAAAACCATAAATTATTAGTTGATTACACTAAATAAAGTCGTGAAATACCACAGCTGAGTAGGGGATAAAACCGATTTCAATAAATTGTGATTATTAAATATATAAAATTAATTTAAAAAAAACATAATATATGTATGTATATTTGCCATTAAATAACTATTTAATGGCAAAATTCATAACTAGCATATTAATATAAATTTCCTCAATAAATTTCATTGATTTAACATTTATTTCCAATAATTTACTTATATTGTTATAATAAGCTAATAAAGACAGAAGATCCAAAACAGCAGCTATTAAATTGGACATAGGCCATCCCAGCAAAAATAAATAGAAGTCATTTTTAAGGAAGTACTTTTTCGCTACTTTCAAAGTTTCAATAAGTGTATAGTTTTTGTGCTTAAGAAGTTATATGAACATCATCTAATGATGTTATTAAAAAGTGATTCAGATAATATTCATGATATAAAACGTTGAGAATTTATAAATACTTGTTACTTAATACTGACTGTTTTAATCCAATAAAAAATATTGTTATGCCTATTTTTTTAATAAAAAATTGTTTGGTAGACATAAATATTAAAAGTAATTTCCTAGAATTAATAAAAAAGAACATCAAGGAAAAATCAATTTTACATGACATCATGACTTCCTACTCAGTGAATAGGTATCAAAAAAGAGAACATCTTTCAATGACAAATAGGGTTTGGGGTCTGGAAATTTCTGTGCCACAAATCCCGGGATTTCCCGTCAAAATACTCTCGGGAATTATTTCAAATTTTTCCGGAAAACGGGAAATTAAATATTCTCGTAGTTTCAAAATTCTATAGCAAACAGTTTGCTATTTTTTAAACCTTATATCAATGAAAGTTTGACGTTTCTATAAACATGGTACTTGCAAGATTTTAAAGCTTATAATACTACTAGAACGTATATGTGATTATTTTCATCAGATTTCTGCACACTATGATTGATCCGAAAAATATTGTTGTGAACCCATTTTTAATATTTTGAAAATTTTTGTTTAATTTAGTAAGAATTAGAAAAAAAATATTATAAGTTGGAAAATAAAGTGTAAATAAACGGCAAGCTATTTATAATGTAATTTATCCAATAGGTTATTGTATAATTTTAAAAAGTTTTAGCATCAAAAAGACAATAACGTAAAAATATGAGACACAATTTTTAATGTAAATTACGAAAGGTACTAATCTTGTATAAAATATTAATTTTTTTAATCTTTGAAATGGCATTATTATTTTATTTTTCGTTAATTCGGTATGATTTATAATATTTCGTTTTGTTTTACTTAATAAAAAAAAAAAAAAAAATAATAATTTTCTTTATAAGAAATCATGGTCTTTTTCTTATATCTAAAGTTTTAAAAAATTGTCAGGAATCCCGGGAATTCCCAGGAAATTGATTTTTTCTTTCCCGTTTCCCAGGGAAAGAAAGATTACGGGAAACTCCAAACTCTAATAACAAGCCTATGTTAAATTCATTGGAAGTGATCCGAATTTGCACTACTACTGTATCACAAGTTCAGGAACTTATTGACTTCTTTGGATGTTGTTTTTTATTGCTGGGATTGTTTACAAACATGCTAACACTAGAAATAACAACCACTTAAATGTAAACAATTTGAAGCATAAAAAAAATAAATAAAAGTCCATGATTATAAAATTAATATTATTGTAATATTTTTTTAGTTTTTTTATAGCCAACCATAATTGCCTTCACAATCAATAAAATAAAGTTTAATGACATTTTTTCTGCACCAACTACAAAAACCTTAACGTAGCGGTTGTTGTACTTAAGAATAAATGTGTAACATATTTTTTGTTAAACCTTAAAATTACAAAAAAAAAAAAAATGATTTTGAAAAATATTTCAACACAAGGAACGAAAAATAAAATAAAACAAAACACACTAGAAAATAAAAACAGCAACGGCAAGAAAAACAAATGTCTCATCATCAATTAGAAAAATAGGAAGAAGATAATATGGGCTATAAGAGAGGAAAAAAAGAGACTTTTATGACTCTTCATAAGATAATGATAAAAATATAAAAAAACACAATTTTACACATTTGATACATACGCGACTCACCCCCTATGGAAAGAAAAAACGTGATTTTGTTATCCCTTAAAAATAAACCTTGGTATGGTTTATAATGTTCCTCAAAATATTACAGTTCTACTAATTACCGTTCGTGATCTGGACCGTTAATAAAAACGTATTTATTTATTTTATTTTTTTTTTTTTTTTAATTTTTATATTTTCTTCCAAAGCAACGCATAGAAAATTTAATATTATTTGAAAGGCATTTGGAACAGAGAGTTACCTTAATATTTATATATACTAAAAAAATATCCTATTTTTCAAGTTTCTTTTCAAAATATTGTTTGTACTTTTAAAGAAAATTCAAATTTTAAAATTTCTACTTGCTGAGAAATATGAGTTTTTGTGTCTGATTTGTTTTTCTACAATTTTTCTTACAATTTCTCGGTTTATCAGACAGTCAATCTGATATAAAATTTTTCAGAACATAGTCAATATGGACACCAAAATTCTCCTTTTGATAAAATCGTTGGAATTAATACATTTATAAAAATTGCTAAAAATAGTATTAAAATAAATAAATAATATTTACAGTGAGTGTAAAAGCTAAAATAAAGAATTAAAAAATATGACAAAATTATGTACTGAAAATGAGCATAGATTGGATTCAATCTAGATTATTTAGCCTATATATGAAATAAAATTAAATAGCTCAAGCAGAAACAATTTTTTTTAAAAAATTACTTATTTTTTTAAATTCTCTGTCAATATTTTTTGTTTTTATATTAAGATTTTTAAAATTTTCATAAATATATTAATTCAGAGCAAGAATTTTGATGTTTCTGAAAAATTTTTCATCAGATTGACTGTCTGATATACTGCGAAATTACAAGAATATTAAAATAAGTATATATTAAATAAAAGTATACGTATATTAACGTAAATGTATAGGCAAGTAGAAAGTAGAAATAACAAACAATATTTAAAAAAAAACCTTGAGAAATAGGATGTTTTATGGAATATAAAATTATTGATACCAAATTTTTTATGCGTTGTCTTGGAAGAAAATACAAAAATTTTCAAAACAGAAAAAATAATAGAAAAGGCCTTCTTCAAATCGGTCCAGCACACGAATGGTCGTCAGTGATATTTTGAGAAACTTTATAAAACATACCAAGGCTAATTTTCAGGGGGGTAACAAAAATACTTTTTTGAGTGAGTCGTACTAATGTATATACTAAAATAACCTTTAGTGCAAAAACTGACTGTTTAAAACCATTGAGATGTAATGCTAGGAATGCAAAATGTAAAAAAAGAACATCAATTATATTTATATTACCACATTTACGATGAAACACCAGCACAACAAACGACAACAATGCCAGCATCAACGTAAACATTAGAAAATGACAACAACTATACATATACACACCCCTCAACACATACAAAACTGACATAAAAATAAACAAAAATAATGTAAAGAAAAGAATGGCAAAAAATAGGCATTATTATGAGTTTGTTTCTTAATGTTCGACTCGTAAGAGGGAGGTATTGAAATACAAGTTAACAAAAATTAATTTTCCTTTAACAAAGTTTGTGCAGCACCCAGAAACAAGAGACAGTTGGTTAAACAGACACAAGTAAAATTACAAGACGTCATTGCATATTTGCTTAGCAAACGGAAATGTTTTGAACATTTTTCCAAGAGATAAAAAATGAGAAAAAATAAAACACTCTAGAATATTCAATTAATGCTTTTAATAATGTCAATGGGAGAACACAAAAAATTTTCGGAAAAAACAACGCAATTTTTTACTTACCACCTCCGATTTTGACACACTCATTACATCAACACAAAATATGAACTTCTTCAAAATCTTCAAATTTGTTGTAATTTAGTTTTTATGGCATTTTAAAATTCGTCTTTTAATTTTTTTTTATATATATCTGAAATTTAAATCCATACATCTTCGGATTTATCTAATCGATTTTAAGGAACTCTGGGTCGAAGTAATGCTTATTGAATTTAGCTTCTAATTAAGTTTTTAAGTCCGCCTTTTCGAAAACAAGAAGGATAAAGAAATCTATATTCGCCCTTGTATCAAGAATATTTCGAAAATCATATCTTCTATTTTTATAATTTTTAATTAAAATATTCCCTATAGTATTGGCAACAACATATACGAAATTTAGAAGAAAAAATTAACATTTGGTAAAAAAATCGTATATTTCAGAAATAATTTTAAAATTTCTTATGTTTTTTAACGAAACCATATATATACGTATAAAAGAACGTTTAAAACTTCGGCTTATTATTAGTGGTTTCAATTTAATAATTTGAAAAATTGTACAAAACAATAAGACAAATAACTTAGAGGAATACAAATAACTTTAAATAATATTACTTGAAACCAGGCCGCACTGAATGGCGACTTTTAGTAATATGTGGTAAACAACGAGAAACTGTGCTATTTTAAATATCTCGGCTTATTAAAAATTAATTACAACGAAGAAATTCATTATTTTGAATTTCTTTCACAGTATAGTAATGTAAAAAAAAATATATTTTTACTTTGGTTCTTAGCAGTGCCTCGGCGGAATATGTTTTTGTTTCTAGATTATCGCTAATGAAAAATAAATTGTCCAACAGACTTAAAGTCAACACTTGTGAATTCATGCTAATAGTCCTAAATTTGTAAAGACCTCGTACAATAATATCGATGTTTAATATTTCACATTTATAGAATGTTAACTATTTTTATTAAAAAATCTTTACTTTTGCAATAACAAAAATTATTATAAGTGAATTATTTCATTATTAGTAAAATTGAAAATTGTACAGCTAGCTTGTTTATTCTTAATTAAATGGTCCTATAAGAAGGAAATATATATAAATATAATTATGACATAGATAAATTTGAATTACTTGATAAATAACCTAATTACGAAGCAATTAATTTTTGTTAAAATATTTACTTATTGTCTCATACAGGGAAAGAAAGACTTCTCCGAAAATTTAGTTTTTAAATTTAAATTTTTATACGCGATTTTTCTAAGCAATTGTACTTAATTAAAAGTTTTCACAAGCAAAACTCCGTTTATAATATTTACTTACTTTTACAGTTTAAGATCACATTCATACTTAAATACTTCTTCAACACTGTAAAATATGAATAAAGTATAATGCTAATCATATTATTTATTAAACGTAAAAATATCAACAAAAAAGGCTCAGATTGCACAAATATCCTAAACTTAAAATCCTCTTCTACCCTAAAAAGGCACATAATGAAACAAAGATATATTTAAGAACATATACATACACGTAAGCAAGTATGTATTTTTAAGCTTGATTGATTGATTTTGTGCTGAGACAGCAGAACCATACACTTTTTTATATTAAGTTTCAAGTTGTTAAAGAAATAGAAAAAGTAAACCTGAAAATTATATAAGATATTTAGGCAATTGTTTAAAGCATTAATTTTCCACTAAAAAAGGAAACATTTAAAGACCCAAGCCTTGCAAAAATTATATTCCTTAAAGATTTTTGCCATAGGGACATTAAACGTGCTTTGGATTCGAGGTATTTAATACGAGTAGTAAACACAAAAGAGTTTATAGTTATAGAACTAAAAATACAAAAATTAAAAAAAAAACAAATTTAAAATATTTGCTTTACCCATTTCCTTTTTATTTTTTCTGTTTTGGTTATTTATTTGTGTTAGTGACAGACTTTACTTTAACAAAGACAAATGTAAAAAATATTCAACTCACGAATGTGTGTTGGAAGCTGATAAAAATAGTTGTAAAACCATAGTAATACCTTTTGTTAAGTTGGAATATACAATAACACTGGTCGGCAAAACTTAAACACGAATATTTGGACTATATGGATTTTGATGTGATAAATACAAATCTGCTTTCAGTTTTTTCCATCAGGTTTGGATTTTTTTTTATGAGCATTTCTAATATTTCACCCATAATAAGACTATTACATATATGTTTACATATATTTTACCACAACTCAAGAACGAAGTGTACGATTTATATAAATGATACACTAGAAGATGCGGACTAAAAATCCTAACATAACTTTTTGATATGCTCAATATTTTCGGAGTTATTTAGAAATTAGTGCCCAAAATTTAAGATTTTTTAAAGTTCCTTAAAAAAGTGAAAACGCCAAAAATGTTTTTGTTTTCCATATTTAGCAATAAAGCTGCTAGTGCTAAGAATAAAATAAGCCATATACTATCAAAAGTGATGCAAAAATCTTAACTTTATTCACAGTTAAGTGAAAATACGCAATTATACCTGCAATCAATCGTTTTTATTGGCATGGCTAATATGACCCACCTTATTCAACGGTAACACTTTATTTGTTAAATTTAGATAAATAAAACTCCTGTTAATATATATATATATGTATAAATTGCCTTTAGGTTATCTTAACATAGTTAAAGCAGAATTCCTCAAATTTTTCATGAAAAGTTTCTATTTTTTGCCACTAACTTTCAAATAACTCCCAAAATATTAAGCGGATAAAAAAAAATAAATAAAATTTTCGAGTGCACCTTTCTCTGCTTCAGTTGTGTAAATTGGATAACCCATTCTCAATTTATGGTAAAATATACTCCTGTAATTGCTTTGTTAATGGGGAAATATTAGACATGTTCATAAAAAATATAAAATATCAAGACCTGCTAGCAAAAGCCTGTAGATTCTTATCCAGCACGACAAATTTCACTTATTTTTGTTTAAAGAAGTAAAAAAAAAAATTACCTACCGTGTGTCTCTACTTAATTATAGGTATACATAGCTAGATTTACTTAATTAAAAATAAAATTAATATTTGTATATCAATTTTGATGATACATGGCTTATTTTATTAATAATGATACCAATTTTAAGACATTATTTATGCACATTTTTCCCAGTTTCATTTCTTAAAACAAAAAAAGTTTTCAATTTTACAAGCATTTTTTTTTTTTTTTTTTTTTTTTTTTTTGAATAATAACTGGCGGCTGGATTAAGATTACTTAATTACTTTTAGTGTTCCAATTGTTCATGTCGGACAACCTGTTCTCGAGTTATGGTAAAATATACCAGTATATTCGCCTTATTAAGGGGGAGATATTAGACATGCCCTTAAAAAAAAATTACGATGTAATGGAAAATACTGAAAACAGATTCGTATTTAGCTGGTCAAATTCTATCTAATCCACATATATTTTTTTCTTTTACTTTTTTTGCCGACCTGTGTAATTCTCAAGAAACCACATACATATATAATTCTTTACACAAAGGATTACAAACTGTTGTTTGGGGGAATATAATCAATGATTTTTTTATTATTATTCTTAAAGATTAAATTTCAATTTTAAATAACACTCTTAAAGATATGTATATACGTATTTTTAAAATTGCTACCTGAAAAATATGCAGAATTTTGATATTTATTCTTAACTTAATTGCATTTTTTTTTTTTTCTTACTGAATTATTATTTAGAAATATTAAAGCATACATTTTTTCGGAGTTTCAAATTATTGGAATATGTTTTCCAGAAAGCTTTTTAGGTTTTTTTTTTGTCTAAGCGCTATTATTCCCAGGGCTTAATTAAAAAATTAAGGTAGAATAAAATTAAAATTGAATGTTGCTGAGACGAACATTTCGCTGATTGCTTAAACCAGCTCAACAGGAAACCTTTCTCAAATTTTAAGAAATCTAAAAATGTCATACATAAAAACATATTTAAATTCAATGAGAGTTAAATACTTTTTAAGTACAAAACACCAAAAAAATAAACGAAGATTTTATTTTTTTTTTCATTCCTTTTCGCACTAGCTTTTTTATTACTCTGAATGCAAACGTAAAGCGAGTATAAAAAAAACTAATAAACTAGTTATTATTAAAAAATTATATATATATATATATATATCATTCATTCCAGAACGCCCAAATATTTTCCTTAGGTCATCGGATTTTGTTAATATTCCGTATATATATATATATATATATATATATATATATATATATAATTATATTATTATAATTTTTTTGTGAGTTTATTTTAAAATAAAGTTTCATTACATTTCAAGTTATGTATGAGAATAACCAAAAAATTAAAAATTAAGACTATTATGAAAAAATTGAAATTTTTTATCAACTTTTTCATTAAAAATAATAATAATAATAAAAATAGTAGATTACATTGTCCCAGGACAATTATTATTTCATTTTATAGTAAAGATTCTGCTTTTAAGCATACTAAAAGGATATTAAAATCGAAGGGGTAGAAATTTTCCAAAAATGCATGGTAAAACTGTCTTATTAAATAAAAAAAATTTACTTTTTCCTTATTGGCTTTAAAGGGGCCTTTGTTGGCCTTTTTTAAAGTTTAGAATCATTAATATCCGTGTATATCATAAATAGATATTAACATTTAATATTAAAAAAATAGCATTTTTTATAAATATCTCATGAAATGAAAGATATATATTATTTGTTTTAAAATAAAATGGTACATTGTACCTTATAGGCTTTCTTGAGAACATCATAAAACAGATTCGATAATTTGCAAAAACTTTTTACATTTAAATATTCTAAAGACATTGACTAAAATATGATAATATCCTAAACAAATAGAACACATGTAATTTAATGCATATTACATACACATTTATATTAGGGCTATAACTTTTTCACACTTTCTGCGAATATCATAAACGATATTAAAATTTATTAATAAAAAATATGATAATTTTTTCGGATCGTTAAAAAAGTTCACGCAGGGATCGGGTTGAAGTTTCAAATCAAACATTTTTATTTCACGGAAATTTTAAAAAATATACACGTGATATTTGTATAGATTCCTATATGTATTACTTAAATGCTATTTTGGAATTTATACACTGCTTTAGATTTAAAAATTTTCCTACGGTTTACAATTAGTGGTTCATAATTCGTTATATGTAAAAAACTGAGTAAAATACCTTATGCTTAAAGCGATATAAAAATATAAGCAAATATCCTAATCTCATAGGTTGTACCATCACTAAATGCCTAGATTATTATCTTTTAAAGGACTTTTCAAAAATATACCATTTCCAATCAAAATTCATGTAAAATTTAAAAATCACAAAATAAACGAAAAAGTTGTAAAACTTAAAACTTAAAGTTTATTTCATCCAATAGTATATAAATATAAAACTACTATGTAAACATAGAATAAATTAATACATGAATATTGTATAAATACAAAAAAAAAATAAATAAATAATAACAAATTTTTCTAAAAAAATTTTTGGAAGGTTTTAGAAATTTGCTTCCCTGCGTGAGGTTTTTTTTCGCAAAACGACGGGAGACAGGTGTTTTCATTACTAAAAGATTCTTGGCCACTCCGTGTACTATGCCAAAAATTTGGTTATAGCCCTAATGTCCAAATATATATACATACATCTCACATTTTTTATGTAAAGTTTATATGTGTCTAATATAGAAATAGACACATATTTTTGTAATTATGTACTTACATATAAATTTGGTTGAATCATTCTTGATGTATTTGATTATAAATTTACGTCTGTTTGTTGAATAAATTTTATTTGAATATTTTTATTTTGATATTTTTTAAATGTTTGTATTTTTTTTATTCTATTGGAAATAAATTATTCGAAATTGTAATACTATAACAATATTGTTTTCAGCAATACGATGTAATATTATAGTCGGTACCTTAAGATGATATCGTTTTCGCTATCATATCGTTCTTTGGTTTGTTAGATCTTTTGTTGATTTTTTTCTTTTTAAATTTCTTTGGAAAGTAGAAGAATCATTTCACTTTCAACCGTAAGCATTTGTTATGTTTTGGACTAATATTATAAGCAAATTTTTAAATAACATCTAAAAGAAATAAAATTGTCCATTTTTTACAGGTGTTAGTAATTGATATAATTATTTTCAAGAGAGGTGCAAATTTAAAAAATTTTTAATTGAATGAATTATTTTGGCGATTGGTAACTTCTATCTGTGAGGTAAAAATATAAAGAAATACTTTATCCAAAAATATATGAAGAATTTTTAAATAAAGTTTAGAAAATGCTTAATAACTTTTTGAGTTTATAAGCGATTTTATATACACCAATTATATATATTGAAGAAAAAACTTTGAAAAATTTGCATCAAAGTAAAAATTTGAAAAAGAAAAGGAAAATAAATGGTGAATAAATCATTCCTTAATTTGAGTGGGTATAAAATATTGTAATATAGTTGAAAAGCTACATCTATCTACTTTCTAAGTAAATTTAAAAATTCTAAATTGACTTTAAATTTATGCAGCTGCGAAATCTGTAGTGAATTAACTACTCTAAAAACGTTTTTTTTTTTTTTAAATATCTCGAAATTTTAAGGAGTGTTTCGAAATTTTTGAAAATTGTTTTGTGATATTCACAAGAAGGCCTACAGCACACATTAGATCGTTTTTCGAGTGAAAATAAAAAGTGCCATTTTGTAGCAGCATGTAGTTAATAAAAAGGAAATAAAATTTAAGGCCTAAAAAATTAATAACGTATGCTTAATAACCCTTTCCGACCTATAGCCGATCCAAGTGACAGATTTATCTACATTTTTGAATTTTGTTATCAGTAAGACCCTTTACCCTTTATTTCAGGATACGCACAATTGTTGCAGTCCGGTTGAATTTCCAAATAAAAATATCAATATCTGTCAAACAATGTTAATTATTTTTATTTTTCAGTGTGGTATTTTACCAAACAAATTTTAGAGTCCATTCTCGAGTTTTAAAAATTACCTGTATGATTCTATTAATTGATCGTAAACATCAACGCCGTCCATACGCTTGTTGTATTCCCTGACGAGAACTGAAACTTCCACATACCTGTTTCTTTTTTCCAGCGTTTCACATGTTCAAATAGGCTACACTTGTAAGCTGAAGATGCACGAATTACCGACTTTGAATCCTTCCATTGCACCACGACGATATTGCCTCCATATCACCCCTTTTCATGTGTTTCTCATTCGTGAAATGTACGTTTTTTATTTTATTCCTCATTATTGTTCCAGTAGCATAGATTCTACGATTCAACAGAGCTTGTAGTAGTGATATTGTCGTGAAAAAAACGGTTAAAAAACAGTTTGGAACTTTCAGGAAGTGTTTCAGCCAAACGCAAAACACAGCCTGGTCCTAAACCTAAATTCGGGCATGGAAGTGGTGTAATCTTGCCTTGATAAATCGCAAAATCAAGGACCAGTCCCTCAGAGGTTGTTAAAACTTCGATTTTCAATTCCACTCCTCTTGGTTTATTTGGGAAGTTTTGTCTGACAGGGCACCGACCAGTAAATGGTATAATTTATTCGCCAATTGTGTAATTAGCATCGCATTTTCTTGGAATATTTCTACAAGCAGATCTAATATGTTCAAGTAACGGATTTATTTTCCAAAACACGTTCGATTGCTTCTCTGCACACGTTAATTCGTTATTGTCCACCACATATAGATACATGCGCAAGAGAAAGAATAGATCACGACTCATGATATCAGCTAATATAGGTAGTCTTGTGGTTTTCTTCCAGCATATACGTAGCCTTGGATAACGAATTCAGCCCATGGCAATGACGATACCAAAAAAAATTTCATTTCAGCTATTGATGTTCCCAGTGCTTTGCCCTTCTCGCCAACATGGTACCTGTTTATGAAATACACGGAAAAATAATGATAAGAGGTCTCTATAGGTGCAAATGAGCTGCTTTCAACTGAATCTCAAACGATCTTCTTTTCCAAATATCACGACGATTGGAAGTTTGACTTACATCTGGTGATGTTTCTAATAGAGCATTTACCTCTTCTTCATTGTCGCTTTCCTGGTCTGTCAAATCATTTGTTACAATGGGTAATTCCCAAGTTGCATCCATACACTCATCATCCCTACCAAAACCTTCCAACTCCGAATTTAAAAGTTCAGCTAAAATATCGTCTTCAGTTAGTCCACCTCAGAAGAAGAACAAGAAAAGTTAACATATTTTTATAATAAAGCTCTAACACGCACAATTGTAGCACTTCAAACGTAATTTGACGTAAAAATGTCAAAAATCACTAAATAATTACAAAATTTCACTTTATGTACAATGTTTAATATTTTTTCTTATTAAAAACACTTGTTTGATAAAAGATTCCACAATTTAAATAATTTTAATTTATATGCAAACTCACCTTTTCGACTCAGCTTTACAACTGCGCAAAGTACGCAACTAAAACTACGAAATTAGTATGAAAAAACAAAAACTGATAATGGTTCTTCACAATGATCAACAAATACAGAGCATACACAGTTGGGTTTTGCCGGTCTTATCGCATAATGTGATATATTAAAGGGCGTACCAGAAGATAGTAGTACGCACAGATGTCAGCTCAGCTTATATGAAATTTTATATGAATCCAACCAGTCGATTATAAGTTACAGATTTATTTCTAAAAAATCAATTTATCCCCACTGTATATCGTAGTTTTTGTTAGAAATTTATCAACAAAATTCTTTTATCTTTTAAATCGTCAGAAAAGGATATTTTTTTAAAACAGGGGCCAACAGCTTCAATAGCTAAAAACTCCTCCAAAGTTGTATATTTGATAAAAAAAAAAATATTGTGTTTTAAGAAAAATTTCAATTAATTTCTTTTACTTTATTATTCCCCAAAAGCATGGATTCACAAGTGTTTACCTTAAGCCTGTGGGACAATTTATTTTCCATTAGTGATAATTTAGAAAAGACATAATTTAGAATAAAGACACTGTTATGAGCTAGCATAAAAATATAAATTAGGATATAAATATTCATCAAATCTAATTTTTAATTTCCTCAATACGGTCCAAAAAGATTCGGTATTTGATGCTTTAAATAGTTGCTCATAAACTATATCATTAGCTTTAGTTATTAGCAGTTTCAATTCATTTATAAATTCTTTGGGATCTTTTTTTTACATCACTATATTGTGAAACTTTTTAAAAAAATTTAATTTTTTCGTTAGAATTAATATATAATGGGTCGAAATATTTCAAACATTGTCATTTAGCAAATCACCATTTAGTACCATTAAAAGAAAAGGGGCCAAAAAGAGACTAGGTGGTTGAAAAAGAGGCAATTGGCGACTAAAGTCGCCAAACGGTAAAGCTGGATACACATCCATCAGTTAGTCCGTCTGTTTGGCTGTCCATGTAAAATTGTGGGCAAAGTCGAGATAGCAATTTTAAAAAAGTTTCAAAATTTTTTGGAAATTTGGAACATATAAAGGAGTCATATTATACAAGGACCAAGCCAAGTTATAATAGAACAATTATTTCATCAAGTGCCGACACAAATGTCATCCCGGAATAGGGGTTTAACGATCATAAATATCTAAAATACAAAAACATTTTAATGAATTTCTGCACAGAGAAGTTTCATATAATAAAAATCTAAGGCAAAATCCCATAAAGTTCAGTTCATAATAGACTATAATCCCAATATAAACCCCTATTCCGAAAATCACTATAACATTCGTAAATTCCATATAAATGTTATTATACAGATTATATTCAACATAAGCAAGTCTTTTGTGAGTAAAAAACAAAGCGCCAAACTTAATTTTAGGGCTATCATAAGATCGAGCTTATCCTGATCTATTCTTATATGCTTTTTTTCTACCAATTTTTTATATCTATAAAAAAAATGGTTTTCTTGACTTCCATTGACATCTAAATCAAAATAAACTGCATTTTGTGTGGAGTAAATATAAAAATAAACGAAAAATTATTAATTTTTGTTTAAGTAGGTTTTCTTTTTTAACATTTTCAAGTAACTTTAAGTATGATTTTCACAGAAGTATTATGAAACATGTGGTAATCAAAATCGTTGAAAAAGTATAACACCTTTGATGACCGCTAAAAAGTTCGTCGCAATTTTATTTCGCGTACATCCATTTAATTTATTTTCTTATTTTTTTTTTATTTTTTTTTTTTTTTTTTAATGGAAAAAGTTTTAGGTTCCGAATCTTACATTATTTTACTTATTTATTTTTTTTTGCAAATTATATTTTCTGCAAAACTTCTTTAAAATCTTAAAAAGATATTTGCCAACAGGTACAACTTTTAAATATTGAATTTTTTAATTAATTTTAGCACGGAATTTAACGCTCTAATAATTTACATCGTGTTAATTCATTATAAAAAAAATTAATTAAAACACTTTTTCGCTATAGATTAAATCAATAAAAAGATAATGTGATTACTGCTTAATTACACATGCTGTGTATCATAAATATTAAATAGCAATTTTTCCATTATAACACTTTTCCCTCATATATTAAAAAATATAATAATATTTATAACTTTATCAAACAACAGCAAATAAAACAATTTGATTTTTATTTTTTTATCAATTATAGATCTAACAATGATGGACAGCTGAAACAGGAAAAACGTTAAAGTAATAGGCTACAAAAAGGCTACTTCAACTATCAACCATCCTTAGCAACAACCATACAAAAAGGAAAGAGTTGTATATACTCAATAATAAATCCTTTTCATCCTATTCCATCATCATCATTACAACTACTACAAAAACCTCGTAACATCTACAAAAGCTATAGTAATAATAAAATAATAATAACAACTCATTTATCATCATTATTACGTTGTTTTGTACATTTTTATTTTTCATTGTTGTGTTTTATTCTATGCCAAAATGGATTGGACTCGTTGGCAAAATACACTACTATGGATTGTGTTTAAATCTGGGAGCATAATGTGGCTGCCTATATGATTCTAGATACATGAATTATAATTAGAAAATTTGTTTAACCAAAATATTAACAAAAAATATTAAATAAATTTTCACAATTAGCACCTATATTACATATATGCAAATATTTTCAACGTAATTTTGATTTTTAGTTGAATATTCAATTGCAATATAAATACAGCAACAAATGAGTAATAACAATTTAAAAACAATTACAAAACTCACACAAAAAATAACAATTCATAAGTATTCGTCTTATCAAACTCATCTCACCACATGTCTCTAGTCATTAGTAGTTGAGTGATAACGTCAAGAAAACAGCGAACTCAAAAAAATTTAAATACACATACATATAACGAGTTAATTTTTAAGTTATAAAACGGAAAGCAAAACAAAAAAAACAGCAAAGATCTTCCTCAAAAGCAACAACAAGCAAAAAATTAAAATACGTCTTTTTTTATACTCTCTAATAAATCATCAGGAAACAACACCAAAAATTATCAAACATCTCTCTGTTTATCACAACATCAGAAGAAAAAATTAAAAAAAAAAACAACAGAGCATTTGTATAAAAAATATCATTTTACATAAATGCACAATTAGCAAAAGAATAATTTACAAAGAACCGAAACAAAAAGAGTATAGTTTCAGTAACGCTAAACATCATAAAATATCACGATTACTTTTAGAAACAAGAACTAAAAAGTTCTCTCTTTACACAACTCCTTAATTACTAATATCAAGCACAATTTTAACTTCAAATAAAGAATAAAAAACACATCGAAATGATTTTAAGAATATTGTGATTAAGGCTGGAGTTAAAAGAAAAGAAACAAAGGACGTTAACTTACGAAAAAGAGGGAAGTAGGAAAGCCGGAGATAAAGCAGAAGATAGAAACAGTTGGAGTGAGTTAGAGAACAGTGAGTGAGAGGAAGGAGAACTAGAAAAAATTATTATTTTAACTCATTAATCATCGAAACGCACAACAATAGTGATTGCATTCATAGAATTGCAAACAACAACCGAAGGAGCAGAAGAAGAAGAGGAAATCGAAAGTCAACTGAAAACAAGGACATATAAAACCAAAAGAAATAGAAGAAGAATTTATCAACACAGACATCTTAAACTGTTTTTGGAGTTTTTTTGTTCATTATCAAATAGTTACTAAAGTGAAAAGCACCTTACAAGTACGTAGTTCTTTCTTATACATTTTTAGTTTATCTTTGTAAATATTAAGTAGAATATATAGCAGAAATTAATGTGACAAATTAGTTACACATATATAAAAAACGTTCACAAAAAAATTTATATATCTTATGTATATGTATATATATATAATCGTATTATTTTATTTAGTTACAATGACATGTGATTGATATGAATAATTTAGTTTTTATGATGAAAATACATATTTATGGGAAAAAAAACTTACATACAAATGAATGTTGAAGAAAGCATAAAGTCTTGAAAGACCTCAAACGATGCTATTTGATGTTCTGAATACAGGAAAATTTTTTTAAGCAAATTTTCAGAATTTACCTTGAGTTTCTACCGACGATTGAAAATCACTCTGCCAGAAAATAGTTTTGAGTTTTCTTTCGAAATGGGTATCAAAAGATTCGCAATTTTTAGTTTATTTACAAAAAACTATTTACTTTTCAATAGATGATGGGTAACAAATGTATAATATTAGCAAAAGATTAAAAAAGTACTTTTTATAATGCCCTTACCACCATTGGCGTTCTATTATGCGTTTGTGCTGATATTTGTAACGCGCATAAAAAATGTTCGGACCTACTCAAAGTATACCACTCGACTCATAGTTACTTTCTGAGTCGATTTAACGATGTTCGTCCATTTATCAACGCAAACCTTGTAATCGAACTACAGGTCTTCATTTTGATAATTTGATTTGAATATTGCCATATATAATTTTTATGATCCAGGAACGAACCCTATTAAAACTGGTCGAAATTTGTCCTTTACTTCACATATCCACTATACAAGCGTTCTCCCGGAATCGGTTTTAACACCCATAAATACCTGAAACATATAGCTATTTTAATGAAATTTTACATATGCAGATTTAAGGTTAAATTTGGTATAAACAAGTTTTATATTAGTAGAAAGCTATTTGTAAGGATCGGTCAACAATTTACTAAATATTTTTTAGGAAATCTTCTGCACTGAAAATATTTTAAATTTACTCAATAATATGTTTAAAGGAAATTCATTTTCTGGAGATGCTAAATCTCATATGTTACTCTGGGGGGGGGTACTTATTACGAATATATATATATATATGTATATATATATATATATATATATATATATATATATATATATATATACATACATAAGTATATATATATATATATATATATATATATATATATATGTGCGGAATAAGTTCCCCCCATTGTAATATATATATATATATATATATATATATATATATATATAATCTGTATAAATAGATCATGCATTTAGATGATCAAACCTAAATTGAACAGTATGAATAGTTTAAGGAAAAAATATAAAAAATTATGTGTATGGGTATGATTTCGTCTTCCAATGAAAATCCCTATTGAAATTAAGAGTAAATTTCTTATAGAACCAAATATAAATAATAAAATATAGAAATAATAATTTAGTATACAAAATAAATAATTTTAAAACAAAATATATAAACTACAAGAAATTCCTTTGAATTATATACTTAGTTTATACGAAGTTTTTACTCGCGAACAAAACTGTAAAATATTACCATATTATTTTTTTATTGTAACTTACTAACTTATGAAAGCACATCCGAAATAACGATTTTATTTACAAATAAGGTGTAAAATATTGCCACTTTTCTAACGTTTTTAATGTTTTCAAACAGGCCTTCTGATATACATAAAACATAAAAGCTAAAAAATTATTAAAAATATTTCGACAAAAGGAAAACTGGAAAAATATAATAAAGAAAAATTTATTGGAAAAAAAATATTTGTATTAACAAATTTGTTCTTGGAAATCAAAATGCTACCGTATAGTTTTTATTTTACAATCTGCTGTAAGCGTATCAACTTTGAATAAAGTATTTACAAACATTTTATTTGCAAATAAGAACTACGTATAAACTAAATAATACAAACTTAACCACAAATTGATTACACAAATATTAAACTTTTTGGAAAAAATTTTAAAACTTTTAAGTTGTAAAAACTCATATTAAAATTATTTAAATATTTGTTTGTAATATAGTGTTTATAAATACTGTATAAATGTAAATAAACATAGATGTGAATATTGTTTAATATATAACTAAAATGTTATTCATACAAACCATATACTTAATTATGATACACTATTCGTTTTCATCTATCAAAAACAGTAAAATATATAAAAGAACAAGAAAAATAATAACTAAAACTTTGAACAAATAAAACAGACTATCAAACAAATAAACAAATCTGATGGGACTTATAACAAATTAAACATAAAACTATCAACAACATTTAAACATTATAATTAAATTAAATAAATAAACAATACTAAAAAGGAAAAACGAAACAAATATACTCATAAAAATTTTATATACATGTTTGAATTCTAAGTTAAATAATAAATAATAATGACTGTTATGTGACTAACTGCAAATGTTTTTTTTTTTTTTTTTTTTTTTTTTTTTTTTTGTATTCAAAAAAGGAATGCAAACTTACTAAAATGGTCAAAGTGTTATAAATTGTTATTCTGCATAGAGTTTATAATATGTCCAGTGAGTGTAATTAGAAGTGTGACATGTAAATCGCGTGCTTTAACAGTTGTGTTTAACAAAACGTTAATTTTTTGTAACAATTTCATGATAAAGATCATTTAATTGGTAATAATGTAATAACCAACAATTGCAGAAAAAAATGACCAAAACAAAAATAAGTCAAACATAATCTAACATAAACGGTTAGCTGGAAAATTTCATGTAATAAATAATTTTAGTACAGTGGGCCGTAAAAGAGAGCAAATAAATACGATTTATATAGTAGCACTATATACGCTGTATATATCCATACATTTACCATATTTAATATGTTTATGTAATTTCTAGAAGCTGTATATGATAAATCATCATAGTCAAGGGTTACAAATTTCATCCTTATTTAAGTCTTATAATCTTTGTCATTTAAAGGATGCTTCATTAAACTCCAACTTGGTAATAAGAAAATCCTGAATAATTTGTACATTTTAGACTGTAAATCTTCTGCAAAAACCTGTAATAGGTTTTGATAAAATAAATAAATAAATATATATATATATATATATATATATTCAATTAAACTAGTTTTATTATTTTGCGACCCACAGTAGTATACAAATAAAAAAGCTCTTTCTATTTTTTTTAATAAAAATAAAAATAAAAATAAAAATAAAGCGTTAATTTCCTAATAACACGCGTACAACAAAATCAACAGGGGTAATCGTTACAACAATAACAACCAAAAAACAAAACTTTATAATTAGAAACAAAAGGCTATAAAAATTTAACAAAAAACTCTCAATTCAAAAAAAGTGGTGAATTTTAAAGCATGAATAAAGTTCACGCAATATAACGTGACTTTTAAAAAGAAAAACTACAAATACAGGGAAAAATATCTCAAAAGTAAAAACATTTTAATTAAGTGTTATTGTTTGATTTCAAATGTATAAGCAAGAACCATTTAGTAGACGTGGTAGTTTAAGATCCTTACGCAGTGCCCCCTTACTTAGCACCGTATTAGAGAGTACACTGTCATTATCTCGTATACATCCGATTGCATCATTGGAATTACCCGGTCTCGATTACATACACGACATACAATCTCAATCGACACTACAGCAACATCATACTGAATTAGGGACATCATTGCGTAGTGGTATAGCAGCAGTGACCGCAGCCACGTCTGTTCCTCAACCGCAAGCAACATTAAAAACACGCTTGGGAATCCAAAGTTCTGTACGTGAAACTAAACGTAATAAAGCACCACAACGGTATGTAAATGATTCACAAAAAAAAAAAAAGTAATAAAACACTTAACAAAAACAAAAAAATTTAAATTATTCAAAAGCATACATATGTAAGAGTATAAAAAAGAACCAACTAAAAAACGCAGTAACAAAAGAAAAAAAAAACTTAAAATATGTATAGAGTACATGGTCAATTAAATAATATTATTTAGTGTGTATTAAATTTTCCCCAATGAGTGGGAGTGTCGGCCAGTGTAATTGTTATAACAATATTATTATTAAATCACCTGACATGTGAAACGATTTAATTTACATATAATACCTTTTTTTATAAACTTGAATAAATCATAATATACTTTTTTGTCTCTTGCAATGTTTTGTACGTATATTTGATGCCGTTTTTCTATTATAAAAGTTACATATTAAACGAATATTTATCATAATCACACAATTTACAATGCAAATGTCATGCTTTCGGTTTTTTTTTTTTTTTTTCATAAATTTATGTATGTTTTACAATTTCCTCTTTAAATGCTTAATTGAATTTATGTTTAAAATTTAAGGTAAAAAGTATATACAAACGCTTTTTTGTTAAGATATTTATATAAGTTTAAAATTGTATGAATGACATATACATATTGGCAAATTTAAAATTGTTTAGATTGCATATAAGTGATGTATGATTAATATTAATTTTAAAAAATATTGAGGAGTTTTAGTATATGAAGCTTGAACACCTATAGGGTCGTATAAACCTAGATTTTCAAAGTGCGTTTTTTTTTTGCACAATATTTATATAAAAGTAATCAGGAAAAACTGTTCCTGGTTACTTTTAATTGAACTAGTTAAATAAACTAGTTCTACAACTAGTTCGAGAACGGATGAAAATATAAAAATATTTCTACTTTCGCGTTACAACCAATGATTTATGTTTGAAATTGTTACAGCCAGCATTCATCCTATGAAACTGTTCTAGAACTAAGTCTTTAATCAATTAATTTTGTTAGAAATTATCATATTCAGAACTAGTTCTATAGAAGCGTTAGGAAACGGTTTCAGAACCTGTTTTTTACTTGTTATTCTAATCAGAGAAGCAAACCGTACCAACGCGATTGGCAGCTAACCGATAAGGCAATGAATTTTTATGAACCGCGCCGCCGACGAGCCGGAGATATCGGCTTATTTTCTAACCGTTTTTAATGGCTAAGTCGATTTTTACGTTGTTTTGTTTTCGTTAATATAGTAATTTTTTTAAGGCATATAAGTCTGAAATTTTGCATTATATCAAGGCTTGAAAATATAGCACGTTCTGTGAAAAGTTCGAATTTAAAAGCATTAATGCGAAATGAGAATGTGAATTCGAGAATAGTATCTGCGAATAGTCTAACGAATCTGAAGAGTTTAATGAGGATAAACAATTATAACAATCCAGATCATCAGATTTCTGACTGTGAAAACCTTTTAAGTGAAACAGTACACAGCGTCATATTTATCCAAATTAGAACAACAAAAATACGAAAATAAAGGTTTATTAATTGAAGTAACTTTTTCGCATTTACTTTTAAACATATCATATTAATGGAAAAACATTTAGGATATTTAAAAGCGCCTAAAGGGTGAATTATGGCTTTTTAAAGTTGCAACTTTTAAAAATATTTTAATTTTATTTAAAATTTTTCTGAAGAAGTATGTTAACTTCAGCAATTACTGCAGATATTGATATAATTATTTTACTTTAATATTGAAACTATTTTCTATTTAAAACAAATCCTAATAAAGTTCTATTTTTAGTATTCCATCGAATACAATTGTTATATAAAAGAATATACATAAAATTATATTTGAGAATTTGGACTGCGACTTTTGAGATCTTTTAAAATATTAGAAAAAAATGTATTATACCTTATGTTAGCAATTTGTTAAGAATTATTTCAAAAGCAGATTTGTTCAAGCTCAATGCCCATTTATTTCACACAATTCTTTAATTTTTGCATCATTCAAATTTTCTGATTTATCGAATCAGGAATGCGTCAGTGCTTATAGAAAATATCGCAACTATTCATTAGTAGATATGGATAGTATTGTTTCTTGTGTAAACGAATATGATATATCTTTACTTTATAATGCAAATGATGTCAACCATCAAGTGTCAATTCTTGATTCCCTTATATCGGCAATGTTCTCTCTTGTTCCTGTTTCCAGGTTTAAAATTAGAAAAAACGCAGTTATGTGAATGAATTCTAGAGAAGTAATACATTCAAAGTCTCTTAGGGATATTTCATATAAGGCTTATTTGAAAGATAGAAGTATTGTTAACTGGAAGATTTTTTGCAAATTTAGAAACAGAGCTAAAAGAGTTATGCGTAATGTTAGAAAAGATCACTATTCTATGAAATTTAATAATATTAATACTAAGGAGATGTGGAATCATTTAAGTACTGCAGGTTTGGAAACGATTAATCCTACAATTAATCAGCTAGATGTAGATCAAATAAATAATTATTTTTGTGGAAATGTACCAGTACTTCGTCCGATTTAAGAAGCATACTGAGTAATGACCGCCATGGAAGTTTCTCTTTTACACGTATTACTGATATTTACATGACACTTGATAAGATTAAAACAAATGCTTGTGGAGTTCCATTTACTCCATTTAAATTTATAAATTAATTTTGCTCTCATATCAAGTCAAATTCACCATATATTTAATTCTATTGTAACTACCTCGAAATTTCCAGATAGGTGGAAATGTCAAAGGTAATTACAATCCCAAAAAATGGAACAGATTATGGACTTGAAAACTTGAGGCCAATAAGTATTTTGCCTGCTCTTTCGAGAGTTTTTGAGCATATTATTAAGTTGCAAATTATTCAATTTGTTTTTGAAAATTCATTACTTGATGACAGACAGACTGGCTATCAAAAGAATTGTAACACGTCTGCAGTTCTATTAGATATAACTGAAGCAATTAGTTAAGATTGGTTTCCCCAGATCTATCTAAGGCATTTGATTGATTAGATCATGTAAGAATGGTTGAAAAACTTAGCTCTGAGTTCAACTTTGATCGGAATTCTTGCCGCTTAATTTATTCTTGTTTAAGCGAACGTGAGCAGTTTGTATTTTTTAATGGTGCCCGATCCCAACAAAATCATACAACTTCGGGTGTGGCTCAAGGTGCGGTTCTTGGCCCATTACTATTTTCAATGTATCTGATGGTATACAGAATTTGTTTTCTGGGGAATATTCATCTGATGCACTGCAAATTTTAATAAATGACACATTGCGTACAGTGGTAACGTGGATGAAAACAAATCGTCTTTCTATTAATTTCTCTAAGACTAAAATTATGAAATTTGGTAGTTCACTTCCTTATAATTTTTTAGTTCAGATAAATGGGGAACGTATTGAGTATGTGGATAGAATGAAAGTCTTAGGAGTTGTGCTTGATGACAAACTTTCTTACATATCTCACATTTATAAAATTTATACCAACATTAATTTTACATTACGCCGTTTGTATTCACTTAATATGTATTTGCCTTATCACATAAGATGTAGAGGGGCACACACTTTGTTAATGTCTCAAATGTCTTATTGTTTAGAGGTTTTCTCATGTATATCTTACGGAAACTTAAGGAGAATTAAACTTTTAATGAACAAAATCGTACCATTCGTTTTTAAACTCAGACGGTGACAACATGTGTCTGTATATGTAGCTCAATTTCACGGATGCTCTTTTTCCAACTACCTAGCAATCAAACTTCTTTTGACATTTTACAAAATTATAAAAACTTCCACCCTTTCATTTTTACTACAAAGCTTACAATTTATTCATTCGTCAAGAAATTTTCAAATCCTTATTCCAAGGATTTATACCTCTCTCTTTGAAACATCATTTCTTTTAGAGACTGCACGGTTGTGGAATTACTTGCCAGCTTCCTTAAGAATATTTTGCTTTTCTTCATCAAGTTATCGAGTGAAGTTAATTGAATATTTTAATAATAACACTTAGTGTTATAGTAATCCTTCACCGAATTATATCGTTGACCTTAGGCAATGAATTGTTCATTGTTTATGTATATTCATTTATTGTAGTTATAAATTGATGCCATACTTTATTTAAGCTATTTTAAGCTATGTATATAAAATAATTTATAATATAAGGTTAATTTGTATATGAATACTTTAAACTGCAATTTTAATATATTTTTAGCCGCATGAAGGCTTTTGTTATTACAGAATTGAAATAAATAAATAAATAAAAATTTTACGACTTTGCCTAAAAATAATAAAATGTATAATAAAAATTTGATTAGATCCTGCCACGACTACCTTTAAATTATAGATTTTTTGAATAACATTTATAAAAACATATCGGAAATTCAAACAAAAAATAAATAATAATTTTCAGTATGTTAGTGGCAGTAATTCTACTCGCCCATTTTTAGCGAGAATATTTCAGTTCCATAACTTCAAAACTAGATTAGTAAAGTACTTACACAGAAAAAATTACTTCATACGAATTTTTAGTAAAATGTTTAATACATTTTAAATTTAAATTTAATTATATTATTAATTAATTTAATTAACTTTCTAATTGCTTTAAAATTGTTTGGCAACAATCAACAGCTCTTGACAAAATATAAAGAAAAAAGAAAAACTTGTCAATAAAAAGTATAGAAATTAAATAATTTTAATTAAATTTTCAACCATTTCTAACTGTTTTGACTCCATCTATAGTTTGTAAAGAATTTATCAGTTTTTGAAGACGTGTTTATTATATAATTATTTAGTAAGTATGCATTTTAAATATTTTATAAAATTATCAAGCGTTTCGATACTTTTGCAGATGTTTGGGTCACTGGTCTCCAGTACCAATACCATTATTCAATATCAAGACCCAAATTTGTTTCTGAACTGTTCTATGGACGGTTATTTGTGTAAAAATATTGATTGTTTTTGACGAGCCATCATAGTCAATAATATTTTTATTGGTATCTCGTTCTAGGTAGAAAAGCGCTCACATAAGATTATATTAGCATCTTTGTTGAAACATCCCGTCGATATAAATGCTTTATGAGGAGCTTTTGGGAATTAATTTAAGTATATATTAAAATCATCATATGTATATATTTAGAATGGTCTCTTACAGAAACATTACATTTATTCAATGTACGACAATAATTATACATTTGTAATATAGTCAAATAAGAATATAGCCTCGAAATTTGATGAAGGGAAACGAAAGTTGGCATATAGTTTCGTCTTTCGACATATACATCATACTAAAAGTTATCGATAATAACGTGTGAGCTACGTGAGATATTTGAAGTCAAGTACTACAAAAATCAAATTCATACGTGATTGTTGGTGATCTTAGCATGATGTATAAAATGTCAACTATATTTCAAGTTTCATTTCATTCAACCAAGTTTAAAGTTTTAATACTTTTCTTCCAATTTTACTGGTATTGCATTATTTAAATATGTTTAGTAGTTTAATAAATAATTATTTGAAATTTGCGCGTTCTTATTGAGAGACAGATTTAATTAATTGTATAAATGAATTAATAAAAGTTTTAGTTGATTTTAGATAAATATTTAATCATAAAAGTTAAACAATTAATTAAAATTTAAGCCAAAATTAATTGTTCTCAATTAATTATTATTATAAGTTTGGTGATTGGAGAAAAATTAAATAAAAATTTAATTTCGTAATTGAAATAAAATATTACAATTTAATTGTCCTACTCAAAAAATAGGCAGGTTTTTTATTGTATTGAATTATTTATTTTTTAACTGAAACTTCTAACATCACACAAATACTCTATTATAATAAATGATAAATAGCAAACAAAAAAGAAAAGAAGAAAACACAAATAATACAGTTTCTCAATTGGACAATTGTGGATAAATCAAAAGTAAATACTAGGTATTTATTTTTAATTTTCATTAAACTATAAAATTTATATCCATAATTAATAAAAAAAAGCAAAAATTAATCACAATTTATAAGAAATATAGTTTTATAGTTTATATTTCTCTGATTCTAATGAGTCATTTCTAGTTTTAAATCAATTAAATTTCGTTTCTCTTTTATAATTTTTGTAATTTTTTGTTCAACCAATTTGGAATAAGCAGAAGGTTCTACTTCATGAGTGTCAGAATTCGTTGCGACACCACTAGTTCTAAGGATGATATCTGAATCTGAAGTGGTTATGATTACACCAGTTCCAGAACTAAGGATTTAAAATGTTTCCTGGGTAGTTTAAAAATCCTTCAGTTTTAACGGAAAAAAATACTTTAAAGAAACAAATTTATGGAAATTTTATTTTTTATACTAATTTTTATTTAGATTTTTAAGGGCTTTTGAACAAATGGAGTACAATAAATCATTGGAATGGCACATAAACTTCAAAATAGGAAGGAAAAATTTCATATGTATGCTATGTTTACTCATATTGCAAAAAATTTTATTATCTAGTGGGTATTAAACCATCAAATTAGGTACAAGTAAAAGGGCACATATCAATCATTTAATAATATAATAAGGTGATCTTTTGATAAGATTTTGTTAATACTTTCAGCAAATTTATTTAGAAAAATAGGTAAAGAACATGTAGTTAGTTAAGTCCGATCGATTGATAACCTACAGCAGGGCTTTCCACCTCCTTGTGCTTTACGAACCCTTTCGATTTTTAATATAGTAGAAATGAAAAATATTAAAAACTCATAAGGTATTTATTTTAAATAAAACTGATTTACCAAAATTCATTTATTTAGAAAATATATAAAAAAAAACCTTTTAGATCTCATAAAAAAGGCACCTAAAACTATGCTCTAAAAAAGTGTTTTATGCACATAAAAAATTCCCTTAAAATCATGCTCTTAAGATATGACCTTAAAATGAAATAATATGTTATTAAAATATTATTGTTTTTTATTTTAATTTTTTTTTTTTTTTTCTAAATTTTAAATCACCAGTACTCACGCTAAAAAAAGAAACTTGATTTTTAATATCAATTGCTAAGAATATTTTCTTTTTTACACTTAAAATTATTTAAAGCTAATAAATTGCATTAAGAAATTACAAAATTTCTAATAAATTTATAAGATGAAAACATGTAATTTAAATTGCTAAAATGTGATTTAAAATAAGGATTTTCATGAAAATATGAACAAATATGCTGTAAAAAATCGATACCAAAATTCTTAAAATTGTCTGAAACGGATAAATAACTAAATGATTGATTCATTTGAAGCCCAGGAAAAATATGATTTTGAATATTTTTCATTACCCTGCTCATAAACAATTAAAAAATAAAAAAAAATTTAATAAAATGCCTTTATTTTTGCTGACTTTTTAATATTGGAAGAAATATTTGACAATGTACATTTTACCGTTGAAAATTTCTAAAAGTGTCTAAAAAAGGGGGCTTCAAAAAATAAAGTCGCCAAAAGAGGGGATTTTTCGAAAAAAGACAACAGACTTATTAAAATTAGTTTATTTGATAAAAACAAAAAATATTATACTTAATTTATTAAAGAAAAACCACCAAACTCAATTTTATTAATAACAAAATTTATAATTCATTTCAACATAAGCTACATTTTGATTTTATGAACTTGTTGGTCTTTCGCGCAAACATATAATCAAGCGTAAGCTTTGTAATATTTTAACCAAAAATATTCAACCGACATAGATTCAAAGTCAGCTTTGGCACACGAATTACTTTTAGTTCTATTGCTTATTCTTAAAAAATTATCAGGTATGTCATCAACAGCATTGTTGAATAGATTACGAAGTAAACTGCTTCGGCAAAAATTGGTTTTAAGCTCCAAATAATATCGGTAAAATTCGTCGTGAAGTGAATCCGTGTATTTTATTATACTTTTCATATGTTAAATTTGTATATCAGATTAATCCGAGATATCATAAAGGTGTGGAAATGAGGAATATTTTGGTAGAGGGGCTTAAATAAGTTTTTTCCATTTTGGACTTGAAAGTCACTGACTGAATCAAATTCATTTAATACATTTAGTTTTGTGTTAATACTAATATTAAGATTGTTTAATATCTTGAAAAATTTAGAGATATAAAAATGAAAATGACTACTTCTGTCTTTAATTCGTATAATCCCTTCAGCATATTTCCCTACGAAATACAAAGAATTAGTAACAAAGTAGTAATTTCTTATATTCCGCATTTAAATCGACAGGGCTTTGGGAAATTAACTACATCTATAGTAGTTTGAAGAGCATATTTAAATACATCAGGTAAGGTTTTCGCAGCAAGAACTTGTCGATAGATTACGCAAGTGATTTAAAAACCTGACGGCGATCCTATAACACTACGGAACAGTCACTGTGCGGGCTGGAACTCTATTGCAAACTTTTACTAATTTGAGGTTGCTGATTTCAAATAAAAACTTCATTTTTCTATACCAGATCGATTTTTCAAGAATGTGCCACACTTTTATTTTTTATGAATTTTTAAAGAACAGTTTTTAATTGTTATTTTTGTTAATTGTTATTTTTTTCAAAATTTCAACGATATCTCTGAAACTATTGGGCAAATTTAAAAACAATGTAAACAATGTAAGCACGGCATAAAGATAATATTGTTGCCAAGTTTCGGATTTTTTTTTTTTAATTGAATATGGTGAACCGTTTTCAATTTATTCCAATATATGTAGTGAAAGTGCCTTAATTTTGGACAAAACGGTATATCTCGAAAAGTCGAGCTGATGGAGAAAAATGGAGATTTGATTTGAAATCAGCAACCTCAAATTATTAAAAATTTGCAACAATGTTCCATGCCGTACAAAAAAGGTTCAATTTTGTTCCCTTGTGTAATTGATGACTTGAATTAGAAATATCAGTCAATTTATTACACTGCAGGCCATTAATTCTTTTATTTCACAGTTATCAGGCGGAGGGATTCTCATGACCTTTTCTTTGTGGGCTTATTTAACATTATAGCCCCAACGACAGCAAAACAGGGCTTTACTACAAGTTCAACTATTGTGTGTGTTTACTTTTGATATTAGTATTGATATATTGTATGAAGCTTCAATAGATTTTTTCTATCCAAATGACAACAATAATTCCATACGCATTTTTGTTTCCTCTCGCCAACCCCCATTTGTGAAACATTGCACTACACGATGCATTTTTAATATTTATGGATGGACCTCATTTGACGGGACCTATTGTCAATTATCGTACAGTTATTATAAAATTTGATGGTGTAATTTATAATTCTGTAAAATATATGTCTATGTACTATTATCGTGTTATTATCATTCATTTTGTATTTATTTTGTACTTTATACCCGCAAATAGGCCTTATATGGGGGCTATGGTAAATTATGGACTGAAAGTGAAAGGTTTTTTACTCATATAAAACTTATTGACATCAAATATTTTTGTTTTCATAATATCTACATGGGACTCATGTACTTTAAAGTGATTTTCGAAAAAGGTTCTTTTATGGGAGCCATGGGCAGTTTTCTACCGATCTTCGTGAAATTTGGCATACTGATTTATGCTTATATACGACTCCCTTGATTCGAATTTTGATGAAATAATATTCAAAATAAGCATTTATAAACATTCGTTACTACTATTGTTCTATAAAAATATATGGATATAAGCCCTTATAACTTTTTAAGCTATTTGCAGCCGTAAAATTTGACTTGTTCTAATCCCAATTTTTTGATATACTTTGCATACAGATAAATGCTTAATAAATTTCAACAAATATCGAAAAAAAGGTAAGAAAATGATTGATTTTTTGATTACATGAAGCTTTTATCATCTCTTGTAAAATTTTCGTTATGGTTTATACGATTTAATATGCCTCCATTCTTTATATTTAGAACTCTCTAACAATATAATTTAAAAAAGAATGCTACATACAAGCAGGAGCATAATTTCAAAATAATATAATAGAAATCTTTCTAGCAGATATTCCAATTTTTTACATTTTTAAAATTAAATTATTTAAATTTCCGCTTAATAATTTAAAACTTTATGTGTGTAATAGTTTTATGTAATATTAAGAAAAATCAACAAAAATCTATATACATTTCCTTCAAGCGTATATACTGTCGTATTTATCTATACATAATGATGTTCATTTTGTAATTTTGAGCTTTTTCGTTTATAAGTGGATAAGCAAAGTATTTCCGCTTCATCTACAATTAAATCGTACATTTCAGAAATGCCTTTAGGTAAGGTAATGTCAAATAATGTGGCTGACTGAATTGGTTGGCAATTGATGGTGCCAAAAAACAACGCATTTAGCGCCTCATTGCCAATAACGTTAAGTTTCAGTTTCATTTGGAAGTAAAATATTTTTTTCTGTTTGTATTGAATAGGGAAAGTAAATCATTAATGCTACAGTAGGCATTAAAGCTGTCTGTTATCAGCCTAAGGCTACAATATCGAATTTAATGGTCTACGTGAAACATTTTTTTATTTTTTATATTTTTTATTTTTCAACAAAAAATAAATAAATGCGAATTTAACTAAAAAGTATATGTACATAAACTTTAAAATTTTTTTCGATTTAAAATATTTGGGTTTTGTTTTCACATTTTCATAATGTCTTTTTTATTTAAATAATTTTTTTCTTTTTTCTATACTATAGCTTTTGCCGGTGTGTCAATTTTAAAATGTCAATTTAATCACTTTAATACCATGTCGCTAAAGATTGTTTTCTTAAAGCTATTACTATGGCTGAGTTTAGTTGTTTGTATAGGCAATATTGATTAGCCGTTTCCTTAAGTCTTCTTGTTACAAACTTGTCCATTTTTTTTACAAGTATTAAATTACATTGACTTTAAACGTTTTGTTGTTGGATGTAAAAGAAAAAACCTCAGCGTAATTTAGTTAAGTCCCTTGGGGATAAATAGAGTCATTGTTTTGATAAAATTTTATTTTGTACAGTAAAACTGCGGTTGAAATTTATTTTAGGGAAAATAATAAAGTTTATTATTGGGATTATGATTTTTAGAAATAATTTCAATTAAAATAATTTGGTTAATCACTATTAATTAATTTTGTTAAGCAACTTTTATTGCAAGAAATATAAGCAACATAATCATTATAAATGTAACATTAATATAAGCATTAAAGTAAATGATTTTAAATATGTTAATTCATGATCCTAAAATTGGTGTACGCGATATATGATTGATATTAATTTTAAAAATCCTTAATGAACATTTAAGAAATTTAAAAAGCTTGATTTTGTAAAACGAAATGAAAATTCTTTTTGACAATTCATATTTTCTTTCATATATGAAGAACTGTGGTTGAAGGTTATTTTAGGATTTTCCCTGTGGGTGAGAAAAAACATCAGGGTAATTTATTTAAGACCCTTGGCAATAAATAGGGTAATTATTTCAGGCAAAATAAAAAGGTTTGATGTTGAATTTGTGATTTTTAGAAATGATTTGGTTATATGTTTAAATATTATTTATTAATTTTTGAAACAATTTTATTGAATGGAATGAAAACAACGAAATTAATATAAATTTAATTTTTATATAAACGCATAAACAAAACAGCCTAATCACGAAGGCTAAAAAGGCGATATTAAATCCATAAAGTCGACTATTACATTAAATCTCCTAACACAAAACATTTTTAATGAAATATTTTAAAAATAGCTTTTTGTTTTTCATTGTTTTAAAATTTGTGCAGGTGTATGATTGATTTTTAAATTTTAGTAAAACACACTGGTTGCAAATATATGTGTCCTCATTTTATAACGAACAAAATCAAGATTTATCCATAAATTTTCATGTTATATGGCTTAGTTTATTTTAAATTTAAGGGGTCATATAAGTCATACTTAAGAACTAAGATGAGTTATATACCTTCTGTTTGTTTAAAAAAGTAAAAGACTTTTTTTGCAGACCTGTGAAGATTTTAATAATAATATCAATCATACGCTACCAGCACAAATTAACACAAATTTAGAAAGTCTTGATCTTGTAAAACAAAGCTAAAATTTTTTCTGATTTTTTGCTAGAATAATTTAATTGAGAATAAAGTCAAAAATATGCATCGATTTTAAAATTTTTTTTATTTGTTGCATGTGACTTGTGATGAAATTTTTGGTCGATTTCGGTTTTTATGATTTCTTAAAGAAATATATACATATTTAGCATATATACATATTTTCGCCACATCTTTCGAAATATCTCCGAAACAATCATTCTCAAGTTATATTAAAATATGTTGTTCAGCTTCCTTCACTTTTAGTAAAATGACCTGTCAGGAAATCCAAACAGTGATTTATTAGCTTAAAGTTTCATTATCACCTGTATCAAAATTAACTGATAATTTCAGTTGTCTAAAAGTTTTAATCCAAATTTATTTATTTGATTACCTTGTTTTAAATTGTATAAAGAATGCTATTAAAAGAAAAGTTTGGAAATTTTATTTACTTATTCTTAAGCTAATTTTTTTTACAGTCTACAAAAGTTAAATTCTTTACAACAAATACTATAGTCTGGTTATGTGGAGTTTCTTAGAATACACAAATTTTCATTTAATATTTTATTTCCTTTCAATTATTTTTCCATCAAATTCTTTTCTTATTCAAATACATTTAAATTAATTTAAATACATTTCATGTGAATATTTATACCGTAGATATATTTTATATTTAAATGCAAATATTAACTTATCACTTAAGATTTTATAGCTCAGGTGTATTATTGTGACACAAGTTACCACAAATATTGCCTGTGGCCAACCGTACGTATGTATTTTATGTATTTTATATCAGATTACCCCCATATACACAAAAACACATAAATTTTCAGATACACAAACAGTAGGGAGGGGGTAACTTGTAGAAAAAGAAAAGAATTCAGCAGAAAATATTATGAAATATTTTTCGATAACCAGTAATCGAAAGGATCTTCTGAAAACAGATAAACAAAAATTAAGGAAAAAGTTTTTACTTGATTTAAGGTTTTCAAAAGGTCTTTGTAATAATATTTCTTTTGAGATTGTTAAATTTTTCTACCCTAATGTTTATGTCTGAAGAAAGTGACAAATATATATGGAGAACGAAAGATAAAACAGCAAAAATTGAGACATGCATTCATACAAGTACAGTTTGTGTGAGTTTCAGTATTTGCTATATATTATAGTGGTTACGACTTGACATGCATGTTTTAAATATAAATAAAAATGAAACTTTTCATTTCGTTTGTGGTTGTTATATATAAAAAAACAAATACGTTCCCATATATTTTTATTTTGTCCTCTGTGGTAAAGTAAACTACATTATATTGCAGGGAAATTGTGAAATATATTTTGAAGTGATATTTTAAAATAAACAAAAAATTAATAAATAAATAAACAAAATTCGGTTTAATTTTTTTTTATGTATACTTATATTCTACCCAATTATTTACCAAATGGTTGCCAATAAAAATATAATATTTAGTTATATTTTGGATATTATATGAAAAGAAAAAAAATATTTTAAAAATACTCATTGAAAAGAATACTCACTGAAAATATTTATCTGAACAATATGTTTTTTTATGTAACTTAAAACCTTACATAAATATAATACCTGCATATATTCACTCAATCAAGTTTTTTTTTTATATTTTTCCTAGCACTTTTTCTATTATCGAACAATATTTGAATAAAAAATGCACATAAGGTGATAATAATACAAGTTTTTGAGTGTTACCATAGAAATAATTACCAAATGATAGTTAAAGAAATTGGAAAGAAAAAAAGTGAAATAGCTTAAAATAAAATTCCAATTAAATAATGCAAACATACATGCTGCATAAATTTGTCAAAAATATAAAAGAAAAAAGAAAGAATAATAATTCAAAAGGATTATTGTATTTACGTGTATGTATTGGAATATAAAGTACGGTCCGAAGTTCTTTTTGTCATTTTCGAAATGCCATAAAATGACAAATTTTTACACTACGGAAAAACTAATTAATTGAGGAAAAACCAATTAAAGGTGATTATCTATACTCTTGTCCTAAATAAAAACGAATGTTGAGTTTTTATCCACAAGGGAATAATTTTCAATTTTTCAATATTTGTTCAATATTTTGAATTACCAAAGATCTGGAGCGTAAAATTTCTTTAAATGGTTTAGTTATAGCGAAGAGATATCTCAAAATCTTTAGTATCAGAACAAAACTATTTAAAATTTAGAGACGTGTAATCTATATGCTACTATTCATCAGAAATAGACAAATAAATTAAGTTCTTGAAAACCTATATCATCATATAAATTTAGTTACTTCTGGCTATAATAATTGGTACAAATTGAAGTTGATATCTCTAAATTGCGTTATATAGAAGATATCCGTAACATACCAGCAAATAACAAACCGAAACGATATAGCTTTTTAAGTAATTTTACAAGGAATTATGTCTATATCGAGACTTGACTTGCTCTAAATGACACAAAAACTCGGGCTATTGTGCTCAGAATAATTTCTGAGCAATACTTTATAATTTATTGATCAATTATCTTCAATATTTAGAAGGCACTCAGATGTCATTTATTAGTGTACAAGTGTATACAGTTTTTCAGTTAATGTACGCTTATTTGTATTATAGTGATTTCGTAATTAAGTTTTAGTTTAATTTTGTGCAAAAATATTTCACAACTCTTAATTTCCTAGCAATATCTGTTTTTTATTATAACTTTATAAATATGACTCCAACCAGTATAATATTTTAGACACGCATTACTTGAGCTTATATCAGTTAGGTTGTGAAAGAGCTATGAAAATATATTTATCAGTTTCTGAGTATATTGTATTTTGAAAATGGTAAAATATCTTTACATATAGGATGATTTTGTTGTAAAAAATATAAATTAAATTAAGAGAATTATGTGTACACAATAATATTTAATAAATTGATTTCTTCTTTTTTCATAATAAGTTATTATCAAAATATATTTTTATTTCAACTGTATTTTGTCCTTTAAGTCACCACTCTCATCGTATTGTTACTTTTTTCCCAACAATTTAGTAAGTTAACCAACTGTGTCATAATTACACTTTGCTAAGTTCTTTGGTCGTTATTTACGTAGATGGCAAATATACAGTGGGGCAAAATTGAGATTTTCTTTCTCGAAGTAGATTATAAATCTGTCCATTAGGATGGCGGTCATTTGATGATTTTTTTTTCTTTTTTTTTATAAAGGACGTAATTTCATCATCACTGAGTTTAGATTTAAGATAAAGACATATCTTTTGGAATAGCTACTGTGTTAGTTATGGTCCTTTAGAAATAGTTCTTAAATGAAATATATTTTAAGAAATTTTGGAATTTCTCAAAGAAAAAATAAATTTTGTGATGTTTGTTTTGACATATCGATATTGAAGAGAGATATTGGTGATATACCTGGCAATAAAAAATGCTTTAAAAAATGTTTTATTCGCATAAAAAATGCTCTTAAAATCTGAAAGTATGCCTTCCAAATTAAAAAATATGCTCTAAAAATGTTTTTTTCTATCTGTAATTTAAGCTTCTGTTCGTGCTAAAAATAAATTGTTTTTTATAGCAATCGATAAAATTATTTTATTCTGCACTTAAAAAGATTCAAATTTAACACATTGTTTCAGGAAATTAAAAAATTTCTATCAATTTCTGATGTGAAAATTACTAAGAAATCAGATTTGAAAAACGCATATACCAGTAAAAATAAAAATTCACTAATAACAAATTTTGTAAAAATTTCTTCTTGGACAATTCGAATACCTTTCCTCAATAGAAAGTTTATTTTGTGATATATTAACAATTTAACATATTTATGGATTTTCATAAAAAATATTTTTTTTTTTTTAAAATTACTAGTGATTAAAAAAATAAATAAACCAGCGGTTATGATCACCCCGTTTTCAATATTTCCCGCAGTGCACTACTATAAAATCGATATATAAAAGAAGAGTGCAAATTTTCGAAACGTGAGTCCAAGGAATATGTAGAATTACTTGAGAGATAGTGATTGTTTGGAGAAAAATTAAGATAATGTTATTTCTGTGGATGCTAGTGAAGTTAACAGATATTTTATTCAGGTCAGATTGCTGAGATACCTTTAATTTCGGTGTGAAGACCCTGATGAACTTAGCGTTGTTCTGAGGAAAATTAAATCGCATGCTTCAGGCCATAATAGGTTATCGTTAATATTTTTAAGAATTATCTTTCAATATATTTCCTCCCATTTACTTCATTTGATAAACATAGTAGTTACTAATCAGTATTTCTTAAGGAGTGGAAGAAGGCTAGAGTAATTCCCTTAAAAAAAAAAGGATAGTTTGCATCCGATATCTGTCATTCCTTTCGAAAATTGTGGAACAAGTAATTAATGATCGAATGTTTTTTCACCTTGATAATAAATCCTTGATAAATTTATATTTTATCTAAGTAAGAAATATCAGTTTGTCTCACTTGATAAATCTAATTTGTCATCCTTCAGGTAACTAGTGGTATCCCTTAGGTTTCTATTGTTGTTCCATTTTTGTTCATCTTGTACCTAAATGGCCTTCTTCAGAGAGAAGTTAGTTTATATTGTAAGCCCTTTTTATGCTGACGATGTTCGGTTTATTTTCTATACAAACTCACAATTAAATGATGTCTTAAAGAAATAATTAAAGTACATTATTCACGAAGTTTCTTCATGATCTTCTGATAATGGATTTAGTATTAATTTAAGGAAGACCAAATTATTGGGGGTTTGTTTATGAGCTAATGATATAGTTGCAACTCACAATGGTATACGTCTTAAGTTTGTAGATAAGATTAAATGCCATGGCGTTATGGTTGATAGTCACTTGAATTTCCTCTCAGAAATATATAATATGTCTTCCAAAATATCATTTTGTTGAGAAGGCTATATTTTCTCGATTTGCATCTTCCTTTTTCTATCAGGTTACGTATGGCTCATACTCTGTTAATGCCACATATTTTGTATTGTTTAGCAGTTATTACAGGTATGATCAGTCGTGAATTAGCTAAACTTAATACGATTTTTAACAAAATGTTTACTCGTATTCATTCTGTAATTATGTAGCTTTCAGAATTTTATTGTTTTTATACAAAGTAAAATTTAGTAATTTTGCTGTTTATTCCATTCCAAATTTTTGGAAAGCTAATTTCAGATGAGATTGTTAAAAATGTGGAATGCACTCCCAAGAGATTGAAAATGTTTTCCATTACACCTTATGTCTTTCGAAGAAAACTAATACTTTATGTTATTTTTCATGATTTATAATAACCCCATATTTTGAAGTAATTTTCAGTACTGACAAAAGGTGAGAAAAAAGCCTACAAAACATATATATATATATATATATATATATATATATATATATTTAATTTAAAAAGGATCTGTTAGGTGTTCTAAACTTTTTTATTATCTATTTGTTTTTTTAATTTTTGATTTAACTATTAATTCATTCAATTATTTATTTCTATTAACTAATTATATTGTTTATTTTATTATATCAAATTACATACTACTTTTGTTGTAGTAGCTTTTATTAGACGTATATGGCCCGTTGGGCTTGGTTATGTAAGCGTAAGATGAATAAATTTATATTTATTAATAAAAAAAATAAAAATAAAATTAATTATTTATAAAAATGTAATCAAAACTGCGGTTTAATCTATTTTTAAAAATCCAGACTAAATTTTAATGACTCAAATATCAACAAATAATTTTCAAAATTAATCAAAACATTTAAATTATATGAATACTTTTTGTTTTTTTTTTTTTTTTTTTTGTCTATTAAAAACCCCATTTATTTTGACACAATTTTCTTGAAATACTTGAAAATCTATTGTTCCACTCATTTAATACTTTGTGTGACACTGTAACAAAGTTGAACTTTGACGTGTAATATTTTCTCTATCATTTATTTAATGTCTTAAAGAAAAGTGTGCTACTAAGAGAGTAGAATGTGTTCAGCTTTTTTTAATTAAAACATGGCCATCAATTAAGACTTTTCTTTTTTTTTTCCTTCTAAAAACTTAATTTGTGCCACTTCTTCCATTTAACATATAGTACTTGAATGTTGCTACTAATGGGCTTTTTTCTACTCTTTCAGGGAGTTCGTTTTTATTTTTCTTTCCTCAAGATTTCTCTGTTGTAAGAGGCTTAGATAGGCTGTAAGCTGTAGTAGGGGTGGCAGTATTATTTGGCGTTATCTTTACTAGGCACATGTGAGTCTTGTGTTGAAGTGTAGACGTTGGAAATGTGTGTTGAATCAGTGAATGGATGGATGATTGAAAGTTGGCATCAGTTGGGATAGAAATGTATCTGAGTAGTAGAAAATATATAAAAACCAAAAAACAGTAAAAGAGTTTGAGTTTAATTTGAAAAATTTGTTATTATTTTCAATGTTTATTTTTTTTCTAATGCTGCTGTTGGAGAGAAGGTACAAAACAAAAAACAGAAAACTTTATATTTTAATGTTATAAATAAGTTTATCTTAATCTTATGATGCTTTCTACAACTTTTTGTTGTTGTTTTCTATTAAATGATTTCTTCATTTTTTCCCATATTGCGCACTGGTCAAAAATCCAATTTTTTGTGGCAGAAATTACAAAATAATTTAAGAAATTAAAAAAAGTGAATAAATTTTATAACAGATCAAGCCATCAAAAACATATCGAGGGCCTATATACAAAACCCTCTATCTCAGGATTTTAAGAAACTGCGTTTTTGACACCATTATATATTATTATATAATAACCCTCATATATGATGTAAATTTGAAACGAAAATTCGTAGTTTTTCCAATTTTTCATCCCTCTATTTTACAAAATAAGTTTACTTTTTAGTGTAATTTTTTAGTGAGTAATTATTTTTTTTTTTTTTTTTTTTTGAGAATTTATATATAATATACATCAATTGTAACTTATACATATTGAATATAAATCTGGCCACAAAATTTTAATTGGTTAAACAGTTCTTTAGATACAATAATAAACATTTAATTTGTATGGCGTCTATTACCCCTAAAAATTGTGTAAATTGAGAAGAAAATTATTTCTGCAAAATCTCGAAACTTTCACTGTAAACATTCCTCAGATGTGCAATAATTAAAATTTATCTTGTATGGGGCTAATAATTGCTGTGCACCCTATTTTCATATCGGTAATGATTCTTGATAAGGAAATTATTCCTACACAATTTTGAAATTTTGGTTCTAATAGTTTTTAATTTAAGCTCCAATATTAATTGTTTTTTTTTTCTGTTTTTGTTTGTGGGGTATCATTTCCTGTGCTCCCAAAATCCCAAAATAAAGTAGCCCATTGGGTTGCATTGATTTTTTAAAAGTGCAATATTGTAAAATGTTAAGAACAAATTATATATAAGATTTAGCCGTTCTTTTCAATGAATATTGTAAAAGAAAAATCAAAGTTGGTAGAGTAATATTATTTTTTACATTTTTATTAAAATGGAGCCAGAATTATAAAAGCTGCATAGCATAACAAGAAAAATATAAAACAATGTTGTATAATGCAGATTGCAGCCTAGTTGATGTATTTGAAGACATTAATTTTAAATTTTATATAAGTCGTGGTTTGTCATTATTTTTAAGTTTTGTGTTCATGTGGTTTTTTTTATCAAGATAACCTATAAGGTTGAAGAACGAAAAGTTATGTGTGGGCATGAATTTGCATGAATGTGAAAACGTGGAAATGTTTGTTAAGGTGTCTACTTTATGTATCAATTTAGATAGTGCCAGCATTTTGCGGCAAACTCTTGCTATCGTCAGTTTTCTTTTGTTAAATTTTGGTAAATCGAAATGGAAATTTCTTGTTCTTCATAAACAAGTATGTGAAAATATTATGTTCTAATCTACTGTGTAGTAGAACTAATCAAATCAAACTTATAAAATAATTAAAATAAAACCGAAAGCAAATGGGTAAAGATCATATTTGTAAAATATATTTACTGTAGCAAAAATATGTATTACAGAGAATTAAGCCAAAATACTTAAAATTGGTTTTAATAAATATTATTGCTAATTTTAGATAATATAACTTCAATACTACCCCAAAAAGGCACGAGCAATGGTTTTTAAATTTGTGTCAGAAAAATTGAATGGTCAAATACCATTGTGTACTGTAGAGGTTTATTTAAATTTTTTTTTGCTGTTGTGGCCACCACTTCCTATGTCTTTATATTTGTACTTGAATATTGTTGCTAATTTATTTGTATGTTTGTTTTGTTTAACTAGTTTTGTACTAATTTTTATTTGGCACACTTGGAGAAATTGTTCGACATTTATGGATGAATGAGTAAATTAATGAGTGGGTGAATGAGTGTAAGTATGACGGAATACATGTGTTGTTAGATGAAGTGTTATATATTTAATATCTAGTATGTTGCAAACATTTTTGATAATTAATCATATGTACTAGAAAATTTTGTTAAATGATTGTGATTTTTCTTAATAAATTATATTTTTTGAGATTTAAATAGAAAAATTAAAAGGTCTTTTGGTTTATTAATTAATATAAGTATTTTGCTGTCAGTCAAATTTGCGCTGAGGAAGAATTTTTATTTATTTATTTTTTGTTTTCTTATATTTAGGCCAAATATTTGTCTAAAAATTAATCTTCAACATTTTCATATGAATGCGAAATGATATGTTAGGGAATGTATACACATTCTTTTTAACATATCAGAAATACTTCTATACTAAAAAATGGTTCAACATGTTCTTTTGGTGCACAAATTGAAAAAGATATTATAAAATATCTTTTGAGGTTTCACAAATATTCTTTTCATTGTATATTATCTTAAAGAAATAGGTGAACACAATTTAAATATTATTTTTTTTTTTTTTATGAATTTAATACAAACCTATAGGAAACACCTGATAACCATAAGCTTGTTTTCTTTTTTTTTTTTTTTTTGTTTTTGTCGCTATATACTTTTTTGACAAAATATACATAAATAACTCAAAAACTCTTCTTATCTCTTGTCATTTTGGTTGCGTAAAATGTTTTGGTTTATATAAAATATGTATATGTTTTTGTGTTTATTATTTATATAAATATTAATTATAATAATGACAAAAACTCTTAAATGATCCTTAGTGTAATGTAAAGTACACAAAATCTAAATTTAATTAAAATTTGTTTTCAAAGGTTTAGAATAAGGTATACATTGTTCTTAGGTTTTCTTCTGCTCACACTTCACATGAACAAATATTTAAACAAATAAATTTTGTACCAAAGAAAAATCATTTTGGCTACTTACTTCACCGCCCCAAAACAACAGAAAAACACAACCTTTTTATATAAATACACACAACAACAGAGTAAAAATTATGTATATACATTAGGGTAGCCAGAAATAAAAACTATCGATGTTCCCAGCTCAAATGAAAATATATTTTATTCTAAAATACCGTTTCTCAAAACTTCTTAACATAATTTTTGTGGGTATTTCATTTAAACAATGTATTTCGTTGTTTGTTAATAGAAACATGAAGTATTTTATATTATTAGAAAACTTAAAATCCACGTCTATATTGATGCTAGAGAATTATATTGAATTGTTTTGGTCTTATTTTTTTAAATATTTATGTGTAAAAAGTCAAATATCCAAATTTTTGTGAAAAATAGTAAAATTTCGGACACATTTTTACCTGCTCCAAAACTTTTGTTATGACATAAAATGCGCGTCTTAAGGAAATTTCTATATATTGTTTCTTTGGAAGAAATAAGAAAAAATCCGAAAAACTTGTAAAAAGGAACTTTCTTAATTTTGATCTAGCTCACAAAGTGATAATGTCAGGATGAAAATTTTGAGGAACAGCATCTTAGAATGAAGTAAATTCATTTGTGCTGGGAACATCAATATCATATTTACTCTCAATAAAAACAGGTGCCCTAATATGCATACTTAAGTAAAATTCATAAGAATGAAAATATTTAGGAATATGGGCCGTTATAAAAATTTTTGAAAAAAAAAAAATATATATATATATATTATAAATTTTATTTGAAGTTACGAGCAATTATCACCAGAATTATATACAAACTTTTAGTTTGTAAAAATTTTAATTGTTCAACTTAAAACCGCTATAACTTTCGTACCCCCAGCAATGATTAACGGTAATTGGTGTTTATGATAAACACAAAATATTTGTTGAATTTGTAATAATTCTTTTACAATATCAATTACAAACTCCAACTATTTACGCTAATTATGGTAAATTTCATGCTACCCATGCGATGTGCCTTTGCAAAATCTGTTTTTTCAAAAGTGTGCTATTTCCAACCATCAATAAAATTTCTTGAATTTCAGAAACTGTGAATGCACGAGTACCTCGCGAAAAACTGACATTTTTAAATATTAGCTCTTGTTTTCAAAATTTTGAGACTGTCTACTGCCTCCACTATTTCGGGTACATCAATGAAATATATCAATTTCAATCCTTTTTCTAAAATTTGTGTTTCATTTAAAGACGCACAAGCCACGCCCTAAACAAGAAAAAATTTAAAAAATTAAAAAATTAAAAAATTTTGTCACCAAAATCTTAAAGTTTGCGCAACAACAAAAAAGGTGTAGAATTTATCCACAAAGTCCGACAAGTTTATGTAAATCGCATGAGGTCAAAAAGCATAAACACGCGAACAAAAGTATGGAAGACTGGGAAAAAGTTAAGTCATTTTTAAAACTTTTTCTAAGTTTTAGAGCTTTGAATTACAATCATGATTATAAAATAAAACCTATGGTGCTAAAATTTTGTACTGTATTATTTTCTGGTCTTGTGAGTTCAGATATGTATCCTGTTTGTTTATTTAAAATAGTTTTATCAGAAGTCTTATTAAAGATGTAAGTCAGTTTCGGCCGGGTTAAAAATTTTTGATAATAGTCTATATAATTTAAACTTGTAGCTCCAATGTCTAACATACATGAGGTGAAAAAGCAAAAACATTATTGAACTTCATTTTTATAATATATTGTACAAAGTTTTATATTTAAAAAAGTATTTGGGTCACCTTTTAGAACATATAATATTAAAGTAGTAATTTAGCTTATTGACCGGATGTGAAGAACATTAAAAAACTCAATCTAAAGTGAAAAAAGAAATCAGTCAAATTTCAATTATTTTTTGTGTATGCAAGAATATTTATACATAATTTCATATTTAGAATTGCTTACATACCAATACGATCATTATCATTTCTTGTACTTAATTTCTTATTCATAAAGCAATTTCTATTAAATGTAATATTTATAAAAATTAAACTTAAAAATAATAACTTTAAAAAGCATTTCCTTTAATAAGCATTTAAACTTAAGACTGGTTTACTGCCTTTGGAATAAAAAACCTTGTTTACTTATTGGTGAAACAAAGTTAAATTATATAAAATGTTTGTTTTTTTAATATACCTTATGTTTGCTTTAAAAACTTCGTCCTTTTTTAATTTTCATTTTATTTAATAAACTTTAATTTACAAATTATCTGTATTTATATTTTCATAACAAGTTCATTCGCCTTTTCGAAATTATAATTTATTTGCAACTATTTTCACTGAGATGATGGCAGAAAGCAAAAAATAAAAATAATTTTCTCCAAAAAAAAAAATGTAAAATGTAAAGTAAAATACTTAAAATTATAAAAATATTTGTGTATTTAAAAATTGCAAGAGATGCGTAGAAATTTTTAAGTTATGAGGATATTTAAAAATCTAAAATCTATCAATAAATTTTTTATTAAAAAAAATTATGAAAAACTTTTTATAAAAAGCAAACTATGAAAAATTTTCTGTAGAGAAAAATTGTTACCGATCCTTTTTAAAAGGTACTTTTTGCATAAAAAGAAAATTTTTTTGAAAATTTTCCATAAAAAGAAACTTTCTTTAAGTTTTAATAAAAAGAATATTAATCGAAAATTTAATTAAAAAAAAAAAATAATAAATAAATTAAAAAAAGAAATATACTTGTTGAGAATTTTACATAAAATGAAAATTTTCAAAAAAAAAAAAATTTTTTTTTTTTTAATTTTTATTAAAAAGATAATTTGCTTTAAATTTTTTACAGTAAGAAAATTTTTTGAAAATTGTCTATCAAAACGATATTAATTAAAAATTTTCTATAAATGGAAAATTCATGGAAAATTTTCTATAAAAAGAAAATTAGTCGAAAATTTTATACAGAAAGAAAACTAATCCAAAATTTTCCATAAAAGGAAAATTAATTGACAATTTTCGCAAAAAACAAACAAATATATAAATTAGTTAAAAAAATAATTTGTTAAAATTGTCTACAAAAAAATGATGAGAATTTTCTAAAAAAAGAATATTTTTTATAAAAAGAAATTTTGTTGAGGTATTTCTATTAAAATAAAATTTGTTCAAAATTTTCTATAAAAAGACTATTAGTTGAAAATATTTTATTTCAAGAAAATTAATTTACAATTTTCTTTAAAAGAAAAATTAATTGAAATATATTATATTTCTTGAAATTTTTCTACAGAAATAAAACTGAAGGAAATAAAAATAAAATTTATTAAAAATTTTCTAATAAAATAAATTTTACTGATAATTTTGAGAACATATATATTTTTTTTTTAATTTTCTATAAAAATTAAATTTGCAGAAATTTTTCCATAAAAAAAAACTTAATTGAAAATATTTTATTAAAGGAAGGTTAATACAAAATCTTCTATAAAAAAATAATACAGAATGAAAATTTCTTAAAATTTTTCTATAAAAAGAAAATTTGTTGAAAATTTTCCATAAAAAAGTTGATTAAAAATATTCTATAAAAAGAAAATTAACGGAAAATTTTCTATTAAAAAAATTAATATAAATTTCTTTAGAAAGAAATTTAAAAGAAATATATAAAAAGCAAAATTTTTGAAATTTTTTACAAAAAAGAAAATTTGTTGAAAATTTTCTATAAAAAGAAAATTTGTTAAAAATTGTCTATAAAAAGAAAACTTGTTAAAATTATAGATAAAAAGGTAACTTTTTTTAAATTTTCTATAAACAGAAAATTTATTAAATATCGAAAATTTTTTATTAAATGAAAAATTATTGAAAATTTTTTATAAGAAGAAAAATGTTTAAACATTTTTTGTAAAAGAATATTTATCAACAATTTTATATTAAAAGCAAAATTGTCGAAAATTTTCTATAAAAAATGTAAAGAAATTTGTTGCGATTTTTTGAAGAGGAAAATGTAATCCCTTTTTCTTCCTCCTTGTTACCACTCTTCAATTTACTGCCATTCATTTGTATTTTAGTTTAGTTGTGTGCTCTTTTTACACTTATTCTGATTTCAATGCTCTATGAATTTGAACGTACAAAAATATTTTACGTTCATTTTTGCATTTGTAATTCACAAAACACAGGAGTGGTTTACTCTTGCCATTTTTGCAACACGATTCAAAACAGCCAGCCAACCAAACAACATCATCATCAGAGCCAGCCATTACAAAAACAGCAAATGCAATAACATTTTAAAATTTAGCAACAAACGAATACAAAAAAATAAATAAAAAATTGTTCGTTGTATTAACGTAATGTTATTATTATTTTTTTTTTTTGTCTAGTTTGGTGTGTTAGAGTGTTTGTGTCTGTATTTATTTTATTTAATATTTATTTCATTTTATTATTTTTCAGTTCTACTGTCGATGTATTGTATCCTACTAGTTGCAGTTGTTCTTTGTTGCTGCTGTTATTTTATTTTGGGCATAATGTGCCTTTGAGAGGCTTTACAAATACCACATTAAGTTTAAACAAAAATACAAAAAAATAAAATAAATAAAAACACATTCTACTCTATACAAATACCATCAAATATATACAAAAAAACACTGAGACCGTCATATTTACTACCACTACTGCTAATACAACTATACGCAGAGAAAAATATATTTGTAGTGACCATAATCTAAGAGCAACATATTTTGATTGAAACATATGATCACAGCAAAAAATAGAAATGATTATAAGTAATAAGTTTTATGATTCCATATTGTATCCGATTTTATGGTTTCTTTTTTCATGTTATGATTATAGTTTTACATATAATTGAATAATCTCATTATATTATATTACATTTTCATATTACGATTTAATTTAATCATATCACTACTTCATATTATCATATAGTTACCCAACCTTATGATATATTAATAAAAATTATTGTTATTTTTATAAAATTTTTATTGAGAAATTTTATATATATATATATATATATATATATATATATATATATATTTACATATTTTTAGTTATATTCATTTAATCACCATATGTGGTTCAAATGCAAGTTCCTTATATGGTATAACCAAACCTTGTCTATTTATATTTATTCATATATAAACTAAATGAGTATTACATAGAAATTAGAAAACAAATATTAAAAAAAATTATATATTTAAAAACAACCAAGTATTGAAGTTTTCCACTTAGTTTGTTAGAAGGATAAAAAAAGGAAAAGGATAATTTATTTGTAACATTTTATTGTTATAGGAATAATAATATTAAAATGGTTTAAAAACAGAATATGGTTATGAACAAGAAAAAAGGCTGCAAATATTTAATGATTGTAGAAGTAATGGTATGTTTCATATTAACAAAATTTTGTTTTTGGTAAAAAAATTTAAAAACACATAATTTGTAGTGAATCATATCAAAATTATTATTGAGTGTAAACATTAAATAACAAAATTGAATCAAAATCTTTGTTATCATGAATACAGAGTTATTAATGTTCAATAAAATTAACAATAGGAACATAATATCATTGTAGTGATAATGCTGTAACCATGTTTTTTCTCTGCGTGTACAATTGTTTACTTAGTATATGAACACAATAACATATACATACTTATAAAATAAAATAAATGCATTGAAAAATATAATGCCTGACAGAGTAATAAATTTTGTTAAACATTTGTATGCAGTTTAACAACAAACAAACAAACGTATAAACGAATACAAAATAAACATAAACAACTACCAAAAGAAAAATAACTTTAATATATTTGAAATTTAAAGCGTAACAAAAAACATATATTTTTTATGAATTTAAAATTTAATTTTCACATAGCATTTTTGGTGTTTTTTTTTTTACAATTCTTATTTAATCTGTTTTTAAGAAATCAAACTTTCAGAACATTTAAAACTTTTCAAATAATTTCCTTTTGAATTACCAAGTTTATTGATTTTGTTATAAATGGATATGTTTTAAAGGAGGGATTTTCCTTGAATTACATATTTGTGGTTGGTTTAAAGGAGAGTGGTTTAGTGTTCATTAGAAAATGAACATATTTCTTAAGTGTTTTTATATATGCTACATAGTATAAAAACGTTTAAATTCGTTTACTTTTGTTTTATTATTTTGTACTTTAGCTTTAAGAGTAGTTTTTGTTATTGTAATAGCATTAACTTTTCGGAATGACATATATTCACAAGTGTAATTTTTTTTTTATTAACCTTCATGCCTTGGTATTGCATTTTAGGGATTATATGGATAATTTTTATTTTGGTATTTAAAAAGAAGCATAAAATATTGTATATTTCTTTAATAAATAAGGACTTTAATCGACTTTATTGCAGTCCAAATTTAAATTTTCTGGTTTTATATATTACATTATTTCACTTTAGTGGTATGCAGTAATTTAAGAAAGGCGTTCCAAATTTGTGGATTAAACTTGCAGCCAATTAAATGTATTGAGTAAAATAAAATCTTTTGGAGCTCAAAAACTTACTAAAAAAAAAGCTAAAATGTACACGTTTGACATTGGAAACAGGTTTTGTTGTTGGCGTAGCGACCAATGTGTATTGTTTAAAATTTTAATCTTCCTAACACACCAGAGTGGGAAATTTATGTCCTTTTCTGATATGATAATGTACAAACATATTTTTGTACAGTCTATTTTAAAAATTCATTAAATTTTAGAGAAACGTGGGTTGGGAAATTGTAGCCATTGGCTATATATATATCAGTATGTAGTGTATATCAGTAGTGATAATACAATTAATTGGACATAATAATATCTTTATATAGTTTTACAACGACCAATAAAAAAATATGAATAAGTAAATGATAACATCCTCACATAGCTTTACAATAACCAATAAGAAATGGAAACAAATAAATATTCTTATGAATAAACTTTGAAATCAATTGAAAGATCACATTGAAAGCTTTTTAATTGCATAATTGTGAATCACACTATGTATAATAAAACTGCGTATTCAGTTTTTTTCAGGACATAAAATTTCTTCATAAAAGGACTTCAAAGTTTCAAAGGATACATGATTTTAAAAAGTAAATAAAATATTTGAAATGATTATATCAATCCAATATGGGTGTCAAAATGAAGCCAGTAAAACAACATTTTTTATTTAAATGCTGCATTACAAAAAGTTAAGGAAACATTTTTTTAAAGTTTTACCTTTTAACAGTTATTTTTAAATATATCACCTCACAACATTCATTTTCACTTATGAAAAAATCGATATATGTATGAAAGTAGGGACACACATAATAAATTTCTTTCCAAAATGCCTTTAAAGTTTCGAAGATAAAAAAATTTAAAAAAAATTGTAATATAATAATATCGATCCAATACATATGTAATAAAAGCTTAGAAACGAAGCAATTAAATAATATTATTTAAAAGTTAAAAGACAAGAAAATATTATTTTTAATTTTTTTTATTTTTAAAGAAATATCAAGTATTTTTAATATTTTATATAAAGGATATTTTTTTGTGCAAATATATTTAAATAAAACCTTTACTTATATTGCAGGAATATCTAGCTTTCATTTGACAGCCATATTGGATTAATATTATTTTCGCATATAATTTGAAAATTTCTATAGAATATGTATACCTTTCAAAACTTCGAAGTACTTTGAAGAAGTTTTACTACGTATGTTCTCTAGTTTCATGAATGTGTCGATTCTTTTTTGTGTGAAAAAAAATATCTTGAAAATTGTTGCATGGTGTTATTTTTAAAACTTATAATGGAATACAGAAATTAAAAAGAATCTTCTAAAATGGTATAAAATATTTTTTTCGAAAAAGTTTAAGATGCGAAGATAATGCTCTTTAAAACAGTTTTATGTTAAAAAATATTTATTAAATGTTTTACTCTTGGCCAACTTTTTGATAAGTTTGTTGAAGTTTTTCAACATGCAATGCATATTATGTTCAACGATGTCAAAGCTGTTGAAGCTAGTTGTATTAATTTAATTATTTAAAAATATTTATGAAAGTTACATTTTCTGGTTTGCAAAAAATTTCTAAAAAAAATACTCCGTTTCCAGAATTTTGTTTAAATTCTCCGTTTATAAGAAATTTTTTATGGATTCTTTTTTTTAATATTCGATAAATTTTCATTTTTGTAGGAGAATTTCAATAAATTCTTTATTTGTAGGAAATTTTTCATAAATTTCTTATTTATAGGAAGTTCTTGTTTAATTTATTATTTATAGAAAATTTTAAAAATCGTTTTCATTTAAAATTTCTTTATTAATACTTCTCTTTCATGAAAAATTGCATTAAATTTGTTTTTTATATGAAATTTTCAATAAATTGTTTATTTGTACAAAATTATCTACTCAGAAAAAAGTTCGTACATAAATATAGAAATTTACATTCATTAATTTAAGTTCATAATATCTTAATCATTATTTTTTTTTTTTATTTTTTCAAATGAATCAAAAGTTTTACAGATTTTTCTTGAAATTTTGCCATTTGAAGGCATTTGTTATTTTCATGTATTTTATTTTTTATGAAAAAGGTTTGGGAAAAAAGTCATGTTCGATTCATGATATTTATGAAAAAAAATTTCAAATATATGATTTTTTTTTTCTGTGTATTTATAAACAAATTTTAATAACTTTTTCGTTTCTAGAAAATTTTTGATAATTTTTCTCTCCCTAGAAACATATTTAATTTTAACTTTTAAATTTAAAGGAATTCATTTTTTTAAGTCATTAACTTCAACTTTTACTTTGTTCACTCCCCTACACAAACTATTTAGCTGAAGACATTTGGTAACCAAAAATAAAAACATAAACAACCTCCTTTTAAAAATGTAAACTACTAAAGTTAAAGGTCATTATCATTTATTGATAATCGAATTCTATATAAATAATATGCTCAATCAGCAAAATTAAATGTTAGCTGGTATATATAAAAAAATAAAAAATCATATAAAATATTATGTCATGATACGAAAAGCTTTTACTAACTAAACACATCCTATTTGTCATTTAGAACAAATTTACATAAACTATAACACCCAAAAGTAACATACTTCTTTGTTTCTATTAATATTTGCTTTCTTAAAACATGAAAAATATATAAAACAAAAAGAGCATGACGTGCAGCTAAAGAATTAAAATAGTGAAAGAGGGAGAAAAGAAAGTAAATAAAATAATAGTATGAATAGACCAACATTTGGAAAACAAAAGCAAAACCAAAGCTTAACAAACATACAATAATGATAACAGCGAACTTTATAATGACAACAGTTATCCAGCAAGAACAACAAGAAATAGCAAGAAAAATCAGAACAAATGACAGAATAAAAATACTAGAGTAGGGAAAAAAAGAAATGTACAAAAGCAATATCAGCCCAAATAGGAAATGACACAGAAATGTAACACTCAGGCCACAACACCATTAACTTTTTTTATTCTTTATTCCTTCGTTTTTTTTTTTTTTTCATTTGCATTTTTTATTGTACAGAGTTAAATTCTACTTCTACTCACTCATATACAAATATATAATGATTTCTTTTACACTTTTTTCCATACAGTGTGAGTTATTAAATTGAGAGCAGGTGTTGTTTTTATTAGGAAGTTTTAAATTTCTAGTTTTCATAAAACAGCAGATCTAAAATATAAAAGATTTTTCACCAATACCAACTTCATCTTAATCACAAATAGTTTGACATTCAAGCATTTAAGACACTAGCACATAGAAATAAAACATGTCAGGATAGAACCCCCTTTTAGCATACAAATCTTTTGCTTTAGGGTAGCTTTACTTGTAGCGAATTAGTTTCTTTGATAATTTAGTTTGCTAATGAAACACGGTGTGAAATCTTCTTTTATGTAAATTCCAAATACCTTTTATCAAATTTTTCGTAGTGTATATTCACTTACACTCCAAATAAGTATATGTATGTAGTTTTAATACTACTGATTCATGTAACTGTCATCTTTTTTTATTATTAAAAACTGTCTTTTTTATGGGACCTGCCTCTTTTTTGTTACAATTCTTTTTTGTTTTATACTCTCAAACATACATACTAACTATATTTATGTATTATGGTTTATTTCAAGCTCCTCTTTTTCATTTATAGCGTATGTGTTTATTACTTTTTGTTTTTTGAAAATACCCAAACGAAGTCAATGTATAGAGTAGTTTTGTATTGTTATAAAGTTGCGACAGTTAATGCGACATAAACCCAAACGCGCAACAAAATCATGAAAAATAAAAAAATATAAAAAACGTTGAAAAAAGAAATGAAAACCTACTACCGAGAAGAAAAACTATAATTCCATTCATAAAAAGTACAAAATAGTGCTAAGAGTGCAGGGAGCCAACAGACTAACCAGTCAGACATCGAGTCATATAGAACAATAGGAAGTTTGTCCTCGAGCTATAAAACCTTTAAACAAAATAATAATGGTGACCAACTTTGACTTTAACAAAAGACCCAACAATAACAAAAACACAACAATGAAACAAGAACTACTTATACAAAACATTATCAAAGTGGACATGATGACAGAATATTTTTGCACCAACATAGGTGGTTGGGGTATTATGCAATTGTGCTAATGTTTGTAATGCATAGAAAAGTTAAAATATACCAATCGACTCAGAATCACTTTTTAAATCGATCTAACGATGTCCGTTCTTCCGTCTGCCTAGACGGCTGTCTGGATGGCTGCCTGGCTGTCCATGTAAACCTTGTGCACAAGCCACAGGTCGCAATTTTGAAGATAATTCATCGAAATTCATGATACAAGAACGAAGCCTGTTGAAATTGGTTATCATCAGTCCATTATTTCATCTAGCCACCATATAAATGTCCTCCCGGAATAGGGTTTTAACGATCACAAATGCCTGAAATATAGCTATATTTTAATGAAATTTATTGTAAGAAATTTCTGTATAAAAATCAATCTTTATACTAAATTTTATGAAAATCGGTCCGCAATTGACCATAGCTCTCATATAAACCCCTCTTGCGAAAATCACTTCAATTTGTATAAATCCCATATGAATGTTAGTATCAAGTTAATATTTGACACAAATAAGTTTTATGTAAGTAGAAACAACATTGCTAAATTTTATGAGAATCGGTCCATAATTTACCATAGCTCCCATATAGTCCAACTTCCAGGAATCTTCCTAAAGTGCATAAAATCATATAGATGTTAGTATAAATTTATTATTCTGTATATGTATATTTTTTACATTTAATAAAATTGGACATAAGTATAATATAAGTTCCCTACCCGAATTTTTATGCTCGCATAGAATGGTGTATGGTATTATGTAGTCGATCTTAACCGACTATATCTTTCTTTCTTTCTTGTTTACAGTGTTATATTATTTTTTGAAATTTTTCTTTTGTTTAGCTGAGCTTTTTATTAACACTTTTAATACCAATTTGGAAGAAGATAAAAAACTAAACCATTTTAGAATTTTTTATTAAGAAAGGTGTTTAAATGAAAATGCAATTTGTAAAATTTAATTTAAATTTTTTATTAAATTAAATTTTACAAATTTAACTGTTATTTATATTTTCGGTTAGAAAATAAGGAGAAAAATTACGAAACTTCAAAATGTTTTGTCTTTGTATTTTGCTTAATATTTTTAATATTTTACTCATATATTAAATTTATCGAAGTTTATTTCCGTGATGTACTAAAGTTAGCGAATATAGTAGATTTCTTTTTGTATGAATATAGGTTAAGGGCTTATCTACCGATTTCTATAGAAGTACATTTGAATGCATTAAAACTTTGAAAAAAAAAACTTTAGATAGACTCTTACGGTTCTTTATATATACCATGAATTCCATGAGAAATCACATATAAAAAGTACCACAAGTCTTTAGATCTCGTTCATATTTGACAATTACATATTCTGTAAAACCTCAATTACATACGAGTATCTTTATTAATTTTTTAAATATCAAAAAACTTTCGATTTTATTCAAATTTTTAATTTCGCAAAAAAGTAAAAATGTTTCATTATACATATAATTTTAATTATTCATATCTTTTGAAGTTATAGTTCGACTTCATTGATTTAAAAATCACTAGAATGCCTATTAAGTCTAATAACATAATTAGAAAAACAATTAAGTTTTAAAAAATGCAAATATAACACAAATGCAGTTTTTGAATGCATTTTTGAAAATTTTCTCCCCCTTCAATTTTTTTTTGTTTTCTTAAATAAACTTAAAACTTAACATATTAACTAAACAATTCAATTTAAGTTTTCTTGTGACGAGAAGCTTAGTATTTTTAATATTTTTTATTTTATTATTTCTTCATTCTTTTTTCTAAAAAAACACCAAAAAATTTTCTCATACAAAAAATCATTTATTCAAACATGTATTTTTGTGTTTTACAGAATGAACATTTGAAAACATGACTAACACGTGACTCACATGGCTCACACTTTTCACAGGATCTTTTTGAAATTTTCAAAATCGCAAGCTGTGTTGCCAGTTTAGCCCTTAAGGCCAAATCTAGCCTTTTTATTTCGCTTTTATCCATGAAATTCTCGCTTTAGCTTCTGGCTTTTTTACTAGCCTTTTTATATCTTAAAATTGCCTAAAAAAAGGCTAAGATGTTAGTGTTTCAACAACAAAGAAAATAGTTTCTTGTTTGCTATTGCTAATTTTATTTTTACAGAATCATCCGCTTAAGCATTTTTGTTTGTATTTGTTCACACAAAAAAACTGAGATTAATTATATTTAACAAAAATTAGTTGTTATTAACTAATTTTATTTTTATTATTATTTTTTAATATACTTCAACAACCGTAGAAGCATTTATTAATATAATTTTAAAAAAATCTTATGAAGACGAAAAATTAATTAAAAATTTGGAAATACTTAATTAAAAATGAATTATAGTTCCGAAATGACGAATAGTTTAAAGAAATTGAATAATTTTTATATGATACATAACCCAAAATTGTCCTAAGTTTTATATGTAAATTTATTACAATATCTTAAAAAATATAAAATATGTATTCAAATAAAACTATATATGAACAATTAGCTAAATTATCAAATTTTAAAAAAAATCTTTTTTAACATTTTTTGTTGAAGAAATTATACAAAAAAAAAAAAATGTAAATTTAAATGCATTTATGCATCTATTGCAATTTATAACAAAAATGTAATTATTTAGTCATTTAACTTAGAGCGAATACAAATATTGGTGAAATGTTTTCTAAATCAATAACATCGGACATTAAAATTTTTAATTTTATATATTTTAAGATGTACACTACTTGCGTAAAACGTACAAAATACTAAAATATTTGAGAAAATATTTTTTTTATTTTTTATGGAAAAAATATTGGTATTTTTTCTAAAAAATTATTAAAAATATTAAACATTTCCGTAACAAAAGAATGTAAATTGAATTTTTTTACCAATAAACCACTTTTTAAGATGAAGTAAAAAATTTTTAAATCGTAGAGGGAGAATAATTAAAAAAATGGATCTGACTTGCATTATAAATGCACTTTTTAAAAAAAAACAAAAATATTATTTTCTAATTTGAGGTATAAAAAGGACATAATCGCCTATACAACGGTTTTTATTTCAGTGAAATCGAATTACATCTAAGAAGGCTGATTTTCATGCAAATGATATTTCAGGAACATTTAAAAACTACCTTATGTAGTTATCTATCCGAATCATACATTTTACTGAAAAATGGCATCGATTTAAATATTTTAATGTATGTTGGACCCAATTTCAAAGCAACTCTAATATTATTTCCGTTACATACATATTTTAAAAAAAATTTTATTATTTATTTTGGCAAAGAGGTCACATTTTTTTGAATTTCCGGAAATCCGTTCCGAAATTAGAAAATGCACCATTATATATCTTTAAAAACGTTTATACTGAATTTCGGTACAGGATAGTATTCTCCTCTCATATGTTCAATTTATGCTATTTTGTAATAAAATTATGAACATAAACAGAATAAAGTCCATTTTTTCCATTCGGATTAAAATACCAATATTCCGGCTGCACGTATGTCAACAAAGTGTTCGCCACAATCACATATTTTCGACTTTTTCATCGTTTGCTATTTCCACGTAATTCCAAATAGTACATTAATATTAATAATAAACTAATGTAAACTCAGAGTTAAAAATTATGCATTTTAACAAAAAAAAATAATAATTAAACTACGAATAGTTAAATTTTAACAAAATTTCAACAAAAGTAATGTCAGCAAAACCAACTACTACGAAATAGTGATCTTGATTTTATCACAGAATATTCGTTATTCGAGTACTTATAATTGCAACCAACAAAAATTAAATAAAAGTACTTCATTTATATGTAATTATATTTACATATGTTAACTAACGATTTTTTTAATTAAAAACTTATTTATCATCAAAAATAATGAAATAAACATCTAACGAATAATTTTTTCTAACTATTCACAATTCTGTAAATTAAGTGAGAAAGAACTGAGAAACAAAGAACAATACCATACAATTTTCTCAATAAAGACTTTAATGGATAGATTGTGTATTAGCTAATATGTGCTTTATATATAAATAATTTTATTTTTTTTTTTAATACGGCTGATAATCTTTAGTGCAATTTTTTACTAAAATCAAGTGAAATTTGGAAAGAATGCTACATTAAATTTTAAATAAAAGGTTATTGAATAAATATTCTTTAGACAAAAATGCCGAAAGTAAGACTACAAAAAAGTAAATATAACAGAGAATAAATTTAAAAAAAATTCAAAGAAATAATACTGGACTTTTAAAATGTAGTTTTAACGTTCATAAATATTTAGAACTTCGTATATATTTGACATTTTTCATAAAATCGCGAATAAAGTGGCTTTTTTTCAAAGTTTTGAAAAATAAAAATGAGGATATCCATCTTACTCCATAGTGTAAGTAAGTATCTGCTTATTTTCAAGAAAATCGGAAAACTTAAGGTAAAAAAAAAACTTAATTTTTCTTTGATCTTTCATAGAATTTATGACATATGACTAGAAACTCTTAACGTACTGGTGAATAAAACTACGACAGTATCGCAGATATATATTTTAATTTAAATTAAATTTAAAATGACCACAAATACAATAGCAACCTTGAACTGCTATGAATATTTTCTTATACTTAATATCTATAACAAGTACTCCTATTACATTTCTGATTCTTTTCTTTTGCAAGTCTCTGTTCTCTTATATGGATTTTAGTCAAAGTTAGTGTTATTAAAACAAATTGTATTTTATGTTTTTTATCAAAAAAAGAAAGAAAAAAATATTGTCCATTAAATCATAATGTACACAATACAACAATACTATAAATAAGCAAATATAAAAACATTATTAAATATTTAACAGTGTCGCCATTATCGTATGCATTATTAATTCATAAAAATTGTTATATCCTTGAAATTAAAATACACTACGTACCACAAGGGTCATTTAATTTATGTCAAGAATAATATATTATTCATAAGTCTATGGTATTCAATAAAAGCATTTTTTCCTTAGCATGTATATTGTTCTCTCTTTCTCCCTCTTTGTGTGGAATCTTTTGGCCCGTTCCGACTACTTCACTGTTGACTATGTTAGTAATATTTATTTTGTTATTGTAAATAAGTTTGTTTGTTTAATAAATGTTCTATAAACATCTTGAAATAAATACATGAATTTTATATGTGCGTATACATGCAAATATTTATGCACGTACATATTTATATATTTAGTTGGGGTGATTGTATCTGCATAGACACTCGCTTTACATATATATTTATTAATAGATTTTTGTATACAAGTTTAAGTTTTCATGTGTATGAGTAATGCATATTACAGAGCTATATATAAACTATTTTTATGTTACTCACCAACAGTTACACTTCCATTTATGCATATATACATACATACATATATATTCATATATATATATATATAAATACACATACATGTCTACATACATACCTACTCCTTGAAATTGTTAATCATTTTGATGGTAAGATCATTAATGGTTTTAATTAAGAATGCATTATGTGTAATTAAATATGAAACCAAGAAAAATTATTATTATTTATGGAATGTTCTGTATGAATATTTGCCTTTACCGGATTTTAACATATAAATATTATTAAAGCTAGATTAAATATTTAAGATTCCAATTAACTTAAGCTGTTGTTATATTTTTAATCAGGTTTAAATAGCTATTAGTTTAAATGCCGCTCATTATTTATATCAACTTTAATTGAGAATTGAAATTTATAATTCCAATAAATATTATTTATCTTAATTAACTATGAGTAGTTGAAATTAAGAAATAAAAAGAAAATTTCTTATTATAATATTTTAAAGCAATAATTTGCTTAAATAAATATAGTTTTGAAGCTTGTTGAAATATTTTTCAAAGATCTATTTCGACCAAAAGTTTTTGAATGCAGTTAAACGATTGATTGAGTTTAACATTCCAAAATTTTAAAATGTAAAGCAAGATAAGGTTAACACTAATGAACAGTATAATAAAATCCATTATCTGACATGAGTAGAAAGTTTCTTCAAAATAATGAGTGAACTCTTTTTTTTAATTCATCTTGCGGAAACTCAAACTTCGTAAAAAATGTCTTCTGAGGATCTTTGGGGATCTTTGCGTCCTCAGCTCCCATAGGTTTATGTTACCGAAATTATTAAATTTACGTTCTCCCTTTTTAAAAACTTTTTCGTCAACTATAATTTTTGGATTCCTGTTTATAGTCGAAGTTTGAACATAACTCATTTTAAAAATATTAAATATAATCTTTTTCTATAGTTCTTACAAGTTTATATTTTCATGTTCTGTCTTATAGCTAATAGAAACTAAATAGTAACAAGTGAAAATATATAAATTATTTTACCATCGCCTTCTCTATTCGTTGAAGTATGATGATGACAGTTACATGAAATATGGGCACTAATAAATATTTTATTTTGATTTTCCAACTTCAATAATACAATTTTTTATTAATAGTCATTGCTCATATACACTATTCAAAAAATTGGTATATTGTTAATACAAATTCATATTTTTTACAATTTAAAATTGCTAAAATTTGTTGCCCCTTTTCACAAAAAAATATTCCCCTCTCCATTTTTTCCAAATAATCCTCTTTTACTGCCACTTTTTGAAAATTGTTAATTGTAACGCTGTACAATATAAAAGGAATTACATAAATTTTTATTTTTTGTGAGTAAAATAAACAAATAAGTAATTTCAAAACTTCAAATTTTAATTTCATTAAAAATGGTTGCAGACTCATATATTTTTATTGCTTAGTTTTTCATAAAAGATTCTCTAAAAACAAACAAAAAAACGAAAAACTTTATTGACTCTAGGGATATAGAACATAAAATAACTAATGAAGATAAAGTATATTCAAGAAGACTAACTTAATTCTTAATGAAAATTAATAAATTTTAGAAAGAATAAGTAACAAACTTTATTAAATTTCTTCCTTTATAATAATTCTTTATATGAATCGTCTACAATTTTCCTACACTAATCATATTAATTTTACATTAAAGTAATGTTAGTATTCAATTATGCAAACTATTGCAAAAACTTTTAATTTATTCACAAATGAATTTTGTCATTCCCATTTAAAATATCTATGCATCAATGACCATTTAAGTCACATCCCACATACTTGAATTTAAATTATTTCCATTTTTCTCAAAATAAAAAAAAAAGAAAGGAAAAGAAAAAGAAAAAATAATGATGATAATAAGGGCTCAAAACTCTTCTAATCACTTACACTTGCTACATTATTATTACGAGTATGATAACTGTTCTATGAGCATGACAACTGTTCAGGTTGCTATTAACTTCATATTATAATAATTTCCATATGTCTTTAACAACAATACATTTAAATACTTATACACACATATAAATGTACTTCTACAACTACATTCACATAATGCACATACATATAAACTAACTACTAAAATGATAATTCTACTACTATTAAAATCTACATATATCTTCCAAAATACTAAACCTGCAAGAACAAGAAATATTTAACATATGAACTATGAGTGTATATGTGTTTATGCAGTAGTAGTATAACAAAAACAACAAGAACTATAATTGTTAAATACACTATACTCCATATATGATAAACAATAGAAATGAACAATAAGAAAGCACTCATATGGAATTGAGTGCGAGAGCGATGTCCTTATTTTTTTGAAAAATACAATTGTATATAGAAATTTATATATAAGAAATGAAAAGGAAAGAGAGAAGAATAATAGAATTGAATATACTGGTATATGCATAATAAAGAATAGGGTTCAACTTAACTATGTGAACTTATCTATTGTTAGGCAGAAAAAAAAAAAGCAGGGAATATACCAGAAAAATGCAATAATAATACCCATAAATATGTATGCATGTATGTATGTATGTATGTAGATTTTTGCAATAGATTTTCATTGGTTAAAAATTAAAATAAAAAAATAGAAATATGAGCCTGGTTTATGTAGGTTAAAGATGTATACATATGAGATTGTAACAAATTAAATGTGTAATTTAAAGAAAAACCTCGATTCCAACTAAGTAACTTTTAAAACGATATACCATAGAGTCATTCCATTTAAAACCAACATGAAAAACTGTAAATTTTGATATATTCAAGTATGAATTCTTTTAATTATTACAATCGAAACTCTTTATATTTGACTGTTATTGAAATAACCTAAATTAAAAAAAAATATATTTTATTTAGTATGACATTTTTTCTAGTAACTCGAAAACTGCAAAAAGTCTCAGAATGACACTTTTTGAGAGCAAAGAAAAGAACTTCGGCATTGACATATTTTTGTTTTTTTTTTTTTTAATTTTTAAAAATATAATTATTCAAGATATTTATGTATTTTTGTACCTCTAACATGAGACCTCAATGAATCCTGTAACATATGTACTTTGAAAAATATTTACGATTTTGTGAAGACAGCTTTGTATATATTTTTACACTTTTAAATCGCAATATTTTGAGTATTAGTTTAGATATGAGTAACGATTGTACCAAATATAATTGAATTAGGAGAGTTGAGGGAAATTAGTTGGTTTTATATGGAAGAGATCCATATATAAATATATAAAATATATTTTATTGATCTTTATGGAAGCTAGTTATAATAAAATTCGTCCGTGAACCAAAAATTTTATTTGTCATTTAAACCAGGATTCTTATAATATGAGGGCTAAGTTATCTAAGCAAAAATTATATCAAAAATCCTCTTTGAATAACTAGACCCTAGCAGATCTGCCACAGATACCACGTTGAAAATATTTAAATCAGTAGTACCCTTGACTAGCTCATCTATAGACTTTTGTAGTTATTTTACGATGCGATTAAAATGTTGTCAATACAAGTATGAAGAAAATGAATAAATTTTTATTTTCTATATTATATTGTTTAACTTTATTTAGTTTTCCATTTAATAATATTAAAAAACTTTTAAATTGTTTTATTATACATATTGTTCCAAAACAAATTGAAACCTCATTTAAATTGTTCATTAAGCACCTGCTGCGTTTTATACGACTTCCTCATATGAATATGACAACACATTTCCAAAACAAATGCTATTTATTTAAATTCTAAAACCTCTTTTCAATTAAACACAAAAATGCACAAAAATTTTTATTTCAAATATTTGTTTTCCATATATATTTCAACAGAAATATTGTTCAAAAAACAGGTAAAATTAGGAGTGTGTTTTAATTTTGCATGACAAAAATTTATAATTTATGAATTGTTATGAGAGTGAAATATTTTTTCAAAGTAATTGTACTGAATATGAAGTATTCCTTTCTAGTGCAAGTCTTGCTGAGAATTTTTATTGGTAAAATTGCATTTTAATTAAAATACGTGATAACATCCTAATAGAGAGGACGGTAGAAAATTAAAAGACTTTATTTTTAGTGCAAGAATGAAAAAAATATTTCAAAATATTCTAGTTGCATTTAAAATAATTGGTTGCTAAAATCAAAAAACGATATTAGATTAGTTTCAAATATTTTATAAGATTACAATTTTCTTTAAAAATTTTCCTACTTATTTAATAATTTATAATATTGTATTAAAATATTTCAACGAAAAACTGTTTTATTTATTCTTGTAATTTAAATATATTTCCATTTAACCCTTTCGTATAAATATTAATTTCCTCAAAAATATTTTAAACAACGTTCCCTTTGTTGTTTTTTTCATTTTTAATTTTAACCTAAATATTAAAATTAAATTTTCTGGCATTGTCCTTTTTTTATTTATATGGATTCTCTCTCTCTCTCTATATATATATATATATATATATATATATATATATATATATATATATATATATATGCTATTTTCTAAGTTCTGTTGTTTGTTTTCTTCTTATTTTCCACAATAAAAATAATAACAGCTAACAACAAAAACAAAAACATGAAAAACTTTTAAAATACAAAACAAGGAAATAGGTTACCAAGTGCACATGCTGTGTGTGCATTGTCATTTATTCTACATATATATACATTTATTTCACCTGTTTTGTTGTTTTTCGATTTATTCCTTTACAATGCTCTTACAGCATGGATAAAAAAAATTCACCTGTAATACTTTCCTTTACACCCACTCTGTTCCCCATGGCCTTTTTCCATCTAGTTTTTATGTTAAGTATTTAGGAAATCATTATCTCCTTTACCAGGAAACTAGTACCTGTATACTCATATTTCGAGTTTAAGCATTAAGTTCGTGTACAATAAACAAAGCTAGAGAAAAACGAATAAAACTACCCTACGAGAATTGATTTCCTATTGTTATTTGTTTTTTTTTTTTTTTTTTTATGTGATTTTAAAGCCCACTTTTTTTTGTTAGTAAAGAGCAACAAAATATAGTTTTTTAAGTATTTGTATTTTTTGCTTAAGTCCTTCTTATTTGTGACATTCAGTTGGTATTAGTTTGACTTTTTTAACTTATTTTGTGAATTAGTCTGATAGGATTTATGTTTGTCATGTTAATGAGGTCCGGGTTTTTTTACAAAAGAAAATAGTTTGGTGAAAATACGGAGGGTTTTTTGTTATATAATTTATTAATCGGAAATTTAAATCACATGTAATAACGAAACATTTATATTTTCGATGCGCTAACGAAAGGTTTAATGTGTTATGAACAAGTTCTTAGGGCAGCGAAAAAAATTATTTATTTTTAATATGGAAGTCACACAAACTTACCTGTTAATATTTTTGATAACATCAAGATTTTCTAGTTCATATAAATGCAAGTATTTTTAAATTAAAAATGGAGGATTGGTCAAATAAAAAAAAAAAAATATATATATATATAAATATATATATATGTGTGTATATATATATGTATATGTATATATATATATATATCTGATTTTTTATAGTTCTTAATTGTGAATAACTCACGTAACTTACAATTGATTATAGAGAGAACGAAGCTACATGCAAAAGTTCGCTTTCCTTGCGAAGTTGATCCATTTTTTCATCTTACTTTACGGGACTAAAAAGCTTTAAAAAAAACGAAAAAACTTAATATTGTTTTGTGGTAAGAAATTTCAAATTATAGTCGACTTTATGGATTTGTAATGGACTTTTTGCATCTTTGGTCAGTCTTATTGATTTTTAATCTAACTTTAAAATGTGCACTGCCTGGTAATGGGACATTCCACGGTAATACTATTAACAATAGTAAATAAGCGCACAAAGAAATTACACTTCCTAATTGTGTACTGATTAGACTCTAATTTTTTAGAACATCAAAACAAGGTTTTAAAGAAACTTCAAGTCTGCTAATAAAAATATATATGATGAACAGTTTTCTTTTTCTAAAATTATAATGTATTAGATTTTCCATTAAGCAAAACTATCTACACAGAATTAATTTTATTATAAAATTAAAGTGTTAAAAAAAAACTATTATATTATCAATAAACTGCTTTTAAAAGTCACTAATTATCCCTTTTATGACTTTATCACATAAAAAATAAATTATTGTTATAGTTTACTCTAAAAACAATGAAAATAATAACAAAAATAATAATAATAATAATAATTATAATAATAATAATAATAATAATAATAATACAAGATTAAACAAAATAATGACTGCGCTCTAAAAAATTAATGCGTATACTTCAGCTTATAGAAATGAAATCAATAGGTTAATCTTTTTGAAATTTTGTTTTGCTAAACGCTATTATATTCAAGTTTTAAATTTAAAAGAAAAAAATTATTTTTTATTCGTTTTTAATAAGTATTTAAATATTTTGTTTAATACGCCCCATAAGAGCTTAAATGTGCTTTCGGTTATTTATTTAATTTTTTATTTTTATTTTTTTTAATGTGTTTACTTCCTTTTAAACTCTGTATCATTTCTTATTTAGTTTAGAATTTTTAACAGTTTAGTGGATTGGTCTCCTTTGGTATATAGCAGCATCATTTGTTTGATACCATTCAGCTACATTTTTGTTGTAATGATGAGATACGATATCAGGCCAAAAAAAATATAATTCGCTGTGCTTTCTTATGATAGAAAGGAATTTTTTCAAAGAGCATTCACTTGCGTAATTTTTTTTCTGTTAAAAGTGTCATTTTTTATGAATAAAGTACTTTTTTTCATATCACGTGTAAATGGCTTGCCAGACCAAAAATTTTAACGATAATTTTGATTTTTTTTAACATTGTAAAAAGTTTCACAGTACAAAATTTATACTATCCTTAGACACATTCTTATTAAAAAATAATAATATTAATAGCATTCATCTTCTACTTTATCTTCACATTTTTGATGTGTTCCTATTAGAAACTTTTTTTGCTTTGGGAGTCTTCACTCTTTTAAAGTTTTCTGATAAAAAATACTGAGCAATATAATAAATGATTCACATTTCATCCAAAGATGTAGAGATTTCCCCTCAACATACGTATTATCAACTATTTCTTCGGATATTGTTACTGAGAATAATTATTTTTTCACGAATAAACGTTATAAGCCTTAAATTGGGCACGGATGTTTTTGTGCGCAGTCCTTATATAAAAAGCCTACGTAAAAAATAATAATAAAACTAATAGTTTATCAACCAAAAAGCATAATTGTTACAATTAACCATTACTTTCATTATAATAATCATAACGAATGAACAAATTAGTAACAAGTAGACTTGACTTAAATGAAATGATAAGCAGTACGATAAACAAAATAGAAATCACAAATAACGATAACATAAAGCAAAAATAAATAAAAAACTAACCAAAAATTTATTATAATAAAAAAGAGTAAAAATCAAGGAAATACTGTCATTGTCAACCATTGTTTGAACAGCAAATACAAGTTAGCACAAAATGGAGAGGAATAAAAACACAAAAAGATTGCAATTTCTATAATATTTTTTTGTTTTTAGAATTTTTATTGTTGTTAAAGTAAAGGAAACAAGACTAGTAGAACACTGACCAAGACCTATTTTTATAAAACACATATACTTTTATTTCCTTTCTCTAGACATGTATAGTGTTTGTATTTTGTATGTGTTTAGAATGCAGCAGATATACGTTATGATTATTATCAATTATCCAAAGTATTGTTGTTGATTTTCTTTTTATTACAATTATGTGGGTTAAATAATTTATTTTTTCCTTTTGTTTCTTTTTGTATTTTTTGCTGATTTATGTTTTTTCCAAATTTTTTTTTTTTTTTTGGTTTACTAATACAAAGAAAAAATATTGTAGAATTTCCGGTTGTTAAATTCACAATGGGTTAGTAAACCATAATTATTAAGTAGAATACTAAAGCCAACAAAAAAGCCGGAGAGAAAAAAGTATGTATTACAAAATAAAGAAAACATTGACAGTATTTAGTTAAGGTATACCGCTTCACTGACTCACATACTCTTATATTAGGTATGGAAAAAAATAATACTCACTTTAAGAATTTAACTAAAATAGCTACTCGCAGAGAAAAAAGTATGGTAGCAATATTATGCTTGCAGAAACAATCGGAAACAAAGTATAATTATATTTAATAATTTAGTGTTCATCATATTTTTAAATTTTGTTATATCATGGAGATCTCAATTAAATATATTTTAATATGTTTGACTGTAACATACTATATTTTTGAAAAAAAAAAAAAAATCAAATTATAATAACTTTTTTCTGTTAAAATATTTTTGTTATAAAAATTAGAAAATATAAGAAACAAACACAATATGTTGGCCTTTTACAAGTTGATGTATAATGGCTGAAAATCTCATATTTAGTTTCTGAATATTTGCTTTTCAACTGTATTGTGTTTTGTTTTAATAAAAAAGCTAACTTTATTAACATTCCCATTTAGTAGACAAGGTTTATTTATATATGGTGTGATTCAAATATAAGATATTTGTAAACTATTAAATAATTTAGTTAACAAAAAATATCTTTGTATTATCTTTGTATAATAAAAAAATAATGTTTGATTATAAAAGAAATAAATTTATGACATACTTATAGCATGTTTTTTGATAATTTTTATATAAATACATATAATAAAAGTAATTCATAATATATTAAAATCGTTTCATATTATGAGAAAATCATCCCATAATGTAATAAAACCTGATCATAATATGATAAAATTTTTAATAAAATATACGTAGCAAAGCTAGGTATTCAGTTTATCTCCGAATATTATAACCCAATATGGGTGCCAAATGAAAGTCAGAAATCCCTACAATATAATAAAAATTTGTATTTAAATGTTGCAATACAAAAAAATATATTTTTTTTATTTGACCCTATAATGTTATATTTCTTATTTAATTATATACGTTATATAAAAAATTTTTTCGTAACATTTTATGGCGCAACATTTAAATGAAAACTTCTGTTACATTGCAGGGATTCTTAGCTTTCATTTGACATCCATTTTGGGATGCTATACTTTTGGAAAATATTTTAAAATTTTTTTTTAAATTGTGTACTTTTCCTAGAGAAAAACTGAATAGTTTCGGTTTTATAATTATCATGTTCATTATAAATTATGTTCATTATAAATTATGACTAATCATAATATGTTGCTCTTATGTAATGTTCAACGCAAACATATTTTTTCTATGCGTGTAAAAGGCCAATTTTTCCGATTTTTTTATTTTTGAAACTATACCTATAGGAAGAAATCGTAATGAGTTATTAAATATTTTGTTCGTTTTATGAATTCCCGTTATTTCTTTAAGTACCTGAATCCAGGCTCAATTTTATTCCATATAATTAAAAAAAGAAATAATTCATATATCTACGAGAAATTACATTTTCTTATTGCTTATCAATTTTTACAGGATATAACGTTTAAACAATGACTTAGTCTAATATGCATACCTTGTCCTAGATTTGTCATGTGCCAGTACAATGGTTATATTTAACGAAATTGTAAAAAAAAAAAAACTACATATATACTGAACACATGAGTTGGCCTATGAATATATGCTTTGAACAAACACTTGCATTGTATACCAACTATATACAATATTTATAAACGATTGAAGGCTTTAAGTTATTGTTGGTTTACTTCTTTATCATTGCTTAATGTTTCTATTTTGAACACAAATATATGCGAACATATGTATGTGTATTATACTTTAAACGCGAATGTCCGGTCGTCCTTTAATTTTTTTATTTTCAGCAATTTTCTTTTTTAATGTCCTTGTTATAGCCCGTTCAGCTTTGTACTTTATTGTTTGTTTCATTCATACTTCAGTTATTTTACATACACACATATTTCTTAGGTATTTTGTTGTCTTTCATTGTAGCTCATATTCAGTTCAACATTTTATTTGTATTTGTGGTTGTTATTAAACTCTTAACCTACTGACTTTACATCCGTTGTTTTCTGCATACATACAATATTTATATTTCTTGCTTGAATCAATCTATTATTTAGTTGCTCTTTTTTTTATTTTATTCTCATTGTTTTGTATAATTTTAAACATAGATATCATGTCATTTCCTTTTATAATTTGCTTAAAAGTTCTTTATTTTTGTTAGCGTTTTCTATTTTGTTAGGTCAAGTTATTGCAGTATCATAAAATATTGAATAACACAATTTTTTTAAGGTTATTTATGAATAACGTGAAAATGAGGGCATAAATAAATTTATATGTATGTAAATTATGTTCACTTTAAAATTGCAGACTTAATAAGTAATTAAGTATTAGTGGTTAATAATTAATGACTATATAATTTAAATATGAATATGTGAAACTGTTTAAATGTCCATTATTGATATGACCTACATTGACATTATCATAAATGAATATTTATAGCGTTAACTAAAACGCAAAAGGCCGTAACCGCACTTTATCTTCTACAGCAGAATGTAAATAAGTTAATACTCTTATAAGTTTAAACTTAAGTAATTAATTCAGAGTTTTTACAACGTGCGTTTAAAACAAAAAAATTTATAGTTATAAAAGACTTTTAAAAACTTATTTGTTTTTCTTAGATTCAGATACTTTAACGACTGCTTCATTTATGGAATTATAACTAAGCCCTTTGATATTCGTTAAAAATGTCATTTTATACGAAATTTTAGTATAAATACATTTAGTTCAATACGCAATAATACTTCATTTCTTTTTAGTTGCCTTTCGAATTTTATTTTTATTTATTTTTCTTAGCTAAAAAAAATATACTATAACTACTCATATACGTATTGCAAACAAACTTATTATGAAAAGTGGACGTTATAATAATCTTAAATAATATCGAAGAGAAGCCCTGTATTCCAAAAAAAAGTATAAACACTAGGGTAGGTCGAAAAAAAGTTGTGCCAGTCACCCCCCTAGAATGAAAAAATAGTTAATGAGGTTTCCAAAAATGCAAAAATTATTTTTCAATACACCAAATCAAAAATCAACAAAGAGAAAATTTAAGTTTGGAGCGTGGCAAAAAAATAACTTTTGCGTTTTTGGAAATCTTATAAACTATTCTTTCATTCTAGGAGGTGACTGGCATATTTTTTTTTTTTTTTTATAGAGACCGATCCGCTCTAATAAAAACTTGAAATTTTATGTTTTTATTTTCCTATATAGTGAAAAAGTGCTGAAAAATATCCGAAGTTTAAGAGTCTGTAAAATTGAAATTTGAATTAACTTTGCAAGATCCTTTGGAGATTTGATTAATCTGATTGTATAGTTTTATTTCGCGTTAGAATCCTCGAGGCAAGTTAGAATTCACAAAAATTAAAAATTAAATTCCTTGATCAGATTATAAAATGCTTTCTAGTAAAAAATTATGGGTATAATCAAATATTTTACAAGTACTTAAATTTTTTATGAACATTTTTTTATCCGAAGTAAAAATTTTAATTACAACGGACTTTTTTAGTTTTTTTAATATTTTAGTATTCAGTTTGGCTAAACTTGATAAAAGTTTAAAAATATCAACTATTTTTTTCTATAATTTAAGTTGAAACCAAACGTATGTATTCTTTTAATCTTATATTACACATTAATACAATAGCGTTCTCCAGTAAAAAGGAAATTTAAATTGAAATCAAATATATTTTACTTGAAAAGTTTTATTCTTTTTTTAAATCATATTTCATATTTGAAATATTTTTTATATCTGAATGAACATCGCTTTCAAAGGTTTGAATAGAATTTCAATTTAAGTTACTAAAATTTCTATCAGTAAAATTCCCAAAGTCTGATACAATTTATTCGGGAGATTAACAAGGTTAAAGAAAAGTTAAAGAAAATACACCTTTTTTGACATTTCAATTTCAACAATTTTTTAAATAATTCAGTTTTTGACATTTTAAAACTTTTAATATGAGGTTCTTCTACTCCATAATATTTTTTGTTTTTTTTTTTTTTATTATGCAATCTGACATTGATCTTCTTTTTTTGTAGGGCTTTATACACGAAGTATATTGTTTTTTCGCTCTCCTCCAAAATTTATATTTATTTACCATAATTTCCTAATAGTGAGATGATGATTAAACTGTCCCCAATTAGGCATTTTTTCTACTTTTTTGACTTTATTTTATTCCATTTCGATATTTTGACTATTCAATAACAATATTGTTATTCTATTCAGTGTTGCCAGTTTATCATTTTAGTTTTTTTTTAGCCTCAGAACTTTCGTTTTAGCTTCTATCTGTTTTCTAGCCTTTTTTTTATTTCTAAATTTGCATTAAAAAGACAAATATTTTAGTACTTCAATAATGAAAAAATTTTCCTATTTGCTATTAATAATTTTATTTTTACAGAATTATAAATAACATATATGTTTATGTTTATGTTTATTATTTATGTTTTGCCTGTAGTGCTTCATTCTGGAAAATAAAAGCTTCTTAACTAATTTTATATAGACTCACAAAATCCATTATTATAATTATTTTTTAATATAAATCATTAACATACAAACTATTTGTGGAAAAATTAAAAGCGAAAAAAAATTATGAAAGCGAAAATTCATCCAAAAATGTGGAAATCCTTATTCAAAACGTAATTAAGGTTCAAAACTGAAGAAAAATCATTTCAAAGTTTTGGGTCCTTTTTCATACAATATATAACCGAAATTTTTATGGGAATTTTTTGGCAAACTTTCATTGGGTCATTTTACTGGGTTTCATTTATAAATTTATTATAATATCTTATAAAAAATATCAAAAACAAATGAGAAGGAGCAAAAATATATTCTTAAATTAAAAAAAGGTGTTAACTTTATTCTGGTCTTTTTTTTTTTTTTTTGGTTTACTTAGCCTTTTTTTACCTTTTTTTCTCATCTTCTGGCAACACTGGCTCAATTATTCAAATGTCAGTTTTTAAAACTCTAGAGATAAGGCATGGTTTTGGTTTTTTGTTTATTTTATTAAGTGTTATTCACTTAATGTGAAACAATAGGAAAAAAAATAACATTTTGCTCCCATTTATATATATATATATATATATATATATATATAGAAAATATTTGCATTCACTTTTTTATTTTTTTTTTTTTACCACATCGCGTATGAGTAATATGTGTTATTTATAACACGTATAGTCTATCCAACCAATATTTTGTTGAAAAAAATGTATTTTCCTACAATTTCTACTACTAAGTTTTTATGATAATGTACTTTTCTAATAAAAACACAAAACTAAAAAAGTGAGAAAGATATAGTGGGAAAAGCCCTACCATATTATACTCTAATTTTATTAACTTGAAAACATTTAAGAAGAATCCAATTTTATTCCATATTGTATTCTTAAGGGGAATCCATCCTGTAAACTTATTTTTATACCCATAATCAAAAATAATGTCGAAATAATCGTATAAGATCACATAAAGTATATATATTCTGGGTCCCCATGAAAATGTAAGACAATCTAATGATGTCTGTCTGTTGCAAGAAGGTTAGGGCTCGGGGCGCACATTCTAGGGGGACGAATTTTAGCTCAAACATTTGTCTTATACAAGGTTTGTTTGTTATTGAAGATGAGCAAAATTAGTATATAACTAAAAGAATTATGAACCAAATACTAGAAAAACAGGATATCCGTTGTAACTCCAGTTTATAATTTTCAGCCGATATCATTTACAAAAACGCAAGTCATAAACGAAATTTTGCAAGAATAGTTCATGGTACAATGTAAACTCTGAAAAACCCCTACCTCCCATATAAGGTGAAATTTTAAAAAGTTGCAGATGGTGGGTGTATAGATTCTGAAAGTTCAATATAACATTCGCACTTTTTTTATTAAGAAGAATTCAATTTTATCCCATATTGTATACCTAAATTATATTTTAATTAAGAAGAAACCAATTTTATCTCTTATTGTATACTTATTTTATTGGTTGCGTTTAGATGCTTCAACGAACATTTCCCATCCCAAACATTAAAATACTTAAAACACATAGTATATATACGCCACAAAACATATTTTTGCTTAATTGTGCCACTGCATTGAAAATAAAAATAATAACTACTAAACTGCTACAAAATGAGTACTTTTAAAAAAAGGCATTTGAAGAGCTTAAATAAAAATTAAATTTCATGAGCACATCATCATGTCTACATACGTACTCTACAACTTAAGCCTATAAACTTTTAATTCACACATCATTGTCAACAAAAATTTGTGGTTATGTAGGTTGCAAATGTGATAGCTCGATAAAAATACATATATGTATATAAAAACATTTAGAAAACAATCTATTAAAGGCACATTGTCGACTATCAAAATATATATATATATTTCAATTTACTTAGTTCACAGGCATTCGTAAATTTCGTGGCATTTTTTCTAATGAGCAAAAACATATTAAAAGTATTCACCTCAAAATTATGCAACTCTAGTAATTTTGCAATGTTTTAACTTAACGTGGGCAGTCACTTTTGAAAAATTGGATAAAATTTGCAAAAAGAATTAAAAACAATTTATTCAAGACACAGAAATAGTGAATTGTCGTTTCCAATATATATATATATATTTTTTTTTTTATTTATTTGTATAATTCGTATAAATCTGTTTATTTATTGATATTTTTCTTGTTATATGTTTTAGTTCACTTGAGCTTTTTTGATTTACTGTTTTTGTTAAATTCCAAAAACCTTTTTTATGTTTAGTTTAATTTTTCAGTGATGTTTTCCTATTTATATTTGATTTTTTAGTACTATTTACACACTTTTACAGAGTGGCAACATTATATAATTTGATGCTTCTATTCTGATAATTTTTCAACAGTTGTACAAAATATTATTTTATGTAGTTGTTCTTGTGTTTATAGAAATCAATGCAACTTTCCTATTTTGCAAGGGTAGAGGAAAATTGCAATTTTGTATGTGAATACCTTTATTAATTAATAATTTTTTTCTTGACATTGTGGCATTTAAATTAATAAAGAAATACTAAAGTATTAAAATTTGGAAAACCAGGATTAAAATTTTTCCAGTTATCTCACTATTTGCACCAATATGCACAGTGTTCCATACAAGAGGTTCTAATGTTATACTGTACATTGTTGTCATACTGCATTTTATGATATTGATATAAAACAAATCGTCGTTTTGATACAAAATGATCTAATTATTGATTCGCTATTCTTGCACTTAGTATATCGCTTTTCATTTGCTTAAAGTATAGTTTTATAGTTGGAAGTTTTACTTATATTTAAGACTAGATTTTAAAATTTTCTCTTAAAATGAAGTCATTATTTGCTAACAAATAATATATTTAATATTATTTTAATATTAAATTGTAATAATAAGTATTGCAGCGTTTTTTGGAGCGTTTCGTGAAATTTTGCTAGATGGATTTCTAGTAGAAATGTTAACAAAAAAACTTACATTAAAGCTAAGCACTCGTAAAATTTACGTCTCATTCCCTAAATCACCTATTTGTAGGTTAATATAAAACTTATTTCGTATTGAAGAAATTTCTTAACCATAAAACAGAAAGTTATATCGAATTTCAATGAAATATTTTGATAAATTACTTGTCAGCATCAATATTTGAATTTAGGACCGTAGGATTTACGACGGCTTATGATTCTAGGGTTAAAACTAAATTAAATTTTAAGCAACAAGCTAATATTTTACATACAGAGAAAACATTCAAAAATATATGTAATCATAAAGATTGTATTTAGTACAAATACAAACTCATGCGAAATTTAAAGTCACTCTTAATATAAAAAATTATTGTTTTTTTATATGCATATATCTGAACACCACATTTTATGACAATTTTTTATTTCACATTTATTTTTTATTTTTTTATTTTTTTTTTTTCTTGTCTCTTTTCTTTCAATTTATACACGTGTATTTATATGCCATAAAACCAAGTTTACTTGTTTCATCAATGCTTAAATTGTGCTCTTTTTTTCGCAACAATTGGTAACTACCACATATAGATCGTAGGCTGCTTTGAGCTCTTAGTGTCATGTGCTTTTATTTTTATATGTTTTGTTTGTTTATTTCGCCAAACGAAATTGTTGTTAATAATGCTGATTCTAAAAATATATTAAAATTATTTATTTCATAAGTGAGTGACAGCAGTTTTTTGTTCTATTTTAATGTGTTAATTATTGCATAAATTCATGTGTATAAAAAAAGTACTATAAATAATAAACTAAAAAAAATTTGAGCAAATATTGTGTCAATCTGTAAAAACCATATGTCTGTTATTTAAAATAATAAGATAGTGGTAACAAGATAAATGAAAAAAAAATTTGTTTATAAACAAATAATAAGTGTTCAAATATATGTTGATTATATTTTAAATATATAAACTAATACGTGTCCAGGATGTGAAGAAATAATTAACAAACTGTAACAGATTTTGAATTGAATAAAATAGATTTTATATCTAAACTGGATTTTCATAAAAATTTTGAAATAACAAAAAAAAATTCCTATAAATAACTAAAAGCACAATTTCAAAAGCAGAGAAGATGAATTAAACAACTAGATCTTCCCTCCTATTTGTTTTGCTGGTATGTTAAAAATACATTTTAAAATAGGATTTCACTTGAGCAACATGAATTTTATAAACAATTTTGAGCTATTGTGAAATACTGCTACTATACACTTCAGCTTCTATTAAATAATAACTTAAAAAAGATATAAAAATATATGATGCCCTACGCCATTGTGTATGAGCATCAAAATTCGGGAAGAATAATGCGTTGATAATTTAAGGCGATTCCCAGAATTGAATTTATATGGGAGCTCATAAAATTTTGTACTATTGTTTCTTCTTACACAAAACTTATTCGAATATTAACTTGATGGTAACATTTGTATGAGAAGAGATGTTTATATGAGAACTAGTACACAGATTTATAATTATATAAAATTTCTCTGTACCAAAATTTATTTAAATTACTTGCTATATTAAAGGTAGTTATGAACTTTAAGCCCAATTCCGGGAGGTCATTTTTATGGGAGCTAGGTGAAAAAAAGCTTCGTCCTAGTGCCAATTTAACTATTCATGCAAAATTTCATCAAGATATCTTCAAAATTGCGACCTGTACTTTTATCACCAGATTTACATGGACAGACACCTTGGAAATGATTCTGAGTCTAACGGTATACTTTAATGATTTTTTTCTGTGAGTTACAAACATTAGCACAAAAGCATAACAACCTAACCATCTATGGTGGTGTAGGGTATAATTAATATTATTATTTAAGTAGCAAAGTGCTGCAAATTTATACTTTAGAAAATTATCAAAACACTAAAAGTTTTTATTAAAAGTTTTCAAACAGACATAATAAAGACAGTCAACTGTCTTTTGTTGATACCTAAATACATTTAGTACTTTAAAATATTGCACAATCAACATATAATATGGAAAAAATTTTAAATCCCTGGAATTAAATTTAAGAAAAATATCTTTTTAAAATTACTTTAAATTTTGTATTTTATAACATTACTACAACTCAAAATTGTTACATTGAAAGTATACATATACTTTCTATATAAATATTTGGTACTAAAATTATTACTTCACCGTTACTTCTATACACATACATATAGTATTCAAGCATAAATTGTAAAAACATTTTCCTTTTTTAAGTTTGTTAGAATTTGTGCATAATTTAAAATTTATTAGCTAAGCTTTTGAGCTTTTTACAAACAAGAAAACATTTAAACGTGGTTACATACCAAGTCTAATGCATGATGTTTTTTAGCTTTTGTCGATGTTTTTTAGGCGGGATTTATGTTGTGCTCCGAATATACATTCATACATACGTACATACATACAAACATACATACATACATACTTAAATACATACATACATACATACATACATACATACTTAAATACATACATACATACATACATACATACATACACGCATACTTAAGTTATATCAGTATTTGCAGGGAGTGTATCCTAATGGTTGTTCATACAGTTTGTTCTTTATTTATATTAGCGTAGGATTAAATTGAAGCCTTAGAGAGTGAAGCTTAGATGCTTATCTAATATAAACTGTAAAATGTTAATATGAGGGATGATGTTCTTTTTTTTTATGGAAGGATTTGCTTTAGCGTATATGTGTGGTTGTATGCTTGAATATCTGTATGTGTAAATTAAATAGAAAGAAGGCATTATGAAGATAAGAGCATACACTATCCACAGTAAATGTTAATCTTGTTAATAAACACTTTCAGTCAATATACCAGGGAAAATACCAGAGTTATTTTATAAGTCAATTTTATTTTATATACATAACTGCTCAAAATAATAGATACATCTTATAAGATGATATTAAATTAGCGATAACTTTAAGAAATTTTTCAGAAATACTTCGAGTATTTTTTTTTCAGTAAACAATTTGATCTGGCAATGCCAATTTAATGAAAGTATATGCATTCGAATTAATTTACATATTCGTAATTGTTAATTAATTTTAATTTTTTTGTATTAGATCGATTCCTTTTGTCCTTTTTTGAAAATATAACAGTTGTATTTTGGTTAGAAATATTATAATTATATCAAATAAAACAAAACTGGAAAATCGTTGCTTGATACCAAATAAAATGCCATATCTAAAAAATCAAATGATAGCAACTCGTAGAAAAACTCATAAAAAAAGCCCAGAAACGGATAGGAGGGTTATAGTATTGACAAAAAAGAATCCCTTTATTTCTTTGAAGGCTACTTCAGCTGAAATCTTTAATGCATTAAGTCCGCAAATAGTTCGTCTTCGTCTTGTGAAAGACAAATTTCCGGGAAGAATTGCCAGAAAAGTTCCATCAATGTGTATAAAAGATTTAAAGAAACTGTAGAATTTGTTAAAGAATATTTACTTTAGTCTGAACATGAAGCCAAAAAAAATGGAAATACTTACCACTTAGTGATGAAGCGAAAACTAATTTGTTTGGAAACGACTACCGAAGAAATGTTCGCTGCTCTAAAGAAAAAATTTTCCACGTTAAATTCATAAAGATTACTATTTAACAGGGAGGTGAGAACATAAAGGTTTGGGAATGCTTTTAATTGAATTGTGTTGGTCCTATTTATCACATTAATAGTACAATGAACGCAGATATGTTATAGAGTATATGACATTTACTTTGGACATTGAGTAAGATAATGGCCCAAAACATAGTTCGAGGTTAGTAAATAATATATCTTTCCAGAATAATATCCGAATTTTAAGCTGTTCAATCAATCTCTGGATATAAATCCTATACACAACTTGTGGAATGATTTGAAGAAAAGACTTTCGAAATTAACTTTAAAAAAATATAGATGAATTGTAGAGAAAAACCTTTAAAAATATGGTACAAGACACCATTGGAAACTTAGAAGTTAATACCTAGTATGCCCAGACGAAAGTTGTCCAAAAAAGAGGATGAACATGCGGAATATTAACCTTTGTTTAACATTATCTAGTAATTAAAAAGACGTAATTAGTTCTTAATTTTTATATATTTTTATTTAAATGTATCTATTATTATGAGCATCAAAATTACTTACATATTTAGTAGTGCAATTGTCATATTAACTTATAAACCAATATTATTTATGACTTTTTAGCTTTCTTTCTATTTTCGTAATTGATAAAAATAAGCATGAAATGATTTTTTATTTATTATTTTTTTCTTTTCTTAATGAACGATTATGTGCTTTTTTTCTTCCTTATATAAAACAAACTTAGGTTTATCTATTATATTGAGCAGATGTGTACTTATAAATTTGAGAATTAAGAAAAAGTTGCAGCAAATGGAATTTACTCTCCTAATTGACAGTCTCTAATATTTATCTCATTAAAGGGTTATATAGATTTTGGTGTTAATAACAATTGCTTTTACTGTTTGAAAAATTAAATATATAAGACACTGTAACTTAAATAAAATCGCTTAACTTTTTTAAATCAAGTCTCAAAATGTCTTTGCTGCAATTATTAAAAATAATTGTAACACCGTACAACAGCGCTTTTTGCACATGAGCGAAATCATATGCACATGAGATCAGACATTTTATGATAGGACTGCGTACTCAGTTTTTATTTCGTGTTAGAAAATCCTTTAAAAGGACTTTTAAATTCCAAAAATAATAACTTTTTATAAATTTTTTTTAAAAGCTATCCTTGCTCAATAATGTCGATATGGATATCAAATAATGGAATAGGATTTAGAAACTTTTCAGGCCTTTAAATGTCAAAAATGTCCCTGAAGTATTTTATGATTAAATATCCTTGAAATTATCCAAAAACCTCTGAAATTATAATAATTTTAAAGAAATAAAAATATGTTTTCTTAATCTCACATTTTGTTCTTTTAGCTTCAACAGTTAAAATTTTGTAAAATTTTATTTTCGTTATATATATTGCAATTTTAAATTTTATTTAATAATACTTGGCGCTATCGAAGCTTATGGAAAATGATTCAAATCGGTCCATTATTTTACCATGCCACTCTGAAAATGCAACATGGAAAATCTCTTTAATGTTCATATTATTATATGTGCATATTTTTATGAAACTCGGAGAAATAATGTTTTCTTTCTGCATTATGCGTACATTAAAACTCAAAGAGATTGGGAACATATTTGACCATAGCTTCCATATGAGGACCCCTACCGAAAAGTACTTTAACGTGTAAAAATACCATAAAAATATGACCATCGAAATAAAATTTGGCATGCTGATTTTATATTTCAGTATAAATCATACTATTAAATTTCGCAAGAATCGGTCACTAATTTTCCATATCTCCCATGCAACGCCAATTCCAGGATGTCACTTTAAGACGTATATATGGCATATAAATAATTTTTTGGTAATTTTATTTGCAACAGTTAAAATTTATATAACTATAAATCACATTACCAAATTTCAAGAGGATCGATCCACAATTGAACATAATTCCCATTTAAGATTAATTCCAGAAAAACACTTTAATGCGCATAAATTTCATAAAAATGCTTTATTTTGAATTAAATTTGGCACCAATAAGTTTTGTATAAGTGTATAATATAATATAATATAATATAATATAATATAATATAATATAATATAATATAATATAATATAATATAATATACCTCAATATAAATTTTAACAATTATCGGTCCATATATGATGATAGTTTCTATATAAGGATCTCTCCCGAAAATAACTTTAACGCCCGTACATGATGATTTAGGGCATTATATGGTTGAGCTTGACTGACTACAGGTTTTTTTCTTGTTAATTACTTACAAAATAATCTAAAGATCATAGACTACTATGTTTTCGCAGTTTAAAATTATAAGTAATGGATTTAAAGTTTAATAAATATAAGTACTGAACTTGTCATCCTTTTAACTATAAAATATATTTTAAAGTCATCCAAATAATTTGGTCATGTTATAAATAAGATAATAGTAATTAAAATTTAAATACTATGGCTTCAAAATGTTACTTTGTTTTCTCACTAAACTTATAATTAAATTTTTACATTTTTTCCTAGTAGTAAGATTTAAACCATAAAATTTTGGTATTTGAAACTGGATATTTGCTACTTTAACATATATTATTTATTGGAATTTTTTAAGGATGTTAATGGATGAAATATTTGATGGCCTTTTTTTGAAACTTTTATTTGAATTATTTTAACAAAAAAATATACGTTATAATGCTAAAATTCTCCTCTTTTATTTTATAACTATATCACTATATAGTTATAAAGTAGTAAAATTAACAATTAAACTCGTGCATCCCTCAAAACTTTAAGGTCCTTTAAAAAGGAAAAACGCACACGTAGTGAAAAACTGAAAACGCAGTTATATTAAATTAAGTCCATATTTTCACATGTATATAGAATTTATCCTGTCTGAGACTAGTTTTTGATTTTTGTTATACCGTGTATTATACAGAACAAAACAAAAAACAATATCGTAGAAAATGTGTTGTGGATTTCGTAGGAATATCCGTTCCAATCACCAGAAAAAATTTAGTTCCATTCCATAACGCCTCAAGTTTAACCGATAGAATTTTCTATTTAAGAACTACAGCAAAAAGTATTAATTATGTTTTGTCACGTAGGAGTTTTTAAAGTTGAAAAGATTAAAAATTAATTTTTAACCCGCACATAATCATAAAAATATTGGGGGCAGTTTTGAGGAAGAGTTTGTAAAGGATATAAATAATTAATGATTGCAGACTATTAGAAATTACAAAACAATCAAGACTACAATGCCAAAACATATGTAGACAGCAAAAGTTTGAGAAAGAATTATTCTTGAAAAAAGTATAAAATGGGCCCTAGGGGATAACTTTTTTTTAGAACATCTATGTGGCAGAACATTCTAAAAGTAATGGAAATTTGTAAATCGCTTTAAAAGAAAATGTTTGTTAGTCAAAATTATTGTTAAAGCTCTAATCAAAGATGGCCCAAGTTGTAACTTTCTCAACGAAATTTACTCTCCCCTCAGCGAGGTCAAAATTAAGGACAGATCATTCGTAGAAAAGTTAATAAAAAATGTCTTATTCATTTCAACATTAAATGACATGTATAAAGAAATTTGTATAAATATGTATATGCAACATGTAACTGTTGAAAGCTATCATAATGTATATGCAACATATAACTGTTGAAAGCTTATTTATTAAAATTCAAACTAAACCAAATTTCTAAATGAAAATATACTTAGTATATTTTTTATCTGTATTAGGATCTATAAGGATATTTTTTTAAATCCTGAACGTCACATTGACACTCTTTTTAAAATCGACTTCATTTCTAAATTTTAGCAACAACTTCTTTATTTACATTTTTGCTAAAACATTAATGATTTAGACCAACTTTAGGCTACCAAATCATGTATCTAATACGACTTCAGCTTTTTCTCAAAATTTCTTCACCTACTAGTGAGTACTATTTTATTATTAATCTTTATGTAAAAAATAACAGAATTTAAATAATAATTTTATTTCAAAGAAAAATATAAATATTTATACTACAACTTTAGTAACTACCAGTCTCAAATATAGTTGCCTATTTGTTATCAAACCAAAGATTATATAGAAGGAATTTTAAATTTACACACTAACACTTTTTTCTAAATAATTTTTTTTGATACAAAAACAGAACGATCATAAATTATAAAGTCATAAAATTGTCTTCCAGTAAACTTTAGATATTTATGATTCAAGCAAAGAAAACGAAGCACAGAAATGTAAACTACAATGCAATGGCTGGTTTAGTTTATCTGATCTAAGAAAAACACCTACAAAACTGTAACATCATACATATGTATAACACCAAATCTACCGCCATAACAACGTCCGTTAATATTTATATGAATACATACACAAGAATTCCCATGCATATAAAGCAGATATTTACTAACTTCTTTTTCTAGTCACAATCAGCTGTCATATGCAAGCAATAAAATTTAAAAATATGTCGCGTTTGGGTCGTTAGTCTTTGGTAGCATATCGTCTAGTAAAACGTGCTTTACCTAAACTTATATCTAACAGACATGCATGAACACCCATATACAGACATACACATATGCATATATATATACTTTCTCAGACCCTGCAAACATTTTATATTGTGGAAGTCACTAAGAATGTATTCCAGAAATTGAAATTCATCGCTAAAACAATTGCATAGGTATCATAAAAATCATCTTCCGTCGGGAAGGTAGAAGTATCTTCCACATGATTCGACACTTCCAAAAGTGTCAAAAAAGACTCTTGGACTTTTGGACGGCATCCGGATGATGCTCACAGACATGTCGTATTTGTCTTTTCTATAAGATGATTTTGTACTTCTACTATTACTATATTTATAATTAAAATTACTGCTTTTTATATTGTTATATTAGATTAATAATAATTTGTTTTAATTAAATTATATTTTGATTATCTTTTATGTAAAGAATATTACAGTACATTTTTAACAGCAAAGTTTTGGACTTGAAATGAACTTGAAATGAATATGAATATGAAAATACTTATTTATTTGATGGAATTTTTCCTAAAATAAATAACATTTGTGAAAAAATTCCGATATTACAAAATAAGAGTTAAATAATATTTACTTACTTTTTAAAATATCCTTTGTTGATTATAAAATACATAATTATCAGAAACATTTTCCTTCTTATATTTAATATTATATCCAAACTATAACCAAGTTAAATTATCACTGAAGTACATGATTTTGATTGCTTCTCTACTGTGTTGTTTTTTTTTTTCATAAAAAAATACAATCGGTCTAAGCCACTTCAAGAAGATTAATGAGCAATAGTAATGTACTTTTATTAAATTAGAATTAGAATTAGAATTAGAATTAGAATTAGAATTAGAATTAGAATTAGAATTAGAATTAGAATTAGAATTGTCGTCATACTATTTTCCAGAAAAAATGTTTTTGTAAATTTTTTACACACTTCTGACAATCATCTGGAAGACATTAAGAAATGCATTTTTTTTTTTTTTTTTTTTTTTGTAAATTTCGAAAAATCTTCCGACAAGCATCTAGAAGTTACTAAAAAATGACGTGTGGACGATTGGCAACAAATTTATCTTACAAAAGTTTGAAGGGGATACACATAAACACATGTTTATGAGTATGTATGTAAGTAATAGAAAAGTATAGCAAAAAGAATGATTTTTGCTTTTAAACCACCTTCTATAAATGATTTTGTGATAGCGTATCTATTATATACGAACACTTTAATATATATATATATATATATATATATATATATATATATTTTTTTTTTTTCTTATTCTTGTACCAAACATACATTTTACTGTTTTCCTCTTCGTGTTTTTTGACTTTCAACCTTTATACAGGCATACAAACATTTCGCCATTAGTTAAAGTCACGTGTATTTACTGCATTAACCTTAGCCGAAGTTGGTGTACGTAAAGTTTATGTATGTGTGTGTATGCGTACTGTGTTACAAATTTAATTTCATGTTTTATTGCCTCAGTGAACTTACCGTTATTATTTTTTGTGTTTTCACCATTTGTAACTGTGATTGTTTTTGTTCATTTCAACATTTGTATGTATTTTAGCGTTTAAATTGTATATGTGTGCACACAGATACGCTATTGTTATTCTAAGGTTTTAAACAAGATTCATATGTTGACTTTTTTACTACCAAACAAGCACTTGCGTTGGTGGTTTAAATAAAATTCTTTGTAGAATACAATATAATGTGTGATTTTTACTACACTTTTTTTGCTAACTCCTACACATTCGTACATATGTTGGCTGTCATTATAATTGTAATCACATTTGGCAGTATAAAAATGAATTTTACCCGTACTTTTTAGTCCTCAGTTAACTGGCGGGAAGTTGTTAATGTTGATTTTTAAATTTTTATTTTAGGGGAGTATAATTTTAGTGCAAAAATGTAAATTCATTTGTATTTAGTGCAGTAAAAGTTTTGAAAGTTTAACTTTGGACTTTTGACAAAACAACTTGACTCAAATTTTCAAATTTTTTAGAGAAACTATTTAAAAAATTATAAATTTATATTGAAAAGTAAATTTTTGATCAACCAAATCTAAAAACTAACAATCGTAAGAAAAAATCGATTATTAAAAACGATGAGTCTTTAATACGTTAATTTAATTACTGAAAATGAAATTTGTCTTATCTCGACTAAGATGTTTTGTCAAATGTCCATAGATATGTATGTATTTGTAATGTATGACTATTGCGCAATTCAAAAAATCATATTCTACATCTTCTGTATTTAGGATAGAATATCCATGTATTTTTGGGATATGCACTTTTTAAATTAAACATTTCTAGAAATCGCGAAGAAATATTTTAATGTAAATACCATTTAAATGAAAATGTAACAACAAATCAAAGAGAATCAAAGAGATTAAAGCAAAATGACATCGACTATTTAAAGTACATTACTTTGTCTTTTATTTAAAGATATTTTCCATATCTTGTACTTTCTTTTTCATATAATAAAATAAGTTGTGAAGATGTGATATTGGCTGTGTTTAATTTCACCTAATCTTGGCTGAAAATTATATTAAGGACATCATAGAACAATTTTTAAAACTTCCGAAATACCTTTTAAATTTTGTGATATTCCGAAAATACAGTTTTGAAAGGAGGTACCTGCACTAAAGATTTCGTAGTTTCCTTAATTTTAAGTCAAGTTTTTAATTTTTTAAAAATCTTTAATATATATTCCAAATAAGTAACGACTTATTCAATATTTTTAAATTTATTTTCTTTTTCAAAAATTTCAACCGAATATACCCAGCAAAAGATTAACTGAAAAAGAGCTGAAAAAGTCATGATTTTAACATTGTGTTATTACTAAAAGGAAGTACTTAGTGTTGAATAGGAACTGCAAAAATTCTTTTTTCAAACATGTTCTTCTTTCATGATTCTTGTTCATTGCTTTTCAAGTAATAAAAACATGGTTTCAAGTTCGTTGATAGATAATAGAAATAACTTTCAGTTTGTGAAATTTTCATTTGCTTTGAAATTATTCAGCTTCTTTCCTGCTAAAAATACATTTATTTTGGAAGTAGTTCTTATTAAATTGCAAAAAGAAGTTGAAAATATGCACTTATTTCTACTTTTGAAGTAATGAAAAAATTCTTTTTTGGAAGCATTGCTCGTTTTTTTACAGGGTACCTATATATTTTTGCTAAAATTTTTTAGGATTTAAATAAAAGTTATGAGTATCTTTATTTAAAACCTAAAAATTACTTAAATTTTATGAAAGACATAAAAAGCCTCCGATTTGCTGTTTTTACTTAAAGAGTTCTTAATGTTAACGTAATTTATTTTCTTAAATTAAAATAAACAATTCATTAAGGTTATTATAATGAAATTTGAAAAACAACTAGATATAATTTTTGGACTCAAAATAGTTCGCTCAACATTCACAAGATGGCGTTTGTTATTAAAGTAATATTCATACCAAGTTTCAATTTTCTACGAAAACTACTTCTATTTTTACCCTATCGTTTTATGCGATCAAAGAACTGTGAGCCAATCATTGATGTATGGAAAGATTTACTAAGACTTAAAATGATATCATTGTTTTATAATCTTAATAAGTATTACAACAAATTACACTTAAACTCGAAAAACTTTGGAAATTTTTCACCTTTTATAAATGTTGTTTAAAAATTTTGATTTTAATATTCAAGCGATTAAAAAGACTTATTCTTCTACTTCCCAAAAAAGTTTTAAAAGGAAAAATTAACAAAATTAAGGACACATTTATACAGCATAACACAAAATTTTTAAAACTGATTTATAATGTTCTCATAGGTCTTCTGTGAATACTTTCGCTATGTCATTTCTCGAGCCATTTTTCACTGCAGAAGAGTGTAGTGAATAAAAGTTTCAAAAAAATTTATCCCGGAAAATTAATGGAAAGAGAGTAATAAATAACTGCCGAATTAGTACATATTTTAGAAAAAACGCAAGTATTTTCATTTATTAAACACAAAATTTGAGAGGTTTTAAACAAATACTATTTTAAATTTTTAACTTGTCTACTTTCAAGAAGAGTACAATCATATGCTATACAAATTATTTTCCCAGTCTATTATCTTCAAGGTTTTTATCTGTGACAACAATAACAAGTATGTGAAACCATATTAAAGTTAAATTTTGTATTAAAACGTTTACCCTTTAACAAAAAAAAAAAATTGTTTTTTTATAATCGCATATAATACATACAATATAAAAAGACATTCAAATAACGAAAGCAACACCAAAAAACAAAAGCAAAAAAAAGGATGACTGAAAAAAAGAAATTACACAAAACATTTCCGTTTACACTTACACAAAAAAACCAAAGTGGCAATTTGGTGCTTAAGCTGTATATTCTTCTTTAACGTAACAACAACAATAATAATAAAAAAATGCTACTTGCATTCATTGTAAATGTGCATAAGCTTGGTTTGTTGTAAATGATGTAGTAGTGTGAGTAGTAGTTTAAATAAACAACAAGACACAGTGGCATCAAAACGATTTTTTTTTAATAATTCTGTAACTTGTGACGCTTTGGAAATATCTAGATAAAATTTTACATGTTCACACGATATTTTCAAAAAAATTTTGGGGCCCAATTAAGGCCACCAAATTAAAAGCACTAGACAAAAAATGAGGGTAAAATTTGCTTCGACATAAATATCTCTTACACTAGAAAAGATATCATGTAAGCATATTTTTTGTAGGGGTTTATAAGGGGTTGCTTCAAGTCATAAACTACATACAGGAGGTGATCAATTTTGGCGGTCAACACTTTACCCCCGTGACCCACATGTGCTCTTCCAAATCAACTATTAAAAAAACACCTCAGCTCTGACCATGTAAAATTTTATTCAGATATCTCCAACGATTTACAATTTACAAAATTATTTCCAAAAAAAATTACTTTGGAACCACTGTGCAATAGCAACCAAATACAAAAATAATATCTACATAATAATATCTACATACATACATATGAAAACTATGCATGGTTGTTACACAGCTACCTAAAGACATACCCTACATATGAACATGTAAAAATTTTATATGTAAATTGGTAATGGAGACTAAATAAAGGATGTGTGAAGGTTTCTTTAAATTTTTTGTATGCGGTTTTTTATTTTTGCAGTATAAGACAGCTATATAATAGGTGTAATGCAAATTCTATTGTATATGTGGTTGGTGTATATGTTATGCATACACAGATTTTTTTTTCTACATCATTGTTTTCATAGCTTTGAGAGTTGTCGGCTAAGAGCACTAAAAAAGGCAGTTAAGGTAAATTAAGAACAATACAATTGTTTAAAGCCAAAACATTTAAACATGCATATACACATAAACCTACATACACATGAAAGATGTTTATTGTAGATGAATACGAAATACAGAATGATAAGTATACTTGAAAAAAACATTCTAGTAGGAAAATATTTACTTATTTAAGCTAGTTTTAAAATAAATTACTATTTCTTCTCTAACTAGATGTTTATACTTACTTTTTTAATTTTAGAGCATTATCACGTAAACTAAAACCTCATTTAGTTGCCGACACCGTTAAGCAGTATATAAGTCGTGCGCAACGCCCTGCTAAAGGATCTCAACAGCAGCAGCCTAACATGGAGTTTTTACGTGGTGTTTATGCGTTTATGCAAGTGAGTAGATCATCGGTGAGTGTCGCTTATACCATTTTAACAACTGTACTAATCTATATATATATATTTCTTCTACTTTTTTTGTGTTATTGTGTTCCTTGATTGATTTTGGTTGGAAAAAACACATATATTAAATAAAACCTTATTTGAAATTTAACTATACTACTTAACTATATAATAAACTAATAATTTTGGTATTTATTCAAAATTTTATACACTCTTTAAACACATATAATTAAACCTATATAAAAATTTTTCTTAATTAATTGAATACAATTATATTACCTTCAAAATATAAAATCGAATTAATTTTTTGAGTCATATTATGCCCTAACTAAATATTAATAAGCAATTACATAAATTATAAGTCGTCCTTAAAACGTGTATATTTGCTCTTCTTTTTCTATTAACTAAACCACTAATTTTTGTGATATATTTACAAAATATATATATATAAATATATTTACATATAAATATATTTATAAATATTAAAATAAAAATCAAACAGCATCTGATCATTAAGAAATTTTAAATTTTCTAATAAAAATAAATAAATAAATAAATAATTAGAATAAAATACCAAGAGCAAGAATATATAACTTTGGTTATAAATACGGTAAGGAAATACACTCAGGCGATTTGCATAGTTTCAGTCTTCGTCGCTGTTTGAAATTTCAATATTTCGATTTGCGTTGCTATGATTTTGATTCTTTGATAACTGGATGTGAATAATCTACTGATTTATTGGTTTTCTTCAGTTAACTTCTGAAAAGATAATTTTTCACTATAAGTTTGGCAAAATCTAAGTTATAAAGAATTTCATAATTGTTAATAGCAGGTTTTAATATATTAAAGAAAATTTTAATGGAAATTTTAATGTGTTTAGAGAGAAAAACAAAATAGAATTTATATAATTATTTTAATTTTACCACTTTGTAAAAATATACTTAATTTTTATTAAAGAATAACTTTTTTTCTGTTAAAATATTTTTATCCTGGAACCAATTATTAGCAGTTGGAATACATAGAAAATAGAGATTCGATTTGTGTCGTTTAAGTTTGCATCGCAATTCTTCGGTCCTCATATCGGGATCTTAGTGTGTATGAAAGAGTTCTAATATTCTTTAAATTAAATTTTCAATATTGAAAATGAAACAATTGTCTATTTAATGATATATCTCATGCAATAAAATAATATTAGTTCTTGTTAAAGGTCCCCTTTTTAATTAAAATTTTTTTTTTTTAAATTTTAATATTTTATTAAATCTGTTTATTAAAGTTATCACAACTTTTCTATTTTTAAGAGAAATTGAAAAAATGAATACATAAAACAAATAAATTTGCAGTATTGCGTTTTTTTTTTTTTTTGTAATTAGTACTTTTTTTATAAAATTTAATTAAAATTTCTTTCATCTTTTTAAACCAAAGTTATATATATTATTTAAGCTCTTTTCAAAAATATTATAAACAAAACAATAAAATCCTTATACCAAAATAAAAATAATAAAGTCATGCATAATATAAAAAAAAATAAAACTTTTAACAAAACCTGAGCGAGTGAGCGAGCGAACGATTGTAAATTTATTACATTAGGAACAAATAAACTAAAACCATTAAAATCTTTCTCATTAAAAGACGGCGTCAAGCAGAACTTAAAGAAAGAAAAACACATAAACAACATTAAAATCATCGAGCAAAAAATCAACAAAATGAGGCAAGAACAAAAGAAAAAATAGTAACATAAAAATCATCATTTCGTACTAATGCATTTTGTTATAATTTCAACAAACAACTTTTTAAAGCTCTTAATTACAACATACTATTTTTCATATACTTACTATCTATATACTTTTTCTATCTCTCCTCTCCTCAACTCTACTGTCTACTTAAGTCACTCATTAAAAAATATAAATTAATATGCAGACATTAATCATACAAAGTTAACAAAAATACGCAACATTCTTAACGCAAAGTAAAATATAAAAAAAATAAATCATAACAGAAAAATAAGGCAAAAAGCAAATGTAAAAGAATATTTAATTTAATTTGCACAACAACGAAAATAATGTAAGCAATGTGCATAAAGACATTTTTTTTTGTAATTAATAAAAACAGAAAATAATGTAAATTACATTTTTATATTAGGATGGGAAAGGGAAACTGAAAAAGTTTCTGATATTTGTTGTCGCATCTAATATTACCACAACTCATTAATAATCTGTGTATTACGATTTACATTGGTTGGTTGGTTTGTTTTTGGGTCCTTACATTTAAACAAGAAAAGACCACCATTACAAAATTAAAGATTTTTTTCTCTTATTTTGTTTTCTTACCTATGTATTTTTTATTTTATAATTCAAACTCATTGTTTTGGTTCTACGTATTAAAATTTACCAATTTAATTTTTATCATAACAAAATAGTATTTTTCTTTTATTGCTGTAGTACTGTTTAATTTATTATATTAAATAAGTTTTTATCTTTAATTTTTGACAGCAGATTTTTTAACTCCTATTTTATATATAAACAAAAATAAAAAACGTAAGTACATAAATAAGGTACTTGAAATAAAATATTCCGGTTTTCTGTGAATTTTTACTTAAAGCTGTAACTTTTTGGAAATGAAAAATTGACCAGTATATATTTTTCGATGTTGATTTCATAAATCAGTGTTTTCTAAGCTTTTTGTTTCACTCTGCTACAATGAAAAATTACTCGAGAAATGACATAGAGGAAGTTATAGGTCTTTTTGAAGATATCAGTCTTAAAACAACCCTTTTTTATAGATTCCTGTATAATATTTTCTTTTAAAACCTTTTTTATTACGTGGAAGAAACAGTCAAATAAACATTTTAAAAAATTAATATTTTTAATTACAATTTATTATAAATTTTTTAAAAGCCTATACAGACATGCAACAAATTTTAAATGCATTTTTGTTGTCATCATAACATAATTTATTTTTTAAAAAGTGGGCAAAAACAGTAAAACTTATTAGATCTTATTTGAAATGACTTAAACTTTGCATACATTTCTCAGTTTGCCCTAAAAGTATGCACCAAATCAAACACGAAATGAAATAATTTGTTTTAAAATATATGAAAAATCTTTTCATAAAGTTTAAAAAATTATTAGTTTTTTATTGAGTTTTTAAGCGATTATTTTTTATTGTAATCATAACAGAATTTAGTTTTAAAAAAATTAGACACAAACTCTAAAACTTATTAGAATTGATATGGTTTTTTTCCATCATTTCCCATTTTTGTCCCAAAACACGAAATGAAATAATTTGTCCTAAAATACATGAAGGATTTTTTGATATCTTGATCCTTGATAGCTATTTGAGTTATAAACCATTTTAAATATTGATATCGTATTTTATTCTAAACAAAATAGCATTTACAAGTAAGCAAAGCCTTGAAGAAAAAAATCTAAGAAAATTAGGAAGAAAGAAAAAATTAATTTAAAAATGCTAAATAAGTAATTTCTTATTTGATACAATTAGATTTTAATACACTTAAAAATCTACTTTCTTCTTTCTCCTAAATCAATTATAAAATCTAAAATTGACTTAAAATTTAGGAAGTGTAGCAATTATCCTCAAAACAGGTTTATTTTAATATCTTAATATTTAGAATGTGTTTAGAAATTTTTGAAAATTTGTTTGTGATGTATTCTTAGGTTGTTTTATTAGTAAAAATAAAATGTATCATTTCGTAGCAGAGTATGTATATATGAATGCATGCTATGAGCTGATAATTGTATTAAAAATATCATTTCCGAAAAAAAAAATAAATAGCTTCTTTTAATTTTGAGCAATTCCATTTTAAATTTAAAAAATGTTGACATCTTTGAAATTTTTATTAAATCTTTTTAATCCTTTTCAATCGTAAATTGTCTGTTGTCTCTAAAGCAGACTTTGTGGAATATAATTAGACACCAGCAGAATGGAATACGTATTTTCTGTGCCACTACTCACTTCGTCAGCATTCGTGGTGTCTTATCCATTTTGATTTCGTTAAAACCTAAACGTGGTGCTCACCTTGCATTGGACACAATTTTGAGGGACTCAATTAGCAGCTCCAATCGTTGGGGCAAGTAAAGAGACATTGAACCTAATGTCGCAAGCGCTGTTTTTACAGTAATGTCGTAAACCGAAATCCGGCTCGAAGGACCATAAACAAATTTGCGTGGTCTATGCGCCCCTCAATGGAACACAAATTTTAACAAAATATTTTTTATACTCTTCACCACAGGTGTAAAGGGTATAAATAAGTTTGTCATTTCATTTGTAATTTCTACAATATTCTTCTAAGACACCAAAAAGTATATATTTTATGGATCCTGATTGAACGATGTCCGTCTGTCCATTGAAATCACTTTTTAGAAAGCCCCAGTTATCAGATATAGATTGTTATATACACCAAATCAAAGAAAATATTCCTTAGAATAACACTAGCAAAAATCAACAAAATCGGTCTGTTTATAGCCGAGATATCGCCAAAAGACCAAAGAGGCCTCTAAAAACGTATTTGTTTTCGACTTTTCTAAACCTCTTTATAAACTAGCGAATTCGTTTTTGCACAGAAAATTCGGAATCTTTTTTTGGAATGTTTTTGCACAAAAAATTATCCAAATCAGTTCATTAGTAACTGGGATATCGACCAAAACGCAGTTTTGGTATTTGTGAAGCTTCCATGTAAATTTCAGAATTCGTTTTTATACAAATGTGTTGTAAATGTTTTCTAAAATTTCGATTTTTTTAATTAACTATATCGATCCATAAAGAACCGAGTTATAGGCAAAAATGTGAAAAAGAATTATTAAAAATATACACACACAAATATATATATAAAAACATTGCAATAACTTTCAGTGTTGTTGTTTTTTGTATTAGCAAGCAATAGTTGTTTGATTGTATATACATACACATAATCATTTTTTAAGTACGCTTGGAGGACGTTTTTTAGTTGTAAATGGAAGCAGTGTTATTCTTTTTAGTATAAGCATGCATCTACATACAAATATATGTATATAAATTTAGTAGTCATCAGAAACTATCCTTCTTTTTATATTTTAAGGAAGCAACTCTTGCTAAGATAATTTAATTTATATTAACAGTTTTGTAGTTTGGAAAAAAATGTATATTATTTTTGTCAGTATAAATGTGAAAATATAAAAGCAAGGTGGTGCAGAGTATAAAAGATTCGGCATAGCCGAATAAAGCGCTCTAACTTGTTATTAGTTTCTATATGACATATCAAAATACAAGCTTTGATAAATCCTTTACAAAAAAAACATTTTTATATCTTTTCTAAAACAGAAGTTATGGCCATTTAAAAATATATATTAGTCACTTTTAAAGTTGTAGAATTGCCACAATTTTTAAAATAAAAGTGAATTAAATTTAATTTACACGTCAAAAGTTTTTAAATTAAAAATGGAATTACTCTTTTGTAATATATATTTATTGGATCCGAATATTTTAAGCTCTAACAAAACAAGTTTATGGAACTTCTTCTTCAAAATTTTGAACTACATCAATTGAGTATCCAAACAAAGTGATAAAAAATTTTAAAATATAATATCAAGTTTTCATAAAAGATGCCCTAAATGAAATATTATAAAATATTTTATCATATTACTAAAAGTAACAGTTTCCTTTTTAATTAACTAAAACAAAACTGTTTCATTGAAAGCTTTTCCTTACGATTTGTTAACTTTTCATTTGTATGTGTTGGTATTATAAACAAAAACAGACCTTTGAATTCTTTGTTAATTTCTCGTTGCGGTCAAAAAAAATTAACTTAATACCAGATTCGTTTTTTTTTTCTGCTATTTAACTGGGTTTGGTAATGTTGAGTTTAAATTGCCATTTCCTTAACTCCAAGAATCACCTCAAATTCATTAGCATCTTTGATTTGATTTGGGTTTCTTTTTTACTCTTGCTCTTTTTCTTCCTTGTACTCTGTCTAACAAATATTCATAATATAAAACATTAGTTTGAGAAACATATTTTTCATTTACGTATTAAAAAAAAAAAAATATATAGAAAATATTTGTTTAATTTTTCTTACGTATGCTGCTTCGTTTAGCTTTATTAAATTATTTATTTTTCTCCTTTTTCGATTTTCTTTTCCAATTAAATACTTTGAAAAAAGCGTTCTTTCACTTGAATAAATATTTTTTTTTTATTACCGCCGCCTTTTTTTTTACTCTTCTGAAACTTGGCTCAGGAAATGAATTTGTGTTAATAGAGTATTTGGCTATATAAGCAAAAGCTGTGTCTTAAATGTGACAAAATAAAAAAGTAGAGAAATGCAAGAAAAAAATCAGAAAAATAACAAAACAACAAGATAAATAATGAAAGTGTTAATTTAGAAATGAATAAGTACTACGTGTTTAATTTCCTAGAGCGTTTTTTGTTCCGTTTCCTATTGTGTTTTCTTTATTTCTCGTATTTCAGTTTTTCTTAATAATGTATATATTTGTTGATCTTGATTTCTTTTAATAATACATCCTAGGTTCTTTTTCTGTTCTTCGGCGTTTATTTCTGTGATTTATATTACATTTTTTCTTTTGCTTTTGGGGTATTCCTCATTTTCATTTTTACACTTTTTTATTTATATTTATGTGTATTTTATGTGTTCTATTATTGTTTTTAATTAATGTTAACATTTATTTGTGTTTATTATACTTTTTGTATAAGGGTTCTTTTCGTTTTAAGATTTATCATTTGTGTTATAATTTTTAAGCCACAATTGTTATTAAAATTTGTTTTCTTATTTTGTTTTGTGTTTTCTTGAAATATTTATTGTTAAATGCTTTAAGGTAAAAATTTTTAAATAAATGTGTACTAAAAAGATGTAAATGTGAAAAAGGACTCATCGAAAGTTGTTTGCTTAAAGTAGTAATAACAACATTTAAAAATTGATTATAAAATACTGCCTTACTATACTAAGTAAATTATTAACTTTTTTTATAAAACAAATACTTCAAAAGGTATTTTCTACGTTAAATATATTTTATTTAAAAAAAAGGAGTTATCTAGTTGTTGCTGACTGCACATAAATTGATTATGACTTTATCTAAAGAAGTATAAATATTTCCTTATATGTTTTATTTAGCAAATAAATACTTCTGAAATTAATTTTCAATTTACCAAACTAAAAAGATTTATATAAATATTTTTCTATGTAAAATTATTTTAATTCAATATAATTCGAATACAAAAACTTAAATTCTAATTTTAAAAATAAAACAACATATTAAGGGATTACATGAAGCATAAGTTATATTTTTAACAACAAAAATACATAAAACAAAAAATATGAACTAAATAAACGCACCAGTGTACTATAATAATATTCTTCATGAATTATGTATGAAAAAGATAAAAAACATTTTACAAAATATAATTCACAAATTTAATTTTTAAATAATTTCAAGTTTATTATTCTCTTACTTCGTAACACCCTACTTTTGTTTTTATTTAAACTAATAACAACTACAGCAGCAAAGTGTATGTATTTTTACAAAAACACCTATATTTAAAATAACAACTTTTTTTTTCTAAGAAAGTTTAATATTATCAACGTACATAAAAATATGTATATAACAGGCACTTTTTCTGTGAAAATAAAATAAAGAAAATTAAAAGATGAATATTTAATGATTAAGGAACTTAAGATTTTAACACATATACCAAAATACACACAACTTATACAATATATAAATACTCACATACACAACACAACTATAAATATACATACAAATATTGTACGCAATATTAATAAGCCTGACCCCGATTCCTCGATAACTAACTTTTACTTACTACATTTATAAATGTACATACATTTACATACAATAATACACACACAAGTCACTTGTAGCAACACAAACATAAAATGTGTAATAATGTTTTAAACATGGAATTTGCAGTAATGTTATCACACAACTTCTATTTGCTCTCGATCTCTATTTCTTTATTCTTTATAAACAAACATACACTCACTGAAATAAATACATAAGGGAGTGCGTATGTGGTGTGTGTAGGTATAGTTGCGTTGCCCAATATTTTTTTTTACCTTCCTCTGCCTTTAACAAATTAATATTTCAGCTGACTAGGGAAGGTCTCCTAAGGTGTTGATATAATTGAAATAGATTTTTCTGCGAAGATCTAATTAACACTTCTTATTTTTTTTTTTTTTTTGTCTTTTTTTTCATAAATAGGTAATAAAGCATACTCTATTAACTGTAAAATAAAATGCATTCAATTTGACTTTTTTCGCACTTAGACTTTCCTAAAAATTTCATGCATTAAACATTTCAGTGGATTTTAATTTATTATATTAATATAAATATTAATTTTTATACCAAAATTTACTGTCTTAGTCTTGTGGGTCATATTTGGCTGCATTTTATTGCTTCTGATTTTTCTAAAATTCAGTTTTGTTAGAATTGAAAAAATCCACTTCAGGATACCTTCCTTACTACAAACAAATACCACATTTTATTAAAACAAATACTAAATAAATGGAAAATCCAAAATACACAACAAAAATTTAATGCAAGAAATTTTCTCTTAAAAAATCTTTTTTCTGGGATACTGAATAAAAACTAAAACTAACCAAAAACCGTAAATAAAATCAACGAAAAAAAATCAAAACTAATAAAGGTAAAGGACTGTCAGCATCAAGGATATGAAAATGAAACTACCATACAATTTCAACCAGAACAACAACAACAAACATTAGCAATAACAACAACGCATTCTGCTATCGCAACAACAATAACAGAAACTACTGCTACTACTTCGACTATAACAAAAACAACAAGACATTTTAATGACAAAGACAACGCCGCATTGCAAGAAGAACTAAAACAAAGATTTGCCAATAAAATAACTTTAAAAAGTATAAAAGAAAAACAACAGGAAATGAAAAATCAGCAGCAACAACACCAGCAAAAAAATAATCAAATTGAATATAAAAGGCAACATCAACAACAATAACATAACGTTTTACTAAAAGAAGATGCAACATACACAACAAAAGAGAAAACATGATTAAATGATAAAGAGTTAAATATTAACTAAAATAATAAAACATACATATAAATATACATAAATATATTATCAAATCAAATACATACATATAATGTGATCATTATTATAAGAAAGCAATAACTCTATATAACTGTCGTATAGTATATATACATACAATACTATATAAAATATATATATATATATATATATATGTATATAAAAAAAATCAAAATTAACCAAAATCAAACACGTATTTGATGCAAAAGAAGAAAACTCAATCTATTTATATAAATAAAAACAATAATATTCTTTACAACATAAAACAGAGTGAGATCTATTAATTTAAATAAAAATATATAAAGTAACTATTGAGTTGCATTCAACACAGCTGGTTTCCTGCAAGTAAACCTTTAAAGAAAAATAAAAACTCTCTTTGCTATATAAATATCTACACTCCCTCTACTGTACAGCAGAAGAACACTTTTCAAATATAAAGTGTCTTAATTAGAGAATAAACACCAACAAAACCTACATATATATATATGTATATATGTAGATATATATATATATTTAACCAAAATATAACTACTTCTACTACTACTTTATATGTATAGATATTTGTGTACAAAACTTTAAATACATTTTTTGCTTTACATTATTGTATATATACACAAAAAAAATATAAGAGAATTAAGAAATACTCCAAAAATATAACTAAGGAACAAAGTAAAAAATAAAATCCATCACATAAATATATATATAGATCGATATATATTTATAAAAATTTCAGTCAGCCGTGCCTTTTTACAATATTATCGTGCTTTTTGTATATTTTGTAAATCATCAGTGTTGTCGTCGCCGTCGTCATTATTGTCGCCATCATCAACTTCGTCGTCGCCGTTATTCTGTATATATAATTATAATAATCTGTAATATTAATCTCAGTGAACATCAAAGTGGTTTCGTCTGTTACATAACACTAAACCACAAAACGATTTTCGTACGCATAGTAAAAAAAGATGGTAATTAATATTTTCAAAATTTTCTTTCTATCTTACTTAATTACTTATTATTTTTTTATTTTGTTTTAAAAAATATTTCAAATTTATTTATCTTGTAAGAATAAACATATAATTAGCAGATATTATTTTAAATTATTTAAAGTAAATTTATTAAAAGAATTTTATTTTTCAAACTATTTTACATTTTTTTTTTTTTTTTTTTTTAATATGGCTACAAATTAAAAACATTTAATATGAATTTTAATTATGTAACAACTTATTAAAAATTATGGGTTTTTAATTTCTTATTTGAATACCAAAAACCGTTTAATGAAAGATAAATGAATATTTGTTTAAAATCTATACAAAATAATGCTTTAAACTATGATTTAGTTCAAGAGGTTTCAGTTTAACAACTTTAATGGCTTTGATATAAATGCAATACATGTTTGCTCATCATTTTAGAAAGATGACATTTGAAATTACTCTTAATTTATTATTGAATACACAGGTTGAAAAAGTAAAAACTTGTTTCTGTAGCACAGGATTTCTCACAGAATTTGGATACACTTCATCGTGGAGTTCTAAGCCTATATACATTTAAATTACTTCTTTTAGTTGTCTGTAGTTTTCAAAATAAATCGTTATGTAGAAAATTAATGATTTTTCTACTTTTAATCAAAAAATTCGAATGTAAATTATCTGCAAGTTTTACTTACATAATTTTTTAATATGTTTTAAAGATATTTAAAAAAAATTATAAAAAAACAAATTTTCTACAAAATTTCAAAAATTTACTTTTCAAAAAATCGACAAAAATTTAAAACCAACATTATTATCTTTTCATTTAAAATACAAGAAAAAAACAATGAAAATATTTACATTTATATTTTTTAAAGCTTTTGATTAAATAGTAAAAACGTAATTTTTTGTATTTTTTGTTTGTTAGGATTACTTAAAAAAAACTTAAATTTTGTTAAATTTGATTTTTTCCACATAAATTTTTTAATATCTTCGAAACTATTGAGCACGTAATAAAATGATGTAAAAATTACTCTAATGTAATCTTGATTAGAATTTTTTGGCATTTTATTAAGCCAAATCTGACAATTGATTATAGACATATGTAGAGTAGAGTCAGTTTTACCCTATATTATTTTTATTATTATTATTTCATCAATTAGTTGATAAAATTAATTTCCCTTAAAAGATCTTTGAGATTAATTGATACATTTTGGAAACGCCAATCAATATCAGGTGTATCAATTTAGATTAGTTTTCTCTATATAATCTAGCATTTAATTAATTTGGGTTTACCTGTTTGTTACAAATATAAGAATTAAATAATTATTCATTTTAATAAGTTTATACAATTTAGATAAACTTATGAAAACATGTCTATTATTAAAAAATTTCTCTGCAAAACTATTTACTGTATCGATAAGATTACTCAGTTCTTAAGAGTTTTTTGGTATTCAATTTTTTATTTATTTTTATTTTGTAACAGAATTTGATTTAATATATTATTCACTCTATATCCTTCTCTAAAAAAAAAAAAAAAAAAAAAAAAACTTCTTAAGTTATTGAATTTTTTGTTCTTATGTTCTTCTTTAACAACAGCAAATTATTTTCTTTTATGAAATGAATTGTTTGAAACAACAGCACCTACTGTGGGGATGCAAATAAAATATACCAGCAACGAAACGAAAATCGATATTTTATTAATGAAACTGAACAAAAACTTAAAAACGTTCGCTTCGCCTCTAAAATGAGAAAATAAAACTGAATTAAAAAAGAAAAACTAGTAATAAAAAAATTTCATTTGCTCGGATGCTGCTAAAATATGCTGTCTAAATTAAAGAAATAATATAAAAATAATCAAAGATTTAATCATTAAAAAAGCTACTTTAAAAAAAAAACCTAATTAAATTTGAAATACAAATAAGTTTTACACAATTACTTTTGTAAAAAAATATAGTAAAGGTGGGTGGTATATTCTTATTATTTTATAACTGCATATAACAACAAGGAAGTTGTCTATTTTAAAATTAACAAAAGGAGTTACAGAAATATATTTAAAAACAAAATTTATTTAAAACATATCTCAACATGTCTTCTTTGAACAATCAATAACGATGACTATTTTTTTGTTGTTTTTTTTAGTAAAAAAATTAAATTAAAATTTCCAAAACAGCTCTATTGCCGCGTATATGTATGTCTGTTTTTTGACAAAAAAAAAATATAAAAATTAACTATAAAAATTGAAAACAGATTATTTTTGACAGTTTTTTTAAGTACCAAGGATTAGTTACAATAATTTATATTGTGTTTCGAAAAAAGTACACACCAGCAGCAGCAAATTTGCAATATATTTTGCACTTAAATATTTTTTGTATTTTATTCGAATAATCATCAATAATCTATTAATATGTTGTTGTAATATTACAAAAATACTATAATTACTAATACTACTATTAACTACTTACTACTACATATGCGCCTATTATAATATAATCTAACCTATTATCTACAATAATCTAAACTAAAATATTGTACTACATACTTACATATATAAATATATAAATAATTATCTGTATGTGTGTGTGTTCATATGTAATAATCGTATGTGGTAATAATTACATATTATATGAAGAAAAAAATCAAAATCAAAACTAAAAATATTATTACTTCAAATTATTAAATTAAGATTTAGTATATTTGTGCACGTAAATTGCAGTCTAAATATTTTTTAATATTATTGGTTTGGAAAAAAGAATTTTATTTGTCTTTTTAATTTATGTTTTTCGTCTTACTTTCGATTTTTTCTTTGTTTTTTTTTTATTTTAATTTTTCGTATGTAGTTAAAAGAAGTAAATATTTGCAAAAAAAATTATTCTATGATCATCCTGTAATAATCGATATTGTAAAGAATTGTGTGTGCATGTCTGCTGTAATCGTCTACGTGACTTCTATATAGGAAGTTTTGTTTGTCATTTATATCAAAATAAATTTATTTGTATAAGTATTACTAAAGTTTTCAGATTTATAACAATTTATACATTAAATGTGATGAATAAGAAAGGACCAACTAAATTTGAAATGTGTTATCTTGTCCAAAAAATAAATATATAATCATTCAAATGCGAATAATCTAACTTTATAAGGATTTCAAGAAATTCGTATCTGCGAAAAATAAGCAAAGTCTGGTGTATATTGTAAGGTAAATGTTTTCCTGTACAATATATTTAAGAATTAAATAAATTCTGCAGTATGTTACAAAGTCGTCCAGATTCCAGAGTTTAAAACTCTTTTATTATATAATAAATTTATTTAATACTTTGAGACAGTCTTGGGTACACTGCCAAAAAAATGAATTGCTGAATATTTCTATTAGTTCTATAGTTTTGTATTGCTATTAAATTCAAAAGAATAATTATGTGTTATTGTTGCCTTTTTAATTAAGGAGGAAGATCTTTTTAGTTTCACTTCTTAACTCTGCTCGATATATTGATAATTAACACATGTTTATATATGGCCTTCAGAAAGTTTATTTTAACAGATAGAAGAACTGGTAGATTACCTCAACTATTGCGATACAGAATGTGAGATTCTAAATGAATATTGTAAAAAAATAAATGGAATAACTGCAAAAGTAATAGGAATTATATTTTAGCTTAAAATTAATTGGGCCTTTATAATCTATATCACATTAAATTTTGTAATAATAAGATATTTTTTTTTTAGAAACATTTTCAAAAGTTTGAAAATTATATGGAAAATACTGTTTAGTTCTTTTTATCCAAAAACATTTTTTAAGAATAATGCAAAATTTGTTCTTAAAAAAAATAAATATTACAATTTAAAAAATCTCCAAGTCTTATAATAAGGATGATCATGAAAACAGAAAATAAATTCCTTGTCGTCACCCAAAACAAAATAAAAAATATTTCTTACAGGTATGTATATACATTATAATTATAAAATGTGTGAACAAATGACAAATTATTACTACAAGCTAAAAATACAAATATATTTTTTTATATATATATAACCGAATTATTTACCAAAAACAAAAGTATAAATAATAAAAGATAACAAGAAGTAGTTGTCGTTGTTGATGTTGTTTAATAAATGTGCAATAATCCTTTATTTAAAAAATAAAAAATAATCTCCAATAAATATTTATATATATATATATATATATATATATATATATATATATATATTTGTAAACTTATATACTATATATATAAACAGAATTTATATTCAAAGCCAATTTAACAAGCAGAAAGTGTTGTGTAAACTTTTTGTATATTTTGTGTTTGTTTTTTGAACAAAAAAATATAGAAATTTTATAAAAATTTTTAAAACAAATTAAACGGACAGCATATATGTTGGCAATCGAGCAACTGTTTTTTTTTTTTTTTTTTTTTTTCTTTTAATACAAAACTTTAAAAGAATATTTTGTATCTTTTTTCTTAAAACTGTACAAAAATCTAATATATTTTTCGATTGAAATTTCGATAATTTTTTTAACCAAAATGCTCTAATACAAAATATTATAAAAAATACTTTTTTTTTAATTTTCAATTAATTTATTTTATGTTTATATTTTTAATTTGCATTATAACAAACAAAAAAACAGCTATACTAACCAGCAGCAAAAACTAAAAATTATATATATTAAAACTAACTATTTAAACACGTAAACACAATTTAATCCGTTTACAAAATATTTATAAATAAAACAAATACAATAACAATTACATTTAAAACTAAATATTAGAAAACTATAACATAGAAATAAAAATACTCGTTTTGTGTACTAACTAACATTTAAACAATCAAATTTATTTAGTAACTTTAAACAATACACGTAAATACTATATTTATCCTTTAATCAAAAATATTACATAAATTCCCACAACTATTGCTAACACTAAAATAATACCTATAAATACTTTAAACTCTACTATACTTACTATACTCACTATATAAATAAAAAATATATTTGCTATTTACTAACAAACCTACTAATACTCGTACTTATAAAAATATACTCATTTTTATTTTCTTTTTTTAATTTTTTGTCAATTTGTATTATAATATTTTTAATTTTATTTGATAATTTTTTTGCTAAAAATTATTTTTTTTTTTTAATTCTATGGTATAGTTTGTATCAATTTTTTTTGTGTCTTTTAAATACTAAATTTGTTTTATATATGTTGAATATGTAAATGTGTGAAAATATTGGGTGAGTGTTAATATTTTATTATTATTATGTATTTATTATTTTTCTTTTTTTTATTTTTCTTTAATTGACTTATTTTAATAATCAATAAACTCTTAACTCTGTCTATTACTACTATATATATCAATATTTTTTGCTATAACTACACTATAATCTGGTAATAACTATTTTTATATACATATATTATAATCCTGTACATGATAATTATATATTTATATGTTGTAATTATTATATATAGCAAGTGTATGTGCACTTTATGGCATTGTTGTATAATCTCAATATATTAAGATGAGTCTTGTGTAATCTTGATTGGCTTTTTTGTAAGTTGCTACTCGTATTGTTAATAACAATTGTTATTTTCATTTTCTTCTGTCTAGTAAACACAAAAACACTATGGTGAAATACAACATAAATATTTATAATTTAATTCTCTATAATAATGATAGGAAGTTTTTTTGTCAGTATGGAACGACAGTGAAAATAATACACAAAATATTAAAAAAAAATGTAGAATACAATTTCTGTATCAAGAGGATCTTAAGGGAAGCAAGTATGGCCACTGACCATTATCCAGATGAAAATTGTATATACAACAAATTATGTTAACTGCAGTTACGACGGATACCTATATTTTCTGTTTTCTTCTCTATAACAAATAAACCTTACCAAAGAGAAATATTTAAGCCAAATTTCATATCCCTACGTGATCCCATCCGAATCATATCATTTTTTTCAACAAGCGGACGGATATAGCTAGATCGCCCTAAAATTTTACGAGGACCCATAATATATATACCTTATGGAGTTTAGATGAATATTTCAATATGTAACAAACGGAATGTTACCATATTTTCGATGTCAGGTACAAAAAATTGCAACCTGTGTGTCAAAATTAGTTTATATATAGTTCGAAATTAAAAAAAAATTTTATAGTACTATACTCAGCTGTGACGAATGGTACTATTTTAGTAAATATAGAAACTTTAAAAAGGGAATATTTAAACAAAGCGGACCATTTTTATATAAGTTTCTTGCTAAAATCGTTAAATTCTTTGAATTTTAAAGTTATATGAAGTAGTTCAAGTAACGTAGTCTGTATGACTGTCTGTCTGCGAGAGCTACATTTTACCAAATACTCTCAATATATTCAATTAAGTTCTAATTAAAAATCATCAAAATCGGTTCACTAAACTGCTAAGATAAAAAATTGAATAATTTTATTTGATGATATTTTTTCAAATTTGTCAAAAAAAACTTAATTTCAATATTATTCTGACTTTATTTCACTACTAACTAAGAGTAGAACATCTGCTGGGACTTAATATTTACCTAGTAATTGTTAAATATATTATAAAATATAATATATTTAAAATTTATTGTTAATTGGTTTATAGTTTTTTGTTGAATTTTTCATACAGTTTTTTATAGAATTTTTGCATGTTCGGCTTAAATTCATTGAATAATTGTAGAAGAATACAGTGTAAAAGTTTTATTGGATACTCGGCAGAACCGAATGCATTTTCTGGTCCCCCATGACCTTCATCAACACTCTTCAGCATTCCACAATTCAAATATATGATGTTTACAGAGAACACCGCGGTGGGACGCTGAAGAGTGCTGATGAAGGTCATGACGAACCAGAAAATGCATTCCATTCTGCCGAGTGTCCAATAAAATTTTTACACTGTATTCTTCTACAATTCTTAAATAAACTTAAACCGAAAATGCAAAAGTTCGTTAAAATAAGTTTCAAAGAAATCGGTTAGATTAAATATATTCAAATGAAATATAAAATAAATACTGCATTTTTTATATAAACTCTTTTTCAAGGAAATTACTGAATGAATACTTTTTATAAACACATTAAATAAATAATATAAACTCTTAATACCCAAAACTATAATAAAAATTATACACACTTAAAAACTAATCACACTTAATTACACTTTTTAAAAATGCAAATGTTAAAAGTTTACGAAATAAAAATATAAAAAGAGGTTAAATAACGTGTAAAGCTTATTTACAATAAATATTTAAATTTTCTTCTTATAAATGCTTCTAAAATTTTTATTTTTCAAACATAATTTTTCTTGCGAGAAAAAAATGCATCGACGTTCTTCTAATTTGTTTGAAAATAAATTTATAACCCTTATCTCCCCAACTTATGTCCTGAGTTTTTTCAGTTTGTAAATTTGTAAATAAAGTAGACGTTGTGTAAATTTTGAATACGAATATATTTTCGGTTAATTTTAACTAATTTATAATTTTTTATAGTTAAAAATATTTTAGTTTTCGATTTATTTCCTATATCTTTTTTTTTTTTTTAATTTGTATAATAATTTTGCTTTTTGCATTGTATTGTATTTGTACGTAATGTAAAGTGTTTAAACTGCTGCTTAAATTCCTTCCTTAAATAAATATCTGCCATTATCAACTAATTAATACTTATTTTACTAAATATTCTCCCAAAAATCCATAGCTTTGCTTTTATATAGTTATAATGTAATGATAATAATATACCTTTTAATATTTATTTATGATTTGAGTTCATAAATCAAAAGATTCTTTTTGTTGTGTTTATTCATCTAAAAATTATAAAAAAATAAGTAAAAAAAATTGAGTAAATAAGAAACAAGTTAAACCAAATTAACGTCATCCCCCAAGTAACTGTTGGTATTAATTGATAATTTTTGTTTATTTCCTTTTATTTAATTTAATTCTCTTAAGTTTATCTGAGGGAGTTTAGCTATATTATGTTTAAGTTATTAAGTAATAAATTTTATAAAACTTTTGGACAATTTCTTTGTTAAAACTATTTTATTATCACAGCCAACATCATCACATTTAACAAACGTTACGTACTATTATATTGAGCACTTTCAGGAAACTTTGCTTTTCAAAAGGTTTATCCACTAGCAAAATGTATTTTATATACAAATTGTTCTCTTTTAATATTTCTGAAACTTTATAAATTTTCTCATTAAAAATATGCTTTTAATTCCAAATTTTAATGCATTTTTTTATAGTCAAAAAAGATGAAGACACCCTTCTTTTCAAAAACTTAGTTGCCTTAGAAACTTTTTTCCCAAAAAGACAAAACGTTTCAATAATAATAATAATAATTACAGTTTTCCATAGCAATTACATTTAGGTAGCTTTATATATGAAATATTATTTTCAACTTAGAATCTATTCTTATGTGATATAGGGTTTCAAAGTGTTAGTAAAAAATATTAATTTTATCATAAAATAATAACAACATACTAAACAGGCCAAACTAGTGACTAAATGCCTCATTTTGTAAAACGAAAATAAAATTCGTTTTACAAAATTAAACTCTTTACTTTATTTTTTATTTATTTGATTTTTTTTTATTTTTTATTTTTTTTTTTTTTTTTTTTTTTTTGAGCTTAATAATTATCAAATTAAGTCGTTGGTTCAAAATTCTAAATTATATACGTATAAAAAAAAAGTCTCAACAACCAATTCATAATTATTATAATATTGATAAATTTACTTACTATTAATAATAAACAAAAAAAACTAAAATAAAACATTAATGTAAAACTTATGTTGTTGGTTCCTTAAACTAATTTAGTTGTGCTATAGTAAATTCTTAGAAACGAATTTTGGTATACAACCCTGCATTATTCAAAAGTTTTAGTAAGGGACGGTTCACAATTATTTTTTAATTTATATTTTTTCTTCTTTTTTATAAAGTTTTTAGTTATTATATCAGGAATGAAATTAAAAGGATATGGTTGACTTAGGGGTAAGCATTCATTAATAAGAAACAATAATAAAAAAAAATATTAAAAGTACACCTTTAAATTTTCAATTTTAAATTATTTTTATTTGTCTGCCAATAATTAGTTGTTGTTCTTTCAAATTTACGAATATAAACAGTAGCTTAAATGAAATCTTTATAAATTATTACTGTCATTTGATTCCCAACCAGAACATATAGTTCACATGTCTCGCCACTTTACATTTTGGTTTATTTTTTACCTCCTTTTTCTACTTATACAGTTTACTCTTTCGATCTGTCCGTATATATATTTAGGTCTCCTACTATAAATTTGCAAGTATGATTCTTATGTCATGTTTCTCTGAATACGTAGTATTTCCTAACAATTATAAAAATTCACAAATAAATACGTAAACATATTATTTTTGCGACATTATATTATTAACCTACTTTTTATCTTGCTTATCACAAATAAAAAAGACAAATAATAGATATATACTACATGATTTGTTACTTAACATATTTATATACAACAGAAGAAAATCTTATTTTTTAACTATTTTCATATACATATACATACATCCAAATGTATATTTGATGTCTGTGTACCCAGCAAACCAAAAGTTTGATTTAAAAGTTTAGAGTGATTTGTAATCAAATTTTTCTCAAATATAAACATAGAAGAATGATTTGATTATAATTTGAAAATAATAGCATTCTGAACAGAAAGGGTAATTTTTTTCTCAAATTTTCTTTAAGATTCGAAGTAAGGTTAGAGTTTATATTTGATATCGAGGAATAAAGACATAATTTGAAATATGATGACTTCGTGTTTAGTGGTTAAATTTAAAAGGATGGAGAAGGGTAGTGGTACTAGTATTTAATGACTTATGAGATAGAATATCACATAAAAAATTACGAAAAAAAGTTCCTGTTTCTTGTACTTACAGAAAAAAATTAGAAAACTTCAAAATTATAGCTTTGCCATTAAGGATAATACAAATCTACCTACCTGATTGTGTAAAGTTGTTTGATGATTTAATTACTTATTTAACATCAATTTCATAAAAAATCGTGGAAAAATCAGTTTTTTTAACATGTCCTCCGATTTATCTTCCAATTATTCAGGCATTTATGCTATAGAGAAAGGTGTATACTATATTTTTTTTTTTTTTTTTTTTGTCTAAATTTCGAAAATTTTCGATTTTATTCACGATTTTTGTTCAAGTAAAATTTTCAAAAATATACGAATTATCTAGTTTAAATAAGTTTTAATTGAGGAACCAAAAATGTGCCCCAAAAATGATCTTTAGTTCGAAAAATATGCTTTTAAAATTTAAAATAAGCTTTTGAAATACTAGTTTTTCTGATTAAATTTTAAACCAACTACTTTTCCTTGCCAAAAATTTATTGATTTTGAAGAGCAATTGCTAAAAAAATATTTTTTTAGAAATATTTACTATACTAAAAAATGACTAAACAGTGCAACTTCAATGAAATGAAAAGCACTAAGAAGACGATTAGTTCTCCTGTAACATCATAATTAAAAAAATAATACATTTAAAAAACTGCATTTTTCAAAAGATTCTCCCACTTTGATTTTCATTTTTTCTTTCATCTAAAATAGTAATTTCTTACTTTAACAATTCAGTTTAGATTTTTCTCTGATGAAATATTAACTCTTTATAATAATATTTAAGAAAAAATGCCAACACCTTTTTCCATACTTTTTTCTTCCAATATTTGTAAATAATGCGCTAAGAGTGTACATACGTAAATGTCAAATTTAATTGATGTCTAAATTCGTAATTTTTCAAATGCATTTTTTGTAAAATTTTTTCAACATTAAAGGTCATCATGAAAACACGGTAAACCCTCGCAAACCACGCAATGTGCGCGACTATTCACTCTCGTAAACTTGCGCTGTTTAATTGTGCATTTATAAATCAGCTGTATTTTGTTTATATTTAAAAGTTATTAATAACTGCAATGTAAAAAATTATAGTGACGTTAATTAAAATAAAACCATTGCAAGTGTCTTTGATTTGAATAAAAATGTTTCAATTATTTACAATGATTTCTTATTTTCTTATCCTTAATATTGCACAATATTTGAAAAGGGGGTTCATGAAACTTGTCGCGCAAATATACACAATTTCACAAACAGGAAGCTTAAGCGTTTAAGTGAGTATCTTTATTTTATGTATTAAAATTTTAAAGTTTTATTAATTATTCATATAATTTCATATTGGTATACGTTTTCTTTTTTTAATTATTAAAAAAAAAACTATGTTTTATGTTCAAAAAATTAAATATTTAAAATCGTTCTTAAAAATGCCTTAAAAGATGCATTTGCAGTATATGTGCATTTTTTTACAAAAATATTTACTTTTTTTAATTATGATTTTAATCCTTTATGATTTAATATCCTTTATAATTTTACTGAAATCAATGAAATTAGACTTTAACATTCAAAAGACATGAATGATTAAAATTACACACATGGTGAAAAATATATTTCCATTTTTTACAAAGCTCAAATCGTGAATTTCAAAAACCTAAAATAACGTTAGATTGAAATCAGAAAGTTATTTCTGATTTTTTGAGCCTGACAAATCATTGTGTACCATCTGTACTGCAGGGTGTACCAAATACAGACTTAATGAAGCGTATGTTCTGTTTGACTAACAAGTCTAACGAATAGTTTATAACTATGCATGTATTTGCAATGTACATGCATAGTATAAAAAAAATCTAAAAAAACGAACGAAAGTAACATGTAATATTTAATATTCTCTCTTAAACTTTTTGTTTCCATTTAATTTTTTCTTTGACTTATTCATCTTTAGTTTTATTTTTATACATTATTCCATTTTATTACCAAAAACAAAGCAAAATTTTTGCTAGAGAAAGAATCTCAAAAAATATAACAAACGACTAACAAAGGAAGAAAAACTTCTTTAATAATGTTTATGTTACAAGCTTATTGCCTCATAACATGTAACAATATAAAATATTATCATAACTATTACAAAGGCTACATACACAAAGTACTAGCTGTACTAAATACTTACTGTTACTAAATATTGAAACTAGAACTACTCCTACAGGCACACACTAAGTCTAATAGTAGTACGTACTGATGACGATGATGATGATGTTGGTAATCACAAACATAAAGTTAATGACAATGACTAATAAAATAAAAAATATTTATTTACATGCAGGTAATTAGTTAAGGGCTTTAAAAAACTAAAGACAAAAGAATTACAGTCTTCTAGGGCTTTTCTATATTTTATTTAAAAAAAAAAAGTAATTAAAATCTTCTATATTTTTATTTTTCTCATTTGTAAATACAATTTTTTATTAGTTTTTTTTTAATATATATCTTTTCTCCATATCTTTCACTGCTAAAATAAAATCACCTGTATAATTTTATAAAAATCTTTTTTTTACCATATTTCAAAGCGATTTCCCATCAAATTTAAATTCTGAGATTTCCCACTTTTAGCACCAAAACAAACAAAAGTTCTTTTAAATCTCAATTATCATTAAGAAATCAAATATCATATGATATAACCTTATAAAAACGAATGAAAATTTAAGAAGTTACTAATTTCAATGCATTTGCAAAAAAAAAAAAAGAAAAACAACACGCGTACTCTCATCAACATTTCATCATCTTCACAACAACTACAAATCTAATAATGTTCATTTTACCACCAGCTGATCTGAAAAATACCAAATTAATCAATAACACTCTCTCACTCTCTCTCTCTCTCAATATTATTAACACCACAAAAACAACAAGAACAACTATTAACAATAACAAGAAAAGAGAGTTTTGAAATCTAACATATCATCACAAGACATCAATAGTGATCTTTTAAATTCATCTCATCTCAATGGAATTATAAAACAAAGAAAATTACAGAAATAAATACAACGTCAAATTAAAATACGTAATATATAAATAATATAAAAACAAAAAAAATGCAAAACAAAAAAATTTTAAAAATTAAAATAATTTTGTATTAAAATGGATTGGCAAACAACAACATGCTTAATTACTATGATTGTTGCACAAATTTTGGCAGTATTGAATACAATTACAAAAACTCCTATCACATTATTCATTATAAAAGCTTATAACGAAATAGTAGCTATAAAAAGGAAAATATATCATTCACACATTTTAATAGACAATATATAATATTTTTACATTTGTAACATATGGCGTTCATGTACCAAACATGTTATGATATATCACTTCAGTGATATTTTTTTTTTTTTTTTTGTAAAATGATTTGAACTTTTAGAAAATTTTCAAAATTTTGATAACTTGTTTTATATAAGTAGCACACAGAGGAAAAAATTAAGTTGCAAAATCAAAAACGGTTGTGATCACATTGATACCTTACTGTGTCGTTTTTTTTTTTTTTTTTTTTTGTCACCATTCATTTACAACTTTTAAGCACACAGAATACATATTGTTATTTAATAATTTAATATTGACATGATGTCAAATTGATATTAAAGCGGTACCCACAACACTGGTCGACAAAACAGATCTTCCTTTAAACAAAAATAGATGGACTATATCATCATCTAAAATGCAAAAGGCCGTAAATGCTCAAAAATCGAATGTTGGTTTTTTTTACTGGATTATAATCTACTAACTCAAACTACATCTACACAAAAAAATTCACATTCATATCTTTGAAAATTATAACAATGTTAATCAAAATTAAAAGGCTGTAACATCAATTTCATAAACGAAACTGCGTAAAACTTGTTCCATTTAAGAAAAATTTAATTTGAAGGGTGTTTTATGCTTTATGTAATTTTTCTTTAAGTGAACGAGTAAAAAATTGTACTTAATTGCTTAATTTTAAAGAAAAACATTAAAAATTGGTTACGGCTTTTTGCATTTTCATAATGTTTTTTGATCTGCTGATAAATATTAAAAAGTGTGGTTATGGCCTTTCGGAATTTGACGTGCTAAACAAGAATCTATTTTCATTATTTTTTTCTATCACATACTGTCATTCCAGTATTTACCCAGCAAAAGCTTTGCTTTCCTGGTAATCTAGCAGGTATAATTGGAAACAAAACTAAACTACTTATTTTTGGTATGAATCTAGTTATTTTTGTTCCACTTGTCCAAAAATTCATGTAGTTCTTTTTATACCCTAGGGGTACTCAAAAATATGTACCGAAAGCAAAATAAAAATAAAAAAAAAAAATGTTGCCGTATGTGACATTTGAACTGGACACAAATTAACCATTCGTTTTTAATGACTAAAGTGTTATTCAGTACACCATCTCGTACTTAATTTTCTAAGTGACAAAAACTTGTTTGTATAAATATAAATATAGACATTTTGTTATAAAAATCTAACAGCATCAGAATGGGGTTGAACCAACAAATTTCTAGTTGCTAATATTAATATTAGATTGTAATATTACTGTGCTATTATACTATTGAGTACTGATTTATGTAATATAGAGTAGGTATATAATAATGCCGCGTGATTACCAATAAACTACTTTAATAAGTAGTTTCCATTACCGAGGACCAAAAAGTTTTTGCTGGGTAGTTAAAAAAAACTCCAACCGATGCCGACAAAATTTATTTTCAAATTATCTTAACATATATTTTATCTGCACAATAGTTTCAGAGTCATTCGAAATTAATGGCAAAAAACATAAAATTTGTAAATAAATAATGATTTTATTTACAATTTACTGAATACACTTATACATAGTAAAATTTGTATGCAAATTATGTACGTTTACGTAACATTTTTTATATAGGATTGTTTACTTAATTGTGAATACAGATTTTGACATTTTTGTATCAATTTTGATGACACATGGCTTATTTTGTTCGTGACATTATTATTAAATATAAAAAAACTGTTTTCATTAAAAAAATAAGTAAACAAGTTCTTCAATTTTGCATTTAATACCACAATTACATTTGCACAAAATCTATTTTAAACGAAGTCTCAAGTAAAATCTACATAATTTTACTTGGTTTTATTAGATTTTCCATACCAAACAAAATCTTCTTTGTAGTGAAATTTTACCAAAATCTCGTAAATTTTAACTAGATTTTGAAAAATATCGTTTTTTAACACTGTTTTTCTTTAAGTGTGTAAGTTAAATACAACAAAGTACTAAATAAATAAAATAACTTTTGTATATAAACAAATATTTTTGAAATTAAAAAAATAAACTAAATTTTATTCAAACATTATTACAAATTAACTTAAAATTAAATTAAAAAAAGGTGTGTGAAGCATTCAGCTTATTTTAATATGGTAAGAGTATGTATTTAATTTCAATAAAAATCAGATGTCAAACAAAATCTACAGAACTGTTGTTATTGTATAATGTAAATAGGGTGGATTTTATTTTTCTAAATCTCGTTCAAACGAGATTTAAAGTGTAAGTGTAAATTAGTATAAAGTATATAAAAATGTTCTGACACTAACTCCCAACTATTAAGCAGCTGAAATTAAAAAAATTTAAGTTGACTTGAAAGCAATTTTGATCTGGATCTTTTGGCGTTTTATTTATATAAATCGGACACCATTCTCGAATTATGATGAAATATACTCGTGTAACTACCTTATTAAAAGAGAAATAATAAACATGCCCATGCAAAAATCAGTTCATGATAGCAAAAGAAACTGAAAGCAGATTCTTGTTAAGAAAAAAAGAAAAAATTCTTTTCGCCGGCCAATATTATTAGTTGTTTACCACGCAGTATACAATTTAAATGCTTACGGGTTTAGTACACTATTGACACCGAATGGCGTAATTTTTTTACGCGAATGTGGTCAATATCTTTTGATTTTCTTATCAATTCCGCAAATTACTTATATAATTCTTTTTAAGCGCTTATAAATATCATAAACTAAAAACCAATATTTTACACAATCTTTTTTACCCTTGGAGGGAATAATTAAAAAAAAGAAAAAATAAAATTTTTTTGCTTTTTTCTTAAAATATTCCGATGGTCTTAGTTTTTTTTTCCAGAATTTTAAAAAGTCATCATTTAGACAATATGAAATACAATAACAAATTTATTTTAAAAATCAAATAGTTTAAAGTGCTCTATCACAATTTCATACAATTTTCTAATACTAATATCAAATGTTACAATATAAACTACTAATTACCACAGAAAAAACTATTAACTTATTACGTAATAAAATGAAAGACAAACATATAAAAAAGTTTAGTAACATCACAATATAGTCACAAAAAACAACAACACAACTGTTTACAATTTTATAAGCAAACTATAAAATTATAAACAATATATGATAAAAAATCAAGGAAAACTAAACACTATGCAAAAGATAAACATTGTGTCATCAAGGAAAATTAAACAGCAAAATTATTAAACCTAAAAACGTCAAGCAAACAAATCGTAATAAAAAAACATAAAAAACTCAAACATTATATAAAATTTCCATGAAAAAATTATCATTATCACTGCTATAAAAATCAATAACCAAAATATTCATCATATTTTCATAAATTTAATTCAAGCATTATCAAAATGTCATTAAATTCATAATAAACATTTTGCTGCATTTTTGCGAAAGTTAATCCCTGCTAACAAAATTACTATGCTTCAAAAAACATTTGTTTGGGAATGATAATTTTAGAAAGATTACCAACAAAAATAAATTTAAAAGCTCGTATCACGCGTTCAAAGTGTTAATGAAAATTTTTTTTTTACAAATCATAAAAAAATAACTAACTAAAAACACTCACTTTAGACTCAGACTTTTCTTTCTTGTCAAAACACTTAACCCCATAAAAATACTTTTTAAACACTTTTTTATAAAAAAAAAAAAAAAAAAACAGCAAACACTAAAGACTTAAGTAGCCAAAACAAGTTTTTAAACACTTTTTATATTTTTAATTTTTCACCATACTCTCACTCACTTAACACACTTGGAAAAAAAATAATAGTTTAACATAAAAACTAAGGCTAAAACCTAAAACATAAAAAAATAATATAGTTTTATAATTTGGTAATTAAATCGATACAAAAATATTATTTATTTTCAGTTAAAAATATATAAAAATTAGCTACAATCTAAACAAAATTTATTAATTATTCATTAAAATAAAAATAGAAAAATCACACCTTAAAATCTTTTGCTAACAAAACTGTTACCACACAAATCCTTCAAAACAACTTAAAACCTTTAAAAAGAAATATTAAGCTAAATTCTATAAACTAACAATTTAACACTTTAAACTTAAAAACTGACTGTATTGCTTTCAATTTCCCTGTTAAAAAAAAAAACCTTTATGTGTCTTCTTTACATCGATGTATTTTTAAGTATGTTTAACTATTTACGAAATCTATTCGAAACAAAATTATTAGTATGTATGTATTTAAAAGATGTATGTAAGTGAAACTTTTATGCTTTGAATGTATTTTTTTCAAAACAAATTTAAGGTATTAAAAAAAGCAATTTTAAAAATGTTTAATGTTTTAAATCTTAAAAATTTATAACAAAATTTCTATGAATTTTTTTTTTAGTTTCTTAATTTTCCTTATATTTATTTTGTTTCTTTTTTATTTTCACCTTAGTAAGTACATTTCTTCTTTTTTCAACCAATAAAAAATGTTTCACCTTCACCACTAAAAACTAATATCACTAAAGTGATTTCAAATCACTTTAAAAATTTCTTTCACCTTTAACAACAGTAGAAAATCACAAATCAATCTCACCTCACTTTTCAGCTACTTTTAACATCAATTAAAAAATGGTCTTTCTCACCTCACAAACTCAGTCCACCAAAAAAAAAAAAAATATATGAAAACAATTGAATTACAAAACTCACCATAATTCAATTTTCACCACTTAAACCACATAAAAGAAATACTTTTTTTGACAGTTAATGCTAAAATAGCACTCACCACCTCTTGTCACCTTAAAACAATCTTGTCGCATAAGGTCAATTGAAATAAAAACTCACAATTTCACTATCACAAAAATAAATCACTACTGCTACTTCAGTTTAAATTCACTAAAATTTAAATTTTATAAATCAACTTGTTCACTTTCAAATTTCACCATTAAAATTCAACAAATCAAATGTCAGCTATTTAAAACAAATTATTTAAATGTTCACTACATTCACTTCAACTGATTTTGCTCACCACTTTTTTTCACCACAAAAAACAGTATCACTGCTAAATTCTAATTTTTATATAATAATTGAATATCTATTTTTTCACCACCTTCACTCACTAAATTCAACAACAACAAAAATTATACCCAATTAGCTAAAATTTAATTTAAAAACTAATAAAAAAAAATGGAATAATTTTAAAACTGATATTATCGAAATTTCATAACAACAACTATAAACATCTCTTGCCTATCTCAATTCAATTTCATATTATTTATTATGAAAAATTGAACAGAATAAAACTATAAAATATCGATTCAGTGGTCATCGTTATTAAAACAAACATAAAATGAAAATGTACTAAAAAAATTACATTAAATAATAATTTAGAAACAAAAATTATATTCAAAATTGTATCACTCTCGTTACAAAATTTAAAGTCATTCAAATGACATTTTTCAAACATTTTTTCTCTTGTAGAAGATCATAGTTATTAACATTGAAAGAAACATTTTAGTTGGTATTTTGAAAATTTATAATTAAAAAATAATAATAATAATAATTAAAATGAAAAACAAAATATTTTGAGATTTTTTTTTTGTATAATGAGATATACCGAACGCGAAGAACAAGATAAATAATTTAGAAGATTGAATTTCTAGAAGGTCATTACGTTAAACTATCTACTACTTCCTTATAACACTGGTTTATAAAGAAATCCTCCTTTAAATAAAAATAGGTCGAATATTATGACTCTGATGTGCGAGAGCTTTGATGCTTTTGAAATTTGATAAAATTTTAATTTTCTAGTAAAGTTAGACATCATGAAACAGTATGACTGAACATTCCAAAATTCCAACACCCGAACACCCGGAATACATACTTACTACGTCAATACAAATTTTGAAGTTATTAAAAATTGTCAAATTCGTTGTAGGTTAGTTTTTATCGCGGTTCAAATATCACTTCTTTTGGTAATTTGTTTCAAATACATGAAATTTAAGACTATATATCTTCGGACCTATATATATATAATAAATAATTATTTCAACAATATATATTCCTCTTTAATCACAATATTACCTTATATAACACATCTCTTCAATACCATCATATCAACTAGTACTTATTCTACTAAATGGAAGTATGTGAATTATTTTCGCATACTTCAATTTAGTAGGAATGTATATTGTTGAAATAATAATGTTCTGTTACAGCGTCTGATGTAGTTAAAGGTGTATTAGGACAAGAACCATTTTGCTTTCCTTTCCAATACCAATACCCCTAATAGTTTTCCAAGTATTTTTGGAGTCTATTGCGAAACTAAATTTATTGGAATAATAATTTATCTTAGCTATTAATATTTTTTCTGATAGAACGAAATTCGAGTTTGAGGTTTAAAGTTTTGAAGCGCTTTCACCAGAAATAAAGTTGATCTCTAAGTTCATTGCTTCTTTTATATCTGTAGTAAACTGTAGATTTTTTTTGGGTCATGATCCTTTTTCTTTTCAAATGAGTATAAAATCGTAATAAATTATGTGGTAATCATATCTTAAACTAACGGGTTACAGATCTAAACGCACAATACTTGAAACCAATAGAATTCAGAATTTTAGCACCATAGGTTTTATTTTATAATCATGATTGTTATTCAAAGTTTAAAAACTTAGAAAAAAGGCTTAAAATTACTTAACTTTTTCTCATTCTTATACTTTTGCATACTTTTTGATCTCATTCGATCTTATATAAACTAATCGGATTTTCTGCATAAATTCTACACTTTCTTTATTATTGTGCAGTCTTTCAATAGTTAAATGCAGGGTAGTCAAATATTGATTACAAATTTTTTAAATTTTTCGTTTTTTGAGCAAGGTTTGTGCGCCACTTAACGAAATACAAAATTTTAAAACAGGGATTGATACCTGTTGATATTATGAGTATTTTGCGCTATATCTCTCTTATGTGCCCTAAATAGTCAACCCAGTAGATATTTTCAAAGTTAGGAAAACAATTGCGAAAATTTAAAAAATCTATTTTTCGCGAGGCACATACACAGTTTCTAATGGAATAGCATGGATTACTGCGTGAACTTAGTATTTTGTTATTTTACACAATAAAATCGAAGAAGCATTTCAAATAAATTTAATAAAAAAAAAAAATTATGGACTTTTTGAAAATGTCGTTGACGGTTGAAAATGGGACACTTTCGTCAGAACACATTTTGATTAAGGCACATCACATGGGCAGCACGAAATTTACCATAATTGGCATAAATAGATTGTGTTTGTAATGCTTAACGAAAATGTAGAGGAACATCAAAAAATTTCGGAAGACAAAATTTTTTTTGGACCAAAAAAATATTTACTTAGTTAAAAAAGAATTTCTTTGTAAAAAAAAAACTGTAATAAAATATATTTTCGTATAATATATGTAGAAATAACTTAGATTCGAACCCTATTTTCCGCAAAATTGAAAAAAAGATTACTATTTTTAGTGTAAAGACATTTATTAACTTTACTAGGAAACCCTAAAATATGCCACAGTAATACCATCAAACATTGAAAAAATAATAAATTTTATTTGAACAACTCAATAGGTATTGACAAATTTTTAACGGAATTATACATAAACCGCTATAACTTTCATGCCCCATGTACGAAATGATTAACGCGAGCTGATTCTACATGCATTCGAGTTACTTTATATTTTACAAATGAATTTTAATGTGGCATCAACATTTTTCAAAATGGATCATATACAAATTGTTTCATTTTATACGTTGTTGCAAACACTTTAAGGAATATTTTAATGAAAAATTATAAAAATGGAAGATATGACTTTTTAAATATCATTGATGCAAGGACGAATGTTTATTTCATTACACTTTTTTCCAAAAATGGATTTTTTTACAAATGCAATTAAAAACTAAATTTATTAGCCAACAATTTGAGCCAACATTAGTTTAAATCGGACAAATTTCATGCATTTTACAAAAATTTCTGAAAAAAGTGAATTTTGAACCGCAATAAAAACATATTTTATAGTTTTTTGTTGAACTTTTTTTATAGTTTTTTTTTTTTTTTTGAATTTTTTCTTCTACAATCAACTTAAGCCTACAAACAAAAATTCTAAAAAAGAACTATAAGAAATAAGTTCAGCAAAAAACTATAAACTAATTAGAACTCAACACAAGACGCGGAGTAAAGAGTGTTACTTGACTCCATTGTTAAATATTTCTAAAAATAGAAAACAAACAGAGGAAACAAATCAAATAACAACAACAACATTGTTCATTGCTACTTAATAAGTGGTTAAACGTTAACAATTATATATTGCTTGGATTTACTACCTAAATGGTAGCTTTAAGCATACAAACAATAATAATTGAAAAAGGAGAATAGAAAATAATTGTAAAAAAGCTTTATCGTAAAACATTCATCTTACTTAATAACATATAGGGAAATAAGTTACTGATTCCATTTCCCAAATAGTTGTAAGTTAAATAGATGATGTTTACAAAGAGCACCACAGTGGGACGTTGAAGAGTGCTGATGAGGGTCATGGCGGACTAGAAAATGCATTTCACTCCGGAGAGTGTCCAAATAAAAACTTCTGCAACATGCATATTCCTTCTATAATTATTTAATAAATTTAAGCCAAAATACAAAAATTCAAAAAGATTTTTGAAGAACTTTAAATTTTACATTGACATAATTAGGGTATAATACCAAATTTTGTCAAAATTAGATATGGTGACGTCAAAAATTGCGTGTTTTTTTTCGAAAATTTTTATTTTCTAACATAAAACTGAAACATTTTTATTTTCGCATCATAAAATTTATATAAGATAAAATATTGATGTAATATAAGAGAAAAGATTGATGTATGCAATTTTTAAAGATTTATTTGCGGAAATCTGCGGAAGTAGCCAGGGAATAATAAAATATTATTATTTATTGACATAAATATTTCTTTGATCCGAATATTTTAACGGACATAATTATGCAAAAAGTAGGATTATATAACAGAAAAAATGCGCATGATTTACAATTATAATTGTTATTCCTCAGATAATTTTCAATGGAATCATCCAATTTGTCTCAAAGTAAATATTTTCAAGCAATTTGCAAATAGATTAAGCTTACATTGAACAATAATATTCTCAAGATTGTTTATGCAAAATTGTATTCTTTTATTATCAAGGATTAAAAAATTACAGACTTATGATCAAAATCTTAGAGGTTGTGCTGGGCGCTCTGTAATCTGATTCTATATTAATTACTTGCGTTATTAAATCAACTAGACAGCAATTATTAAGAAAGAATGGAACCTCTACATGTTCCATCCTATGAGTATCACAACGAGACCAGTATTATGAAGTCAAGTAATTAATCTGTAGTCGTCCTACTGCTTATATAACCTTTCCTAATCTAAACAAAGAAATTATATATATATGAAGACAAATTTAAGATTTACTTTTATGTAAATAAATTCTGTAATGTTCATATTAACTCAAAGAGTTCAATATTTTCAGTTTTTATTCTTTTTAACTCTAGGAATGACAACTTGTATTGAATTTTATAATATATTATGTGTAAATAGGTTTTTTTTGGTTTCAATCCAAAAACACAAAAATTATATATTCTCGAAAAAATTGTTTTGAATAAATTTTTTGTTTTTTTTTTTTTTTTTTTTTTGAAGCTGAATATTAAAATAAAATTTATTCTATACTTCGAATTTCATTTTTATAAAAATTTTCTCACTTTTATTGTCTTTTTTCACATTTTTCGTAAAAAAAAAAACGTTTTTGACCCAATAAAAAACATTTAAGAGATTTTTTTTAACACAATATTTTTTAGTTAAATTTAACAAAAAAAATATTTAAAAATTATTAAGAAGGCTTTGAGAAATAAAAATCTATTAAAATCTAAAATAAAAATCGACTTAGTTATTAAAAAATTATCAAAAAGTGGGTGTTGCCATATGTCATATGTTTAAAATTATGAATTTGAATAAACCACAAAATAATAATAATAATGCTTTAAATATAAAAGAAATCTCAAAATACTACATCCTAACATTTAAAAATATCTACTAGAAGTACTTTAATAAAATAACATTTAAAAACTGCCTTTAAATTTATTCATATTCAATTAAAAGCAATTAAAATGTTTCTTTTATCGTCCATAACATAAAAAATATATATTTTTTTAATTGAAATTTAATTTTTAACTTAATTATAAACAAATTTGCATTCCTATCAAATAATATTTTTTAAACAATTTTAAGTTTATTTTGTTTTTCTTTTTTTTCTTAATAAATTTAATTCAATTTATATTAAGTTAAGTATGTATTTTCTATTAAAAAAAAGAAATACGACAAAAAATAATAAATTTTGTTTTTATCTATTTTAAAACGAAATAACTTACATACATAACAAAATTATTAATTATGTTTTCGAAAAACAATTACTACTATTATGCAAAAGTACTGCAATACTTTACTATATTTTTAAAATAAATTAAAATTTTATTCTTATTTTTTCGTTATTTAAAATGTAATTTTCTAAAAAAAAAACAAGTAACAAATACCCAATAAAGAGAATACAAACAAAAAGTATTACAGACAAACAAAAAACTATATTAATTAAACAAATAAATTTAAAGATAAAAATGTTTAAAAATTTATGTAAATTATGTGGAAAATTATACTGACATTTAATAAAGTTAAATAAATATTCCTACGTAGGTGATACAGAAAACCAAGTTGTTATTTTTTAGCTAAAATGGAATCACGAATCCGTCGAAAGATCACTTTTAAATATTTTTAATTTGAATTCTCTCAATTTTAATATCTCTTAGTATTAGTAAAAATGTTTGCCTTTATTTTTCGCACTTAAATAATGCAAAGAGTAAATAATATCTATTATTGCAAAGGATTTTAGAAATGAATTTAAAAACATTTTCATAATAGGTTTAATTAAATTTAAATCTTCCTACTTCCTTTATCTCTGAGTGTGTGTTCAAATATTAATTATGATATAAAAGGAAATTAAAATAATAATACTAATTATTTCTTTAATATTAGCAAACAATAGCAATACCAAAAAAAAAAACGCCAAACAAACAATAAGCAAATATAAATATTGGTAACTTTATATTCTTATACATGTATACATATATAAATAAAATATGTATGTTTATTTAAAACAAATTTTTACCTAATTGTTCAACTGTAATGAATTAAATGACATAAATATTTATTTGTTTAATTAATATTATCATAACTACTAAATACTTCCACTAACTGCAACATTTATAACTAAACGATTAAATAGCTAAAAACAATTTTTATTGTATATATTTATTATTGTAATTATAAATTAAAACAAAGCAAAAAAAAACCAAAATCTATATAGTTTAAATCTTCATTATCTCCTAAAAATTTTAATAACAATGAAAAAATAACAAACCGGAAAAAGTATATATTTAAATTTGTTTTATCTATAATTAATAATAAAACTTTTTAAGTTAAAAAATTTCACACATCATTAAAAATTTTACTAATACAAATTTATTTTCATATCTCCCTTTCCCAAAAACAAATAACAAAAACGTTAACATAAAAACAAACTCCAATTCGGCTCTATAGGTGTCTCATGTTAAAATCGATTCACCTGTATTTCGCCTACACACAAATGCAACCGTTATATTATTAATAACATTTTCAATTGCTGTTACAACGCGTCAATACGTAGGAAATCCAATAGACTGTGTACATACAAGGTAAGTATTTATTTCTTTCTACAACAACGTTTAACAAACAACAAAGTTTTATTATTAAAAAATTATAAAATATACAATTATTTCTCTTTAAAATTTTTAGAGATATTCCGGAAGATGTACTTAATACTTATTGTTGGATACATTCAACATATACAGTGGTGGATGCTTTTATGAAAAAGCAAGGTTCCGAGGTGCCTTTTCCTGGGGTTCATAATTCACAGGGACGTGGACCTCTAACAATAAAACACACAAAATATTATCAATGGGTGGCGTTTACGCTATTTTTTCAGGTAAATAAAGCTTTATTTATTCAAAAGTTTATTTACATAATATGTATAGTAAAAATTTTAAAAATAAAATCAACTGTTCTACCGTCCGATAATTTTACATATGATAATATAGTGTTCCAGTTAATTCACATACTAGAAAATTAAATAAATATACCACCTTAGTTTGTAATGATTAAAAAATAATAAGTGCTAAAAACTTTGAAGGTTAATACACTCATAGATAACAACCAGCAGAAAAATAGGTTACAAACTCTGCTCTTTGTAGGTAATAAAGTTTTGATTAACATCCGCCATAGAGATGGCATTTATCAAAAATTAACAAATACTGGCTTATGTCTAAGATAGCAATTTCCTGTGGTACTTCTCAGTGAAGTCATAAACCATGTTATTATTAATGGTAAAATGTTGAACTGCTTTAGCATTAGAAATTGAACAAATTAAAACGGCGATACAATAAACAGTAATTTAAACTAACAGATTTTACTTATAACGGGTAATGCTGTGGCTTTAGAACTGAATTAGTACTGTGGTTACAATGGTAAAAGCGTATTCAGTAAAACAGTTTTTTTGGAAATACCTTGTTTTCTCATAATTAATCTGATAAAACAGTGCATATACTTTTCTTTGCTTTTTCATTTAACAATGATGTTTATATGCACAACCATATAAACATTTTTATGAATGGTAAGAGCGTAATACATGGAAAAAAATCATTATAAACTCCTTTTACGGTAGTTATATATATAAATATTGTGATATAGCAAGAACACTTCGTTGTCACAACTTTATCATTTTATTAACGTTTTTTAAGAAAATTTAATAAAGCAAAGGAAATAATTAATTTTATTTTTCTTGCAAAATCTAGCAAATTTTGAATTTTAAATTTGAAATTTGATTGTTTCTCTAAAAAACAACTAAAAATAGGAATATAAAGGGCAAAATGCAATATTAGAGCTCACATTTATTTATATATGTATATTAGAAGGAAAATATAGTTTCCCGAATGAATTTAACGTTTAGAAATGGAATTTGGAAGGAAATATGTATGAATTTCAAAACTTTTGATAACATGATGCAACTCCACAAGAAAAGCACATTTTCACACAACGGTGTATTTTTTACTCATTGGATTTAAGATATTTTTTCAAATATATTTTATTAAATTCCTTTCGAGCAATTTTATTTTTATGATTTAATTAACTGAGTGCAATTTTTTCATAAAAATATTTAGTAGAAAAATATTGCACGTTCATTAAATGCGATGTTCGTAAAACCGGAAAAGTACTGATATATATTTTTTTTTATTTATAAAATGTTGAACCACATTTGACAAATGAAAATATAAAAAGATATGTATACATGCATGTTTATATGTATTCATGTATATATGTATTTATGAATGTATGTATGTATGTTAAAATGCTTTACGAAAAAAGTTGCAAATGTATTAAAATTTTTTAACATATTTTCATAATTTTTTATCATATTTTCATTATTTAAAAATATTTTTGTAAATAAATTATATAGAATTATCAAAAACTATATTTTTGGAGGTATTTTAAAAATGGTCCAGCTCACGCATTTTATTCGACTTTTTCATTATTCGATCAAATAACTCGATAATGCTGTTTTTAAATTAATTTAAATTAATTAATTAAGCGAGTAAACAACACCTAAAGAAGTAGCTCGTTTTTTAATGTTTATTGAAGAATAAAACAATCATTATGTGCTGTCTTAGTGTTAAATAATACAAAAATAATGATATGTTCTATACCAAAAATATGTTTTTCCAAATTAAGTTCTCTTCCAAACATAAATTTTAAATAAAGTATTCACATTATACTTTATAATATTTTAAAGTAACGTTTATGTATTTGATTTAATTTTTGTGATTGAAGAACGAACCTTATCATCAATTAATATAATTCCAAATTCTGGTGTCACTCTGCGGCACAGATTTACACAAATTTTGCAACATTTGTTTTAAATAATATTAAAAAAAATTAAATTAAATTAAAACATTTTTAAAACTCGAAAAAAAGAACATTTTTAAAGTATATTTTTAATCGAATTATTTGATTAAACGACATAATTTATCCGAATAAATTTTTACTTGAAATTATTGATTTTAATTTAATCGAAGAATTATTTGATTTTAATTTATAGATTAATCGAACAAACATTCGAGTGAATATCCCAGTATGTATGTATGTATACATGTATATATGTATCTGAGTTACTTATTTTGTTATTAAATAGAGCACCACTAAATGAAAGTTTTTATTTAAGATTTTATTTAACATATTCTAAAAATAAATAATATTACAATTTAATTTAATATAATTTAACAAATATTGATATTTAATACAATTAAGATATTTTTAGCAACAAGCTTCTAATTTTATATATTGATAATAAATACATATTTACTTACCTCCATACAAACTCTTACGTACAAAAAGATTGAACTAAATAAACAAAATGCAAATAAAAAAATATAATAGACTGCATGCACTAAAGCGAGCAACTTTACAGCACGTGAAGAATAGGAAAGCGGTACTCATTTTATTACACTTTTCATAATGGAAGCAATGTGTCTATATACATATACATATGTATAATATACCTTGTATATGTAGATGAATTAAATAAAAAAAAAAAAGAAACTAGAGTTGTATAGAAACAATTCTTTCATTTAGTGTTAAAGAAACCACTTACTGAATTTTAAGTAAATATCTATTTATGTTACGAGTAAATATTTCAAACAACTTACTATTACATGAAAATAATTGAACATATAGAAACGAAATTGTAAATAACTAAAACTGAAATTTTTAAACGTTGAAATAAAGATGTTTGTTGTACAAATTGAAGAGAAATTATTTACTTGTAAGTATATAAAAAGAAAAATTATTCTAATTTAGAAAACGTCCATTTAGACGTCTATGCCGGAAATGGAAGACTATTGTGCATTATTGTGTCTATACTTTTAGTGGCATTAAGCATCAAGCGAAATTAACTCTTTGTGGAATATTGGTACAATTTATAAATCTAGTAAAATAAACGTTGTTACATAACAGCCTAGAGTATTAAATACAACTCAGCTAAGAAAGGTATTATTTTTTAACCATTAATAAATAACACGGCGTTGCAAAATAAAAAAATATAAAAAATAAAAAAAACTGAATATACTTGGAATGTAACATAGCACAGTGTGCGATTCAAAAAATTAAATGGGAATAATTAAATTGGTAAATTCATATCGTTTAGTTAGACCCATCAGATAGATAAGAAATACAAATTATATATATGAAATTTGGAACCCTGTGGAAATTTCATTCAAATCGGAACAGCCACTCCGAAATTCCATCGTTATTTCATTTTTTTAATCACACATTGCGCATATAAATTACACTATGCGCAATGTGTTTGGTTGAATAGATTATTACACCTTTTTTAGAAAAAAACAGATTTTTCGAACTTAAAATTTGTTATGTCTAATACTTGTTATTTAATTTAAGTTTTTCAAACGTCATTAGAAACAAAGAATTTAACTTAGATTCGATCGTTAAATAAATGATTATAAATCTTTATCTTCTAAATTACTAAATCAATCTTGTTGAAACTTGGAACATCAATAGAATAGGAGTTGGACTTTCATATTGTTTCAAAAATATGTAATTAGTGCAATTAGTGCACAGATAGCTCTACAGTGAGTCAGTTCGATCATAAAAGATATTTCGGAGCTTGTAACTTTTGCAAATATGAACCCCTTTTAACTATTTTTATAATTCACAATTCTCCTAATTAAAACCAGGAGAAAAAATGTGCCATATTGTCTCTTTTGATGTAAAAGATATTTTTTTTAATACTCGTTAAATCGAAAAAAAATTTTTAAATAAAAATTTTGAATTGTGTAGGTCACAAAAATGTCTTAAAAAAAAATATTTACTTAAAATTTGTAAAAAGTATTGCTAAAATATATGTTTTTTTTAATTTTCTAAAAGAATAGACTTTAAAATGCGTATAAGTGCAATTTTAAAAATCAATAAACATGAAACATAAATTTTTAAGTATTTAGAGAAATGGTTCATGGATTTCAAAATTTTTTTGAATCGAATTTGATAAAACGATGGTTTTATCGTGAAATTGAAAAAAAAAATAATAAAAGTTACATTTTTACGAAATTTTTGAATACTTTAAAATCTCTTTATATATAAAAAATCATTTTTAAATAAAAGACGAGGAACTGCAGAAAAATTAACTTATTTGCATTATTAGACTCGATTTAACGATACGTCTAGCTGGCTATCTGTCCACGCAAATCTTGTGATGTACATGGACAGATACATTTTAAAGATACGTATCTTGATGAAATTTGGCACGAATAAATATTTTAGTACAAGGAAAAAGCTTATTGAAATTATAATCGCTCTATTATTTCACCTGTCCTCCTGGATTAGAGGTTTAGCACTCATAAGTAACTCAAATAAATAATTTAATGAAATTCGTCACAAATACGTAACTATAAGTCTTTACGAGAATCACCTTAAAGTGCATAAATCCCTTATAAATGTTAGTATCAACATAATATAATGCATAAGTAAATTTTGTAAGAATATTCAAGAATATGCAAGTTGCTTTTTTTCGTTTGATTTTTTTATATATCAGTCCTCAATAAGGCCTTTGACCGAATCTTGATGCACACTAGACTGCTCTTTTTGATATAAAAACAAACAATATGAAAAATATTAGAGCAATCAGGTGTCGTTAACTCGTGTCACATCGACCCTGAAATGTATAGGGTGCATTTATATAGGGAAATCTTGATTTTTTCACGGCTTTTTCTGGAAGTTTTTATTATTAACTCTTTTTTGTAATTAAATGTAAAGGAATCGTAATCTAGACAGAATAATATATCAAACAAGATAAAAAAAAGTAAAACACTACCATTAAAATTTATTTTTTTTTTAAATCTTGAAACAAAATGCTATTTTTGGTCAAATTTGAACTATAATTACAGAAAATGGTTGTTTCAGAACTCCAATTTATTTTTTTTTTTTAAATTTTGTCAAACAAATTTCAAAAAAGTTAAGATAAAACTATGCCATTTTATAGGCGACACCAAAAAAGTGAAAATAAAAAAGAATTACATCGATATATCTTATAAATTCGCCAAACTTTTGATTACAATTTTTCGGATTTCGACAAAAAAAAAAGTCATTTTTTGCGATTTTTGTGTTGTAGAGTAAATTTTTTATGTTATTATATAGATTAGTTAATATTATAACATAACAAGATAATATAGGTTGTAGATAATATATTTCAAAACAATGTTAAACCTTAAAGTGTGAAAGTTAAAGGTAAAATTTTGGAATATCTGACATTTTTAACAAAAATATAGCTCAAAAACAAAAAATGCAGCAGGAGAGAACAAAAATATATTACACTACATTCTGTGCTAACCGATGACAGGCTAGAACAGGAAAACTAATGCAATAAGGAGATTATAAACAAAGAAGTTGTAAATTGCATTCCAGTTGTAATAAGTAAAGAATATTGTAATTACAATAAATTGAGGTTACGTATGCTAATTCTGAAAACTTGTAAGTTAAAAGAATGATATTTACAATTGACATTAAAAGGTACGAAGAATGTTGTGGACGGATCATAGAGAGCTAGAAAATGCATTTCATTTTGCTTGTGTCTTAATACATATGTTCTTTTTCACTCATATTCTTCATTTAATTATTATATTAATAAAAATGAACCCGAATCTAACTAAAATAAAATAAAATAAAAAATATAATTCAAATGAAATTAAAATTTCCTAATAATTATTGGAAGTTCTAAATGCGGATTTTTTTTGTCGGAATTTTTTGGGATGTTAGTTAACATTTTTTTTTTGCAATACTATGGTTAATCTTATCTTTATTAAAAAATGCTTTAAGATTTTTAACGATAATATTCTTTAGAGTTCACTAATTTGGAAAAGAGCAAAACTTATCCGATAGAAATTTAAATATTTACGTTTAATTGTAACTATTTCATATTAAAATAGTAATAACTTCTTTTCTGTCATCATTAGACACCTAAAATAATAAAAGCAATTTTGTAAAAAATTTAAAAAAAAATCTAGATGTCTTCTCTAAGTAATAGGGTCCTTTATATTATATATTTCGTATAAGGAGAAAGTGCGAAAATAAAATTAAATTAATTTTTCTGCCGTTATTATACTGGTGTCTTTACGTACAAATGAACAAAAGATATGAAAAAAAACTTGTTTCAGTTTCTTTGCATGAAACTCATATAGGTAACTCAGTGTTCATCTCAGACAGTTTCTTACTCGACTTTTTGATCTTACGTTGTTTAGGTTTTTGATATTGGCAAATATAATAGCTTCGCAATATAGTTGAGGTTCCAATCATGTCACAAGATCCTATAAGACCAGGTTATGGTGCTACAACAATGCGTTACAAAAATGCTACTTCCGCTTCACTTCAAAAAATTTTTGTGTTTGAGCTCTGTTTTTCTGTTACTGGCAAGTATAACTTTTTTTAAGAACTGTATTTCCTTACACAATATATTGTAAATCGCACTGACTCCAACTTTAGTTATATTACATTCTATTAACAAAATTTTCGCATATTACGACTTTTCAATATCTCTCGTATTATGTATCCATTTCGAGGTTCCCTACTTTTTTAAAGAAAAAAAAAAAAAACGCAGAAAATTCAAATTTAATGGGGAATGTATATTATCATTTGAAAGAACATTCTTTGGCATTTATTTTTTGAAAATTATGTCTATCAAATGTTGGCCGTTGCTACGTTGCAGTTGGTGCATCAGTTGAGTCCAATTTTTGATGACTCGTTCGAGCATTTCGACTGGTAACTGGCGAATGACACGCATGATGTTTTCCTCCAAGGCCTGAATCGAATCGAATTCTAAAGTTTTGCCCGCTTAAACTTTAGACTTTACATAACCCCAGAGGAAAAAGTCTAACGGTGTGATATCACACGATCTTGGTGGCCAATCGACCGGCCCAAAACGTGAAATTATGTGCTCATCGAAGTGTTCTCTCAATAAATCCATTGATTAATGCGATGTGTGGGAAGTGGCGTCGTCTTGCTGAATCCAAATTCAAATTCAATTTCAGGCATCAAATAGTCGGTTATTATGGCACGATAACGGTCGCCATTGACGGTTACGTTCGCACCGGCATCATTTTTAAAGAAATATGGACCGATGATTACACCGGCCCACAAACTACACCAAACCGTTTTTTTTTTCTGGATGAAGTTCTTAAATCTCTTCAGGTTGCTCTTCGTCCCAAATGCGACAATTTTGTTTGTTTACATATCCATTGAGCCAGAAATGGGCCTCATCGCTAAACAAAATTTGCCTCGAAAACGTCGGATCTTCTTGGAACTTTTCAAGAGCCCATAGAGCGAAGCGATGTCGCTTGGGAAGGTCGAGTGGCTTCAGTTGTTGCACAAGCTGTATTTTTTACGCGTTCAATTTAAAATCTCGACGTAAAATGCGCCAAGTCCTTCCATACGTCAGTCCGAGTTGCTGCGCATGGCGCCGAATCGACTCTCCACGGTCTTCGGGTACACTCTCAGCTACGGCCGCTATATTTTCTTCACAGCGTACTGGACGTGGTCTATTCGGTCGAATATTATACAATAATGAATGCTGGGTCTCAAAATGGGTGATGATGATACGAATAGTACGCTCAGTAGGCCGATTATATTGACCATAAGTTGAGCGAAGTGCACGAAACACATTCCTCACAGAACGTGAATTTTCGTAATAAAGTTGAACGCTTTGTAAACGTTGTTCAGACGTTGTTGTTTCTATAATAAAATGCCAAACAATACTAAATAAAAATAACATGACAACATGACACGACTCACACGCGATCTGTCAAAAAAGGCTATTGAATAAAGTATCTATACTTGAATCACCCTTTATATATAGCTGATAGAAATATAACTGACATAAAGAATTTAATTTGTCTTTAATTTTCTGTTTTTTCATATATTTTGGGTAAAGTAATGCATTTACTGTGATTCTAATACAAAATTTTCAGTTTTGGTAAAGTATAAATTAATCAAAAATGTGTAATAGAAACCGAATAGGAAGTTTCGCTTTGCAAATAAACTTTTATTTAAGTGCTAGACAAATTTATTATCAGCCAGTCTACTTAGTTCATGATGAAAAAATTGAATTTGAAATGGAAATTGTATGAAGGTATAATTGTACCTACCACCTCTTAATATCCCAAAATTCCTCCGCTGACTAGGTTTAAAAATGTACTTCCAATTTTTAAGTTACATTATTTTAATTTAAGAATTAGATATAATTTATTTATATTTAGATTTCTTTTTTAATACTTAACGTTGATAGTTTTTTTTTTACGCTTGTACTCCTAAAGTGTTAATATCATTCAATATTGTGCAGAATAAAATCATCAAGTTTTATGTATTCAGATATGATATTTCCCATTGTTTAAATTGGCGTTACTTTTTGTTTTAACTGAAACTGAATAATATTAGTGCAATTGTTGTATGAGGCTGTAAAAATTTCTTAATGTACGTAGACAAGAAAATCAAAAGGAATTGAAATGCAAAAAAAAAACAACTTAAAAATTTGTATCATCATTAAAATTTAGACTTATTGCAATTGTTTAATGTTTGTGCAGCGGGCAGCAGTAGTAAGCAACATCATCAACATCAGTATCAGAGGCATCAGCTTGATGTATTTGGGCAACAATCCAAATGCATTTCATTATAAACACTGAGCAACAGCATGTAGGGATTTAAAAGACGAATTAAGAAAACAACGAATAAATGTATAAAAGAAAATCATCGGCAAGAAAAAATAAAACTAAGGAAACATATTATTTGTAACTAAGAAAATGTATTATTGTTAAGAAATGAATTCAGATTTCTATTTGCTTTTTTCATTAGTAACATTTTCATTTCCTTGCAAGAAAACATATGTCATTTCTATATGGCCACATGTGGCAGCTATAAAAGCAACCACAACAACAACTACAAACAATAAAATGTAGACAGACGACCACATATGTATGAGACAAGACAAAATGGACGTGATTTGTTATAAAAATCTTAACACGACATTGAAGTTTAGTGACGACGACTACTATACTTAAGAACTAGTAAAACAAAAAATAACAGACTCACAAACATGTACACATGTAAACAAAAAATCAATCTCGATAAGAATTGCTAACAAGAAAGCCGGCAGATAACTAAAATTTCAAGTGCAAGAGCAATAATGAATTTTAAATATAGTTTTTTAAAAATTTCCACTTTTAAAATTTTTATAAAACCTTAGTATTTCTCCTTGTGCACACATATATTTTAATTTTTATATATATAGGTAACAATTTTGTTTGTGCATTCTGTTCTCTTGTATAATCAACAAAACTTACACGCTACACATGTCATTAACACTCTAAAAAGCTCCCCATATTTAAATGTAACAATTTTAGGTATCTTATATATAATTTGACTAAAAATTATATTGGCTCATAAAACATTTTACAAAATAGGTCAACCATCAATGAATTTTGTTTTAGTATGTTGCATTGCCCGGCCACAAGTAAAACATGAACTGACGATAAGTTTACGCTGTGGCATGAATACAGATTCTCTGCACCTCTTGCCGATAAATCAATTTTGGAGTACTACATATATAATTTTATTGTTTTAGCTTTATTTAATTGCTTACCTTTTTAACAAAGTCGTGTGTGGATGGAAAAATGGACCGACTTGATGGCAGTGTAATGCAGACAGACAGATAAACATATATGTCGAAATTTATTAATAAGTTAAATAGTAGAAAACTGTAGATAATAGCTGATAACAAAATTCATTGTACTATATATTAGAAAAATAGAGAATTATTGAGTTATATTTTAGGAAAAACAAGTCCTAAAAACTTTTCAGTAATGGTCAATATATTAAGTGAGTGTTCATCTCAGACAGTTTCCTACTCGACTTTTTGATCTTACGTTGTTTAGGTTTTTGATATTGGCAAATATAATAGCTTCGCACTATAGGTGAGGTTCCACTCATGTCACAAGATCCTATAAGAACAAATTTATTTATTAAGATCTCAATACTCTAAAACAATACAAAAAAGCTTATATATATATTTGATTTATACTAAATATTAGTTTGTATATACATGTATTTGCTATATTGCATAGTGGGACAGAACCGAAAATTTTTGGAAATAAATCTGTAACTTCTAAAGGACTAGTTAGATTTACTAAAATTTCACATATGCGTAGCAGAGAGATTGCAATTTTAAGTTTGAAAGGGGCACTCTATCCCTCAAGAGCGGATCTATGGGGTCTCAATATATAGACATAGAACATAAACATTTGCCATTTTTACATTTTCTTAAAACCATTTATCACTTATAGTTTTCGAGTTATCTGAATTTGATATTTTAACTTCCTCAATCTTTTTCATATATTTCCCAGTGTTTACGACAGATTTTATTAGTTTCTTCTTTAATTAATTAAAGAACAAAATTATTTATTGTGTTACGCATGTGTAAAATTGTATGTAAATCCGACTGGCCGATTAAAAAATACAGAATTATTTCCAAAAGTATTCGATTCTGCCCCACTGCGTATTGCTCTTCGAGCTTATCATATAAGAGATCATTTATAAGATAGCAGGAGATTCCATTCCATTTCCATACGTCTGTTTCAGTTAAGATATAAATTTATAATCAATTTATTTTCTCTCTTTTTTCCTTTTGCACATTTTTTTATCATGGTCTAAAAATAGAAGTCTTAAAATAAAAGGGTGAAATTTAAATACAAATCTTTTCATAATTAAAAATACCTAAAAAGATATATAATAAGATTAAAAGCTCAAGCAGAAAAAAACACCCTGACACATAAATAAACTGAAATGTGCGCGTGTAGTTTTCTTGGCCACAAAATTATTATTTATATCTACATATATAAAATGCCTAAAAGTTTATAAAATTCCCTCAAAATTATACGAGTATTTATGTTTGTCCATATGTATTTAAGGCAACTATAAATGCAATAAACATTTAGTTGCCTTGGAGTCAAATTTTGGTCTGCAGGAAGAAATTCGCATGTGCAAAATTTACAGTAAAAGATGCTCGAAAATTAGGGCAGGAAAAGAACTAGTTTAATAAGCATGATTGACCAATTCACAACTCTGTTATTTTTTTATTTGTTAAAGTAATATATATATATATATATATATATATATATATATATATATATATATATTATATATATACATATATATATATATATATATATATATCATAAACAAGATTGCATTACTAAATTGCCTTGTTATTTCTGTTTGGCGCTAACAAAGTCACCAAAGTCACTTAGACACCAGCAGAATTGAATATGTATTTCCTATGCCGCCTTCATTAGCGTTCGTAGTATCTTACTCATTTAAGTTTCGTTCATCTAAACATACCGCTCGCTTTGTACTGGGTGTAATTTTGAAATAAAAATCCAAAAATTTAAAAATATTTTATTTTATGTAAAAAACAGGATTTTTAGTACAAAATTTGGTTTTTTTGTACTATATATATACTACATACATACTTATTTTTATATACATATATATATATATATATATATATATATATATATATATATATATATATAGATATATATATAAATCGGAAATATCTGAACTTTTATAAATAATTTATAAAAACAAAATTTTTAAAGTACTTAATTCACAAATTATGTAATCAAAGTTTTTTGTATTACACAATACTTAACATTTTATTGAACTTAAATATGGAAATTTTGAATATTATTGTTTTATAATTATTTTTCACTAAAAATCCAAATACTAAAAAGCCCTAGAAAAAATTTAATTTTTTATTTTTTAATTAAAGTCACTAGTATTTCTATTCTCATTTTAGTTGCAAAATTTTCTGAATATGAGCTGATCTTAAATATTTTTTCAAAAATTTTTTAAATTTTATAAAATTTTTAATTTACTTAGCTTTGCATAAACTATTGTGTGAAAATATTTCAAAATTCCAAATAATATAACTGTCCTAAAATATTCGTCAAATTTGGGACACTTGAAATAATAAATATATACTGAAATAAAAAAAAAATAATAATAATAATAAAAAAGTCACATTTTAAAGATTATTATTTTCGCATCTTAAACTTTGAAGTTTTATTTATACGATTTTAGACGTAGAACCTTTCATTAATTTTATTTTTAGTCATAAATTTTAAAAACAGTAGAACCGTAGTTAAAATTCTTGTATAGATGCATTCAAATATTTTGACTGAAATATAATTTTTAATGGGATGCGTATTTGTTGCTACATATATAAAACGAAAGGTTGATATGTTATGTATTGAGTTTTTAAAATTTTATTTGCCGATATCTGCAGATATAGCCAGAATAGTTTAAAATAACATTGCAAACATATGTGATTCACTTTTACAGCCGAAATAGTTCTGTACCTTTTTCTCCTGATTACATCATTCATTTTTGAGTTGTTAATGATAATGACATGGTATTTAAATCTCAGACTCCAATTAATATATTACAATAAAATTATATAGTGGCCATATTATGCTTGTCTGGTTGTCTTTCGCAAAATTAACCTTTAATCCTAAATAGTGTTCTATTATTATGGTTTAAATTAATTAAAGTATTTAAACTAATTCTTAAAGCCAATGGCTCTAATGTTCTTACCCTTTAAATGTCATAAATTTTTAATATAATTTAAACTTGTGTAATAAAATAACAATAAATTTCAAATTTAAAAAGCATTTGCCAAATAATTTGCAAATAGATTTAACTCATATTAATTAATATTATGGATAATATTCACAAAATTATTGGGACAAATTTTTGTTAATTTATTATTAAAGATAAAAAAGTTAAAGATTTATGAACATAAAATGACAAAAATTCCCCACTGTGTACCCTAACTAGGGTTTGGGGTTTCCCGTAATATTTCTTTTCCCTGGAAACGGGAACGAAAAATCAATTCCTCGGGAATTCCCATGAGTATTTTTTATTAAATAAAACAAAACGAAACATCATAAATCATACTAAATTAACGAAAAATTAAATGATATAATTTATGTTATATAACTTATGTTAAAAACTGTGTCTCAGATTTTTACGTTATTGTATTTTTTTTGATGCCGAAACCTTTTAAAAATATACAGTACTCTATGGCATTAATTTCATAATAAATAACTTGTTTATTTCCACTTTATTTCTCTCACTTACATTATTTTTTTACTAATTCTTTCTAACTTAAATATAAATCTGGAAAATACTTAAACTTGGTTCGCAACAATATTTTTCAGATCAATCAGAAATCAGAAATCTGATGAAAGTAATCTCATATCATTTACATCTAACATTTTCATATCTATTGCTTTAATAAGAGATGCTTTTCCAAAAGAAAATGTTGTGTTAATATAAAAAATCTCACAAGCAAGTAATTTTTTATAATAGTGAGTATTTTCGAATTTTAACTTATTTAATATTCATTTCAACAAATCTATAATAAAACTAAATTATCTAAAATTTGGACACAATAAAACTAAAGTCGATTTAAAATTTCATATGAAACAACTTGTAAGTAAATTCATTCGTTAAACCATAGATAAACAAATACATAGATATCTGGTAGAAATAAAACCTAATTCAATAGTCAAAAAACCTTAATTATTAACGTTCCTCTCAGATAACGTTCTAGTTGTATTATATGCGTTTAACTCTTGCAAGTGCCATGGTTAGACTAACGTCAATCTTTCATTAATATAAGGTGTTAAAAATAGCAAAATGTTTGCTGTAAAACTTTGAAACTACGAAAATATTTAATTTCCCATTTTCCCGGGAAAATTAAAAAAAAATCCCTTGAATTCCCTAGAGTATTTTTATGGAAAATATCGGACCCCAAACCCTAATATACATAAATATAGTTATAATACATCAGTTTAATAACAAATTTACTTTTTGAGGCATGCATTGTTTATAATTTTGATTAAAAAAACTATATTTTGAATTTCAAATTAAACAAGACAAATTGAATAAATCTATAAATTTGTTTACCTTTCACAAAACTACTTTACATTTAGTCTAGTCTTTTTTCTGCCTTTAAATAAATATTTACAATAAACACTATATGACCCTGCGCACATTTTTTATATGTATTTCTTAACATGACAATGCGGTCAAGTTATTTGTTTTTTTGGATCTTTAACATGTTCGTTTATTGTTTTGCAGCAAAAGTTCATTGTCAACCTATGAAGTTTAAGGACCGAAAATATTTTTTCCCTAAAGAATTCCTTTTCTTTTTATTATAATGTAGTTTTTGTTGTTATTTCTGTAGGCTTCATGAACAATAATAAATGCAGTAGAAATGCGTTCATTGACCAAACAATTTTCTTTTGTCTTTAAAATGTTTATAATATGCATATGAACACATGTATGTGCACTTATATTACATACATACAAATATTCCCAAAGTTTGTTATATATATTTTTTTATTTTGTAAAAGTATCAGTTTAAAATAATGCACACTATAATACATAATACAAAAATCCATAGTAAACTGATTATATATTATAAATTTTATTAAACTTTTTCATTTCCGGTAATGAGCAAAGTGTGTAAATGTGCGTATAATTATACATGATGTTGGTAATATGGCAAGTATGGCTTCTTTTCCTATGGGCATTTGATGATATTACATCAATTTTATTTTGTAAACAAAATTATAGTTTATTGATGGTCATACTTGTATAACTTTGTTTTGTTTGAACAGAATTTACACTCTTTCAGATTTTTTCTTTAACATAAGGAAACTCTTTAAGCCATATAGTGCAAAATTCTGTTTTGTTACGCCAAAACCGCCCTTATATTTTTATTCCAATCACAATATTGTAATAAACCGATTTTAAATAATAATTTGAAATTATTGTTTAATAAACTGCAAATAATTTGTTATTGTATACATGTTCTCATTTCCTCAATAAATGTCTACATTTAAATCTTTTTACATTTAAATTCATTCTATATTCAATTCGACTAACATATGTCACATATCAATTTCCTGATATGTGTGTGTTCTGATAATGATGTTGAACGCTGATGGAGATGATGTGATGTCTTACTACTGTTTCGACACCATTATCAAAACTAACAACAACAATATAATAGAAGTTTTTCATAACAAATAAGTATTAAACGCTAGAAAGTATCAACATATGTATGTTATTAATATGTCATTTTAAATAGAAACAATATCATGATTTTTGCCATAATATTGAGAGTGATTTGTTATTCTATACAGATGAAAGAAAAGGAACGATACATATGGATAAACACTTACATACATATTTTGCTATGTTTTATGAGATACTTTTTTCTACCAATTTGAAATCTTAATATGTATTTTAAAAAAATGCTAGGCATGACCATGTCAAAAATGTTCGATGGAAAAACAGTAGCGCTTTAGAGAAATGGTAATATTTATCATCATGAGCTAATATTTTGAAAATCTTTAGGGGTTTTCCAATGGGTTAGATAGATGTTAATGTTGAATAAGATATGTTGCGGGTGGCTTATGACGATTTTATTTGAAAGGCTGGTTGTATATATCATCAGGTCTCTACTGGGTGGAACCCATCCAATGTCAAAGTTGGTTTTTCTTTTGTTTCCGTATCCAAATAGTCCAGAAACCAGTCGACGAACTTATGTGATTACCTATGATCATTTTCAGCGAAATTTTACACATTTCGGATTTAAGAAACATAAAAAGGGGAAGAAATTAAAATAAACTTAGGTAAATAGTATCTTAACACGCCACTGCAAACATTCCTTCTTATATGCACAAGCCATTTTTTCACTTTTCCACATTAAATCCCTTCAACAATTTTTTCCTAGTATTAGTATTTCCCGCTATTATCACGAATATATGACATTGTTTAAATGTAGTCATACACAAATACATTGAAAAATGTCACAAGTGATAGAAACACCAATACAATGATACAAACAAATGATAAATATTAAAAACAAGAGCAATAATAAGAAATAAAAGGGAAACAAAACGATACAACAGATAACCAACTGCTAAAGACACAACAGTAGCAGCAACAAACACTCTCTTAGCCACAAAAGTGTTAAAATATTTTGTAAACTTTAGATGGGCAGACAAAAAAAAAACAAGCAGAATTCTTACTAACCAATACTGCACATTTGGCCGGCACAAGAGCCATCAACATCATTTACATGGTAAACGCATAACAAACCGGAAGTTGAATGGTGAACGGGTACATAAAAGTAAAATACGGCAAAAAGAAAAAATCACCAAGTTCTCAAAAAGTACTGCCAAGTTTTCAAATTTTCAAAACTTAAGAGATCAGAAAGAGTTGCTTAAGAAAATTATTAAAATAATAGAATGTTTCTTATTCATGAAATGGGAAACTAATTAATATTTATATAGCAAAGAGGGAAAACTCAAAATTTTCCAACACTCGCACACACCAAACCGTGAGATTTTTCATCTGTTTTAGCCAAGCGTGCCAAGAGGTTGAGATGCTACAACAGCATATTCAACGGTGATAGTCTTTATTTTGGCGGCATTGTGTACGGGCGTCTGGTCTTTCAAACTAGTACGGTTATACTACTTATTTGTTGTTCCGATATTTATTTTTTCGGTTCTGTTTTTTTTCCGCTCGGTTTTAGCTTCATGAAGTAAAGTGGACTAAATTTCAAAAATAAAATAAAAAAAAACTGTATGTTTAAGATTGTGTTGGCGTATTTTATTGTGTATTTTATGTATGAAGTGAAATGAAAAAGAAATTATAAATAATGAAAAGAAAATGAAAAAGTCTTGCATACGTTTTAATTTTTTAAGGAAAAATAACAGAAAGAAAATAAAGTAATATTAGAAAAATAAAAAAATACCTACTAATAGGCCAGACGCAAAGGGTGTACGCCTGATTACGTGCATTTGTTTGAAAATGTGTGAGTGATTGTGTACGTTATTACATGCAGAATTGATCGTGAAATTTTGTTTTCACAATTATAAACAAAAAATCTGTATATAAAAAAAGATCTTCAACAATTTGTTTTTATGTTTTACAGATTATACACAACGTGCCTTTTACGATATCAATATGCGTTCGTACAATTTTCTAACGAATTTAAAGTCCATTTTACTTGAAAGTTTCAACGATTTGAAAGAAAAATCATTGTACTTAAGAATTCGATAAAAAGAAATTTGGGAACATTGTGTAAGAAGTTGCGTTTTCAACAGAAATGCATTTATTGAAAAGTAAAAAGTTTGCTGTGAAAATTTTATGTTTTGTTGTGAAAATATTTTGACTTATAAGAGAATTAACCCTCAACTGTACGTGAGTGTCAAAAAAGTAACAATTGATTTGGAACGTGTTCTGTTGGTTAAGAGTTAAGGAACATTTTGGAAATTAAGAAAAGTGTCTTTCGCATAAAAATAATTCAGTTTATTTTAATGAAATTTTGCGCATTTGGTGATGTATACCAAGTATATTATTTTAAAGGAATTTATTTCGAATTTTGCTAAGAATTGTCTAAAATATTCTAAAAAAAAACAATCTGAAAAATAGATTCTTGTAAAAAAAGCGATAGAAAAGTATTAGACTCATTTTTATAATTAAAATAATAACTTAAATACTAGTCGGCAATTTAAATATAAATGCATGAATTCTCTAAAAATGTTTTGTATATTATCTTAATATTAAAAAAAGAAAATAATTTAATATTTACTTGTATAAAACAATTTCATTATATTTTGAAATTCATCCCTTTCAAGATATTTTATTGAATTGATATCTTTGGCATTGATAAAATTTTATGGCTATTATATCATATTTTCAGAAAAAAAAAATATATTTTAAGTAAAATTCACTTCAAAACTCAATACCCCTAGAAACTGCAACAGACGCACAGAATCAACTGCTAAACGTATAGGAAATTTAAATTGGCTGTGTTCTGTTTAATAACAATTCACAATTAGTATTTCAAAAAAAAGTATAATATTTTTATTACAAAGTACGATATTTTTAAAAATAAAACAAACCAAGAAATAATAACAAAATAGAATTCATTTAAAACTTGCAAGTCAACTGGAAATAAAATACATACAGAATACTGTATATATGAATAATTTCCGATGTTTCTTCTTGTTTAAAATAGTAAAATAAAATTAACATATATTTAAAAAATATATTTTTTTAAATATCTTGTTAAATTAATATAATTTGCTGTTTGCCTACATCTCCTTAATTATCATAATAAATACACACTTAAAATTTAAATATGACTAATGGTTTATTCCTGACATCTTTTAAAATTATGAAAAAATCCCATGTACATCACCATTTTGTGCTCCATATTTATATATATTTATACACACATATATATATATATATATATCGGCGGTGCGCTGACAAAAGGTAATTTTTGTTTTTGAACACCTTTTCAGGAAAGCGAAAAAATAATTTATTTTTTGTTTGAAAACCACACAAAATTATATGTTAATCGTTTTGATAACTTCGGAATTAATTCAAATATTTGAAAAAAAAGATTAAGAAATGGACGATAAATAAAGCTTTCAAATACTCCAATAAAAAATTTCTACTTTTCGTCAGCACATCAACGATACGTATGTACATAAATATTTAATATGAGACAGTTGTAGTATATTAAAAAGAGAAATAGGTATTAAAATTAAAAATTTTGTTTATTTTAAAAATGAACCAATTTATCAACAATTTTGTTAATCAATCCAGTTACTGGGTTGAAAACATTAACAACAATATTATAAATTTGTTAATAAATATTCACACCTTGCGAATAAATAAACAAAACAAAATGTTTCATTCAGCCATTTGGAAATGGTGAAAGATTTTCTTCTTAATTTTAAATAAATTTATTATCTACATACATAATTAGACATCAGAATAATTCAGTTTGATTTTATTAAAATTATGTTAATTTAGCAATTTCCATTTGCTATGAAAAATTCAATTAGAACTTTTTATACTTTTAACTCGAAAATTAAAATACTACTAGGCTTCGAAAATTTAAAAAAAAAAGTTATTAGTGTTAAAAAATTGGTTTGATTTTTAAAAAATTTTTAAAAATAATTTTAACAGGTGAAAATGTTATTTTCAAATTTTTAGTAAGAAATTATTTAATTTCACTTTTTAAAAGGTAGTGGTAAAAAATTCAACTTTATGAAAAATGCATTTTTTTTATTATGCAGTGTATTATTTGGCCACATTCTGTAATTTTTGTGAAGGACCTTTTGTTTTATATATATATATATATATATATATATATATATATATATATATATATATATATATATATAATATATACATATATATATATATATATTAATTAATTGTATTAAATTTCTTATGAATGCACATTGTAGCAGAAGGTACCAGATTTACAATTTTACCCTCTAAACATTATGATAGATTACTCAACAACTTTTTTACCATTTGATTTTAATCCAAGTATTCTACAAAAATATTATATTAAAAAGTTAGGTTATTAAAAATAAACAATTTGAGTGCAAAACTATAGAACATTTATATATTACAAGTTTTTTTTTTAATTACTGAATTTTTTCCATACATGACTTTAATTAGAATTTTAATTTATTGAAATATAATTATACTTATGCATATATACACAAAATCTTCAAACATATACTTAAACTTTCATATATATACTTAAACTGAAAGAAATTAATGCACATTATTAACTAAAACATTTTTCTTTATAAATTGTTCAAAATGATACCATTCAGTGTCAATAGTTTATAAGGCACATACGTGATAAATTTTAAAATGGCATGATCAAATCTGCAACGAATATTTTTTAATGCAATGGTTTCAAATTAAAGCTAAATTTGTGTCGAAATGAACGCTACAGTTATTGAACTTAATACCACATTGGTATGCACTTTAAAACGAATCTGTTTCGAATTAACACCGCTTGTTTTAACACCCTTATTTTAAATAAATTAAAACCAAAAAAAAAAAAAAATTGTTTTTTTATTTGTTGTCACATTTATTATAAGTGTTATCATAAAAAGTATACAAATATTACTAAATAAAATATAATTTTAATTTTACCTCTTTTGTCTAATCAACAAGTTTCGTTCTGAACTCCCCTCGTAGGCCTAACATTTGCACAGTCTCTCTTCAATCGTCCATACTTAGGCAAACTCTTAAATGTCACTTGCGTTGCTAAAAAATACAAAAAATAATTATATTTTAAGTGAATATTAGATATAATTTTTAAACTCACCTTTTAAATAAACAAAAAGAGATAGCATATTTATTTCTTCCAGGAATTGACGGAGTTGTTCGTCGTTACTGGATTCTGCTCCCTCTTTGTATGTTGAAGAAGTTGTGCAACCGGAATTTTGAATATATTTGACTTCTTCACCACGTATTCTCGAGAAAATATTTTCGATAAAGTATACCGTTTCATTTATTTTTATATTTTTTTCAAAAATAACTCATTTTTTCAAATTAACTTCAGGCACTTTAATAATAACACTGTAAGAAAATCAAGCTGAGCAAAACTTCCATCGTAGTAGGCTGGCAATATTTCTTGGGTTACAACTAGTGTACGATTCGAAAATTGAAATGGAAACAAATATGTAATTTCAAAACGAAAAGTTCGATTTGAACGAAATTTTACATGATTACAGAACTATAAGTTCGATTTGAACGAAATTTTACATGATTACAGAACTATAAGTCCTGATAGGTGCGGGTCTACAAGGTTGAAAATAAACGATCCCGATTTTTTTATATCTGAACCCATTTTAAAGATTAATATATTAGTAAAATCGTCCAGCCGAGAACTACAAAAAACGTATATATAGGTTATCTCTTTTAGTTTAGGAGATATTAGGTTTCGAATTTTAAAAATTTTCTTTCGCTATAAGGGGTCCATATTATCACAGTTTTTTTAAATATTTTTTTTTATTTAGTTAACAGCAAATTACAAAATTGTATAAAAAATAAATTTTGAAAAACTCACAAATCCTAATAAACGTTAAAAAACATAAATTTTTTGTACAATTAAAATCAGGAAGTTAAATTTTATATTACAAATAATTGAAAGCACATTATTCGTCATCAAAAACTATGCGAAAGATATCTCATGCATTTGTAGGCGACCTAAGTATCCTTGAACTTGTTCACCAGCGGCATTCGACGTGTGAAAATTTAATGACCAGTATTTTGTTACGCATTTCATACACATTCGTTAACAAGTTAAAAACGAAAGTTTTCGAAAAATAGATACCGTGTAAGATGGCATTATAAACACAACCGTTGCCGATTTTGCAACGTCAATTTTCCCTCAGTGTATAAAATTTGTATCTAAAACTTCTTAATTTTTTTTAGCCAGTAATGAATGTTTTTTTATGTATGCGGTGTGTGTGTATGAGTTTTAATTTAAACAATATTTTAATTGAAAACATTGACTTTGGACTTTGGGGAACTGGTGATTGTTCTGATCTGAACGAGTAATTTGGGCCCATACTACGTACATGAACTTGTTGAATACGTATTAAGCAGGTCTGTTAAAATTCATAGCACAATTTTAAGAAAAAGTGAGAAAACATTTTTGTAAACAATAAAAAACAAATGTAGGTACCTATGTATAGTGTAGTAGTTGAAAACAAGTTATTATGTAATAAATTGGCAGTAAAGAAATAAGAATTTATTACTTTAAATTAATATAATAATTATATATTCTTCATTATTTAATTCGCGTATAAAATAGTCCATATATATGAATGTGTATCTATACAACAACGAAAATATTGCCCTGCACTAACTGATATATTCACTTCTTTATTTATTCGACGTGAGTGAGTTGTACATTTGTTTCTTTTTATGTAGTTTATATATCTTTTAAGTTTTGTTTATTGAATTTTTTTCTCCACTGTTTAAAAATATTTGGTATCTAATTTAATATGTTTGAAAAATCTATTTTTGGTTACCCCACTGTTTTTGTATATAGATTTAATTTTTTATTCTTCTTAAAAACAACAATAAAGGAACAAGAATTAAATATAAATTTATTCACTTTGTTAAAATTTATTTCGATTCTATGTGATTTTGTAAATGATGTGTAAATTACGAGCAGTAGCTGCAGATCGTCTTTTTTTGCACTAAATATTTTTAGCAATATTTGCATAAATGTTCTATTATACTAGCTATAATGTATAACAATTAAATTTTTATTTAAACTTGACATTAAATTTTATTTGATTAAATTTGAAATAAATTTAAAAATATTTAAAAAGCAATTTCGGATGTTAATATCTTGTGAAATTAATTGGGTGTTGAATTGTTGTTTTTTTTTTTTTAAATAATAATATGTTTCAGCGATCTTTGTTTTTAACTCAAAAATATATGTTAGAATAATTTTGTTTATATATTTAAAAAAATATTGTACCGGTATTTGTATAAGATTTTTTGGTAAAAGTGCATGAAGTTTAAGGTTGATCACGCATGACTAAAATGTTGCCTTCAATGTACCCTTTACCTTCTTTTGTATTCTATTCTGAAAAGAATTGAATAGCGTTAATATGCTTGATGTTTTTTTCTAATAGTGTGCTCTTAAATTAAAAAAAAAAAAAAATATGTTACATGTTTTACCCCCAAATTAAATATAATTCACGGGTCCTAGATATTAAATTTTCGCACCGAACGCGTTGAAAAATAGTTTTAGACATCTTTTTACAAAACATCCCCAAATTAAAGACAAAAGTAAGGATATTTTTTTCATTTTCTAAAATGAATTCTTTTAAGAGAAGTTTGCTGGCTATAAAAAGAAAATTTACTGAAACAACTTTAGTTCAAAAATAGAAACATCCTTTCAATGTGATATCGAAAAAATACCAGATTCATTTCAAAAAGATATTAAATGTAACTCATGTGTTAAAATTAATTTTCAATCAGCAGATCTAAAAGTATTTTAAATAGTTGAAATATATTGCTGGCTCCAAAACATTTTTATGTGAAAATACTTTTTGTCCATAACACAAATAATCGATCTTTTGTGGACGCATTATCCGAAATGTCTCTCATGATGCACAAACAATGTCTCAATTATTAATATTATTTTTATTTTACAGAACATTTGATCTAATTTTTAAACTAGTCAAAGTTGTAGTGGGTTGCCCTTCCATTGCAATGTCAAATGGGGGTGGCGAAGAAAGATCTTGTCAGAACCGTTCATTTGGTGCTTTAAAATTGATGCTCCACCAAATAATGAAAATTTTACAAAAATCGCAAATTTCGCCGAAAATTTACTTAAAAAAAATAAATTTTCACCAAAAAGCCGAAAATTTAAAAAAATCCAAAATTTTACTAATAATTTGGTATTTTACCAAACATTTTAAATTTCACTAAAAACTTGAAATTTTATCAAAAATTCAAAATTTTACCAAAAAGTCAAAATTTCACAAAAAAATTTAAAATTTTACCCAAAATTCAAAGTTATGCTAAAAATTCGAAATATCATTAATCCCAAATTTCACCAAAACCCAAACTTTGCCAACGATTTGTAGTTTAAGCAAAATTTCAACATTTATCCAAAAATACGATTTCCATCGAATAAATTTTTTCTTATAAATACTTTAAAAAAATAAATTAGAGAATTTATAACACAATATTTGTTCATAAAAAGGTTACCATTTTGTGAGGGTAATCTTTAAATAATGTTACGCAGTAACAAGATGACACTTTTCTTAAGAAAAGAAAACTGTATAATTTTAAGGTGTAATAAAAGATATAGTTACTATGAAGGACAAAACTTAATTTGGGATTTATTTTTATTTTTTGACCTAGAAAAATTTTAGAAAATTGAATAAATTTTTTTGTGTTACATGTAAACAATATATATATATATATATATATATATATATATTGTTACTGTGTAACATTATTTAAAGATTACCCTCAAAAAATTAACAAAAATTGTGTGGTAAATTCTACATGTGGGATGATATCCCACATGTATTCAAAAACCGAAATCGGAAACCAGTTAACCGATTTGTACTTTTTAAAAAGCCGACTGGTTTCGAATAATTTTTATTTTCGAATAATTTGACAGGCAGGTTATTTTCTGTCGGTTAACCGGTTTTTTATGAAATGTCCCTACTTTTGTTTTATTTTTTTATTTTTTTTACTAAATTATCCTATACTTCAGACCTTTTATATTTGCTAATTGAACCTTATTTATTGCCTGGTACATTAAAAGTATCAATTTGTTTAGGAATTAAAAATATTTTGAGTAGTTTTCATACAAATTTTATTTTTAAACAATTTTCTTTTATACTGAATCAGGCCCTTAATAATTTGAAGGTATCTTTCATTTTCATTACGAACTAATGAAGCTTTAAATCTTGTTTTTTTTAATTTCGAATTTGATTAAGACCATACATACAGAATACTGAGATTTCTATATCTTTTAATAATTTTTGTTAACAAAAATCTAGATAAGAAGTCAATTTAAGTTTTGTCGTTTGTCACGAGAATAAGGTGAATTTCAATAAATAGGTATATAGGTAGAGTTGGATCGGAAGAATCATTATCAGAATTCAGTTAAAAAAGTATAAAGTTTGAACATTATCCATTAGCTACAGAAGAACGACATGTGTTTTTATTTTTATATTACTTGTCATTACAAATGACATGTATTATAAGCAGTGTTGCGAAGTTAGCCATTGTAAGGCTAAATATATTCTTTTTATTTTGCTTTTAGCCTCAAGATTTAAGCACTTTTGCTAGTCTTCTTTTTTTGTTCTTAAAATTGCCTGAAAAAGCTAAAATATTAGTATTACATTATATTAAACAATTTAATATTTGGCATTACTAATTTTATTTTTACAGAATCACCCTTTTAAGCATTTCTGTATACTTATTTGCATAAAAAATAGAGATTATTTATATTTAATAAAAAATTTCGACTATGGCGCTTCATTCTCTAAATTATAAAAGTGCCTTAATTCATTTTGTGGCGTTACAAAGTCGATTATTATAATAACTTTTTACTTCATCAGCCATAAAAACTATTTATGAAAATAATTTAAAAAACTCTTATTAAAATCACGCAAAAAATTGAATATTTACAATCAAAAAGAAATATAGTTCAAAAATGATGCAAAATCACTTCAAAACATTGGGTAATTCTTCATATGAAATATAACCCAAATTTTTATGGGAATTTTTTGCACAATTTGACTTTTTTTAAAGTTCAATTTAGCCTCTTTCTTTCCATCTCCTGGTAACACCGATTATAAGTATACCTTCTTTAGTAAAAATAATAATCAGTTTTAATATATTTTTAATAAAAATCGGTTATAACCGGTTTTTTAAAAAAGCTATTTTTCGAATAATTCAATTCAATTATTAAAATGTGGGTTTTTGTGAATAACATTAAAGTTCATTAATGCTGTCAATGGTGATACAAAGTAGTTAAATTTTAAATTCTTTTTAAGCCAAAGTAAAAATCAATTCCTTTTTTTTGCAATTGCTAAAAATTAAATTTATACTTATTTTTTTATAAACTGTACATATTCTTTGCAAAAGGAAATGAATTTTCTCAATTTAAATATACTTCATTTCGAAAACATAGAAAACCACAACAAAACATAAAAATTTTCAAAATAGAAAAAAAAAAATCAATTAAAATTTAAAATTAATTTTCCAAATATCAAAAGTTAAAAGTATAATATAAAATTGAGTATGAAAGTGACATCAATTTGATTTATAATGATCTATTCAGGGTAAAACAAACAAAAAAAAAGAAGTTAAAATCGAAAACATGTGATGCGAAAAAATAAATATTATTAAAAAATGAGCATAAAGTGCCTTATATTTGCTCATAAGATAATTCTATTTCCAAACAAATTGAATCCAACTACAATAAAAACGGCAATAATAAAAAAACGAACAACGAAATTTTATAGATGAGTTTTTATCAAGAAAACAAACGAGATAAAATCGAATAAGAAAAGAAAATCCAAAAACAAAGGAATAGTTTTAAAAACAAATATTAAATGTTAAATAATTTTTAAAATGCAAAAGTCTATTAAAAAGAAACAAAATCTTTGCGTAATCAACATAACAACGAAATTGTATTTCAAGTGTTTGTGTAAAAAACAATATACAACAACTACAAAGCGAAAATGTTACAGGGTTGCATTTTACTACAAAATTAATAAATTCAATATAGAACAAAAACAAAATGATCAACAGCAACGCTTAAATATGGAAGTGCCTCGCAAAAGAAAGTATCAGAAAATTTTAACAACGATACGATAATATTTTTCACGAATAATAAAACTCAATATAAATAATCCAAAAAAAGAAACACTTTTTTCAAAACCAATAAAATAAATCGCCTTAAAAACGTGTTCTTTCACGTTTCTTATATTTAACATAAGTTTGCCGCGTTTAATTAAATTTTTCGCTTCAGCACTAATCTTCACTTTGATTTTGTAAAGTGAAGTGGTGGTTTATAATTGTAGGCGAACAATGTTAGATATATTCCGTGGATTGAAAAACCTTATAAAGGTCAGTCACGTTAAAACCGATTCACCAGTATTTCGTTTGCATTACTCTATAACTGTGATGATATTAATGTCGTTTTCCCTAATTATAACCACACGTCAATATGTTGGTAATCCCATCGATTGTGTTCATACTAAAGATATTCCAGAAGATGTTCTCAATACATATTGTTGGATACATTCGACATATGCTCTAAAAAGTTATTTTAACAAAAAGCAAGGAGTTTCCGTTCCCTATCCGGGCATTGGCAATTCCGATGGCGATTTGCATGAAAAGAAGCACTATAAATATTATCAATGGGTGTGTTTTTGCCTATTTTTTCAGGTGGGTTTAATTTTTTTTAAATTATTTTGCATATTTACTAACATTAAATGGTTTTAAGTTAAAAATTCAATAAAGAAGTTTCTGTAATAAAAATTAATATTAATTTTTAAGACAAATTTAACAAAAAGCGATTGCTATAATTTAACCCGGCGTCGGTATAATGTCTAAAAGTTTCATTTCTCACTTTTTTTTATTTAATAAAAATATTGATGAACTAAATTTGAATGATACTTTTGACACTTATTTATGTAAAATTCGGGATCGATAATATAATTTTTAGCTTTTAATTTAATTATTAAAAACATATATTATAAAAAGACTGAACGAAATAAAAATCCGCAGATTTTGGATAAATAAACTGATTTAGGGGAAATAAACTAGTTAAAATTTGTACATTTATGAGTAAATTTGTTATATTTTTCCGCTGGAAAATGTTGACACCTTTTTCGGTAAGTTTTCACTATCATACGTTATCCCATACTAATGAAACTTTCATCTATGTCGCTTTCCTCTGAAAGATATTTATTTTTCTGAACGACATTCCCGTTGTATAGCTATAATTATTAAATTTGATGTTGTCACTCTAAACTGATAAGATAACTACAGATATTGTAAAATTTATAAATGTTGTGTTACCCGATAAAAAATTATATGCAAATTAAAATTATCTGGGTCAAATTGACCCAACCTGGCCGACGCACGGTGGCTCAGAAATAAATTTCATTGGCCAAAAGTTAGATTTTTAAAATTTTAATGCCATTCAATAGTAAGTATATTGACAGTAAGGTGGCCAAAAATTATATCAAAATATAATTGTGAGCATGGCATGCTGTTGAAGACAAATAATTTATGTTATTTTATAAAAAATGTGATTTTTGTATATTTGATCAGAAGTAAATTATCATTACTCGCAAATTATTATCGATAATTGGCTGCAATTTTTTGGAAGAAATAGTATTATGTGTCACTGTACCGTTTATACCCGCTATGTTATTAAATGTTTTCTCATGTACTCTATTTTTATTAAAATTTTGATTTTAGTGGAATAGAACTTTTGAGGGTCAAAAGGGATTAAACAAATTTTACTACCAGAAGAATGACGAAAGTGTCCCATATATATTTTTGTACCTATCTGGACTCGTCTGTAGAACACTTTTTGCATTTGAATGAAATTACTTCCAAAATTTTCCCTATTTTTATTTTACCTGTTCATATGACTCAAATATAAATACATCAAGCCCTATAAGTTGTGATGGGCATTTTAAGTATATTATATAATTATTATTTTATTACAAATTATTTTAGCGTATTTTACCTATTTTTAGCCCTCTTTAGTTTTTTAGCACTTTTTTATTATTTTTGGATTTGAAGTTTACAAAACAGCAATATACCAGCTTAGATTTCGTGCGATTGAAAAAGGTTCAAATCTCTATCCATCATACCATCACATAGCTGCTGCTAGGAAGGACCGTTTACCACCAAGGGACGCTGTTACAATCACACCAACTTCGGCAGAGATACAACTTCAAGACCTGCTTAATCATACAGTTCAACGATTGCTGCTATCATTGAAAGGAAATGTTTTGAATAAATATCGAAACTGCAAATTAACTCTGTGTGGGATGTGATAGTTCTTCTGGACAAAAACAATACAAGCAATATGTATGTGAAAATACTACAGATACAGATATGTTCATGATGTCATTTGTACCATTGTGATTGATAAAGAATTTAGAGCCTTCGACCAGTAGGATGCAAACAAAAGATATTTAGGAAAATCTAACACCACCATCTACGAAATACAGCAGACCAATTAAATTTGAATTTAGGAAGGAAACTCATGATTCCATTAAAAAGAGAAAACAGTGATATTATAGCCCAAATTGCAACACTACAGCCATTCGAATTAGAGATTGACGGCCAGACAATTGAAGTAAGCTACCAATTAGTACTAAAGATGACAGATGGAAAAGTAAGGCAGGCTTTGACTGACACAAATGCTTCATCCAGAAAGTAGAACATCGCGATTTAGATGAAGAAACAAAAGGCCTGCTAGAGGATAGAAATAATATAGAACTAAATATGGAATATTTGCAGGCTATTTTCCGACCGAATGAATAATAATTATAATTTTCTTTTATTTTAATATAAACATTAAATAACTTTTAGTTATTATAAAAAATATACATTTTTGTCCTTAATGTTATTTACATAAAAAAAAAATAAAAAAGTTGTAATTTTTTCTTCAAAACTAACCGATTGCAGTGGAAAATATTCTAGAATTGGTAAAATTGGAACCTGTTGACGAAATTATCTCGGGTATTGTTAAAATGTTTTCTTTATCTGCTATTAACTTTTTTTTATAAGTAAAGCTGATTCAAAAAATAAAAAATCCGCATTGTCATACTAATGCTTTAAAAAAATTAAAACTTCAAATTTAGCCTTAAATTTCTCAACAACTGCTGAACCGATTTTAATTAAATTAAAGCAGGAGAGAAATTCAAGAAAATATCTCTCCATCAAAAAAAAAAAAAAAAAAAATTCTAAAATATCTCTATCGGTTCAAAAGTTACAGAGTTTTGGCAGATGAAAAACGATTCTGAGCCACTGTGAGACGCCGGTTTAAATAAATAATATATTTATATTCACGGATCTTTCGATAAAAATTTTGTCTTTTTATTTTATTTTAAACATCAAACCTGTACTATTATAATCGACTACCTACATTTTCGTTTAGTAAATTTTCGCTGAAAAAATATAAATATATATTTATATTTTTTCTTATCCAAGGTCCCTTTTGGACATATGTTCTAAAATAAACATTTTTAAATAATATAACATTTTTAAAATAATAACAATAATATAAACCACAAAATCCCCATATCTCCATATGTTAAAAAAGCAAACATATCGTCTTCATCAAACCAAACACCTCCTCATTTATTGCTCTGCTCGTCATCATTGTTACCAACTAAAAATCTAAAATGACATCGAAATATTGCAGAAATATTTAAGCTTGACAAACGCCATCAAATCGTACAAAAAAAAAAAAAAAAAAAAAAATTGAAATTGAAACCTGTCAAATCATAATGATTAAAACATTAATAGATTGTGCGAAAAGAAACTAAACAACAAAATTCAAATTCGTTTAATTTAATGTCACATTTCCAAGAATAATATACATTCGTATTTGTATTAAAATAATAATATTTTATTTATTTTTCATTTAAATGATACAAACTACTGGAAATTACAAATAATAATATTATACTAAGGGAAAAAACTAACGTTGTTTATTCTTGTCACACATTAACCAAAAAGTATAATGACAGACAGGTGTAATAACAATTTGACACATCAGGTAGTATTTAAAGATTTCAAAAAATTGTTTTTCTTACTTATAATTGAATGGTTCTACTCATTATTTTTGAGTGTTGCGTGTTGCTAAAATAAATACAAAGAAAATGATCTTTTACTCCCAGAAATTCAAGTACGCATTAAAAAATTATTACAATATATTCGGTGTATCCTTTTCTAAAATACAATTGATATTTTTAACTCTAGCTAAACAACAGAGTGTTCCGTTATACAAATTTTGTAGAAAGTTCACTAAACGTTGCATACTGACGTTACATAAAATACTGGAAAAATATCAAAAAAGTTTTTCAAATAGATCTTCAGTTCCCTACTAGAGAATAAAAATCACGAGTCTATTAGATTTTGAGCAAAAAAGACTCGAGTTTTTTTTGAAACGAGCTTGTTATATTTTTGTGCGGAAATTGCACACAAAAAAGTTCAATATAATTTTTTTCAAAATATCTGAAAATATCAATTATTTTTGTTATGAGTAAAAAAGGAACAAAATTACATGAGAAAAGAATTAAAAAAATATATATTTTTTAATAACAACATGATGTTACAAAATGACACTTTTTATTTTCCCTTGGAAAACTCCCTAAATTTCGAGATATTGTGAACAAACTGTTTTTAGAGTAGTTTCTGCAATGTACATCTCGTCACTTCATAAATTTTAAGTCAATTTAGGATTTTTAAATTAATTTTGAAAGCAGAAAGACGTAGCTTTTTAACTGTATTGTCATCCTTTATATACACTCAAACTAAATAATGAATTATTATTCACCATTTTTAAATTTATTTCGTTTTTTTAAAAAATTAAAAAATTCTTCATATTTTTTAAGAGAGAATATTTTGTTTATCTTTTTTAGTTGGTTTTTACTTTTTGAGGATAAAATTAAAAATGTATGGAAAGTTTTAGTAAGTTATTACAGATAAAATCGAATAAGTTCAACAGGTTTTGTCCAATTTAAAAATATTAAATTTGGTTATGTTAACAAAAAAAAAAAAAAAAAAAAAACAAAAAAAAAAAAATGATCTTAAAAATTATTGCATCTTTGCATAGGCTTTTATAGAAAAAATTGTAATAAATCGCGGTTAAACTCGAAACATTGTGGAAAACTTTTATTTTTTTTAGAAGTTGTTTAAAAATTTGGTTTTAATATTTTACCAAAACAAACCAAATGCATATGGTTAAAAGGATTGTTTCCTCAATTTTCAATGATTTTCGATGTCTTCAAGAAGACCTATAACCTACATCGTGTAATTTTTTCGGCAAAATGTGCTACGTTCCCTACCAAAAATTTCAACCGAAGACAAAGTTTTATTTTTTTTTTTAGTATTTTCCTGTACTTATCTCATCAATACGCATCATTTGAGTGGTCGTCCTAAGAATCGCAAAAAGAAAAAAACAATTTCTCGAGATACTCTACCATTCAAGGTATGATATGCCTTTAAAAAATCGAAATAATTCGTAAAAAATAAAAACGCTGAAGCTCGTTTTTTCAGTAAATGAAACTGAGATAACATTCGAATTTTGTTAGCGTTTACGAAGAAAACTAATTATTTCGGTCGGTTTGAGGCCATAAATGTCATTTGATGACATTAAGGCAACCCTTTTTTTACATCTCTGAGGTCGCTTTGCGTATTTCGCAGAACCTGCAAGCACAAGATCTTTGAAAAGTAATAAGATTATCATCTTTTGTGTAAAAGTTTATATTTCCATAAAAAGACTACATATTTCTTAAAAAAAAAAAACTTATGATATTCAAGTTAATTTTGTTTAAAAATAACTATTTTAAGGAATTACTTTTAACTAAAGTACAAAAATAATCATCAAAAATGAGACTAAGTTTTATCTAGTATGTACAGAAACTTTGACTTAATATGGAAAAAGTATGCATACATTTTTTTAAATCGATGTTTCAGGTAGGCCTCTTTTAAATACAATTCTTTTTAAAAAATGAAGCATTACACGTATTACAAACATTGAATTACCCTAAGATATTTAAATTGTTTTTAAGGTGTTATAAGAGAAAAAAAAAAACTAATTCCATTGATATATGTATTCCATTTAAGGTAATTATTGTATAAATATTTATTTAAGCTTATAAAATTAATGTCAACTTCACACTTAACTATATTTATAAAATATAAAAAGAAATTATACTTTATGAATATTAATCAGTTAACAAATTTTTACTAAATTTCCATTCAAATATTAGTATTTAGTACATACGTTTTTTGAAATAAAATGTTATTTTAAAATCCGGCTTTTTGTGTTAAAAAAAAACAAGTTTATTAGACATTTGAAAAATTAATATTTAAAAAAAAACCGACGGTACTTACACCGGTTGGAAAACCGAGTTGATTACCTTAATGATCCATCATACTTACTGTATTGCTCAACATTTTATATTATATTTTTTCTCTAAATTCTTAATGAGAAAGAATATTTTTGCCTTTTTTTATTATTAAGATAACATGTTACACACGAAGTGTATAAATCAATCAACAATTTTTTAAAATATAATCCAAAAATTAATTAATAATCCACAGCAACAACTATAACATGATGATAATGGGTATATCATTGAATAGATGATTTATTGGGTTAGTTTTTCTCAATGAAATCTACATTTTTCATTTCAAATTAAATTATTAAAAACAGAGAAAAAGAAAAACTTAATAATTCTATTTATATATGTGCACTTATTCGTAGATTTCAATATACACATGTTTTTCAAAATGTACGGGTATTTGCAAAATAAAATTTTGGAAAAATAAAGAAAAAGAATTTTAAGACACTAAAAGAGGAATTTTTAATAATAAAACTCCTTTTTTAATTTTATTTTTATTTTTTTTTTAATTTGTACCTATTTATGTATGTACAACTATAACTTTATTTTATACATAAGTGGCAATTATTTCACCTTAATAATAAGACATTATCGATAACTACTGATAATTATAAACAGTTTATCGCCTAATAGTTTTTGGCTCTTTTGAATGCCCAAAATTGCTTGAAATTTGTAAATCAAATTTATTAAATATGGTGATGCGTCTATGACGAGTTATTTAGGCGGTAAATGTTCATATTATAAGTTTATTTATAGCAACACTCATTCATCGAAGTCTATTAAAATTTTGTGATGACACTTAGCGAAGCACAACTAAATCAAAAAAATAAAACAGCAATGAGAGAAAAGTGAAAATTTTTAAATTTAGTTTGTCAACATCATGTTTTTGGCTGCTTTTTCTATTGTTGTTTTTGTCTTAATACATTCTTGTCATTTTGGCATTGTTAGAACTTAAACTGAAATCATATGTTGTGTAATTTTCCAAACAAAAAATTGTGACATTTTGAACTAGAAAAACTCTTTACAATGAGTGGGAGCTCCCCTTGAGACGCAAATTCAACAATCCATAAGAAGTATGTAACTCAACATCATTAGGATTTATATACGATCAAGGCCGACTAATTAATACCCTTAAGTGGTACAATTAAAAAAAAAAAAATATTTAGAATATTTATAAACTTCTGAGTTTCCTGCGAAGAATAACTGAAGTAATTTTACATTTATACCACTTCAAAAGTAAAACTTAGTGCATATTTTGCACTTTTTTAATGTCACTTCCAAAAATAGTAAAAACAAATATCTTCTTGGTAAAAAAGGGTAAGCTTTTTTAACTACATTAAGAGTATTATTTGTTTTGAATCTTTTTTCGACTATCTTCATTTCAATAATTTTTACTAATTTTTAATTATGATAATAGTTTGGCTACATATAGTATTTGTCCTGCAGAGGATTATCTAACGGTATATCATATTTTGAACCAGAAGATTGGCTAGCTTTATCATTTATTTCGTACTTATTTTAAGGAATATAATTTTCAAATCTATATCTATATATCGACAATTCCACGAAGGAACGCCCAAAAATTTACCAAGTGTTTTTCGATTTTCTTAAAATTTTGTACGCAGATACATATTTATAAAGTTAGGAATTTTTACATTAAAATAAAAGTCCATAAATCTACTATTCACAATTTTGCTTTTTTTAACCTTTTCACATTTCTTTTATATAAAAATTCAACTTTTCTGATATTACTTATAAAACATTAGTACACGCAGATAAAAAATTGTTGTGGTGGGAACCATAATCGAAGAGCAACATATTATGATTGGACTATATGGTCATAAATAATAATAAATATGAAGATTATAATCATAAAATAACCTAATTTTTCATATTATGAAAGGTTAGGTTTTATTTTTAAATGTTTTATAACATTATTATACAGTTTTATAAAATTGTGTTCTGATTTTCCAATATTATGATTCAACTTCATCATATTATTTACCATGTTAATCTTATTATGATTAGTCATTATTTGTTCATTAATTAATTTTATGTATAAATATTGTGCAAGATAATGCAAGATAGTTTTTATTAACTAATAGTATTTAATTAATTGGGGGATTCACAAGGTGTGCTATCATGTCATATTGTCAAGATGTTCTAAAATTTTACAAAGGTTTAAAAATATTGTTGTTGCTTTTCAAACGAAAAGTGTCTTAAAATAATAGAACTTTGTATGCTATATTTATTATGCTGTCGTATTTAATTAGCAAAGATGATTTTATTCAAAAACAAATAAAAAAAATGTTTTTTATTTACCTGAGGCTGCCATCACACCATCCAAAATGTACTTTTAGCACCAACGGGCTATTATTTTAAGTTTCTTTTACTCATTTTTGGCTAATTTAAATCCAAAATAGCACACTAAATTATGAGGGGTTGTTCATAACTGCCGTATTTTTTCATGCTATTATTATGGAACATATGATTTTATGACATTATCTGAATCGCACCAAATATAATAAAACCTTATCCACTTATATTACTTATGTATAAACTAAATGAGAATTATAACGAAGTTGGAAAGCAAACATTAAAAACAAAACATATTCAAAAACAAACAAGTTATGTGTTTTCAACAATATTTTTAATATGCATATGTATTTTAATTATTTGTAACATTCTACTGTTATGGGAATTATAATATAATATGGTTTAAAAACAAGATATGGTTTAAGAACAAGGAAAAATATTGGTAATATTTAATGGTTGTAGAAATAATAATTTTTTTCTTATTAATAAAATTGTGTTTCTGGTAAAGATATTCCAAAATGTACGATATTTGTAGGCAACTATATTAAAGTTTTTATTGTATGCATTGAATGATAAAATAAAACAAAAACATTCTTATCAAGAACACAGTATGAGAACATAATATTTTTGTTGTGGAAATGCCAGAACCATGATTTTTCTCTGCTTGTAGGTTTACATATTTTATACAAAAAATGTATTGAGTTACTTTTTAAAAATATATTAAAAATTGTAATCCTTTATGTACTAGGCTAATTAATATTGCAATTTATAGTTAATAAAACTACTTAAAATACAATTAAAGAAAAAATTAAATTTAATGAGTTTACAATTGTCAAAAATACATCTGTAAATTGCATTTGTAGTTTGTAAATATTTTTGAACGAAGAGGATATTTTGCCGAAGCTAAATGAACTACACATGATAAAGGAAATTGCTTTTTATATGACTTTTAAATTATATAGATCCGTCAATTACTTCATGAGATATGAATATTTAAAGTTGCATACTCTCTGCATTTTGTTAATTTTTAAACAAATCAAAATGTTTTTTTTTTTTAATTGTGTTACTCGTATGTGTAGTACATGCGCGCGTCGCAAACATTTTGATTTTTATTTTATTTAAGGATTCAATACTTTGTAAGTATGTTAAAAAAAAAAAAAAAAAACAAACAAAAATTTTAAGTAACATAAAAATCTGAAAATGCTATTGCAAACAAAAATTTTAAGTAACATAAAAATCTAAAAATGCTATTGTATTTTTAAAAATCTTTCGATATTGTTATTTCAAATTTCATACTTTTGGAATTTGTTTGGTTTTTGAGAAATAAATAATGAAGTACTGAAATTGATAAATTTTTATGGAAATTGAAAGACATCAGATAAAAAAATTACCTTTTTTTGGCATTCTTACATAAAATTGTCGATATACATTTATATAATTCCCTAAAGTATTTTCCTCTCTACACTGTTTTTTATAGCTCACAGATGACGTAGAAAAATTAAATTTGGCTTAGTTGTTTACCCTAAAAATCTTGAATGAGCCAAATTTAGAAATTTCTGTCAGGGAGCGGAGACATGCGAATTTATTTTTTATTTTAAGTAGTATATTTTAAAGTCGGGTTTGGTTCTAAAAAGTTTAAATTTCCAATAGGATTTTCTATTACGATCAGGGAGCGGAAATTAGTAAAAAAGTTTTATCAATTTTTATTATTTTTTCACATCAAGTTTTTATTGTTTAAAATTGCAGTTTTGCCTGTAATGTGCAGGATTATAAACTAGTTTTTTTTAATAATTTGCTTATTTTTATATTTTTTTGAAAAATGCGAATATACTTAAAAACTGAATAATATTTACCTTAAGGACAAAACTTCAGAAGCAATGAATAGGAATCTTAATGAAATAAAATTGTTTCAATTATAACTATGCGTTAAGAGTAAAATATTTGTTATTATTATTATTATTATTATTATTATTATTAAAAATATAGATATCATTCGATTCGATGTCTTTTTCTGACAAATTACCCATTTATAGACCGATTTTAAATATCAAAATTCTCAAAAGAATTTCTGATATACTAATGTGTCGAATACAAGATAATAGATTAAGTTAACACTCTGTAAAATTTTAAGGCTGGATAATATAAAATTCTATAAATTTCAGAATACATCTGGCAACCACAATTATTCAAAAACCGACAACAAGATCAAGCAAATGAGATTATGAAATATGTAAAATTAATATTAAAATTATTTTTTAAATTACATTAAGAAATAATGCAGCACCTTTTATCATTTTATACCATATTTAATTTGCCTTATTAGACTTCATCATATCTTTATGTTTAAAGATTTTCTATGATTGAATACTTTAACAATTAATTTATAATAATATTAAACTTTTTCAATTTATCTTTACATAATTATTAGACGATATATCATAATAAGAAAAGTTGTTTTAATAAATCCCCCAACTAAATAATTGTAACCACAAAATGGCAACAAACATAATACTCCCGCTCTTTACGTAAAATTAGAAAAAGTATAAATCGTCGATAAACAATACGGAAACAGACAGTGTATATGAGATTCAGTTTGGCTAAAAGCCAACATGGACAGTATGTTAAGAAATCTTAAGGGAAAATCTCTTAAAAATTCTTTATGTTCCTAAAAGAGTATATACAGTCTCTTTATTACAGTGATCATTTTTACTCTATACTTAATTTATATTTTATTTATTTATTTTCTGTTAACTACAATTATGATGGCATGCGTCTGAAAAACTGCACTGATGTATTTAAGCATAACAAAATTAAAAAAAAAAAAAATTTGAATTAATGCCAAAAAAGTTTCTCTTGTTTGTTATTATAGAGTTTAGAACAAAATACAAAAGTGCAAAATGCAATTTGTAAAATGTGTTTGTTTGAAATGTTAAACAAATATTGAATTGAAGTATTTCTTCTTTTTTTGTGCAAAAATTTATATAAAAAATTAATGTGATCGACGTAATGAAAATGAAAAAAAAAAACTTCAAATTCACGCACAATTTCATGAAGATATTGCAACGCAGAAATCGATTGATCATTGTACGGTTGGCGTGCGTTAAAAAAAATTTTGCATTTTAATGGCACCCAGATGTTGTTTAATGATAATGCTAATGGATATTATATACTTTGTTTTCTAAGGCATCATTCAAATAGCCTTATTGTTTGTTCAGCTTCTCAGCCACCCTTTTAACAATAACAATAAATCAGAAATGTACGAACTATTTTTATGGGGGATCAAAATTTTCTTTAAAAATTTTAAAATTTGTTTAAAAATTCGAAACATAGTTTGTCAGATATATGCCATACGGTTTTTATTGGAAAACCATATTAATTTTATCTTAAAATTTAGTTAAAATATTGTTTAGAAGTTTTATTATTATTGTACTATTTTCAAAACGAAAATTAAATCTATGATATTAGGGAAAAATGCTACAGCTATCACATAATCTTATACAAGCATAAGAAAAATTCTAAAAAAATTAATAAAAAATAAAAAACAAAATTAAAAATTACTAATAATGTTATAGCATCCAAAATAATATTTCATACTTTAGAATTTTTGCATGATTCTGTGTCCATAAAATGTATTAAAAAAAAAAAAAAAACGCAAAATATTTATTTTTTTGAAAAAAAAAAAAAAAACAAAACACGTAAAAAGAATCATTACTTTTAAAAATATGAACATGTTGCTGTCATAAATCAGATGAACTCTTAACCCTAGACATATATTTTGAAAAGTATTAAGAAAAGTATATGTTCGTATTCTATTTTCTTAATTAGTAGCCAATGCCAAAAGTATTAACCGCATTAGATAAAATATTAAAAAGGAGGATATTATTCATACTTGCGTATGTGTATTTATGAAAAAAGCAAAAAATAATTATAAAAAAAATAAAACATTGGCCAATTAAAAAATGAATTTTAAATGTCGTATTTTTGTAGTTGATAAATAATAATTTTATAGAATACTTTTCAAAAAACAACCCCATTAAATTGTTATATATCTGAAATTATAAAATAATAGTAATAAAATTAAAAGCATTATTATATTTATTAAACCTAGGAAAAGCCCATTTAAATTTATGATCATATTTTTTGCTTAGAACAAGCAAAAAAAGATCTCCTATTTTCACTAATCCTTAAAATTTATTTCAGTAGTAAAAAAATGTATATTAAAATTTTTCACTGTGTTGGTGGGTGTGTATACATATTTAATTTATGATACAAGTTATTATTAATTTGTCACTTATGCGCACCAGAAAAGCATAAATATTTATCACCAATCTCATATATATGTCTAGAAGATAGTGTCTTAAAAATGTAAAAGAGATTTCTATTTCATATATAAAAATTATTTGCACTCTTTATATTAAAGTTTATGATTTCAAATATTAATTTATTTTTTATTATCATTATCAGAATTTGATGGAAAAAATTTTTAGGGTTTATGACATCTTAGGGATTTCATCTAGACTATATAATTCGAGGTAAAATCAGAATCATAAATCACTGATACTCACAACATACATATATATTTTTTAATTTATGTGTTTTTAACAAGAACAAACTTTATCGTAAAAATTAAAATTAAAAATTGTAGATTGAATTTGAGGTGAGTTTTTAAATTAAAAATTAAAGAACATATCGTGGGCTTATATTCAATAGTGGCTATCTGCAAAACCCCAATTGTTCAGGAGAGCATAAAAAACGATTTATTTTGCACTTTTAAAATATTCAATGTGTATAAATAAAATAACTATATATAGAGTTTTACATAGTGAAAAATATATTTAACTACCATTTAATGTGTGATTTTAAAAACTATTTAGTAATTTCAAAAGCAATATAACTCAAATAGGCTACTTTATTTTGGGATTCGAGCAGGGGGAATAGTGCTCCTTATACAAACAACATAATAATTATTGAATATCTAAAGAACTATTACAACGAAAGTCTTAAAATTTTATGATAATAACTTTCTCATCAACTTCCACAATTGAAACAAAAATAGGAGGTGCAGATACAGAGGAAGTAGTAGATCCCATACAAAGTAAAAATTATTTATCGCTTAAATGAAGAAGTATGGACCAAAAGTTTTAAAATTGTGTGGGAATAATTTCCTTATAAAGATTCATAACTGAGATGAAAATAGGGCAGGTAGCTCTAGGGGAAGTGGTAGCTTCCATGCAAGGTAAATCTTAATCATCGCATGTCAAAGGAACTATTACACTGAAAGTCTCGACATTTTGTCAAGTTACACAATTGTGGTGAAAATAGATAGGATAGGTTTACAGCGGGTAGTAACCGCCATACAAAGTGAATATTTATCATAGTATACCTATAGAACTATTCAACCGATTTTAATTTTTTTAGCCATATTTATGTCTACAATATATAAATTAGTCATAAATAATATATGTTATATTTAAGTTGTCAAAATATAAAATTATTATTCTGAGAGGTAGTGGATTTTGCACTCAAAATTAAAAATAAAGTATTTATTTTGTAAGATAGAGGAATACAAAAGTGTTGATAAAATGGGAAAAGCTAGGAATTTTCATTTGAAATTTATATCATAGATGACGGTTATTATATAGAATATAACTGCATCAGAAACACAGTTTCATGATGTCTAAAGATATCAAAGATAGAGGGTTTTGAATACAGGCCCTCGATATATTGTTTGTAGATACCCCAAAAACTAAAAGTGAAAAACCTATTGCTAGTTTTAACTTTTAACTTTAAAAGTAACATCATAGATAAAAACACAAAACTAAAGAGTTTGACACGGAAATTAATTTTAGAAATCTACAATTTGCCCTTTTTGAATATAAGCCCTCTATATGTGAAATTTTAAACAATGTTTCAGGCATGTAATATTAGGGATCTTTTAGGATTTTAAACGATTATTTAAAATGGCTTTTCAAACTAAATTTTTATACAAATTTTGTCCCTAAAATGTATTTTAAATTTAAAATTTATTTTTGAGTACGGGAATTAATTGTTTAGTACTTTTTTTAACTCATAGTTTTTAAAATTTTGTATATTTTTTGAAATTTTAAAGTAAATTTCGGTGTCCCATATATGTATTTCAAATTCTTTTATGTTACCTAAAGATAAGAAAATCATATATTCATAGTAACATAATGAATTTCTAAAATATCTTCTAACTTGATTTGTTTATATTATATTTAGCTATTTTTTTCCAAAATCTTGATATTTTTAAATCAAGGAAACAAGGCAATGAAGCATTAGATCGTCAAATGGAATCAGAAAAGTATTTAAGAAAAACACATCATACCATCAAACTGTTTGATTACCACCACAAATCTTTATCATAACTCGTCCGAAAAATAGATATAAAAATATATTTTGCAGTTATTTAAGAATTAAGCTAAGTATATTTTTCTTCTTTTTGCTTTTTAATCTAAAGGAATCGCAATAATGGAAGAAACAAAAATTGGTTTAAAAAAATAAAGAAGAACAAAATAGAAATGTTCAAAACACATATTTTTAAAACATTTAGTAAACAAATTTCAAAAACGATAGAATCCAGTTTTATAGATGAACTCAAAGACCAAATATATCCAACAATCTTGCATGTCTGCGATTTTATTTATATTCCAAACAGTTGTTTAACGAAAGCCAAAAGTAAAAAAAATAATATTTTTGTTAAAAAATTTAGATATTTTTCTAAAAAAACGAAAAAACTTTGTATGAAAAAAATTCGAATTTCAAAAAATTTCCAAAAATTCTTCATACAAAATTCTAAGAAAGATTTCGTTTTGCAAAGATTTAAATATTTTTTCTAAAAAATTTTAAAAATTTTACATAACAAAAGTTATAGACTTTTTTAACAAAATTGTAACCACTTTCAGAGTTATACAGTTGCCACATTTTTTTAAATTAAAATTCATTATCCATTTTTGTATTCCCACATCTACATATTTATCAGTGGTCTCAAAATTGGAGATATTCGGTAAAACGTGTTTAAATTCATAATGGAATTACTCTCATACAAATTTGGATTCTAGTATAAATGTATGTTCCAAACATACACACGTATATCTATAACAATAATTGCTGCACTAGTTAATAAATTTCTACAAGTTTTCTTGTAGGTAAAATTTCAACAAATCTTATTAACTTTATAATTTATAATAATATACTTGTAAACATTTTCGTCATTTCTATAAATAATATTTCAAAAAAAAAAAACTTCTTTCAATTTTCAGGCAATTTTATTTTATACACCAAGATGGCTGTGGAAGTCTTGGGAAGGTGGCAAAATTCATGCACTTATCATGGACTTAGATATAGGAATTTGTTCCGAAGCCGAGAAAAAACAAAAAAAGAAATTACTTTTAGATTATTTATGGGAAAATCTAAGGTAGGTATATCCGAACATACTTTTCATTTGTGAAAAACTCTTCAAAATGTCATTTCCGTTTAATATGGAGTCAAATTTCTTTCACATCATATTTCTCATTTCTTATTATTATTTATTTTTTTATTACAGATATCACAACTGGTGGGCGTACAGATACTATGTGTGCGAGTTATTAGCACTCGTAAATGTGATAGGTGAGTAATAACTTTTTTCACCGAAAATATATACGAAATTCTTTAGAATTTTCAAATACGAAAGAAAAGTCATTATTTAGATATTTATCATTCCATATAAATTAAAACAAGAACAAAAACGAAAAAAAAATATAGACAATGAAATAAAATAGACGGAAGGACAGACATTATAGACACAATGAGGCAAATAGCAAATAAATTGACAAATGTTTTTCAAATAAATATAACACTGTTTAAAAGTAATTTATGTGCGTATCCATAAATATATTTATATATAATGTTACAAATCGTATTTTATGTACTGATCAATAATTTGCTTGTATGAATCTGTTTATGCATGTATTACGATCTAATGTGGCATTTTTTTATTCTAGAATTTTGTTGTTAAAAATAAAAAAAAAAAACTACAGCAACGATGAGGCAAACGAAACAATTTAAAATTTTTGTTGTTTGATTAACCAAAATAAACAAATCATAATGAAATTTAATGTTAAATTTTCATAAACTGACCACTGATCTGTATACGAAATAAGCCATTGTATAAATAAACATAATTAACCGTAGAATGGGGTTTTTATTTTTGCTCACAAAATTTACTTTTGGGGTTTTTCTGTTTTGGTTCGAACATTTTTTTGAATGCAGCAAGATTTTTGGGAATAAATAGATTGTTTTTTGAATATATTTTTTTGTTTATAGGATTTTGGCTAGAATAGTTACTTCTACTGAACTTTTCAATTTAATCATATTTTAAGTAGATAAAATTTTGCCGAGGATTTTGGTACAAAAACCCCTAAATATTGTTATTGTTATTAGGGGACATATGTTAAATTATATGAATTATATTTTAAAAACATAGTTGAGTAAAGCAAAAAAAGACAGGTATTAAAGAGTATGTAGATTAATATAACAATAGAGAAAAAAATATTTGTTTTACTATATAATAAAACCGGTTTTCAATTGGAGAGTTTCTTATAAATTGGATCCCATTGAAACGAAAACATTTCGTCCTTCGAACCAAATACTGGTCGGCATAAACTGGTTCATTGGAACCTAATAAAATAATAATAATTTCACAAAATTATATATTTTTCTAAATGCAGTGTTTCTTACTTTTGTGCATTGATAAACTTAGCTTAAGATCCTAGTGGACCAGGGAACGTTTTGAACTTGTTCATTATATGATTTTAATCTTAGGACTTTTTGCATTTCTTTTTCCAGTGTCTTTACATAATTCCAGATTGGCTTTAATGATAATATTTTATAATTCCATATAATTTAAAATCTTTACTATAATCTTACTTTAAATTCAATAGAAGATTTTACTACATTTTTTGATTATCATTAGTTGAATTTCATTGGATCAGATTAGATTTAAAGGGTCATTAAGGAAAATCCCCATCTATTTAAATATAAGTTGTGCCATGACAACGTATAGTATATGTTCAATATTAAGACATGTCACTAAGACCGAAAATGTTAGGGCAACTTCTCATTCTCTGACATTATACATTTATTTTTTTGTAATGTAACTGTTTTATTCAAAATAAAATAAACAATGATTTTATAACAAGAAAAACAAATTAAAAATTAATTTATTTTAACTTCTACCTTTTGGTGATCTTTGCTTTAGGTTACGTCTATAACATGAGTTTCACGTTTTTTAAGCAAATTTGTTTATTAATTATATTACAATATTATGCACATTTATTTTCCAATTAATAAGTACACATTTTTATCTTCTAGTTAAGAATTATTATAATTGCACTCTCTCTCTCTCCTTTAAAACTTGAGACAGCGCTCAAGTTAGTTCATAAAGCACAACGCAGCATCACAAAAATGCATATAAATTTGCCTTTTTTATTGATTTATCGCTTCATAAGGACACTACACCAACATGCAAATAAATGCACAGATAAGAAAATATACAATTATAATTGTACATATTTTGGAGATTATTTATTTTTTCTCTTAGTTCAGTTTATGTTTTTTTTTTTCAAAATTATATCAACAAATAAATGAAAATATATAAAATTTAAAAATTACATTGATGAATTTCTGTTTGCTAAAATCTTTTAGCACATCATGATTTTCATCTTTCTAATTGTTTATTTATTGTAAATTATGTGAAAAACTGTGAGATTCTAATGATCTACTGATAAATCCTATTGTATTTTTATATATATTTGTTTTTTACTTATTTTTGTTTTCATATAATCTTACAAATGTTTTATGGGCAACTTACAAAATTGCTGATAAACATATGTTAATATTTTAAAGATCATATGAATTTTTTAAAAGAAAAAAACATAGTAATTTGTATAAAAACAATAGAAATATTTATTGGCTAATTTCAAAAAAATCAATAGGACACTAAAGACGTAAAAGACGAAATTAACACAATCGATTAATATAAATTTAACGAAATTTATTTATGTTTTTTGTTTATTTTCTGATTTGATTTTAAGGTCAAATGTTTCTTATGAATCGATTTTTCGATGGCGAATTTATGACATTTGGCTTAGAAGTGATAAAGTATATGGAAGACGATCAAGAGGATCGTATGGACCCCATGATATATATATTCCCTAGAATGACCAAATGTACATTTTTTAAATATGGTTCAAGTGGGGAGGTAAGTTAAATGAAATGTGATGAACCCTTTAAGAAAAATATTCAAATTTTAATATAATTTTATTTTTTGTTTTATTTTTTTCTTTTGTAAAGGTGGAAAAACATGATGCTATATGCATATTGCCATTAAATGTTGTTAATGAAAAAATCTATATTTTCCTTTGGTTTTGGTTTATATTATTAACACTATTAACATTATTAACAATGATATACAGGGTGGTTATTATATTTTCACCACGTATGAGGGTGTACTTATTTCGTATGCGATTTAGGTAAGTTGGAAAGAAAGTAATTTATGTATTTGATGATAATTGTAAAAGTTGGCAGGGATTTTTAAGTCAAATTTTAAAATATTTTATAGAAATGAAAATATTTTCTTAAATTTCTGTTTTTAAAGTAGATTTTTCAATATCGTAAACTTTTTGTATTATCCTAGTGTAAGTTTAAAATTAAAAGTGACACAATTTATATAGATAAATAATTATCTAATCAAAATAAAGTGCGGTTTCCTGCTCTTGCTATTTACTTCATAATGATTGTCTTCTAGGTGCATGACAGGCTACTTTTTTGGTGTCAAGGTATTTGTCGTCTTTTATTGTTTAATTTAATAAGTAAAAGAAGTTTTTGAATCATTTGCATTTCGTGTTTGGTGTAAAAGTGTTATGTTGGTAGTCGAGTTTTTTGCGACAAAATAAAATGACACTTTACTAAATTTTTAATTTGGCTTCAAATTTTCCAATTTTTTGTTACAAAATGGAAGGTAGATGCTTTGAAAATGCTCAATTTTAATTTCTATTCATTAAATTATATTAAAATTATTATTGTTATTATTATTATTATTATTATTATTATTATTACATTCAGAGGGATTTCTTGATTTCAGATCGGGAAATAAAGTAAAATTTTCAAAATTTTAGAATGTAATGCTAAAAAATATTTGGTTATACAAAATAACAATTTAAAAGGAAAACTAGAAGGAATTTAAAGGACAGAAACGCTAAGATTACAAAGCAAAATCATAACGATATCGCAATTCCCTCTAAAATAAACTCATTTACGTAAGCGGAGAGATAAAGGAAGAAGCAGTTTTATTTAATACAAAATAAATCGGTTTCAAAGGCACCAATGCTAAAAAAAAGTGCTACTTATACAAGCTGCTTTTATAAAAAGGTAAAATTTTGGCATTCTCAGTACAAATAATTCAAAAACTCTTTTGCTTATTAAATTTAACAATATATGACGACAAATACCGGGACATCAAAAAAGTAACCCATAATGCACCAAGAAGATAATTATTATGTTATAAATATCAAAGGTGGGAAACCGCACTTTATTTTATCCGACAATCTCGATTCTTTATAATTAATGCAAAAAATCAAGACATGAAAATGGAAAAATCAATTTAACTTTAATACCAATGTCAAACTTTTTTTAAGCTAAATTGCTACCATATATAAAATCCATTGGATTTTACTTATATATACGTTAAAAAAAAATGGTTTAGAATTTAACATATTCTTTGGCATTATTTAGTCTTAAAGAATACGTATTTGGTGTTAAATTATCAATATTTTATTCTCCATCATTAAAATATTTATATCATGAACACATATTATTTATTATATTTATAACATGGGTCACTTATTTGCTCTCATAAAGAAATTAAAATTTTTCACTAATATCCATCAAAATTTTTTATTACAGATTAGTGCGTCGAGACGCTATAGAAATAATTGTTCGTCGATCAAAGATGGGCGATTGGTTTTTATTGTATTTATTAGGCGAAAATATAGATACGGTTATATTTCGGGATGTTGTACAGGACTTAGCCAATCGTTTAGGACATAACCAACACCACAGGGTGCCTGGACTAAAGGGCGAAATTCAAGATGCATGATATTGGGAGTATTAGAAACCATACAAAATGCAAAACGTTGTCTCCATCTAAAAAAACAGTAAAACTTCAATGAAACTACCAAAAAAAAAAAAAAAAAAAACAAATAAAAAATCCAAAAAAATAAACAAAAACTAACATAAAAAAATATTAAAAAAAAAAATGAAAACCAAAACGCTGCCAAGTTTGCTTTTTATTAGCAATTAAAATAAACACCAACACCTCAACCACCATAAAAAATATATCATCAAATCAATATGGAAAACCAGTCCACAAGAGTCAAAATAAAATATGGAAAAATAATGGATTAACAATAACCATGTACTGGACTACTACTAAAATTATTGCAGACGCACAATTAGCAAAGAACATCATTTCGTCATCATTTAATCAACATCACTGACCGAACATCTAATCAACCCAACCATCATCATGAGACAGACAGACGACACCTTTAATCCACAAAATAAGAAGAAAAAAGAAGGAAGTTTTTTTTGTTTTTTTAAGTCTTTAAGCTAAGGATTGATAATAAAAATTGTCTTGAAGTTTATTAAGACAATTTGTAAAATAATATAACACAAAGAAACAACAAACAAATAGTTATAAGATCAATCAGAAGAAAATTTTAAACATCATCATCATATAATCATGACTATTTTCGAAGTTTAGATCTCCACAAGTAACAAAATCAATAAAGTTAAGAAGCAGGTTTAGAAAACAAATATTGGATTGAATTCATCATATGACATCAACATTTTTTAAAAACACTAGCTCTTGCTGCTTTGTGTAGTTTAACACTTTAAAATCATGATAGAACCTTAAGCTTAAATGAAAAAAAAAAATCTTAAAAAAATCTAAAAAATTTTGGAGACAACAACCGGTGTATAATTGCATTTTTGTATTGGCAAATAAAAACGCAAAAGTCCCAAACCTAACAACCAACCTACAAAAATGACATCACAATAACAATTAGAAATAAAAGAAACAACAAAAGTGTTCACTTATTTAAATAAATTTAAACAAAATCCTTTTTTATATAAAACTAAAAAAAAATCTATCAAAAAAATAAAACTAATTAATTCATATAAAAATCAGGCCGCTAACTAAATAAAGAACACAGATATCATAATTGTCAAAAACAGCCCTAAAGATAAACGAAAATATCAACTAACAATATAGAAACCGAACAACATCCTTTAAATTTAAATTTTATAATTAAAAACTAAAGAAAAACATATTCAAACCTAAGAAAAAACAAAAACAAACAAAAATAGCGCGCATCATCTAATAACCATTAAAAAAAACGATTTTTTTAAAAAATTAAAATAAAAATCAATATCATATTAAACAAAACAAAAATTACACACCATCTACAAAACATACACTCGAAAAAATTTAACCAAAAAAAAAAAAAAAAAAATAGTATTAAAAAAATCCTTTTTTTTTAGAAATAATCCAAGGAAAATGAATTCATTAAAAATCATCATTAGAATCATTATCACTCTATCCATAGTTAAGGGTATACAAAATGAAGAAAATTTAAGAAAAAAAAAACAAAAATACTCCTCCATTTTTAAATAAAAAAGCAACAATAATCTCATTATTATTATTATTATTATTATTATTAAAACAAAAACATGTACAGAATTTTTTTTTATTAAAAGTTAGTTACAAATTAAAGAAATTTAATAAATAAATAAAATAAAAACATAAGCAATTATTTGTAGTTGTATTACTTTTTCTATTATTAATACATATTGAAAATTCTCACACGCATATTATTACAATACATAAAGAATAATTTAGTTGATTCATTAAAACTCAATATAAAATAAAACAAAATAAATATATATTTAATATCCGTCCAAAAATGCATACATTTTTAGCGAATTAATAAAATATCCAACTACCAATAACAACCAGCATTCACTTCAAAAATTTTTAGAGACCAAACCTAATACGAAACCAATAAAACAAAAATAATAATCAACAAATTCATAAAATTATTAAATTTGTTAACAAAATTTCCCGTAGAAACATAGAACATGTTACATAGATACAAATAGGGATTGAATTCATAAGGAATAATAAATTTGAGTAATTTTTAATTTAATATAAAAAATAAAATTTTTTTGTAAAATTTTAGCTTTAAGTTGAGCTTTTCCATAAACTTTTTTATATTGGACTTAAAAGTGCTTAATGGGAAAAGGGTGTTTTTTATGTTTTTTGTTATTTTATACATACATATTGTACATAAGTTATTGATTCGAGTATATACAAAATACAACACTTTTAATGGTTAAGTAACCAAAGTACTTTGATACTATTCGTTTATAATTTTTAAATACAAGGAATCGAATATATATCGTTATTTAATAATTCGACAGTGAAGTGGTGCCAATTCTTAGTAGTGTACAATTTGAACGTATACATATGAACATATACGGGTTTCATACACTATTGATACTGAATGGTGGTAGAAATCGCTTTCTCCGTGTACAAATTTCTCTGGGTGTAGATATTTTAGAATATCTAAAATTATCTCTTGAAGATCTCTTGAAAATTTACATGCTCAATAATTAGATAAATATCAGTGATCTTAAATAGATCTTCCCACGTTTAACGACAATCAGGGAAGGTTTCTTCATTGTATTAAGAGGTATAAGCGATTATTCGCTTAAGATCTAAATTCTGTTGAATTAAATATTAAACTAATAAATTTCCATAATTTTTGGTCTTATAAACAAATATAGGATATAGATATTTGTAATCGAGAGGTATTAAAATGGTTTATATAGAAAGCAAGCCAATTTGCTGTAAAAATAATAAGTACTGAAACATTCGAACAGATATAGATTGAAGGTTATGTTCAGTTTTACGCTCACTGACAGCATTTCCGCTGAAAAAATTTTGTTGGAAGATCACTTAAACGAGGCGTTCTTCATTTCTCTGAAGATTTATTTAAAAACTTTTTTTAATATCTTTCCTGTATTCTGATCATCAATATGTCAATATGCATCGTTTGAGTGGTCCTCTTACATGATAATAATAAAAAAGCTGTTTTTCGGGATACTTCTAACCTACAATTGGGAAAAACATTAAAATATCCATTATGTGCTCGGACTACGTTTGCAGCATTTAGTATTCTTAACTTGAATTAAAAAAAAAAAAAATCACAGTAATAGAGTTCGAGGCTCTCAGTAGTTTCCTAAAAAATGATACCAAGTAGTTCAAAATACTAACACAATACAAAAAAAAAAAAAAAAGAAAAAAAATATATGTACGACAAATGTACAAATGTATAAATGTAGTCATCATATAAAATGAAATGTTTTTTCAAAAATTCTAGAAATACGATGGCAAAATAAATTCATTTTCAATCCTAGGAAAAATGTGGACTTTATAGGCAAAATTTTAAAGGTACCATTTTTGCGATTTGAATTTCCTTATTTTGTTATTACGTGATTCTTTTAAAATCACGTACATTTTTGTATTTTAAATTACTTAGTCCATACTAACAGAAAATTTTGATGAAATAACTAAATTTCATTAAAATTTAATGAAGAACAAGAAATTAACAAGCGTATAAAAGATTTTTTAAGTTTTGACTCAAATTACCGTAAATACCGTAAATACATACATGATTGACTACAAATGTAGTCATCCGACCGCCTACGTGAGTTTTTATTTCTGAATACATGACGGATATTCTTTAGTCAGTTTAAAACTTTGAACATATTTAATAAATCTATTAAATAAATAAACTGCATTTAAAAACTAATAATAAATACAAATCTAAATAATGTAATGGAAAGTACGTATTAGTCGTGCCAGGATAATAGTTTCACTATATAGTGAATAATTAAACTGATAATGTTGCCCCATTTATTGTGATATAGTATAACTACTTTGTTATCCATATGAGTTTGGTTTTGTTTTTTTTTTTTTTTTTTGATACCATATTATAAAGTACAATTTCTTTCTTCCAGTTAAAAACTTTGTTAGAATATACCTATCAAAAATCTTTCACTCTTGCATCCTTTCTTAAAAATATTTATATATAATCCTAAAATATCATTCATTTTATGAAAAAAATGCAATCATTTCTTAAAAGCATCTTTTAAGTCTATTTATTCTAAACAAACTTTACTAGAATACATTTCCAAAATTTTGTTAAATTATTATTTAAAATAAGGACGATGTTAAAGAAGATTTCTATAGACATATATAATAGAAAAATTATCAAACTAGATAAAATAAAAAATAATACTCCAACCACCTATGGTGGTTTAGGGTATATTAAACACTGCCAAAAGATTTTAGATGAACTAAAAAATCCAAACACATAGTACATTAAAGTATCACAACCATAAACAATTTGACATACATACGCCGCTAGAAAAAATATTAGTAAACTTCGAGAATAAAATAACTAAAATTTAAAGAAAAAGTAATATAACAACAAATAAAAGCAAGGTGCTAATGAAAATATAACATAAAACAAAAATAATTAATAAATTACACAAAAACAAAAAAGAAAGTATACTTATTATAAAAACAAACAAAAGAATAGGTATATAATTTCAAAATATCATTAAATTAGGTGATCGTTTAAAAAAGGAGAAAAAATACAAAAAAAGTATATATATAAATAAATTATAACTTAATTTAAATCAAATAAAAAACTAAATGATTTCTGATTTTTTATAATTACAAAAATGTATAAAGTTTAATTAGATTCGATTAATATTATAAATAAATTATAAATAAAAAATAAGTAAAAAACGAAACATAGATTTGTTCCTGAAACAATATTTTTCACTTAAAAATATAAAATAAATATATTTAACATTAATTTTTTAATTTGATTTTTTTATTAGAATTTTAATACAAATCAAATGAACAAAAATAATTAAACTTAAATTTTAGATAATTAAAGACGCATTAGTTTTAGTAGGTTAGTTACAAATAAAAAAAGAAAAATTCAATACCTTAATAATATATTTAATTAGAGTAACATTTAATTTTTATGTTATTTTTTCTTTTTAATACGAAACTTTAAAACCAGAAATTATAATGCCATTAGTATTTAGTAGAAAATTAAAATTTTTAATTCAATACAGCTAAAAGAAAACAAAAAAATTGTATATAGTTTAAGCACAGTTATAGTGAGATTAAAGATGAACTAAAAAAGTGAAATAATATGGGAAATTATTACAAAGAGTTTAACCCTTTTAATAATTATTTATAAATACTTAACACTACAAGTGTGTTTAAACTTTTTAAAATTTTGTATTAAGTAAATTTTCTTTGTAAATTAGTATTATTTTTTTTTTGTTTGTTTTAAATTTCATATATTTTCTTTTAAACTTTATTTTAAAAGTTATTTTTGTTGTTTAGTTAAATGTAAAATAAATTGATCATTATCTAGTAAAAAACTTGAGCAATAAATAGTAAACAACGAAATATCATTATCAATCATATTTTAATATATTTCTAAATTGAAGTAATTATAACCAAAAAAAAATATATATTATTAGCTTTAATTTACTTATATTTTTCGAATAAGTTTTATTTTTAATATTTAAAATTTATTTAGTTTTTAAACAGCAATTTTATGTAAAAATTAATTTATTTATATTTAATTTATATATGTTTTATTTTATTTCTGTGCAATTCATTTATTTTTTATTTTTTAATAAACGAAAACAAACTTAAAATGTTCCAAAATTGATATAGTATTCTTGTTATTTATTTTGAATAATTATGTAGGTTATTTGTTATATAATTTTTTACGATAATTAGAAATTTAAATTATAGCTATTAGTTTGGAAATGTTTCTGAAATTATATAATTTTTTAAAAACCCTTATGACGTGCTACATGTATCTGTCCTAATAATTTGATTATTTAAGACATGATTACTGTCTATTTTTCTAAATGCGATCGAAAATTTCATTATACTTATAAACAATAAAATATTTTCGAATTTATTTGTTGTTTTCAATACATTTAGTCGGACGAAATATTGGTTCGCATTGGAGAAAACGCAGTTACTGTTTAAAATTTTGTTGTAGCACAACTGGGATATGTTTTCAGTTATAGATAATTGTCGATAATCGGAAACTAATATTCGTACTACCCAAGTAAAAGCCAACACATTACTAAAAAATGGGTAGAGTAACTGGCTAGTTACTTAGCAAAAAAAAAAAAAAAAATCGGATTTTAAGTGTTTCTCAACCAAAGGATCATATTTTTAATGTTATCTTGAATATTTCTAAAGCATTTTACAAAATTTCAATGCTTTTAAATTTAATGAAATCAGATTGTAACTTAAAAAGTTTTGAATATTTAAAACTACTTAAATACTTCATTTATTTTTGAAAATGTTCCGTTAAAATATTGATTTTCCAAGTTTATAAAAATAAAAATGGAGGTATCCATCTTACTTCATTTGAAGAAAATCGGAGGACCCAAGGTAAAATAACTTATTTTTGTGCGATTTTTCATGGAATTCATGATATTTATTTTAACATTTTTAATATTAAACATTGCCTAAACTAAATAGTTTTAAAATAATAAAATCTAGAACTGGTATAAGCATCATCATTTCAGAATCTTATATTATTCATATCTTCATATTCTGTACTAGATTTACTAGTTCTGGCAGGTGATGAGAACTGGAACCTTAAATTTGTAATTTGTTACATAAAGTATTACTATTTTAAAAACTTTAGCTTCCCATCAAAAGCTTTAGTTGCCATGTAATGAGATAAAAAGATAATATAATGACTCTTCACTACTTACACATTAACTAAACACATTTACACATTTAACACGGCGATGACATTAGAGGCAACTACTCACTTCATATTATTACAAATAATCATTTTAGAAAGTTATTACTTAGATGTCATAAGAAGAACTAATTACTTCCAAGCTACTCAATAACTCATTGATTTTAAAGTATTACAGGAGTCATTATTAGTGAAATCAACATTTTCGGCTACAAATAAGTATAAAAGGCAGTTTTTACTGTAATTTCCTTTTTATTTTATTTAATTCTTATTTTAAACGTAAAAAGATTTTATGAACTTTAATTACAGATTTCAAAAACAACAAATTTTTTGGCGTACCAGTTAATATTTTTAAGTTAAAAATGTGAATATTTTTACATGCATTTGCACATTATGCTTTTTCATATATTTATCCCTTCATTAAATATAGAATTGATAAACTCAATTAAAAAAATAAATAAAAAGTAGCATTTTCAAAAATCTTATCATAAGTAAGTAATTACATACGCAGTTACAAATAACTAGTTACTAAACTACTTCTATGTAATGTAGACTGTAGGCCATTACGAAGTTTTTGCTGGGTTTCCATTAATATTTTATATCAAGTTCTATAAAATCGAACTTGATATAAAATGAACCTGAATAAAACTTTAATAAAAATTTTAAAGTTCTAATAAAAGTGTTTTCTTTTATCAATTCTATTTCAACGAATAATGAACTTCGAAATACGGAAATATCACATGGCATTTGGCATTTCTGATAGTAAAATCATTACTAATAATATCTTCAAAATAAAATTAATTTCGTCACTTAAATGAAACAATCACTTGAATAAAAATTTCTATATAAAATTTAAAAAGAAAAAAAAAACTGAATTTAAATCTTAAATTCTTTGTTTCGCAATTGGCAATATTAAGGCTAATGGTAGAATAATAATGAAGACGTAATTGTAATAATTTAATTACACTAAATTGATGTATCTTTTCATGTGAGTCTTTACTAGGAATGAAATAATCACCAATAGTTAAGTAGTTGTAACTTAATAATAGCTAATATTGGCTGCAATAAACTATCATTATATTTAAATCAAACGTAATCTAGGAAATGAATTTTTTTCTTTTTAAATTAAGTTAGTTTAGATATATGACCTTTTTCTTTTTGTTTATTAAAATTTATTTTTCTTTAATATTTTTTTCCTTTTTGTCGCATTTAAATTTTATCCAAATAAACATCATAATAAAAATGGTCAATTTTATATAAAACAAAAATTTTAAAAGCAAACATTTCAAATCTATCACTTTATATATGGACATTTTAGTCAAACGTTTTTTAGAAGCCTTATTATATAAACAAAAAAATCTTTATAGTAAACAATTTTTTGTAAATAAATTATGTAAAACTTTAAATTTTTCCCAAGCTACTTATTTCCACAAAAAAATCTAATAAATTGTTAAATATAAAAGAAAAATGTAATAAAAATAATACAAAACAACTATAATAATTAAATTTATATATAACTGCCAATAAATACAAACATTAATATAGATAGAAAATTATACTAAAAAAATAATAAAACATTTTGCTGAATAAAACGGGAAAAAGTAAATAAAGGTGGTGAAAAAATTATGGAAGAGACATTTAAAATAAAAAAGCTTATTTTAATTTTTCATTTCAAAAACCAAAAAATAAATAATCGGTAGAAAATGTTATAGTTTTGTTTTTATTTCCAAAGGATATTTTTCTAATTAGTTAATATGAGAAGAAGAAGAAAAAAAGAAATTTAGAAGACAATAATTAGAAGGAAACCAAAAAAGTAAAAAAATAAAACTTTAAAATATTAAACAAAAAGTAAATTTTATAAACAAATTATTTTAGGCAGTTTAAATTATTTTTATTTTTTGAATTTGATTGATGTTTTTTACGTTAAATTTAAAAAAGTTTATTTTCTTAATTTCTTTTTAACTTTTTACATAAAGATATAATGTTGGGTTATATAATAAAATTATATCTCTAAGCTGTAGATGGTTATGAAAAAAGTTAAGAAAATTTGGAGAAATGTAATTATAAATGTATTATTTCAAAGCTTCTAGCAGTCTTCCATAATATTAGAAAAAAATTTTAATATTATATTGTTATGGTTTTTATTTAAAAAAATGCACCTGCTAAATTAAAGAACTTCCAAATATATTAAGTAACTCCACTTTATAAGTCTACAAGATAAAAAGATATTTGAACAATTAAAAGAACTGGCTGAATTGTTAAGGAAATATAAAGATTGAAATTTTAGAAAAACTTTTAAATAGATTTGAGAAATAAATTGCTTTGAATTGTGCAAATCATTTGAATAAAAGATATTTATAAGTGAGTTATTCTCAAGCAGAGATTGAATTTTAAAGTTTAAAAAATACCACTATGACATAATTTTCTTTTCTAATATCTGAATGTTTGAAAATAATAAAAGCATAGAAAATTTTTTTGTGGTTTGCGAAAATGCGATATTATGTTATAAATTCGGAAAAATTTCGAGAGAACTATAGTGAAACAATATTGATATTTCAAATAGTGTTGAAGTCTCACATAAAATATTCCACTCGCAAAAATATAAGATTTAAATCACTTGCTTTAAATGTTAATTTTCGTCTTTATTTAAATTTATTTTTCTGTAAGTTTGTATTTTAAACTTTAATTATAGAGTTTCTAGATTAAGTTCTCCCTCATTTTTTAATAAACCGGCAAATTTTATTTTGACTTATCTTTCGTCTTTATTTAAGTCAGTCAGTTCTTAAAAAAAAAAAATAAATAAATAAATAAATATTACATACTAAAGATATATATATATATATATATATATATATATATATATATATATATATATATATTGCTTTTTTTCACCAAATCTCGACATCACTTTCACATAAACACACACACTTGTATTACTAGAATAGCACCAGCTTTTCTTTAGAAAAAAAATTTTCTTTATAACTTGATTAAACTTACATGACTGCACACTTTTCTTTAAAAAATAGATCACCAACAAAGCTCAGCACTAATTTCTTAAAATTATTTTCTCTTAAATTAAAAAATAACTAAATTTTAATAAAAAAAACTGCCTTAAAATATCCAATTTATTTATATTAAAAAGAAATGTAAATATTATATAAATAAAAAATTTTCACGCAATAATTATAATAGAAAATAATAGCTTAACTGTAAATATTAAACCTAGAGAAAAACTTAAGATCTAATTATTAAATTCAATAATTTTGACATCATTTTATTATTTTTTTAGTATAAACTAAATAATTTTAATATACATAACAATAAATATGTAAAAATTTAAATAAAATGAAAATTGCATAATAATATGAAATTCAAAATAAATTCGCCGATTGCCTTCAATTAGAAGAATTTTTTATTTTAATTTTTTTTAAATTAATAGCAAGAAAAAATAATAATGGAAAAATACAACAAGAAAATTTAAAATCATATACAATAAAATATTAAATGAGAAAAAAAAAAAAAATAAATATAAAATGGAAAATAAACAACTCCCAATATACAACTTATACAATATCATTAGTTTAAATTAAAACAAAAGAAACAACAAAATCCAATATCCACAACTTAATTAAATTGTAAAATAAAACAAGAGAACTGAATAATTGAAATAATGATTTTATTCTGAGAGAAAAATATATAAAAAACAGATATTTATCTAAAAACAAACAAACAAATAATTAATTAATAATTAATATATTAGTTCTAATAAAATAAGTAATAAATATACACTATATACTCCTAAACAACAAAACAAACTACCACATAATTACAGTATAAATATTTAAATTTATAATAATATACATACAATATTAATTAAAACAACAAAAAAATCCCCAATTAAGTAAACTAAACGAAGGAATTTAAATAGCATTAACTTAAAATTAATTAATATTACTTATTTTAAATACAAAAATAGCAAGAAAAAAATTCAGTAAACACCACACAAATACATACATATATACATACATACATACATACATACTTACATACATACATAAATACACTAAACACAAGAGAACAAAATAAAAAAATCCGCAAAAATGGAAAGATTGATGTAAACAAAATTGCAAAAACCAAAAATTCTACAGAAAAAGAAGTTAATTGAACAAAATAGTTAATCATCAATATGAACAAACTAATAACAATTAATTTTGTAATAATTTTTTTTTTTATTACCTCTTTGAAATTTATTTCAAAATTTGCCTTTTTGAATGCACAGCCTCAACTATTACTTTGATTTAATGTTTATTTCGATTTTCTTCAACAATGCTGATTTTCATTCATTAGAAATTCAATTAATTGGGACCAATTTATTCATATCTGAATCGATTGGAGTAATAAAACACATTCACACATTTAATTCATATTTCGTACAACAGTTAAAAAGAATTATGTAGCTAACATTTATCGTTTTGTTGTTATTGTTATCGATTAAAGAAATTTTATTTGATATAAGAAAATATTTAATGCCTTAAAGTATACTCTACGTAAAGAATAATCGTTCTAAATGTAATTTGAAATGATGCCAGATCAATGTTGATTAAATAGATAACTAATCAATAAGAATTAACATTTTTAAATTTTAAATTTTTAATAATGTTTCAATTAAAGAAATAAAAAAGTTGATGCCAGATCAATGTTGATTAAATAGATAACTAATCAATAAGAATTAACATTTTTAAATTTTAAATTTTTAATAATGTTTCAATTAAAGAAATAAAAAAGTTGATGCCAGATCAATGTTGATTAAATAGATAACTAATCAATAAGAATTAACATTTTTAAATTTTAAATTTTTAATAATGTTTCAATTAAAGAAACAAAAAAGTTGATGCCAGATCAATGTTGATTAAATAGATAACTAATCAATAAGAATTAATATTTTTAAATTTTAAATTTTTAATAATGTTTCAATTAAAGAAACAAAAAAGTTAATAGTAAAATTTATATGTTAATTAAATCAAAAAAAAAAAAAAAAAAAAAAAATAATAATAATAATATTTTAATTAAATCATTGATTGGATCAACATCTTAATTTAAAAAATTATATGTATTTTTATATTTCATTCATTTTTTTATTTCTTAAAATATTTGTTATGGTTTAATATTTTCGCTGCAATTTTTACTATTAATTATATTGTTTTTTGAGTTTGGCTTCTCCAATTCCTAATATTAGCAAATTTGTAAATCTGTTACAGGAAAAAAATATGTTTTTATTTAATTAATATTTTTTACATTTGACTTAAAAATTTTAAGCAAATTTTTTTTTTTTTTTTTGATTTTCAAAAGTACTAAAAGCCAATTAAACAATGATTGATTCAATAAATTTTTTTAATTAAGCTTCATATAAAACCAAATAACAGTGTTAATAGGAGCAATTTAAACAATAATTTCTTCTTTATATATATAAATAATTGAGATTCTCTTCAGGATTGACTTTTTGAAATACCGAAAAAAGAATTATTTGAATATAAAATTTTCATAGCTATTATAATTATAAATAGCTGTTTAAAAATAATTTCTCTAAGTCATCTTCCAATTTAAGCCGATATTTATTTCCGACATATGCTGCCTTCGAAAAAAAATCTTCCACATTATTTTTTAGTATACATGCCACTAATTTGTTCTTACTTCCACAATTTTTTCCCATTAAGTGAAATTCTTTATACAAAAACTCCAGCAGTTTCACCTTTGGAACATTATATCTTGTTCTTCAATCCAATATTAACCTTAGCGCTTTTTCCTTTTCCTCTTTGACCTGTTTTTGAAAAAGTTATTTTATACAGGTGTGTCACAGAAATTTTTCTGAAGTGAAAATTTTCGTATAGTCGAATTCGTAACGTTTTTGTTTTGCTTCTTCAGCTTTTTGCAAATCCGAAAGAAATTAAAAACACATTTTTCCTTAAGAAAATGTGGCATCATTATATAATCAACAAATGAAATTAAAAGTGATATTTGTGTTTACTATTAAAAAGTTGTGAAAAGTGTAAACAAAATAGTTTTATAGGATTTTAAATATGCCTGGTGTTTCAATTGTGACTGTATTAGAAGAAATAATAAATTAATATTTCCTTGAAAAACTGAGGGGAAAATCATTAAGGGACGCATCAGATCCTTTGTCTTTACTAATTTTCTTTTGTTTGTATTCTTAAATGATGTTACCAAATCGTATTTGTTTACATTTTTATTAAATACATATGGTAACTATACAAAAAAAAAAAACTTTATTGGTAGCACGAAATTATTTATTTTCACATTTTTTTAGCCACTTAAAATTAAATTTAAGAAAATTATTAATTTTTGGATAAAATTAGATTTTTTTAAGTGAAATTAATAAATGAATAATTTATTGTTTATTTTCATTAACTTTTTGTGTTTTTTTTTATCTGTAAAGCGGTGAAAATATCAATTTCACTTTAACATTTTAAAGTGGATTGAAAACGAAAAATTTTTTCGTTTTTCGTTTTCTGAAGAAGCTAAATACGATTTCATTTTCACTTTCGTACGAATTTGTGTTCTGTGACATACCTGATAGTTCCACAATTTTCTAGCCATTTTAATTACAGGTTTATTATAGAATTTTACTTTGGTTTTATTAGTCAAAAATCAATAAATCATAGTCATCTCAAGATAATTACAGTTGGGTATTCTTATAAATCGTGTATAAAAATGCCAGGTGTAACACAAAATGTTTTTGTATTATGTTTTTGTGTTGATTTTTTAAGAGTGTTCTAAATAATATGACAAAAATATGAGAAATTACCAAGATTTCCCGATAGAAATCCCTAATAAGTAAGATTTTTAGGATAATATTTAACAAAGTAATTAAATTTTGTTTTCTTATACATCTTACTGATGTTTTAAGTTAAACAAATTTTGTTATTAAATTTTCTATGATTATTTGAACCTTATTTTCGAGGTATGTATATAATACAGAGATAAACATTTGAGTTTCTTCAGAAGTTTTTTAACAATTTAGTTAAATTAAGTTTAAAAAATCACAGGGATTATATACTTAAATTCAAATTTGTTATAAATGCTTCTGGAAATTAATTCCTGCAAATTCTAATGAAAATGTGATATAACAACTGCTTTTAGATCCATTCTAATGATGGAGGATTGCTGCATTAATGCATTTTTTACATAAAATTAAAAAAAAAAAATATAGAAATGTTTTCATTTCAGTTTTATTTAATTTTTCGGGGAGAATTCTAATTATTTCTTGTTGCTAAATTTTTCAATTCTTCGAATAAATAGGATAAAGGTTTCAAGGAAATTGTTTATAGGAAATTTATTACGTTAAAAATAACGCCAATGAGTTCATTGAATTTATAAATTATTAAAGGTTTTGGCGATAAAAAATTTCATTGATTTCGATTTAATATACTTTTTTGGATTTAAAAATGTTTATTATATAAGAAATTTTTATAACTTTAACATAAAAAAATTTCTTCGAACGAGCAATTCACCAACTAAACATAAAAAATACAAATTTAAACTTCAAAAAAGAAGAAAAATATAATTCAATAATTATTAATTTTTTCTATAATAATTTTCTATTAATTAACTCAAGTTAAAATAAAATCGTGTTTTACTTGATACCAAAATGTTTCCAGGAAAGCTTGCTTGTTATTGTTACATAATTTCCAATATACTTTAAGGCAGAACTTGAAAATATTATTTACTAAAATGTAGAGCAGTTAAAAAACTTATTTGCCAACAAAATTCTTTCTTTATTTATTATTTAATTTTAATGTAATTAGATAATTCCAAAATAAATAAACAAAAAACTTAAAAGCAATTTTTATTATAATAAATATGTAAAATATTAAATTTAAATATAAAAAATATAATAAATTTGATAGAAATTTGTTAAAACCAAAAAGAAAAAAAAGAAAAAAAAAAACAATTTTAGTATAAATTTTAAAATTATAATTTTGTTTATATATTTGAAAAACAAAGCGAGCATGGTTAATAAAGCTTTAATTTGAAGAAGCTATAAATAGTTAAAAAATTAATAATAAATGTGTCCTCAGTTATATACATTTTTCAAAATGAGTGACCACAAAATTAAAAGTATTAAGTATAAAAATAATAAGATTAATTAAATATAATTATGGTAAAAATTTTATTAATTATATAAAAAGAAAAAACTAACAAAAAAGTTGACATCAATATTTCCATTAAACATTAAAAAACAACCTTATAATTAACATTTATATTAAAGTATTTTAAACAAAATTTTAATTTAAGTTACGAGTAATTAAATTCAAAGAAAATTCATGAAAATCATGAGCATAAATAATGTTATATAGTATAATATTTTACCAATTAATATAAAAAAACAATAAAAATACAAAACAAAATATTAAAATTAATATAGAAAATAATTAGTTTTTAAGGAAAAATTAAAAGAAAAAGTAAATAAAAAATAATAATAATAACAATTAAATTAAAGTAATGAAAATAAGACGGAAACATCATTTTCAGGATTGTATAACATATTATTAAATTGTAGTATTTATTATTAATTATAATAATTAGTTATTTATACCATACTAACACAAGAGACATTTAAGTAAAATAAAACAAAATGAATAAATTTGAATAATATTAAACAAATAATTTAAACAATTTTAAATTCAAGACAAATAAAAACACAAAACGAATTAGTTTTTAAACCAAACAAAATTATAATATACCTAAACTAATTAAATATACAAAAAATTAAAACCCAATAAGAGAATTTGTCATACAACTGACTAAAAATATAAAAGAATTCTTTTATTACAAAAATGTATATTGGCAAAAGTTTAAAATACTGCCACTATACATAAATAACAGTTATTTGTTCAACTTCTCTTTTTGGGATTTGGTTTAATAATGAAAAACTATATAAGGCGATATATTAAATAAAATTACTTAAATTACAACAGAATTATAAAACATTTTGTAAATATTATTTAAAACGAAAAAAATGCACACATACAACAACACTTATACAATTAGTTGATTTACTATTAAATAAACAAAAAAATAATTATTATTAAAATTATAAACAAAATATACAAATTATTATTAATAAACAAAAGCAAAAAAATGGAAAAATATAAGAACAAAAAAAAAAAAAAAAAAAAAAAACAACATCAAGAACAAAAAAAGAATAATGGTTCATAAGGTAACGATAAAAAAAAACAAGTAAAAATTTAAAAGAAAAAAATATATTATTAAATTACATTATAAATTATTATAATTATAAATGAAAATAAAAACGAAAATATTATTATATAATAATGCGTAACAAAATGATTAAAAACGTATTGACAACGTTGTATGATTTTGATCAAAGAAAACAAAAAAATAAAAATAAAAAAACAATTTTTCGATTTGTTAAAAAATATACATAAAAAAATAAAATTCATGTCTTTTTATTTAACCCCGAATTTGTGAGTAAAAATGTAAGTAAATTTACTGACTTAAAATCTATTTACTACTATACAGATTTGCATCTCTGGCTTCTAGAGCCGCAATGCCTTAGAGTGTAATATTTCTCTCCGTCTTGATAATATGTATTGTCAGTAATAATTATTAAAATTATCTGTACGATATCGAATTTCTAATCTATTTCCAATTTCGAAGCAGATACTAGGGCATCTAATTATTCGGAATTTCATATTAATCGGTTAATCCGACAAATAATTATTTGAGATTAAAAGTTGATCGATTAAAGGCAAGTTAATCGATTAACCGAATAGAACAAATTTTTCACAAAAGGTTCATCTTATCAGTTCTTTCGCACACTTGTACGAACTTTTGTGACCAAATACTGCAAAATATTCTCCTAATTCAGCTTTTTTAATAAATCAGTTTTTTTTTTTATTTTCTGTGTAAGAATAATTTTTTATAATAATAGTGAAAATTAATATTGGTATTTTTACGAGCATTTTGTTAATAAAAATTAAAAGTTTTATTATTTATTTAAAAAAAAAACTTAGTTAAAAGTTTTATCGCTTATATAAAAAACTTTGAATTTACTTAAAATAATATATTTAAAATTTCTATTATCAGAAGTTTAATTATTTATGGAAATATAATATTATAACTTTTTATGTCGCATTTTGTTAAACTTTTTATTCCAATAATAACAAAATAATATCCTAAGAAGTCAATAAGATATTGAACTTTAACTTAAAATTTGGACCATTTCCAATGAATTTAACATAGGCTTTTTATTGGAAGCTGTACTCGTTTTTGACACCTTTTTTATAAACAAGTATTGGCAAAAATAACAAACGAATCTTAAAAGTTTGTAGCAGAACAACTCTTTTGATTCTCTTTTTAATAATATTTTTGTATACTGTTTGTATTTCTTCTGAAGCACAAGAAAACGTACACTTATTGATACCTTGGAAGTAATTTATTATATTATAACAGACATTTCAAAAAAAGTTGTAATATGTTCCTCAAAAAAAAAAAAAAAAAAAAAACAAAAAAAAAAAAAAAAAAAATAAATAAATAAAAAATGTTCTAATTGATAACTACAGAAAACTAAATTTCGGTTAATCGGTTATCCGACAAAAATTATACGCTTTATACGTCATTCGAGAATAGACAATCTTAAATTCTTCGAAAAGTTAATAGACCTAAATTAATCGGATAACCGGATGGTGGTTAATCGATTGGATACCCTAATAAGTACTTAGTAAAATGTTTTAAAAATTTAGAAGCAATAACAAAATAATGGAAGTATGCGTTGCTTATTTAATTAAAAAATCTTCCAAAAATCCAGTGAGTACGGCAACGTTTCGTAGGAAAACCAGTTTTCTCCACTTTAGTGCATCGGAAAAGCATTTCGATCAAAAATAAAAAAAAAAAAAAAATGTTTTGGGTAGGTTCCAAACAAATGTATCCCTAATTCTGTTGTTCATTTGTTGATTTTTATTTGAGAAGTAAAAGAATCTGACTTTTCAACCATATACATTATGTTTAGTCAAAAGGTAAAAGCAAATTTTTAAACAACAATAAATAAATATATAAAAATGTCCAGAAATTTTTGAGTTTTACAGCAATTTATTATAATTTTTAAGACATTTTTGTTGGAAAAATAACAAGATTTAGGTTTTAAAAATTACACAAAAGCTGCAGAACTTATTCGATTTTATCTCGAAATATGTGCCATACATTTCTTAATTTTGTACCAAAATACATGCACCAAATCAAAACTTTAAATAAAATACTTCATTTTAAAATATATGAAGAAAAATTTAGAAATTGTTTCACAACTGAGTTTTTAAGCAATTTTAAAGATGGATATCGCGATAAATTCTAAACAAAATAACATTTAAAACTTTTTATACAAATAATAGCGTATAAGCTTTCCAGTACCAGGAAGAATATTATATTAATAAATATATGCACAAAAAAAAAAGATCCGAAAATGTATATGAAAGACATTTGACGTTTTCCTCTCCCTAATCGAAGTTAAAAAACTGAAGCCATTAGAATTTGAAGCGATAATAATTCTTAAAATATTAAATTAGTAAACCTTTCAAAACCAAAAAATAATAATATTTATACTAATAATAAAATAATAATAATAATAATAATCGGCGTAAACCGATCGAAATACAAAATCAGTTTCCATTAGGATTTGGAGCAATAAGTACAGTAAATTTAAACTTCTTAAAACCAAAACCGACTTTAAAAAAATATTACATAAAATAAAAAAATATAAGTAAATCGTAAGTAAATAAATAAATAAATAAATATTTCCGCTGATTGATAGAAATTTCGAAATCTGATTGCATTAAGACTTACAGGACGAATATTTTTATAAGTATGCTGAATTTTAATTTTAGCTGAATTTTAATTTTCTTTGTCATCTGAGAGCTTCAGAAAGCTTTACTTAGGAAATTATATATGTACCAAAGTATAAGCCTGCCAATGCTAAGAGAAATTGCAATATAGTAATAAAAATGCACAATAAGTCCAAAACTCTTTTAAAAAATTTATAATCAACTTTTTGACGATTTTCCTCTTTCTAATCGAAATTGAAAGACTTGAATCCGTTAGAATTTTATACTTAAATTATTAAAAGGTAAAATTTAAATAAAAAAAAAAATAATTCAAAAACATTAATCGGCATAAATTCGTTCCCTGATTGAAATACACAATTAGTTTCCGGTAAGATTTGGAGAGAAAATAATGAGTATAAAATATTTAGACTTTTAAAAACCATAACCGACTTTTGAAATACTGATAAAAATTTTATAAGTTTTATAAGTAAGCCAATTTTAATTTTCAATGTCGTCTGGGAGCTTCGGAAAGCTCTGAAAAGAGAAAAGAGGAATTTCAAAATCTGGCTCCGTTGGGATTTGTAGAACTAATAATTATATAAACAATCTGCATTTTAAATTTCTATGTCATTTGGGAGCTTCAGAAAGCTCTAGAAAGAGAAAACATGCTTAGGAAATTATATGTAAGTCAGAGTATCTGCACTACCTGAGAAAAATATCAAAATCTGGCTCCGTTCGGATTTGTAGAGCGAATAGTTTTATAAGTAAGCCAAATTATAACTTTCTACGTCGTCTGGGAGCTTCAGAAAGCTCTGGAAAGAAAAAAAATTCATAAAAATTTCATTAAAATCGAAATTTTTGTTGTTAAAAAGCTACATTCTTCTGCTTCCTAAATCCGTTAGAAAATCTAAAATTTACTTAAAATTTATGAATTGTTATAACTACAATCACATATGTATATTTTTCATATTTTATTAAGTAACCTTCATGATGGTAGAATTACGTCCGAGACAAAGAAACATTTATGTCTTCATACTGAATACAACCATAAAAATAAAAAGCGAAAAATATCTTCTGTAAAAGAATCACGAATGATATATTTAATGTTATCGGAACAAAAAATGCAATACTGGTAGAACTGTAATTAAAATAATCAAAATAATTGTGACTGAAAACAAAATTTACATAAAATTCTTCATCTAGAATGGTATAAATAATTTTTCATAAAAAGCTTGAGATGCGAAAAACAACAAAAAATCTTTCAAATGTTGTAGTTAAAAAACAAGGGAATAAAGAAGGTTTTAGTTTATATTTTAGGATAAGTATGTTGGTTCCAATTTTGAAATATTTATATACAATATTCCACAATATCATAGGTAATAGATAAAATTGAAATATTATCAAATTTAAGAAATTTTAAAAAAAATATTTATGAGCGTAGTGCACTATTGCATAATTATTGGAGCAACAGTTAATACCAAGAACTGAAAACAAATTCCGAAAATGTCTAAATAAGAAATTAATCATACCTTAAAACATTTCAGATACCCATAAATATCTAAAATGCCATTTATTTTACTTCATTACCATATTCCTTGATATCAGCTCATAAATAGTTTATGCTTTTATAAAAGATAATATTGAAATGTTATTTGCAATTACAACTAATTTACAAATCGTTAGCTTAATATAGAAAAGGCGTATCTCGATGTTTTTTTTTTTTTTTTGAAATTTTGTTTCATGGTAGTTTTCTTTCAATCACATTTCCCTTAAAAAAATTAAGTGAGCTAAGACAGAAATTATCAAATTTATAATTGTTTTAGAATAGCACTACATAATTTACAATTGTTGTTTTTTTTTTTGTAAATTCCTGAATTAACAAAATCTGATGTCATATTTACGTTTACATAATTAAGTGCTTAAATAAAGTTTTCAAGTATTTTCCAAATACAATAAGTAAAATTTAATTCCGTCTTCTCATCTCAATCATCCATCATATATGGCTTACTCATCTTAACTAATGCATCTACAAAACACTGATCATTAAACAAAAAAGAAAATTAATAATTCTAACGCCTCATTAATTGGGCAGTTTTAACAAGAAATCTACATAAAACATCATGACCTTAATTCAAAGTTTGTATGTAATTATAACCATTTTTTTATACGAGTATTATAGCATTTTGTAAATATGATACAAGTGTTTTGACTCACAGCATGACCTTAAGTACTCTTGTTTAATAATGCTTTGTTGGGAAAAAATGCATTAAAAATCGAAATTAAAAGAAAGCTACTTAAAGTAAATTTAACAGAAACTATTAATCATTTATGTAATTAGTAATTGCTTGAAGTTCGTTTTCTTTAATGTTTAATACGCAAGAAAGCCTTTTTTAGTATTTAATATTTTATTCTGTTGATTTTATTTCAAAGATCTTTTCAGAAAAGAAATAAAGAACCAAAAAAAAAAAAAAATCAAACTAACAAATATTTTACCTGCTGCGAGAGACACACACACAAAAATGTGTGTAAGTGCATTTTTTTTTTTTTTTTGTAATTCTACTTTTGTTACCCTTTGAGTTAAAGTATCTTGATTTTTAACTTTTTTTTAAGTTTTTTTCCATATTTTCTTACAATTACTTCTACATAATAAACTTTGTTTTTTAGTAAAAAAAGAAATATTACGCAAAATTTTTCAATTTGCGAAATTCAATAATTTTTTGTTATAAGTATTTGGGTGTTGTTTTTACTGCTGTTTTACCAGCAGGTTTTGTTATTTTGTATTTTTTTTTTTTTTTTTTGGTCAAAGCTGGTTTTTGCTTTAAGAAGATTTGGTAGAATATTGCCAAAAAAAAAAAAAATAATAATAATAAAAATATATAAATTTTTTTTCAACACTACGTATATAATGTTCGTTTCTGGCTCGACAACAATTAATATTTATGACTTGTTTTTTACACTAAAATCAAATTCATAGTATGTTATTATAAATATATATCATACATGATACACCACAAAAAAAAATAAGGCAAGTTTATATTGATAAGAAAAATAAGGCTTAAAGAAGCAGTGTATATTTTGCGGCATATACATATATGCGTTGCCAGCATAATTTAAAACGAAAATTAATTAAAATGTGAAATGTACTTAAGCATTAGGTTGGCCCAACATTGTATGAAGAAAACCAAAGAGTACCGCTCATTGAAACGTGCCTAAAATTATGAAAGAGGGAATCATTTAGAACATTATTCCAAGTCCCTGACTGGAACAGGATACAACACGGTCATTTAAGTTGCTGATTCTAGAACAAATCTTCACAAGTATGTTTCCACCAAAATTATTGATATATACATCAAACGATAGTTAAGAAAAAAATAAATAAACCCGTGTTTCGTAAATTTTCTAAAATTAATTATTTATATTAAAGTTTAATATGTTACGAATAAAACGATTTTTCGTAATTTTGTGATGATATATCATTAAAAAGACTACACGCTGCTACAAAATGATACTTCTTATTTTCAATCGAAAAATTATCTAATGTGGGAAGTACTCGTATACCTTATTGAGTACATCACATAGCATTTTTCAAGAAGTTCGAAAAGCCCATTAAATTTGTTATACCCACCATCGAAAGAGTTTGGGTTTGTCATTTCGTGTGTTATATATCGAAATAATCATATATTTTGGGTACTTGTGAAAATCTAAGACGATCTAGCTATGTCCGTCTGTCTGTTGAAAGCAGGACATGGTTCGGCTAGGACCACCTAGTGGGACGAAATTTGGCTCAAAAATATATATTATATATATCTTTTGGTATTGAAAATGGACTAAATCGCTTAATAGACAAGAAATTTATGTCCGTTGTAACTACAGTTTATACTTTTCCGCCGATATCTCTTATAAAAAAAGCATGTACGCCAACGAAATTTTGTACAAATAGTTCAAAGAACCATGTAAATTTGGAAACAAAAAACGGGCGCGATCCGCCCACTTTACTACCCATCTCCCATATATGATGAAATTTGAAATTATCAGGGTGGCACCAAAGGTTGGTATATAGATTCGACCAAGCTTTCTAATCGATTTACAAAACAGAAGTACGTAGCTTTTAAACTGTATTAAAATATTTTTTGCACCAGTCAAATAGGTGTTCGAGCTTGAAATTTGATAGATGGAAACGAATTTTGGTACGTAGTTTGCTCTTGGTGTTTTATACATGTCACCGATAATCACGTGTACACTGCGCGAGTTATTCGCGGTTAATGGTATCCAAAATTATTTTCATATATCTCGCTTATTGTTTATCCTACGTATTTTCATGCCATTATAATATTTATAAATTACAAAATTTCCAATAATTTTGCTGAAGTTAATTTTTACGTACCATTATTAGTTTTGGAGTTATAGTACATCTCATGTTCGATTTAATATTTTTAGTATGCGCTATATTTAAGGACGATGTATTATAATAAGTCTGTAATTATACCATCCATTATCTAAGGACATTTGGGCTATTGTCAAAAATTTTTAATTTTAGGCCTTCAAAAAAATAATAAATAAACTTTTTTTGATGACACATTAAAATCCATTTGTATATAAAGTGGCTCAAATGCAGATAGAATCAGTTCGTGTTATTTATTTCGTACGGAAGGCGAGAAAGTAATAGCGATTTTAAGTTGAACATAACAAAATTTCCACAAACTAGAAGCTTTTGTATAATTCTAATATCAAAACCTACTGAGTTATTTAAATAAAATTTATGATACTCTAAGTATTTTATGGTGTTAGTGTGGCACATTTTAGGGTTTCCTGGTAAAATTTAAATAATTTTCATTATACTAAAAATCGCGATTTTTAAAAATATTGCGAAAAATGGGGATCGAATCTAAATTATTTCTCCATATATTATACGAAAATATATATATTAGAGTTTATTATAATGAAATGCTATTTAAAATTGTAATCCATTTTTAACCCAAGTAAATTTTTTTGGTCCATAAAACTTTTATCTTTCAAAAATTTTGATGCGCCTCTACATTTCTGTTAAGCATAACAAACACCATTATTATGGTAAATTTCGTGCTGTCCATACGATGTGCCTTAACAAAATATATTTTGACAATAGTGTCTCTTTTACAATTAATAACGACATTTAAATTTATGATCCCGATCTATTCTATTTATCGCCGTTCTTATATCTATATATCCAAGATTTGTATAAATTGTAATTTGTAAATTTTTGTATAATTTTCAAAAAGTGTATAAATTTTTATACCATTCACCACAGGTGTAAAGGGTATATATAAGTTTCTCATTCCGATTATAATTCTACAATATTCATCTAAGACCCGAAAAAGTATATATTTTCTGAATCCTTATTGATAGAGAAGTCGATGTAACAGTGTCCGTCTATCCTTCTGTCTGTTGAAATCGGTCTTTAGAAATATATGTTTTATACAAATTATATTGCTTAGAATGACTCCACTAAAAATTAAAAAAAATCGTTTCCTTAAATTGACGAGATATCGCAAAAAAATCGTAAAGGCCTCCCAAACCGTAACAATTTTCCTCTTTTATAAGCCCCTATATGGAATGATTTTGCGGAAGAAATGAACAAAATCGATTCATTAGTAACTGCGATATCAGCCAAAACACATTTTTGAACTTTGTAAAGCTTCTATATAAGCTTCAGAAATTATTTTTGTACAAATATGTTGCAAATATTTTTCTAAAATTTTGAATAAGCCGTATCGGTCCACAAATAACCGAGTTATAGGCTAAATTTATTTTCAATGCTCCTTCGACTTTATTATGTAAAATACTAAAAACTAAAGTTCACGCAGTAGTCTATGCTATTCCATTTGAAACTGTGAATATGCCTCATGAAAAACTGATATCTTTTAAATGTTTACTCTTGTTTTTTTTTCAAATTTTAAGACTATCTACTGCGTTCACTATTTCGGACACATCAGCGAGATATAGCGAAAAATACACATAATTACAACAGGTGTCAATTCCTATTTCAAAATTTGTATTTAGTTGAGTCGCACATAGACATCGACCAAAATCAAAAAATTTTAAAAATTAAAAAATTTTCTTTAAAGCCTGCACAACAACAAAGAAGGTGTAAAATTTATACAAAAAGCCAAATTAGTTCATATTAGATCGCATGAGATCAAAAATTTTAAACACATGAACAAAAAGTGTAGAAGTATGAGAAAAAGTTGAGTAATTTTTAGCCCTTTTTCTAAGTTTCTGGAATTTGAATAACAATTATAATTATAAAATGAAACTTGTGGTGCTATAAGTTTAAATTCTTGTGAGTTACACATCTAAAACTTATTAAAAATCAACGTCAGTTTCCGTTGGATTAAAAATGTTTGATAATGGTTCATATAATTATTTTTTTGTTGTAAATATTGTCGAAAAATCGTTTTATGGTCGATTTTAATTAAATATATCGCATTTTATTTAGAACACATCCCACTATATGGTAGAGGATAAAAGGAGATTTTTTTTTAATTTCACTTCTATTTGCACAATTTTTCTAATAACTCTGAAATTATTGAGCAGATTGGAAGATGATGTAGGTATAGCTTGGAGATAATTTTGGTATTTCATACAATTCGTTCTCGAGATTTATTGCAATATGTGTTGCAACCTTATTAATTTCCTATACAACTTTCTATGTTGAGAACCATAGTCAATTAAAAAAGTATTTTATAGGAATAGAGCGTCGTGATCACTTGAGAAATCTGTACCGCATAATCAGTTCTTCCCTGTCTTATAATATATATGTGGAAACTAAAAACATATTTTATTCTAATTTGTGATTAACTTTAAATATAAGATGTTGAGTTCCTTTACTTAAATTATAAATAAAAAAGTAAAAAAAGCCCCATTTTTCCTATTCCAGATGAGCAAATATTTATTTTGTTCCATTAACACAAAACCTTATAGATCATATTTTTCCTTCTTGAAAACCTTTTTATTTTAATTTTAGCAAATTTTTACCTTATAATTCTAACAACAACTATAATTTCTGTAAGTGTATAATTAATATTAAATTACAATTTAAATTATTAAAGTATAGAAAAAAATATATGCGTATGTATTTAAACACTAGCACTTATGTGTTTATATATAAAAGCTGCAAAAATAATAATAAAAAAATAAAAGTTGTAGTGCAAACAATGAAAACATGTTAGAAGTAGTAGACTTAAAAAAAATTTTAAAACATTGTACAAAGAACAGGTTTGTTGCTTAAGTCTTTTGTTTTTAAAGCACAAAATTCATTTCTGACAAATAAATTCTAAATCAACTATAACATTCAAGTGAAATTAAATGATATAAAATCAAAAATTAAAGAAACATGCCAATTGAATAAGACAGATAAATTTTTATAACGGAATAAATTCCTATAATTTTCATTTCTATAAGGTGAAAAAAAATTTAAGAATTTTAACACACATGCGGGAATGCTTGTTTTAACAATTTAAAATAAATGAAATGACATCAGATTGCTGTTTTAAAGTGATTTGCTGTTGAATATAAATACATATTAATTGGCACTTAAGTGAGAAATTTTGGGGGAAAAACAAAGAAATAAAAACATAAATATTGATAATTTTATTTGTTTAGGAAGAATATGTTAAAATGCAAAAAGAATTAATTACATTTTGTTAGAAAGGCGATTTTTTCAATCTATATAACTAAATATTTTTATGGTATAGTTTTTATTTTATTAAATATAATTCATTTATTTAATATATTGTCACTTTTGTATTATTCCTAATTATTATACATATATAAAATTAAAACCTATTTTTATTTTCTTTTTTGTCTACAAAATTAAAATGATTACTGTTAAGTTATTTATAATTGACTTTTTATATTTTTGCGCCTTTCAAACGCTCTAGAAATAACGGTTTTAAACAAAGAATAATCAAAACAATAGTAATACTCTGTTGTTGAGCGGTATTTTAACTAATTTACTGCTGACCAATCTCTAATTTAAATAAACAAATTATTATGCAATAAAAATATTAATGTGAACTAAAATAAAAATGTGTTTATTTAAATGAGCATTTTGTGAGCGTTTTAATTAGTTAGTTGACTTTTTTATTAAATTATTTTGAAAAAACTTAACTTAGCAGGGTAAATCTGAAGAACTTAAATTTAATATTATTTAAGAACTTAAAATTAATAATCACAACTTTTTAACTTGCATCCAATTCTTTTGCAACTGCCAAAATTCTAGGAAGTTTAAACAACTAATTATCTGTGGTACTAAGAAAATATTAAAAACACCGTTGCATGTCACGAGTGTTATCAATGTCTTTTTATTTTATTTAGGCTAAAGAAGCAAAACAAGCATTTAAAATAACCTTGTCATCCGACAAATTTTTTTGCAAATTTTTATTGTTTTTAGTTCGATACTATTCAGGACCTTTTTCTCTATTATACGATATACAAAACTTGGACCTTAGAACATGAAAAAAGTCAGCAATAACGTATATTTTCCAGGCTAATATAAAATAATGAAAATATTTTTATTTTTTATTATTGAGGAGCATTGATCATTCTTTGCCTTAGAGTTCTTCTCAGTTTTGTTATTTAGGATTTTTTTTAGCTTTAATTGACTAAAGTTTAGGCATATCTCCTATTTGATTTTGAAGAAATGAACACAGAGTGTCATTACGCGGAGGAACATATATGGCAAAGCTTTAGGAGTTTCTCTACTTTTTGTGCTTGAAATTCATTCTTGTGACTTTTTCCTATTCTGAACCAAACTTCATCTCATTTTTTAGATCCTTGTTAACCTGAAATGTAATACTTTTGTCAAAATTTACTCAATAAACATTTTCTCGTAAGTTAAAAAAAAGTTAAAAAGAATTAAAATTTTATTTTGTATGTTTTTCTTTGACTGCCATATGCATGTGGACCCGATTTCAAGAATTCGATCAGCTTCTAAATCTGACATTTGTCTGGAAGATAATCAAGAATAATCGAAATAATGAAGAAAGATATTTAAAGTTAACGGCAGTAAGAATTATTGCGACATTTTTGAGCTGTTTTATTCGAATGCACATTTTATAAAATATTTAAATGAAACTCACGAAGAAAGTAAAAAGTAATCAGTAAATAATATTTCAGACTTTTGCTTCAAAATCGACTAAAATTTTTCAAGATTATTAAAGGAGGAAATTAATGTTTGATTCAATTAATAAAAATAAGGCCCAAAGACTAATGATAAGAAATGCATCAAAATCTGCAACAAAAACAGGATTAAAAGCTCTTCATCAGACTTTGTAACCTAATATTTTTTATATTAGTTCTGATAGATGTTCAATACTGCTTGTGTATGAATTAGAAATATATCGGCCCGAACTGACAGATATTCGGTCGACAATACTGTAGAAGAATACAAATAAAATCTGTACGAAGTAAAATCCATCAATTAACTTTTATCTTTATTTAAACTTTAGAGATATTGTTTACCATAGGTTTAAAGAAAACATATAATTTTACTGCATTTTTTTTAATATTTTCATTTTAAGTTACCACACATAAAGGGTTAACCCGCTAATATTCTAAACAAAGAGTAACTAAAGAAACAGCTAAACATAAAACAAAAACAAAACAACAAATAAATTCTAACAGCACCCAAAAATCAGCGAAGCCGAAAATACACAATTTTTTAAAAGCATTATAAAACAGCACATTACAAGCCAACAATAATGTTAGATCTGGTTAAAAAGAAAAAATATAAATAAATAATATACGAACTGCGAGAGTAGAAAAACAATATTTACACATACATTCCCTACTTCATCCAAACACACATATACACAATATAAATATCTAACTATGTAGCAATTTACCTTGAAATAACCATAAAGTGAATAGAAACTCACCATGAATTAAAATAATAAAAGCGTTAGTTAAAAATAATACCTACATATAGATAAGACTCACTAACTTCTAGTTCAAAGTGTGGTGAGTTTAACAAACAGCAGGCAAAAAGTCTCCATCCATACAGAGCCAAACAACAAAATATTACAGAGCGAACTGTGACTTGATTTGAGTATGGAGTATTGTGAATGGATCATTATTACGTTGGCCAGATAAACGTAAGCTTTATAACGTTTGTTAACTGTGTGGTAAGTAAATATTTTATTCAATCTCAATATACACCGACGGACGGGCGGACAGACAGGTATCGCAAACACAAGCAACAGATTGCAAATGAATGGAATATGGCTAAAACAAGCAAAACTTTTTGTTGTCAGTCGTGAGGTGGTAACTGAATAGAACGGGTTAACGTTACGGAAAGGTAATAATAAAACAGAATCAAATACGCGTTTAGCTCATTTAAAAAAGACTTAGCTAAAACTTATTAGAAAAAAACAAGAGAATAACTTTGGCGTAAAAGTATTAAGGAAATTACTAGTTTATTAAAAGAAAACAATATTGTTATAAAACCTGGATTTAAATTAATAAAAATAATACTTTTTTATATAATAAAATATTTTAACAAAACTAGTTTAATAAAACCAAAAAAAAAAATGTACATATTTCGCAAGAAAGCTGATCTAATACTCTAAAGCTTTCATGCGATTGTAGTGGTCTATCTAATAATGATCATTACAAATACATAAATACTCTACGACGTTAAGCTTAAAAAAAAAACAAATTTACATAAAACAATAAAGTTTAATAAAATAAAAAAGTGTATAAAAATAAAGCACAAAAAAAAAAATAATAATAAATAAAATAAAAAATAATTAAAGCGTTTAAATTGGCAAAAATATAAAAATTCTTAAAAAAATACAAAAAAAAATATACTTAAAGTAGAAAAAAAGAAAAATAAAATAATAATTCAATAAATTTTCTTCAAAAATAAAGTTCAGTAATTTATTTTAACAAGAAACCCAAACTTAAAAACTAACAAACATCTTTATCTGGTTAAGTGTTTCGAAGCAATGAAGGTCATAAAACCAACGCAAAAATTTTTGAAATAAAAATAAAAGACAAAACGAAATAAATATATACATCATAATTATTTAAAGCAAGAAAAAACCCACATATAATTAACTAATTTATAAAAAAATATATATAAAAACAATTTTCGAAAATTACCATTAAATAATATATAATTAGTAGTTTTAATAATCAAAAAGAAGAAAATATAATATTAAACTTAAAAGGAAATGATTAGCAATCAAATTTATTCAATTACGTTTTCTTAAAATTTTTGGTTTATGGAACAAATTTTATAATTAAAAAATCCTTTCAAAATTATTTTTCTAACTATAAGAAAAACATTTTTCAAACATTTATTAATATTGGCAGCAATCGCCAAAAAATTTGAAAAAGATTAATTAGAAAAGAATTATAATTAAAAAAGGACGGAAAATACTTCAAAACTTTGAGTAATTTTTCTTATGAAATATTACCTAAATTTGTATGGGAAATTTGTACCATTTGTATCATTGGATCATTTTGCTAGAAGCCGTTCTATGTTTTATTTATAAATTTATAGTAATATCTTAAAATAAAAAAAAAATAAATAACAGTTTTTAAATAAAAAAATATTCGTTTTCTTCTGACCTTATTTTTTTTTTTTTGGCATTTAGCATTTTCTGGGCTTTTTTAAAGTTCAAATTATCCTCTTTTTTCTCCCCTCTGGCAACACTGATTGTTAGCTTTAAATTTTAAATTACTTATGCGTTTGTTTTCAATATCAAATAAAGCTATTTTTACATTGTATGTTTTTTTATAGTTAACTTTGACCAAATGATATCAACGAGACTTTTAAGTGGGTAGCAATTGTTACTCTCTTAATCTTTTAGATATAAATGTTACAAATAAAATAACAAATATGAGCACTGGTTATCTTACTATGTATATAAGGATATTTGGAAGACTATATTTAAATTTTGTAATTTTTTACCAGTAGCTCATTTCATTCATAACTGGTGCAAGCTTATTAATTTCTTTAAATTAAATATAAATAGATCATTTACTTCAGCAACCTTTTTTAACTCTATAAATACCCTACACCTTTTCCCAAGAAGTACTTAGTTACGCCACTGTTTTATCTTTAAATTGCAATTTTATTGGTTAATAAAGTCTACATCTCTAATATAGTCTAGCTTAAATTAATTAATAATTTTTTTACCAATTTTGTGACTTCATTTGAATTGATTTAATTTCGGTTAATGGATCACAGATATTAAAGACACAAATACTTAATGATACTCTATTAACTACATAATTATGGGATTAAGAAATTATCATAGCTTTTCAGAAATATTTTATTAGTTATCGATTGGTAACTGTAGATTTCAGGCAAATTTAATTCGAGAAGAAATTATTAAAATTAAATTATAAATCTTTTTAAAAGAAAAATTATTTTTTTAATTATATCTTGTTCCGAAGTAAAGCGTATGTATTGTGGATAGTAAGAGCATTCTAAATCGAACGAAAAAAATAGTGATCAGAAGAGACAATACTGCGAATATAGATCAAAGAACGGCACCCATAGCACTTCGGAGCCGAGCGTTTTCATCATTTTCACGAAGGTAAACGAAAAATCATTTAGTTTTGTTCTAGCTTTCAACAAGGCGGGTTCATGTCGTATGGTTAAGCAAAACAAAAACAGAACACATAGCAAAGAGCGCAAATAAATGTTATTTTTTTTTTTTTTGTATGCTAGATATAACAAAAACATTCGTAACAAAGATCGTAAACAAACCAAATATACTAACACATTCATTATTTTCAAATAGTTTTTTACTGTTCGCGTAACATGTGGCTGAACATTTTGATGATGAAAAATCATGGACTCGTGTCTGGTGGTATATTCTGGCCGTTTTTAAATCAATGCTCTCTTCAAACGGATCACTTATGTTCAGTAAAGCTATTCCGTGATTGTTTCATTCGGTTTTAACAGCTTATAATAGATTATAATAGATTATAATAGCAACTAGGAAAATCGACACCATGGTATCGATTTTCCTAGCTGCCGGGCATTACATACGATTTTTTGCACTTTGGATTATTATAATGCCCATAACAAAAAATCGTTTTCTAATAACATGTTGTTATATTTTTGAGTATTCGAAATATTATTCTGAGATCGTGGGATATATATAAAATCTAAATAATTGCAAATTAGCTTTACTTTGATTGTTTATTATTGATCCAACCTGCTTGATATTGTAAATTAATAAAATCGACTTAATAGGAAAATAGTCACATGCAAAAATTTGAGATAATCTTAACAAAAAAAAAAAAAAAAAAAAGAAAGAAAAAAAGATAAATTTTACTTAAACATTTTTTAATGGGTCCTTTTTTGCGTCTTTAATTTATTCTGCAGACCTTTCGAGCTCAATTTTGGTAAAATATCAGATTTTCGCCTATTATTGGAATGATTCACTAATAAAACGCCAAGTCGATATGCAGGGAGTGATGACAATGAAAATTATAATTATTTTAACTTTAAATTTAGATAATATTTCATACATTTGTATTTAGTATGTACGGACAAGGACTTATATCAAGAAGGAGTTATATCATCGCTTAAACATATTTACGAATTCACGCAAATAATTCCCACAAAGAATTGGTAGACATTCTAGAACCCAATTTAAGAAAAATATTTCAGCTGATATAAAATTATTGTTTTATTTTGACTGTACAAAAGTTAACAATTTTAGAGAAGAATTAGAGAAGAATTAAGAATTTCGAAATGATTTTCATATAGCAATTTTGGAATCAATATTTAGTTTTAATTTTATAATATTTCTTGAAATAGATTGGTACTTTGGTATAAAATATTGTGTTAACCCTAATTAAGAAATTGAAAGAAAATATTCGCTTGATTTAAGCCAATTATCAGAAAGTAACTCTTTCGAGTTATTTATTTATCTTATAGTATTTCATACAAAAAAAAAAAAAAACTAAATTCGTAAAAATTAATAAAAAAAAATATAAAAAACAAAATTCATCTCCCAAGGTAATCTAGGTTGCGTGTTTTCCTTTTAGTTTGTTTTTAGTTTTATTATTTATTTACCTTATTTTTATTCATATTTTTTTATTATTTTTTTTTTTTTTTGTTAAACTGTGTTAATTGTATGTGCAATATTTATTTAACATACAAAATAAAATAGTTTTATAATGTTTATTATTTGAACAAGTACTTGAAACTACTTATAACAACAACAACTAGTACAGCAATAATAACAAAAAATATACAACGAACATACATGTAGTAGTTGTCAAACCAGACCTTAAAAGTTATAAAATAAAACAACAAAAACTACAATAAATTTATTTATAAAAAAAATACAATTTAAAAATCTTCAAAAGAAAAAAATCTTTCAACCTTTCATTGCAACAAAAAACCAAGCAACACGTTTTAAAGCCTTTTGGCCAAAATAAAAGTTTATATTTTTTTCTTTTTTTACCCATTTTTTTGTTATAGTGTTGAATTAAATTAGACTGTAAGAAAGGAAAAAAATCGCTTTTTGGGAAAGTACATAATTTTGGAGACTTTTAAAAGCAAAAATAAAAAAAAAAAAACAGAAAAAACTAAGCAACTAGTGGTTATTTTTTAGTTTAAGAGTCTGGCCTCTAAAGCTTCAACATTTTCAAAAGCAAAAAATAAAACAATCGTGGTAAGTTAAAAACTCATAAACGTTTGTGGTAATTTTAGCTAAATATTTTAGATGTAAATTATTTTTATGGAGGTTAAAATTGGTTGGATTGTTAAAGTGTATTTTTTATGTTTTTGTTTTTTTAATTTAAGATCTTTTTGAGGATTATTAATGACAAGGTATTTTAAAACACCAACGTTCTGTGTCATATTTTTCAATATATTTTGATTTTTATTTCTAAGGATATTTAATAGTTTGTCGTAAAAATATTTATGAAAACCTAAATAAAAAAATGTATACATCGATCAGCTAACTAAAAAAGGGCAACCAAAAATATGCAAAATCACATTTTTTTCATGTGCTTCAAATGAACCAAACTGTTATTTATTTATATATTCTTTATTTTAGAGCATATTTTAGCAAACTAAATATTATATTTATACATATTTTATATTTAGGAGCTTAATTTGGCATAAATAGCACTAAAGAGCATAATTTTGCATATTTTATACTTAAGAGAAAAATTCTGCATATTTTGTATACAACAGTATTTTTTACTAATCTGCCATAAGTGAAGTTTTATTTTGACTGTTTTTCAAATCAGATTCCCTAATAATTTTCATGTTATAAATTGATAATATCAGCTTTGAATATATTCAAATGCAAAAAGAAAATATTTTCCAGCAATTGGTAATAAAAACTAAGCTATTTTTAAAGCAAACTGTATGTAATTTAAAATTTAGACAGAAAAAAATATTTTAAGAACATATTTTTAAATATTTAAAAATATACCCTATATTTTCCGATTTTAATAACATTTTTTTTGCGCATAAAATACTTTTTTAGAGCATATTTTTGATTGCTCTGGCTATAATTTTAATAGGGACATAATGCTTTAACATATATTATTTTTTTTTTTTAATATTTTATGATATGTGCACAAGTCACGAAATTATGTTGAAAATCAGTTGCATATTTATTGATAAAAATGCAGGTTCTTTAAAATAATTTTAATTTACGAGATTTGAAGCGAATCAATTATTATTTAAACTTTTTATATAGGACAATTTTGTATGTAATTTACAATTGCTGGAAATTAACTAACCATTGCTTCTATTTGAAAAAGTATCAGTAAATATGAGAAATATAAGTTTTCAAGCACGTGTTGATGCTTTTTTATTGATTCTTTTAACTATCAACAAGAAATTATTTTATATTTTAAAATAATGAGGAATAGTTATTACTATAACTACTTACTATTATTATTATTATTATTGTTATTATTATTATTATTATTATTATTATTATTATTTTATATCTTAAAATAATGGTGAAATAACAATTACAAAAATGTCGAAAATTTTTGCTGGGGACTTTTGTCGTTGACGTTAACTGACAAATCTTGTTAGCATCATCAAATGTGTTCAAAGGTTATAAGCACAGCGTATGAAAAAATGAGTGCATATAATTCAGCTTATAACAATTAAAAATTATATTTGTTAAAGACCATTGTATTCTAGTTTTATATTTAAAAGAAAAATTAAGTTTCTATTCGTTTTTAGTAAAATATTTAATATTTTATGGAATACCCTGAATTGTGTTTCGGTTACTTTTTTGTTGGAATGGATCCATTTCTTTATATTTCTTATTCAGCTTTAAGTGTTCTTTAAATTATTTTACTATAGTACATTTTAGTGTTATTTACTCTAAAATGAAACTATTTTTTATAAAATTTTATACCGATACTAATATTTGTATGGAATTTTAGTAATTCCTCTTATAGATGCATATTTTTATGAATACATATATATTATATATATTATATATATATATATATATATATATATATAGATATATATAATATATATATATATATATATATATATATATATATATATATATATATATATATATATATATATAATATATATATATATTTATATATATATATATATATATTTGCTCTTTCGAAGATAAAATTAATATTTTTTAAGTTTAGCATACTTGGTTGATTACAATAGGGTTCAAATTTGAATGAAATTATCTTCAAAATTCAGGGTTCTCACAAGCAACAGTTTCACGACCCCCTTGAGACATTGCAATTCGAGAACGACCCACCAACATTTTTGTGTAATAAGTTAATACCAAATCAAATGTTTGCAATATGATTTTAATGTTTGATATCAAACAAGTTTTGGTCAAGCATTGACTAAAGGTTTAAAATTTTAAGTTTTATTTCTAATTGAGATAGAAATCATTCCGTCCATAAATTTTTACACAAGCTGAATATTTAAAAAAAGAATGATTTCTTAAATTGATATCAAATATTTAAAAATCATTCTTAAACCCAGTATTTGAATCTCATATTAGTCTTAAATCATTCTTAAGCTTAAGTCAGAATATTCAAATTTAGGAATATATTAAATTTATTAGGCTTAAAATTTGTAAATTATTTATTAGTAATTGATTTAAAAATTGTAAGAGATCTGGTGTAATTTTTGAAATAATAAGAACAATTTGTAATTGATATTATACATAAAAAATGTATACACTTTTTTGCTTTTCTCGTCATTTTTTTAGAATAGAAAAATAAATTACCGTTTTTGGTTTTACAGCCGCATTTAAATTATATTCAAGAATTATTTTTTAATTAGTTTGATAACTAATACAATTCCCAGTTTGTAAATTTCTCCTTTTGTTGGCGAAGTTGATATTTGAAATTTGAGACCATGTTTAATTTGGTTATACTTTTGTATTAAAAAAATGTATAGAATACAAAAATATCGAACTAAGAATAGGTTGATTTAATGGGACATAATTAAATTAAATTTGAATTATTAGATAATAAAAAAACGTTTGCATTTTGTGTTTTAGTAAGTGGTCTTTGCGATCCTCCTAAAATGTTTGTACGGACCCTCTGTGGGTCGCGGACGCCTATTTGAGAACCGCTGGTTTAATTACATCGTTAACATGGCTGTGTAGATTGGCGAACATCGTTAAATCGAATCATAATGTTTCTAAACTATTTAGAATACACTAAAGTGTTGAACTAATATTTTTTTATTATTATTATTTTTTCGGATATTGTTACAGTTTTTCTGCCTATTACATAGTCATGAAGCGTATGACAACAGTGTGTATCATGGAGTATTTCTGTTAACATTTATTCCATCTGATATCTGTATACACTTCCACAACAACTCCAAGAAAATTACACTATTGAAGTTGTTTTGAGTAGAGCAGCAATCAATGGCGTTAAAAATCAATTCTGGGGTACGGTGGGGCTCTCTTTCTTTCAATGACCTCTATGTTGAACTGTTAAAAATTTTTGTTCATTTGGAGATGACACACACATATTTTTCTTTAACATTTATAATGAACTAAAATATTAATAAAAGCCTTATTTTTGCCAATGATATACATTTGAAGAAATTAAAAGCACTTGATGTTATTAATTCTTTTACGTGGCATCGCTTTTGCTATGATGCAAGAAATACTTTATATTTTCTCATCTTCTTAATAGTTTATTATGCTACCTATAGCTTTTTTTGCTTAAAATATGTAAATTTATATAACACTTTTAAAGATGCACACAGGGGTGAAATTGAGAAATATGGTGATTAATTAAAAAGTAATATTTAGAAAACTGAAAACTGAAATTTTCAAGTTAATATTTTTGTATTTTATTTTATAAAAAGTAGTTTTTTTTTAATAAAAATATTAAGCATATTATGGTATTAAGAAAAATACTTACGTATTTTTACATTTAAATAGAAATTCAAAAAACTTTTAGAAGAATTTGGTGAAAATAATAAAAATTTTGTATTTATTAAATATATATATTTAATATAATTTATATATATATATATATATATATATATATATATTCAAAAAATTTTCAAGTTAAATATGATTGTTTTCATAAAAAAAACTCAATATAATTAAAGTATGAAAATTTGAAAATAAATATTTTATTAACTTAATTATTTTCATCATTTAAGAAGAGAACTATATAGAATTTTTGGAATATACTTAACATAAGTAGAAAAGTAAGAGTAGTGCAAATTTTGCTATATTAAGTCACTTTAATGCGCAAACGTAATTATGACGGGGTCTTATGTGGAAACTTTTGTCATTTATGGTTTGATCTTTCTGAAATTTGACTGTAAGAAAAATACTTAAATGAGATAAATTTTTCCTAAATCATTTATATAGGAGTTATGAGTGAAAAAATAATTCCGGGAGGTGTTCCTGTATGAGAGGTACGGTTAATTTTTGACCAATCCTCATAAAATTTGGACTATGATTTCTGCTTAGACAAAAACTCAGCTAAGATGAATTTTATTTAAATACGGATATATTTAAAATATTTATGAGGATTTGACCTATTTTCGGAAAAATTTTAATATGGGGGCTCTTAAGGATTACATTTTAACCAATTCTATTGTGTTACGTTATTGACCAAAAATATACTCAAGTACCAAATTTCATAAAGTTACCTTTAAAACTGAGGACTAAAGATTAGCAGAAATTATGGTTTTTTTATGCATGGATGGACGGACTGACAAAATTTTATCCCAAAAATAATTTTTAAAAATACAAAAAGAATTTTTTCGACAAAATTATAAACATTTTACAGTTTTTAGATATTCTACCCCACTGTGAGACGGTTGGTTTAATAGTAGAGTGATCTGATTGCCAATATTAAATAAAATAATATATTTAACTTTTTTAAAGAGAGTTTGCTAATATATCTAAAAGGAAAATAAATAATTCCTCTGAAAATTCACCCTTTTTTATCTTAAGCCATCGATATGCATAAGTTAATTTCAGTAATGAAATTAAATTCACTTCCTGCAGGCTAGTTAAAAATCACAATTTGTTTACAGTTGAATTTAAAGATTTCAAAGCGACATTGATAGATATATCTTTATTGGCCTCTTTCCAAACAAACCATTGTTTTCACCTTACTAGTTGCTTGGATTGAATCTACCATTTTGCAAAATTAATTTTGTTTTGTCTTAAGTTTATATATTTTAATTCTCAAGAATATAAAACTTCTTAACTTGCAATCTTGTTTGTGAGCTAAAGTCTTAAAACTTTTGAAATACATCTAAAAAACTGTCAAATCAAGTTCACAAATATGGTAATAACTTTAAATCTCAAACACATTCAATATATTAAGACGCCCACATTTGCTATAATTGTCAGACAAAATTTTAATGTTAAATGCTGAACAAGAGAAAAATATTAATGATTGAAATTAAAATAATACATACGTAACTATTTACTGATAATGATGACGACGATGATGATGGATTTACTATAAATGGTAGTGAGTCACCTTGTACCATTCTTGATTAAGTTAAAATAAATTAATTTAAAATAAAACAGACAGGCTTTTTTTTATTCACTCATTTGTAGACATATGCATCGAGATTACAATACAAATGTTAATTAAGAAGACAAATAACATAAAATTTGATTCAATAGCTATTTAGCATCATTTTTTAAAAGCTTTTAATACTTGTTGGAAGTATTACACATAATGTATGAAATGGTATGCATTTTTTGTATTTTCGTATTTTTTTTTTTTTGTTTTTTTATTTTTTGTTAAAATGTTTATTTACACACCCTGTTGTCTTGTTAAGCAACTTAAGAGACTCTTTATTAGACTAGTGCTATTATTTCTACTTTTATTTTATTTATTTATTTATTTTTTATTTTTCTGTTTTGTGTGTCCGTCTACTTATGTGTAGTGTGCAATTATAACACGCGCTTTTTTTTGTCTTCTTGTTGTTCTGTTTTAGTACTTTAGGTTTTTGTTGAAAGGCGTTGATTGTCGACGTCAAATCTATCTTGATTTGTTTTACATTTTTATGAATGTGTCTCAGAGTATTGAAAATACTATCTTACACGTATGTATGTACCTACATTCATGTACACATGTATATTTACTGGTAATTGTGGTCTTGTCTATAAATCTGCATTCTCTCATGTACAGTCAAACCTCGATTTAACAAATGACATAATGGCAGGACCATGGCGAAATGAAGCAGGTGGCAGCAGTTCTATAAAAACAATGATACGGCGAATTCACTATTTTTTTTTTTATTTATGAAATTTGACACTTCAGCGGGTAAGCAAAAATTTTGCTTATCTGTGACAGTTCTAAGAACTAACAAAAAATAACCTTGTTGAGGCCCTTTCGTTAAACAGGTATTTTCAATATATCGGATATGAACATTTTGATAAACTTTTGTTTTATTTTGCAAGGAAAGAATAACTTTCATTGTTTTCGAACTAAATTTGAATAGTTTTGTGATTTATTTTTTCATAATTTAAATAACCAACTAACTAATTTAAGAAAATAAACTAAATTTTTAAAATTTCTAAAATTTCTTCTATTTATCATGTGGACTCTAAGTAATATAAATAAAGCTATTTGAAATAGATATTTTTAAAATCTTAGCAAAAGGAAAACATTTTTTTTAATTCAATTTGTTATATCGCGAGTAAAATTTGTTCTTCATTCGTTATATAAAGTCCCAGCAAAAAAGAATATCCTAAGAAGTCAATAAGATACTGAACTTGTGATCCAGAAGTAGTGCAAATTTGGATAATTTCCAATGAATTTAACATAAGCTTGTCAATATTCACTAAGTAGGAAGTCATGTTCATAATATCATGTAAAATTGATTCTTTTGATGTTCTTTTTTATCAATTAAAGGAAATTGTTTTTAATTTGTATATAAACAAAATATTTTTCATTAAGAAAAAAATATGCATAACAATATTTTTCATTTGATTAAAATAGTTATTATTGAATATTATTATTTGTAAATTCTCAACGTTTTATATCATAACAACGTTTTATAAAATAACATCCTGAGATGATGTTTATATAACAAGAAAACGTACACTTATTAAAACTTTGGAAGTAATGAAAAAGTACTTCCTTAAAAATGACTTATATTTATTTTTGCTGAGGTATGTAATGCAAACATTCGTTATATCTGATTTTCATTATTCTTGTATTAATTTTACCGAGCTTTGACTGTATGTGTTTTTTTATATCCCGTCATACGGATATTTGTTATTATAGATTTAAATATGTAGATGTTTGTGTGTATGTTTTTTTTTTGCGTATTTAAATCTAACCAATATCTTAAGTCCATTATTACCTTAACTCTTGTTGGTTTATTTGTATTTTAAAGTAAAGAAAAATAAAAAAAAATATTATGATTTGTGTATGAAAGCTAAAGTCTTAAGCAAATATTGTTGACTTAGAAAAAAGCCAGTAGGAAATTTTTTCGAAATGTAATTAAACTTATATTGTCAAAAATGAATATGTAAGAAATTAGTTAAATGGTGTTGGCAGGGTAAGATTTTGTGCCAATTTAGTTCACTTTGTTCTTTTTTTTTTAAGGCAGTTTCTTTGGTAAAATTATTTTTGTATTTATTTTATGTAAAAGTTCTACATATATTTTCTTGATGACAATTTATTTTTATTTTTAAGGTAACCATATTTTTCAGCCACCTTCTTTTCCTTGCTTAATATAAGAAATTAAATATATAAAGTGGTCGTCTATTTTCATTTTACATACTTAAAAAAGGAGTTTAGCAGAAAATGTTGAGTAAATATTATTTTTAATAAATAATTTGTTTTAGAATTGAAAATGTATTAAAAATTAAGCGTTAAAGCTATCAAATTGATTTTTATTTTGGGAACACGTATTTTATCGAAATTTGACAATTTTCATAAAATATATCTTACTGTCTATATTTTTAAGCAAGCGGGAACCAGTTTAGTGTTAAATCGATGGCTTAGTATAGAAAAGCCGGATCTCAACTTTTCTTAATTTTACAGGAGAAGGAAAAAAACTGAATAAAACCTGAGAAAATTTAGATACGAAACAGATTTGTACGCAGTTTTAATTCAAAACAAGGAGGAAAATTAATGTTGACTTTTATTTTTGTTTTTTTCTAACTCTTAGGAAGTTATTTTAGACAAGGCTTTTTGTTACTGAAATTTTTTAAAATATATATAAGTTATGGCTTTTTCAGTAATTTAAAATATGAAAACGCTAATGCTAAAATTAATGTACTAAGAAATTATTGCTTCAATAGGCTACTACAAAAATTATATTTCATAAGGTAAATTTTCATAGAAATGGTAGCAGGATTACTTTTAGATCTTGCAAATCATTCTATTTTTATAGATAAGGCTATTTTTAAATAAAATCCGGGGAGATATAATTAAAAGTAGATTTCGATCTTTGGGGCAGTAACAAATATCCGTCAGTTATATTGAAGTTATTTTGAAATAAATTGTTTCTGATGATTCATATTCCAAGGATCGAAGCACGTTTACTATGGCGTCTCCAATGCTTCTTTCTGAAATTTGGGATAAGATTTTTGTTGAATGATAAAATTAGATTTTTTTTTATTTTGAACATTATTTGAATAACAATTTTGTTTACACTATTTCTTTTATTAAAAATTTTAATATGAGAACTCTCCAACAAAAGAAAAAACAATATTTTGATATGCAAATCTTTCGCAAACATTTTTTTCATTACAAATTCTAGGATATTTCTTAAAAAACATGAAAATAATAAATTAAACTTCAGACTAGTTAGGGATTTAAAGTTCGATAAACATGAAATTTCGTTAACATTCTTGACGTTTTTGATATGTATTTATGTATGTATGTATATATGTATTTATGTAGGTATGTATGTATGTATGTATTCGTATATATATACGTAAGAGATCCTAATTTTCTAATTTCTAATAAATTTGCTTGTAAGTTTATCCATATAATAAAATATATAATATGTATTCTGAGAACATGTAGGAATGCGGTAAAAATTTAATGATCGATATTGTTGGTAAAAATATAGTAATTGTAGAGGATGTCTCACATTATGACACATAACTTTTATTTGATTGAATTTGATTTTGTTTAATTTTAATACCAAACTGCTTAGGGTAGTAATAAACATTTCATGAGAATTTCATTAATTTTTTTTTGTTTCTACATGAAACACAAGGAATAGTACTAGAATTTAAATTTTTTTCTAAAATAGATATATGGGTCATTATCAGAAATTTTTAAGCTGGCTGAAACTGATTTTAATCTTTAATACGTTTTGTGATAATACCATCTTAAACAAATATGTTATAGATTTGAATTCGCGAAACTATAGCTTTCATTTTATATTTCAACCTTATTTAAACTAACCTGACTTTATGGATAAATTCTACACCATCCTTATTGTTCTGAAGGCTTTCAAAAGTTACATGCAGACTAGTAAAATTTTGATGTCAAACATTTTTTGGGCGCAGAGGCGCCACTTACCGAAATGAAAATTTTAAAATTAGGTATTCATACTTGTTATAATTAGGCGTATTTTCCATTACAACTCGTTGATGTGCCCGAAATACTCAATATAGTAGAAAATTTTTAAAAAGGTCAATTCTTTGCGAGACACATTCACAGTTTCATACAGAACAGAACGGATTACTGCGTGAACTTATTTTTTTTTTTGTTATTTTATACAATAAAACCAAATGAGTATTAAAAATAAATTTAATGCAAAAATTTTATGGACTTTTTGAAAATTAGGGAAAAATTACACTTTTTGTTTTTGTATCATTATATAGTATATCGCAATTTGTACAAATCTTGGATATATAGATATAAGAAGCGATAAATATAATTGATGGGGACCATAAATATAAATCAAATGTCGTTAATTGTTGAAAACGAGACACTTTTGTCAAGAGGAATTTCGTTAAAGCACATCGCATGGCAGCACAAAATTTTCTATAATTGGCATAAATGGTTGGAGGTTGCAATTCTTAACGGAAATGTGGTTAATTGTTGAAAACGGGACACTTTTGTCAAGAGGAATTTTGCTAAAGCACATCACATGGCAGCACAAAATTTTCTATAATTGGCATAAATGGTTGGAGGTTGCAATTCTTAACGGAAATATGAAGCCGCGTTAAAAAATTTCAAAAGATAAAAATATTATGGCAAAAGAAAAAAAATCACTTGGGTTAAAAAAGGATCACAATATTATATAGCATGTCTTTGTAAAAAACCGTAACAAAATATATTTTCATATAATATATGAAGAAATAATTTAGCTTCCATCCGCATTTTTATCAAATTTTTTTCAAATCGCGATTTTTATAATAATGCTTTTTATTTTATTTTACTAGGAAACCCTAAAATATGCCACCATCAAATGTTGAGAATATCAAAAATTGTATTGGAATAACTCAGTAGGTTTTGTATTTGCGCATAATTTTTATCAGATTTAAATTTCTAGTTTGTAAAAATTTTTATATGTTAAACTTAAAACCGCTATAAATTTCGCTCCCCCTACACGAAACGATTATCGCGAACTGATGCTACGTGAATTTGAGTCACTTTATATTTATTTATACAAACAGATTTTAAAATGCCATAAAAATTTTTTTTTAAGACCTAAAATCAAACATTTTTGATAATGGCCCATATCTCAGCACTTTGCATTTCCTACTGGTTATGTTCACACAACAATGGCTTAAAACAACGTCAACCGTGTATTATTTAAAGACACAGTCTGTGTCTGTAATTGTGTGTGTGTTTTTTTTTAGACAAAAGCCGCCTTTGCATTATTAAGCAAATTGTTAAAAAAATCTTATAAAATACACACATAAAAGAGAAAAAAAAAATAATAATGCGTAGGTAGTTTTGACCATTTCATTTTTAACGTTTTTTGCACTCTTAGCCAATCTACGCAATTTAAGTTTAATACACTTTATATAGTAAAGTGAGCTTGTTATGTGTGCAAATTAAAAAAATATACATAAAAAACAACGAAATTTCCTTAAAAATTAGTCTCAGTTGAAAGAGTTTTTTTAAGCGTTTTTTTTCTAATAATTTTTTCTTATTTCACGAGAAAATCATTATTTAATGTTCATAAATTTTTCTATGTACATATATATGGGTAGATATTTTTAAGGCTATTTGACTCTTATTAGATAGAGTCAATGTTTCATCATTCTAATTTCCGTAATGGAAATATAAGAAAACTGCTTATAGTTTTTGTTTTACTCTGTTGTTGTTGAATTTTAACAGGTGAAGTCACTGACCTGTTACATTTCTAATTTGTATTATTTTGGTTGTGGTGTGTCTTTGCTTTTGCTGTTGTAGTGTTGTTAAATTACAGATCACTTTGGGTTCATTTAAATTATAAATTATTTCGTAATTTTTTTGGTCACTCTAGATGGTTGATAATTATTGCTGTAATTGTTTAATAATAATAATAATAATAATAATAATAATAATAATAATAATAATAATAATAATATAATAATAATAATAGTATATATATATATATATATATATATATATATATATATATAAATATATATATATCTTTTTGTTTTTCAAGCTATGGATGGTTTAGTTTAAAGTTGGTTAACTTAATATTTATAGTAATAAATAGTGGTGAGCTTTTGAGAAATGGTAAACAGACTTTTATTTTTGGAAGTATTGGCTAATAAAATTGTAATGAAAAAAGGAGAAAAACAATAACTGAGCAAAAAAAAAAAAAAAAAACAATGAACCATAATTAAAAATGGTCTGTAGAGAAATTTGAATTATGGAATTTAAAAATAACTACATTAAACTTTAGGAATGAATTTACAAATGTATTAACTTCTATCGATTTTGCAATATTTTTGAACAATTTAGGTCGTTTCTTAATTTTAACTCATTCTTATTCATGTTAAATCAGATAAACAATGTTTAGCGGAATACTGAAATTTCAACAGGTCTTTCAAAAATTTTCTTCGTAGTATTTATTTTAATTTCTTTTCTTAAGCTATGTTTGCTATGTATGCAAATATTTCATCAAAATTACGTGACCACTAGCTTTATAAAAATATTGTGTGCCGTTGTTTGATCTTGCAAATGTTTTGTAAGAAAATACAGCGTCAAACAAAATTCTATAAAATGTCAGCAATAGTTAATGATAAGTAAAAAATCGTTTCCCGTTAAAAAAGAAAAATTGAGAAGTATTTTATATAGTGGTAATATCATTTTGGTCAAATATTTGACTAGTCTGAACGTACCTTTACACTATATTCAAAAATAAATTTCAAATTTGTTTGTTTTCATATTAATAAATAAGAATTTATATATATATATATATATATATATATATATATATATTTCTTTTTAAGTTGCTGTTTTGAATTTTAAATCATATTTAAAGGTTTTTTTTATTGAATAAATATAATCATATATATTTTTACCAAGTAAACATATATATTATAATGTAATATTAATAACTACAAAAAGCTTTTAGAAAAATCCAAAAATAAAAACTAATAAAAATGCATAAGACCAATAAAAATACTCTAACTTAAAGTGATTACTGGGGAGGTAAACCTATTAAGAAAGCAATATAAAAACATATAATAAAAAAAACTTATTTATTGTTCGAAAAAATTAATAATAATAAAAATATTATTTACATTATAAAACACTTTAAGCTATAATCAATCCCTGGAGCCCTAACTGCCTAAATAAAATAAATAAATAAAATAAACATACAAAAAAAATTCTATATTGACATTTGATGACTGATGACAAACTTAAGGTAGATAAAAAACGTCATGCCTGAAATGTGTTTAAAGATTTTTTTCAAAGATTATCAATAAAAAATTTCATACACGTTCAATGACTAGTAACAACAAAAGATTAAACAAAAGAAATAAGTGCACAAAAAAATATCATTAAATAAATTCGATTTAATATATTTACAAAAGTTATCCAGGTAGAATATCAAAAAACTGCTAAAAAGAATCTATAGCTCAAGAACGTACAAGTTTTGTTTTTTGATTTCAATGATTTATTTACTATTCGTGGGATATTTGAGTTAAGCTGTTTCTTCTAGGATAATTAAGATAAGACATATTAGTCATTAAATTAAGAAGAAAACCTGTCAATAAATTAACTTTTTTGTATTGAATATCTTATCGACTTTAATCTAAGTTCGAATTTAAATCTATATTATTAATTTTTCAATGCTCTGAGGTTTTCGTTAGTGCCTATTAGAGAAAATTTATTTATGCAAAAAAATCTTTAAAAGTATTCAATAATTCATATAATATTCATTGTTACTGGATGATTGATAACAATTTGAAAATGGAGTATAATAATATTTCGTTACAAAATTTCATTGCCCATCAGTTTATTTGGTAGCAATTAACCTCCTTTTAGATAGTAAGGTTCACTTATGTGAATTGATACTTTTCTTACCCTATGACAAGCGGGATGAAAAGAAGATAACAAAAAATTTTTATTGACTCATTATTACCAGTAAAATGATTGTATATGCACAAATGTGTCACTTCGAAGTCGTGGAGGGGATTGTGTATAAAAAAGCCACCTCGTAGATGTGGAGGTGGTGATTTCCATTTTATTGAATTTCTGATAGCCATGGAGGCGACTCTGTATGCAAAAAAGTACCACAAACTTTCTTGTTTTTATCCTTTTGTCATTAAGTTAAATTTTTACTAATACAACGTGATATTTTTCTTAAAAATTCTTGCATAACTATTGATTATATTCCCAATTAACTTATTGTAACTCATTTATAACTCATATAACATATATTGCTATTATTTTTAAAAAAAAAATTACTATTGCTTTTTTATATAATTTGTGGTTGAGATACAGTTACTTAATTGTAAATAAAGTCAAAATTTATGCATGGATTTAAACAAGTGATATCATTTGAATTGTAACGTATTTAGCTTTGTATCCAAAGAATAAAAGTTCATAATTTTGATGTTTTCGATTTTTTATAAACTAAAGAAATTTATTTTTTATTTTATTTAGCACGAAATTTGATTTTTATTTACCAAATAATTCTTAATATCTCCTAAACTATTTCGCAGAATAAGAAGAGTAAAATAAAGATTATGGATGATTGGAATCAAAATTTTTGGAATTTAGGTTAGCGAAATAGGATAATTTTTTCCCGGAGTATACTGAAACCCTTAATTTTACAAATAAATTATTATCTCGAAAATATATAAATTTTAAAAAATAATTTATAGGCTTAAGATACCAAGATTACGTATATTTGAACAGAAAAAAAATTTGTTTGTCTCGCTGTGTTAGATATATCATAACGGAAAAAAATAAAGTGGAAAATTATTTCAATTAAATTTTTTGACATACTAATGTCGTAGTTTTTAAATATAATTTGCCAGGAACAATTTTAGAACTTGTTCCAAAATCATTAGTTCTAGAACTAGTTCTAGAACATCCTTACTAATTCCGTCACTAATGGAGTAGAAACGTATTGTGATTTTAAATGAACTTTAAAGAATGTTCTTGATTAAGAAATAGTTCTATATTACATCTACGTCACTTCTCTGAACAAATTACTGGCTCCCAAAAGGATTTCAAAACTGTTTAAAAATTTTTTAAAAATCCTAAAAAATTCAAAAATGTTTAAAAAATCCTAAAAAAAAATTAGTAATAAAAGTTCTGATTGTGACAATATCGAATAAAAATAGTTTATTAAAGAACTAGTTCTAGAATTGTTCCGTGGAGTGGGTACTGGCTAGGCAGCACTTCCATAGAACTAGTTCTGGGAGTGTTAATCTCGAACAAAAATCGTTGTTCTTAATGCCAAAATGGAATAAGTACCGGCTATTTCTATGAATTCTGGAACTAGCTGTACAACTAATATAGTGTTTCCTGGGTTAAAATAATTTTTAATATTGAAATATTTGATATGTACTGAGTTTTTAAATGCTCCTTTTTTGTAATTAAAAAAAATCTTTGTTGTAAAAAATTAAAATTCTCTGTAAAGAAATAAAACTTTTAGATTTTTTGCTCATATAACTTGGCCAATTATCAAAGTTGGTTTTAATAGGCAGATTAACGGACTAATTGGTGTCGTTATTTCAAATCCCTTCAAGACCCAGAATATATGTATATATTTTATATGGTATGAGATAAATATCGTAAAAATTAAAAACGAAGTTACTAATTTTTATATACGTCTGCCTCTTATTGATGGAAGATATAATAAATTGGAAACACAAATTACCGAACTATAATTTCTTATTTCAATAATGATTCTAATTAACACTAGACTTATATTATTAAAAAAATAAAGATTTTAATCAAAAACCAAAATAGTATTGTATTAGCGTTCAAAAGTCATTGAATTGTGACACAAGTTTCCAGGAATTTAATAAATTTACCCGCTCACTAATTATTTAATTTAACAAATTTATCTTAATCATCTAAAAGTTTTGAAAATATAAGCTTTAATAATAGAATCTTTTCTGTGGAAAAAATTTCACGGTTATTATTATTATTACTAGTATTAAATGTAAAGTCAAAAATGTTCATCAGTCAGGAATAAGATCCAGCAAAATCTTAGCATCATCAATCTAACAATATGATGAATAGGATTTTCCAAGAAACTCCTAACAAATCAGCACAGCATGATTAGAGTAAAACGTTTCTGACTTTAAATTATTTTACTTACGCCCTTAAATAAATACAAATACATTCATATACTAACTAGATACTAGATCAAAATCTATGAATTAAAAGACACTAAACAAATAAAAAAAAAAAAAATGCCTAAGCATGAGTCTTATAAAAGTGTCATAAAATTTGCATAATTATGGCTGAGATTGTAGACGTTATAAAATATAAAAACAACATAAAAAAATAAAATAAAATAACTACATGGGCTGGCGCACTCCCATCACCAAAGCACTAGCAATCTACAACAATCTCTGATTACTATAATTTATAAGCTACTCAAAACTGATGACCGACCGCACAAAGATAAATAATGATGATACAAGAACATACAACATTTACGCAACAGTCGAACAAAGAGACAATACACAATAAACAAATGCATAAATAAAATGCACCTGCTGAGGTGTGCAACAGCTACAACAATGAAATAAAAAAAGTAAATAGAGTTGCGAAGATTACAAAAGCAAAAAAAAAAAAGAGTAAAAAATACGGATCTTTAATGATCCACCAACACCTATGGCTAGAAATTCCTTCAAGCCAATTGGATCTGAGCAAAAATCAGAATGAAATCAGTTCAGCTGTGCTCAGGTTCAATTCAATTCATCGCAGCAACTATGATTGTTACAATCTTCATGGTCTTAGTCATTTATTGCGCCTTCTTCTGTTCTACTTGACTGTCATACGTTAAGTCAGATTCAATTAGTTAAGCCTACAAAATGCAACATCATTTCGTATGCAACTCATGTTTTATTATTATTGTTCATATTGTGGCATTACAAGAAATGCTCATAGAAAAATATTAGTAAAATTTCTTAGGTAATTGATGATGAATATGAAAATGGGAAGAATGAAGTTAACAATAAAACTAATAAACAATGTTATATATAATAGACGTTCTGGAAATGATCTTTAATTAATTAATTCATTCGCCTGAACACATAAATATTTTCTTATATTTTTGAAAGGATATATCCGCTAGATGCGCTGTTGTCTTGCAACTTACCCAGCATAAAAGAACATTCAAAGAAGTCAATAAGATTCTGGATTTGTGATCTAGAAGTAGTGCAAATTCGGATCATTTTAAATTAATTAAACATAGGCTTGTCATTAGAAGATGTTATCTTTTTTAATACCTATTTACTAAGTAGGAAATTTTATCAGAGCAAGGAAACTAGTTTTAATTTGTATATAAACATATATTTTTTAATAAAAAAAATTTGCATAAGATTATTTTAATTTGTTTCAAACAGTTCTTTTTAGTAATAAGTATTTTCGAAAACGATATTCGATTCTCAACGTTTTATAGCAGGAAAATTCATTAAAATCACGTATAAATAACATTTATGGATGCTGTTTATATTTTTTCTTAAGAACAGGAAAACATACATGATACTTTGGAAGTAATGAAAAAGTACTACCTTGAAAATGACATCAATTTATTTTTTCTGGGTATATTTAAACACATTATCTGAAATGAGGAGCTTTTGAACAATATATAAATTTATTGCTTTTTGAATGTTTCCCTTAAATCAGTTTTTTGACTGAAGACCTCCTCCGGCTCAAAAATAAGAAATAAAACCGAAAATACCATGAAAGTCATGTAACATGGTATCATTATTATTATTTTTTTAATTATACCAAACCAAAGAATTTTCTCTCTTCGAACCAAGAGAACGAAAAAACAAATGCGTTTGAACCTATGAAATCATAGCAGCACTGTTATCTCATATCTCGAACATAACATTTTCTCTTCTGATTGATTACCGAAATGACGAGATTTAGCTTATTCCGCTCTTTTTCCGACTTTAATCTTGGCAGGAACCAAGGCCATACAAATTAAATCCACAAAAACTATTTCGAAAGCTAAAGGTGGAGAATCCATTCTCCGTCTTAACTAGGCGAGAATGCGATGGAGTGTCCCATTGAAAAAAATGTTGTAAGAAAATCACTCAAACTATGCATATTGATGAGCAGAATACATGAAAAATATAAAGAAAAAATGTTCAGTTCCGTATTTACATTTCATTTTTTGTCAAAAAAAAAAAATATATATATTGTTTTGTCTTGAAATAAGTATTAAAATATTCGTCATTTTGAACCTGTTATAAATTATAATATTAAAAAATATTAAATTTTCCATTTTTCGTATACATATATTTTGCAAAATGGATAAAAATTTAATATTTTTGTTTCTTATATGAATAAAATATTAAAAAGTTGTTTCATAGTAGTTATGGTTCATCATTAAGTTGTCTCCAAAAATTTGTTCACCAGAATGCAGTAAAATAATTCAGAAGGAACCAAATCCCATAGGAAAAATTTTGTAAATATTTTTTTACTACCAAATTTGAAGTTGCGAATTTTTTGAGACTTAACCAGTCGTTTTTAACCGCTGGTAGGAACTGAAGATAAATTTTGAAATTTTTTAGTAATTTTTTTATACACCACCATAGATGGTTGGGATATCATAGGTTTATGCTGACAAAAAAAAAATCATCTGACCCCAACCTTAACGTTAACTCAGAATCACTTCCAGAGTCAATTTAACGATGTCCGTCGATGTAAACCTTGTGAACAAAGTAGAGGCCGAAATTTCTAAGATGTCTTATTGAAATTTGGTAAAAGTAATAATTTTAAAACAAGAATGGAGCCTACTGAAGTTGGTTATAATCGGTCTATTATTTCAACCCACAAAAGTGTCTCAAATATATCAATAATTTAATGAAATTCGACACAAAGAAGTTTAATATAAGTATAAATATGTGTATCAAATTTCATGATCTTAGCTCCCATTTAAACATCTCTATCGAAAATCACTTTAACGTGCATAAATCTTATAGAAATGTAAGTATGAAATTAATATTTGTCCCATATAAGTTTTATATAAGTAGAAACCTCAGTGTCAAATTTTTCGATAATCGGCCTATAGTTGACCTTAATAGACCCATACTAGACCCTCTTCCGAGAATCACCCATAAGTACATAAATCCAATATAAATATTAACATCAACACATTATAATGCATATGTATGTTTAATAAAAAAAATGCTTTACATTTAATACAAGTATCGGTCCACAATTGGATATAGATCCCATATAAGATCCCTTCCTAGAATTTTGATGTACATGGTGTAGGGTATTGTTTGAACGGGCTTGACCAATAATATCTTTCTTATTTGTTTTGCATTACATTTTTGATCTTAATAAAAGATATTTTTTTTTATTAAATCTCTAAAATAACTTAAAATGTGTAATCGTAACTAAACCTAGATTCAATTATTTACTTCAACTAACATTTTTCTGCAAGATCTTTTTTGTACACACTTTACGGTTTAACTATTGTTTGATTCTTTTTTTCATTATTGTTGTTATTAACGTGCGAGTGAATGTGTATCTCCTATAGTTTAACGATAGTGTCGGTAACTATGCTGGTGTTTTTTCGTAATCGTATCTTGCATAAAGTAAAGACAATATATTTTTACAATTTTTTTTCTTCATGTACATTTACATAGATGTTGGTTATATAAAGTCTGTTTTTGTTGCCATTGTTGTACTCTTTTCATTTCCTATACCCTGTGTACCCACTGCAGCAATCACTGTACACCACACCACTGATGATAGCGATGTGCTGACGACAGCCTATATTAAGTTAATACCTTTTTGCATTTTGATGCGTATGAGTTTTTGTGCAACACCATCGTCAATTCAATACACTTTAATAATAAATTTATAAGCCGTTTTTGTGGTCAATAGAATGTGTGAGTTTAAGATGGTGGAAGGAAATATGAGGTTTTTCCACTGCATCCAATTAAAATTTACGGCTGCTCTGAACTTAAAGTTCAATTTTAATCGGAGAGCTTAATCGGAAGATACATGATTAGATGGAAATGAAAAAATAAAATAAAATAAAAAAGAAAATCTTAATTTATATTATTGGTGTAACATGTTTGTAATGATATTGTAGTTGGAATTTGTTTGCAATAGTTTAAAGCAGTCACTCATTGTTGGTTTTAAGTTTTATGTATTTTTTTCTTTTTTAAGCCTAGCAGGGTTTCCATGTAATTTAGAAAATAAAAGTGTAACTAGTATTGAAAATCCGATCGACCGAACTTTTAACTGCCTTCAAGAGTAATAATTCTTATTTAAGAAGTTTTTTTTTAGTCACGCTTTTCTCTAATAATAACACTATTATTCAGCTTATACAATATATAAGTGGTTTACTGCTGACTTTTTTTATAATAATTTTTGTTGCTGGAATTTCTGTTTATGAAATATTTTTTAAAATTTTTTTCTTCCAGCCATAATATCATACTAAACATTTTAAAAATATTTATTTTCATTAGAACATGGTGAATGACTCATAAAAAGTTATATATAACTTGTCATGAATAAATAATATTAGTATTAGGTTTGCGTTCTCACATTCTTACTCGTTTCTTTTTTCTAATATTACTAAGAATTTTTCACAATCATTGTTAACAACATTTTTGTTAACCTCAAATTGGCAACATATAGAGTAACTTACAGACATACTATACTATATGTTCAAGTAAATATCTATAAACATCTCAATCTCGTAGACATGTCATACTCATACCTCTTGCGAATTATTATTGTCTATAGATCAAGTCACTTGACTAACATTAAAGTGGCGAAAAACAATTTAAATTTAACAAGCCACTTCCGTTTTGTATTAAAACAAAAGGGAATGAACAATGATATAGCATCATCATTATCATCATCCTCATCTTTATTACATGTGATGTAAATGAAACAAAATGAAATGATATAATATAAAAATAGAAAAAATACATCTATTACGGTAGTGTTAAAGCCAAAGATTTATTTAGTAAAGATAAAAATAAAACAATAATAAGGTAACAGATACTATTATGAAAAATAAAAAAAAAAACACATAAGAGAGAAAAAACTTTCTCTTTAAATAAATTAATAGGTGTATTGTTTTTTTATATACAAAACAATTGTTTATATTAAATTTTTACTTTGTATGCTTACAAATTTCGTTTGTTCATCTTAACACCTTAACACAATGAATGAGTGAGTTACAGATATTATCATATTAAGTTTCTTTGGAAATTTAAGTATTTTTTATAGTCAACGAATAAAATAGTTTGCAAAGAGTCTAATTTCTTTTTAATGAAATCTCTTAAACGAAATATTAGCTACAGTTATATTCTAAAGACCTTGATATATATAAGTATATTAGAACGGCTCACAAAATGTCAGTAGCTTTACTAAAAATTAAGTTTTCTGTGTTTTTTGCATATTTCTATACTGTTTTTTTTATATTTGCCGATAACCTTTAAACGAAGCTTTTGATATTATTTATTTTAGGTTAGTTTTATTTGTACTTTTTAATATTATTTTCTTTCACAAGATTCCAAATCAGCTCTTATTAAAGTTCTTAATATAAGTATATGTGTTTTAATAAAAGATCTATGAAAGTTTTGATATAAACAAAATTGAAGATATATTTGGCTTATACTAGTTCTAAACGTTGAAGTTTATATATTTCTATATTAGGCTTATACAAGTTTTTAATACAAATCCAGTTTTTCTTTAGTTGTATTGGTATATTCTTCAATTAACTTTAGCCGATTAATTAGAATTGATAATATATTTGTCATTAAGCTTGTGCTAAATTTTGTAGTAAAAGTAAAATTGTTTTTTTTTTTAATGAAAATTGAACTCAACTGCTGAAAACGCAAAATACAGATTTATAATGAAGACCCATTTGACCGTATTAAAGAAATGCTTAGAATGCAGGTGTGTCGTGAAATAGAGTTTCTCGGGTCATAACAAAATATAAAAAGAAATCATAACCACTGAAAGCAAATCTGGTAGCCGAAGAAAAGGAGGCTTTTTGAGACTTTAGAACAATGAGAGTCAATTTAGCCCCAGGACGCGAATATAATCGCCTTTTTCTACAGACATAACACAAACGTCAATGAAACACTCAGCTTAGAGAGCAAAACAATTAATAAAAAAAATCATTTCGACAGAGTAGGTGAATGTCGCTATGTTTTTTAAAATACATACATTGTAAAAGTATCATTTAAAAAGTAAAATTCACAAACACATTCTCATTTTAGCGCCCCTGTTTTTAGTTATCGCTGCTGTAGAACCGAGGTAAAATTGTTAGCTAAAGCACTGTTTTTCTATGTAAGTCTTTTTTTTTCTGAGAAATATTCATATTCAATGAAATTTTACAGGTTTCTTTTTAACAATTCTGATATAAAGTAGTGAAAATAACAGCACCATCATTAGAAATTATTAAAAAAAATTAATATGTTGGTTTCTTTTCAGTAAAATTATATAAAATGGTAATATGGATAAATTTATATTATATTTATTACAATAAGGAATCATTTCCATATTTATTGGTTAAAATGGGTCAAGTAAAACATTGTATGGTCCATTTGGACTTTATCTTTATATACAAATATTTCTCAATAAAATATTTATGCTAAAATTAAAAATGTTATTGACTAATTAATAGAAATTACATTGCGTTCCAACAAAAGATAGAATCTCATTAATACTGACTCCCTATTTAAACTTTTATGGTAAACTTTTACAGGCTTATTACCCCATATGTCACTGAGGGAGAACAAGCACCATGTAAAAGTGATGAGAGGTATTGTATTCATTTACAATTATGGAAATCAAATATTTATGCTCACCGTTAACATAGGACATGATTCTAAAAAGGTAAAATTTATAAGTCCCTCCTATGTTTTGTAATACTGAGGTGGTGATACAGTTCTTGAGCAAAAAGAACTTATATTATTTAATTTGAGAGTAGGAAATGACAGTGATATGTAAGAAGGACAATGTAATTGAATGAGTCCAAAAATATTTATAAAATAAAGTGAGGACAGTTGATCTCGAATATCAGGATTCTATTACTATACTCATTAGCGAAGAAAAACTGTGATGTATTCCTTTGTAGTGAGGTAGGCACCATAGCCCCTAAATGACAACTTAACTGAAAAGACACGATAAGAGTTAAAAAAGTCATGAGAATACAAACTACGACCAGAAAAGTATTTTGGCTTGCAGTTTTAAGCTAAGAATTTCAAAAATTGGAAAAATTGGCGAATGAAGCATTACTGCTAATAATGCAGAGGGCCATAATATTTTTTCAATGCTAATATATTAACATAGTCATCAGTCATAGTAATATCAATCATTTTAATTATTTTTTATTTAAGACCTATTCCAACAAACTCAAGATTGGTGATATTTTATTAACTGCCCATTTTTATACCATTCCAAATATTTTTTCACAAAAGCTCTGCAAAATTTTTACTTTTTTTACTTGTTACTTTAGTGCAAAATATACCTTATTTTCATGAAAAAGAGCGGAAATTAATTTAACCGTTTTTGTATAATACTCCTTCAAAATACAATATATGATGTGGTGCTATTTAATTGACCGCAGCTGTATATTGGGATAAGGAAATTTCCATTTTTATAAGATTTTCATTCCCAGTGTAAAATTTGTAAATAGAAACTTCTTACTTTTCTTACTTTTTAGGATTCTTAATTAATATAAACTAGTATTTCCATTTGTATTATGCATTCTAAAAGATGCATGTAAAATTACTACTAAAAACGAAGTAAGTTTCCTTGTAAAATTAAAGAAAATGCGAAAATTTCAACAAGTGTATATTAAAAGCAATTACATAATTTTCTTCAGTAGTACGTACAAAATTTAGTATTTTAAATGTTGGTAAACATGTTCCTAATAAATTAAACAAAAAATGTGTAAACTTACTTTTTGAAGAATAAAGAATAAAAATTGTCAAAATCTTTGTTATAAAGATAAAGCTTTTTAAATATAATTAATTATTGAAAAAATTGATTTTAAATAGTGAATAAGTAATATAACTAAATGTGTTGGAAACTAGATAAATATTAAAATTAAGGGTAAAAACCGAAAGCATTTGTAGATCGAAATGCTGAGTGGTTCATATATAATATAAATTATGTACATAAATAGATCTGAAGGTAAATTAATTGTAGCAGTTTGGAGCAAATGGATCATAATCAAGAAAATATAATTGATGTACATGACCAACAAATTGCAGAAAATCTGTTATTCAAGATGAATATACAAGTCAAATTCTACCAATGTTGTTTTCTTCTTTTGTGAAAATATTACCATACTATTTTATTGCTGTATGTCTGCTTATTATATAAATTAATAAAGTGTCCATTTAAAACAAATTCCACTTGTAACTTCACACACAATTACTGATTTCTAATCACAAAAAAAATGTAAAGTTAAATGTTGAGGTTGATATTTACATGCATAAATGGGTAACTACACACACTTTGTATTTATTTGTTTAAACACAATATTTGTGAATAAACTGGTATTTTTACCCTAATAATAATAGGAGTCAATTTAACTACTATAAATAGCGAAAGTTTACAGAAAAATTTGTAAGAATGTAGACCTCTCTTTGTTAAAACTATAATATTAGTTAATTAATTAATTAATTAGTTGAATAATTAATTTTGATTAATTAATTAATTGACACTGTTTGGCAAAAAAAAAATCGTACTTCTTCAAAAAAATAAAAAAATAATAATAATAAATAAATAAAAAAAAGAAAAAATAAATAAATAAAAGTAAAAATACATGGACTAGATTAAATTTGACTTGCTGAACACCAATCTGGTGTCGTTCTATGGACATTTCTAATATCTCCCCATTAATAAGGCGAATACAGGAGTATATTTTACCATAACGCGAGAATTGGTTTACCGATTTAGACAATTAGAACAGTTTTTTATTTCTTTTCAAAAAGTTGATATTACAGTGAATAAAATAAGCCATGTGTTCTAAAAATATTTATATATATTTGGATTTTATTCTCATTTAAGTGAAAAAAACCATATCTACCTACAATTAAGTGGATACACACAGTAGACAAAAAAATAAATAAATAAATAAAAGAAATAAGTTTTCTTCTTTAAACAAAAATATATGGAATTTGACATATATTTTACTATAACTCGAGTCATCTTAACATTATTTTTTTAGCCGCTCAATATTATCGGAGTTATTCGAAAATATTAACCGGATAAAAAAATAATGTTAAGATAATCTGGAGATCATTTTAATCGGCATCTATAGGAGTTTTGTCTATCTAAATTTGACAAATTATTCTCGAATACAAGTGTGACCGCTAAATAAGGTGGTCACATTAGTCATGTCAATAAAAATAATTAGTAAGAGCAGTTTCTTATTTAGCTCGTCAAATTCCATCTAGTCAACCTATTTTGTTTAACTAAGAAAAAAAAATGATCTTAGGATATTTTCATTTAACTGTGATCAAGATTTGTATGTCAATATTGATGACGCATGACTTATTTTTCTTTTCTTATCACTACCAGTTTTATATAAAGATAAAAAGCAGAAACATTTTGGATATCTTTACTTTTTAAAGGAACTTTTAATAAAACAAATCCTCAATTTTGCAAGAAAATTTTTTTTCGGACACCAATTTCTAAGTAACTTTGAAAGTATATAAAAAAATTATATTATAATGGCTTGAAGACATTTTAGTATCGTTTATATAAATCGTACATACCGTTCATAAAAAAAATCCAGACCTGATGACAAAAATATGAAGACAGATTATTATTTAGCACATCAAAATTCATATAGTCCAAATATTCGTATTTGGAGAAGGATATTTTTGCCGACCATTTTTAATCTGCAACCTGTAATGTTATAATAAATTAATTAAAAACTTACTTTCACCTTAAAAGTTTAAAGTACTATGATTATTATTCTTATATCCTTGTTTGTTGCAAATTAAATTTTGAAATGTTCTCTGAATTTTAGGGTTAAAAAATTGACATTTAAATATAATAAAAATTAAACAAGTACTAAACAAGTTAATCTTTTATTAAGCTCATTGTATAATAAAATATTTACTTATATTTTAATATAAGCAAGAGTGCGTCATTTGAACCTCAAAGAGCGACTAAATAAAAATTAAATAAAAATAAAATCGTCCAAAAAAGGTAATACAGGTTCTTTGTTTTTCAAAAAAAAAAAAAAAAAAAAAACAGAAAGAACTTTAATATTGAAATATGTCAAGTTTGTTTGTATACGCTTTTATCAAGGTCAATTCACAGACAATATATTTATGAAAATAAATTCGCAGGTAAAATGCGAAACACCAAAAAAAATTTAAAACATTCTCTTCGTAACAAAACAAACAACACAAATGCACATGAAATCAGATTTTAATTTCCAAAAATGGCAGAAAAATAATAATACAAACAAACCTGAAATTGAAAATGAAATTTATCAAGAAAACAATGACATTATGTTAGTATATAAAAGAGAACTTTAAAAGAATGCAGTTATTAAAACTAATATTAGATTGAACGATTTCATTAATTTATGACTCTACATTGTTTTTACTACTGACAAAAAAGTGTGTATCTTCAAACTTAAATTACATTCTTGAATAAAAGCAATGATTAACTTTTGCTTTTTAATATGCGGAAAAAACTAAAAAATGCAAGAGAGATCCTTTGGTGCGTAAAATAATAAATCATCATGAGTTTTGCACTTGTGTGTTTTAGTTTCGCGAAAAATTATATTATTTACTTAATCTTTGAAAACAAATGCAAAAGTTTTTAGATACTTTTAAGTTGCTTGGGAAATTAAACTTGGTTTTCTTTTAACATTTTAATAATTTCTTTAGTCTAAGCAAAACCTCAAATCTTAATTTTTAAGGCTGTTGAACTTTTTCAAAAATTTGTTAAACTTATAACAAAAGTATTTTTTTCACTTTGTTTATCGTTTTGTAGACTTGCAAAATGCAGCGAATAATAATTTAACTCTCAATTTATGCAGCAACTGTAAAAGGCATACTAAAAAAAGTACACATTGATTTAAACGCATTTAATATGAATGTGTGTTATTAACTATTTTTCTACCAGAGTTGTAAGACAAAAAAAAAAAAAGATATGAATATTAAAAACAGAAATAATAGTTTAGATATTTATTAAAATAATAAAAACACTGAAAGAAAACCATGGTTATTGAAAATTATTTGCAAATAATTAGTTTTACTTTCAAGTTATTGTTTTTGTGAGTTACTCCCACATAAAAAATTCAATATTTTAATAAGTCGCACAAAGAATTTGATGTTGTAAGGCCACCTTAGCTATTGCAAGAAATAAGTCGAATATCTAATTGGGAACAAATATATTAGTCCTTTTTTTGTTATATGTCGGCCCTGTATTTATTTTCTGCTTTCCCATCTCAGTTTCTGCAAATTCCCAACATGTTCGTCGTATGTGTTGCCTGATGCTGTTTTTTTTTTTTTTGTAATGGACGTTTAAATGAAATAACTTTGGCTTAAAACTATTTTGCAGCTTTATTAAAAGAATTGCATATTTCCTCCATTTAACAACACAACAAACAAACAAATAAATTTATAAAGTTGTGAAAACATTTTTTGTATTTTTTTTTCGAAGTTATGCTTAAAATTGCTACTGATGCACAGTGGTTATGAGGTAAAAATATATATTTTTCAAGATTTTTGTTTTCTGATAAAAAATATTTTTCGAAGATTTAATGAACCTTCAGAAAACTTAATGAATCGGTTTATAAATGGGGTATGTGCAATTATTATAATAAATTTTTTCAAGGAACAATTTTGAAAAAAAAAAACAACGAAAAATATTATTTATTGAAACTGTTTTAGTTGTATCAACATTTTTCGATTTCCGTTTTTGACACCGTTAGTTTACAACTTTTGAATACACGGAATCGCATACATTATGATATTTAAAAATTCAACACTGATATGGTGCCAGACAGTGGGGCCAAACGCAACAGTTTTGGTAATAAATCTATATTTCCTAAACTGTTGGTCGGGCTGAATTGAAATGCATAGAAGAGTTGTAGAGGAGGATATAATTTTTCAGAAAAATATTTTTGTATTTATTCTGTGATAACACGACTTAGCTACAGGGTATCAAATTTGGCTATCACGAGTGTGTAAAAATTTCAAAAAATCGCGAATTCTACAAATTAAGTCCAATTTCAAAGATTTTTGTATTTCTGTAAAGTGCTTGGTAAAGTAAAAAAAATAGGCTTATTCGTCTAAATTATCTCTCACAGTTAAAAAGATATTTACGCTTGAATTTTTAATTTTCGACTTTTTGTCTGAAAAAATTTTTTGATTATCTAGCGGTAAAAAATTTTCAAAATCAGTAATCTGAAATTAGTATGAAAAATGGTTATTTTTTTAAAAAGTATAGAACTATTCTTTTACTTTTTTCTAAAAGTTTTTGTAATATTTTTTTTTACATACTTCAAAAGACAAGAAATAAAGAAATTGACTTAGATTTGCCCTCACATCCATAAGGTAATTTTTAAAATAAGAAAAATGTTAAATCTATTGACGACATTATAAATAAAATTATTAATATTGATTATTCGTAGTTTACTTAATATTCGAAAGTACTTTGAAATATACATACAGTCTAGCTTACTTTGCACAGGGTGTGGACGCTTTAAAATGATACAAAATTTAAATATTTGGTTTCCGACAAAGTACGTACATTCTACTTCTTTTATAAAATACTTGTGTACCGTGAATTATGTATTTATACTTTCTTAACAAAATACAGCAATTATAATTTTATAATTTTAAGAATTTTAAAAATTTTAAAATTTTTTGTAAAATCTATTCAACATTTTTCTATACAAGTAAACTAATTCGTAAGCAACACAAAGTAAAACACATAAGATCGATTATAAACTTGGGTAGTTAGAGAATTTATTTGAAGGGATAGGCACTGAATGGTTTCAGTTTGTTTATGGATGTGGTCGATATTTTTCCGGATGTATTTAATTTATATTATTAGAAAAAAGAGCTTTAAAATGTTGGATATTGAACTCAGAAAATAAATTTTCACTTTTATAGCCTACATCACTGTACTCGCAATAGAAAGAAGAGTATGATAAATCTGTACTGATGTTTATAATATCCAAAAACATTTTTCCAATACTCAGGTTAAACTACAGGTCTCAATTTTGAAGATAATTTTATGAAATTAGATGAATGTGACTAACCCTATGAAAATAATTTAAATCTGTTTATTATTATAGTCACCATAGAACAATTTTTTCGGAATAGGATTTTAGCGTTCACTAATGCCTTAAATATTTATGTATATATATATATATATATATATATATATATATATACACTTAAACGTTCATAAATCAAACTCAAATACTATTAACACAATTAAGCTTAGTTTGAGTGAATTAGATTGCTTTCCTCGCGTACGATTTGAAGGTTTTAATAAGGACTAATACTGACAAAGAGGAACTATAGTACCTGATAATTAAATAAATCTTTTGTTTGGTTTTATGTATTGGAAAATAATATTAAACCACTGTAAGCCCCTAACTCAAGATGACTGATACGAGAAGAAAATTTAAGATCATTGAAACAAAGTAAAAATATTTACCAACAAGAAAAATAAAACTTAACAAAAATTTTGTAAATTTAAAGGTTTTCCTTTCCTTTTGATTTTTTGCAAAGATTTTTCATTAAGGAAAAAGTTTTACTTATGTAGTTGTATCTAACTATCCTCAGTCACAATCTCAGTTTAAAAGTTCGTAGTTGGCTACAGTTCGTAATTGGCTACATACACAAACACACACACACACACACACACACACATATATATATATATATATATATATATATATATATATATATATATATATATATATATATACATACATACATACATACATACATATATATATATATATATATATATATACATATATATACACATACATACATGTATTCACATACGAAAAAAAGCTATTGCATTATAAGAGTTTGCAATCTTTCAAAATGTTTTGATGTTTTGTGTGTCTGAAGATAAGGTGTCACAGTGGTTTTGAAAAAAGTTCATGAATTGCGACTTGACAAAAAAAAAAAGAAAAATACTGATATGTCAAGCAAAATTTGTGAAACTTGCATTTAAATCTCAACGCGGAAATCCTTCTGCTTAGAAATTTGTAGAAGTCTGCAACATAATTTTACTATGGAGATTGCCATAACATTTGATCGAAATAGACATGATATCTGATTTCCCTTACTAAAAATTTGACAATAAATATAAACGGGTCTCAACTTTTTCCTAATTCATAATCATTTAAAATTAATTTTATCCAAATCCACTGTATTAGCTCACGCTATTTGGATTTAGGCCTGATGATACAGGAAGCTTAAAACGGTTGGCTTCTTCACTAAACAATACCAACAAGACCAACTTCACCACTTACTCTACCATCTTCATTATTATCGTCGTCATTATTATAATCATCATCTTCCTCCTCGATTTAAACTGCGGCACGTTTTTATATTTTAAAATCATGTTTTGTTGTTGGTTTGTTGTCATGTTAATGCAATGTATTCACATGTATCTAGCAAAAAATAAAAACAAAAACAGCAGCAACAATATTAAAAGAAAATACCAAAACAACAAAATATACAACTAGAAAGAAAATACAACTTGGGTTACTATGCTTGTAGCTCAGTAAGCTAGTTCGTTTTCTTTTCCAGCTACTCGTACTACAAGTGGATACGTAGTACTACTTTGTATATCTCATGACTTCTTCCATTGGCTTTAAGGTTTTAAGCGAATATTTAAGCTTCTGTGTGTACGGCGACTGACACAGTATATCTTGTAGGTTTTTAGATTTTGTAGCGGTGTGTGATAGTGGATGTTATAACAATGTAAATTCACTGAACTTTTCTTTCGACAAAACAAAATAAACAAAAACAACACAAAAAAAAAAAATACAAAAAATCAACATAAAATAAACAAGTAAAAGCAAAACTAACATAGAAGGGAAGAAAAACATTTTCATACCTTAGACAATGACTGATGTCGTAATGGGAAAATAATTTGTGCCCTGTATTATTTCTTCACTATTTTTTTATAAATATTTTTTTTTATTTATTTGTTTTGCCATTTGGTTTGGGCCATGTTAGTTTGTAGATATTATTCTGTCTTGTACTCTTTATTTAGTTAGAGCCACACCAAATTTTTACACTTGATTTTGTTGTTTTGTTACCGTTAATGTATCTGTGTTATTGTTGTTTGTTTGTTGAGATTCGGAGTACCATTTTCCATCTGCTTCTGAAATCTATCTGCCGGTTTGTTTGAGTTCGTGTACCAAATGTGAAAGAGTCAAAATTAGACATGCTAGAGAAACAAACCTAAACTCATTTAACTTCCGCAAAAGGTTTTTAAGGTCATTAAGAAAATATAAAAAAAAACTGATATAAAAATAATAATAATTAATTTAAATTGCCTCAAGTGGTATTGGATTAATTTGTTGGTGCCGGGGCAGAAAATTTAAAAATAAACTTAAATCTCTTGGTTTCCTTTACAATGAATGGTAAATTTAGTGTCTAGTTATTATTGAAGAACCATTTGTAATATGTAGTAATGGCTGAAAAAGGAAGACAATTAAAAATGTTTCCTCCTTCGGTTGCTAGATTTATTAAAATTTATGAATAACTAGGTATTTCTAGTAGGCTTTTTGTAATAAATACCTAACGTCAGAAGTTAAACATAAATCTTTAATTGCTTCAAGGAAAATATGTTAATCATGAATATCGAATTTAAAAAACCGAAAAAAAACAAAAATAAAATAGGAATTATTATTTTTTTTTCATCAATTTTTTTGAAAGAACTACAATAAATACAAGTTTGACAATTTATAAATACAACAACTAAATGAATAAAAAATTGTTCTTCTTCAAGCGAAGAGTTGAATTTTAAGTTGATAATTGAAATAAATCAGGAGCTTGTTATTATCTGAAATTAATACGGGGCCTTCGAAAGATAAAGAAATAACAAAGTTCTAAAAAGTAAAGCTCAAACAAGTAAGCTTATATTCGACTTGGTCGAATCTGATGCACTCAACATTATCATTAATTATTTCAACGATTTTTTGTTTTGTTTTTCTGTTTAGACATTTTTCTTTATGATTTTTTAATAATAGAAATTAAATTTGTCAATATTTCTTTCATTTCACACAGCATAAATAAAAATGTTTCTCACCATAGTAAAAATATTATTATAATAGAACTTTTCTATCGTTTCACACACGTCCTATGATGACTTTTGGATAATAAAAAATAGCTTCAATATTGAATTTTTACCTAAAAATTTATAATAGACAAATTTGAATACCAAAAAATCATATTAATATCTTCAGTATTTACTGAGATATATGCTGTTGAAATTAACATACTTCTTCAGAAAAATTAAAAAAAAAATAACAATATTAAATTTTTAAAGTAGCAACTTTGAGAATACGATTCTAAAGAATTTTCGTGCAAGAATCATATACCTATGTTTTCGCCATAAAAAATTATATTATTTTAAAGTAGAAAATTTAACAAAATTTTTGATTTTTTCTGATTTTTTTCAAGAATGCTTAACGTAAATGCATGTAATGCAAATCCGATTGAGCTGAAATTAAAAAAAATACTTTGATTACATACCTACATATGTTCGCTAAACACAAAAAAAAAATATCTAATAAGCCACACCTCTGGTAACGACAGGGTGACCATTGTACTGAAAAAAGTGAATCTTTAAAACAAGTTTTTCCCGAACTGAGATTTTGGGTATTTCGGAACAAAAAAGTGAGAATCTATTTATGTTCATGTTTTAGGGACAACCTTTTCAAATTAAAATTTCATAATTCACATAGATTTTATTTAAGTTCAAATATTATTTCTTTTTCAAAATAACACTAAACATTAAAATTTTAAGTTTTTTTTTTTATAAATTTAATAAAAAAATTTAGCTCTAATACTTTACTATTTATATATTATTATTTTCCAAGTTATACAATTTCCATTGATACCATATACTTGCATAAATGTATATATATATATATATATATATATATATATATGTATTTTAATAATTTTGTGAACTTTTGAACCATTGGGGATGGGGAGGACCTCCGAAATTGATACAAGGTACCAGTTAAGATATTCTAACATTATTTTCATTTAGTTACGAGAAATTTAACAAAAATAGTGAAATTTTCTAATTTTGGCCACTAAGATTTATTGAATGTCTGGTTTACAGAAGATTTGGAATGCATTAAGATTTCTCGAACTGCATTCCGTTTGTTATTTTCAAATTTGTGATTTTATAACATAAAGCTCACAAGGTCTAAACTTAGCACTATTCGCTAATTAATCTTATTTGCTTCCTTAAAATCATGAATCGTTGTTAAATCATCTTTCCGAAAAGTATTAAATCGCTAATTCCTATAGAAATTTTTGATTAAGGGTGATGACCGCAAATTCATAATAGTAATTTTTTAATTAAGAATATGGTAAGCGTTTATTAACAAAATATTTTGATTCTGCCCCAATATGTTTTCTTCAAAATTTTTATCTAGTATTAGTGCTTCTTGGATTCTCGGAGACGTTATAAATTCATAATGCGTCTTAAAATCCAAATAACATATTCTTAACATTTCGTTCATAATCATATTAAATACTGCAAAAATATGGAAAATGAGAAACAAAATTTATTTGAACTGTTAATTTCCTTCATATATTTTCTTATATTTTTCTAACAAAAATTTTGCATTCATAGTTTAAAATATTTTTTACCCAGTCATTAATATAAAAAAAAAATCTGAATAGACAACAGCAAATAATCACTTAATTTAAACTGTTGTTAAAAACAATTTAATCACATGTGTTCTACATTGTATTTATTACGAATTAAAGTAGAGCAATATTAATTTCAAATAAACTAGGAAATTCTTAATAAACCACATTTGATGGGTAATGTGCAACCATCAGTTTCTTTTCTGGTTATTAAAACATCATACATGTTAAATATAATGGTTACATGATTGATTATTATAAATAATGTTTGTTAACTTTTTTTATGAAAATTCAAACGTACAACCAACCATCTGTCAGTAAATAAATGAATTAATAAATTAAATGAGTGGCCAACACAATACGAGCGAAACTCCATTTAACTAACACGCAATATAAATATTTAGCATTTTGTTATACTCGTATCTGTGAATATAAAAAATGTTTACAGTTTGTTTTTCTTTTCTTAAAACAAAAACGTAATGAATGGAATACCTAAATGTCGTACGAAAGTTTTAAATTATGAATAAAATGTAAAGAAATTATGTCTTGAAAACACAACATAAGGAAATACTAATATTAAGTAATAGAAATTTAAAGAAACAATAACAACAAAGAAAGATGAGTTAATAATTATCATTATAAGCAAATTATGTGTATATATATACAAAAAATATATTTATATTTTTAATTAAATTGCACATATTAAAAAATAAAAACAAACAAAAATAAACATAAGTACATACATTCATACATACATATCTATACATAAATAAAATTAACCTAGAAATAACTGAGCAAAAGAGAAAGAAAGAAGTAACAACAGTTTTATATTTATATTGCTGTTGTTTCTGATACTTTTTAAGCCATAAGTTTTTACTTTAACACACAAACTCTTTATCATAGTTTTAAGTTTAATGACCTTTCTGTTACAGCAAAAATATCAAGAAACCAAAATTCTTTTATTTTGTGCTTTTTTTTTTTTTAAAAAAGAACAAAATTGATCTGAATTATTTTGCAAAAAAAAACTTTAGAAATCTGTATTTATTAGCTTAAAACCCTCCTGCCAGCATTTCTTTTAAAATGCTTTAGTTGTAAAACTTCTTTTATTTTTCATAAGAAAGAGTTTGGCTTTTTTAATAAATAATAAAAATTCAAGCATTACAAATTTATTGCTAATTTCGATAGAAAGATAGAAATAATAACAATAAAATTTAATTAACACATTTCCAAAGAAAACTAATAAAATAAGTATATTTGTTCAAAGCCAAAACCACAGCAATCAACTGTTGAGAGAAAACAGTGAAGAAAGTAAATTGAAACAAATAAGAATGTTATATTTATTTGGATTGATCGAATCTATTATACCCACCATTTGCAACTTTATGTGCCACCACCTAATTTAAAATTTTACCTTTATGGGAGGTGGATCGTTCAACAATTTGTAAAAAATGTTGTTGTCGTAAAAAAATTTAAAGATCATAATTCCTCAAATAGCGAAAGGTGTTGATTAATTGGAAAATTATTTTGTTATATACACACAAGAAGACAATTTAAATTTTAAACAAGTCAAATTGAACTTTAAAAAATTTTAACAATAATTTTTTTCTAACAATTTCAGTTTGGTATTCAGTAATAATATATACTCGTACTATTTACATTCAGAGAAATATCAACAATATACCTGTACAAACCATAATACCAAATTTGTACAAAGTTTACACCAGTTTAGTGTCGATAACATTATACACTGCCTGCCACTTGAATAAGGAATCACATTTTTTTAATTTTAATTAAGTATATCCTAAACTAAAGAAAAAAATAATATTTTGCGCAACCAAATTTCAAAGTTGGCTTTAGTTTCCTGAAGAAATAAAAAATATACATATTTTTTTATACTAAAATTATGCATTTATTTAAAGACATGTATTTCTGTGGTACTTTTTCGTGTGTAACTCGAATATATATATATATATATATATATATATAAATGAATTGTGTTTGTACTTTATAGATAGCTAACTGCTAGACTAATTTTTTTTGAAATGTTAACAGCATTATCCTGTGAGTCCCGAAAGTAAAATAGACTACTTAATTTATTGATAGGAGTATATTTAAGTAGATGTTAAGTAAAAGTTTTAAAATTTTGTTGAAATAATTTTCTTACTTTCTTTCATAACCGAGACGAAAATACGATGGGTAGGACCAAGGGGAATGGTATCTTCCATACAAATATATATATATATATATACATATTAATTATCGCATATTTAACTAATTATTAGACCAAACACTATACAATTTTATGGAAATAATTTATCCTCTTCCATAATTGAGATGAATATAGTACGGTTAGGTTCGGAGGGAAGGATACTCCCCATTATACCATATCTATAAAACTATAACAGCAAAATTAATAAAATTTTGTGGAGATAATTTTCTTACCGACATAATTGAGATTAAAATAGGATGGATAGATTCAGGAGGAAGAATAACCCTTATACAGATAAAATTTTAGTTAACACATATCTGGAGAACTATTACAGTAAAAGAGTTACAATTTTATGGGGATAACAGGCGCAGTGTTAACTGAAAATAGAAAATTAGGTGGGCTGCGAAGCGCACTGCGTAAAAGCCAGTTTCTTAAAAAAATTTTTTTTCTGTTGTATAAATTGAAAATTTCCTTTAAAAAAAGTATTGAAAATTTCCTATGAAAAGAAAAATTTCCTATAGAAAGAAAAAAAATTCTATAAATTAAAATTTCAACAAATAGAAAAATTATTGCTCTTTTTCTATAAGCAGAAAATTTACCAAAACTTGTCTATAAATTTAAAATTTATCAAAATTTTTCTAAGTAAATTTTTTTTAAGTAAATTTGAAAATTTTGTATATTTAAATATAAATTTCATTGAAAATTTTTCATAAGTTGATATATAAACATATAAGTTAACAAAAAAATTCCCATATTTTACGAAAATCATTAAAAACACTTTCTACGAAAATATGTCTCCAAATAAAAATTTAAATGCCCAATTTGAGGATAAATATACATATCTGGCAACACTACTTTTGCATACACAAAATTTCATTTCTAAAAATTTTTCAGTTTTAAAATCTTGAAAATTTGATACAACAATTTTAAGAAATTTTGAGTTCATTTTGATATATTTTTTGTTTATATTTATACCGGGTTTACATCATATTTTATTTCAGACTCTCAGAAATACTTTTATTCTTTAATATTAAAAATGGAAAATGTTGACCGAACGAGCGATTCTCAAATATAATAAAACGTGTCTCTAAACATGTGATATCAGGTTGAAACCAACCAGCACCAAATTTCACCAGTATCTGTCTTTGACCTACCAATATTTTTTCTAGCGAGTGGTCTTTATTAAAATCATTTCGATTGTAATTGATTGCTTGTACTCGTCGAGCTACCATGTTAATCTAAAAAAAAAACACACAAATTTATTATTTAAAACCCGCGGTGAGGTTCTAAATAAAAAAATTATCGCTATACCTAAGGTATCTATGTTTGGGAATCTTTTAGGGATGCCAAACGGGACTTCGGGATTTCATAATTTCAAATCCCGGAATCCCAGGATATTTTGAGATTCAGGATTTATATTTCATAATAAACCACATTCTAAATATAGGAAAATTTATTTTTTACACAAAAAACTACTTTTCCATGCAAAATCAATCATTTATAAATTTAAAATTTAATTATGAATAATGTTTTATAAGCTATACCTATTAATAGCAGATATTATGAGTTATGAGTTTGAAGACATCAAATAAAAATTTCACGATCATAAAAACTAATTAAAAATATTTTTGGTCATTACGTATTAGTCGACATGTGTCTATCACACGTTGTAATTGTTTTGATAAAATTTATCGGATGCCATATTTTGTACGTAATTTAAAAATGGTACAGCTCACGAGAACGAAAAAATTGATCTAAAATATTTTGGGGATTAGTTTATAGCACATCAAACTTTAATTCTGGGGGGAGAGGGTATTTTTGTAACATTTTTTGTCTGCATAAAAATCGATGCAATTTATTTAATAGACATGTATATAAACATATAATACAAAAATAAATGTTAATATTTGATGCTCTAAATTTTTGTATATAATTTGCTTCAGAATTTTTTGTCAAATGTCGGGATTCGTAATCCAAAAAAATCTAGGTATTTTCGGGATCGGAATTTCGGGATTGGCATCAATAGAATCTTTGATCTAAGGGAATGGAAAATATAAGAGTCAGATAAATGCAGTAATATTAATATGAATTAAGAGACTTTTTTAACAAAATTTTTTAAGTATTTGTTATATCTAATAATTGGGCAATGTTTATCGCCGTTATTAAAGCAAAATTTTTGCATATCTTTAGATTTTTAATGAAATTTAGGAGAAATGTTTGAAGAAGTTCAATTAATTTATGAGTGGTATAAAAATCTAAATAAACTCTTAGGAAAAAAATCAACCCTAATAAAATTAAAATTAAAAATCTTATTCCATAAATTGGGTTTTCATTTTATAATTTGAAAACCCAAATATTAAAATTTAAATAAGTTTTAAAACTATTTTAATAGATTTAAATTATTTTTATTAAATACAGTTACATATTTATTATGAGCAGCTAATTTACCAACCATTTCTTCAATTTATACCTCTGATTTTTAACTCCTTAACCTTTAATCCTAACAAACAACGAATTAAAAATAACTTTTATTTACTTAACATAAATTTACCGCTTTTCAGAACATGATGTCAACAATAGCAAAAAGTATTAACCACCAAAAAATATATTAAAAAACAAATTATGGCAATCATACGAAAAACATTGATTGTCCGATTAGCTGGTTGACTGCAGGCCAAACCAATGAACGACCGATTGGCCTTGTGTCTTCTCAACAGAAATTGAAATACTTTTTTTTTTTATTTTATTTTTGGTGGATGCAAGGTAATATTTTTTGTAGTATGTAATAACCATAAAAAAGTTACTTGTCACACTCATTCAGTAATACCGAAAACATGACAGAAAAAAATTATTGAAGTAGTGCCAATGACTTGACAAACCTTAATAATAATAAAAAAAAAAACAAAAACAAACAAATGCCCATAAAGAAAACGTTAATTCTTTGGTCTAATGAGATTTGCGTGTTTCAAGTGTGTAAGACATAAAATACAATAAATTTTTATACTTTTACGGGTGAGTGTATGGAAAGTCTTATGGCTTGTTTGTTGGTGGTAACTGTAAGGTGTTAATTTTATTTTGCGGTTTAAATTACCGTTTTTTTCTTACATTTATATAAAATTTATTTTCTTTAAGATTTTGATATTTTTCCTTTTTTGGAATAAAAAAAAAATATTTTAAAGATATATCATCATGTAATTGATATTTTATAGGATTATAAGTTTTTAACAGAATACGATATATAATAATTAACAATATGAAATAGTTTTAAAGAAAATCTGAATATTGTCATTAAGTGTTCTATACTAATTATAAATTTATAATCAACTTTTCCGTTTTACGCCTCTCGATTGTTGCAACATTATCAAAATATCAATAATTGCTTAAAAGATTAAATTTTGCATTGTCTATAAAAAAGCTCATTTTAGAGAACACATTCAAAGGGATATTGCTTAGACATATCATTTAAGCACTGACAATTAACACAATCTATGCAAAATGATCTTTTAATATTTCTCAAAGTGTTTAACAGCAATGTTTCCATAAACACTGCATTTTTAACACATTTTATTTTATAATCATACACATACATACATACATACATACATATATATATATATATATATATATATATATATATATATATATATATACATATGTAATCCTTTATACCTTTTTCTCTGTCTTTTGTAACCTTTTATGTATTAAATACCTTTTGTTGTTATTGTTACTTCGTGCTATTGTAAGTTTTTTATTATTCTTTGTATCTTATTTGTATCTTCTTATTGTAAAGTCCATCCGATTACATCACACATCATTCACAATTAAACGTTTGTTGCTTTTGTTTTTTATGTTTTATGGCGCTGTCGTTGTTGCATTCTGTATGTTGATGATGTGTTTTAAAGATGATCATTGTATCATTATTACCGTCATGGTCATCATCATCCTCATTATAAGGGATTCTTGTTTTTGTTAATATTTTTCTTTTCTTTTGGCTTTAATATTTTCTGTCAATTATAATTAAAGTCTTGATTCTTTTTTTCAAGTGAGCTTTTGTATTGATTTTGGTTGTCAGTTTACTTGATTGTTGACTTTCTCAATGAATTTGACATAATTAAGTTTTTTGTCCACATTTAATGGCCCATTTGTAAAAAAAGATAAAGATTTTTGTGTTGTGGTTAAATTCCTAATGATTTTATTGTATTTAGATATGAATAAGTTTTTGAAATTATGGTTGTTAAGATATTTTGTTAAAAATTTTAAGCAGCAAAATAAAAAAATAACGTTAATACAATGTTATACTAGAGGTAAAGATAATGACTAAAGATAACTAAAGTAGTAAAATTTGATTGTAAGTTTCTATTTTTAATTTTCAAGCGATTTTTTTTGCAATAAAATGAGGTTTAAAAATTGCCTACATTAATTAAATAGATTTTTCTAGGGATTGTACCAATTTATGCTTATGTCCTTTTTTGCCATAAAATTCCAGCCCTTCTTTCTTTACACAAATAGAGGTTTATCTAATAAATGATTCAAATTAACACCCAAGATAATTTGTTCAATTTCGTGCCTCCGGTTCTTAACAAGATTGACAAGCTGACGACCAATTCTGGTCATTTCCAAGAACACAATAAATTAACTGACACAAAGGAAAATACGAAGTGCAAGAAAATGAAAAAAAAAAACGATACAAAAAAATGTAACAAATTAGATGTAACACTTGAGGCAGAACATTACGATTTTTATGTTTAACTATTTTTAAAGCCAACTTTAAGAAAATGTTATGCTTGAACAAAACTTAAACTACTAAACTAAACTATCTAAAGCTATTTGGCTAATATTTCTTATGAACTATGAACACCATTTCCTTACAGAAACAAACATTTTAATAATCTATGTAATAGTGCTTTAAATAAATGAAAACATTTAGAAAAAATTTTAAAACAAAAGTATGTCTACCGAAGTTTTGTCTTCTTTTTTCTAAAATAACGATTTTTATTTAAAAACTAAACTTAAATAAACTAGAAAATTTATACCTATTTTTGAAAATTTGTATTGTAGCTCAAGCAGATTTTAAACCGCCGTACTGTGGGAAATTTTTGTCATTTTCTGATTATCAGTCTGTAAAATTTTGATTATAAATTAACACAATTTTACACCAACAGTATTAAGAATATTACCCATAATATTGTTCAATATGAATTAAATATATTTGCAAGTTGTTCGGTAATTGTTCATTAAAATTGATATTTTATACTGATATATTAAAAAGATTGTAATTACTTAAAAATTTATCAAATCCTATACTAATGCTGATTGAGTGATCTTAGCCTTTGGTAGAGATAATTTAATTATTTTGATCAATGCTAATAAAACATAAAACGGGGTCAAAGATTTATTTTTTGCAGAAAGACATCTAGATGGACACAATATGGCTTCGTAATGACCCATAATAAATAATATTGTGGGTCTGTGTTCAATACCATCCATCTCGTAAATCACAACTTTTCAGGAGAGAAAAAAAGACTGTTTATTTCGCTTAGTTTTGAAGTACTAGAAAAATATTCTAGATGGTTTTGCACATTTAAAATATTCAATGTATATAAATGAAGTAACGAAATAAAGGGTTTTGCATTGTAAAAAGTACATCTAATTACCATTTAATATTTGATTTTTAAATAGCTAAAACTAGTTAGTAATTTAAAAGGCAACATAATTTAAATAGGTTAGTTTATTTTGGGATCGGAGCAGGGGAATTTGTACCCCCTTATAAATAAGATAATAATTAACGCATATCTAAGAACTATTATAACAAAAATCTTTACAAATTGTTGTAATAACTTGCTCATCAACTTCAACAATTGAGGTAAAAATTATTTATCGCTTAAATGAAGAACTATTAGAGCAAAAGTTGTAAAATTGTTGGGAAATAATTTCCTTAACAAGATTCATAACTGAGATGAAAAATAGGGCTGGCAGCTCTAAGGGAAGTGCTAGCCCCCATACAAGGTAAATCTTAACTTTCGCATATCTAAGGAACTATTATAAAGCAAGTCCCGAGATTTTGTAGGAATAATTTTCTTGTCAAGTCATACAATTGTGGTGAAAATAGATAGCGTAGGTTTACAGCGGGTAGTAGCCGCCATATTAAGAAAATATTTATTATTCAACTGAACTATTCAATTTATTTAAATTTTTTGGCCAGATTCATGTTCAGCACGTATAAATTAGTGAGAAATGGTATATCTTATGTATATATTGCCAAAATATAAAACAATTACTCAGAGAGATAAAGGCTTTTGCACTCAAAAATTGTTATTGTGTAAGATAGAGGAATTAAAAAACGTTGATAAAATGGGAAACAATGGAATTATACTTTGAAATTTATATCATGTGGTCACTATAGTGAACTATAGTGGCATCAAAAAAAAATCACGAAAATACGATGTTTGGTAATGTATGATTTAGTGTCTCAAAAAATGTTTTGTTAATGACTAAGTAGTGTCCGGATTTTTTAAAAAACAAGCGACCATTTGACTTTAATTGCTTCGACTGAGTGTAATTTTTATAGGGTTGAGGGAGTAATACTTTTGAAAAATTTTTTCGAAATCATACTTATAGATTCAGATTTCGTCATCTGTAACATTCTCATAAAAACGTTTTTAAGAATATAGATAGAATTTTTTCTTCGTTTCTTTGCAAAAATCAATGCGCATCGTTTTTAAATGAGTTATAACTTATATGCGATAGAAACTGTTCTTAACGGTCAAATATTTTTGCTATATTGAAGACCTTTTAGTTGAATTAATGCGCATAAATTTCTCAATCTCACGATATGTCACATGTCGGTGTTGCAACAGTTTTAGGAATGAGTCCACAAAATTCATTCTGGAGCTGACAGTTTCCATAATTGGGTTATGTATATTAGCGATTTAAGTGGCCTCCTAATCAGCCTCATTGCTAAAGGTTGATTAGAGTTAAAATATATATATATTTTTTTTAATTAATCCGCATCGAAAGTTATAGAAAATCATTGCAGGAAAATTTTTTATTGTAAAATAAAGTTTTTTGATGAAGACTATGTTTTTAACTAAAATGAGGAAGCAGAAATAGTCCTCGTATAAAAAAAAAATTGTTTGAGAAAGTTAAACCTAAAAATATCACATTTTATGATTCTGATTTAACGTGATATTCGTGGTTTTGCGTTTTCGCACCCGTCGTATCATTATGAACCTCTATGATGATATAATTCTGTCCGTCCGTACGCCCGGCCTGAAGACAAATTTATGTTACTGTTTTCTGATCGTATCCACGGATATCGCAGACAAAATGTCAAAAATCTTAGCTACAATAAATTATACTGTCATCGTGCGTTAAATTAAGTGCGGAGCTGAAGGGAGTACAAAGTAAAATTTAGTTTTTCATATAAAATGTGTACAATAATTTACATGTTCAAAAATAGTAAATTTTTGAGCTTATGACGGAAAACTAAATCTATATAAAATTATTTATCTAAAATAGCATAAATTATTTTTCGCAAAAAGTTAAAGTACGAAATTAATTCTTTTGAAAATGTTGTACTTTTTTCCCCGATATCAGGCTTTACCACTAAAAAAAGTTTTATAAAGTTAAAAAGAAAAAGTTATTATCAGGTCATATTTTAGCATCCCCCACAGTGCGTCGTCGATAAACCTGTTCAGCGCAGACTTATTTTATAATCGAGTAGGAATAATATAGATGGTTGTGAAAAACATTTTTAAGTTTACCATAAAAATAATTTAGTTACGGAAACGAATGTTTGGTTACCCAATAAAAATATGGATGTTGCAATTATATACATTGTTGCAGTGACTTTCGAACATGATATGTTTTAAGTGGCAATATTCAACTATATTGTATAACCATACTGTGTTACGTTCATTGCTTCTAAAGCCCTTTGTTATCAATATCTTATAGCGAATTATATTTTTTTCTAATTTTTCGAATATATTTTTTTTTGTCGTGTGGTTATTTTTAACAAACCAAAACTGTTCTTGTTTTGTTCACGATTTAACTCTTAAAAATCCATGGAAAATGGTGTAAAGGTTTTTTTCTCATCTACTAGGTATACATTTCTACCGTCTTTTTGAGATATTTTTTTCCACATAAATGTATCTTTCCTTGCGTATATTTCATTACACAATGTCAATGAGCGTGTGAGTGAATGGCATTGTGTGAAGCGTAAAAAATGTTTTTGAATACACACACACACCAACTATTCGATAGATATATGATATATACTTACTCATATACATGAAAATATACTTACAACCGAACCATGTTGTAAAACATTTGTTATGCTTCCATACTTCTTTTACTTCTAAGTATTTTTCTTACAAAGACTCACTCATACTCGCATTAGACAAAGTACCAGAAGAAGATGAAGCTCATGTATAGCGAAGAATATACTAATGCCTCGATGGGCATACATGCAGTCAGTCAGTCATTCAGTCAAAGTAACCAGCAAATAACTTGAGAGGTTGTGAACATAATCTAACGCCTCCCAAGCAAAAAACTAGCCAGCCAACAAGTGGTTACGAGTGAGTGAAGAAATGTGTTTCTTGTATTTAATATTGGAAACGTACTATTTTTTATTTTCAAGAAACATAAAAAACGGGAAAGTGTAAGAAGTTAAATGTGAAGAATCACAGGCAAGAAGCACGAGCAAGCAGTTAAGTAATGTAGAAAAGACAAGAAGACATGCTTTGACAAGGTACATAATTAAGTTAAACGCTTGATTAGACCATTGATAACAATCAATCAATAGTGCTGGAAGTTAGACAATAATAGTGACATAAATTCACTTAAGGGCATATAAATTTAAATTTTTAAAATATTTCTGCTAAACAAAAATTAAATTTGTAGTCATTTAGGAAAGTAATGATTCTTTTTAGAAAATTATAATAACGTTTTTTGGTTAATAATAGTATTTTGAATCGGTTAGCTTAAATAGTTTAAAAAAATTATTTAAAATGATTTATGTTATAAAATTAAAAAAGCTAACGGTACGTATTACATACATGACTTCCTATAATGTATTTTTTAAATTTCAGATAAATTTATATATGTATACTAGTTTAAACAAATAATTGAGTTTGAAAACTGAATAAATAATTTTAACTTTTATCCTTTTATTTTCAGAAGGAAGCAGTAAGTACAAGCTCTAAGCTAAAAGTAAATATTTTGTCTTACTTAAAATAAGGATGGAAAAGTTTTCAAAGTACACTTTATTTAACACGTTTTAAAACTACTGATGGTGTTCATAGATTTGGTGAGAAAATTGTGGTAAGAATTAACTATTAGGAATTTCTTAAAAAGATTCAATATTGTCATAGGACAGATGTTCTCTTTAGTTGTCGTAACAGCTAGAATTTCTTTACATTTTCTTTATTTTTCGGTATCAAAAAGATACTAAAGTAGTACTATTTTTCTCTCTCAGGGTATTAAATTAAAATGTTTAATAGTTATTTTAAATTTGATGATTGTGAAGAATTAAAATACGAAAACATAAAATATTAAAATTTTCAAACTATCTTGAAAAGAAATTTAAGAACAAATAGAATTGAAGAAAAATTATATAGGATTAATTCATTATAAGCCCTTAGAGTTGTAGTATAATAAAAATTTGAACTTCTTAAGGTATTAAGAATACAAAATTTAATACTTTAACACCTGGATAACTTTAAAATTCGAATCATCTTAAAAATATCATTAACTTATTTTCTCTACTTTGACTTTTATTTTTCTCTGTATTTATACCATCTGTAATGAAAAAAAAAATAGTTCAGTTCCTTAAATATTAAACCTTTATGCACGACACAGATTTTCTAAAAAATATATTCAATATATTAGTGCACATATCAAGTACCTTAGTTTTGTCAGTACTATTGTACTTTGGAATATCGGATAGTATCAAAAAAATTACGATTGTATGAACCTTTTCATCCCAGGTCTGCGGGTTTTTGCATGGAGGTCAAAATCAAGTGTTTCTCCTACTTATGCTATATAAGATTATAAATGTAAATCGAATTTAGTTATGCCGGAACTCCTCTCATTTTACGCAGCAGATTTTATCATCATCTGTAATGAGTGCCATCCTAATAGGACATTCATGCGGTAATGTCGAACCTATATTAGACGAAGTCAAAATAAACATCAAAATTATGTCGAATCTATAAAAAAAAAACTCAATTAAACAGTTGATTATTCGACTTTAGAGCACTTTTTGGTGATCGTAAAAAAAAATGTTGCACAAGCTAGTATGAGCTGGTCTCGACTTATCTAAAAATCTAAAAAAATAAACTATAAACTCTACTTGCGACACATTTTTAAGTCAGTTCAGATGTTGAAAGAAATGCCCACCTGGACATATCCATATACGAATGTACATGTTGTAACCGATAAAGAAAAGTTTGAGAGAAAACAAATGCTCACATCATCAGAAAAATACTTCAGTGAACACCGAGATTGTTCAGTTTTCAGTAGAACTACAAAAACATATATTAAATTTTCATAATCATTTTCCATTTACCACTCGCAACGTCGCGTCATACAGTATTTGACATCACTAATAACACTGGTCGGCAAAAAAATCTTCCCTCAAAAACGGATACTTGAACTATATGGATTTTTATGTGCTAAACATGAATCTGCTTTCAGGTTTTTTCCATCTGGTCTGTATTTTCTTATGGCCGTGTCTAATAATTTGTCCATAATAAGGCCATAACCCGAGTACATTTCATCATAACTCAAGAACGGTGTGCACGATTTACATATATATGTGATACACCAAAAGATGCGCACTAAAAATTTCTTCAATCTTGTCTAACATAATTTTTTTATGTGCTCAATATTTTCGGGGTTATTTAGAAAATAGTGTCCAAAATGCTGGTAGTGTTTTGAAAATAATAAGCTATGTATCATTAAAATTGATGCACAATTCTTGAAAATTAAGCAAAAATAGGTCGGTTATATGGAACTAAACTCGAATCTGCTTCCAGATTTTATTTTATCAGGTCATGATTTTTTTATGGCCATATTTTTAATATTATACTATTTCCTCTTTATTAAGGCGATTGCATGTGTATATTTTACTATAAGTAGAGAACGGGTTGTTCGTTTTAGACAAATGAAGCATCAAAAGATTTCTTTATACGATCAATATTTTTTTCGGAGTTAATGACCAAAATTCTTCTAATTTTTCAAGAAAAGTTTATATATTTTTTTGCCACTAAGATAATTTTAATGTACTTTTAAATTGGCATCTATTGGAGATTTATCTAAACTGAACGTTCTCGAATTATGCAAGAGTGACACCACAAAATGGGTCAATTAGTCATACACATAAAATAATCAATACGTTTTAGAACAAAGTGAAAGCATTGACCACTTTTCTCGACCAATATTATCTAACTTAAAATTTCTTTTTTTTTTTGTAATATGTTTTGGGTGAAAATGAAAGCAATTTAATGCATTTAATTTGTTTCACAAACCTTTAATTCATTTTTGCAATTTTTATGCGTTATAAGTGGATAAAAAGTCATTCCAAAAGGAGTTAGGTTAGGTTTGATACAGAAGTGAAATAAATCGACGTTTATTAGTTTAATTTCTATAATTACATATTTATTGCTTACTTTAACCTTTGTACAAAATCAGAATTGCCAATGCTAACGTATTTGGAAGAATTTAATTTTCTCAAAAATGGAAAAAGCGCAAAATGAGACAAAATGGTCAGTTTCATCAGTCTATTTATTTCATTTAATTTTTTGATTACCACCTTTCACCGAAAATTCGCAGCCCTATTAAAAATTTAAAGTTCTTACGATCCCAATTTTTTTTTCCTGGATTGCATAAAACAAACATTTTTTCCACATGATTCTGACTAGTTCTTACTATTTTCATATTAAATTATAAAAGTACTTATCATCAGATCTATTTATCATAATAAGCCTTTTAAAAGAATTGTTGCAGTCTAAAATTAAAAATTAATGAAAAATTTTTTAGAAAAGTTGTGTTTTATATACGTATATTAAATTCGTTTAATAAACTCAAATTTGACCTTTTTTATTGTGATGATAAATTAGTAGTAAAAAAAAAACAAAATAATTTTTTTGTTTTTTAAAGTATTTAATAATAAATTACGATAAAAAAAAATCACAAAAGGAAAATATGACAAAAATTGTATTTTGCCCAAGAAAAGTGGTCAATGAAACCATAGTGCAGTATGTCTCCACTTAATTGTAGGTATACACGGGTACTATCACTCAATTATGAATAACATCAAGATTTGTTCATCAATTTTAATAATATATGTCTTATTTTATTCATAGCATTATCAGCTTTTCGATAAGGGATTAAAAGCTGCATATTTTTTGCAGGTTTATTTCATAAAAAAAATTTTCATTAAAAAATTGTTTAATTTTGCATAAAAAATTGTTTTCTTTCGACACTATTTGCTCCGAAACTGTTAGTCAGATAAAAAAGATAGCTGACTTAAAGATAATTCGTGGTCAAATTCCATTCAGTCCACATACTTTTTTTTTGCAGGAGGACAAACAAATTTTTTTTTTTTGCCTACCAGTGTAATTACCTAATTATATAAATGTTCCTGTTATAATGATTTTCCCCCTCTTGTGTCTACGATTCACGACATTGTTATTTGGCGATGTGAATCTTGATGTGGATAATGATTATTCTTGAGGAACTATAATTACCATTTTACACAAAAACCCATTATATCTGTACTTTTACTAAGAGATAGACACTCGACTAAAATATAGGTCACAATATAGAAACAAAAAGAAATATAGTAAAAGACGTTTGCAGAAAAACTAAACACGTATTTGGTTGAAAAAACGAAAAGCATTATTTTACCTTTTTTGCATGCAGAACCACACAATACTATTAAATAAAACATTTTATTTTCTTCTAAATGTATTCAGCAACCAAACAGGTAACTTATAAAAAAGGTTAAATTAAAAAAAAAATTAGCATGGTGAGGAGAAATGAATGGAGTGGGATAGCAAAAATACGAAAACACAAATAGAATTTATCATGTCATGACATCACCATCACTATTATCATCTTCAACGGCAGAAGAAGCAGTATCAACATCATAGTCTTCTTCATTATAATGAATTCTATGTGTCAGTGCCATTGCCAGCCACTACTACTTAATACTTACTGATTTAACTTCTACAATTACTACCATATAGTACTATCTTGACTACAATTACTATTTTAAATTCACAAACTACCTACTACTACTATTACATAATAAAATTACTCTTGTACTTTTTTGGATACAAGAAGGGTATTCATTTTACTCGACTCTTTAATTATTCGACTATTAAAGTAGAAAATGCTATTTTTAAATTAATCGATTTAAATTGCTTTAGCTATTCGAATAAATTGTAACATGACATTTTGCTCATTTTTTCAATGTTTATCAAACAAAAGCAATGTTGACAATTAATAAAATCTAAAAATTCTTGAAAGTATCAAAAATTTGTCTATATTAATTGAGATCACTTAATTTACAAGAAAGTATTAAATTCCCTCTCTGAAACAGTCTTTTAAAAATAATATCTAATTAAAATATGAATCCATTTTTCTCTTTTGCTTTTTTTTTTAACAAAATAGGCCTATGAATATCACCTAAATTTGTTAATGTTCGGATATTGTTAACCGTAAAACGAGTAAATAAAAACTTGATAGTATATCTATGAAATAAAAAAACATCGGTTTTACTTTGGATAAAGAAGTTCAGCAATTCTAAATATAAAGTATGCTTAACTCAATTTTAATTCCAATTCATTTCTATATCAGAAGTTTCGGTACTCTTCACTGAATAAAATTTCTTTAATATAACTTAAAATCATGGTATAAAATCATTTCGATATATTAAAACCTCTAGATTTTAATCATTCTATACAACAAGTATTTTGCAACAGTAATTTTCAAGCAAAATTTGTTAAAAAATAATACAAAAAACATCAACATTAGGAAAGTAAATTCTTGGAATATTTTTTTACTCCAATTATTCGATTAATCGGCATAATTTACTTAAATAAAATTTTAATCGTAATTATTGATTTTAATTTAATCGAACAATAATTTGTTTTTAATTTGACGATTTATCGAACAGACATTACTCGAGTGAATACCCTTCATACCACTTACCATCACCAGCTCTTACAACTTTAACAGATCTACACTCACAGAAAAGCAACAACTTAGTTGACTAATGATGTATAATTGCTATAATTGCTGATCTGTGTTTGAGTTTGACTTTGAAATTATCATGCGAATTTATGTGTTTATAAACAAAGTTTTTAAGGTATTAAGTCTTGAAAATTGAATTAAGTCTTGTTATTATTTTTGTACCTTTAAAGTTCTGTTTAAATGTTAAATTTCAAATAAACCTTTTTCTTATTTTGTTCTTCTGCCAAGAAGATTAGAGAGCGTGCAAGGACTTGAAAAACACACGCATACTCATAAAGCCACTCATGTGTAAATGCAAAAGAATTATGACCAAATCGCACGTAATGTCTTTTTTATATTTTTTAGTCATTGCTGTAGTTAATAATAAACATTAATTAGTATAATGTAGTCAACCGAAATTTAAGCTAAGAGATGCAGGTACAAAAAGCTTAAATTTTGTTTTAAGGAATTAAATTTTAATACTCAAAAATTATTTATGAATAATATTAAATTTCCTTAAAAATGTGAATAATTTCGAGACAGATGAACAATTTGTTAAAAGGCAAATCAAGGTCAAATTTTTGTGGTCAACCATAAAGCAAGTTATGATTTTTGTAAATTTTTTTTTAGGAATATTTTGTTTTGACTAGACTTATTAAAAAATTATATAATTGTGTAGAGTTCCTTACAAAAATGATTTAAATTTTATTTCTTGAGAAAATTAACTTGTTCTCAAAAATTTTGTTTCAGATTTTGCAACCTTTTGCTTTTGTATTTTATTAAGCCAAATTTACTAATTTTCAAGAGAAAATACCTTGGAACAGTAAAGAGTGGAAATATATCTGCAGTCTGATTTTAATGAAACTTCACAGGGATATTATAGAGGTGTAGTGGAGTTTAGGTTTCGAAATGAAGTTTAGAAACGAAATAATATTCTTTTTTTTAATTTGTCGCGATACTTATGTATGATTTATCTCTTATAGTTAAAAGATATTATAGTAAAAAGATATTGATTGCACTATATCGAAATATTCCTGCAAATGCCTATAAGGTATATAATTTCTGGATTCGCATGATATTCTAAGATGATTAAGCTGTGTCTGTCTGCCCGTTTGCCTGATGAGAGCATGATAGACCTCAAGGGGTTTACCTAGTGCAATGAAATTTGGCTGAATTATTACTTTTTCAATAAGGCTCGTTTGGTATTGAAAGGTTCTTAAGCAAAAAAGTTATGGGTCAAATACTATAAAAAATAGTACTCATCGTAACTCCAGTTTGTATTTTTACTCCGATATCTCTTAAACAATAGCCTGTACGGCAACGAAATTTCGTGCAGATAGTTCATAAACTTGGAAACCAAAAATGAGTTCGATCCGCCGACTTTATCGCTCATCTCCTATATAAGGTGAAATTTTAAATATATAACATTCTTAATGGTTTTACTTACATTAGTGTTGAAATACAAGCCTGCGAAGATGGAGACGAGTTCAGATTTTCATGCTGACTGGGTGTTCGGCTATATACTTAAACCTTATAAATTATTTATTTATTTTTTTTTAATATTTTGATTTTTGAAACCCATTAAAACTATTGATTCATTATTTCACCTAACCCCAAACAAATGTCTTCCCTGAATATGGTTATTTTATTAACGAATTTCATAAAAATCGGACCATAACTGACCATATCTCCCATATAAAGCCCTCTTCCGAAAATCACTTTAACTTGCATAAATTCTATATATACGTTAGTATGATTTCTGTAAAAGTAGAAAAGCAAAGCAAATAATTGTATGATTATTAATTTCCATAGAGTATTGTCAGAAGATGAGAAAAAAAGAGGCTAAATTCAATTTTAAAAAAGGTCAAAAAATGAGGCCAACAAAAAGTTAAGCTTTTTTTATTTAAAAGCTTAATTTTTCTCCTTCTCATTATTTTTTGATATTTTTTAAATTAATTGTAATACATTTATACATAACACCCAGCAAAATGACCCATTGAAGAATTGATCACAAAATTCCCATGCAAATTTGGGTTATATTTCATATTGCAAGTTATCCAATATTTTAAAGTGATTTCTTGTAATTTCTAAACTAAATATAATTCTTTTTGATTAAGAATTTCAAAATTTTTGGTGACTTTTCGCATTAATAAGATTTTTTCTGAATTCTTTTCATAAATAGTTTCTATGGTTGATGAAGTATATCAAAAAATAATTATAATAATCGATTTAGTTACTCCACAATTTTATTTAAGACACTTTTCATTTGCAGAATGAAATGCCGCAGGCGAATTTTATTATTAAATACCAACAAAATTTCGTTAGAAATTATTTCATTTGGGAGTAATTTCATTATGAAATAACTTCCCATGATACCAAATGAAATTAGTTCCAATTAGAGTTTTTCACGGGAAATCCCGGGACGGGAAATATATGTGTTTTACATTTGTTTTTATTTATTTTATTTGATTTTATTGCGAGTTTAAATATCTCCAAGTAAATATCAAAATATATTTGATAGTTTCTGAGTCCTTTATGCTTTTTTGTATAACAGATGGAAAATAAAATAACTCCAATTACGAAAATATTTTAAAAAGAAATTCTGCATTGTGGTCAAAAATAGTATGTTGCAAAAGGACTAGTAAGAAGTAAAATTCGACATTTGAAAAGTAAATTTATTAAACGATTAAAAATTTAAAGAAAACTCTCCCTAAAATGTCTGAAATCCTTAAACGACAACAAAAAACACCAGTGAAAATATGGGAACAAATTTATCCATTTATTATGATATTAATTATAAAAAGTTCACTTATAAGACAATGCAATTTAAAGGGTTCAATTGTTCAAGAACTGACCTTGATGTAAATGAATTTTTGAGCTTAGGCTTTTCTTAGCTATAGATTAATAGTGTAGCATAAAAATAGAATTAACTTAATTGTAATTTTGTATGAGCCTGAAAATAATAGGGATTTTTGAAATCTGCAAATTTTTTTGGGGCTATCTTAACAACAAGTTTACTTCCATAAAATTATCAAGGAAAGTTTTACCCATAGGGCAATGTGAAAACTAAAGTATGATTCGACTTTCGGATGAGTTTTTATGCAATAAAAAGTGTTCATTTAATTTTCAAAATGTCAATATTTTAAAATGAAATAAATAAGTTTATCGTTTTATGATTAATTAGTTTATTTCAACAGTTTTATCCGATATTTAACTGAATTATCCTACAGATATTAAAAAATTTTAATTATATATTTTTAGTGGGAATCCCCAGAATACTGGAAAATTTAAAAATCATTCCCCATATAGCGGGAGCGCAAAAAGACCGCGAAAAGAAAAACTCCAGTTTCAACCCACTGTCCATTATTTCATAATGAAATACAAACCAATTTGAATGAAAGAATTACGGTAGTTATTTCTTTTATTTGCTGGGATTTGGATAATCTGATTTCTGGAATATAACTTACAGTTTTCATACTTATATTACCACATAACTTTTGCTTTTAGATTAAATAAAATGAAATTAAGCAAATATTATATGCTTGCCAAATTATACGTCAAATTGATAGTAAAATTATAATGGCTAAATGCTTTAACAAAATTGTCGTAAAAATATAAAAATAACCCTAATTAAATAAAAACAATTACTTGCAAAATTAAAGTAATAATAAAACTTTTTAAATCTTAAATATTTTCTTGATGTTACACCGAAAAGAACATTGACTTCATAACGTGTACAACAAAATAACTTAGTAATCATTTAATTTCAATTATTATACTAAAGAGTGCAACAATTCCATAAAACCATCTAAATACAAATAATTTCAGAAAAAGAAAAAAGAAACTCAAAAGGACTTGAAACCCTTGAGGACTTGTTACAAAAATGTCAAATATTTTGCCAATTAATGTCAAAAAGCATGAAAGTCTAAACTGCACACATTACAAGCAATTATTGGCAAAACTCAAATACAGAACTAAGCGGAGATGCATGAGAAACAAACTACAAAACTAAATAAACTAAACTTGACCACTACAAACGAATACTTAAAAAAATAGAGGCGGATTGGCGGCAATGAAGATAAAATTGTTCTTCAAATAAAAATAAAAAGGGACAATGGACAAACGAACATAAGTATTATAAGAAAAAAAAAATAATAATAAAATAAAATAAAACTCTATCACGTTTGTCCTATAATACAAAAAATAAAAAAAGTTAAAAACGATAAAAATATAAATGAAAAAAATAAATGTCTTTAAAATTGTAACAACATCAATTACTCCTATAAACAAAGATTGAAGCTGAAAAAAAAAAATTAAACATAAATTGGTGTGATTTAAGCCATAATTCTAGTAAACTTAAGTTTTGTTAACATTAAATTGCAACAGCAAGAAAATATGTTGCAGGAAAAAAAGGAAAATATTTCAAATATATTGCGGACAAACAGAAAAAATGAATCTAGTCTTAGAAAGAAAAAATATGGTGGGTTTCTTAAAATAAAACTCATAAATATTTTTAAACATGTTTACAAGCACAAAACATTGGTTTGTTTAACACAATAAAATATAGACCTACATAAAAATTGAAACTGAACATAAAATACTTAAAGACAGTCAGACGAATGGATAGACAAGCAGGCAGGCGGACATACAGACATACAGATAGTTGCACAAAACAGCCTACAATTGCTGCTGCGGCTGCTGTTGCTTTAGCTTAAACTAGTAGATGTTTGCTAAAAAGTGATGTTTGTGATGTTGCTGTTGCTGCTGCTGCTGTTGTTTTTGAAACCCGTGAGCCAGTCCCATTAACAATCATCAACCATCCATCCATCCGTCGTATCAAGTCTTTTATTTTTTTGCTATAGTCGCATACAACAACACCATAAATTGCTATATATTTCGCACATAATATGTTTGTTGTAGTTGTTGCTTGTTTTCGGTTTCATGATGTTACATTTCTGTAGAACGCGGTCAAAGTGAATTATTTTCGCTGAAGATGAATGACCATCTTAAAATGACACAAAACTCTAGCCAAAAACTAGTTGGTTGTAGTTCTACTAACAAACCTTCATTATCATCACCAGCCAAAAACTTAAGTAAAATAACAACACATAAGTGGACTTGATTGTGTCTTTATGCTGTACGTTCTTGTATCTTGTTCGTTGGTTGGCTTGTTACAAATGTAATGATCTAATACAACATTGTAACAAAATCAATTTCGTACATACATGAACACTTCTTATTTGTTGTATTTTTTTTTAATGCACCCTATATAAGGGTTTTTAATACAAAGATCGGTAGATTGGAAAACATAATTATGTCAGCAACATTGTTTAGACATAGTTCACTATTGAAGTTAAAGTAATGGATTTAAAATGAATAATAATTAATTTTTAATTAGAGTTGTTGCTTAGGTTTTTAGCGCTACATCTAGAAATTCCCTATAAATCCCCTGATTTCTCAGTCTTACTTAAGTACATTTGATGCGGGAGTTCTAAAAGATATCAATGATTATGAATTCTAAAATGAAATAAAATATCATTTAATATTTATTTTGGAGTTTTGCTTTTTCTTATAAATAAAAATTATTTAAAAAAATTAAAAAAGTTTTTATTGTTCAAAAATACATATAATATAAGAAGAGAAATGGATTTATTGAATTTCTTAAATCAACATTTTCATTTTCCCTAAAAATCAGATTTTTCACTTTAGATTCGATTTTTCATTATAAACCTTTTCATTAAAATTTATTTTTTCCCAAAATTTTCAATTTTTTTTTTACTAAATTGAAATTTAGATATTTCGTTTTTCATTAAAATGCAACATTTCACTAAAAATGCAACTTTTTCCTAAAAATGTAATTTCTCATTTCATCAAAGTGGCAACTTTTATCGAAAATTGCAAATTTTCGCTAAAAAAGTAACTTCATTGAAAGTTAAATTGTTTATTTCATTAAAATTGCAACTTTTCACTAAAAATTATATTTTTTGTTTCACAAAAATTGAAACTTTTCACTAAAATTTCAACTTTTCACTAATAATGCATAAAAATTTATTTTTTCATATCATTTTAAAAATGCAATTTTTCACTACAAAAGCAACTTTTCATTATAAAAATTCAACTTTTTACTAAAAATGCAATTTCTCATTTCACTAAAATTGCAAACTTTCACTAAAATTACAATTTTTCACTAAATATTCAATTTTTCAATTCACTCAGATTGCAACTTTTCACTAAAACTGCAATTTTTCACTAAAAAAGAAATTTCTCACTAAAAATTAATTTTTTGACTAAAAATGCAATTTTTCACTGTAAATGCAAAAACTCCAAATTTCATTAAAAATAAAATTCTTCAGTAAAAATGCAATTGTTAAATAAAATGCTATTTTTCAATTTTTTTTTTGCTAAATATGGTATTTTACACTGCAATGAAATTTTCAGTAGAAAGTTAATTTTTAACACAAGAGTAACTTTTAACTGAAATGCTAATTTTCATCAAGTAGCCAATTATTTACAAAAAATTAAAGTTTTGATCGAATTCAAAATTTTCAATAAAAAATCGTGTTTCACTAAAATTGGGAAGGTTTAGAGTAATTTGATTTTCGATTAAAAGTTAAAATTTTCACTAAAAATTAAATTTTTCAACATACATACCAAATTTTTACTATAAACCTGATTTTTTACCATAATTTTATATATCACTAAAAATTAAGTTTCCGTTAAAAATTCGAACTTTCCTATATTTGACCATAAATTCAAAAAGATTATGATAAATTATAGCCTCTCTTTAAGGTCGCTCTAAATCTGCTACAAATTGTTTTTTTTAAGAAGATTTCATTTATAAAGAAACAATATATTCCTTTGGGATTTTTTTTATTCTGCACTTTTTTGTTGGTTATATTTATTCTGTTTGGTTTTACATTGACCATATTTGGTGGGAATCTTATGACTACATTAGGAAGCAGTAACGCGTGCCAATCTTGTAAATACGAGTATGTTGTGTTTATGTTACTGTGTCGCTATAAATTATGTATATTTATTAACAATAAATTTAGACAAAAACAGTAAAACTGAACGAGTTTGCAAAAGAACAAAAAACTTAAATACATTGTAAATGATATTTCTTAAATTGGCTTGTGTATAAGAAATGTAAATTTATGGAAAGAGATATTTTACAATAATTATTATGCTAGATGTTTGGATTCTCAAAAATCTGGTAATAAGATTCTAGGAAATACATTCGTATTCATATTTAATACCAGAAAATTTAAAGGAAATTATACTGACAAATAAATAGGTTTTAAAGCGCCAGTAGACATAAGTTGTAGTAATTCATGACCAGGAAACTACAGATATGCAACTGCATGTTGATTCGTGTACGTTAAAAGAATTTAGAGACAGAATAATTATCCGTTTCAGAACAAATAAAGCATTATCTGTATCGATTTTTGTATATTTCATTCTTAACGGCTTATTTTAGCTTATAGTTATTTTTGGAGCATATTTATAGTAAACTTTGTTGTTTTTAGAGCATATTTTGTTATTTTTAAGATAATCTTTTTTTTATACCTCATATGATATTTTTCAAATTTAATTTCTGATGTACGAGTATTAAAAAAATAATAATAATACGAGATCCAAAAATATTCAGTATTTAAAATAATTTTAATGGATGTCACCTAACTTCGTTAAAAATCGCTGAGGAGCTTGACTTTGTCACAAATTATGAAGATTTATAAATAGATTAATTGACCTTTGTTATTTCAATCAATATTTAAATATCCATTTGATATAACATTAAAATATTAACCCATTAATGCCATTTGTTATTCTCTGAGAACTAGGATATTTAGTAGTCTCTAAATGAAAAAAAATAAAAAATGTTTGCGATATTAAAATATTAATAAAACATATTGTTTTAATGTAAGAATAAAATTTTGTTGAAAAATGGCAAAGATTTTTTGTTTTTAATGAGCATATTTTCTTTTTTAGAGCACATTTTTGATTTTTTCCTATATATTTAACGCGCATAAAAAAGTTTTTAGAGCATATTTGGAGTTTCCCTGTTCAAAACTAAAAATTTATTACAAGTTGTTCAAAGACAAATACATATACTCTATCTTATTAGTTTAATATAATTCATTTAAAATTTTCTTCAATTGTAGCTAAAAATCTTAACAATGATCTTACGTCATTATTCTTAGACCTGTTAGCAGCATCTGCAAATGAATAAATGTAAAGAAAGCAAAATTATCGAATGTTTTTTGTTAAAGCAAAGTACTAAAATTCTCATCCTAATTAGTTATTATGACATTTTCGTAATATTTACCATTTTGTAAAATTTTCGCAACTGCCAACATTTTATTATTAAAACTAAATACTACTTTTTTAAGAGTATTACTTTATTCAATTTATGACATGCAAATTATATGAACTTATTATTTAATATAAATTTAAATTATTTAATTTGAAATACTAATTTATTATATAAAATCAAATCTATTGTTAATTTGTGCATTACATTCATGTATTTTAAAACCCGCACGTTTCATGAAAAACAACAACTTCTATTAATAACAAATTTAATCTTAATACAAATGTATATGGCACCCCTTAAGAATAGTCTATAATTGTTTTAATACATTTTCTTTTAAACAAAGAAAACCTTGAAATATTTACTTATGTATTAAAAACAGAAAAATAAACTTGTGTCAGCTTAATCTAATACAATTGTTGAACGTAGGTTCAATTATAAAAAAAAGATTTATTTTTGTGTATAACCAACTGCCATAAAAAAAGTACATGTTTTAAATTCATAATAAGTGGAACTATTTAATACTCAATTCACCTCAGTATTTAGTTTCTTGTACATAAGTTTGTTCTGTATAACAAACACCCAAGACTTATCACTTTCTTGCACATACGGCCACCAGAAGTAGGAGGTTGCTTTCACACATCCACGTGCCTTATTTTTGAGCTTCTGTGCAGGTGTATATTGTTGTTTCGTAGAGCCACTTTGTTGTAGTAAGTTTGTTTTAAAAAATAAGTTAACATAATAATTTATTACATAAATTAATTAACAAAAAATTACATTTGTTTACTTTACATGTTTGTTAGTGTGCGATAGTAAACTACTTGTGTTGGCTATTAGTTTGAAAAAAATATCTACTATATTATAATGGTAAATGAAGCAAAAATATGCAACAATTTTTTTGCTTAAAAAATATTTAACCTACATTCAACCAAAAACAAAATAATACTTTAAAAAATTGTATTGTGTTGTGGTGTTTTCAGGGGTGGGTAAAGAAAAAGGGGATAAAAAAATGTAAGGGGGAAAGTGTTGGAAATTTTAAATTAACCCCAATACAAGTAAGTACTTAAGTTAGGTTTTGCAAATGGAAATAAGAACAGTTCTTGATTCCCCATTGTATCTGGTGTTTTATCTATAAAGGAATAATAAAAGAGAGAATAGAAAGACTAACGCAAAAATATAATATTATCTAAAACTTAATGATATATTAAGTAACTTTTTACCTATTTATTATCATATTAAGCATGGACGTGTATAAAGGCTTATATACCTTAAGTACCGTATGGAGATGATAAAAATTGTATAAACTTTAAAACTTATCTCTTTTTTATTTTTTTCTATGTATGGTAATACTTTAGACATATCTATCTAAAAAATCGAATTAGAACTTGCCGAAACTTGCTGATGAAAATTGAATAAAATGGAATAAGGTCTTATATTCTTGTACGAGTATTTGGGTGGAATATAACTAAAAGAAATACTTTAAAATAGAATGTCTTATCTATTTTAATGAAACTTGGATAGCTTCATTAAAAATGGTTGAACATTACTTTTAAAAAGATTAAATGACATTACAAATAGTCCTTCTAAAATAAATATGGATTAAACTATAAAGAGTTTGCAACGATATGCGAAAATGGAATGTATATTTGTAATAGTAAATTGTATAATGATAATGATATATTATTAATGCTTTATTTTATAATTTTTTTATTAATTTTTTTTTAAGTTTATTAAAAAATGATTTCAAAACATAGTGAATATTTAAGATGTTAAAAGGACGCTAAATCATTAACCCTTAAATATTGATTTTATTATTTATTTTTGGATAAATATTTTTCAGCATGTTTTTAGAAGAAAAAGATGATTGGTTGTGGTCAATTATATACCGATTTATCAGAAATTTGACACAATAATATATGCTTACATATGATTGATTTGTATGGGGGCCAGTTGTCATAATTGAGTGATCATAACCAATTTCAATTGGTTTTGTCGTCGTTACAAAATAGTTATTCATGCGAAATTTCATCAAAATACCTTTAAAATTATTTACACTTTGTTCAAAAAGTTGATATGGACAGACGGATGGACATCGTCAAATGACTCAGAGAGTGATTCGTGTCCCAAATTAGCAAATTCTAATATAAAAAAAATTTGCGCAAAATATTTAACGTGAAAACATTTCCAACACGAATCACTCCCTGAGTCATTTGACCATGTCCATCCGTTTGTCCATGTAAACTTTGTGAACAAAGTGTAAATAATTTTAAAGATATTTTTGATATAATATACACTTGGAACGCTTTCGACCTATATGGAACTTTTGATGTAGATTACAAAAAATTATTATTATTTTTTTTTTATACTGCTAAAATTATAAATAACATTTTCAAATAATTTTGAAAAATTTAATAAAAATCGTCGTAAAATTTTTTGATGAAGATGGCAGATTTGAACAAATCGATAAAAATGGGCTAATTTAATAGTACTATGCAGAAAAAGGCATTTCGAAAAATTAGTTATAATGCCTTTATTCGCGTCCATGCCTCATATAGTTTATAAAAATTCTATATACTTTCTAAAAAAAAGTATGTGCACAATTTCAATAGAGGTGATAAGGAATCATAAAAATAAAACATTTTTCTACAGCGGTAGAAAAATTTCTCCTCCATTTTTTCTTTAAATTATCACCCAAGGAATGACCCCTGAATGCTTTGTGCTGGAGCTGCGAAATTGGATTATAGAAAGGAGTATAAAGTAAGTATTGCTTTCTGAACTTAAGACTTGAATTTGACTATACTGTTTGATTATACCCCATATGGACAGTACGTTTAAACAACGAATCGTGCGATCGATGTCCAATCGATACTATAGTATCAATATTCTATAATTGGATATTGTACTGTCACCAATATGCATTATTCATTAAACACTTTCGATACGATACCATCTTTCCGAGGGTAAGGCAAGTATCCCGTAGAGCGACCTATATGTTCGACATATTAGATCACCATACACTCTATGACGTGTTGAACAAAGAGGTATTGAGCAATAATTTTGAGAATTGAGATCTGCTAATACAGAGTGCATAGCTACTGATATTCATTCAAGCTCAGGCAATAATTTATGATTTCCCGGCAAGTTCTCAGAAAATTCAGTTAAAAGGTTAGATTTATCCGTATAAATTCTCATCATTGAGGAACTAGTAATTCGTTAATCTTTAACAGATTAAAAAATTATGTAACCACAATTTACATGTTACTCTAGTTGGATTTTTTTTCTTTGTATTTTATTAAACCAAATCAGACAAATCGTTTTCAAGATATACTGGAATAATGGTGCAACTTCATTAATTTTGTTATTTTGGTTTATCTTGAAAACTAAAGTCAATTAATAAAAGTGATTTATAGCCTTAGAAATCCATGGTCAAGTATATCCAAATTGACTAAAAATATCCCGTGCTGTAGAATTAGTGGGAATGTCTTTGAAAAATCAAGTGGCCTATGGTTTCATTTTTCGATTAATAGAAAAAACAAAATGTGACATCCAAGTTCATTTACCGATATCTTCAATTAAAATAACATAATATACATCTATATAACGTTATCATATGTTGCACCCCCTTAATTTTACACCTTTGTGTTATGACTTCATATGTTTTTTTTTTTAATGTAAAATCACTCAGTATGAACATATGTGGCAACAACATTTATGCAGCACTGGTATTCATACTGTTTAAAATAGTTATTAATGTAATAAATTTATGTACATACAAGTATTCACGTTTAAACAGTATATAAGTTTTTATGTGTTTTTTCTTATTTATAAATGAACATGAAATGCACTCAAAGACATTTCATTCAATAATGAAATTGCATATTGGATTCTTAAACGGTAACAACAATATGTAGTTGCATATGCGAACGAGTATATTTCCATTAAACACTTCAAAGAGTATTTCATATATGTACTTATATTATCTACTTTTTGTTTATTTATTTAAATTATTTTTTATTATTAAATATAACAAATAAAATTCATTTAAAAGAAAGAAAGAAAAAAATGTTGCTTTTATTTATTTTTTTAACGTTAAAGAATAATGGCCTATTTTAGAAAATTTTTGACTAAAAGCAAAAATGAAAAAATGAATTTGCACAGCTGTGTTATTTGGTCAAAAGTGAGTATGACGACGACGGGGCTGTTAGAAAAAAAACATAAATGTTTTCAAACAATAACGAAAAAATGTTGGGACCGAATAACAGCAGCCCAAGCAACCAACTGCATGAATATTTGTCTAATGTTTAAAGGGGACATTTGTAACTGTATTACAAAGAAACTGTATTTTTTTTTATTTAGCCAAAATTAATGTGACTTTAAGTTAAAAATTTGTTTAAAGGAGCTGAAAAGAATAACACAATATTAAGCTTAAATCTATTTTTGTGGTTTTGTTATTATATTTTCTTTATACATATTTTAGCAATTTTTGTGATCATAGCACGCTTCACAAAGCCTTGGGTTTAATTTTTTTTTTTTTTTGTTTTTTTTTTGTTTTCGTTTTGGTTGTTGATGTTTGTTAGTTTCGACCCAGAGATTGACCATTAAGCATTTATTCATTCCATTCTGTTTGCGTGTACTTTTAACTCGTATACACAATTGTCTAGAAGCTGAAATATAATTTGTATACAATGATTTTGTGATTTTTGTTTGTGGTTTTTCATTTGACGTACAAAACACAAAAAAAACTTAAAACTGATTTTTAAAATGCACATAATTTTAAATAATATCTACATAGTTTGTTTGTCATGAATACAGTAGATTTTGTAAAAAAAAAATTAATCCAAAAATTGTTTTTCGATTTTAATAAACAAATGCCATAGAAGCATTGATTTGCAATTGACAAATAATATTAAAAATTATTTTCATCATTGGATACGATACGAATAAAAATATTTATTTGCATGTGAAATGGAAAATTTTTCTCCTGTTGTGAAATTATTTAATTTTAAGGAAATCGTAAATTCTTAAGTTCTAAATTTTATTCTTTCCTGAGAGAATTAAAAATTTTATTTTTTGGTAGTTATCTTAAAATTATTTTTAGATACGATGACGAACATTGCTTAATCAATTCTGAAATGTTTAAGATATATTCTGAAGTCAGAAAAGTGGGAAAGCTTTTTGAAGTCTACAACACGGTTATGTTCACATTGACAATTTACAGTATAGGCTTTTAGACAACGGTCGTTTTTTTTTAAATACGCAAAATAGAAAATGTAATGTAATATAATAGCTTTGATGATGAACTGGTGTCAAATTGATACCAATACGATATGGATTTTCGTAAATGATTTGAACACGCAGTGTACAATTTGAGCACATACGGGATTGCTTCACTATTGACACTGAATTGTATCGTTTTGTACAAATATGTGGTCGATATTTTTCTAAATGTAAGTAGCGCCATATTGACTGAGAGACAGTATATTCTAGCAAAGATAATGAAGACTCAATGAATGCAACAATGAACACCTTGCATTAAAGATTTAGTTTCGAGGACCGAGATCGTACACCATTTGACTTTTTATGGTGGAGTATTTAGAAGTCGCAGTTCTATTCCAATAAGCCACAATCGACCGTTACCTTTTTATTTATGAATCGATTTTGCTAATTTTCAATATCGAACAGACCTTATATAAAGTAAATATTTGAGCCAAATATCCTCCCTCTAGGATGACCGCCTCGACCCCTAAATTTCTTTAACGTGACATTCTAATGCACAATTATCAGAATTCCATATCCAAAAGATTGAATTCAAAGTTGCAGTTAAAATGCTTAACACTAGAACAATGTAATACATTAATACTACCAATACTTGTTACTAAAAGACTTTATTTGTTGTTGTTTTACTAGCTAAGCGCATTTGTATTATTTATATACCTTTAAAAGGGCTTAAAGTGTAAAAAATGAATTCAAAAAATAATAATAAAAACCCCCTAGAAATATTTATTTGTGAAAAGCTATGATAAATTGTCATAGGCTGTTTCCTAGAGACTTTGTCTATGTTTATCAAATATGACAATACATATGTTCTAACCTTTCGTTTTGTGCATAATAGACACATTTTCCGAACATTTTGCTTTCCTTTCTGTAGAGTTCTCAGTGTAACAGTAATCTCGGCAGCTCATATTTTTTTTCAGTTATTACCGGGGCAACCAAAAATATGCAAAATTATATCTTTTTTGGGCTTCAAATAAATCAAACTGTTAGTATTAATCCGTTTCATATAAATTTAAGAATTTTGGTCTTGATTTTTATAGCACATTTTTGCACATTCGGTCATAACAGCATATTTTGGTATATTATATGCTTAGCAACATATTTTTTCAGATTTTTATAAAAAATTTTATAGCATATTTTAGTAATTAAAATGGAATAATTTTTCATATCTAACTGTTAAGAGCATAATCTTGCATGTTTTACACTTAAGCTAAATATCACTAGAATTTTTTACATAATTTGGCATTAGTGAAATTTTGTCTTTACCGTCATATATGTTTTTCAAATCCGTTTACCTAATAATTTTCCTGTAATAAATTGATAGAATTTTTTTAATTTCCTGATACAATATATTATAGCTTTAATTGTTTTTAAGTGTAATAAGACAATATTTTTTAGCAATTTTTTATGAGCATAAAACACTCTTTTTAGAGCCTTAAATTGCTCAAGAAGAATATATAAATTTTGTCCATTAAAATGTCAGTCCTTACTGAAGTTTAATTAATAAAAACTGTAAAAAGGTTCTTTTTTTTAATTTCATAAACATTACACAGATTCAAAATAAAATTTATAGTAAAATTAAAAATGTGACTCTTTAAAATCAACTGCTACTAAATAATAAATTTTACTTTTACAGAATATTTAGAAAAATAAAAATGTTAGTAAAAAAAAATTGAAGCCAAAAGTTGTTTAGAAAAAAATAGAGTCACACATCAATGAAAATATGTCCATTAAACAAATACAAAAGACAAAACTCGACAATAGTTAGAAAATAAGAGAAAAACAACTAATGTAAATTATGTCAATTAAATTGAACCAAAAACTAACAACTTCATTGAAACTATTCAATACACACGAGATGTATTGAATTGAATTCATTGTAAATCCTTTATATTCTATGGAACCATTAACAGATAATAAAACTGAGAGATATTTAAGTACGCTACGTTGGGTGGTTATATATTTTTAAAGGACTTTATTATGTAAAAGAATATGATTCAAATTCTATGAAATTCATAGAGGTTTTAAGAAAGTTGAAAGTGCTAATTTTTACATAAACGCAACAGATTGGTATAATATTATGCTAAGTATGTATCTACTATTTCACATATATTTTTTTTTTTTAATATTTCGTAACTTTTCCATAATTTAAAATGTGTAAATTCGACCACTAATAGCACTAAATACTAACTCCTCGTTATTGTATACATATACATATATATATATATATATATATATATATATATATATATATATATATTTCAATTTTCATTTATGGCAAAAAAATCATCAATTTCTATCAAATGTGGTTCTTAACACATCAATGATTTTTAAAGTGAACATTCGTTAAGCCTGCCTTCATTCATTCACTCACTCTCTCCTCTGTAATGAAATAAATTTCTAGAATGATTCTACTGCTATGAAGATGAGAAAATCGAAATATTCACAACTTTTATTCATTTCAAGCCGCTGCTACTATTCATATCAAAAAAATGAGAGTAAAAAATACTCACATACCATTCACGCACAAGTATGTATTAGTGGCTGTGTAAACGGAAACTATAACAATTCGCGCCTGTCATCACATTGTAGCCTTTACGACCATATGTACATGCCACAGAGTTTAAGTGTATTTTTGGTCTATGCATAGATATTTGTTTGCTTGTGAATCTGTCTAATAATGGCTATAAAATTGCTGGCAATTTATCTACATAACTTAGCGTTTGCTTTCAACCATGATGTCTGTAATTTTTTGCCTTCGTCAAAGAGCGAAAAAAAAAACAAACATGTCACGTTGTTGTAAAAAAAGAAAAGGTAAAAAAATAATCCGCAGCTGTTTTTATTTTTATTAGTTTATTCGTTAGAAAAAATGCAGCTGTGCTTATAAGTAAATATTATGAAAAAAAAAACTAAAGGATTGTCTGAATAAAAGTCTAGCTAGGAAAAAACTATTAAAGTTTGTGGTCAAGTTTCATTCTTAAGCTTTTGTTAGTTAGATGATAATGACAGATAAATGAATGGAAGTTTAATATAATTTTTTCTAATTTTAATTCTAAATAATACTGATCATTATCTTAAATATTGGAGGTCTTTTTGTCTTTTATTGCACATAAATCATTTAAATTTCAATTTGCGGTATAAGTGTATGTTGTGATATAATTTTAACATATATATATTCGTTTGAAAATTAAGTTATTTAAGAAAAATAGTTTTAGCAGCACTAAAATAATAAATAAAGTAAGAAATTCAGTAGATTTTTTATGTGGTTTTTGTATATTTTAGTTCATATTAGTGTAAAAGCACATTTTTTTTTAATTTCTGCTGCCGCAATTGTCTAGTCATTTATATCATGAATAAATTTTATATTTATAGACAATTTTTGATAAATTTCGTATCTATTGGAAATTTTTTATTTAGAGACAATTTTCGATAAATTTTGTATTTAGGAGAAATTTTCGGTAAATTTATTAAATGTTTTGATAAATTTTCTAATAAAGGACAATTTTTGATAATTTTTCTGAAATTTTATAAAATGTTCTATAAATTTTTTAATTTTCATAATAGAAAATTTTTTATCTATAGAAAAGTTTTGATAAATTTTATATTTTTATAAAATACTATAGAAATTTATAATCCTAAAAACATTCGTTAAATTGTCTATTAGTAGAAAACTTGAAGGACTGTAAATATGAATATGACAATTTTTTTTTTTTAAATTCAATATGATCCAAAAACTTTAGAAGCATGTTGTGGAACATTTTTTTCAAAAAAAAAAAAATAAAAAATAAAAGAATAATAATATTTGATTTTTGTGAAGAAAACTCAATAAATAGCAATTATTTTTGAGTTATGATTTTTTTTTTTGTTTTTTCTTTTGCTCAAATTATAATGATTATTTTTTATTTTTCGATTAAAAAATAACGATTATTTTTTTCTTTAGCTAAAGAATGATGGTTGTTGTTGAGCAAAGTAAAACACTGGGATTTTATTATCGAAAAGTAATAATCTAAAATAATCGTTGTATTTTAACCAAAATATAAAAATCGAAAAGCAATTAAATTGTAATTTTTATTATATTCATAATCGTTATGGTAAAACGATGGAAAATTTTCAATAATTTATAGAAAACTATCGACTAGTTTTCTATTTATATGTATAAGATTTCCGATTGCCTCTATTTTTACAAAAAAATTATATATATAAATATATATTTGTATATAAAGTATTTTTACCTTATATACAGCTAAACCGCTGAATTGATTCTCCTTATTTTTCGATAGGAGCAAGCGGAAAGGTACTTCCATTACAAGCAAAATATTATTTATCCCATATTATGAAAACTTTTAGAGTAATTATCCATAGTTGAGATGAAAATGGAATGGTTAGGTCTATGGAGAAAGATACCCCCATATAACAAAAAAAAAAAAAAATAGTGAAATATCCCATATCGAAACTACCACAGAAAAAGTTTTAAAATATTGTGGAAATAATTTTCCCATCGATAATTTTCCATAATTGAGATGAAAGTAGGACAGATAGGTCCAGGGGGAAGAAAAACGTGCGTACAAAGAAAAATTAGTTAACACAGAAATAAGGAACTATTATAGTAAAAGAGTTAAAATTTTATAGGGATAACTGACTGCAATTGAAATAAAAATAGAACGGATATAAACAGGAGGATTGTTAACCCAAAATAGAAAATTATGAGGGTAACGAAGCGCACTGGGTGTGAGTTTGTTCGCGTATCATTCACATCTAGACGTCTGAACCGATTTTAACGATATTTGCCATATTTCATTTTATGATAAATTTTCTATTTATGAAAATTTACAATAAACTTTCTATTTATGAAAATTTGTAATTTACAAAACATCGTTGTCTTTACGCACAGCTTCCTTCCTAATATATATATATATAAAATTAGATAACAAATTCAGGTGAAACACAACTCTTAAATTTTTTTCTTATTTTTCAAAAGGTTTACAACTCGTTGTGGTTTCTGAAATAGCAATTCTGCTTTGGAATATTATAACATTAAAGCTAAAATAAAATTTACTATTTTTTTTTTTAAATAGGCCAAACTTAAGAGATAGTCTAAGAACTCGTGGCTAATTGAACATGTTTCCTTCTATAAAATAATCTCCGTGATAATAAATTGTAAAATCTGTATATATTTTTGAAGAAATTTCTTATTTTGAGGATGAGGAGTAAAAGCAGTGCTAACCAAAATTGTTAAATAAAAATTGTGCGTTTGAAATACTTTTTTTTTTAATATATTTAATATATTTTTTGATATATTTAAATAATTTGCCCAAAAATTTAAAAAAGTGAACCAAGATTTCTAAACTAAAATTGGCGGAAAATAATGTCAGAGGTAGACTACTTTAAGACCACATAGCTCCGCACTTGGAAGCCTGTAAAATTCGCCTTCTAAACTCAAACTAGACTCAATTTATTCTAATAAATAACACTTGACAACTACTATAAAGTGCAAAATACCAAATCACTATAAAATGGCAATAACTGCTACCCAAATGTATGTCAATGTAATTTAAAAATAATACTTAATTTTAGTATTACAAATACAGTAAGCAAAAATCAGTATTATTAGACGCAAGCGAGAAAAAGTATTTTAAAAAGAACATGATTTTTACAAAAAAAAATAATAATAAATAAATAAATAACTAAAATGAAAAATAAAAATAAATCAAATGCACCTTGCAGATAGCTACAGCTGCTTCTGAAAAGAAAACCACAATTGCCAAATCCAACTAAACTTTACAAAATCATGTTGAATGTCTTGAAGACATCATTTTGTATGAGTGATGACAAATTAATGACACATGATGATAAAGATACAAATATTGAGGTAGATAGATTTGAAAATAATATTTGATGAAAACTTTAGTTCTTACTCTTTATAATTCACTCAATTTCTAGGTCGTACATGTTTAAATAAAGGTGAAATAATTATAAAATATTAACTTAATGTTGAAAATTTAATAAAAATATTTTGTTGCCGGCTACTTAGAGAAAAAGATTACAAGTGAAATCCTGAACATTTTAGTATAAAATGTTAATTATTGCCAACTTTGGTGAAATATCGCTGTGACGAATTCCATTAATAAATTATACATCAAAGTTTGATTTTTGTATTTGTTTGATTTTTGCTATTCTTTAAACATATGATTTTAATAATAACCAACTGAATTTGAAAGTAAATTTAAAAAAGATAAGTCTTTATTTAAATCTGCGATTTTCCTTTAAATAACAATAGCAACACATTTTTTTTTTATTCTTTCTTTTCTTTTTTTTTCTGTTTTTGTAGTAAAAATTGCGTGCATAAAAAATTTAATAATACACTTATATTGGCCGTAACAAATCGTAAACAAGGCGTGCACTTAAAGGTCGTTCATTGAATCCCTAAATATAGTCAAATACTTATTGCAACAATAGCATTAACTTTTTAAAGTCCATGAAGAATTTATTATAATTTTTAAGCAGGTTTTTTGCTTTTTGTTTTCAGTAATAAACTAAAGAATAACCGGTAACAAAAAAGTTAAAAAAAACTAGAAACATATTGTAAGTTTACGCCTTTGAAAAGTAGAAAAAAATAAATAAAATAAAAATATTGAGTTTTGGCTCATATTCCAAACGTATAATGTTTGGAAAACTTAGGTTATAAAAATATACTTACTACATGCACATCATATAGGCTGTTATCGCTTATTGGACATTAAATCTGATATTGAGTCTTTTTACCTCTTTCCTCAAAAAACTTTATTTTCTAAACACTAACATGGTCTGCTAGATTATAACTACATATTCGCAACTATTTATATACAAACATTAAATTTTTATAGCTAAATCCATATTTTCATTGTACATTACCACAAGAACAACAGAGTTTTTATGAAAATCTTTTGCTAGTTGAATATTTCGTTCCTTTGTTGAGAACTTTATTTTAAAGGATGTTAAAAAAATTGAATAAATTTTTGAAATGTTCTGTAAGAACACTTTTGTAGAAGGAAATCGTAACTATTGTATTTACACATGAGCAGAAGTTAGTTTGTGGTATAAACTTGTTGCTCGTTAAAAGTATCCATGAAGTTGTTAACATCCTTGGTACATATTGTCGTTGTTTTGCTTTTGTTGAGATTTTTCCTTGTTGCCATTATTTTCTTTTGCCATACATTTTTAGCTTGAGGGGACTAATGTTTTGTGAGTACATTTAGTATCAGAAGGAGAGTTTGATGTCGGTAGAAATTTTAGAAAATAAGTCCTTTATTTGTGAAGTTTTCTTCGAAAATAATACTCGTATGTTATTTGCAGATTCGTTATTTTTGCTGTATACATTACATAGTAATACATTTGGAAAAAATATTATACACACCCAAAAGTACTTTCAAAATTGTTGGATCTAGTTTTTATATAGTTTTATATTTTATACATAACTGAGATCCCAAAGAGGATAGACACAACTTTTGCTAAAGGTCTGAGTGACTGAATAAACCGAAGGGTTGCCAGACGGCCTTGAAGGAAATTGATTGTCAAGATATTTTAGAAGTTGTCAAGTTAAAAGTTCAAATGTAATTTGTCAAGCTGAAAACAACTTATAGTTACATATATAAAAAGTTGAATGAAATCTGAAGGAATTGAAAAAATTAAATTCCTGAATTTGCTTCGCTACCGCGTTGATGGCATATATTTTATCTTGGAAGATTGTGTATGAGTTTGGTAGCCTGAGCTTTACCAAAACCTCTAAGTCATCAGGAAAGATACTTCAACCAGTTTCCGCCTTTTGATCCATCTGTTAAAACTGAGGTTGCATATTCCCTGAAAATGGAATTTGGTATTCAGTCACCTCTAGATGGAATCCTAATATTAAAGGTTCTATCAAAGTTTGTTTTCGGTATTACATAATCTATGCCTATTTTATGTAACATACTTCTATGTTCAACGCGGTCGTGTTCAAGTTCGACTGACTCGTTGAGAAGTAGAAGGAAGAAGTGGAGTTCATTGCACCAGTGATTAATAGACAGGTTAATTTATGAATTTTGTTCAGATGAACCGTTAAAATTATTCTTGATCATAATGAGAGCAGTTGTAATCTTGATAGAAATATTGTAATCTCCCTCTGAGTGATAAAACTGCCAACTATATGGAAGATGAACCCAATTGTACTGAAATAAATAAAATCATTCACCTTCCGGAATATCCATAGAACGTGGATTACTATTCAATCTTTGGATCATTATATCGGTGGTAAATGGTCTCTTGGTAACAATGTCCAGATTACGACTACCTTTCAATTGCTATTTAAAATGGGTACCGTGAAAAACTGCTAAATTAAATGTGTCTGACAAAAGTATTTCTTAACTGTTCGTTTTGAATACCACTGACTTCGCTAATGGAAGAACTTCCTCCTAGCCGGCCTTCGGCCAAACTCAAAAGTTCTCTTCTCTGTGGTATTTAGTACACCGGCTTCGCTAAGTAATATTTTTCTGCATACTCGGCCTTCAGTAAATGCAAAAAACTCCGGCTATGCAGAAAAACTTTTCCCAACGTGTTTTAAATATCAGAAAGTTATTTCGTACATCCGAGGGCCAACATTTGCAGAAAAATTTACTTAACGAAGTCGGTGCTTTGTACACTACAGAGAAGAAAGTCCTTTGTCTGGCCAAATGCTGGCTATTCAGAAAAACTTTACTTAGCAAAAGGGCTTTCTCCTACGTAGTATTTAAAACCCATCAGCTTCGCTAAGTAAATCTTCTTATAAGTCTGAAACTATAATTTGTTAATTATTTTATTTAATATTTTTAAAATGAGAATTATTTCATTGGCAGATATTTCATTAAATTTAGTACTAATTTTTTATTAAGATAAAACTCCCAAATGCTGCAAACTATTTCATTTATTTCTTTGGAAGTTATTTATTTATTTTTTTTTTTTTGACTTGGAAGTTTCTTAATTCTTTGTTTGAACTAATTTCAACGACAGTTACTTCGTTGGGATTTATTTCAATTTAGAGCTATTTAATGGTACCATTAAAATGTAGTAATAATGAAAATAATAAATTAAAGATTTAATATATATCTCTCAAAACGATACACTTCTTCGGGACGGTTGTCATGTATTAAACATGTATTAAAAAGTTAACGATAATATATTTTAAGTTATATTAGAGCTAAGTAACATTCTTATTGCGATAAAATTTACTTTTTTCAGTCCACAGAATTTAGCTTTTTCAAATATATTTCACTTTAACTTTCTTTGATTTCCTACCTAAAACGGCATATATCCAATTGTGGAAAGCACATGAAATCATCCCCACTGGGATGTGAAGTCATCCTTATACATGGTTTATTCGGTTAGTTTCGTTTATATTTTGCTTTTTCATTCCGTCTTCCTGCTGTAACAATTTTATAAACATCCCATGCATCAACAGCCAACTAATGTTTAGGTTGTGTCATGTTTACGTACATGAACATGAGTTTCCAAGGAATAAAAGAAACAACAACAAGAAAAAAGTGAATATAAACACAATTATTTGTATTAAAATACAAATTGGTTTTTATTTTCATTTTACATCTCTTGATCAAGTCAAAGAAATAACTTTATTAACCGTATAAAGTAAAATAATTCGATATATTGCATTTTAAGCATATTGCTATAAACAAGCATGTAACACAAGATATTTATCTATTTTGGCTACAAGATATTAAGCAACGATAAGAACTAAAAGTTTAAATATCTGTTGCATGTTGTATATTTAACAAAAATATTTAAAAATGCATTTTTTTATAATCTCATTTTATTTAAATTATCAAATATAGCATACTTTCCTGCTTTTCCATTACATACATTATATATGTATATAATAATGATTTTGTGTTTGTTTGTTGGTTTGTTTGGGCTTTATAGAAAACTAAACTGCTGGACGGATGTTCCTGAAATTTTTACAGTATCATTCTATGATATCTAAAAGTAAAATAGCTAGCTTAGTTTTAGATTTTGTAGGAATAATTTTCTTATGAAATTCCGTCGTTGAGAAAAAAACGGGGCGGGTAGGTCAAGGCGGAGTTTTACCCCCATACAAAGCAAATCTTAACTACTATATCTCTAAAGACTTGTTGCACGGAAAGTTTTAAGTTTCGGTTGAGATAATTTTCTTATTAAGATTCGCAATTGATATGAAGAAGAAGATAAATCAAGGGTGAGCGATAGCTCACATGCAAAGTAAATCCTAATTATTGCATATATAAGGAAATCTTGCAGGGAAATTACTAAGATTTGGTGAGAAACATTTTTTCATTAAGATTCAGAATGAAAATAGGAAGTGTAGGTCTTGGAGGAAAAATAGCCCCCATAAAAAACAAGTATTATTTATCCTATGAACTGTAACAGCTAAAATCTTAAGATTTTTTTGGAATAATTTTCTTATGAACTTCAATGGTTGAGATGAAAATCGAGCTGGTAGGAGAATTGATAGCCCTTATATAAGGTAAATCTTAATTAATATCTAAAAATTAATATATACCATTGTAGTAAAAGTCTTAAACTTTTAGTGGCAATAATTGTTTGCACTTCGATGTTGTGTTGGAATAGGGCAGGTAGGCCCCCATAAAAATAAATATTATTTTTTGCATCAATAGGAGTAGTGAAGCACACTGGGCTAAGCTAGTTTTATTTATAAAAAAAATTCATAAATTAATTAAGTGTCATGAATTATATATAGCCATTTTCTCTTAAATATTTAAAAAGCATTTAATTTAATTTAACAATATAAAATGCTACTAGGAATTTGTGTGAGCAAAATTGCAATACGAACTTAAACAGACAACCAAACTCTAATTAAGTTTAATGCTTGTGTAGGCCGATTTAAGATGACAATGCCATCGACAGCAATAATTATAGCAGCAATAACAAAAACGCAATAGCAGTCTACAATCCATTACAATATGTATTTTGTAATGTCATTACAAATGTCGTGGCATGTTGGCCAAATTTTTATTTTTATTAATGGCCTTCAATGTAAATTAATGAATTGATACGCATGTTTTTAGTTTGTGGTATTATGGTAGCCAAATAAATGTTTCGTTTAAATGATGCAAATTTATTGTAGCTATATTGTCATTTTGAGTGTGAAAGTTGTAAAATATATTTAATGAATATGGGAAGAATTAAGCAAAAGTAGAAAAATTGTAATTAGTATTTCGGTGCATTAATAAAATTTTAATTTGAAGTGGTAATTAAAAGATGTGTATTTAAATTATATTTTAATACTATATAACGCAACTAAAAATATTACAAAATCATTGCCAAAAAATAAATTTATAAAAAATACTCCAAATAAGGGACTATGTGGCTTGAATTTGTTATATAACAAGATCATAGTTGAAGGCATGGACCAATTTTAATTAAATTCCTGGTAGTATTTCTTAAGAAAATTACCAAAATACAACTGTACAATCAAATTGCACACTTCAATTACAATTAAATTATAATTTTTTTATTAATTATTACAAATTAATATAAGATCATTTTTCGCAGTGTATGCTACTAAAAACTAAAAAATCTAGTAATGTCATAATTTGAAGTTTTGAATAAAAAAATAATGTTATCAGTTTTCGTTAAAAAGCCGATGGTTTGACAAAAACCCAAAAGAAGGTTTTCAAAAACGATTGACCTTTATTACTTATTACTTATTTGTCAACTTGCCATCCTACCATCGAGCCATCACGAGCATCATAAATAATGCTTACTTTACAATAATTATCCCTAATACATACCTTAACATAAGTTACCTAAACCTAAGAAATCTTTTGTAATAAAAACTGAAGTTGAACTGAAAACAAAAGGATACATACTTCTTTCCTGGATTTTCCCTGTAAGAAAAGGTGACAGATTGTTGTAATAAGAATCAGCTACACCACTAATTGACTCCCCCTATTTTTTATTCCCAAACCCCTCAATTATAATTGCTCTTATGAAAAGAGTAATTATAATTCATTCTCCACTATAGATTGATAAACCCTTTTTATCTTAAAAAACCCCCCTTCGTCAGTTACTGCAAGGAGAACTTACATACAGCAGACAACATTACTATATTCAACAACGGAGAGTATTAAGTAGAAAATAAATAAAAGCAAAATCATTGCGCTCTAAGTTCAAAACTATTGATGATAATTTTTATATACTTTTGTACCAATTGTAGAAACAAACTTCGCTCTATAAATGTTAAGTGATTTTCTACCAACTTCAAAACATTTTAAGTAAGATACAGACCGACTTCTGTCACCAATTATAGAGTAGATATATCGTTGAATTTGAACATCTTTTATTGAACATCACATCGAAATTTTGTTATAAACTATCATTTCATTTGACGGCCGTATAAGATTATTTTGATTTTTAGTTTTCCCTTTTTAAATTCTTGGTATTAGTAAAAAATACGTCAACAATATTAGCAATATTTAAACAAGTTAGAAAAATATAGTCGGTCAATCCGAACTATATTTTGCCCTACACAATTCTGTATGTATATCAAAGCTCGGGGATGGGTCTTATTTGAGAGCTGGAGCCAATTGTTCATCAATACTTGTATTAAGAGTTTTTTATAGTTTTATGAATTATATTATGTTGTTTAGGCCTTTTATTAAAGTGGACCTTATACTGCGGGACATATGGTTAACTATGGATCTATTCTGATAAAATTTGACTCTGTAATTTCCACTTATGCTAAATATATTTTTATCAAATACTAACTTGGTACTAACATTTGGAATATGGATTTTATGCATATTAAAGTGATTTTCGAAAGACTGCTTATATGGGTAATTATTTATTTATTTATTTATAATAGACCAACCTTCATGAAATTTGGTACATTGATTTCTACTTATATAGAAATTATATATGCTAAATTTTAGTTAAATATTGCTATGTTTAAGGCATTTATGATCGTTAAACCCATATTCTTTGGGTCATTTGTATGACGGCTATGTAAAATAATGTGAACCAAATTTTATTAAATTATTTTAAAAATTGTTACCTGTAATTTGGTTACAAATTTTACATGGACATCGTTAAGTCGACTCAGAAAGTAATTCTAAGTCGAGTGGTATACATTGTAGGTCTTAGACCAATTTTTTTATGTTACAAACATCAACACAAACACATAGTAACTTCCCCACCTATGATGATGTAAGTTATAAAATTCTGTAATACCTTAACTTAAAATTCATAACAATACATTAGTGGCATTACATCTTTTATTAGGCTCTGTAATAGCTATTAATAAAAAAAAAAATTATAAAAAAGTAAACAAACTATAAGACAACCAAAAATTAAAATGGTATATATATTGTACTTTAATAAAATATACCCTACAGTACGCATTACTAATTTTGTTAGGACGAATTAGTTAGACAGAAAACGATTTCACAAGTAATCCACAGATATTATAGAGAAAAAAATGTTCCTGAAAATTGGGTTTATTTAAAACCTTCAGTTTACTTAATAAACATTGTTTTTTTTTTCTGAAATATAGGGAACAAAAGTTCAGAGCTTATCTATGGTGATGTTTCAATTTCAATGAACGGTTTTAATGATTTACAATAGGTAAATTTTGTTACGTATATGATTTTAAAAATTTTATTTGCAAACATCTGCGGATGTGGTCAAGGGATAAAAAAAACATTGACAAAAATTTATATTTATGGCGGATATATATCTTCAGAGACGTTCATAATGAGATAATAAAAAGCAGAGTATAATTTTCTATCATGAATGTTATATTTATTAGCGTGATTATTCGATCGGTTTTGTAGTTGTTAATAAAATTGCATTAGTATGTAACGCTTTTTTATACAAAAATTTCAATATTAAAAAAAAAATAATAATAATAAAAAATTTAGGGAACTGGATTATATATATGGTTCATTATATTTTTTTAACCTGGTTGAAACTGACTTTGATATAGGTAATGTTACTCTAAATGTTACTTTATACAAACTGGCTACAGATCTGAACTCATAAGGCTTTCAACTAACAGAGTGCAAAATTTTACCATCATACCTTTTATTTTATAATCATGACTGTTGTTCAAATTTCAAAAGCTTAGAAAAAGGATTTAAAATTGCCTAACTTTTTCCCATTTTTCTACATATTTTGTTCGCGCGTTTATATTTTTGAATTTATTTGATCATATATATATAATCGGACTTTATGAATTTTGATGACAAATTTTTGTAATTTTACAATTTCTTGGTTGTTTATATTATTATTCTCCATTATTTGTATTCCTTAACGGAATAAAAATGTTGAAACGGGGATTGATTCTTGTTGTAATTATACGTACTTTGAACTATTTCTCGTTGAGATGCCCTAAATAGTCAATGCAGCAGATAGTCTCAAAATTTGAAAAACAACTGCGAAAATGTTTAAAAAAGTCAGTTTTTTCGCGAGGTATATAGTTTTATATGGAATAGCATGGATTACTGCCCATCAAACATTTTGTTTTCCTGCTAAGCTAGCCGATATAATTGAAAATAAAAATAAATTACTTATTTTTTGTCTGAATAACTAGTAATTTTTATTTGAGTTGTCAACAAATTCACTCTAGGGGTGCCCAAAAATATGTACCTAAACGAAACGAAAAAAATTTTGCCGTTAGTGAGATTTGAACTTGGACACAAATTAACCATTCATTTTCAATGGCTAACGTTTTACCCAGTACACCATCTCGCACTACATTTTCTAAGTGACAAAAACTTTTCTAGCATAAAATATCTTTTCAGACAGGTTGTTAGAAAAACCTAACAGCATCGGAATGGGGTTGAAACAACAATCTTCGCGTTGTTAATCCAGCGCTCTAGCAACTAATACATGTGATTGCAATATTACTGTACTATTATACATTGAGTACTTATTTATGTAGAGTTTCTTGGTAATGACGCCTCATTACCAAGAAACTACTTTAATAAGTAATTGCTATTACCAAGAACTTAGTTTTCTTTTTTTGGTTATTTTACACAATAAAATTAAAAGAGAATCAAAAATAAATTTAATAAAAAAATTTAAAGTTTTTATATTTCAAATTGCAATTTGTACAAATATTGGATATATAGATATAAGATCGTCGATAAATATAATTGATCGGGATTATAGATTTATGTCAAATATCGTTGATAGGTGCACCCAGAGATACAAGCTGATCGGTTCAAAGCCAGTGGCGCGCCATCGACGGGAATTTTTTGCTTTATGCGCAGCCGCCGTTTTTTAAATTTAAATTAATTATTATTATTTTTTTACAGATGATAAATTTGTCTCAATTGAGGAAAATAGAACGTATTAAAGTGAATTAATACTTAATAAATGATGAAATCTCAACTTGTACTTCAAATACTTTAAGTTTTTTTGTCGATGGGACAAACGATAGCGGCACAATATATCATTTAGTAAATCCCATCCAAAAATTTATCCCCTGCCGATTTAGTTTAATTTGCGATGCCGCCGCCAATTAATAAGTGCGACACCAATTTCTGGGTGCATCAACGAATTTCGAAAGACAATAATTTTATGTACCAAAAAAGTATTTGTAATACAATATTAAATAGTATTTCATTGCAACAGACTCTAATAAAATATATTTTCGTACAATTGATGGAGAAATAACTTAGATTCGATGCCCATTTTTTGCGAAATTTTTAAAAATAGAGATTTTTAGTAGAAAGAAATGTTTTATATTTTACAAAGAAACTCTAAAATATGCCTCAATAATGCCATCAAACATTGAAAATATTAAAAATTTTATTTGACCATTTTGATATTAAGCGTAATTTTTACCAGAATTATACATAAACTTATATTTTGTTAAAAATTTTATATTTTCAACTTAAAACCGCTCTAACTTTCGCATACAAAATGATTAACGTGTACTGATTCTGCATGCATTCGAGTCACTTTATACAAATGGGTTATAATGAGCTATAATATATATATATATATATATATATATATATATATATATATATATTAAGCCTAAAATGAGAAATGTTTGAAAATGGCCCTTATGTATATTACCAGAAAAGACTTTTGGTGTAATATTGTATTCATTTATAATCAAATTTTAAATATTTACAGACTTATAATTAGAAAATCACAAAAATTTCTTAATGTGCAATAAGTCGACAGGCCTAGCGATAGTGATGGACTCCATATAAACAAAGATTAATTATCGCATATCTAATACTATTATTATGTACGAATAATTTTATTTTATTTCGCATCAATAGGGGTATTGAAGCAAGCTGATCTAAGCTAGAACTAAATAAATATAAAGTAAACATTTTAATACTATAAAGTTTAGGGCATTTTAAAAATGTATAGTATTTCCACATTTAGACAAATTCGGATTATAAAAAATTAAATTTTTTTTTGATACATTGATTTGTAACTAGAGCCAATCTGCCATGTAACCTTTCAAGACTGTTGGGCTTATTTTAGAGCATAACCACATAAATTTAAACTCTATAATACATAAGAGGCTTAAACTAAATCTATTTAAGCCTTTCAGCCACTCATTCATTTATTTATTCAGCCATTTTCTATCTAAATAAGCAAGTTAACTTGAACGTTGACTTTAAACTCAAGCCACCAGAAGATAAAGCGTAAAGGTGATAAATATTCAAATTGACATTAAAGCTTAAGCATAAATATGGAAACATACTTAAAGTACACAACACATCTATCTATAAAAAAGAAAAGATCGAAGAAAACAAAAAAATATTTGCATAGACACACTTACGCCACATAAAATAACACCAACAACTATCTGCACCTCCACCACAAAGACGACCACAAATATTGCTACTAAGTAAATGGCTTAAAGGTTAATTGACAAACATATGAGAAGCTGGATGTAGGCTGGCTATTAGGGATAGATAGATGAGATTGTTTGGTAAGTTCATTGGTTACTGGGTTGTATAGTCAATTGTCTAAATGTGGTTGTGTTCATGTAGTTGTGTCAGATGATATGAATTGTATGTTAGCAATGAAATATGTCCTGGTTGGTTGTTAATTATGGCAATTATAAAAGTAAGTCGGCAAAATTAAAAAGATAAAGAACATGACGGTTATTGTATCTATGCAAGACTATGGGTAAGTAACCCTGTGTGGTTTTCTAAGTTATAATAAATGGTAGGGTTTTGGTAAGTTCTTTTTCACACTACAAACATTAATGTTAGTCAATATGCATGCATGTTGTTCATTTATTACATACTGCTATTTAATTTCTATCTAAAGAAATTTGTAAATGTATTTTATATCTTTTACGTTTCCTTAAGAATTTTTCTGGGGATCATTTTAGGTATTTTGTAGTTGCAAACATGTATGCGTTTTTTTTTTTAAGATTTAATATGTCTGCAGACATAAGTATGTGAATGCTTTAATTCTCATTATTAATCTTTGGTGGGACTTTATGGCTTCAGTAGAAAGGTTTGAGCTAATTAACATTAAACAAAAGATTTTTCTAGCAAACAATTAAAAAATGTCTGCAAAAACTGCATATTGATTTATAGTAATTTTTCTTTCAGGTTCTATTTAGTTAAATGAAAAGTTATTTTCAAAGTAGTAGCCCATATATTAAGTTAAAATATATATAGTTAAAGGAAATAGTTAATCAGCAAAGAAATGCTCTAAAAAATTTTTATGCGCATAAGAAATGCTCCAAAACTCGAAAAATATGTCATTAAAATTAAAGAATATGCTCCCAAAATATTATTTTTTATGGTTAAATTTTAAATGATCAACGATTCGTGCTAAAAATAACTGGATTTTGATTGGCAATTACAAATAATATTTTCTTTTTTAATTTAAAATCATTCAAAGCTAATACATTGCATCAGTAAATTACAAAATTTCTATATATTAATTTATAAGATGAAAAATATTAGGGAATTGGATTTCAAAAATGTATATGAGAGTAAAAAGAAAGAAAATTTCACTTATCGCAAGTTATGTAAAAAAATAGTATTGTTATTGACTAAATGTTTAAAGTCTATTTTGAGATATTAATAAAATTCTTAGATAATAAAATTAAGATTTGATACCACCAACCATTTTTATTTCATAGTGAATTTATTTCACATTTTGATAAGCTGTTCTTACCTTTATATCTTGTATATGAATAAAAGCTTTTTAGTCAGACATTTTAGGACGATATGTGTCATATAATTGAGCTCATATTACCGCAAATAAGAGATTCAATTATGACGAAATGAAATCCGTTTTCTATGACTTTTGACGTTAATATCGGTTAAGCAGACACGTAATTTTAATATCTTTCAAAGTCAAAACTTAATGCCACTTTTTCATTCTGAGATTTGACCATATTTCATTGAGAATTGGTAAAAGGATACATGGTTCAAAACTTTTTTTAATTTTGAAACAAAATTTGTAACTTTATATAAAACTGGCTTAACTCTGTGTGTTTAGCTATCCCTATGTGTGCGATAAGTAATATACATTTACTTTTTTTGGGCTACTACTTCCTCCGGGCCTCGCCATCCATTTCAACAAAATTTTAAGACTTTCTAACATTTTTTTCAATATGTGATAATAAAGATTTAATTTGTATTATACCCATACGTCCTATTTTCATACCAATTGTGGAACTTAAGATTTTCACTGTAATTGTGCTCTAGATATGCGATAATTAAAATAGGTTTTTTATGGGGGCTACCCTAGACCTGCCCACCAATTTTAAAACTTTCGCTATAATAGTTCTTTAGGTATACGATACTTAATATTTTCTTTGTATGGGGGTACACTTCCCCCTGCTTCGATCGAAAAATTAGAAAAAAAGAAGATGCTAAATGATACATACGACGATAGTAACATAAAAAAAGAATATAAATATGAATAAAGCTTCACTAGTTAAAAGAAGTTTTTTACTTCTTTTTTAATTTTATGTTTAAGGTGATTTCTATTTTTAGTTCAATTCATTTTTTCATACTTTAATTTATATATCAACAGAACAAATTTAGTTGTTTGGTATAGAAAACTTATAACTACTTACTACCTACTGATTTTATCGTTCTAATATTTGAAAGAATGACAGATTTTTTTTCATGTAAAAGGGATAAAAAAATGAGTAAAATAAAATGTTTTGAATTTTATAACAATAACAAATTTTTCAACATCTAGGTACATATCAAGAAAAGTTTTAAATTCCGAATTTAAATTTGCATATGAATTTAAATCAACTTGAAATACAATACAATTAATTAATAGATTAAATCAACTTTATATAAGTTCAAAACATAATACCCCCAATTAGTTCAAAAATTATAATTTTTGAAAGTATTTACCGCACCGCTAAATATTAAATAACTAATTAATATTTTCACTCTCTTCTGTATTTTCAGATGTTGAAATAACCATAATTTGAAAATAATTATAATTAAGTCAACAACATTGAACAAATTCATTCACAAAAGGCAGCAACAACTATAGACAAATACGATAATAAGGAAATAACACTTACGTCCCCCTTCCAAAAAAGCAAAAGAACTATTTGAATTTCCACCCATAACAAAAACCCCAAACAACCCAAACCCAAAAATCAATTAAAGATATTCCTAAAAACAACTATACATGCAACTGGCGAACAAAATGAACGAAGAGAATTCAACAAAACTGTTGCCGTTAGCGGCTCTACTAGTCATGAGTTGTCTGCAATTTGTTAATGTAACAGCACAATCGAATTATGTGCAACATGGTGATAGTGGAAACTATACAACAAATGGTTTACCCGAGGAAGCCACGCTCGATGGAAAGGTAAGAGAAAAACAAAAGAAATAAAAATATTTTTGCAGACATAAAACAATGTAAAATTGAGTTTGATCATATTTTCATACATTCTAACATCTAACATGACATGTTGTCATTTTCTATGGAAATTTATCATCACAACAACTGCAATAACAACTGCAGAAACATTATGTTTGCTGACAATCGTATAAATCTGTTGTTACTGTTGTCCTGACTGGAGAGCGCGCATCGCTTAGATAGACAGTCTTAGTTATTTATTTTTAAAATTTCGTTTGAGTTGTTTGTGATGATGTCTGGGCTGAATGTTATTGTTGTTGGTTGCCAACATCACTTTGTTTTTCTTTAACATAATTTCTCGTATGTCACCACATTCAATGGTGGCATATTCAAATTTATGTTAGATTCTCAATAGGATTATACTGAGAGAAAATTTCAGTTACTTTGTATGATAACACTGGTCTGCAAAGAAATTCCCCTTTTAACAAACATAGGTGGAATATGATGATTGCATGCAGACAGATTCTTATACAGTATCTCAAAATCATCATAGTTCACCTATTTTTGTTTAAAAAAGTAAAAAATGCAGACTAGTGTAATTCCAGGAATACAGAAAATTTTAAAATCTAAGGGCTTACTCTACTTACTCTTAAATTTAATTTTTCATACTAATTTACAATTAAAGCCAATTTTTTCTCTCTATGTATCTATCAGATATATTAATAATATATACATACATTTGTGTGCATAAAAATATAAATTGATATTGTACTGCATATAAAATAGTTGGTACTTTTAGCCAAGCCTATAATTTGTTTTTCTAAACTTTTTTCCTATTTTTTTTTTTTTTTTGGTTTCTTTGGGATTGCTATTCCTTGTTTACACGTCCATAAAGTTTAAAGACAGGCTATAAAATAGTAAGCAAAAACACAAATACATATCAACAAAAAGTTAGCCGGCAACAGATAAAATATTGTATAGAATAAAAATTTGTTGTTCTCACATTCTCATACGTGGATATTTGGCCACAAAATAATTCGTGTTTTATAATAATAATTTTATTAAAATATATAAAATTTTATTACAACGATTTTAATGTTGTTTTCGAATGGAATGTGCTTTTATATATTTTTCTATGTGCAGTTGAGTTTTTTAATGTCTCATTTCAAACATATCATGTACGTGGACGTGTTAATGCCTTTGATTAGAGAACTAATATCTATCTCTTATTTTTTCATTTATTTTTCATTTTATTATTTTTACAATTAACTTCATGTCAGAAAATATGCGTGGAGGTGTGGATTATAACTGGTTATAGAATTAAATTTTTATGGTCGAGGTTTTTTTTCAATATGGATTGCAAATATAAGAAATGTTTTTGCCAAATATGCCTTAATGATTTTGATCAAGATAATTGTGTAAAGATTTAAAGTTAAATTGTGAATTAGATTAAGAGTATAAATTTGATATTGAAAGAGTCATTCAACTGTTAAAAACCTACTTGTTTAGAATTACTTGATTTGAGATAAATTTGTGAAGAAATACCGTTGCTAGATGTTTTTAGAGCATGTTAAGAAAACTTAATATTAATTAAAGAGTTCAATACTCATTTTTTAGAACGGCTTCCTAAATTTTCCTAATTAATCTTATTCAATTATATAATATTATGCTGTATATGTGGGGTTGAATACAACCAATTGTTTAAATTTTTATAGATTTAATAAAATAATATTAGCTAGATGCGCCAGCTCCGGAATAAAATTCTTACACGTGACCACTCTTAAAAGAAACTCGTATTATTAGAATTTTTATGTGATATCAAATCGAAAATAATAACTGTAATGATATGATAGCCTTATGCTATGACACAACATAGCCCAAATAATAACAAATTGGTGTTATCATTTATTAAGGTACAAAACTTGCTTGTTCTCGCAATCATTCAAATAAACATTTGTTTGATAATTTAACCTTTTTACTAATGGATTTTTTTCCTTTTGGTAATTCATTTCTAAATAAGATATTTTAAAGGAAACTGATAGATTTATAAAGAATGGCATTTTTTTACGGAGGGTAATCAGATTTTGTTTGTAGTTGGTACTCATATAACCCATGAAGCCGTTTAGTTTTTCCCATTATTATTTGTAAAATTTCGAAAAAAAAGTCGCAAATTTATTCATGATTTTAATTTTTAAAAAAGTAAAAAATCCTACAAACTATGTAACTTTAAATGCTAATAACTCTTTATGATGTTGACGGATTCAAGGCTCTAATGAAGGCCAACTAAGACTTCTATTATGGTAATAATTCAAAGGTAATTTTTTTTATTTCAAACACCTTTCGTAATGTAATTACACTTTTACAATGCATTTTTGACAAATTTCTACACCTTCGATTTTATTTTTTATATATTTAAATCAATATCTTTACTATAAAGTTCAATAATAAATGTTATAAGATAAGGTGATCTACTATTTTAATATATTTTCTTTTAGAAAAAAGACCACCAAAAAATTTTGATTTTTTCATAGCATTTTTGTTTTCTAATTTTTTAGTTTTTTCATTCAGTAATATGTATCTTTTAATGTTCATAATTCTTTAATTGTACATCGGATTTTATTGATTTATAAACCAGTATTTTCCTGGGATAAGAAAATTAGAAATTATTTTAATTATTTTATATATGAACAAAAGATAGCAGATTTATAAATGTACAAATAAATAGTGCAAGTTTGCGAGGCTAAATATTTGCGCAAACTTATAAGTAGTGTTGCCAGAAGCTGATAAAAAAGAGGCTAAATTGAACTTTAAAAAAGGTAAAAAAGGCTAGATGCTCCAAAAAATAAGGTCAGAAAAAAGTTATTATTATTGTTTAATTAAAAAAAGTTTTTCTCGTTCTCATTAGTTTTTCATTTTTTTTTAAGATATTTTAATAAATTTATAAATAGGCCATAAAACGGCTGCCAACAAAATAAACCAATAAAAAATCACCCAATCCATTTTGATTAATCATTTTTGTATAATTTTTCACATTTGTATATTCGTAATAGTTTCTATGGTTAATGAAGTATATTAGTATATTTGAAAATAATTATATTAATCAATATAGTAAGCCCATAAAATTAGTTAAGTTATTTTTGATTTTGAGAATGAAGCGCCGCAGGTGAGACTTTTTGTCAAATGTAAATAATCGGGATTAGGATTCTGCAAGAATTTTAAGAATCAAAAAAGGGCTAGAGAAAAGACTAATAGCAAAATAAAAAACTTGCACAGTTTGCGAGTGTTTTGCGCGTTTTCATGAGAACCCTTATTATAATTTTTATAATATCAGAGGAAGACAAAAATTAAAAGGGTAGAATTTTTCAAAAATAAATCCTAAAATTGCATTTGTATTATGAATCTATTTTTAAGTTGTAGTATTATATAATTTAAATATAATACTACAACTTAAAAATAGATTCATAATGCAAAGAGGATATAATCTGTATGCAATTTAGATCATTAAAATCCGTTTACAGCTTACAGAGATATTGGTGTTTAAATTTACACATTTTTTAGATTTTTTTTATTTAAAAAAAAATCGTGAATAAATTCGAGAGTTTTTCAAGATTAAAAAAATAATAATAAAAAAAATTGATTTGAATGGCTCCATGGGAGTATAAACAAAATCTGAAGACATCTTACTATTCTTATAAAAGTAATTCTAACTTAAATAATTTAAATATAACCTTATAGTTTGATTGTAAGAAAAGTATTTGTGTATACTCATCTTAAAATTAAATGTCAAAATAATCTTGCATTTAGTTTTTTTTAGGAATTGCAAGTAATTTTACTCAATATTGAAATATCATAAAGAAGATATTTAAGGTATTTAGTCATTTAGAAAACGAAACAATTCAAAGAATTTATAATTATTTTTTGACTACTTTTATGCATAAGAATTATACTGAGAATGGAAATAATGAAATAAAGAATGAATAAGGAAACTGAATTTAAATTCCCTATAAAATCCCATCATTTTAATTTAACCATGTAATTATAATTCCCGCAATACGAAATTTTTAACTAATTACAACACCAACATCACAATATAAAATAACTGTCGCTCTCAAACAGCTGGTACTATATGAACTATATGTGCATTTGAGTGTTTGTCGAAAAATCTGCAGACAATTACAATTGAAAAGTAGGGAAGAATACAAAGTATGGTTAAAATACAGTGGGGCTGGATGATTAATTAAATAAATGGTTTTGTTCTATAAAATATTCTACTTTTGTTCTTAGTTTAATAATGTGAATTTTTTAATCGAGATATTTTATTTCTTGATGTCAACCCTAAAAATACGCTATTACAGATTAGTTTTGCTATTTTTTTATACCCACCATCACAGTATATTATATAAAAAATCATTTAAGATCCCATAAAGTATATATATTCTGGGTCCTGGTAAGATTTGGAATCGATCTAGCTCTGTTCGTCCGTCTCTCCTTCTGTCCGTTGAAAGCACGATAGGGCTTTAGCTCAAATATTTATCTTATATAAGGTTTATTTGGTATTGAACATGGACAAAAATTATTAATAAATAAATAAGTTATGGCCCAAATACTAATAACACCTCCCATATAAGGTAAAACATTAATGAAATTTTGTACAAACAGTGCAAGGACCAATGTAAACTCCTCGCATAGGAGATGAAATTTTAAAAAGTTGCAGATGGTGGGTAGACGAATATAACATTCTCACTTGTTTTTTTTTAATAATAAAATGAACCACAGTATATTGCGTGCCATTGTCAAGATTATATACATTTATATAGTCAATAGTAAAAGTAATGCAGTCACTTTAAAAACAATATTTTAGAATTTAAGGCTAAAATATAAAAAATTTTTTGCAGTTGCGCAAAAAAAATATATATATTTGTATATGTATGTATATATATATTTAAATCAGCAGTTTCTACGGTTATAAGTTTAAAAGTCATTATCGCTGATACGATGCCTATTACTGAAGTGATTATATTTTTTAATAATAATTAAACATTAAATTTCAAAGTGTTTGAAAACTTTTACCCTCAACTGTATATTTATAATATAGTAAATTAAAATAGTAGTGGCAGTGTCTATTATGTAAGATATTATACTCTGAAAACATATTGCTGTTGTATCTTGGCGTAGTATCTACAAAACTTTGCAATCGTTATAAACAGGAACATATTTTAGTAGTGTTCTACTAATTAATATAAATGACTCTAACATAAAATTAAAACAATTATCTTCTCTCGTCTTCGTTATAGTTGCTATTGATACTTCACAAATCAAATGAACTTAAAGCTGTAATTATGATAAAAAAATCAATATTTAAAATATTGTATAACAAATATATTTGCATAAAGCAAGATAGAATTGTAAGTGTAAAAAAAAATTAAATTCATGTTTACACATATAAAAAACTCTTTGATATTCTTTCCAAAGAAATTGGGTTTCTTCTTTAATTTTATATATTTTGATTCTGATAACCAGACTTAAAAACATAAGAAGAGTATAAATTAAATTCTAATAATATTGATTTCTGGAATTTAGGTCTATACTAAAAATACTCCTTTTTTCCAACTTGCATAAGTATTTAAAACCTTTATAAAGTGTATTTTTGTTACTGTTTAATATAAATATAAATTTACACACCAAACACGTTTCTTAAATATACATTTCAATTTTGAGTGTTTTTTTTTTTCACATTTGTATTCATACACTGATTTCAGCAGAAATGAGTAAAAAATAAAAAAAAAATACAGCTTGATATTGGCAATACACTTTTCACTAAGGCACTCACATACAAAATTTAAAATAAATTTTATGCACCCTATATTATGGCATTTTGAATTAATCATTTTAACTGTATCTGAATAGATTTTATGTAGACTTTCCTTTTATCTGTGCACTTAATGGACATTTGACTTTATGTTTACAATCTTAATTAATTAGTAAGTGAGTTTTATTTTATTTTTTTTTTTTTTTTTTTTTTTCTTAATTAAAAATGCTTGCTTGAAGTATTTTAATTTTCAACAGCTGCTATCATGAATGTACTGCATACTAATCTGTAAGATAAATATTTTAGTTTTTGTAATTATCTTTGGATAATCAAGGTCAAGTTAAATGATGTTAATATAATAGGTTATAGTCTGTAATCCAGTCATCAGTTTCATATAGAAAATGAGATTAGAGAGTTTGAATTATGCTTTAAAATTGTTTAGTTACTTATTTTCGAAACTGCCATTAGTTAGAAATTGGCTAATATAGCAAAAGCAAAAATATTTATAGAATATAGCAAGTGAAATTTGTTCAGGAAATAGCAAAAGTGAATTTTTTTATTATTATTTTTTTAATAGCCAAATCGAAAATCTTCTATAAGAAATTGCATAACTAAAAATTTATATAGAAAATACCATTTCGAAAATATTACTTTTGACAATTTTTAGATAATAGTAAATGCGAAAAAATTCTACAGAACAAAAATAGCACAGTAAGATAATTCTATAGAAAACACTAACAGCGATAATTTTCTAAAGAAAACACTAAAAGCGATAATTTTCTATAGAAAATAATCAAAGCGAAAATTTTCTATGGAAAATAATCTGAACGAAAATTTTCTATGGAAAATAATCTGAACGAACATTTTCTATAGAAAATAGTCAGGACGAAAATTTTCTATAGAAAATAGTCAAAGCGAAAATTTTCTATAGAAAATAGTCAAAGCGAAAATTTTCTATAGAAAATAGTCAAAGCGAAAATTTTCTGTGGAAAATAATTAAAGCGAAAATTTTCTATAGAAAATAGTCAAAGCAAAAATTTTTTATATGAACCAGTAAAAGAAAAAAAAAATGGTCAATTCAAAAATTTTCTATAGAAAATAGTCAATTCAAAAATTTTCTATAGAAAATAGTCAATTCAAAAATTTTCTATAGAAAATAGTCAATTCAAAAATTTTCTATAGAAAATAGTCAATTCGAAAATTTTCTATAGAAAATAGTCAATTCGAAAATTTTCAATAGAAAATGGTCAAAGCGAAAATTTTCTATAGAAATAGTAATGCGAAAAATTTTTATAGAAATAGAAAAGAGAAAAATTTTCTATATTAAATAGTCACAGCGAAAATTTTCTGTAGAAAGCAGTCAAAGCGGAAATTTTTTGTGCAAAACAGTTAAAGACAAAATTTTCTATAGAAAACAGTCAAAGCGAAAAAGAAAATAGACAAAGCGATAATGTTCAGTAAAAACGTACATTTTATTATAGAAAATAGCAAAAGCGTAAATGGTTTATATAAAATACCTAAAGAAAATATTTTCTAAAGTAAATAGTAAAAACGAAAATTCTTTCTAGAAATTAGCAAAGCCGAACATTTTCTAAAGAAAATACCAATACCAAAAAAGTTTTAAAAAATACAAAGCTGAACAAATTTTATAGATAACAGAAAAAATAGAAAATAGAAAAGTCAAAATTTTTATTAAAAATATAATGTTTTCAGCACCGCTGACAATTTTAAAGCTAAATCAAACAACTTTTAGCATTTTATCATTTGTCAAGTAAGGAACTTTAAGGAACTCATTCTAAAGTCGAGCTCAATCGCTATCAAAGTAAAAACATTTATATCTCTCTATAATTTCCTACAACAAACAGGCATTCATTAATTCAAAATATATAAGCGCTAAAATGTTTACGTGTATTTACATTTAATATGTAAATGTGTGCAAGTAAACGATTGTTTTTCCCACAATCTGAAAATAACAACAAATTTAAGGTAACATTTTTATACGAATTTTACGAAGAAAAATATTTAGCCCTTTCCTGACCGAATGTATTTGGCAGAAACTAAATGATATCAATATTTAAAGTCCTACATATTTTGACTTATAATTTAAAAGAACTACCGTTTTTGAACATCAAGGTTTTATTTAAAACGTCTCTAGAACATTTTATGTACAATTTTATTTTTAAAATTTCCATGGTTTAAATAAGGTTTGTATAAAGTTTGGAAATATTCTCTTTATTTTGTTATATTTAAAGATATTTTTAAGAAAATCTATTAATCACCCACTGCTTTTCAAATATTTTTTTATGAAGAAAATGCCTGTATTCAATAGCGGCCATGAAAGAGTTAACTTATTGAGTGTGTGATTCTTTTAGTTTAAACTACAATTGTTAACATTCAAAAAATATTAAATTTAGCTTTCATTACATATAAAAAGTAAAAATGGTAATTTTTTGTTAAAAATTACGACTGCTTTTTGGTATAGAGTTTGGTGCCAATATGTGCTAAAATTTTTACACATTTACTTTTAGATTTTAAATACATGTATTTTGCATACATAAATGTACGTAGATGCATTTACATACCTATTCAAATGTCAAAATTTTATGTTTGCACATAATATAAATTTATGTCTAAAGCCGGAAATTTTAAGTAAAAATTAGTTGTTTAGGAAATGGCGAAATAAAAATATTGGACTATATATATAGACAATTTTGAAGTTTTTTGTCTCTTTTTCCATATTACTGTGAATATTTTGTGAGTGGGATTTGCCAACAAATTTTTTTAGTGTTTAGATATACTTTTACGTCAATATGAGTATTTTGTTTTTAACATTTTTATGAGTTTTTAAGTAAATATTTACATTAAAATGTGGGAATTTTTATGATCATCTTGAATGTCAGTTTTTTAAATGTAATCACTTGACATGAGTGCTTTTATTTCTTTTAAAGGAAATACAATACAAATAAAATTTTCTTAAAAATGCAAAATTTCCTTAAGATTTTAGTAACAAAAAAGAGCTTTTTAGTATTGTAACTTTAGAAATTAAGGTTGTCGTCTTAGAGGCTAAAAAAATATGATCAATAGAAAGAACGCACGAAATTTAGTTGTAGAGGCTCAAAAATTTGAATGTAACCAAATCAATATAAAATTATAGTTTTTATCAAAAACAGTCAAAAATGAAATTATTAAATTAAGAAATGAACAACTAAAAAAAATAATTTTTCTTTAATACTTACAAAATTAACAACCCCTGTTGAATCGATGAATGTTTTAAAAATGGTTCAAATAAAATTTTTGAAAATAAAAACAAATTAATTTAAAAAATTTTACGATATACAACGATACAACAGATATTGCAAATTGGGTAATTATTCTTCAAAAATACTTTTAGTATTTTTTTTTTTTCAATAAATATATTTTTTAATTCCATTTATAGTTTTCTTTTCCTAAGACTCAAACAGATTTCATCCAAATAAAATAATATTAATATGTTTCCTTTACTGCCAGGTTACCAAACTAGACGATATAAGTCCTTTAATATTTTTAAATCGTACAAAAGCAGCCCTCAACTGTGCAGCCGGTTCTATGCAGGTTTGTTCAGGATTCATATAATAATATAATTTAATATTGAAATAAAATAAATAATTATTAATTAATTGCATTACCATACACACTTACAGGTTGATATGAAATTTAATGAACCCTTCCACGGTATTATACAAGCTGATTACGATCGTAGCAGTGCTTGTCGCGTTAATGGTAAAGGTGCATTAACTTACAGATTGGAATTGCCATTGAAAGGATGTGGCACTCTGCAGGTATTAAAGAAGGATAATAATTTTAATAATGAGCATTAAAAAAAAAACAATAATTAATTATATTTTTTTCTGTACAAATGAACCTAGAATCCAACACGTGTTTTTACCAATAACATCATTGTTCGTTTCCATGCCAATTTGGAAATGGATGGTGATGAGATTATAACGATAGTATGTCGTTATCCACCACCAATACCATCACTGCCACCAGCTTTGCCAGCTCCTATGTAAGTTTTAATTTATAAGTTTATTTTGTATTGAATGGAAGTTTAAATACTAAATTATTTTATTTTTAAAGCTTAAATCCTATTGCTGCTGGTACTGTGGTCCAACCACCCTTGAAAGGTATTCAAATCTTGATGATCATTTGTGCTATAATGTTCCTGACTTTATTGTTATTGGGTTTGGCCGTTTCATACTATTGCTTGCGTAGCCGTCCTATACCAGTGGTTCGTCGTCTTCCTATGTCGATGGGAAGTGGTTCAGAAATTACTAAACTTAGTGGTAGTAGCTTGGGTGGTATTGGGGACTTTGAAGGTGTTAAAATACCCAGAGCTCATGCTGCTCTAACAACTGTACACAGTTCGTCGGGTAGTGAAGGTGTTTTAATACCTTCGGATTATCCCAGCGAATCACATTCCGAAATTGAAGAAATCGATACGAGGTAAAAATATTTTGATTTTTTTTAAATTGCTTTATAAGCATTTATTTTAATTATAGATCCCTGCCTTTCAGCTCTGCTGGAAGTTTCGAAAATCGTGCTTTTGTCCAAGAGACTTCAAGCATTTATAGCGATCATTATGGTCATACACAAGAGGTTCAGGCCGCCAATGCTGTGGCCACTGCCATACCTCGTCATCCCATTGCCATCAAAGAATCTTCATCACCGAAATTCGATGTTCAAGTACGTGTTAAGAAATCACCACCCCCACCACCTTCTCCTCAGACTTCCGATACCGAAAGTGTGGCTACACTACGTCCTGATCGAAATAATCTCTCTACAATTATGGAAACTCATGAAGATCGTGAAAGTATTATTACTATGGAATCACTGCCCGGCCAAGAAGAAACTGTACATACGCAATTTGTCTACACACCCGATATACACTCTGTACCCCAACAGTCTGAAGTTACAGTGCCACCACCACTACAACCTGTGTTCTCCGTTTATACCCGTACGCATCATGAAGTGGTTGATGGACGTCCCGAAACATGGTCTGATTATACCGATGGTCCTGCTCTAAGTGAAATTACTGATATGACTTCTCAAGCTCCTGATTTGCATTCGGTAGCTGAAATGGTTGATACATCTCACTTTGTTGAAACTGAATATATACCACCAGAACCACCAATTGTCATTAAGAAACCTCAAATTACTTCCCATACTGTGGATGATGTATATTTGCGTACCATTACTGAGAAAAAGACCATTGAAGATATTGAATCTCATAAACGTAAGATTACCGAATACAAACCAAAAGCTAAACCACTGCCTCCACCCATACCCGATCCTACCTGGGATGTTAAGATACGCAATTATCCCACCGAACGTGAACAGCAACAATGGGAGAATTTCTCGGATATTTCTAGTGTTTCTGGTTTGACCTTGACTCCAAAAATGGAAAGATCGGAATTGTCATTGCCTCCCATGAAACCCACAGAACCACCACAACAAATCTATGACAATAAGCAACAATTGACCAGTCCTCAATTGGTGGGCAATATGAAACCCATTGAAATACCACCAGCCGATAAGGCCGTACCAAACTGGGATGTATTGATAAGAATCTTGGAAGAACCAGAACTGTCTGAAGCTGATGATGCTAGTTCAGTGCACTCAAGTGTTCATCCCTTGACACGTTATCTCAGCTATGACGACAAGACCAAATGGAAGGAAATTATTACCACTGAATCATCATTGCGTACCATGTTAACTGAGGCTGTGGTTAAGGAAGACTTCGAACGTATACGTTCGGATACCAGATATGAGCGCATATTTGAACCTCAAACTTGGGATGTTATCATACGAATTTTAGCACCACCATCCGATGATGAAGGCGATGTTGAGTTAAGAGCTCCCAAGCGTGGCAAAAAGACTCAACCTTGGGATACACGCTCCAGACGTAGCTCGCTACCCACACTTTATGAATATGATAGTGATGGTGGTTCTAGTGTACGCACCATTCGTATGGATCCTTCAATGCCCATCAATCCGAATGCCTTTAATATGCAACGTTCCAGAAGATCTTCACGCACTTCTTACCACACTGATCACAATGATTTCCGTTCAATGTCTGAGGTCACTGTAGACTTTGGCAGACTTGACAATATGTCCAATGCTAGTTCATATTATCCCATGCAATATGATGACGATGATATCTCGGAAAGACGCTCATTCCATAGATCTGTCAGTCATCCTTCATTGGCCAGATCAGCAAGTGAATTTACTGAACACTGGGCAGCACCAGAAGATATGTCTTCGCCTGAGGGAACACCTACTTCCAGAAGATCACAAAAATTGGTAAATTTAAATTAAATTATTTTATTTAATGAATTTATTATTTAAAATTCTACTTGTAGACCACATTCCAACCAAGAGGAGTACCAGCACCTCCACCACCACCCCGTGCTGGGCGCATAGTAGCACAAACTCAAAGTGAATATATTGAAACAAGACGTTCTTCTTCCTATCGCACCGATGCTGAACCTAGACCCAGAGAATGGTAAAGACAGGAATATCGTAAACCAGCCACCGTAACACTGTGAAGATGTGGAAAGTAAATTAGCGGCAGGAACCGCTAGATTAAAATGAGACAAATTTCCAACTAACTGTTTTAAACAAGTTCTCATGCTGTCTTTATGCCTCACATTTTCTCTCTCATATGGGTCTTTAAAATATGCTCTAGTTTTTATACTGGTCTTAAATGAATTTCTTTTCTATAGGTGTTTTTCTCTCTAATTTGCTTTCTCTTGCTTTTGTTTAACATTTTGCTTTGCTTTTTAATGCTACTTATCACTAAGAGAAAACTATATTAAAAATAATAATATTTAACACAAGTGCCAATTGACTCAAATAATTATAAAAGAAAATTATTTAATAAAAAAAAAAAAATATATATATATACATGTAATAAAAATTCCTTTCTTCTAAATATTTTTAACATTTATTATACTCAAATTTTTTATGAACAATTTGTAAAAAAAATCAAAGCTGTTTAAAAAATTTAACGATGCTTCACTAGTTTAGATTAAGTACTTAATACATTTGTAGAAATTTTTTTGTCATAATTTTTCTTAGTCAAACTAGAAAAATAATTAAATAAGCTAAACTTAGTAGGAAGATGCAGCAAGTGAATAGCATTTCTAGGAAACTGAATAAAATAAAACAAATTGGTTTTAGAAAAATTTAATAAAATGCTTTAATAAAAAGAACTTCATAGCCAACTTCACATGTTCTGAATGTAATGACCATAGAATAATTTTTAATTTACAAAAAGACAAAAAATAACCTAGAAGAACTCAGTTTAAATGTTTTTTACTGATTCTTATGAATTGTTTTCATATAAAATAATATTAATTAAATTTTAGCTTGAAAACAAATATTTTCTGTTTTTCGGTATATGTAGGCGTATGATTTAGACTTAAACTTTTTTTTTATATGTAACAACAGTAAGGATCAAATTAAAGTAAATAACTATGAAAATCGAAACTTTAAAACCGTTATTATTGTCCTTTAGACAATTAATCAAAACACAAGTCTTTAAACTTAAATCTCAAACAAATTATGTACAAGTAAATTCTAAAAATTTAAACTAATTTTGTTGATTTAATTTTTGATTTTTCTGGTGTGTTTTTCAAAACATTTGTATGATTTGGGTTATGGTTTATTATTCTGTTGTATTACAGAATTTTATTCTGTTGTATTACAGAAATTCATTTTTAAGGATTTAGACCAAACATTGAGGGAAAATAAAATATAATTAAAAAACCTTTTTATGTAAAAAAAGATATAGTTAATTATGATTTAAACAACCATCAACATAATTTTAAATTTTCTTGTATTTGTATGACAGCGATCTAAAACTTTTCAACCCGAAAATTCTATATCAACAGCTATGCTAAAAACACACTAAGTATAAAGTTTAAAGGCTAAAAACCTTGACAAAAGCAAACAATTTTCCTCCAGCATTTAAAGTTACAAGAAATTATGACTAAATGTAGCTAAAACATATGAACATATACATATACTTTTTTTCCAAGTTTATAAATTACGTTCAGGGGCTTAGAAGAAATTATATGGGTTTTGCATAACTTTGGGGTAAATTCATAACTAGCAATAATGGCAAGGTAAATGAATGTCTTGCCTTTTAAGAAATCACCTTAAAATAAAAATAAAAGAAAAAACTCTTAAAAAATTAAGTAATTTAAACTATTTATTATTGTGGTCAAAAGAAAAGAAAAAGTAACAAAATATAATAAATAAAATAAAAATTTGTGACATAAACAATTAACGACTTTGAAGGAAGTAGGGAAAGAAAAAGTAGATATTAATGTTTGACGTGGAAAAAAGATACACTTGAAAAAACTTAAATTGCAGCAAAATTGCTCTAATCAAAAACATAAATGTCACAAATATTTTTTTAAGAAATACAAAATCTTGCCAATTCTTAATCATTAAACAAATTCATCACAGCATTTTCATATTAAGTTTAACAAATATTTCAAAATAATTTGGCTCTTTTCAATGTATTCATTTTCTATTTTACTCAAATGTATTTTAAATAAATGAATTTTTGGAAACAGCTAAATTGCTTAAACTATTTTTTTTTTGTTTTTTTTAATAATTTTATATAAAACAATAAAATTTTATCAACAGGTGGTGGGGACCTTAAAACAACTTTTAATTTGATCTTTATTTCTTAATAATTCAATATAAAATATATAATATTTTTGTCTTAATTAAACGAGTATATAAATAAAGAAACTACACAAATAAAAAAAGTATTAAATACTACCTTAAACAAAATTAAAAAAAAACTTATATAAATAAAATAAATTTAATTAAATAATACCTAAAACGACAATCATGTGTTCTTTGATTAGTTGTAAACATTATATATATATATATACATACATATATAAATAAATCACAAATACTTATAAACATATTAATAAAATATGAAAATGATAACAAATTAAATTTAATAATACAAAAAATTTATTTTTAATATAAAACTCACAATATGAAATAATTGTAAAAAAAATTAAATATTAAATAAAAATATCGAAAGTAAAAAATTACTAACAAAGTTATGAGTTTTTTTTTTCATTTCTATCAAATATTTTTAACACAAATATTTAGGTTATTTTACACCTGTAAGAAATACAAAATTTAAATAGAATTTTATATACGTAGTAGTAAAGAATAATAAAACACTTAGGTGTGTATATGTGTTTTTGCATGTACAGAATAAATGTGTATAAATAAATTTTATCTCTAATAGTTGAAAAATGTATAAAAGAGACCATTTAAATTTGGAGAATTTGTCTACAGTACACAATACAAGTAAGAACAAGCTCAAAAAAAAGGAAACTTTAACATTATTTTGATGGCCGGGGAATAAGATTTTTAAGCTTTTGTAATCCGAAAAGTTTTTACTGTATAAACGTTAAAGTATATAATCTGTGGGGAGTTTTAAGTAGAATATTAAAATTGTGAAAAGGGATTTTTCTAAACAATATGATTTATTCTAGTTTTAAATTTATGAGAAACTTTATCATATATAGCTAATTATTAGGGGGTGAATTTTGATACAAATGCGTGTTTTTTCTTATGTAGTTGTATCCGATTCAGACGCTTTACTAAAGAATTACATATTTTTCTTAATAATGAATATTAGTTTGCGTATTTTTAAATTTTGTCACTTTTTTGCGAAAATTTTAATTTTATATTTTTCATTTTGAGGTAAAACGAGCATAACAGGTGCTATAGCAATTTTTAACCTTTATTTTTAACCATTAATTTGCAAACAAATAATTTCATTGGACTTATTCGAAGCTCTTATATATGCAGACATATCTCTAAAGAAATTATCTAATCCATTTTTATTAAATTTCTTTAAGACGTACACAATTGAAACCATTCTATCTGAATCAACGCTCAGAAAGAATTATGTGAAAAAATTGTACGACATTCAACTTGAAGAAATTAAATTTTTTTTAGAAAACAAATTTATATGGGTAAGCTTGGATGAAACCAATGACCAATGAGTCTGTTAAATTGGAGGAGGACTTTAAGAAAAATCGAGAAATCGTGATCTCTTATACTTAGCAAAGGGTATTAAAATATTTTTATCCAAAAATTTTGCATATATCCTGTTTAGCTCACGCATTATACTAAGTAACAAAGGAGATAATAATTTTTATCACATTGATTCGTTGATTACATATGAAAATTAATGAAAATTATCGCAATTTGCCACTTCCTTCACAACCAGTTATTACGAGAGGGACATCTTGACTTGATGCTGCAAAATATTACGAACAATATTTTGACGATTTCAAAAATGGTGTGGTGAGTTGAATGATAACGACTCTTAAGCTATAAAAAAGTTAAACGAGTATTAACATGAAGAAATATTAAAACTATTCTCTCATTTGTTTGTTCCAACTATGGATTTCATGCTGAAACTGTTAGTAAATTAGAGGTTGTCAATTCATTAAGTACTCAATGCAGATCTATTGAGAAAATCGGAGCTACACAAGGCCCTATTCCTGGAAAAAATGAAACTAAAGTAGCAAGCTGTTATTAAATAAAAATAAAGAATTTGAGAAAATTAAAAAAAAAATTAAACTCGATTATTCTACATTCAGATGATATCTCGCGTTAGAAGAATACTCCCCTTCTGAACTACACTTATTCAAATACGCTCTTAATATAAATAATAAAAATTCGCCCTCTAATAAGTACTTAAAAAATAGGAATTATGATACTTAATATTAATTAGTAGTAATCATGTGTTTTATATTTATTTGGGGTAAAACAAAAGCTAGCTGTGCCGATGGCTGTTTTACGTTATCAAATTATATAAAGGCGAAGCCGAAGACGGATTTTTACATCAATATTGATTTCATTTATTTACATTCTTTGCTGATGAGCAGTATTGCCAGTTTAGCCTTTTTAAAGCTAAATCTAACCATTTTATTTTGTTTTTAGCCTCAAAATTTTTGGTTTAGCTTTTTTCTAGCTTTTCTTGATTTTTAAATTTGCCTTAGAAAGGCTAAAATCTTACTATTTGAACAAAAAACAAAAAATAATTTCTTATTTAATATTACTGATTTAATTTTTAAAGAATAATCAATTTAAGCATTTTTGTATATTTATTCGCATAAAAAATCAAAAAAGCAAAAAATTTCGAGACTTTTTTATAGAAGATTATTATAATTATCAAAAAGGAATTATAGTTCAAAAATTACATAAAACCACTTAAAATCATTTCTCGTATGAAATATATGAATGCCAAGTTTGAATGAAAATTTTTTGGAGCGATTTTTGTTAGATCATTTGGGTGGTAGTCGTCCTATGTTTTATTTAAAAATTTATTTCAATACCTTTAAAAATTATCAAAATAATGACAACAAGAAAAAATAAAAAAAGATTTTTAATTTAAAAGAAATAAAAAATTAACTGTTTTCTGGCCTTATTTTTTGGGGCATTTAGCTTTTTTGAAAGTTAAATTTATCCTCTTTTTTCTCACATCCTGACAACACTGCTCATAATAACAAAAAAAATTACTTGTATAAATTAATCTTATATAATAATCTTATATAAATTTAATGGAAATATATGTGATTTATTTTGCAACAATGGAAACATTTGTATTGAAGCAAAATTTCAAACCTCAAAATATTGATCAAATATAAAGCATTTGAAATAAAAAAAATTTTTATCATAGAACTGCAACAGGGAATTATTTTCGCATTTTAAAGCTTTTGCTTAATATGTTTTACAGCATTGTATTACACTGTTTGTGCTCCCTTTCTTCTACGTTTATTTAATATATAGTGAAAGTTTAATGAAAGTTTGATTTAGTATGCTGATGTGGCAGAATGATAACATAGAATTTTTGTTAATTACTTAAAAAATATTTTATTTACATTAAAATGTATTATTTATTAGAACGATTTTGCGAATATCTCAGAAAATTAATTGGTTCGTCATTAATAAAATATGTACGGCCCAGGATAATACAATATTAAATTTATAATACTATGTGATGATTTTACTATGTCCTTCCAAAATTTGCCTTCGACCCAGATGAGTGTTATATTAGCAATTTTCAAATTTATTAAAATATTTCTATAGATATTTTAAGCTAGTGAATACTATTTTCCGACCCACATTTCTCTACAATTTCACTCATTTTTAAAGTAATTTTATCTTTTATTTTTATTTTTTTTATTATATAAAATAAATATCTAATTAATAAAATACTATCAACAACAGTCTGCGAATGGAATGGAACAATATGAACTTATATTGTACAGTGTTAAGAAAATATTGATAGGATTGTTTGTGTAATATTATTTAAATTTACTATCAAGGGTTAAAAGTTACAGACTTACTTTTTATTGTTATTTTCTTTTAAAGGCAGTCAATGTGGACTATCCCATAAAACCCTCACCGTTACCTTGTTAGTCGACAAATCCACCTTGGCTATCATCGGAGTTGTTCGCCCGGATGAACACATTCTTTTGATATTATATTGAATTTTACAATTCACGAAATTACTGCTTTACATATGCGAAAATTGATACTTACTTTATATGGGGGTTGCCCCTTCCCTGGCCCTATCTGTCCTATTTGGGAGTAGCATTTTTGCCTGGTCCTATTCATCACATTTTAGTTTTAAATTTGGAGGTTGATGAGAAAGATATTCCCGCAAAATTTTAAGTTATTTAATTATTTAAGTTATCCTATAATTGGATTTTTTTTGTTGGGGGATACTGTTCCCTCTGGCCCTATACTTTCCCTTTTTGTCTCAATTATAAATGATGGTAAGGGAGATATTTCTTAAAAATTGTATGACTTTTGTGGAAAAACTTCTTAACTTATGCGATAATTAACATTTTCTTTCCTACTCTTATCTCCTACTCTTATCGAAAAATAAAACAGCCTATTTTCACTCTGAAAATCTAAAAAAAATTAGTCTAGCGGTTTAGATGCCTGTGAGGTACAAACAAATAGAAAAATACAATTTATATTTGTATATGAGTAATTCCATTTTAAATTTAAAAGATTTTAACCACTCTGAAATTTTCTCTGTAGTAAGTTACCTATAAGGCATCCTACTAAAAAAAATTTAAATGGAGTTTTTTAAATATACGTCTAAAAACAAATTTTAGAAAAAAATATGTTCAAAAAAATACATATATTTTTTTAATTTGTATTGTATAGCATCTTAAAATACAAGCTTTGACAAATCCACTGCAAAATAGAGAACAAAAAATTTTGATATCTTTTATGCAACAAAAGTTACGGCCATTTAAAAAATATATTAATCACTTTCAAAGCTACAGAGCTGCCACAGTTTTCAAAATAAAAACTCACTTTGAATGCTTCCTTATTCTCTTTTTTGTAGAGATTTTTTGATGAGTAGCCTTCTTATAACAAATTTTGGTGCTTTTTATTACACGTTTTTCCCAAACGTGGAATATTGTTTTTATCTTTTAATAGTAGTTTTTGGCTCGTAACTTTAGGGGATAAGCATAAATGTAAAATAAAATTGGTAGAATTACAAAATAATTTTGCAACCAGATCAGTAACATTTACTTTTTTCTTATAATAATTGCGGTCTATTGTTGTCTATATGTTTGCCTCTAGACAAGGGAAAATTAAAAAATAGCAATGTGTTGACCAAAACAAATTCATAGTTATCTAGCTTCAATAATTTATATTTATTAGACTACAAATAGCATGTATTTTGTCATACTGCAACAAGTAAGTTTCAAAAAGTTCTTAAAGAACTGCTTATATAAAAATTTTCGTTAAATAAAAAAAATAAATCTAGATAAACCTATTTCTGAATTGTTCAAATGCGTATTTATGACTTATACAGAGATCTTCAGTATCTTATAAAGAATTAGTTTAACAATATTACAAAATTTAAGTAAAAAGTTTTTTGCACAGGGATTGATTTTTTTAAATACTTATTAATTTAAAAATCGACTAGAGTATTACACAGATTTTTGTTCTTCAATTTACTGAAAAATATATTGCAAATATACTCTTATTTCGCTTTAAATGAATAAAGAAAATAATTGATGATTTATTTATCCGTAACGTGCTGTACATCAAATTTGTTCAATGTAGCTTAAAGTAAATTAAACTCCGGCAAAGAATTTTAGTAGACAATCATAAAAGTTTATTAAAAAAAAACAACCACTCAGAAAATAATTTTATAAAATTAAAGAAATTTTAAATATTTTATAGAATTTCCTCAAGAGCATAAGTAGAAATTGGTTGTTCATATCTGTTGAATAACGAACAGATTATGAATAATACAACAGCCTGTTGAATAAAAGTACAAAGATGATATACATATACATTTTTATGTCAAATTGTTTGCATTTTTTTTTTTCTTTTTTGATAATACATACATACATACATACATATTTTATGCATATATTTAACATTTTAATCCCTTAGAGGTTACACATACTTATACAGTTGACTTTTTTTTCGCATTTACATACAGACAGAGACTATCTTCATTGTTGTTAATGGAAGTTATAAATTTTTGTTAAAACTTCTGAAGAATAATTGGGAAATACAGAGTAAATGGAAAAACAAAAATGAAAATGACAATGAAATGGAAACTATTATGAATAAAGAAGAAAACAAATAAGACATTAGGAAATGTTTCTAAACAAAAAAATTAATAAGGAGGAAAATATACTACTACATATAATAAATTTTTCTGCCTTTCTTTCTGAAATGCAAGGAGAGAATTATAACCATGAATATGAGCGAACTACGGCTGGTACATATACCCAGCAAAAATTAGACAACAACAATTAGTTTTCCCTGCATTACATGTAACTAGTTGTGTAACTATTGAGCAGATTTATATTTATATTTACATTAGGGCAATTAATTATTTAAGACCCTATTTGGAAGCATATATGGTAATTAGCTACTTTTAATGATATCACCGTGTTAAAACAATAATTTAAGTTGCCAAAGTTTAAGAAGTCTAGTGTTATTACAATAGCATTTTAACTCATTATTTGGCAATGAAAGTTTTTGCTGGGTAGGTACATATATATATATATATATAAATATATATATATATATATATATATATATATATATACAGATATATATATATATACATACATACAAACATACATATTAAAATGTGTATGTGTTTTCTTATGTATAAGTCCTTATGTTTTCTTTTCAACTCAAAAACATATTATTAAATATTCATTAAATCCAAGAGAAATTTTTTTTCGTATGTCTCAAGGTTTCAATTGTATGTATTAAGCCCTGGAATCTAGGTAATTGCTTTCAATTTATTTGAAGTGTCAACTAAATCGATAGCAAAAACAAACAGATGAATTATTTTATGTATAAATAAGAAAATACTAAAAAATGCACATTTTTGCGTAGCAACATTATATTAAAGCATTTATTAACATCATGTTACATACTACTTATCTATGCCACTTATATTGAAAATGTAACTAGGATTAGTTAATGGCAATACTTTATACATCATTATTAGATAATTACACAACACGATTTTTTTATTTGGAGTTTAATCATAGTTTTTGTAAATTATGGAGGAAAACAATTTGTTGAAAGACCAAGGATTGAAAACATTTTGCAATAATGTGTATAAAAACGATTTCGCTGAGTTTAAATTGGTGAGATGCACGAAAAAAAGTAAATAAGATTTTAATTACCAAAATGATTCATTTAATAAAAAAAAATATTTAAATTTGTACCTCTCACCAAAATATTTATATATATATATATATATATATATATATATATATATATATATATATATATATATATTTTATTTATTTATTTATTAGCCAATGAAATTACAACTTCTTACAGGCTAGCATACGTATTATTCTCAAAGCTATTTACAATAAAATGTTTTCATAATCATTCAGTAATAAAGCCTTATTATTTACATAAGTTAAAAATGCTCTTCTTAACGCGGATTGGATTTACTGAGAAATAAATAACTGTTGAATTGATTGCATATACATCTCATGGGATCGAAGTTGTCATAATTGGTTCGAAAACATTTGATTTTTCAAGTAGTATAATATCTAGTTAGACTATTTGGGATTAAGAATTCGATCTTAAGAAGCAGGAACTCTGAATTGATTGACCCACAAATGAAATGTTCATATATTTTCTCCTACTTTTAAGAACAGGAAGATCAATAAGCCGTAATCAACTTTCATATGTTGGTAAATTAATATCAGGATTCCATGGAAGATTACGAAGACAAAATAAGAGAAATTGTTTTTGGACGGATTCAATTTTCTTTATATGAACTTCGTAATGAGTGTCCCAGACCACGGAAGCATATTTCAGGTTTGGCCTCACGATAGATTTGTATAATTGCATGGAAACGTAAGGATCATTAAACTCTCTTCTCCAACACTTGAGGAAAACTAAAACACCTTTTGTGTTATTAATGATTTGCGAAACGTGGGAATGAAAGGATAGTTTACAATCAGGCAATACACCCAGATTAAGAAATTTTTCGACTAGATCGAGTTGATATTCATTTATTGTGTACCGGACTTCTTCTGTAGAACATAATGTGTATACACTTTCTTAAATTTGGATCTAAATTTAATTCATCATACACCAATCATAAAGATTGTCAAGATCTGATTGTCAATATTGATAGGAATAGTTAAAGCTATGGAACAGCTTTACATCGCCATAAAACATAAATATTCCAGAATTCTTAACGCAAGCTGGTAAATCATTTATAAATATTAGATATAATAAGGGACCGGGAAGACTACCTTGCGGAACAAGGGATAAAACAGGAATGGTTTTTAATTTACATTCTGTAAATAATATGTAGAAATCCAGGAGAAAATCCGAGTTTATCCAATTTAAACAATAGGAGATCTTGATTTTCTTTATCGAAAGATTTACTGAAATCTGTATATATTTTGTCTGTCTGTAAACCGGAAACAAATGCAGTTATAATTAAGGTTGTGAACTCCAAAAGTCTATTAGTAGTGGAACATCCTTTTCTAATATTTCAAAGTAGACCAAAATTCAACATTTATTACTTGTTACATTTTAAATACGGATAATCGCATTAAATAGTGCGGCATTAATTTTGCGATAGCGCATAAAGTATCAATTTTATAGTAATTTAAAAATGACAAAAAGTGCTTCGGATCATGTTTTTTTTTTTATCAAAAATTTAATGTAAGTTTTATTCTCGCTCCATGCTTGATATAAGAGAAAATTATGTAAGAATCGCTACCGTTCTTTTTTTGTTTTTAAATTGCTTAAATGGATTGCTGATATATTTCTTAAGGCAATAATAGGTAATATAACACCGCAGTAGTTTTTAAAAGCTTAAATAATATCAAACTAGACCTAAGTGATTGTAAGAATCTTAGTGTGAAAAACTACAACCTTTTCAAATTTTTTCATAAAAGATATTTCACCTAACGGTAAACCGAACACATGTTACCGAATTTCAATGAAGAGCGCTGCTATAAAATAATAAACACAAAATATCAAGAAGATAAATAATTTCAGGAAATTCTTAACAAATTAATCTCATTACTATAAAAAAGTAAATTCTGGGTTATACAACAATTAATTAAAGCTAAAATAAATGCTGTTCAAAAAAATAAATAAACAAATAATAATGAAAAAGTCCTTATTTCTGGGAAGTACTTTAAAATTCACAAAAAAAAAACAAAAGTTTAAACAAAATTTAATTTAGAAACTTGCATCAAATTAACATGTTTTTGAGAATATGGCCCCTAGCAAGTTAATTTCAAGTAATATCGCAATCACATAAAATATAAGATTTTATCACACAATAATTTTTCCTACTTAGTCTTTAGTAATCAAAATCTGTCAAAGTATTTCATCACATACAAAAATCATTGTCAGAAAGCCAATGATAATAGTACATCTATCTACCTTATTCACTTGGTCAGAGACAAAAGTAACTAAAGAAATAATTTAACGTCACATCGCAATGCACAGTGTGCGATTCAAATACTGAAATGGATATAATTATGGAACTTCGGAACGGCTGTTCCGATTTCAATGAAATTTTACACAGCGATAGTAGAGATGTAGGTGAGTTTATGTTTCGATCTTCTACTATACAAACCTACAGGGGCGGATCGGCAAGGTCCCAAAGTTGGACACCTCGGTATACAATTCTTTAAAAACTTTTGTGTATTCGGCTTAAGTTCATTGAATAATTTTAGAAGAATACAGTGTAAAAGTTTTATTGGACATTAGGCAGAATGGAATGCATTTTCTGGTCCGCAGCGACCTTTATCAGCACTCTTCTATATATATAAGAGTTTTTCTAATTATTTTTTTAATTAAAATTACATAGCTAAATTTGCTTTTAATTTTTTGATAATAGAAACTTGTACTCCTCGATATCTGTAGTGAAAATACGGCAAAAAAATTCCATTTTTGGAAATAATTAATAATAGCACAAAATTTCGACTCAATCCTTTTCGATATATTTTTTCAAAAAATGTTCTTATTATAAAAATATTTATATACATATTTGAAAATGGAACAAAATGTTCTAAATAATGATATATAAATTGCATTTCTTAACTCTCTGACGGTTCTAACTAAAGGATATATATTTAGCAATATGCTAAATACATAAATCTTGAAGTAAAATATTTCTTGCTGCAGTATTATCAGGAACGACATTATCAGTCATATAAAAGTGAAGATATTTAACCAAATTGCTTGAAATTATTAAATTTGAATCCTTTAATCGTACACGCAAAAATGACGAAATTTTATATATATATATATATATATATATATAAACATTTTATAATAGAAAAATTTGTTGAAAATTATCTTCAAAAATAAAAAAAGGATTGGGTAGAGATTTTGCGCTCTTAATAATTATTAATTATGCAATAATATTTTTATATTATTTTATTAATATTTTTCCGGTATAGACTTTTTGACATTTAATTTAAACATAAAGTTATTTTTAGAGATATTTACAGGAATCCCGCGATTCGCAAAAACTTTCAAATTTTTCCAAAAATGCGATTTCTTTACACCTCTACTATCACTATGTGAAATTTCATTGAAATCGGAACAGCCGTTCCAAATTTCCATAATTATTTCTATTTCAATTTTTGAATCGCACACTGTGAAATGTGAAATAAAGTAGTTTGGTTTACGGTGGAATTGTCTCCTTTTTATTACAAACACTTTGTACGTGTCAAAGGCATTTGAATAGAAAACACAAGTGAACAAATGACAATACTAGCATGTTGGAAATGAAACCTACACAGAATTGAAATCAATAATTTGAGGGCATAAGATTTATTTCGGGAGTCAATGGGAATATTTTTCGCTCAGGAAATAAAAATGATGCCATTGGGTAATAGTATTGGTAGCATTGAAAAATCCATGGATAGAAAATCAATATTTGCTTTTGTTATACTTTGCCTTATTGCCAGGAAAAAAATTTCAAAATTTATCGTCAAATATTTTAAAATTTCGGCTTTAGCTTTTGTCAAGTTTTAAATAAATTCATATAAACTATATCCATAATGAAATTATAGAGAAATACTAAATAAAATATTCACATATAAAAGGGAATTAACCCTAGAATACTAACGATATTTTTTTACGCTAATACTAACGATGCGTAAATTTTACGTACACTTGGCTATTCTTATAAAACACTTTATTTGTTTGTCTGTAAAAAGTCTTAAAGTGAAAAAAACAAATTCAACAAATAAAAATAAAACATTAAAAACCCTTAAAAATATATCAAGATTTTGCTTATGAATAGTCATGATAAATTCTGATCTGAAGTTCACAAGAGACTTGAGATATACATCAAACATTACAATAAGTTCTAGTCTTTCATAGTTCTACATAATGGATAATTTCCAACACAATTTTCTCTCTTTTCTGTAGAAAGTTCTTAGTATAATGGTAATCTTGGCAGCTCATGCTTTTCTTTTAATTATTACTTTAATTTATTTGCAAAGTTAGAATAGACTGCTACGTCCATCAAAATAAGATCATTCGTCTAATATTATAACTATTACTCTGTCATTTTAAATAGCATTTCTAAATTGATATTCAAATTTATGCTGTTAATAATAACGACACATAAAATTTACGTATAAAATCATATCATTAGTATTAAGATACTAATGATATGTAAATTTTACGCCGTAACTATTTTATACTCGCATTTAGAAGATTTAGAAAAATGTATTATTTTCTTTATTATATATGCTTAAAAACACGACGAAAGAACTGTTGGAATTTTATACCGTTAAGTTTTCACACACGAAAGTAATAGTGATTTGAATAAAAATTATGAGTAAAATTTACGTACATTAGCATTCTAGGGTTAAATAAAACGAAAGTTGTCATTATGTCAATTTAGTATTTTATAACACAGTGCTAAAAGAAAAATTGCAGCAATAATTTCAACGCAATATGAAAGCGTACTAGTACTCTAGCAAAATCTCCAAAGGGTTTTTTAAAGTTGGTTCAAATTTCGTTTTATGGCCTTTTGAATTTCGAATTATTCGGAGCATTTTTTGAAAATATTATATTAATATAATATAATATTATCATATGTTATTATATTATATTGTTATGCTAATCATCATATTAATATGGCTTAAAAACAAGTTAATAGTTGTGGAAATAAAATGTTATTTTTACATATTAGTAAAAATTTTATATATATATATATATATATATATATATATATATATATATATATATATATAAATATATATATATATAACATTTTATTTCCACAACTATTAACTTGTTTTTAAGCCATATTAATATGATGATTAGCATAACAATAAAATTTCACAAATAAATATAATACGTATGCATTTTACGAATATGGTTGAAAAATGCATAACTTGTTTGTATTTAAACATATGTTATTTTAATGTTTGTTTTTTAACTTCATTATAATTCTCAATTAGTTTATATGTGGATAAATAAAAATAGACATGGTTTGGTTACATTAGAGGTGATTCACACAATGTGAGATATTTATTAACTACTATATATAAAATAGTTTGGTTAATAAGAAATATCTTATCTTGTACAACATATAATTTATGAAATAATTTATGAAAATTAATTAATGAATAATAATTTACAATATGAAGATTAACATAAAACATGTTATGAGTAATTCTGAACATATTTTCAATTTGTTTATAGTAAATAATATAATAAGCCCGAATCATGTTACGATAAAAGTGGCATATAATATGAGAAAATTTTTCACAATATGATGAAACCGGATCAAAGCATTATAAAAAATTTAAATACAAAATTCAAAAATGTGGATCATAATATGAAAAGTTAGATTATTTTATGATTAAAAAGTTCCTATTTATTATTATTTATTACCACATACCACGATTATGTTTACCACAATCATATTTTTTCTCTGCGTGTGGAAAAAAATAATAATTACACTGTTCTACAAAATAATACTTTTTATTTTCACACGAAAAACGATCTTATGTGAACTGTTGCTCTTTTTGAGGACATCGCATAACAATTTTCAAAAAATTTGGAAGGAGCCCTAAGTTCCGCAATATTGCGAAAAATTACCCTTTTGAGGTAATTTTACGGCAATTTAACGTTTTTGAATTAATTTAGTAAGCAGAACTTTATTAAAATCTTATATACGAGTATATACTCCAAATAGGTAATGACTTATTTAATATTTTAAATTTATTTTCCTTCTCATTTTGCAACATTTTGATCTTGATGTAAATTACTTTCATTTCCTGTTTATAAGGTTTCAAGCTATTCTCTGCAAGCAAAATAATACGAAAGTAGTCTGCTACTTCGAAGAAAAATTTTATTATCTCAATGAACATATTCGTATTGCGAAAGTTTCCCCCTAAGCAATAAGAAATCAATATTCCTGGAAGAAATACGTGCAATATTGCTATATAATAATCCAGATGAAAAAAGGAAGATACCGCCAGATAATCTTCTGGAAAAAGCAAAATTATCACTTAATATACCAGGAAATAATATAATAAAGAAAACTTTTACACCTGGTAAAGTATCCATATAAATCTTAACATGACAGAGGACGTAAAACTGAAGCGCCCACATAAAATATCTATATTTTATAATTTTTAAATAATTTTTAGACAGAAAAAGTATTGACCGAAAAATAAATGTATTGCATTAATTTCTTCCAGATAATTTCAATGCAATAATTTTAGTTTAATGTGGAGGAAATACTCACCTTACTTAAAAAATCAATACGACTGGAGGATAAGATATACTGTCAAATTATGATATTCTTCCAAATAGTAAAAAGAAGATATGAAAGATATCTTCCAAATGTTTGTGGGGATTTTGTTTGGAATAAAATGAAATATACTCAAAATGTTATTCAACATTTTTAATAATTCATATATATTCAAACAAAGGCCTTTATTCCATTTTCGATTTGCAGTATACTTATTGATACAAAAATTAAAAATGTAATGTATGTATATACAATTGAATAATCTCTACAGTTTTTGTCCAATTTGAAAAAAAAAAATAAATCTTGTTATGTTAACAACAAAAATGTCTCAAAGTTACATCGTATCGTTGTTAAACTTGAAAAGTTGTGGAAAATTTGTTTTTTATTATTTTTTAATGTTTTTCAAAAATTTACTGTTAATATTTGACCAAACAAAAAGAAATAAAAAATACGGATAAAAAGTATGATTTTTCCACTTCCCAAAAATGTTTAAAAAGAAAAAAATTTTGAAGAATTAGAGAAACATTTAAACCTACCCAAAAAAAAAGTTTTTTGAGTATCCATTGGATTCAGGTCTGGTGAATATCATAGCCTTCCTGATTAATATTAAAAGAATTCCTTATTCAAGTAACACACGAAAAAGTACCACAGAAATACATGTCTTTAAATAAATGCATAATTTTAGTATAACAAAATATGTATATTTATTATTTCTTCTGGAAACTAAAGCCAACACTTTGAAATTTGGTTGTGCAAAAAATTTTTTTTTTTCTGAACATCCGTTTAGGAGATATACTTAATTAAAATTAAAAAAATGTGATTCCTTATTCAAGTGGCAGGCAGTGTATATGCGAAACTTTCTTTGTGTGTGTGCTTGTGTATTTTGGAAGTTATGAAAAGACAATTTTTTTTTTGTAAAATTTTCTCCTTTTAATTGTTGTTTTACATTTTAAAAAACATTTTTATAAAAATTTGATTTAAAATAAAGATATCTTTTAGAATTTATTAGAATACATGTACCCTTTATTTAAGATTTTACATAATATAAAAAAATGGTTAATCTCTTCTGCCGGCGTTATCTCACATATTATATCAGCGTAAATCTCAGTTGTAGACCTGGGGAAAAAAGCATATTGCTAATGCTTTCAAAACAGAGAACTGCTGCTAAAATATAATAAATAGAACAAGAATAATAACAACAAAAAGTGTTAAATTGTAAAACATCATCAAACAAGTCTGTCATATGAACAGCCATGAATGTTCAAATAACGAGATAAAGAAAAATTAAAAAGAATTTTTAAAGTAACTGGGTCGACTAAAGAAAATAGATTGAACATACGTGACTGTGTGAGTGTTATTGAAAAAAAGCCAAAAAAGAAAACAAAAACAACATCGAAAAAAGTAGAGCAAGATAAGGATGAGAAAATAAGAAAAATAAAAATGAACTGTATACTTTGTCAAAGTCAATAGAGCAACAGTACCACGGTTTCATGTCTTTTGTTTTTCAGTTTACTCTCGTATTAAAGCATGGTTACTTGCAACAGTTGTTTTCATGTTCAATTTCAAGGCAACAACATACAATAGTTTGCTTTAACTTAAAGGCTTAGAAAGTAACCTTGAAAAGCTTTCTCTCATTCTCTTGACAAAACGAAAAGCTTTCTGTTTATATTCGAATTTTATTTCAAATATTAGAATTGTTAGTCCTTTTTTAAAGACAAGCACATGTAAAAATATGATTAGTTTTAATTTAACCAACGTGATGTAAAGACAAAAATCGAAAAATTAACGATCCTTAAGGATTTTAAATAATAAAAATATAAGAAATAAAAGTAAATAAAAAACACTAAAGCATATTAAATAAAAAAAAAAAATATAAAAATAAAATAAAAACATAAAATGTAATTAAAAGCTTATAAATTTGTGAATGTAAAATGAGAATAATATTTAAAAACTCGTAAATTTCAATGTACATAACAGAAATTAATAATAATAACTAAATAAAATTCAAAAATAATTAAATCTTACTTTTAAAAGTTAAACTCTATGAAAATATTTTAAATTCAAATCAAAATATAAACTAATATTTATACTATCATTGTAATTGTGTTAGTGAGTAATTTGCATAAATTTACTAAAAACACAAAATAATTTGCATACTGTTAGGAGCTACATTTAACAACAACATTTGTATATTTGGTAAAAAAAATATAATAATAACATTATAAATAAATAAATATATTTATTTAATATTATAACGGCAAATATTTATTGTGTCTCTCTTGTATTTAAAAAATAATTTGCATAATTAGCGCCACCAATGGCTATTATTAAAAAAAAAATTATAAAAAAGTGTTTTAAATAGACAAGTGGCAAATCAAATTAAAATAAGAAAATTAACTAATTATTTTATTTATTGATTCAATTCATATAAACATTTTAAAATATTTAAAATTAAACATTTTAAACTATTAACTAAAGGTAAGTGTTTTATAAACAATTTATTTTCATTACGTTTATCTAATTTTCAGCATCATGTGTTTCGTATTAAAAAAAAAAAAAAATGATTTAAAAATTTTCTTATGCACACTTATAGTCAGATCCAGGTGTTCTTTTTTATATGAGTTTCAGAAATTTCACACTTTGACCCTATAAATATTTTAAGTTGTTAGTTTTATTCATGTTTTATTTTATAGTTGGTATTCCAAAGCAAACAGTTTATAAATCAATAAAGAATGTTACAATAATAATTTAAGGAAAATAATACAGATTATTTATTTATTAATTTATTATTCTTTAGTACAAAAAGATTAATATAATAAAAAAAAGAAGCTAATTAATAAGACTTTATTAACATTAACTTTATTACATTATAATTAAGAAGTCAAATTTCCTAACAAAAGTTTTTTTTATAAATACTGAAAATAAATTACAACATCTTTGGCACAGATTTGATTTGTTCCAAACGTTTAAATAGCTAGAAAAATATTTACCTGCATGTTAGTAATTAATTATAATTATTTCTAAGATATAGTAATTAATTTACAAGTAAGAATATTTACTGGTAAATACAAAAAAGGAGTGACTTGCATCTTAGGAATTGTTTCTCAAATTGTTTATATGATAGAATTTTAAATAAAAATTTCAAACATAAAAAAGCATAGCTTTTCAAAACTGATTTGAAATTCTTATTTTGTTATACCCTAGTTGTAAATTTTGTATTATAGAGCATTCGGAAAATGATTCCTAACATACGACTGATCACTTGATTCCGTTATATTTTAGATGATTCGGCGCTATTTCTGCACTTTTTCTAACATTTCATAGTGAATTGAGCCATAGAAAAAAATGAAAGAAAGAGCAGATTCCTTACAGACATGCCAATTAGTTCTTTCAAATCTAAAATCAGAGTTTTAAAATTATTAAAATTTACTTCGATATGGGTAAAATAAATTTCCTAAATCTCCACATAAGTAAAGTAATTACTATTTTGTAAAATTTTTGTTTATTAAAAAAAAAAAAAAAAACTAAAGGCCATTGAAATAACTAACAGCAGTTACATATATCAGTATTGCTATATAAGTAAAATAAATTAATTTCTTCTTATAACAGTTTCGACTATTTTATTGAAACAAATTTTAATTTAGTATATCATTTATAACTTTATTCATATAAGTAAGGTATGTCAGACGAAAAATTCTTACTTTTGACGACCAAGATCATTCGCTCTATTGATATCTATGGTTACGGTGGTATTTTAAAGTCTTATACTTCAGGTCTTTTTTTATAAATTCTGAACCAAGGATTGTTTGCAATATTAGAGATTGACAGCAGTAGATTGCATAAAGATTATAAATTGCGAGTAGAGTTGAAAAAAAAAAAAAAAAAAAAAAAATATATAAAACAATTTAGAGGACAGTATTCGACTGTGTCGAATCTTTAATATCTTTCACTACCACACCGACAAATATTAAAATTTATGCCTTAAAATATACTTTATATTTTCACATTTATACTTAAAGAGCAATCTGTATGTTTTGCCAAACTACAAAAATTTAAATACAAAATTAAGCTACCATAGCAAGAGATTTTTCATCCTTCCACTCTAAATGTTTTTTACTTGTTTTCTCCAATAAATTTCCTGAAGTTATTAACAAAATCACATCAAAAGATTAACATAACATATTATTAAAATGATGGATATACCACCTAACATTTGTCCTTAGTTTAATGCATAAAACTCACAAGATAATGCAAATTTTTGCATTATGAGTAAACGCTAAATAAATTAGGAATGTCTTCTTCCTATTTTGATGTTTATGTATCTTTCTAATAATGAATTGTACTTCATTTATTCAAAAACGCCTGACAATCCGAATAAAAATTTTTATGAAAATAAAAGTTCAATAAAAAAAATTATATCTTTAGTCAGTAAAATTGACAGATTGTTAAAACTATTTTTAAATTATTTTATATAAATAGATATAAAATGATTACTAAAGCAATATTATGTAAAAAAAGGCATTTTGAAAAATCTGGTTTATACGGTATTATACACGTCCATGCTTCAATTATTAAAAAATATATGGCGAATGCTCTTTTTACGTTTATCTTTATTAAACCGACATTAAACGTCAAATTTTTCAGTTTAGATTTTTTTAAATTAACTTTTGATGCAATAATGTCAACAACACCTCGTGGTATAAAATAATAAAAATTCAAGGTACCCGCAAGCTCTCAAAGTTAAAAAATCCAAAGAATAGTGTTTGAGAATAACAAGTTTTTTCTTTCTTTTGATTCCTGTAATCGCGGATTTATGTCGAAATCCTCTAATGTAAACTACAAACATTTGTAGAAATAGGCCAACTTGTGTTCCATCAATGCGTCGTTGACTAGAGTTAAATTATATTATGGACAAGTGGTGAAACTAAAATCTTTAAAATTTTAAATTTTTGCAATTTTTTCACTAGAAAATTGGCCTCGTTTCGAGTTTTTTGAAATAAAGAATATAAGATTCGTTTCATTAATATGCCCTTAGTAGTGATGCTATAGGAGGTGCCCAAGCTTGAGGAGAAAAAACGCAAACGGTTTCAAGAAGTGCCTTTTTCCCGAAGCACACTCACAGTATAATTCCAATGAAGCTAAAGTATCACATGATCGAAAAAGGTTTCCAAATTACATTTTTAAACAATTTCGGCGCGATAAAATATTAATTTGAAAAAATTTTATAAAACTTTATTTATATATTTCGTAATTTATATTAGCATTTTTTTACATTTAATGTGAAATTATATTTATGATTATAATATATATTTATATATTACATCTATTTCGTTTTAGTTAAGCGAAAAATGGGTTTCAATAAAAAATTTCTTAAAAAGTATTCATGACCTTAGACCGCGATCTAAGGTTTAAGATTCGTTGCATTAATCGCCCGAAAAACGGCATTTTTTACCTGATGTCTTTCAATTTCTATAAAAATTTTTATACACAAACTCCATTAAGCCGTCTATAAATTTCTGTTTTCAGTTTCGAGAAATTGCGAAAATTCGTGATTTTATTTTGCTTTTTCTCTATTTCTTAAACCAGAAATAATAAAATAAAAACTATAACTTTAAATAACAATATCTCTGAGGAGGCTTTGTGAACCTTAGTTTGAATTTTGCTTCCGTCGGCTTTAAAATGCATTTTTAAATGTATTTTCGTTAATATGCTATTTAAAATTTTTATTTTGTAACGTATTTGGAAAGTATGGAATCTCTACATTAAAATAAAAATCTTTAATTTTTAGAACGCCAAAATGAGCTATGTGTAATAAAATTAAGAAAAAAAATCCACGATATATATAATGCTACTTTTGACATTTTTGGGTATGTATTTTTGTAATTGAAAAATGTATTTTCAAGTTATATAACTATTTATTATTAAAATCATTTGAAGATTTTCCTTTGTGGTTAGATGTAAAAAATACGAAGTGTAAAATATTTACACTTTGTTTTCTTCTCGATATTCCAAATCTAACTCAAATCAGAGTTATGGTTCCGATTATTTTCACTATTATAAAACGTATCGTTTCTTCTTTAATTTGTATTTTTACATTTTTTTTTTTTAATTTTTGATTTGTAACTACCATAACATTAACGGTCATTTCATTTCTATTGATATAATTTAAAAAACATTTTGTGGTTGTCAGATATTAAAAATATATTAACAAATGTTACAAAATTTAAAAAAAAAAATTGCTGCATGCTTTGGTGATTAAAATTTAAAAAATCACTATTATCTTCGGTGTCATTCAACCATTCTTTCAATTAGCATTTTCAAAATATTATTTTCCTTAAAAAATCTTTGAGAAAAGTATTCAATCTATAAATGCATTTTTGACAATTGTGAATTCACAAGTATTAATTTAAAATTGATTTGTTTGCTATAAATTGCAATATTAACTTATCTATATATAGGTTTACTTTTTTAAATAAATTTTTAAAATATAACCCAACACTAAAATAGTATATTCCACGGAAAATGCATTTTTCAAAATCCTTTTTCAATTGTGAAATATTTCTATTGAAGCTGACATAATCACAATTCAAATGCCGTTTATATTATTGATTTCTACAAAGTCTTTCCAGAAATATTGTTATTTAAATTTATATTTTTAGGTTTTCTAGAAAATGAAATAAAATCGTGAAATTTCGAAATTTTGCGAAACTGAAAGCTGAACTCGATATAGATATCCATGAGTTATATGCTTACAAAAGTTCATGAAAATCGACACAGTCCGTAAATTCTTGGACGTTCTTTTATAGAATTGATGATATAATAATTATCACGTCAATAAAATAAAATATTAAGAAATATATTACTATTCTGAAAACACTATTACATTCAAATATTCCATTCTGCTAATATTTTCACATAGCATGTTAAATTTAATTTGAACTAAGAAACAGTTATTAAAGAGATTTCAAATAGTTTAAAGTCTTCTAAATTTTATTAAAATTTGTACATAATCTGTAAACAATTTGTAATTATTTTACAACTTAATAAAAAAAGTTTAAATCTCTCTTAAAATTAAAATAAGAACAAATAAGCTCTAATTCCTAAAAAAAAAAAATATTTTAAATTCATAAATTTCAAAATCAAATTGAAAAACAGCCTAAGCCTGGAATAGTAACGATATTCTTTTATGCGTTAATATGAACGATAAGTAAATTTTACGTACACATGGCAATTTGTCTTGTTGTTGTTTTAGCATTAGTTAATTTATATTATTTATTTGTCTTTAGAAAGGCATAAAGCGAATTTAATAAATAAGAATAAAATACTAATAATATGTCGAAAATACTTATGAAAATACACGATAAATTTTGATCTGGTATTCACTTGTGATGTATATCAAACATGTCACTTTTTTCGTTTTTTGCATAGAAAATTCTTAATATAACCTAATCTTGGCAGATCATAATTTTCTTTGAATTATTAAATTAATTTCATTGAAAAGTTATAATTAACTACTACATCCACCAAATTAAGAATATCCAACTTTTACTTTGTCATTTCAAATCACATTTCCAAATTAGTATTTAAATTTATACTATTAATTCTAACGGGTTAAATTGAAGCATCTAAACTCTTGCTAAAAAAACCCTTTTGAAGAAAAGAAAAAGTACGAAAACAGAAAATAAAACCCTTTTAAATAATAACTCCTTACTTACATAGATACACACATGTACATGTATTTTATTCTGCATTTGTGTTTGTTGTTGAGAAAATTCAATATATTTTCTTAACTTTTCTTCGAAACAAAAAGCAATTTGTTAGCAAAACATTTCTATATACATGTTTGTATAATATTGGGCTGATTATTTGCACTTAAATGTAGGGGTAGTAGGAAGAAATATATTCAAATGTATGTATATTAATTAACAAAAAAACGTATAAATGCTTGTGAAGCAAAATATGAACAAACACTTATGCATCTTACATATACACTCTTACTTACTTAGGTATACATAGTATTACTTAAATGAAACAAATAGGATAAAATTTGTAATTTAGCATTTTGTCTGTAAATAGTGCGGGAATATTATAATTCCTTTAAAGTTAATATAACATTTATATATATATATATATATATATATATATAAATATATAAATATAAATATATATATATAAATATATATATATATATATATATATATATAAATATTGTTAAATTTGTAGTCTAAGAATAACTAATTATGAAAGTAAAATAAAATTTTGCATATACACGCAGAGAATAATATGGTTGCGGGAACCATAATCGAAGAAAAACATATTATGATTGGACTATATATTCATAAAAAATTAAATCGGATCATTATAATCACAAAAAAATTCTCCAACTTTTCATATTATGGTATGAGTTTTTGCATTTTGTATTTAAATATTTTATAATGTTATGGTCCAGCTTTATAAAATTATGCTCTGATTTTTCATACCATGATCCGATTTTATCATATTATGATTCGGCTTCATCATAATATTTAAAATAAAAAAATTATTTAACATATTCATGTTTTCATGATCAATCACTATTTGTTAATTAATTAATTTGATTTATTTTTACCATGGTGTATTATGCTAGATAGTACAAAGATATTTTTTATTAAATAAACCCTTTAGTAGCAGTTAATCAGCACTTGTATAAACTAAATGACGCTAAAAACAAATTAGTTTTGAATTTTTCAACCATATTTGTAAAAGCATAATTGCATTATTTGCAAAATTTTTTTGTTATGGGAATAATCATATTAATATGGTTTGAAAACAAAATATGATTTAAGAACGAAGAAAAATATTAATAATATTTAACGTTGTAGAAACAATGATATTTTTTTATATTAATAAATTTAATTTCTGGCAAAATTATTCAAAACATAACATTTTTGTTAAATATTTATTGAATATAAACATTAAGTGCTAAAACTTAAACAAAAACATTGTTATCATGAACATAGTAAAATTAATTAGAATAAGTAAATAGAATATAATATTGTTGTGTAACAATACGGTTTTTTATGCGTGTAATTACTGAGAATAAAAAAAAAAAATAAACAAATTAACGGTACTATTTTTTTGCGTACAATAAAAGTTACAAGCATTATAGCGCGAACGGAATTTTTCCTTATATATTGGTTTCCTTATAAATTATAAAGATAAAGTGTAAGTTTGTTTGTGTATCAATCACACGAAATTGGACAAAGTGCCGGAAGTGATTATAGGCTATGATAGAACTAAAAAAAAGAACTAAAAACTAATTTTTTCAATATTGCACGTTATCAATGAAACTATTTACATGAAGTTTCATGAAATTTAACACACGGGTAGTGCTTACACTGGAAAATTTGATAGGCTATGTTGGACCTTGATTGGATGCCATGCCCACATTTTACGATCACTTTTTTAAAACTCTCAAACGGCTGAACCGATTTGCTTGAAATTTTCACATCATCATCCTATATGTCCCTAAATTTTAATATGATATTTTATTTTTCGATCGCAGCAGGAAAGTGGTATGATCCACACAAAGCAAATATTCATATTGTATGTCAAAGGAATTATTATGGTGAAAGCTCTCAGACTTCGAGTCAACATCTAGATTATCATATCGCATTAATAAATTGAAAATAGGAGGGATAGATCAAGGGAGAGAGTTAGCACCCTTAAAAGGAAAATATTAATTTTCGAATATCTAATGGAATATTACATTGAAAGTCTTAAAAAGTTGTATAAGTAATTTTCATATCAAATTTTGAATAGGGCAGATAGTCACAAGGGGAGTAGTAGCCCCCATATAAAATTAATATTTGTTGTTGCATCAAATGCGCTAGCGAATCGCACCGGGAAAAGCCAGTCTATTTTTATTTCTATAGCAAATACTCATTTCTTAATTAATAACAGGGAGCAGAAATAGCAAAATTAAATTAAATGAAATTACACAAGAATTTTCATCATGATATTCCTTCTTGTGTGAAAACATTTGTAATGAAACCATCTCTACACTACTGAATGTAAAAATTTAATTTATAAAAGAAATAAAAAATTGAAGGAAAAAACATAAGATTTTGGGATGCATTAATAAACATATTATAATAAATAATCATAAATATTTTATTAACTTGGCTATAACAAATCGCAAAGGTATTGTTAGACTATATGATAGAGAATGTCAAGTTCAAGGAATAAATATACTAGATAAAGCCTTAAAGAAAGTTATTAAAACTAATACTGGCGTTATTATATTTTTTCCCAATACTCATATTAGTTTAATTTTTTTTTCTTAATATTCCAAGAAATTGTTTTCATATTAGAAAGCATGTTTTAGTTTGTTACGTGTCACATATATAATATTGGTATTTAATTGACTTGATATTAAATATTCTATGATTTTCCCTCGAGTAATTGATTTCAGTACCATTTTGAAACCCATTATTAAATACAACATGAAACCCATTATTAAAAACAACATTATTTGTAAATAGAAAAAAAAAAACAAAACCAAACACTTGTACTCAAACATCATATATTTTACAACGAAATACAAATATCTATACAAATATGCATATGTACAATGTACATACCATACATTTATTTTCATAAAATACATGCTGCATAACTTTAAAATTATAAAATCATTAAATAAGACGAAATTTAAAATATGTTTAATATTAGTCAAAAACCGAAACCGGTTAACCGGTTTTTACTTTTTAAAAAACCAATCGGTGTCTACTGAATTAAGCTATACTTCCCATATTTTATATTTGATATTGAACCTTTTTTATGGTCTTATGCATTAAAGGTATCAAATTTTTTAAAATAAAATTTAAAATATTTTGAGTGATTTACATACAAATTTTATTTTTATACAATTCGCTTCCCAACAAAAACTTTGCTTTCCTGGTAAGCTAGCAGGTATAATCGGAAACAAAAATAAACTACTTATTTTTTGCCTGAATCACTAGTTATTTTTGTTCGAGTTGTCCACAAATTCATGTAGTTATTTTTTGACTCTAGGGGTACTCAAAAATATGTACCTAAACGAAAATAAAAATAAAATAATAAACAAAAAAAAAAAAAAATTGCCGTCAGTGAGATTTGAACTCGGACATAAATTAACTATTCGTTTTTAATGACTAACGTCTTACTCAGTACACCATCTCGCACTTATTTTTCTAAGTGACAAAAACTTTTTTTAGTATAAAATATTTTGTTATAAAAAACTAACAGCATCAGAATGGGGTTGAACCAACAACCTTCTGGTTGCTAATCCAGCGCTGTAGCCAACTCATTCACGTGATTGCAACATTACTGTGCTATTATACTATTGAGTATTTATTTATGTAATACAGAGTAGGCAAATAATAATGACACCTCATTACCGAGAAACTACTTTAATAAGTAGTTGCCATTACCGAAAACTAAAAAGTTTTTGCTGGGTTGTTGTACTAAATCAGGGGCCTGATTTTGTAAACAACAAAAAATTCAAATCCAAATTTTGTTACTTTCAATATAAATTGTCGAAACTAATTTTCGTTTCATTTTACAAAATCAGCTCACAGGCCTTTAATAACTTAAGTATTTTTAATTTTCATTACGAAGTAATAAGGCTTTAAGGCTAGTTTTGAAATTTGGAGTTTGAGTAGCACTAAGATTTAAGATTTAATAGATTTAAACTAATTTCTATAAACAAAATCTATTTAAGAAGTAAATTTTAGTTTTATCGTTTGTCATAGGTATTGTTGGATCCGTAGAAGAATTATCAGATTTCAATTCAAAAAAAAGAAAAATTTGAGCTTTATTCTCTAGCTGCAGAAGAGCGATATGACTTTTTATTTTTATATTACTTATCATTACAAATAATATGTATTATAAGTCTACTTTCTTTAGTAAAAATAAAAATTTTTTTAATCGTTTTTTTTTTTTTTTTTTTAAGGCTATTTATCGAATACTAGAAAACTTATGTTTTGAATACACTATTTAATATTAATAAATTTTATTAAAATTAAACCGTATTTGCAATAATTTAAAAAAATTAATTTGTAGGTATTAGATTAGAAATGTATTCACCCTATTAAAGTTTCTTTACATTTGCATATTTGAAGTCATTGAAGTTTTCTGCAACTACCTGCAACATACATACATACTTAGTGGGTACCCGTCTATTTAAATTACGCTTTCTTAACTTTAAAGTATAAAGTGTTTGAAAACGTAAAATAATATTTCCGCTTATGACAGAAGTACACATATACAAACATTTACAAATCTTGAACTTGGCCTGAAAATAAATAAAATTTGTTCTGGTGAATAATGTCTGAATTTTTTTTTAAGTAGCATATCGTTCTGTTGCAACAAGTTCAGTTATGTATTTTATTTTTTTTTTATCAAGTTTTCAGTTTTATTTTGTAATTTCACTCAAATTTGAAAAGACTATCCATTTCATGGAAACATTACAACAAATAAAAGAGTGACTCTTAAAAAAAATCCGCTGCGTTTGGAAATTCGGCAGCTATAATTGAAGATTGTAAAAAACGTCATATAATTTATTTTGTCGAAGCATTTCTAACAATATAAATTTTTCATTTGAAATATATTTTACATATACCTGTTTTGGTTCTTAAATTAACTTAATAACACACAAAATAATATAAAGCTATAAAAAATATTATTTGTTAAACTTTTGTTTTTAATATATCGGTTTATATTCTATATATGTCAGTTGTAAGTCTACAGATAGAAAATATATTATGTGAATTTTTATCCAGATATGAAATGTTCGGTTTGAAGAGTGAATATATGATTAATAAAAGTTTAGAATGGAGCAATAACATTTTTTTTTTTCAGAGATATTCACATAACATATCAAGTCGGAGCGGTGACAATATTCTTCTTCATATATATAATTTCAAAATAAATATTCAAAATAGAAAAGGTTCACGTTTTTTAATAAAAAGGTCAAGAAGCAAAAATTCGATTTTGCACTATGAAAATTTTGATTTTCGAGCACTTCTATTTATTGTTTTGCTGAAGTTCTATCCTGATGGAACATTTGATAGTACACAGAGAAAACAGATTCGTTGTGACAACTAAAATTTAGCCAATCGAATTAATTCAGTTCAGGGTACCATCTATACAATTCAGTTGTAGTCACTGTAAAATTTCGGTTGAAGCAACTGATTTGAAGACAAAATATTCTTCTTTGTTTATTTTTTGCTTACATAGTAATCGAATTGATTAAATTTTCATTATGAATAATCAGCTAATGTACTTAAAAATAGTTTTTATTTATATAAATATATTAATATAAATAATTTATTAATTGTGAGGACCATATAGTAGTACTAACAAATATTATTATGAGTTTAACTTAATTGCTTCAACCAACATAGTAAAAATAGTTAGAATTAGGAATGGGTTAAATTGGTTAATAAGATTATTTTAGAATTGTAGATACCTGCATTCCTCTATTATTATGAATTTGGAACATAAAGTCTTTTTAATTTAATAATATTAAAAAATAGCAATAAAAATTCGATACAACTTATGCAATCGTGATAGACACAATCGTTTTCTATGTGTAGATATATAAAAATTTATAAAAAGTTAATCGTAATAAATTTTAATACATTTGGTAGACTACCAATTTTTTTTTCTTCTTTAGTTAACGCTTTCATGACCTATGTTGCGTACACATTTTCTTCACACTTTTGTTAGTAGTTGAATGATAATAGTTTGAAAATAGTTACCTGAAAAAAAAGAAAAAAATAAATAAAAATGTAGTCCAACAAAATTTTTTGAAAAGAAGTATTTTCAGTTTTATTGAAATAATTATCAGAAAAGCTAAAATTTTGCAAAAAAAAAGCTGTTTATTATTAAGAAAACATAATTTATTAAGTTCTTCAGGACACACTTGAAGAACCAAATATTAAAATCCTTACAAAGGACAAACCATATCATCTAGGACTTTTATATTGATATTAGCTATTTTGTAGACCTATATCGATGTCTACATAGTTACAAAAAAGTCCAAGCACCCATACAAACAATTTAGGCTTCGATGGGTTAAATAGCAATAATTGTTATAAAAAATTTACATTACTCATACGTTTTAAAATGCACTAATTTTAAAAATCGCACTCAAGTAATTTCAAAAACTACAAGTACCATGGTATTTGAACACTTATATATTTCCTAACAGTTCACCATAAATTTTAAGGTTTTTATTTCCATTCGTATTTTATGCAGAGGAAAAAATGTTTGCAGTATTATTGCGGCAACCATATTATGTTTGCGGAAACACTCGGAAACAAAATATAATTACTTTCAATAATATTGTTTAAATTTTATTATATTATAGAGGCACTAATTAAATATTTTTATATACTATATGTAAACTATGACAAAATTATAAAACATTTTGCAAGAAGATGTGTCATGGTTTAAAATCTCATATTTTGGTTTTAAGTACTAATTTTTGAAATATAATATTAGTTTTTTAACTGTAATATTTGCTTTTTAACTATACTTTTTTTATTTTTCATCTATACTGTGTTTTGCTTAAATTAAAAAAAAAATAATTCACTTTAATTCCCATTGGGTTTATGTATGAATAAATATTAATAGATAAGGTGTAATTCAAAGAATATCAGATATTAGTTAAATTGTAATTAATTTATTTAATAAAAATATCTTTGTAATTTCTTGTGCAAAACTTTGAAGCATTTTTGTCATGTGATAAAACCGAATCATAATATAATAAAATCGAATCATAATATGAGAATGTCAAATCATGATGTGATAAAACCGGCATTGTATCATGATAAAGTTTTATATACAACATTTAAAAACTCTGATAGAGTTAAATAATTTTATGATTACAATATTCATATTTATTATAATTATTATTTTAGATTATGGTCACCGCAACCATATCTTTTTCTGCGTTTACGAAGTTAATTGTCATTTAAGTGTCTTTTGCTAGAAAAATAAAAGAAATATTAAAATTTCTGAATTTTTTTTCTTTTACTTCTTATTTTTATTTTATTTTTGTTAATTTATTTATTATTATAATAATTTTTTTTTTTTATTTACACTTATTTTATAATCCCTATTTTATAATCTTTTTCATACACACCAAATTTTATGATAAAAAGGATTAGCAACATAAGGTTAATATAAAAACATTTAGTATGAAAAATGATGGAAAAAATACAAATGACCTTGATGATTAAAAGCACATACTGAAAAAAAAAAATCTAAAAAAAATAAAAAATACGCATACTAGTAACAGCATGAATATAAAGTAATTTTAATCTGAATGCAAGCAAAATACACTTTACCAAAAAAAAAAAAAAAAGAATTTTACATATAAAAACTCAATAAAGTTAATCTGAACTGAAATGTGTAAAAAAATCCTACATTCCTCCATGTCTGGATGTGTTTTTATTGTACTTGTTTTTTATATTATAAATATTTTAATCGTTTACAACATTAACCAAGACAAAATTTTACAAATGATCCTTGTTATTTTGTAGGTAGAACGTAAATGCCTTAATTTGAAAACGAATTATATATTTTTCTCATATCTGCTGAAACACAACGCTCAATTAAATAGACAAAATACCCGTATTATATTAAAAAAAAATAATAAAAAAAAAAAAACGATAAGAAATCGAATTCATACAGATAAATAAAGCTGAATTCTAAATATGTTTAATTATTTGTAATGAAACCTTAATAGCAATTAAAATAAGTTGCAGAAAAATAAAAATGTCGAAACAGTATGAGCCATTGAGTTTTAAAAAACTAACTATAAAATGTTTTTAACTACTTACAGGCAGAAAACCATTTTTGCGTTTATATTTTAAAAGTAATTAACTATTGTTTTTTAGAATTTTTTTTTTTCGGTTTAAGTTCATTGAATAATTGTAGAAGAATACATTGTACAAGTTTTATTGGACACTCGGCAGAATGGAATGCAAATAATTAACTATGGTAAAATTATTTGATAAGATATCAAATAAAAATTTTGCAGTTTTTATTTTATTGCATCAAAAATTAAGGAAAAAATGAATATATATATATATATATATATATATATATATATATATATATATTATATATATATACATATATATACATATATATACATATATATATACATTATATAGGGATATAATATATAATGAATATGTTTTTGACCCTCACTGTATTTCACATAAAGTTAATGCTTTTCCAATGTGTACCCAAGTTTTCTGCTTCTTTTCAAAGTGACACACGTTTTATTCCAAATTAAATTTTCTTGCATATTATTGTTTATATGGAGGCGGGATTTATTTTATCATTTACATTTATTATTTTTTTTTTATAGTGACATCTTTTTTTTTTCCTTTTTTGCTTTTCTAAATTTATATTAAATAAACATAATTTCTTACAATTTAAATAGTCATAAGGATGCTATCAATGTTTTCTTTTCTAATATTTATTATTTATTATTTAAATTCTTTGAAGAAAATGTTCACTAATGTCATACAATTATATTTTGAAAATAGCTTAGTGGTCATAGACTGTAAGACTCCAAGACATAAAGCAAATTTTTTTAAGAGATTAAATATATTTAAAATTTTTAATGAGAATTCTTTACTCAAACTCAAATTTGTGTACTTAATCTAAATTAAGAAAAATTTAGTTTTAGTATATTTTAAAAAGTATCAAAATAATAAAAATATTCAATTCTTGCTTTCATAACATATTTAAAGAAAATCACTCAATTAAGAGAAAAAATCAGCTTGAATTTAGTTAAAAGTTAAAAAATAAGATACATTTACTTCCCTTTTTAATAAAAGAGATTTGATGTAAAGAAGTAAAAAATATATATACAAATATATATTTATACACGTAGAGAAATAATATGGTTACAGTATGATCACTACAACAATATTATGTTCTCATTGTTAATTTTATTGAATTTTAATAACTCTATGTTCATGATAACAATGCTTTTAAATTAATTTTGTCACTTAATGTTTACACTCAATAATAATTTTAATATGATTGATTTCAAAAATTATATGTTTTTAAATATGTTTACCAGAAACAAAATTTTATTAATATAAAACATATAATTACTTCCACAAACATTAAATATTTGCAGTCTTTTTCCATGCAATTAAACTATATTCTGTTTTTAAACCATATTAATATTATTATTCCTATAAAAAGAAAATGTTACAAATAAGTATAATACTTATCCTTTTCACAAACTTAGTGCAAAACTTCAATAGTTGTTAGTTTTTAACTATATATGTGTTTTTTTAATTTGTTTTCTAACTTCAATCTAATTCTCACTTGGTTCATATATGAGTAAATATAAATAGACAATGTTTGTCTGTGTGATTCAAGCAATATAAGATTCAACATATGGTGGTTGAAGCTAATGAAAATAAGTAATAATATGTAAATATTATTATTATTATTACTATTATTATTATTATTATTATTATTATTATTATTATTATTATTATTATTATTATTATTATTATTATTGTTATATATATATATATATATATATATATATATATATATATATACATATATACATATATACATATAATTGTTCAATAAAAATTTTATAAGAATAATAATAATAATTTTATAATTATTATATTATTATAATAATAATTTTATAATTGATTATTTTATATGACAATGTGGTTATAATAATATAATAAGATTGTTAAATTATATGTAAAACTATAATCATAACATTAAAAAACAAACCACAAAATCGGATACAATATGATAAAGTGGAATCATAGTAATTATTGCATATAATCATTTCTATTTTTCAATGTGATCATATGTTCCAATCATAATATGTTGCTCTGATATTCTGCAACTATATTTTTTTTTTTCTCTGCGTGTAATAAATAAGTTACCAAGGAAACATTTTTTCGATAAAAGCTAGAAACCTTCCCATCTAAACTGAACTAAAAAAGAAACTTTTAACACACTTTTTGTGTAATCAAAACAAAGAAGAAAAAATTTTAACAATATAAAAGCATAAGTAATTATTTTGTTATTGAAAACTGATAACCTTAGGTCTGTTCATTTACATAATATTTTTACTAGTTTTACTATTTTTGCATGTATTTTACTGCAAAAGCGTTTATACGCACATAAATTTAGTAAAAACAGTAAACATTTCAGGAGAAAATACCGTTCTCTTTTGCTATGGTTTACTTGAATATTTTGTATGAGCAAAACTAGTAAAAAATATTTTTAAATTCCTATTCAATATTACTTTGAAAAGTAATAATTAGAAAATATGTTTCATTTTTTAAAACTTTTTTATTGGAAGTTGTGGTCAGTTTGGAAATAAGTCTTGTATAAAACTTACGTGCACAAAAATTGTATTGTGGTACTAATTTATGCACCTTTAAAAGTGATTTTCAGAAGTGGGGTTTTATAAGTGAACCGTGGTTAATTATGGACTGATTCTTTTGAAATTTGGTATATTGATTTGTAGTTAAATAAGATGTGCCAATTTGTCTACATTTTCCTGCATGTAGACATTTTTGCCTAATTAATGCATGTCTAAATAGTTTAGGGAAGGTACTTCTATGAGAAATCGTCCCCATACAAAATATTTTATTTGTTTTGAAGGCTGTCACATTTAAAAGATTTATCAAACCTGTTCTGGGAAGACACTTGAATGGAAGCTAGGTAAAATAATGGGCAGATTTTGAACAATAGACTTCGTTCCTGGATTATACAAGTTCCATGTACCAGATTGCGTTAAATTATCTTCCAAATCTACTTGTAGAAAAAGTCAAATAGATTCAGCTGGTGGTTTAAGCTGGTTAGTACATTTTAAAGTAGTCTTTATCCTAGTTTCTATCAGCAGCAGTAGAGTAAAAAAATTAGCATTGCAAAAATGTTTTCGATTTAACTAAAACATCCAGTTGTGTGGAATTTAAAGAAATAATAGAAGTATTATCATTATAATAGGATGCTTTACAAGCAGATCAAGAAACTGTTGATATTCAACAAGGCTTAAAACCGTTATTTTTTTTTTACTAATTGTGATCATACATTTCCTCAGAAAAAAAAATTCTATAAAGAACAATTATCTGCAAAGCAGCACATGCCCGTATTTTTGAGATTTTTTCAAATAAAAATTAAATAAAAATGTTATCTTTTCATTGACACTAAAATTTATTTTACTATTTTCCGTTTTCTTACTTTTTCAAGTAAAAGTTTATTTTTTTTATGTTCTCTTTTTTTACTAGTTTCGGTGGAAATTCAAATGAACAAATCTCTTTTTAACATTGAATTTAGTTTAAAAAAAATACATACAAATGGTCATTTATAGTAAAAAGCAAATGTAACAATAAATTGTACTGTATCGAATCTTGGAGGTACTCCATTAAGAATGATATGATATTAAAAACCACAATAAGGGAAAATTACACAGAAAAATTTATAACACAAAATTTTTTAAAAAATAATTTTTCAACTTCACATTTGAATTTAATAAAAATTATTAATTAACTACTACTTTGACTTATACGAAAATTTTTATTTCAATTATTTGACCTTAATGCCATTATAGATGCGTCATCCCCTTTGTTATTGAGGACCACTTTATCGGAATTAGTATAAGTACATTTAACTTTAGAACCACATATCCTGTTATATACCATAAACTAAGTACCAAATCTATATATATTATATACAAATGTCTATTATTCAGTACTGTACATTCAAATACACATTATTTTATATGTATTACTATAAAATATTTAAAAAATAATTATAATTTTGCAATAAAATATTTATATGTAATTTTAGTATTTTTATTTGGTGGGAGTATGTTTTGGATAATGTAAAGATTTAATTAATTCTTTACTTAATTCTATTCAAAATTTTAATCATAAATATAATTCATTGGATTAAAAAAATTAACTGCAATTTACTGTAATATCAATTACTTAATTAATATTATCATTTTGTTGATTGAAGCAAAATCAAACAAAATTTTAATTGATATTTACAATTTCGTAATTGAAATCATTTTTTTTTTTTTTGCTGTGTATTAGACTTATAGAAATCAGAACCAAGTTAAACGATTTAACAATGGCTAGAATCTCTCAAAATCATAATTTTTAAAACGACAATCATCTGACCGGATGACTATAATATGTAATAAAAATTTCAATTTAAAAAAACTAAATAAAGCATAACTGAGGAATATGAAATTAAAAGTTTGAATGCGAGCCTTTCAACCCCACAGTGTACAGTAAGATAAAATCGATAATAATAATTCTAATCGCAAATTCAGCGATTTGCACAAAATTTCACACAGACGTAGCATAGAAGTGCAAAATTTTAAAATTGGAAGGGGGACCCCGAGTACTCCACAGGAGCTCAAATTAGGGTTACTCTGACACTGAAAATTATTAAGTGTTTGCAATTTTTTGTTTCATTTTCGATTTAAAAAAATTGAGTTCATACTTTTTCTGATTTTTGCAATTGAATTAAAAGTTTTGTAAAAAATAGGTTTTTGATAAACTATAAATATTTTATCTGTAATAAAATCTTTGTTAGTTAAGATATCTTAACGAAAGCTTCGATGATATTTATCATTTTAAATGATAGTGTAAAAAAAAAAAGATTTTTGTAAAATCCCAAAAATAGAAATTTTCATATTTTCCCCAAAAAGTCTACGTTTTCTCGATGTAACTGAAATAAGCTTTTATTAACACATCACAGTTTCCGAAACTGCATTGTGTTTGCAAATTCATCCTTTGGAATTTTAAAATATATTGACTAAAGTTAAAACTTTTACATAAAATAGATCAAATTTGGGATAGTGTGTTTTCTATTTCAAAATTATCTTTGTGAATATACCTTTTACTAAAGTATAAAATTAAGAAAAGTTTTATAGAAAACAGACAACATTTAAGCAAAAAAAAAATCGCAATTTTTGCATTTTTTAAATTCTAAACCGTTCATTTTTGGGCTCTATAAAGATATCGACTTCATATTGTCCTTATTAAATAGATAATTTTGTTCTTTAATTACTTGAAAAAGTTAATGAAATCGGTTGGAAATACTTTGATATATAATAATTTACAAAATTGTGGTAGTTAAAATTTAAAATGCAAATAACTCGAAAACTATAACTTAGAATTGTACACTTCTCTGCTATGCCTATGCGAAATTTTATATAAATCCAAACAGCCAATTAGAAGTAACAGATTTGTTTACACAAATTTTCGTTCCTGCCCCACTCTGAAATAGAAAATTTTTGTCACCCGTCATTTTGTAAAAAAATGAAGTCCATAAAGGAGAGAAAAATGAATAAAATTTTAATATGAAAATTGATTTATTCATTTCACTTCCAAATAAAAACAAGTAAGAAAGATATATCCGTTAATCTTAGAATAGAACACTTCAGATTTAGCTAAAATTAGTTGTTTTTCATACAATTTCATTGATGATTTACATCAAATTACTGAAAACTTCGGCGAATATGAAGTTGAGCGTAGGGAGTTCCAAAGTTCTCAAACTAAAAACAAAAATTCGAAAAAAAATATATTTTCTTAAATTTTACCCGTAAAGTTCACATTCATCCTAGGTGTGAGAAAATTCTTTGGAAATCAATTAAGAACATATTATGATTTCCCAAAGATATGATAACAATTAGACTAAATTCTAAATTTTTATATAAAATGGGTAAAATATAAAAGGATTTAAATAAAGAATTATTAGCAGAATGAATTTGTTTTCTACTTTAGAACCATCTTTAAAAAGAACAACTTTCATGAAAGGTAAAGAAATTGTGATATCTTCCTTGAAAATTTTTATACCCCAGATAGATGGTTGGGGTATTATGCGTTTGTGCTGATGTTTGTAAAAAAAATCATCCAACACTCACCTCAAAGTATACAAATCGACTCAGATGGCTGATTGGCTGCCCATGTAAACCTTATGCACAGAGTACAGACCACCATTTTGAAGATAATTCAATGAAATTTGGCACGTAGATTTTCATGACACAAATACGAAGCCTATTGAAATTGGTTATGATCGGACCATTATTTCACCTAACCCCTATACAAATGTCATCCCGGAATAGGGATTTAACGATCACAAATGCCTTAAATATAGCAATATTTTAATGAAATTCGGTGTAAGGAAGTTCTTTATAAACTTCAATCTTTGTACTAAATTTCATCAATTCATATAAAACTCTCTTCCGAAATTCACTTTAACATGCATAAATCACATACACGTGTTCGACACAAATAAGTTTTATATAAGTAGAAATCATAGTGACAAATTTTTTGAGGATCGCTATATAACTTACCACAGCTCCCATATAAGACCACTTTCGGGAATCATCCTAAAGTACATAAATTCATATAAATGTTAGTATTTACGTTATATTTTGTATTCGTATATTTTACACTTAGTAAAAGTACCATTCCAAAATTTTCACATGTCTAATATAAGACCTCTCCTCAAATTTTGATGAACATGCACAATGGTGTGGGGTATCATATGACTTTGGAACTCCCTACGCTCAACTTCATATTCGCCGAAATTTTCAGTAATTTGATGTAAAAGATCAATGAAATTATATGAAAAACAACTAATTTTAACTAAATCTGAAGTGTTCTATTCTAAGATTAACGGATATAAAGTTGGACTGCCAGATGGAAGAACAGATTATCAGACAGACGGACGAATTGCCAGAGATACCTAACTAAATATAAGGATCAAAACTATATAAAGCTATGTATATACTTTTCGTCATTCCAATGGAATGACAAATTTATAAATACCCTGACTATTTAAGATGAAGAGCGCAAACAGGAATATTAACAGCTCGGAAGAGTTTTCTTAATTTTAGTTTTATTTATTTATTTTTTCTTATTATTCTACCATCACCATAAATTCCACTTGGAAACAAAATTAATGAGGAAGAAACAACGCCTCCACCATCCCTCCTTCTTTCTTTTAACAATTAAAAAATTACTTTTAGCAAAAAATTTCACGTGTACGCTTAAAAAATTTATATTATTTATGTAAAAAAACAAGAATATTTAAATTAAAAAGAATAAACGGAAAAACAGGAAAAATAACGTTATTAAACAATTTTAAACAATTCATTCTGTGAAAATAATATTACTGAAGAGAAAAAAGAAAAAAAAAGCAAAAAAAAAATGATAAAAAAATAATAACATTAAAGTGATTCAATAAAGTTACGATAAAAATGATGATGAGAGGAAAATAGCAAACAATGAAATAAACGAAGGAATAAAATAAAAGAACTGGAAAAAAAAACGCATGGCTTATATAAAGTACTAAAAGACTATGACGTTACAGGAAAGTGATGACAATTTTAATCTTACAAATATCTCTTCTTGAATAATAAAGAAAATCTTGTATTTACTATTGTCATTTGGATGTTATTGTAAAAATGTACATCATAGTTCACACTCATTGCAGAGTGCAAAATAAAATCAATACTTAATTCAAAAATCTATGATATGTAGTAGTGTAGTACTTGTTGTGCATGTAAAACCTGAAAGCAACGTGTAAGAATTCGAACATGTTGCTTAAATGTTCATTACATTATTTTTATCTTATTCAATTTATAGCAAAACAATTTTATTTTTACTTTATGTTGAGAAATCGAAAATGCTGTATTAGTTTGACTCTAGAGAAATTTCCTTGTGTACAGGACTTGGTACATGTCTATAAAATTAGGCAAAATAAATATGGTACGTTATGGTGTGGTCACTAATAATTTAAGGCAACACATATATTACATACGTGTAACTGCACTTATGATAAGTTTGTGAAATTATGTGTTTTTCCTTTGATATCAAAAATTAGTTCAACCTTAACTCAAATCTGCATCAAAATTGGAGAAGAAAGTTCCCGTTTTGTTGAGAATGATATTTTTCTCAAATCAAAAATTGATTTCAAATCACTCTAAAATTTTAAATCAAACCTTTGTATTGCTGGTTGCCTGTATTAGGGTGTATGTGTGTATGTTAAGAACACGCACTCTAATATCGCAATAAAAAAACCAAAAAATATTGGCATATAGTGCACTTTGAGTCCAATGATTTTAAGTGGCGTAAAGATGTTATACGAGTGTTTATATAAAAATATTAAAAAAAATTTACTAACTTTCAAAAAACATGGACGCATGTTTTGAGCATTTATTTGCTTTAATTTTTTATTAAACAACAATTCTCTAAAGTTTCTATTTCATACACTGTGCGTGTAATGTTTTATCAAACAGACTCGAAACATTTAACAATATAAGTTACACAATTTCTCTCTCTCTCTCACACACACACACACATTTGAAGGGTCAAGCTCATTTATGATAAAGCCTGCTTTTAGGCAAAAAGTAAACATTAAATACAAAAAAAAAAATCATGAATAAAAATTTACTACCAAAATACACACATGTTCGTGTACTAAACCACCACATACTAGCCCATTTACAAGAAAATGTATGTGAATAACCGACATTAATTAACCATCCCAGCAAACCAAAGGTTTGATTTAAAATTTGAGAGCGATTTTAAATATCTTTTTTTCTCAAACGTAAATGTTTTAGAATGATTTGATAATGATTTGAGCTTAGTGGCATTTTCAACAAAAAGAAAAAGTTTTCTCCAATTATGACGAAAATTTGAAGCAAGGTTTGATGTCAAGAAAAAGACATAAATTTTCAAACTTTTGAAATATGACGACTCTATGTTTTCCTTGGGATAATGTTCAGCACAAAAAAAAAAAAACAATAAAAAATAAACAAAAATAATAAAATATGTTTTCAAAAGCACCAAAAAATACACATGTGACGCATAATACGCAATTTATAATAAACTGCTTTTTATGTAAAAGAGAAAAAAAGCATATACACTGCTTGCCACTTGAATAAGAAATCAAATTTTTTTAACTTTAATTAAGTATATCTCCTAAACTAAAGTTCAGAAAAAAATAATTTTTGCACAACCAAATTTCAAAGTATTGGCTTTAGTTTCCTGAAGAAATAAAAAATATGCATATTTTGTTATACTAAAATTATGCATTTATTTAAAGACATTTATTTCTGTGGTACTTTTTCGTGTGTCACTTGAATAAGGAATATTTTAAAACTAAGAAAACTGTAATTTATTTTTAACTTTTAGGTTATAAAAATGAAAGTTATTGTCTTCTAGCATTCAATTAGTAATGAGTACTGCCAGCATTTTTAGAAATAACCTCAAAAATGCGATTTGGCATCGACTTGTATAATGACTCTAAGTAATTTAGCGAAATTGAACTCCATGCTTCCTTCATAAACTTTGCAAGCCAACCCCAGACATTGTCCATTGTATTCAGGTCTGGTGAATATGGGGGCCAATCCAAAATTTGAACACATTGTTGGTTAATCCATTGCTTTACTGCTCTGGCGGTATGAATCGGAGCGTTGTCGTGTTGGTACGTCCAAGGTATGGGTCCAAAGAAATCATTTTGTTGGATACAAAAACCAATTCTATGGTCCCATAATACGAAATGGCACCTCATACCATTATCCTATTTTCTCGGCTGTTTCTGCGGCTCAAAAATAATTCCTCCTTATTTAGGTCATGGAAGTAATGTTATACCCGACGGGACCATCAATATTAAAATTTTTTTCATTGGAAAATACAACTTTAATCCATTTTTTGGACTATGTCATTGTATTTTTGGCAAACTGTAGACGTTGTGATTTGCGTTTTTCATTAAATGGTGGTTTTTTTCCCAGTTTTCGTCGGACTATGTATAGGCACGACTTTAAAATACGGTACACTGTTCTTAGACTGACACTGATTCCACTTTTTTCACGTATTTTTGATACCTACATGGCAGAACTTGATGCAATTCTAAGAATTTTTTGTCTTTCTTTTGGAGTTTTTGCCATTTTCTTCCGCTCTTTCATGTCTTTTCCATATCTTTTCACGTTATTTAAATAACTGTACTGTACTTTTGGCTATTTGGACCGGATTCTGACCCTGAGATTTCAAAATCAAAATTTTTCTTTTTCAGAGTTATTAAGAGCCTTACCACGTCCCATGTTGAATAAAAAATATTTAAAAACTATCAAATTAAAAATACTCTAGCCGTTTATATTGAAAGAAATTCAAATCATAGCCTTCCTGATTAATATTAAAAAAATTTCTTATTTAAGTAACACACGAAATAGTACCACAGAAATACATGTCTTTAAATAAATGCATAATTTTAGTATAACAAAATATGTATATTTTTTATTTCTTCAGGAAACTACAGCCAACACCTTGAAATTTGGTTGCGCAAAACATAATTTTTTTCTGAACTTTAGTTTAGGAGATATACTTAATTAAAGTTAAAAAAATGTGATACCTTATTCAAGTGGCAGGCAGTGTATACGACTATACGTCTTAGCTACACGCAAAGAAAAACTTGGTTACGATATTGTAACTGCATCAACAGTATGTTCTTATTGTTAGTTTTTTATTAATTTTAATTAATTTCATTAATTGTATCCATTGTCACAATGTTTTTGTTTCAGTTTTATCATTCAATACATATATTAGATAAAAATTTTAATATAGTTGACTATATATTTTATATTTTTGAATATTTTTACTGGAAACAGAAAAAAATATAATGATAATATAATAATAAGGATAAGATATCATTATTTCTACAACCATTAACTATTATCAATCTTTTTACTTGTTTTTAAGCCATATTAATATTATTATTCCCATAACAATAAAATGTTACAAATAAATATGTTTTTACAAATATGGTTGAGAAATTCATGACTTGTTTGTTTTTGAAAATATTTTCTTTTTAACGTTTGTTTTCCACCTTAATTATAATTCTCATTTAGTTTATACACGAGTTAATATAAGCAGATAAGGTGTTGTTACATTTGGTGTGATTCAAGTAATATAAGATATTGATAAAAAAAACATCTTGTATTATCTTACACAGCATATGATGGTACAAAAATATAAAATTAATTAATGAAAAAATAATATTTAAATAATTTTTTATGATTAATAAACATATAACATGATAAGATTGGATAGCAATATCATACGATGGAATAATAATATGATAAGATGGGGTAATATGATAATATAATAAATAAAATATAATAAAATAATATAATAAAATGAAATCATACTCTGATAGTATGAGATATTAATATAGTAAGATGGTATATTATAATGAAAAACGGACACAATACGATTAAATGATATCACAGAAATTATTTTTAATCATATTCATTTTTATCTGTGACTATATGTTCCAACCGTAATATGTTTCTCTTAGATTATGGTGACTATAGCTATATTTTTTCTCTGCGTGCACTTTTAAATTCCTTACGTAGAGTCTACACGAGAGAATTTTCTATCATAGCAAGTAACAAAACGTCGACAGAGCTACTGGAATTTTTTGTCTGTATCAGTATATATGTGAACTCGTAGATAAAATTTTATTATAATAAATCACTTGGTTTTTTATTGTATTTTATGTTATTTCCACTCCAAATAATTAATTGGTATTTCCGTGAAAAATTGCGCTTCTTCTTAAAAAAATAAACGTCAAAAACAACAACAATAACAAAATGACGTTTGATAGCAAAACAAGTTTATTTTCGCTTGGGCTCTAACAATTATATCATTACGCTTTAAAAATATAAATGAACTTAGTCTATACGAGGTAAATTCTTATCATTATAAAAATTTGACTATTGACATTATAGAAAAAATTTTCTTGTAAACCCTACGTTAGGACAAATGGATAGACAGATCAAAAATTTAATGTTGCATTAAAGTACTAAGTAGAATCAAGTGATTAGAACAGAAAAATATGTCAAGCATGTACGAATTGGAAAAACTCTTCGTAGTTGTTGAACACTAAAGAAAAATAAGTAAATCCTTATTTATACTAACAGCTTTATAAATATTGCTTTCTTTTCCATTATATTCCATTACGTATACTAAATAGCAGTTTATTGAACCATAATATAGTCTATATTGCTCATGCTTGTGTGCTTCACTTCGTATATGTATGTACGGATGTATATATGTATGTACGTATGTATGTATGTATGCTATTTACAATTTCGGTTACAGTATGGTTTTATAAGATAATTAGCTTGGCCACGTGTTTTTAGTTGGTTACGTATACGTCCTAGTTGTTATGAGTTTGTAAAAGAAAACATAGCTCAATCTACCAAAATGTCATTTCATACGTAACGTTTTAATAATTTACTTTATAGTTTTGCATGTGTTTGGTAATCAGCTTTTCTAGAAGGTAAGATATTGAATTGAACTTTGAGGAAAGTCAAAAATGGCTAAATGTCCCAAAAATTAAGACCAAAAAGTTTTTTTTTATTTATAAACTCAGTTTTTTTCATTCTTATCAGTTTTTGATTTTTTTTTTTTTGAGGTATTGTAATAAATTTATAATTAAAAAACAGAACTGCTACCGACACCAAAATGACCCAATGAAAAATCGTCAAAAAATTCCAATACAAAATTTGGATTATATTTTAATTCTTGCCGCAGCTACGCTGTAAGTGATCCATTCGGAAGGTCCAATTTTCAATCACCCTATTCAGCATTGATATAAACTGCATCGATAACATCGAATATCGATCTTCCATGCCCACTATTGATAATACCATCAGTTGAGCCTCAGTGGTCGTTATAGGATGATACGAAATTATCTTTAAAAAGTAAATGTTAAGGGATGTTCTTTCGGGTTGTAAAAATATTATGACATCCAATTCTATTTTAAGTGTTTTATTTAGAATTAAAAAAAATTAAATTATAGGAAATCAATAAATTATTTTCCTATAAACGCAAAACAATTTATTTTTTAACCAACTTAAAAATGGGGCTAAAAAATAATTAAGGTGCTACAAATTAATTTTTTAAATTATTGACTTTACTTAAAAAACTAATAACAAAAAAATTTAAATGTACATTAGTTTTTTATTTTTCATTGTAATTTGTATTTTTTTTCATTGTAGTTTGATGTCATTTCCTATACACCCACTTATAGTTATGAACCAATATAGTAATATTAATAAAGTGTTGATGAACCTTTGTTTTGGATAACTTCAAAAATTCGGTCTGGTATTGATTCGACTAATTTTTGAAGAAAATCACTGTCAATTTCTTCCCAGACTTGCTTAATTTTTAGTTTTAACTCCGTTATTGTCATCATGGTTTCATTCTGTGCATTTCTTGCGTAAACTTTATGAGCGATGTACCCCACAGATTCTTCATTGGATTTAAATATGGACTGCAAAACGGGCAGTCCAATAGTGTAATACTATATTCATTAAACTTTGATTTACATTGGTTCGAGACATGAATTGAAGCGTTATCTTGTAGGAATATGTAACCTTCATCCATTTTTTCATCCATAAATGAGATAAGATCATCTGCTAATAGTTCGTTATAAATTTCATTGTTCATTTTAGTTGGAACATATTTTTGATTTTCCTGCAACAAAAAAGGCCGCCCAACCAATAATACTGCCTCCACCGAAATTGCATTTTGACATATGAATTTCGTTCGACCTCAAATCATGCCAATAGCAATAATATAAATCAGGACCGTCCAAATTGAATTTCTTTTCATCAGAAAAGATTACTTTATTCCACTCATCTCCATTTCATGTATTTGCGCGTAAATTTTTAACGGCTTACATTTTGATTTCTTCTATTTTATATTACCATCTGTTCGCAAAATGTGTGCAACATGTTTGGAAGTGTAGCGGGTGACTTTTGCTTTTATGTTATTAATTTGCCTTTTTGTTAATTTATGATTACTTTTTGTTAGTTTCCACACTCCGTATTTCTTCCCTTTCTGAAGAAAGCCTCGAATAACTCCATCCGAACGGTTAATTTTTCGTTCAATTTCTCTGTTAGAATGGCTTTGATCTTGGAAAAAATTAATTTGAATTTTTTCCTGGTTTGTAAGTTTAAGTTGATGAAATTTCCCAATTAAAAGGAAAATATTTCCAATAAACAGAATTAGATGTTGTTATCTGAAACTTACCTGAATGAAACAAACAACAAAACTGATAAAACTGTTTTCTTTTTTTGCAATAAATTTTTAGACAAATTTTTCTTGTCTGCGTTTATAGGAATATTCTGCCGAAATGATCACCGATATGTTCTGATTGCTAAATTAAAGAAAACAAGAAAAGCAAAAAACAAATATTTCTTACATAAAAAAGTACCGCTGTATCGCGAGATATTGTAACAACACAACACTGTCTTTGGTTAAGAGAAACGAATATATAAGAAAAACAAAAACTTTAATGCGTTTATAGGAATATGCATCAGTGTATAATATTTATTTGGAATCATCGAAACTGTGGCTAGAAACAATATTTTTTCGGAAAAAAGTTGGGTCCCAGATCTATCAAAGATTTAATTAGATTTTTTTTCTAAATTAATCCATAAACAAGATATAACATAAACCCTACAACCCTTATGCCATAATTTCGTTGTTGTTGGTATAAAAAAATCATTCATGGACAAAAAAAAAAAACGCAAATAACAAAAACTCACCAAATCAAAAATTTAATATTTTGTTATTTTTATTTATATTATTTTAATAGAATGGTATACAATTTAACGAAAAAATATAAAATTAATTTTTGGTACCAAAAAATTCATAAAGTTTTCAAATTTTAACATAAAATATAAAAAAAAACATAATATTAACTTTAAAGTAGTGTTTATTGTAATAAAAAAAATCAATGTTTTAATCAAATCAATCACTAACATAATTGATAAAAACAGGATTGCGTTAGTTTCGTTCATTCTTATATTAAAAGTGTAAATAGAATTTAATTAAAGAAGCAAATTATTAATTAAATTATTATTTGAATTTTATAAAATAATTGATAAAATAAATATTATTACTTAACTTAACATAATGGTAAAAATATAATGAAATTTGTTCTCAGATTAAATTAAGCTTTTCTTTTTGTATGTCTACTAATTTATATCATTTATACGGATAAACAAATGAAATCAATTAAACAAGGCGATTAACCAATATATATTTATTTCAATATGTCTTGGTAAAAATATGATTTTTGACCTACACAGAAAAATAAAGATCAAGATCTTAATTTAAGTTACTGTAATAAAAAATAATATATAATTTTTATAATTGTAGCCACAACTATAATTATTTGTATCATATAAAAAAAAAATTAATTGAAAAATCTATCAAAGATTCACACCAAAAATAATATAATCGTTGTAAACTTTAGCATCATATCAATTAGTTTTTGATAGAAAGCATGAAAAAGCACATGCTAACATTTTGCCACAGAACAATTCCCATCATGATAACTACAAAGTAATATTGATACATGTTATGTGAATTAAAAAAAAAAAATCAACAAAGCCATTGGCGTAGATAAATCATAAGTACATTAATGGTAGAGTTTCATTTTTTAAATATACCAGGTTATATAGCAGCATAAAAATTGCTTTATATAAAATCATTTGGAAAGTCATACATTGATTTTTCAATAAAAAATTTATAGCTACGCTAATGGAAAAGCCACATTAAAAACATAAAATAGTTGTTTCGTACACGTAAAGCAAATTTGTTTGTATACATCAGCACGCTATAATCTAAATTTTTGTTGTAATTCTATAAAATATTTTGCATGCGCGAAGACATTTTTATATAAAATTCTGTTATACTATTCTGATTTAATAAATGTATGTAATATTTTAAATTTATTATTTTTATATTAGTGCCCCCAGAAATAATTTTTTTGCTATTCTTATGTAGGGAGAGCAATTAAACGATGCTTATCAATGCCGAATACATGAAAAAATAAAAAAAGAAAATAAATTAAAAAAAAAAAAACATTTTTTCAGTTTTTTACCAATGACTTAAAATCGCTAGTACATGTTTCCCTAAAAAAATTAGTCCTTTTTCGAATAGGGTCTCAAAAAATTCATAATTTTGAGCTTAACGGAGAACACTTGAGAACAAAAATTTTCACAAGAATGAATACAAAAACGAAAACTGTGAAAAAACTTAAAATTTTTCGGGAAATAATGGCCCCTCATGTACAATTTTTAGAATTTAATCTATGCCAAGTTTAAAATAAGTTTAGTTTAATGCATTGAAAGTTCAGAAAGTTCTGGTTTGAAACGGCAGGAAGAACGTTGAGGCACAAAAAGATCAAATAAATGTATTACGAAATATGCGAAAATTTTTGTGTAAGAACGTTGCAATAATTTTATTTTTAATTCTAACATATACCAAATATTCAATCGCACACCTTAATAAAATCATTTTAACTTTTCTCCCTTACCTTTAAAAGTTAATTTTTATTTAAATATTAAATATTTTAAACATGAACAATTATTTATTATAAACTTACACATATTGTTATTTAATTGAAAGAGGATTTATAAAAATACATACAAAAATACATTTTAAACTCTTTAAGGTTATAAAAAAATAAAAATAAAAGAAATCAATTTATAGAGAAACACAAGTTCAATTGAAATCGCTTTAGCTTTGATTTTTATTGAAAAACATTCATAATTTTTTCCGCATTAGAGTGTCCCATTGATAAAATTTTTATAGGAAAAAATAAAAGCAGAATATGGCAAAAATCATGGTTAATATAAATTTTCAAACAACACGCTCTACTTGATACATTTCTATTATATTCAACATGTTGTAGGAGTGTCATTGCTAGAATAGATACATCTGTTTTTGGCACACTCTATTCTTCACCCACCAATACAATATGATTTTCAATTATTTGTCTCTTTATTTAGATGTAGTTATTTATTAAATAAAATTGTATTTAAATATATTTACAATTAAATCTACCTTTTTTTATACTCAAGACGAAATGTATTAATTTCTTGCTACTAATATATTTCTTAAATACAAAAAATAAAAGGTTCTTTTTTATTTAAAATTATTTTATTCATACGAACATTTGTATTTTTTAGAATGTTGATTTTTTTAATATTTATTTTTTTATTATACCGTGAATATAAGAGCGTAAAAATAAATACATACATGCTCACATATTGCACATAGAATAAAATAATTAAAATGCAACAAAACAATAACATGCAATAACTATTTTATAGAAATATGTATACAAATAATATTTCTTTCTATGAACATTTTTTCAATAAAAAAAAAAAAATAAAATAAAATAAAAAAATACATGAACAAAACTTTTCACTAGGCTGGTGATTATTGTGTGCTATATGTGGATATTCTATATCAAGGTTTCTCAAATGGAGGTCCGCGGACCCCTAGGGTTCACTATCAACATCCCAGGGGGTAGGCGTTAGAGAAAAAACATGTGTATGGAATTATTGTACATGATATATTTTTTTGTAGTTTTTCGGCATATGGGGAATTCTTTTTTTACGTTTAACTTTAAGAAACCTACCTTAAACCGAAAATATTTTTTTAATTCTAATTTTTAATTAATTTTTGATGCAATTATGTTAACAACACATTGTGAAGTAAAACAACGAAAAATCAAGACCTGAAATGGTTTCATGTGGTTCCATTTGAGTACTTGCTAAATTTAAAAAATCAAAAAAAGTGTTCGAAAATAACAAGATATTTTTCTTTCTTTTGATTGATGCAATCGCGGATTTTAACATATGTGTCCAATTCCTCTAACGCAAACTACAAACACTTGTAGAAATAGGCAAATTTGTGTTAAATAAGTCTGTCGTTGACCAGTGTTGAATTGTATTGTGGAAAAGTGGTAAAACCAAAATTTTCAAAATTAATTTTTTTTTTCAGTTTTACGATTAACAAATTTGCGCCGTTTCGAGTATTGTGGAATAAAGAAGGGAGGTTTATTGCTTTTGTAATTGAGAATCGTTTGAGATACATTTCATTAATACAAGTGTTGTAGGTATCCAAGCTTGAGAAGAATAAACCTGAATGGCACACTCACAGAGTAATTTCAAAAAAAAAAAATAAAGTATCGCTTGATCAAAATAGATTGCAAATTACACTTGAAAATCGTAGTGGTGCGAAAAAATATTAATTTGAAGAAATGTTATGACTCTTTAAAATTAATCTAAAATACTTCATATTAGCATTTTTTTACATTTTTTGTGAAATTGTATTTATAATAAATATATCTATTCTGTTTTAGTTAAACAAAAAAATGGGTTTAATGACTGAGTTCACGTTGTCTTTAATATTTCATAAAACATCGAGGCACATCCAAGGCGCTGATTGAAATCGGTAAAAATGCATACCAATCTGTGGGTGCTATTATAGCTTGTATTGGAATCAAGTGACATTCAACAATAATTACGTGTTTGAATTTTTCGCAACTTTTAATATTTTTGGGTGCGTATTTTTGTCATTGAAAAATTTACTTTATAGTAATATCATTAATATTATTAATATTTAGGTTACATATTAAAAATACATCAGAGAATTAAATTCAATTAAAACAAAATGATCACGATTATCTTCGGCTTCATCAATTATAACGTTTCACTGTTAATTTGTATTTTAGTCATATTGATGTGATTTACATATGTATGGTAATTTTATAAATATTGTTGAAAATAGAAGTTTGTCTATTTTTTATAATTTTTTATCTTAAACCTCCATAACACTGACCCGTTCGATAAAAGTCATTCACGCGAATCAATTTGTGTTTTGTTAAAGCCAGCTAATATTGACACTAAATAGCGTTGATGTGCCATTAAAAACATTTTTTCAAATTTTTTTAAACCCCAAAAGTGAACGAGTTGAATTCTACAGTGCTTTCATTTGGATGGGAAAAATTCTATTGAATCTTCGTACAATATATCAATCCCAATAGCAAAAAAAAAAAAAAAAAGAAAGAAAGAAACCACAAATAACTGGCGAACTTTTAATTAAGCTTTGTTGCTGTCGTTGGGGGTATAATGTATAATGTAATATGATTCTGTAATCACTTGGCCCTCTAGGGCTTTAATTATTTAAATAAATAAAGAATAAAGAAAAAAGAAAAAGTCATGAGAATCCATTTGTGAGTAAACTCTAAAAAAAAGGACTGATGGCCTGCAGTGTAATGAAACGAATGATGTTCCTAATTTAAATTTATTTTATTTCGGATTAATTTCAGAAATAAAGGAGTAATTATGATTTACTAAACCTTAAACCATTTAAAAGTCACCGTGTAATCTAGCGACTTGTTGCGAAAACCTTAACTGACATATTTAAAAGTGCTCTTCAAACTACTATAGACGTAGTAAATTTTATGAAAAGGAAATATGTGTCGATTTGAATGCAGAACATACCGATGGGCGTTGTATTTTAAAGAGAAATAAGCGTAAAAGATTATACGTATTAAAGACAGAGATTATACATATTAAAGACAAAAATTAAGATCTTTATAAAAAATTTACAGAAAACAATTTTTATATATTAGTTGGTTATATTTCAAATTTTTTCGAGGAGTTAAACTATCTTAGCATTAAACTACATGACAGACAAGTAAATATATTAACTGAATTCGATTCAATAAGTGCTTTTGTGTGTAAAATTTCCTTATGAAGGTGACTACCTTCAATTCCCTCTATCAAGATATTCATCCGATGTTCCAAAAGAACATACATATGTAGTTGGTTTCACTTCAAGATGAATTTTCCTGATATTTTCCGGAGATTAAAATCAATACTACAAACGAATTTACTTCGTAGTCCATTCAACATTGCTATTGAGCCGATAATTTTCAAGAACAACCAATAAAACGTTTGCCAAAGCTGACTTTGAATCTAAGTTGGTTAGAAATATTTGGTTAAAATATTAAAAGTTTACATAATGGTTGGGAATGAAGCAAATCTAAATTTAGATTACGTTTGGATATGGAAAATTAATTATGAAATTTCCCGTAGAAATTTTTCCCAGTTTTAAAAAATTAGTAAAAACAAAGACATTTTTTTACATTTATAGAAAAGATTTGATTGATAAAAATGTCTATTATGAATGATGTCTTTAGTATTTTTTAATTGTTTATGAGCTTAAAGGGCTTCATTGCTTTTATATTTAATAAATAAATGAATTTTGGTAACGTAGAAAAATAAAATAAATACCTTTTGACTTTTTATAATTTTTCATTTCTACTATACTAAAAATCCTGAAGCATGAAGAGGTGGGAACCTCTGTTCTATATTATACATATTTTTTATACAATATATTCATTCACAACAATACGGGATTAAATTTGCGGTTGAAGCAATATTTCATTATTCTCTTTTTATAATATAAGCCCGGGTATAAAATTTGTTTATTTAACAAAAAACTCATATCATATACCTGAAAATGAACACAATTTACATTGCATTTGAAGAAAAATTTATATGTAAAATATTTAATTAAAAATTTAATTTAATTAATTTAATTACTTTTAAATGGATTAAAACATTATCTATTGCAATGTTCGGAAACAGTTTAATAATGATTAGCTTTAATATGAGATTTAAAAATTTTTTGTTACAAATTAACAAATTCTTCCTGCTAAGGTTAATTGAATATTAATTAAATATAATCTGTTATTTTTAATAGTTCCGTTCAATGTTTTGTACATAAATGTATATATGTGTCCATGCTACACAACTACAGAATTAAAAATTAGAAAAGTAAGTTAGATTTTTACATACTATTTGGTTGTGCCGAATCTTATATACCAGAGGTGAGCACTAAAATTGCTTAAATGATCAAATTTGAAAATTCACAAATCTAAGGAGGGCCATAGTTATTTTTTTTTTTTAGAAAAATAATAACAAAGTATAACATTTGATAAGCTGAACACATAAAAAATATTTAAAAGTTTTCAATTACCCACAGTTGAAAAAAATAAGTTAATTGCTTTGAGCTTTTTCTCCTTTCTTTTGTGATTTTTAGCTCGTTATAAAAAATATATTTCTACATTTTTTTTCGCAGAAATCTTGACTTAAAAATAGATCGTTTTAGTCGATTCTGGTAAATTCATGCTAAAAAAAATATGGATATTTTCCATTGGTATACCACGGAACTCTAACATAGATTGAAAATTTTAGAGATCTTTAATTTTACTTTTAAAATAGCCATAAGTCTTTTTTTATTATATTCCCTCCCGGAATTTTCGTATCTTTTAATGATAATCTAAAATACTTCAACATTAACTTAAAAAAAAAAAATAGAAAATATTATTCATTTGCTGTTCATTTTACTATTGGAGATAACAATTAAACCATGGAACAAAATACCAATATGATGTAGCTCCCCGTATGGGTAGGTAATATTGAATATCCGTAACTTGGTTTTATAGGTCTAATTCAAAAGCATTATCTAACAAAATTAAAGAATCCCCTAAAAATATCAAAGAATCTACTATTATTCCACGAAAGTTATTAAAATGATTTGAGCCAATTAAGTTTATGAATTACATTTTAATATTATTTTGTTTTGCCGCAAGTGGCTCCAAGGGCCGCATTTGCCCATTGTTGTCATATACTCTTTACCTTAACTGCACCTTTTTTAAACAGGTATTTTTTTTAATTTCTCATGAAAACAATATTTTTTTTAAAAAGATACTTTTTTGGAAAAATGTAATTTTAACATATTTTTGCAAAAAAAGTAATTTATTTTTTTTTTTTTAATATGGTATGTAGGAGGGTTCTGTTTTGAGAAAATTTTGCTTTTCCTAAAATTAAAAAAAAAAAAATATTTATACTACTTTTTTCATGAGGAATGTTACCTTTTTCAGAGAAATATTTTTTTAAATTATACTCTTTTTTATAAATGGTCCTTTTTTTGTGAAAAATTTGTTCTCCTTGTTCTTTAAGATCTTAAAAAATTCTATTTGTTTATGTATTTTTTTTTTCTAGTAAATTTTTTTCGTAAATATTATGAATCGAACATGACTTTTTTTCCCAAAAATTGTTCATAAAAAATAAAATTTGGTTCATAAATATTATTAAATTGCTCATAATGAAAAATTTAGGAATTTTGGAAAAATTTTGATTTAGTTTTATTAGATTTGATTGCAAAAGGTAAATAAAAATAGTTATTCATGTAAATATTATTAACAAATGCGCTAAAAAAGCAAAATCTCAAGAAAATATTTTTAAGAAATTTACATAATTTGGCTCGCATTCTGCAGCACATCATTTTTATAAAAAGCGCTTCTATTCTATTCCCAAACTGTAGCTAAAAATCATGAAAGACTTAAAATTTTCCAAAGAAAATATGAAAATTTCTTTTACAAATTCAAAATACAAATAAAAATTTAAACAATTTTTTTAGTCTTCTTGACTTGATTTAATTGAAAAAATATATAAAAAAAATTTTAATGCTTAAGAAATTATGCTTAAATATTATGAACTGAAATCAATGAAAGTAAATTTTTATATTTATTTATATTTATGTACAAACTTTTTTCTGTGTAATTAAATAATTAGAAACATAATAAAATTAAAATTTATTGTTGTGGAGATAAGCCAGTTCCAATGCGCATTTCGCTGATTGCATAAGTCAGTTCATCAGGAAACTTTTTCCAAATTTTAGAAATCTTTAAAATGTCATACATAAAAACATCAAACATCAAAGCTTTGACAAAATACAGCAATAAAGTTCATACTGGGAACAATAGCGCATTGAAAAATTTACTGAAAAGTTTTTAGGAAAATAAATTCCCATAATTTAAAACACTATAATATTTTTTTTTTTTTTTTTGATTTTGTTTAACAAATTGTACTTTTAAGTAAAACGGATTATTTACTTTAATTAGTACTCTTAAGACATTATTTTTTTTTCTTGCCCCTTTTCAAATATATTATTTTAATTTTTAAATATATAAATTTATTTATTATTATAATGTTTTTTAGAATTTATTTGAGACTTTTCGTATATTATTAATTTATAATTATGCAGTAAAACGTTTATTCAGTGATCAGTGATGGGATTTGAAAATGTTTATTAAGTGCCAAATTGGGATCGAAAAAGTGCCAAAAAAAGAATCCAAATAAAGTTAGGGGCCTCAAAAAACATAAAGTCGTAATTGACAAAATTAGGCCATAATAAGTTAGAGTCTATATTCAGTTGAGTCGAACCCTTTATACCCTTCCCCCGTGTTGAGATTTTATATCAAAATGTAATATATTTTAATGTTTTTAGTATTTAATAAATATTTTTAGTATTTAGGTATTGATTGCAAATAAATAAATAAATCAAAAATAAATATTTGTATTTATACTATGCCTATGTAAGCACTAAACACTTTAAAAAATTTACGTTTTTATGTAAAATCGAAGTAGAATTAAGATTTTGTAAATAAATTATAAATTTATTACTTTGAAGTTTTACAAAAGTTCACATATCTTTAAGAGAGATATGATCGTTGCAGTGTGGAATAAATATTTCATAAATTTAAAAAAATACAATACGACAGCCATACCTTTTATAGGATATAATAATAAAAACGCGTTTTGGCCTATAACTCGGTTAATACTGGGGAGTTATTGTGTATTTCGAAAGAAAATACATTCGAATTTCAATGTAAAAAATATACAAATACTAACGATTTTCCTTTCGAATTAAGTTACAAAATTAAATATAAAAAATATTAAAATTTGTTGATTCCAGCTTTTCTATTTGAGAAATTAGGGCATAAAATGGAAATGTATGTAAAAATAGGCCCATTTAGGAATCTAATCCTCGAAGGAATCAAATTTTTTAATTTTTTTCCTTCACAGAATTGATATTTTTATAAAGTTTCTTAGAAATTTTGTACATAACTAAAAAAGAATATAGATCCTTTTTGCGAAAAAAAAGAAAAAAGGAAGTTGATTTTTTACTTATAAATTTAATTGCGTATAACTTTTGATCCAGTAAAGGCTCATGCACAATTATTTTTTTACATGTTAGTTTTTTTTTAATTCTAAACTAAGTAAAATACATTTCAAAAAACTCACATCGGTTCAGATATAAGATCGTTTTAAATATTTTTCATAGCCGAGTTGTCCAGTTTTGTATCGTTGTGAAGCGCTTCCGTTAGGCGTATTTAGTTTATACTTAAAACTTAAACTCCCCAGCATCTATCAACATGCGAAATTTTATTGAAATCCGTTTGAAAACTACAGATTTATTTTTATCTTACTTTCAGAATCGCAAACTATGCTACGTCATGAAAAATTATATCATTAGGCTTTTTAAACTTTGAATGGTGACACTTGGGGAAATGGTTTTCTCATTATTATTTTTGAATAAAACCAATAGTGAAAGTTATGCTAATAATTTTCTTATGACAGTGTTTGGCCTAATGTTGTGCGACCAGTTAAAACTATTTGGAGAATAGTGAATGGGAAGTTTAGCTGCACCCAAAATATTCCACTATGAGACATTTGCTCTAAAATGGCCCAACTGGAATTCGCTTGATTTCAGATCTCGATATCAAAACTTGGCTTGATTTGTCAGAATGATGGGAAAAGTCGTAGCTTCCGAATTAGTAAATCAGTAGAGAAAATGTTTCTCGCAGATACACGGACATAGATAAATCAAATTATAATTTCATATGGACTAAAAATATACAGCAAAAATGACAAACTTTTCATTTCTATTATTTTAAAATATCATATGTTTTATATTTATTATTTTTAAGTCTGAAACGAATATTAAAAAAATACAAACAGAATGACAAACTAATTTGTACATATTCCTGTGAAACTTTGGTGAAGGGTATAAAAATTGTAAAAAATAGTTTTGTCTGTTATAAGTACTATAAACATTTCTGCGAACTTTGAAAATAACTGTGTGAATATTTTTTTATATCCTCAAACATAAATATACTTATATGAGTGTAAATATTAGGGTGATCGATACGGTTTTTTTCAAAATTTTCATTTTTTGGATTTCAAATAGGCCGGTTTTTTTTAAATACAAAAAATCGGTTGTACAAATAATAATTGAATGAAAACTTATAAATAATTTTTTAACTTAATGATATTCAAAAAGTCGAATTTGTCATTATGTTTTATATGTATATAGTTTGAGGTTAAATTAAAATGAGTACTCCAAAATCCCAGTACAAAATGGAGATTCGAACGAAGCAAGTTTATAAAAAGAAAAATTATAATTGCGTTTTCTAATTCCCTTACAAATGGAATGAATTTTATATAGCAAATTCCTGGTTGAAAGAAATACATTTTTAACATAAAAAGTGCTCTTCTCAATACTGAAATAGAAGCAAATGTTTCATTTATAATATTATTTTATATATTTCATTTACAGTAAGCACGTAGGTTAGTTGCAAGTATTATTTATTTTCTTCCTTACAATTGCGTACTTTTTCAATTACTATAATGTAAGACATTTCGCAGCGCATTAAAACTTTCTTTGCAAAATGTCATGTAAGTGTATTCAAAAATTTTAAAACTTTTTATTGGGTTTAAACAAATAAGTAATGATTATCTCATATTATCTCATATACGCATATCACGGAATTAGTGTTTTCTCCTGTTACATTTTTATAAACAATTTAAATATTTTATGTTTTTTTTTTTTTTAATTGAATATTTTTAATGATAGTTAACATATTTTTTTTTTCTGAAAAATGCATTTCGAAAAATTTAAGGAATGTTTGTTTCATTTTGAGCCATAGTTGCTGGATATTATATGTAAAACTTGGATTCAGTTGTGATGAATATTTTCTTACCTTAATTGAAACTTGTTTCCCAAAATAAATTATTTAATAAATTTTAATTTAAGTATTACAAGATTTGTTGAGTCTTTTGACGGAAATATTAACTCCTAAAAAAAAACTGGTTAACATTAAACCGGTTTTCTAAAAATTCCATTTCGAAACCCGGTTTCTCCTAAAAGTTGAAAAATCGATCAACCTAGTAAGCTCTTATATAGAAATGTATGTACGAGAAAATATTCATGTATGAATGTGTTAAAATTTTATATTGGAAATAAAAAATATGTTTGCAAAGTGTGTGAAGATTATTGTGGGTTTCAACAATTTTAATGTCTTTTAAAGTCGGATATATATCTTTATTGTTAAGTAGAAAAGTTGTGTATATTTTTTCCTCTTAACTATCTATTTCGTCCAAAATATGTCTTTTTTGTAATGATAAAAACCCTTAATATTAGTTTTGAATGAGAGAGAGTATATCAAATTGTATTTTATAAGCTTCACCATAAGCAATAAGTATTATATATAAATATATCTGTATAAATATAATACTTATATAGAATATTTTGTTAATATATATGTGAATACTCTTGCAAATAATTCATTGAAATCCGGGTATAATCTGAAATAAATGTGGTTACAGATTTTATAGATAAAGTCTTTATAAAATATAAATGAATGTTCCTATACATTCAAAATGTAGTTTGATAAAAAAATTCAAGTAAGGACTGATATCAGTTAAATTATTTGTAATAAATTTTAAGAAATAAATTGAAGCCCTGATTTGAGTTTTTCTTTATATTTAATTTTAATTAAACTTAATAATTATTAAAAAGTAAAAGTACGTTTACTGGATCGAAAGCTCTCAGTCTTGTTGTTGTACTGGTATTTGGTACCTTAAACCAGTAAACCCATGACAAATTAGGGTAACTGCTGCTTCTTTTTTTTTACACCCTACATCACAGGTAAAGGGTAATATTCTAAATATAGGTAATATTCCTCAGAGTGATACTAATAAAAATCAGCAAAATCAGTCCATTAAAAGCCGAGATATCGCAAAAAAGGTCCATAAAAACGCATTTGTTTTCGACTTTTCTAAGCTGCTATATAAGATATCAACGTTTTTGCACAGAAAATTTGAAATCTGTTTTTGTAATGTTCAGTTATATTGTTGTTTTTTGTATAAACAAGCAGTAGTTGTTGTTCGTATATACACACAATAAATTTTTTATGTGTGTTTGGACCTTTTTTTAGTTGGAAATAGAAGCATTATAATGACTCAGTATTGTTGTTTTTTTTAGTATAAATGTGAAAATGTGAAATGTGAATGAAAAACTTTATTTCATGAATATAGCGCTGTAACTTGTTTAAGTGTTATACAAAACTATTTTATCGTGCGTGAAAATCTAATTTTAGTAAATTTTAAAATTTACCAATAAAAAGTCTTAAACTTTATTTTTTAAGAGGGTCATGTGAAAGAATAAATGCGTTGAAGGGATATTTTTCTGTTTCAAAGAAACCCAAGTGGAAAAGACACAATGAACTATAGTCCACAAAAGGTTTAGAAGACTTTTTTTACAGCAAATTAAGTTCTTATATAATTGAAAAATTTGTAGAATTTGAGCTACAAGAAGGTACTAAATGCTTTGCTGTTATCTATGAATATAAATTTGTAATAACATTAGTATTTTAAAATATACAGAAATTCTAAAGCATACTAATGTAATCTAACTAAAATAGAAAAGGAGTTTAAAAATTTTATGATTTTAACATTGTGTTGTCATTGAAAGGGTACACTTAAGCTATGTTCACATTTGGCAAATATTTGATCAAAATTGCGTGACCACTGGATTTACAAAAATATTGTTTGCCATTATTTGATCTTGCAAATTTTTTATAAGAAAAAACAGCGTCAAACAAAATTATATAAAATGTCAGCAATGATTACTGATAACTTAAAAATCGTTTACCATTAAAAAAGATAAATTAGGAAATATTTTATATAGTGGTTACGTCACTTTGTCACAAATATTTAACTGGTCTGAACGTACCTTTAGTGCTCAAAAAGCACTGCAGAAGTAATTATTTTAACCCATGGTTAAGTTCTCCTCTTAAAACTATGTTTATATAATTTTTTAATAAAAATTATTATATTAGCTTTGTTAAAAGTAAGTAAAATAAGAAATAATTGAACCAAATTGTTTGAATAACACAACTGATAAAGTAAGCGTTAATAAATATAAAAAAGTTTAACAAAAAAATTATGAAAATATTTGCTGCTTAGATATAGTGAGCCAGCAAAATTGTCGCTTCATTCTTCTATGCACTTAACACTAATTTATTTGGTCCTTTTTTATTTTTATTTTTTATTCTTATTTTCATATTATTTTATTTAATTTATTTTCAATCTCTTATTCATAAAAATGTAAATTGCTGAAAAGTTAAACTTTGTTGCCAAAAGCTAAAAACAAATATAAAAAATGTAAATTCTGTTGTGCATAAAAACGATCTTAAGCTTTAACAAAACTTAAGAATTCGGAAAATTGTTATACAGCATCTAAAATAAATTATTTTATTATTTTCTAATAATAACCTACGTATGTGCATTTCCTTAAACAAGGTTAAAAATGTGCAACAAAAATGATAAAGAAAAATTCCAAAATTTCATTAGAAATGTACAACGGAAATCATCAAATATGGAAAAAAAAATATAAAGTTATTTCACACATTTTATAAAAAAAAAAAGTATCTCAAGTATAAAGGCAACATTATTTTTGGTGATCTCCAACATCAAATGTGAATAAACTAAGCGAAAAATATTAAAAAAAGAACTACTTGTTGAAACATTTTCTTGAAAAATTTCAAGTATTTTTTAAATGCATTAGAACTATCTGTATATGGGCAATAACACAGTTTTAAAACTCGACTAAAATTTGTGTTTGTTTATTTCTTTAATTGGCATATTGATAGCAAACAAAAGCAACAATTTAGTATTTAAAATCCGTTGGCGTAAATCACTCCCGCGAGAGGGCCCAAAAGTTGAAAATTAAAACAAAAAAAAAAAAAAATTTTCAAAATTTAAAACTTCACTTGTTTATATTATAATTGTACACATTCATAAATCTAAGAACTATCACCTCATGTAAAAAGATTCACAATATTATCGTTACTAACTGAGTTACACTTAAACATTTTTTACATCATTTTTGCACAATATAATGTTATCTCGATTTCATTGATTTTAAAATGTTTGTGTTTTTACCCATATAAATATCAATTACTTTCAACAAATTTCTAAAGAATCTGAAGTCAGTAATTCTAATTTACTTTCGAACTAATAAAGATATATATCGTCACCTAAAATACAAAAGCCGCAATCACATTTTTTAATTTTTTTTACAGCAGAAGCAAAAAACTTTATAAAAATGCAAAAGGTAGTAATCACAATTTTTAATTTTTTGCTTTAAAATTAAGCAATAAAATTTTGTAATCGTTCACTTCAAGAAAAAATATATAAAGCATAAAACACTATTCAAACCAAATATTTCTTAAATAGGACAAAATTTATTACTGTTTCGTTTATGAAGTTGATATTATGGGCTTTTGACTTTTGTTAATATTGGTGTCATTTTAGAAGATATAAATATGGCATCTATTGTGTAGACATAGTTTGGGTCGGTACATTATAATCCAGTAAAAAAAAGACTTTTTTAGTGCTTATGGGCTTTTGTATTTTAGGTGACGATAGATAAAGCATAAACCACTCTTCAAACCAAATATTTCTCAAATGGAAGAAAATTTACTACTGTTTCGTTTATGAAGTTGTTGGTATAGCATTTTGATTTTTGTTAATATTGATGTCATTTTTGAAGATATGAATATGGCATTGTTTGTGTAGATGTAGTTTTGATCGGTACACTATAATCCAGTAAAAAAAATTGATTTTTCAGTGCTTACCGCCTTTTGCATTTTAGGTGACCATATGTATATAATGTAAACAACTCCTAACAAAATCATTTTTATAACTCTTTTTCTCTTTATTTAACCGTTAAATAAAAATTTGATGAAAATTAATTAATTAATTCAATTATTTTTCCAAAAAACGTTTATATTTTAAACAAGCAAATGTTGCTTAAAATACTTGGTTGAGTAGATCCTTTTTAAGAATTGGGATATGCGATGAGAAAATGGCTCAAAAGCGGATTTTTATGAGTTACGAAGCATATAAATTCGTTTTGATGTCACCGATAATAACGTGTGCACTACTCGAGTTATTCGCGGTTAAAGGCTGCAAAATTTAGTTTTTGGTATATGTATCGACTATCATCATACGATGCATTGCAACACTTATAGAGTATACAATTTTCAACAATTTTATTGAAATACATTTTTATCGTCATTAGTTTTGCAGTTATTTACTTATTTTATAGTATCCTATATTTCAGGACGTATGTAAAAACACATGTGATACATAGCAAGCGATATATATGCAAAAAAAAACTAATTTTTGTGATATTTAACTTCGAATAAATCGCGTAGCGTAAACGTGATTATCGATAACTTTTAACAGTATGTAGGAGGAACCAAGACACCCTCCATCAAATTCCGAGTCGAACTATTATTTGACTGTATTTATAGTGTTTATAATATAATATTGTAAGTTTTGTTTTATTGCGTATAGAATAACCAGAAATTCTTGACATTAAGCACTGTGGAAAATGCTAGAATACAAGCTGAACATAAGTGCTTTTGAAATTTTAAAAAATTTTTAATTTATTTTAAAGATAACATATCATGAACTATCGGTTGAAAATATTAAAAAATAGAAACCGACATAACTGTCCTAAAATATGCACTAAAATTAGTATATTTGAAATAAAAATTTTTTAACAATAATGTACCACATCTTAAACAAAAATTGTTTTAGAAAACCAATTTAAATGGAGAACTTTATATAGTTATGGTTAAAATTCGTATACAGATTATATTTAGATATTTTGAGTAGAAAATATTTTTTAATGCAATGCGTATTTGTTGCTCGCTTTACTTCCACGCATAAATTAATATAAAACGAAACCCTGCAAACATTATCTATCGAAATCGTAACTATATCGACACGCCAGGAAGTTGATATGCGTCGCTTTTACTATCGAATTCTGATCTACTTAGTAACACCGTTCGGGAAGAACTGTGCCACTAAGCGATAGTTCCTTTTGAGTAACGCTTTAGTCAGTATTGAATGTCACTAATTCGAATCTTCAAATCCCCACTAAAGCGTTACTCAAAAGGAACTATCTCATAGTGGCACATTTCTTAACGAACGGTGTTACTAAGTAGATCAGAATTCGTAACGCTTTAGTAAATTTTGTACGTCACGTATTAAGATCTACTATTCCGCAGTAAAAAGTGTCTAATAAAAAATTCTAATTCGAATCTTCCAATCCCCACTAAAGCGTTACTCAAAAGATGCTATTTCTAACTATATGAGAATTCAATAGTAAATGCGAAACATATCAACTTCTCGGTGTGCCGACGTAGTTACACTTTCGATAGAAAATATTTGCAGAATTTTAAAACTATTTTGCATAAAATTTTTAAAATAATAATGCTAGTAATACTTACAATTTAAAATGAAAATATTAAAATTTTTTAAATCACAAAACTAATTGTTACACAACAATATTTTCAATTCAAATTAACAAAAAACAATTAAATAAATGAACAAATTAAAAAAGAATACTAAGAAATATTTTAAATACAAAATTAGAAAAGAAATATGATTTCAAATTTAATAAAGTAAAATAAGATTATTTAATTAATATTCTAAAATTAATATTCTAATTTATTTTATACGTGTTTAACTTTATTTTTTCTTTTATTTACTCTGTCCTGAGCATGTGGGAAATGTTGTTGAGCAACTTTATTAATATCAACAATATTTGATGATGTATGTTTTAATAGGCACGAATCTATTAAGAAGATTATGGAAAATTAAGAAAATGTTGTCATATTTATTTATTTATTTAATTTTATTTACTTACCTCTTATTACTTGAAATATTATGAATTGTTGGATGCTTGGCTTTTCTGGTGTTCCACGCCACGTCAAACCAATTGCTAGTTCATCACTTATAATGCTTCTTAAAGCCATTTTCAAAAATGTCGGCATATCATTACCACCAATTCGAGTAATAAAAAAGTGGCATTCTGGTTTTTTTAAAATAACGATATTAAACTTTATACAGTCATAGTCGTATACACTTTTTTTATATTTTTTTAAACATTAGAAAAAGTAATAAAATGTTGTTGTAAAATATTTTGAAAAAATGAAATTTGAAATGTGAAATGTGTGGCATTTATTTATGATATTTCAAAAATATTACCAAAGATGGCTCAAAATCTTGTGTTCGCATTATAAAATGTGTAATTCAATATTTCCGCAATGTTTTTCAGTAATATAATATACGTTTTCTAAATAATCTGCTCCTCGCATTTCAAGCATTACAACAACAAAACAATTTCTTCAAAATATTTAATAACAACAATGTTTGAATTCTTAACTTAAACTTAAAATTTTGAAAATTATAAATAAAATTTTGAAAATTATAAATTCCTTTTAAAATTTAAAATGCAAAAATTCAGCTCTGCTAAAATATTTTTCTGATATTCAAAGCGATGCATTGCCAAAAATTGCTGTATTAGCGACTTTTGCTGGGGGCATGTCATACATAAGTCAAACTCCCACACTTTTAAAAAATGTTGTTTTAGTTATTAAGAATTTTATATAAAACTAAATTTTCTGGCCCTCAAATTGCTAACAACATATTTTTTATTTTTATAGAAAATGAAAATGTTTTCCTAAATTTATTCGCTTGCCCGGAACTAGTTGAAATTTTAATAATATATTTTAAATTATGATAAATGCTTACCTTATTTTCTTAATTTTTATTTAAAACTTATGAATTTTTTGTTTCACATCAGTTTACATAAATAATTTTATTTAGTGTTAATATTTTTTCACTCTAATCACTTGAAAATTTTTATTTTTACTAAGAAAAATTATATTGTTTCTGCTTGTTCTTTTTCCCATTATGAAATGTAAACAATCGCTAAAATCATGATTTTATGATAAAATTTCGAACCTAATGTGTGTTGTTTTTGTAAAGTTTTGCGCATTCTACTATTAATCATCTTAGAGTGCCGAATTCGACAGATTATGTGGATTGGTAAACAACAATCTTCCAAATGCTAGAAAAGGTGTTGAAAAATAGTGTTTTCGTTTTTGGATAACTGTAACTGTTATCCAAACAACTTCCAATAGTGATTAAAGAAGTTACGTCTAGAAGATTCAATTCGTATACTAATATATTTTGTTGTTGGAAAATTGAGAGAAATCTTCTATTGCACTTCTAAGAGTGGCGAATTAGTGAGCTATTTCGAAAAAGAATTCCATAAATGCTTGCAGGGTACCTCAAAAAGGGGCATCAAATACCATGGCAAACATACAGTAGCGGACACAACTATGGGAACTGATGGGAAAATAGTTTTGATTGCAATACTTTTTGGTAATTTATTTTCACTAGACTCAAAATTTCAGTAGACAAAAAATTTCTTTACTTAAACTGACAAATTTCAAAGAAATATAAAATATACATTTTTCATGTGAAACAAAACTAAAAAACATTTTCGATTTGTCAAATACTAATGTCAACTTCATTAATACTTAGTACCATATATCTAATTTGTTGTTAAACTTTTATATACGGGTATCTTCGTAACACAGGGTTACATAAAATTGAAAAAGCTTCTTAAAAACTTCAATCCTTGTCACTTCATCTATGTGGGAAATTTCATCCATGATGTTTAGATTATACGCGTTTTATTTCGCGATTTACGATTTCTCATATGAATCCAGATATATTTTATTAGGATCAAATAAATGACTCAGCCGCTTCAAAATTGTTTTTTTTTTTTTTTTTTTTTTTTTTTGTCATACTATACTTTTTCTGATATAAGTTTTAAGTGGTCGTTGCTATGTTGATACACCCATTTAACGGGCATTCCCTTTTTCGTATGTGAAAGAAGGGTATCTTTTAAGGCACGGTTAGACATAAAACGATTCGTTATTCTTTTAACTTTACAAACTGATTCGATGTAGTAACCGGCAAAACAGTAAACCTGTGTTTTTCAATGTCTTTTGGTATACTGTACATTAAGACATTTTTCCGTTTTGTCAAGGTACTATCTTTAATTCATCAGAACTTTCCAAATTAAACTTCACGGGAGAAAAGTGCGGTTTACACCATGGTGTAGAAAAGCTGGATTTAATTTAATACGTCCATCAGAAAGAAAAGAATTAAATGCATGATTCACTAATGGTACTGAGAAACATATAGGAGGTTTGTTATGGTCTAGGGCTTTTTTGCCAGTCATTATATCAGACCACTTGATAAAATAAATGAAATAAAGAAATATTTTATATCTAAACAAATCTTAGTTTTTAAGTGGTTGAGACAATTACTTGGCCTTAGTCTCACAGAAAAAATATTTTTTATCATATGGGAAATTGTATATCGCGAAATAATACGGACATAATCTGAAAACAAAGGATGAAATTTCCCACATAGATGAAATATCAAGGATTAAATTTATGAAGTAGATTATTCAAATTGAAATGTCTCTATACCACACAGATGTGTAAAAGTTTAAACAATATTAGTTATATCATATTAAATATGAATGAAGTTAACATTTTATTTAACAAATCAAAAATGTTCTTTAGTTTGTCTCGCATAAAAATGTGTATATCATATTAGTTTGAATTTTTTTTTTAGCTTAAATAAAGAAACTCAATTCTTTTCGCTTTGTTTAAAGGAATTTTGGATCAAATGAAAATAAATGTACAAAAAGAATTGATCTGAAAACTCTTTTCCCATTATGATTCACCCATATTTTAATAATGGTAATCCGTGCATTTGTTTTGTCCGTCATTTTGTATGCGATTCACTATTGTATACGTGATATATACGTAATAGCTCTGTAAATTTTCATCATAATTTCTCAATTGATTTTTTAGTTATAAGTAAAATATTTTTTTAATTAAATTAATTTTTTATTTAATTTTTTTTTAATTAAAATGGAATTACTTAAAAAAGACTTATCCGTGTTATAAAATCAAGTGAGTGATTGTTTATTTTTGACAAAATCACGCCTTAATCGCTAAACCGATTTTAATGAAATTTTAAATATAGATGAATTTTAAGGTGAAAGGAACTAGAGGATATAAACTAATTGTATATTGATGAAAATGGCGAAAATATTTCAGTTTTTCGTACTTATTTTTTTAACATTTCAATACAAATTGAATTTAATATAAGAAGCATTATGCCAAACATCGTTTTTTTATAACTGGACAAACCTATATTTATACGTTTTCTTTCTTCTTTTATTAAATTTTAGATTCCATACAACACAGGTATGGGGCTGGAAGAGATATTATTATATAATATGCAATTTACCATAGAACATTATAACATTATATATGGTAGCCATATTATGTCCGTCTGGCTGCCTTTACGAAAAATTGATTTTTAATTCTAAAAATTTATTCCTAAATTAATTAAAGTATTTACGCTAATTATTTAAGTCAAGGGTCTTAATGTTCCTACAGTGATTCCTATAAATGTTATAAATTTTTAATATAATTTAAACTTATGTAATTTTATAACAATAAATTCGAAAACCAAAAATAGTGTGCCAGATAATGGAAAATATTCTCAAAATTTTCTTTATTTATTATTAAAGATAAAAAGTTACAGTCCTTAGAAGAGAAAATGACACAAATTTTCCACTGCGCGAAGCTAAAAATTGTAAAATATTTTGTAAAATAGTGTATTATAGAATACTTGCAAATATATGTAAGAACTTGGATTTCCTATTAATTTCTGATTAGAATGGACTCACAGACGGGTGATATTCAAATCCTATAAATTTTAATATTAAACAATAAGCGATTTGGGAGATTAAGTTGGGTTTCATTGCCAATGACTCTAAAATATTTAGCTTCTATTAAATTTACAATCTCGTTGTATTACCCTTAAAAAGTTAGCAAACCTCTACTCCTACGTTACACCTAATCCAAACCATCCAGTACATGTTACAGAAGAATTTTAAAACCTTAATTAAATATCCATTAAATTTCAGGATAAAAAACGACACCGCCGACTATTACAATTTTGAGTGAAAAGAGTCCTTGCCTGAGTTCTTATTTTACTCATGTCTAAGCGAGAGAGTTAAAGGTTATTGCAAACCGGCAAGAGATTTCATTTCTCTAACTAACATCGAGTTCATAACAACTACACAAGTGTAGTCCAAAATATAAGCATGTTCATATTTATTTACGCTATATTGAGCTAACGGCATCAAATCAAATTATAACAAATTCAACGTCTTGAACAGAGTCTTATTCGATGCCGTACGTTTCGCTCCTATTTTGATTCATCAAATATTGCCTCAATGATTCCAATGCGAAATGAAAGTTTACCATCATATTAATAAAATATCAGAAGGATTCTGTAAAGTTAAATCAAATTTCGATTTTATGGACTCTTTAATTGCGGATATTTTGGATAACTTCTTGCATTATCTGTGTGAATTAAAATAATTGAAATCAGTAAATTTCAATGTATTTATGGATATTAATTGTTTTGTAGAACACAAAACTTCTCTCAGATATTTTGTAAGATTATTATTAAATACCCCTTCCTTTTTACGCCCACTCTTAATAACAAGATTATATAGATTATATGAGTAGTCACATTATTCAGTCGATTTAATTGACATTTTGCACATATATCGTGCATCCTACAAATGGAAATATAGTATGTTAAAATAATAAAATTTCCTCGACCACCTTTTATGACCAATTAATTTTTCAAAGGTTCAAATGAAATTTTGCACATATTTCTTTTATTTTTTTAGAAAACTGGGAATTAGACCAGTTTTTATCCAACTATTAGTAAAAATCAATATTACTACTTTATTGATGCTACTAAGATAATTCACATAAAATTGTACATAAACAAGGAAAAAAATTTTGTGTATTATAAAATTTAATTTTTATGAGGTTCCACACCTCTTTTTTTCCCACTTTTATTATAATGTGATATTGTTGTCATCAAAATTTTTATGAAATTTGCTTATTTAGAAGCAAATCAACTCTCTTTTTAAAAAACTTGACATGTCATCCAGTCAATACTTCCTTCAAGAATATATATTTGAGCCATATTTAATTTTAATCAGTTCAGTAGTTTCGACATAAGGTCAAGTCAAATAAAGTAAACAATTTTATGGCAAAAATGAGCGTAAAAAGGAAGTAGTATACAGAAAAAATCTAGTATAATAATGCTAGTAGTCTATAAAACCACAACATCGCATAATAATATTTGAATTAAATATTTAGAAAATAACAAAATAAAATAATTCTTTTATTTACAACTATATTGAAAAAAGGGCTACGAAAAATTTGAATTTCAAGTAGCAATAAAACCCAAATTCGAACAAATTTTGAAACTTTGGACAACTGCTACATTTTCATTTTGCGTTAGAATTATTGAGGCAATTTCTTCTTGTTGCATTGTATTATCAGAACAGCACCCGATTAAAGGGCTTTTGCAAAAATGTTACGAATCTTACGTTACTTATAATGAATCTAACAGATAAACACTTGCTGAAATTTCTACTTAGAAGTTAGAAGGGTTTCACGTGGTAGATTAAAAAAAAAAAAAAGACTTTAAACTCGAAAATCTGGCATTTATTAAACAATTATCTTTTTTACAATAGTGATATACTCACAAAAATTTCCGACATACATATTAGTGTCTTAGAGAATTTAAAGAAATTATAATTTAAAAATTTACTTTTCTATGTTAAAACCAACTCATTATATTTATGAACACATAAGCTCTTCAATTTATATTTTTCCATTTTTCGAAATAAGTACGTCAGCAGATTTTGCCAATTTCTATAAATAAATAAATACCTTAAGCGTTTCATTTTAAGTAACTTTTCGTAGAAATTAAAAAAAAAAGTTTGGTAAATTTTTCCAGTCACTTAAATTCTGTTCTGGAAAAATATGTGATAAAAATATAAGGAATACACATCTATAAATAATAAACACTAAATTGATATATTTTGTTATACATACATAAATAATTCTTTTAAAATAAGAAAAACGCAAATAAATATTTATTAAATGTTACAAAAAAACTATTAAGAGATTTTCTTTATATATATATATATATATATATATATATATATATATATATATATATATTATCATAAATTTGAATTTGATACTTCATAAATTATTTTAATAATAAATAGCATATTTAGTAAACAGGAGACATTTCAAGACTTGTTTTCCTAAGGAAAAATAAACAAATTACAAATTTTATACGTTAAGTACTAACTTTGTTTTTGAATAACTTTGAAGCAAAATCTTTAGACAAATATTTTGTATTATAAATATATATATATATATATTAGCCCAGTTTTTATTTATTTATTTAGTTAATTGTTCAATTATTTATTTATTCATTTATTTATTTACTTATTTATTAGCAGATAAAGGATAATAATTACAAATACACATATACTTATTTGAGAATTTTAATATGTCAAAATTACCAACTTTTTTACATACATATCTTTCTATCTTTTATTTATTTAAACATATCTAAAACAACCCCCCACCACAGTTTAATTTTTCAACTGTCAAATAAATTTTAGATCTTGAAAAAAAAAAATAAAAAATAAATTAGATTCATGAAATAAAATTGTCCTTATGGTGTAAAATAATATTATTTCCATTCATACAATTGAGGATTTTGAGGATTTATAAAAAAAATTCTTATGGCAGAAAAGGGGAAAATAAATTTTATTTTTCTACAAATGTTTATACAATATGTATGTGAATGTACATTAGGCTGCACCTAAATTAAAACCGGTTTTTGAAATTTGACCGTTACTCCCCCCAGAATTGTTCATTGGGTAGCAAAAAGGTATTGTGTGAAATATTATTGAAATCGAAAATCATTAACCCGTGCCGCATTGGACCTGAAGTTTGTATGGTGCGTTTATATGGAGGAAATATAGTTTTTTATAGTGTTTGAAATAATTTCGCTATTATGCTTTGTAGCAAAGTGTTAAAAAATCATAATCTATACTTGATTATCTATCAGACCAGATATAAGAAGAGAAAATCGTTAAAAAAATATTTAAGTTACTACGAATTCCCCAGACCATTAAGGTATTTTACACTACTTGTGTACGGAATGTACAAAAAAATTTAAATTTTTTTCAGCAATAGTTAAATAAAATGCTATTTTTAATTAAATTTGAATCACAGTTACTGAAAAAATATGTCTTTCTTTCTGCAGGATAATACAAACCCTTTCAATATTCGGTTAAAATTGTATAAGTCTATTTCAAAACTCAAATTTAAAACTTTTAAAAATTTTGCTAAACAAATTTCAAAAAATACTATAATAATAACACTATGCAAATTTATAGATAACACTTTGGAAAATAAAATTGAAAAAGAATAAATATCTTGTACGAGTAAGCCGTACCTGCGATTTCATTTTTGCGGATTTTGGCAAAAAGTAAGTTTTTGCAGTTTTTTTTAGAAAATTTTTTTGGAACTGATACTCAAGTTGAATAGAGTTATTACATAATAAGACAAAACGTATATAAAGAAATATATTCTGAAGCTTTTAGGAAAATTGGACAAGGATAATCTTTAAAACGCGAAGGTCAAAAGTCAAAATTTGAAAGTTTTAAGGAAAGCATAGCGAAGTTTTCGCTGTGTGTGTGTTTATCTGGATTTCGATAAAATTTTATAAAAATATAAGCAAAAGATCTTCTTTGATATTATCGGTAAAAAGCCAAATTTAAACTTCAACAGAGCTTTGGGTCAACATTTTTTTAAACGCTCTTATTTCTAGATATTTGTAAAGTAAATTTTATTAATTAATATCATGGATAAAGAAAATGATAATTACCTCATTCTGATAAGCAAATTCAGGTTCAGTCATCAAACTTCCTCACAGAAATCATTGCATCCAAATTCTCATAAAAAATTAATTTTTTCGCGATGTTTTCCTTAAAAATTTGAAATATTTAAAATCTTGACATTTGGCCTACTTATTTGACACGTAATGCTTGACGACTTTTCTTAAAAACTTCAGAATATATTTTCTGAGATATCTTACTCTTATCAGTTCAAAAGAACAAAAAAAACTTTATATCTAAAAAACTGGCGCAATCCGCAAAATTTAAATTGCAGGTACAGCTTAGTCGTAGAAGGTATTGACCTAATATTTTTTTAAATGTATTTCCTGTGGTGTTGTCTATAAACCTGCTTAGTTTTTTTTCGAAATTCTTTGAAATTTGTTTAACAAAATTTTTAAAAGTTTAAAATTGGAGTTTTGAAACATGTTTCAATAAAATATTATTTTTTAATAACTTAACATTTTTGAACTGATTTCAAATTTCAAAAGTCGATAAATTTTGGTGCAGTCTAATGTATATATGTACGATGTATGTACAAATAAGTACTAATCCAAATAAATATTCACAAATAGAAACACAAATACACTAGTAGTAAGTCAAGCAAATGGAAACACTTGAGTTTTTTCTGTTTAAATGGCTAAGGAAGCAACAGTAAAAATGACAATGTCGTAAATATCACTTTAATATTAAAACTGTATAAAATAGGATCTTGTTAACACAAGAATGCCAAATAGATTTTGCTTTAAAAATGTTTAATGTATATTTAAGTGATTTATTTAAATAATTTTAAGAAGCCACATGTATATTAAATTAAGATATATGAACTATTTTATATATTTCAATAATTTTCAATGTAAGCATTGATTAAATAATTTTTCCAGAAACGTTTATTAGATTGGTTACTGGCTCGGTATTGCCGAGGAATCTGTAAAATATTTGCTACATAAATTATAGTGTCACATGTGAAAAAAATTTGTGAAGAAAACCATCTGTGATGAGTATTCTTGAGCTAAATGCGGAAAAAATTATGTGTTAAAAGATCCTTATGAAAAAGATATTAATAATGTCTTCCGTAGCAATTTGAGTATAAAAGAGGACTTTTTGTACATAAAAATTGCAATACTTTTATCAGAAAATATAAAAATATTATACTTTTTATAAATAAATACTAAAAAAATATGTTTGCACAAAGTTTGGTACATGTAAAATAACTTATTAAAAAAATTAGTAGAATGCACTAAAAAACTCTCTCGAGGAACAAAACTTGTGCGACAAAAATTGTATTAATTTTCTTTGTTTTCAAAATTGCAAAAATTTTATGAGGCATTTGACGAAAAAACTAGAAATTGTTTTGGCCGAAATGGAGGTACTCACCTAGTTCAACAAACGGTATACAAAAAAAAAAAAAAAAATAAAGATTGGATAAAGTTCAGCACATCGTTAGCTATTGAATTTAGTTTTGAATTTTAGTTTTGCAAAATTCAAACATTTAAGATTGAACTATCTACAGAAAGATTGGAAAAAATCATAAAATAATGCCGAAACCAAAAAAAAAATAAACAAACTTTCTCCTTCCTCGGGAAAATACTCTAAAAGTATTTTGGTAAATACGTTAAACATTTTGCTATATGTATATGAAGCAAAACAAATTACAAAGGGATGTTATTATTCGCGTGTATTAAGATAAAACAAAGGACTAACAACACACAGACTTACTTACATATGATATCAAACAGACCAAAACAGCCACGATGCTTTGTGTATCTCTGTATTTAGCAACTTTAAGAATTTGCTGTGCTGTTATATTTATTTGTTTACTTTGTAAAATTAAAGAACACTTACAATAACTTAACAAGATATTTTTTGTTTATGATTATGTTTTTTTTTTAGTTTGCATTACAAATAAAAAATATTTACGCCCTTTAATTTAAATTTGGGAGTTTGCGCAACAGTAAAAAAATTCTATGGTAAAAAATATTTTTTCTATGGTGATAAAAATTTTTATTTCTGCTGTTGAAATGAAAGCTTTGTAAATTATTGGCGAAATTAAATTTTTATTATTAAAAAAATTAAAAAAATAAATGTGTGAATATTGAATATGAAGAATTTCAAAGAATGTAATGTGTTTAGGTTAGGTTAGGTTAAAAAGGGCGGCGTCTTCACGCCTGCACCCAGAGACCATTCGGTCCATTGTGATCCCTTTATAGATAATAGAGAACGCTGACAGAAAAATTCCTAGTAGAATATAGTAGAAAATTGAAAAGAAAGACAGCTAAATATAAGAAGAATAAGAAAGGTGTGGAACCTAAGACCCATCAAATCAACCCAGACTACCTCTAAGCCACTTTATTCCCATTAAAAACCCTATAAGGTCGCCGAGTTCTTCACTCGCAACCTCCTCTAGTTCGTGCAGAATATGGCTCTCAAACCACCTCAGTCTGCTTCGCTGAAGTCCTACACAGTGACAGAGTATATGCTACACTGTCTCTACCTCCTCCACAAAATCTTTAAAACGCGAAAATTTGACGCGCCAGTGTCCCACTTACTGATCATATTTCCCATTGCGAGGTGAACAGTAATCATGCCAACAATGATCCTTAGGTTCACAAGACTCATGTCTAGAAGATACTTCGTATCTGCTGTTTTAAGACAAGGCCATAACGCTTTAGATACCCTGCAGTCCGATCTATTCCCCCAAGCATCATTCGTTCTACCTATGGTCCATTCCCTTATGGCCATGAAATATGACACAATCGGAATCCTAACCGATACCTCCACAAAAGAACTGTCCAACTCCTAGCCGAGAACATCGCAGTGACCAGGAACCCAACAATGTCTTATTCTATAGGCATCCATTAGCCTCCTAAATTCCTTCCTACACTCGAGCACTAACTTTGATCTGACATAGTAACTTGTCGTTGCCATCAGTGCTGCCTGACTATTAACATAGATAGTTACCTCAGTGTCCCTCTCAACATTCTCTTCCTGCAATCCTATGGCCTTGTAAATGCCTAGATTTTCTGTCTGGAAAACGCTGCAACTATCAGACAATCTAAAAGATCGCTTGATATCTGTTCCCATGAAGTAGGCACTCGCCCCTGTGCCAATTTCCATCTTCGAGCCATCCGTGAAGGTAGCACACCCTCCGTGGAGCTTCCATGCTCCAATCCAGAGGTTCCTATTGCGATTTCAATAACGGGAGTAGCCTCGAAGTCAATTATGGTACCTACATAGTCCGTTTGGGCGGCCGATATATAAATAAATTGCCTTGTTGTCTCTGTTTGGCAGTACCAAAGCAGAGTTTGTGAACTATAATTTACAAAATGGAATACGTATTTTCTGTGCCGGTACACACTTCATCAGCATTCGTGGTGTCTTATCCACATGGCACCCATCTTGCACTGGATGTAATTTTAAGAGACTCAGTTAGCAGCACCAGGCGTTTGGGGCAAGTAAAAGAGAAATTTAATCTAGCATCGTAAATGCTGTTATAGATATGATTACAGTAATATCGTAAGCCGACATCCGTTTCGAAGGACCATAAAAAATTTGCAATCGCGTATATATAACTCTTCTTTTAATATATTTCAGATTCGTTATATAATCACACATATAAATAAAATTTCCGCTACGTAAATTTTACGTATTTCACGCTAATTATTTGGATATTTTTAATTTATTTTTGATACATATTTTAGCTTGAATATACCTATCTCTTTTACAAAAGGATTGCTTATAGTTTTATGCATATTTTATTAAATTTATTTCTAATATAAAACATCTTTTTCATACTATAAATGTTATTAAAATTTTTAGTATTTCCTATTTGTTTTATCTTTGATAATTGTTTAAATTGTTTATTAATGAATATATTATCCACTAAAATAATTTACATAACAACAAATTAACAAACCTGTGCTTCTTGTTAAGTTAAAAAAATAATATATAAACAATAATATATAAATATATTTTTTTCTGCAGGGGCTTGGAACGCATTTCAAAATTCACAAAATTTTCTCAATTTCAATACAATTCAATAGTTAAAATAAATAAACATTCTTAATTTTGAACGTAAAAATTAGTTAATTTGAATAAATTGTTTATTCAATTCAACTAAAATTTGTGGAATCAAATAAATTATTGTAGTTAAATTTAATAAAAGATCTCTAATATGAGGTCAAAATTTAGTTAATTTGAAATATATTTTATTATATTTGGCAAAAAATTTTTCAGATTAACCACCTTTTAATTTACTAACTCAATTAATTATATTAGTGATTTTTCGTCTATTTAACTAAGGAAAAATTAACTAAAATTTGTATTGAATTGACTGATGATTTTTTTGCTTGATATTTTCCTACACCCCTTTTTTTCATACTATCTGCAACTAAATAGAATGTGCATTAGAGTTTCCCAAGGAACTGCTTTTTTGAGAATATGATGTAGGAATATCACTTAAACGATGGCTGAATATTGAAAAAATAGTAAAGAAATTGAAATTATTTTTTCTATATTCACCTCATCATTAAGCATCATTTGGGCGGTCTTGCTCAATATATCTTTTCAAGAGAATACTCTAATGTACATAAATAGAAATCGGGATAAAAAAAATATTAATTTAAGATTAAGAATTTTAATTCAAATAAAATAAGAACTACTTACCAATTATTTTTCCATTGAAAATATCTATATTTTTGCCTTTATTTTCCACCTAGAAATTAAAAAAAAACGCACACATACACAAAATGAAAAATAAGCAAAAACAAAGGATATTAATATTTCAAATAAATTGAAATAAAATACCAAAGAAAATGTTGCATTCTAAAAAATATTTTTAAATAAAAACTAATCAAAAACAAAAGAAATATGCAACAATCAAACATTTCCATAACAATAGCAACAATAGGTTAGTGCAATCACAATAAAACCAATAAAAAAATTGGTACACACACATATACAACCTTAAAATAATACCAAGTTAAAACTCAGTATTGTTTTCAATATCAAGTTCAGGTGCGAGAATAAAGGACACGCAAACACAAATACACTCATGCATGCAGCATGTTGTGGCCATCAGCAATATGTATCAAAAAGCAAGGATGCGTATTTAATGCTTTTTCACTCCAGGACACACAGCAAGCCACCAAACAATGAAAAAAAAACAAAGCATGCTTAAGTTAATTGCTCTCTTATTAAAGCTTTTTTGTATATTCGAAAAAGCTTTTAATGTCGTGAGAGAAAAAGAGAATATATTGAAAAAAAATAATAATGCGCACAGAGCATTGCATTGTTATATAAAATTCAACTAGTGTGTTTTACATTACATTTACAAAAACTTTCATTCTCTATTTGTTCTTAACTAATTATTTACATTATTAGTAGACCAAAATAAAAGCATATTTCTCGAAAAAAGTAAAAATCAACATTACAAAGATACACAAGGTATGTAATTATTATGGACATTGTTTGTATAACGTATAATATTATGTAGATACTGTTTACCCTCTTTAGAACTATTAAAACCAATTACTGTAGAATGAAAAAAAAAAAAAATACTTAATAACTGAGTTGGCCATAATAACCAAATAACTGTTTTGTTTATTCTGTAGAAGGTGGTAAATATATAAATGTAAAAAAAAAAAAAACTATTTTATTATTTTCTACATGGAAACAATAAACAAGGTTTTGGTAATTATTTAATAAATTTAAATAAATCATTGCATTAGTATTACTTAGGATAATGTGCTTATGAAGACGAGGAATATTATAAGGTAATATTTGTGAAATGTTTGTAAACCACACAGTTTAAACATTTGTTGCATATTAATGTAATCGATTGTTCGACTTTTTGGAGAAACCAGTTTTCGAACAATTTTAATAGTTTGTATTTTGAAAAAATCCGGTTGCATTTTTTGAAATTTCGAATAAAAAGCTGTTAACCTTTTTTTCAGAAGTTAATATTGCTATCAAAAGATTATATTTCTTAAATTCAATTAATCTTATAATATTCAAGTTAAAATTTATTAATTTTAATTATTTTGAAAAAAACTATTAATTAAGGCAAGAAAATAATCATGAAAAATTAAACAAAATTTTATATAGTATAAAAAGAAACTATGGCTTAAACGGAAGTAAGTTATTATCAAAAACAAAAAAAAACCCTAAAATATTTAAATTGTTTTTAAAAATGTTATAGATATTCTAAGGAGAAAAACTAATTCCGTTTTTCATTCAAGATAATTATTACTTAATCATTTGTTTAATCTTACAGAATTAATTTCAATTCAACCTTAAACTATATTTATAACACATAATATGAAATTATATGATTATAAATATTTATCAGTTAAAAAATTATTCCTAAATTTCTATTCAAAAATTAGTGTTTAGTACATGTTTTCTGGAATAAAAGATTATTTTTAACAGTAATTCAACCGAAAAAGCCGGGTTTAAAACCGGCTGGAAAACCGACTCGATTACCTATTGCATGACACAAAATATATTCAATGAACCAAAAAAAGCTTAAGTACATAGTATAATTTTGCATTACCACTAACGACGAGGTTATTTCTCTTAATAAAATAATTTTTCTCAACCTTTATGAATTTTTAATAAAAAATTAAAATGATGTACATTTTCCAAATAAAATTTCTTTTTACCGGTTAATTCCACTGAAAGGGAATTATTTACAAATTTAATTGTACTTAAACTTTTTTTTACTTTTTTTTTACTTTTCTGGAAAACAATTTGTAATTTTTCCATACAACGCTATAGAAAGTTCCAGTTTAAAACGTTAATTTTTCCTGGAATACTTGTTTGATTTTTGCAAGCAAAGAATTATATATAAAGAATTCAAAAACGGAAATACATAATTTGGGTTATGTATTTTTTTCTGGTTGCCACAGATATTTTTCCAAAGTATACAACTTCAAAATACTGAATATTTCTGGAATGTTTAATTTTCTAGATGCAAGAAAATGAATGTCTATGTTATTAATAATGTCAAAAAGATAGCTTTATTCGAAAAATTCTATTTTTGAAAACCCCAAGTGTAAATAGAAGTATTTATAAAAAAAAAAAAATAATACTTTAACTGACAGATTGATTGTAAGTCACTTTTTGGTGAACGTTTGTAAGGAAATAATTTATTTTATGTAATAAAAACCTTAAGTAAATATTTAAATCTAAAACTAAACTAGAACACATACATGCGAGAGTATTAACAAGTGTTCTTGCTTAAGTAATAAAGAAAATCTTGGATTAGAATATGTTCTCTTATCTTAAATACATGTGTAATTGACAAGGGTTGTTTGTACACATGTAAGAAAAACCTAAACACATATGAGTATTTAGGAAAAATATGTTAATATATTTAAAATAAGCAATTTCAGACTAAATAGAGTATATAATTAAAAAACATGTTTTACTAAATTTGAACACCAAGACAAGGACATATTTTTTAATTGAATCCGAAAAATCTTTTTTTCTCCAAAAATCAATGGGTTTTTAACAAAAATTCAACTCTAAATAGAATAAAATTCGAAAATATACTAGTCTAAAGACTAAATAAAAATCAGCCTCAAATTTTTGGAAGCTTTGAATGTGTTTGATCTAAAAATTAAAAACCCAAGTTTTAAGATACCGCTATTATGTAGTCATCATAGAATATTTTGTTATATTTCTCTTTTCGTTCCCAGAATAGCGCCGTATGTATGGGAATCTTTTATCACATTGTTTATCCCGGATAAAAACATATTTAAAATAGAGAAACATAAATATACCTTCAAGTCATTGGTATACAGTAAATGTATTGTAGCATATTTTAAGTAATTTTAATACTTAATTTTGAATATAAAAACAACACGATTAACTATTTAAATTATTTCAAAATTATTTGTAATATCCCGATTGTGAATTTTTTTTACTATTTATATATTTGTTTCACACATTTCTATTACAAGGTTATCTTATAAATATTTTAATTTATTTGACCTGCGTGCTAAAGTATTGCTATATAATTTGAAAAACTGTACCTTGACCTTAGTCCGTTATCTAGTGATAGGGACATGTTATCACTTTTCCTTTTCATTTTTAACAAACTTTAGGAATTTAAAAAAATAATCAACATTACAGTGTTATTCTAAAGCAAGAAAACAGTAAGAAAATTTCATTCAACGGATGCCTGTTGATGAGCTGAATACAGGAAAATGCTAAAAAAATTTTAAAATTGGACCTCAGCTTCCTATCAGAAATTTAAAATCATTGGTCTGGTACAATTCGTCCAAAAAATAGTTTCGAGTATTTTCTCCAGAATTGGGAGTAGTGCACTAAATTTACTTTCATCTGTATTCATATAACTATTGAAATATTGAACATATTTATATCCATTTATATTAGAGTAATTAATTATTTCAGACCCTATTTGGAAGCATATATTGCAACTAGTTGCCTCTAATGATATCACCGTATTAAAATAATAAGTTAAGTTACTAAAGTATAAGTTATGGAAGTTTTTGCTGTGCGTATTAGTGATAACATATGAACTATTAACTTAACTCTTTAATTTTAAGACAATTTCACGTTAGCAGAGAAATATTTTTTGCACTACACTATTTAGTAAAAAATATTGTTAACTATCACTAATTAATTTTATTTTATTTATTTATTCTTCAATGAATTATAAGCCAATAAGGCCAAGTTAATTCAGCAATACAATTGAAAAAAATAATTCTAATTATATAAATTTCAAAGTTTAATTAAATTAAAATAATATACATATTTGTTCCCTCGTAGTTATATGAAATGCAACACTATTCCCATCAAGTACCACCAGTTAATAGACTACTGTCAAATTTTGGGCAAGTGTTTTCATTTATGGCAAATTAGGTACCAATTCGTAGCCCAATTCATATAGTTTTTATATTGAGACTGCACACGTGTGGACCCGTGCATTATCTTGATGAAAAAGAACATTTTTCTTGGCCATATGGGGTCGTTTTCTTTTTAAATCTTCATTAAATCGGTCTAATAAATTGGCATAATATTCGCCGTTTATTGATTTTCCCTTTTTAAGGTAATCGATGTGAATTATCCCTCGTGTATCCCAAAAACTGTTGCCATCACCTTATTGGCCGACAAATTTACCGTGTTCCTTCTGCCTTCTTCGGAGCTGGTTCACCCAGAGAGTCGATTTTTCGAAATTATGGAAATACGGTGTTCCAAATATAAGAAGGTTTGCCATATTTTATAAACTTATAAAATTGTATAATAACTCTTTGGCCAATAAACCTTTGAAAATCTGACCCTAACGCACGTATTACATAAGCAGAAATAATGACATAATATAGTAAAAATTTGTTTGTGTCACTACCACTATTGCTTAGTTAGGCTGATATTTTTCAACACAGAAACTCTATCCTCAATTCTGACTCTTTCATTGTTCCCCTAGTGGACTTAGTACACTCCGGTGAAAAAATTTGTTGCAACTAATTTATGATGGACCGTAATTATTATAAAGCAACTTTTCAACGTTTTACTCATAAAAGAAAAGAAGAAGAGGAAAAGAATTTATTTCAAATTTGTTTAATATTTCTCTTATATTCTGCTTATCAATATGCATCTTTTTAGCGGTCTTCCAGCACAATTTTTTTTAATGGGATACTAAATGCGTATTCATAATTCAGGGAAGAGTTTAAGCACATTGTTCACTAATACATTAAAAAAATATCTTTCGAATTTATACACACTTTTTACGCTAACCCACAGTCCATCCAGCTGTCGATGCATCAATAACCAAAATTTAGGTTTAACTGTGGTCGACATTAAAATATTATTTAATAAACTTTGCTACGTGAGACTTTCTTGGGAAAATTATACCGTGTGACAGTAATTTTCATACAAGATAAAAATCGATATATGCATGAAACTAGATTACGTACTTGGTTTTTCTCCAGGACATCAAATTTCCTCTCAAAAGAACTTGAAAATTTCGAAGGATACACATTAAAAAAAAAATATATAAAGTATAAACGAAAGTGCCCAAATTTTAAATAAATGCCGGATTTTAAATTAAATTTAAATTTTAAGTAAGTATTTTATATACTTACCGCAGTATGAAGTTTAAATGTATAGGACACAGCAAATCCGAATTCGTTTACATAGATCGCATTGTTAAATTAAACAAAAACTTAGACGGCAACGGAAAATAAATAACAATTTTAACTTTTTGTGAAAAAAAAAAATTCGAAGAGAATTTAAAACAAAATTTATTTTTTAACTGAGCCTTTTTGCATAAAAGTTTCTATAGAAATTTCCGTACAGGGATTGTCGTGTTTATACAATACCAGGGTCCAAATATGTTTATATTTTCTATATAAGGACCTCATTGGAAAATCAGTTTAACCCGCGTACATAATGGTGTAGGATATTACATGATCGCTCTTGACTGACTACACCTTTTTTTCATGTTAATTATTCATAAAAGAAAATTAAATATAATATGAGTATTATAACTTAATGTACTTTCGCAGATTAAAAATACAAGTAATGAATTTAAAATTAAATAAATATAAACACTAAATTTATCAAATATATTTTAAAGTCTTCCAAATAATGTTGTCATACTACAATTAAAGTAAAAATTACTTAAAATTTAAATACAATAGCTCCAAAAAATGCTATATTGGTTTACATGCTCGAGGTCTAAATAAAGTGAAAATTAATTTTGTACTTTTATTCTTAGAAATAATTTTTAAATTGTTGTTTTTATAAAAGTAATAAAGTTAAAATCATAAAACTTTGGTACATGAAATTGGATATTATAATCTTTAGCATATACTATTTTGGAAATTATTTGTTGGAACTTTTCAGGGATATTAAAAGATTAGATATTCAAAGGACATTTTTTACAGCTTTTACTTCGATTAATCCAATATAATGCTAAAATAACAATAATAGCAATAGGAAAGTAGCATAATAAGAAATTAACCTAACGCATCATTCAAAACTTTAAAGTCCTTTAAAAAGAAAAAAAGGAACACGAAATGAAAAACTGAAAATGCAGTTGTATTATATTATATCTATGGAATTTGTATGTATATGGAATTTATCATGTATGAGAAAAATTTTTGATTTTTATTGTAGGGTGAAATAAAAGAAAAAATAAAAACTTTAAAAATGTTGATTTTTCAGTTTTTACAATACTTTCTTAAACAAATAAAGGGAAAAAACTAATGATCCATACTTTTGACCTAAATAATAATTAATGTTAAGTTTTTATCCACTTTGGAATAATTTGTGATTTTGTCTCATGACCTTACTTTTAAATTTGGACACATACCAATGTATGTGCTATTCAGAGGTTTTCAGTTAAATTCAAAATGTTTGTACGGTATTTTTAAGTAACGGAAATCTACTAAACCCTGATTCATTTAGAGTATAAAGTTTCCCTAAATGGTTTAGTTATAGCGAAAACATATCTCAACATTTTTAATAACAAAACTACACTAAGTGAGATTTGACAACGTATAACCCATATATCACAATGACTGATCGCCAGAAATAGCCAAATAAATTAAGTACTTGACAATCTATACCATGATGCAATATTAGTTAGTTCTGGCTATATTAATTAATGTAAATTGAGGCTGATATCTCTAAATTGCATCATTTAGAAATTAACATACCAGCAAATAACCAACCGAAAGGATACAATCTTTTTAAGTAATTAAAAAATTATGCCCAAATATACTTTGAGATTTGAATTGTTCTAAGTAACACAAAAACTTGAGCTATCATACTCAAAACAATTTTTATGCACCAAATTTTGCAATACTTTATAATTTATTGATCCATTATGTTCAATATTTAGAAGGCATTTAAATGATCGTAGTTTAGTACTCAAGTGTATAAACTTTTTAAGATAATTTACTATTATTTGTATTATAATGATCTCGTGATTATGTTTTTCGTAATTCTTAATTTCCTAATAATTTCCTAATTTCCTAAAAATATAACAAATTCTATATAAATTTTATGAATTTGAACAATAAATTAGTCAAATATGCAATTAGTTAGAACGAATTTATTTTTCAAATTTATTACAAATTTAAAATATATTCTTCAAAATATACACGTAAGAATTATAGTTGGCTGCATTTCAAACTAAACCATAATTTTTATCCAAAATGTTTAAAAGTTTTTTCTCCATTTTTCCTATTTTTGTTATAACTTAACGAATCTTAACTTATCTTACATGTGTATTATTTGGACCTACATTAGTTGGGCTGTGAAATAATTATGAAAATATATTTATTAGTTTCTGAGTTAATGCATTTCGAAAATGACAAAAAGCATTTCGGACCACACTTTATAATACAAATTTTAGACAAGTATTTCTATTAAACGTTAACAGTTTAAAATTATTATATTTTATACTATAGTAGATCAAGTATATCAAAATCTACACATTAAATTATGGAAACGTTCAAAAATTTTTTTTCAAAATTGGCCAAACGAATATGTATTTTCAAGATAATATGTAAGCTATTAATTTTAAGACTCTTTTATATTCTTCTATTTCCTTAAGCACAATATTCACTATCTTCGCATCTTGTTAAAATAAAATACTATATTTAAAAATTTTGTTAAAAACCATCTTTTTGTATACTTAGAAAATTGGCTTAAGCTTTATTTAAAATTTACAATTTGTATTTACAGATTTTTAGCATCTTTAGTTCTTTTTTAATATCGCTCTCGTACATTCTTACCTTGCTACACTATTTTACATTTTATATCTGTCTTCAAAGCTAAATCCTTAAATTTCTAATTTAAAATACATAATCTCGGAATAAAACACAAACTGCTGGCTCTTCTTCCAAACTGTTCATCAAAAATGCATGATATTTTTTTCTGTTCAGTTGCATTAATTTAATTGAAGCAAAATGTTTTCCTAACCATAAAGCAATATTGAAGGTTAGTAGTAAAATACTTAGAATACTTTATAATAAATTCTGTTTTAATATCTTAATCGGAAAACTTATGTTGACTCTAGAATTTCTTGTAGAATTTTGTTTATCTTCTTTTTTCTTGTTCCATAGGATAATATAAAGGACAAGGTTTTTTCATATATAGCATGCAATATTCAAGGTTTTACTTATCATCTATTTATTTATAAAACAACAAAAAATAAACAGGAACAAAAAAAAGCATAAAACTATGTCTCCAAATACATACAATTACAATGGCCGAGGTTTCTTAACAGGTGAATTAATTACAATACAGTTTTGTCTATTTTTGCCGATTTTTTTTTCTTTTTCTTTTGCCTTGATTGCAACTACTCCGTATTGTGTCGTTTTTGTACAATGTTTTATCATTTATTTTACTAACAACAATGTCTGAAGTATTGTTCTGTTGACGGATGTTGTTATTGAGTCTCCATTGTTATCGTCGCACAGTGGCTCAGAAACTAATTTCATTGCCCAAAAGTCCAATATTTTGTTAACATCGATTTTCAAAATTTAGTGCCATTCAATAGCAAACCTATTGAAATTAAGGCAGCCGAAATATTAGATCAAAATATTGGTTAAAGACAAATATTTTATGTTATTTTGCAAAAATATGATTTTTGTAAATTTGATCAGAAGTAAACTACCATTACTCGCAAACTATTATTGGCAATTGGCTGTTTTTTTTTTTTTTTTTTTTTTTTTTTTTTTGTCATGTTGGTATGATAATAGTCTTTAAGAAATGGTAATTGATGTATCACAGGACCATTTATACCAGCTGTGTTATTAAATTTTTTCTCAGGTAATATATTTTAGTTAAATTTGAATTTTAGTGAAATAGAACTTTTAAATGTCAAAAGGGGTTAAACAAATTTTACTATCAAAAGAAAGACGAAAGTGTTCTCTTTAACCCTATATATACCTTTGTATCTGTCTGGACCCGTCTGTATAACGCTTTTTCCATTTGAAAAAAATACTCCCAAAAGGTTTTCCATTTTTATTTTACCTGTTCATGTGACTCAAATATAAATACATGAAGCCTTATAAATTGTTATTTTATTATTATTTTTTTGCGTATTTTACCCATTTTCAGTACTTTTTAGCTTTTTAGCACCTTTTTATTGTACTTATTTATGTTCATAGTATAAAAAGTAATGTAAAAATAGGGTAAAAGCCAGTGGTATTCGAATATAAGCTATAATATACCTAAGCAATAACAATCAAATTTTAAAATCTGTATTATATATGAAGAGGTTTAGGTATAAGGAATTATCCGTAGAGAATTTAAAAAACAAAAAACGGGGAGATGTACTAAGTCAAGATCAAATAAATACAATTTGACTTGGAAAATAAAATAACTGATTTAGTCAAAAACTTAACAAAGTACTATATATAAAGTTGGATGGAGCAAACAAAGATTTTATACTAGCTTTGAAAACTGATTGAAAGGCGAACTTACTGTCCAGGTATCTTTAGAAAGTACAAACCAAAGTAATCTTGGGAGACCATCAAAATCACTCGACAACTATAGCGAAAGATCTAAAAAGAAACTTAAAGATTTCAATGAAGAATTCGGATGTGAAAATATTCAGGAAACTTTGCTATATCAATTTTGACCACAAAAACAACTCATAAAAGTCGATATTATTTAAAAAGTTTTTAACGCTAGTCCAGTGAGAACAAAACTGGTTCTTAAAAGTAGTCAGTAACAGATTGCGTGTGATTGAAAAAGGCTCAAATCTCTATCCATCATATCATCACATAACTGCTGCTAAGAAGAACTGTTTGCCTCCAAGAAACACTATTACAATCACACCGATTTCGGCAGAGGTATAACTTCAAGATCTACTTAATCATACAACTCAATGCTTGCTACAATCATTTAAAGAAATGATTTGAAAAAATAACGAGACTGCAAGTTAGTTCTCTTTTGCAGATGGAGATGTAATGGTTCTTCTGGGCAAAAACAATACAAGAAATATGTATGTGAAAATATGTTTGTGATACAGACATGTTCATGGTGTCATTTGTACCATTGAGATTGATAAAGAATTTGGAAGACTTAGAGCCTTCGACAAATACGATGCAAACAAAGGATATTTGGAAATATCAAACACAAACTTCTACGAAATACTGCATATCAGTTAAATTTGAATTTAAAAAAGGAAACTCATGACGCCGTTAAACAAAAGTCAGTGATATTAGAGCCCAAATTGCAACACTACAGCCAATCGAAGAGAGATTGACGGCTAGACAATTGAAGAAAGCTACCAATTAGTGCTAACGATGAAAGATGGAAAAGAAGGCCAGGCCTTGACTGACATAAAGACTTCATCCAGCTTCATTATATCTCAAACCACATCAGGCCTCTTAAACCAAGTCATACATATGAATTTGGATTATCACCGCAACATACAATAATACGATTCATGGAAAACAAACTAAAAATCAGTTATGATTTGGATTTTAAACCTACAGGATCAATAAGAAACAACGACACCAATAATAAGTTAAGAAGTTTAAAAAAGAGTTATAATCAGGACGAATTTCTCAAATATTGGTTGATTATAGATCAATCAAAACAAAGATCAGGCAATGCGAATGATGAGAACACAGCAGATTATAGATCCCCAAAGAGCATCTGAAATAACAGGTGTTGAAATAAATCTTATTTCAAGATTTAAAATAATGACCTATCTACTTGTGTGCAATAAACAAATTGATGCTAGAAAATTTTTGATTATGCGAAAGAAACTGCGCGAATATATACAACGAAATATCCATGAAGAAATATATCTGCAACAGTTCACAAAGTCCTTTAACATGGAGAAGATGTCATTAAGCATTATTTAGTACCACTTGATCTATCAGAGGAAGCCCAGGAAAAAAGAAATAAGGATTACAGATTTTATAGAGACCACAATACTAGAAAAATATTACGAAATTCTGCAAATGAAAATCTATTTAATATATTACTGACAACGTCAGATCCACCGAATCGAAGTCAATGGAAAGTGGAACATCGGGACTTAGATGAAAAAAGCAAAAGGGCTGGTAGAGGGCAGAAATAATATAGAAATAAATATAGAATATTTTCAGGCTATTTTCCAACCGAATGAATAATAATTATAATTTTCTTTTATTGTTATTTAAGTAAAAAAATAAATTAAACAATAAAAATACTTTTAGTTATTATAAAAATAAAAAGTTTTTCCTTGAAGGTATCAGAACAAAATAAACATTAAAAAATTATCACTTTGTTATCCAAAAATAACCGATTATAATGGAACCGGCTATAGTATAAGATTCAAAAAATAAAAAATCCGCATTTTCATAATAAATGTTATAAAAAAATTCAAAGTTTAAATTTAACCATAAATTTCTCAGCAATTGCTGGAACGATTTTAATGAAATTAAAACTGTAGAAAAATTTAAGAAAATATCTCTGCATCAAAAAAAAAAAATAAATAATAATCTAATCTATCGATTCAAAAGTTCCACAGTTTTGGCCGATGAAAAATGATTTTGAGCCACTGTGTGTCGGTCGTTATAATATAAATTGAAGTAGAATCTATTTTATTACAACATTGTTTTAGTATCATTGTTGCCAAAGAGAATAAACGAATGAAAGGACGAACGGACAAAAGTATTAAGAGAATGCAGTGACAGTAAGCATTAGTTGAAGGCATTATCCTATTGTTTACATACACGTAGCAACAAATACTATAAATGCGGAGTAACTACGTACATATGTACATAAGTATACATTTGAAGAAATACGAACCAACTAGTTGTTGACACAGACACAAAAACACAATGCTGGTAATCAAAGTTTTAAGAGTCAACACTTCAGAATTTTAATGAAACACCAAGATAGGTATTTGGCTGCATGGCTTCTTGCTTTTATGCATGTAAAATTTATGCTGTAAAATTGAATACACTATATTTTTAATGGTTTTTAACATTTTCTTAAATGGGAAATAAATTTTTCATTAGATTGTTTGTCTTTAAGTTTAAATTTTAAAGCTTACTGTTTGTGTAAAGTTTTACTTGATTTTAATTAAGAAGTTTTGTTTTTGAAAATTGAAACATATTTGACTGTGATTAAGTATCCCTTGTGGACGAAAATTGTGACTTTAATTACTTAAGGTATTTGGGCTCTTATTACTACTAATATACATGAATAATTTTTATGCATTGTTTGTATTCAAATATGTAAATTGAATGCTTGAAAATATATTTATTAATAATCCTAATAAGTGTTAAAGAAAGGCTGTTGCAAAATAAAGTTGTTGATTTTCCACACATGTTTGAAGTATAAATTAAGAGGGAAAAGAATTAAAAAGTAAAAAAAAAAATCTTTAGAATTAAAACAAGTTAGAAACTACATTCGGCTGTGCTGAATCTTATATACCCTTCACCCTGTTGAAATGTTATATAAAATATTTATATATTTTAAAGTCAATGAAAGTACAAGATAATATTAATTAAAAAGTGTATTTCAAAAATGTATGGATCGATTATATTGACATAAAAATTCTAAATTCGTGAAAAATTTAAAAATATTTGTAACCGTTCTATGTAATAACTGCGTAGTTTATATAGGGGCTTCAATACGTCTAAAATAGACCGATTGAGTTCATTTCTTTAGCACCAAATGTTTGAAAAAAATGCGAATGTTCTGTGAAAGAATGAAGTCTCTAGTTTATAAAGAGCTTTGAAAAATTAATATATATATATATATATATATATATATATATATATATATATATTTGGGCATTAAATAAAAAATATTTGTTAATAACTCGGTTATTTTGCTTAACTAAGAAAAAAAATTAAGAAAAAAATGTTTATGACCGATGTATATCAAAATGCAGCCAGTAGTTTATATAGGTGCTTCTTTCTGTAAAAGAACAAAGTCTCTAGGCGCAGAAAAGTCAAAAGCGAATTCGTTTTATGGGGTATCTTCGATTTTTCTGGGCCTTTCTAAAAACTGATAATAAAAGTCAGACGGACATCGTTAGATAGACTTCGCTATCAATAAGGATCCAAAATATATATACTTTTTGGGATCTTAGATGAATATTGGAATGACAAACTTATATATACCATTTACACCTGTAGCGAAGGGTATAAAAGGGGTACCAATTTCGATAGCTAACAACTTTTAAATTCAAAGTTATACCAAAAATTGTTTCACAGTTCTACGCCTGCCCTGTTGCTTGATAAAAAAAATCTCGTTTTTATGATTTTGTTTTTATGTTTATATTTCGTATAATCATTAAAATTTGGAATTAAAAATACCATTCTTTGAGATACGCGACCGCGAAATTTAATTCGTGAAATATCGACCATTCATATTCAACACAAAAACATGTTTCAGGTACCATTTTAAGGATAATTTTATTACCTTTAACTGTAGATATCAAGAAGCATTGTAACATATATTTTTATAGAGAAATGTTATGTCATTTCAGAAGTGTTATAAATCGCGAAATATTGCGGTAATCAACTAAAAGTCGGTATTTTCGACAACATTATTAACGTTCATATTCCTGCCAAATTTCATTAGTTTTGGATAATTTGTGAAAGCAATTGGAAACTTTTCTCTTTGATTATACATGAAGTAATACAAATTGAAATAAATATTTGGTACTTACTATGATATTTTTTGTAATAACTCATTAACTATTGAGAGTCCCAACATGCCACTTACCATGGGTATAGAAAATATTTTTACTAGTAACATATATTTTTTATAAAATTTTTAAAAGGACCTTATTTGAGATATTTACCAGCCATGTTGTACGTTAAATTAAAAGTAATTTTGATACGTTTAACATGACACACAAATGAACCGTGTACCATAAGTGCTTTGAAAGATGTTTATAATGTTGTGTATACAACTTCCCAACAAACACAGAGTCATCATATTTCAAACGTTTTGAAAATTATATATTTTTCCTTTGATATCAAAGGTTAATTCAAACCTTAATTCAAATTTGCAACAAATTTGGAGAAAAAAAAATCCCCTTTTTGTTGAGAATGCTATTATTCTCAAATCAATATCAAATCATTCTCAAACGTATACATTTGAGAAAATAAAAATTAATTTCAAATCAAACCTTTGGCTTGCTGGAGTTATACATTGTGTTATTAAATTCGGAGACGTACGGTTCAAATTTGTAATTGGTTTTAAAATAACTCATTTGAATATTTTTTTTGTGAAGAATTTATTAAAATTTTAGAAATAATGGACCAAAAGTTGTTATAGTATATTAAATCAGTATCCTTGAGAACATAGGAAATGATTTTTAAATACTGTTTCCTATCTTTGCACTATTAAGAGGATTAATTCTGGAAAGGAGTATATTGCTTTGAGTTTCATTTTATTGTTATAAGTTGTTCATTGTTATATCAAAAAACTATTCCTTTCAATTAGTTTTTTTTATTCAGTCGTCCGTCCGTCCCATATTCATATCCCCACTTCCGAAAATCACTTTAACGTTCATAAATCCACATTAATGTCAGTATCAAGATAATATTTGATACAAATAAGTTTTATATAAGTAGAATACTTAGTTTCAAATTTCATATTGATCGATCTATAATTAATCATAGCCTCCTTATAAGACCCAATTCTGAAAATCACTTGGACTAGAATATAAATGTTAGTAAGATAATGAATGCATATGAAGGCTTTATAGACATATATTATACTTCCAAATTTCATTAGAATTCGTCTACACGCAGAGAAGAAACATGTTCTTATAGTTATTTTTCAAAGATTTTAATAATACTGTGTTCATGATAAAAACGTTTTTGCTTAAATTTAATAAATTTAATGGTTAACCTCAATTAAAATTTTAATATGATGGACAACAAAAGTACTTCATTTAGAAATATTTTTACCCGAAACAAAATTTTATAAACATGCAAAAATTTAATTATTTCTGTAGTCATTAAATCTTGCAATATTTTTATTTGTTTTTAAGCCATATTTTGTTTTGTATGTTATTAGAAATGTTATGTTTTCCTCAAATAATCTTTGTTTTTAGACGATGTTTTGCTTTCCACAACTATTGAGTGTTTAATTTTAAAACATATTTTTTTCTACACAATTATTAAATACATATTTTTGTGCATCAATTCAGACGTTTGTCAGTAAGCAGTTAAATTGTTTTTGAAGAATAAGTAGTTATATATATGTTAAATGTTCGCGAATAAAATAGTGGATATTTGTAAAAGTAAACTAAATAAATGCAAATAAAAAAGATGAAAATGTAAAACCTTCAAGTGGAATTTAATATTACATTGAAAACTCAGATACTCAGTAACATAATTCTACTAATTTCAAATTTCTTTATATTAACTTTAAGTCATGAACAGTACGGGGATGTTTATTTTTGAGTTACCCTTAATTGTTCAAATTGTTCTTTGGAAAGGTAGACCATGAAACCTTTCCAAAGAAAAAATAAAAATACTAAAATACCATGTAAATATTTACATGTAATTAATTAGTATGTTTAGAGTTAATATGTAAATTAATATTTATATCCAATAAATAATTTTTTCTATTTTCTTTTCTGTTTCTTTTGTAAAATGTATAATGGACTTAATAAAAAATTAATAAAAATTTATTATATCTTTTGATTTATTTATATCTTTTGATTTAATAAATATTTACATGTAATTAATTAGTATGTTTAGAGTTAATATGTAAATTAATATTTATATCCAATAAATAATTTTTTCTATTTTCTTTTTTGTTTCTTTTGTAAAATGTATAATGGACTTAATAAAAAATTAATAAAAATAATAATTTATTTATATCTTTTGATTTAATAAATTTAGTGGATAAAGCATATAATTCGTAGTCATAATATGATAAAATGGAATCATAATATGATGAAAAGAAAACATGGTATGATTTAAGGGACTTCTAGTATGATGAAATTAATTAATAATATGATAAAATGGGATCAAAATATAAAAAACGCACAATAATGCGATAAAATGGGATTATAGTATCAGAAAGTAAAAAAAAACGCACTGCTATATTAAAAAATCGGACACAATATGATAAAATAAGTTTATAATATTATAAAATCGAATCAATAAATGATAAAATAGGACAAAAGTATGATAAAATGGAATTATAATAATTACTATTTATAATCATTCTAATTTTTAACTGTAATCATATATTCCAATTATAATATGTTGCTCTTAGATTATAGGCACCATAACCTTATTTTTCTCCGCGTATACTTGTGTTAAAAATATATTTTGTTACGAAAATTAGTTTTATGCATTGAAATAACAATTTTAAAATTTTCTAGTTTGTAGCGTATTCAAATTTTCCAGTTTGTAACGTCTGTTTATTTATATTTGGTTAAAGTCTTTTAGTTGAGAGTTCTGCTCACTATAATGATAGTGAAAGCTTTTTGTTAACTTGCTTATGTATTAGTGAAAAACTTTTGTTATATAAGCTGCAGTATTTGATTACATTTATTACATTTTACGTAATAAATTACATAATAACTAACTTTATTGCAATGGAAAAAAAAACGTTGGGTTTTCGTCAAATAAAGAAAGTATACAGATGAATTTTAACATTTAAAAAAATAGTGTCTCAATTATAACAAAAAAACAATTATTGCTTTATAGATTTAAAGGATTTTATCGATAATATTTTTAAATCATAAGAGTAGAAGAGCCCAATATTTTAGTCAGAAGAGCACAACTGATTTATTAAATAAATTTCCTAATGTAAGAAATTTTATTCACGAGAAAATTCTGGAAATTTAAGTGCCAACGATTATTGAAAAAATGTTTTCGATTTAAAGAATGCTAAAGAAGTAAGATTATTCAATAGTATAAAAAATCAATATTTCAAATGCAATGACAAAATATTTAGTCAACTAAAGTTATAATATCAGATCATCGTAATCGATTGAATGCAAAGACGAAAGCTCCACTGGTGATGGCTAAAGAAAAATACGGTCCAAAAATATTTTAGCATTATTTTAATCTTCGAAACTTCTTGCTAGCTATTCCTGACAACACTGATAAGCTGTTATAAGTTATTGCGTATGAGTAGCTAGGTTTGTTATCAGTAAGCTTTTATATAATATAAAAATAGTCGTTGAGTCGTTAAATGGCAGTCTACTAGTAAAGTTTGACAGTCGTTGCAGTTCAGTTGTGTTATAAAGTATGTTGTTTTAAGCGAGACTTATTATTATATTTCAAAAAAGTAGACAGCAATAGAGCAATAAATTTAAGATTTAATTATAATGATTTTTGTCTTCTATTAGCCTACATAAAAATTTATTGTAATACTCACACTATAGTTTTTGAATTAATCCTCGTTTTAGACATTGTTCAAACCAACACGGAATAATAATTTTTGTATTTTTTCTATTTCTTTATTCTCTTTCTTGACCTATGATCTGTCATCCAACAAACATATGATCGAAAAAGACATGGTTAATTTCTCTGTTATTTTATTTTTTATATTTTGATAATAAATATTTTACTTTTTGGGATTAAAAAAAATGGTTAATGGTTATAAAAATAACATGAGTTATATATATTGCCAGTACTTTTATAAAACGTTTTATGAATAGTCGATTTCTATAGAAAACATTATAATGTCCAATACAAAAATTAAAAAAATTTAAATCTAACACGGAGTCTATTCTTCATTATTTTAGTTCTGCGTTATGAGTTCATAGAATAGATTGAAAAATGGAATGTAAAATGGTACAAACTTACCCGTACTTCGAAAATCATTTTGTTTTTTTCAACAACTTTCAACTAATATTAGTTCATTATTTAGGCAAGTAACATACATAGAAAATTAAGAAAATCAATCAAGCCAAACTTTATTTGCTATGATTAAGTATTATATCCTTAAAACTCATAATTTATGAATCAAAAAGAACAAACCTAACTAACAAACCAAATTGGCAGAAGCTCTGTATATCAATCATAAGATATGAATATCACTACTAAGTACCTCTTATATTTTTATTGACACAACACATGCTTTATGAATCCAGAAGAAAGAGCACATTCTTTAGAACATTTCCACAACTTAAAAAAAATATCTCAGTGCATATTTTGCATGTTTTTTTGATGTCTTTAATAATTTCTTCCAAAAAAGGAAAAATAAGTGCATGAACTTAGTGCATGTCTTGCATTCTTTTGGAAGTTTATAAAAATTGCTTCCAGAAAAGTGTAAATTAGTGTATTTTTGGCAGGAAGAAGGTGAATAATTTCTAAGGAAATACAATTTTCTTAAATAGAAAATTATTTTTATTATCTGTTAATAAAGCTAAAATCATATTTTTATAAAAAAAAAAAATTATAAATTTAGTTTTAAGGGAAGCACTTCAAAAGCAATGAACAAAAAGCAGAAAAGAGGAACATCCTATCAATATCAACAACCACGGATTAAAAAAGAAATTTTCAATGACAATACAATTTTAAAATTATGACTTTTTCAGCTCTTTTCAGTTCCTTCTTTGCTGGGTAGTTAATAAACCGTTGTCTTTTGACCGAAATTAAGCAGTAAAATTTCATACAAAACTTTTCTCAAATCTCGATGTACCTTTGTCTTTAGACTGAAATTAAATCATTCCAGTAAGTTATTTATATTATCCCTTTGTAAAAAAAACTAATAATATAAAATTATTGCGAATATTGCGAAGGTGATAATATTTATTAAAAAATATTACATATTGTAAAATAACATATTTAAAAATATAATATTTTATAGTATTTTTTTATTCCCGGAATATCCGTTTAAAATTCCTGGGAATCAGGAAGTGGAAAATCGCCCTTTCTCCCGGGATTTTTTTCCCGATGCTTCACAGTAATGAAACTCTAATGACAACTCAAGGTTAAAATCATTCTTTTTTAGCTCTTTTTCAGTTATTATTTTTCCTTTTTTTAATTTATTTTATTTTATTTTTTGCTAGGAAAATAACACTATATATTAAGATGGTCCAACATTGTATGAAGAAAACCAAAGTGTATCGCATATTTAACCGTACCTAAAATTATGAATGGGACATCATTTAAAACACCTTGCAAAAATTTTAACTTCCGACGATGATTGGACGACAACTGATTAACACGACCATTTAAGTTGATGAGTCCAGAACAAATATTCAAAAAATTTTCCTCACCAACAATTAATAATACATCAAACGAGAGCTAATAAAAAATGATTATACCCATATTGCGCAATTTTTCAGAAAAATTTAATATGTACGAAAAAAGCAAACATTTTGTTAAGTATTACTTATTTTTCCTACGTAATTTTAATTCCTACGTAATCTTAATTAAAATGACGATTTATCCTTCCTATTAGCTATTTTTAAAAAATTAAAAAATATATGGGTATATTTATTTTTCTTTAGCTATCGTTTGATGTATATATCAGTTTTACCAGTTTAGCCTTTTTAAGACTAAATCTAGCGTTTTTACTTAGCTTTTAGCCTCACAATTTTAGTTTAGCTTCTAGCTTTTTTTCTGCTTTTTTTTTTGATTCTCAAATTTTCCTTAAAAAATCTAAAATGTTAGTATTTCAACAACGAAGAAAATAATTCAAATTATTACTAATTTTCTTTTTACAAAATCATCATTAAAAAGTTTTGTATATTTATTCGCATAATAAATCGAGGTTATTTATACTTAACAAAAATTTCGACTGCGGCGCTTCATTCCCTGAAAAAAGAAAAACTTTTGTGGGCTTAAAATCGATTAATTTTTTTTTTTTATACACTTAATTAACCGTATAAACAAAATATTTATGAAAATAATTTTAAGAAAATTCTTATAAAAGCTAAAAATCACATCAGAACGGAATTACAGTTTAAAAGTTACGAAAAATCACTTCGAAACATAGAATCGTTTTTCATATGAAATATAACCCACATTTGTATTGAAATTTTTTTGTCAATTTTCAGGCATCCTTTCTATGCTTAATTTATAAATTTATTACAATATCTGTAAAAATATATCAAAAGCTAATGATAACGAAAAAAATGTAAATTTAAAAATAAGTTTAACTTTTTTCTTACATTACTTTTTTGGGCATTTAGTATTTTTTCTTTTTTACCTCTTTTAAAATTCAGTTTAGCTTCTTCTTTTTTCTCACCTCCTGGCAACACTGGTAAATTTTTTTTGTTTAGAATAAAATTTTAAGATTTGTTCTGGGATCATCGACATAAATGTTCGTTTAGCACGTTGTTCCATCGTAGTTCAAATTCGGTCAAGTTATTTATAATTTTAGGTACGTTTAATTGTAGCTCGCAATAAGGAATTTTTGGACCAGCCTACTATTATAATATTTATTGTTTGATGTGAAAATATAACAAAGCAATAATATACTGCCAAGACGGCTTGTCAATAACATCACTTTTTCTTTCCTTTTTTATATTTTTTGGAGGAAAACTTCACATTTAACAAGAAATATTTCAATCAATAATATTAAATGAAAAAAGCTTATTAAATGACCACGAGTATAAGTAAAAGGAAAAGTATTTTGCTACTTTCCCACATTTTTTTCTTTGACCCATTCCCAACGTCACATCATCAGCAGCATTATACTTTTGGGTAACTAAATATATTAATGTTTGTTAGTATGATTCCTAGAAGTCATTGCCTTTCATAAATGTTTCAAACATAATAACTTTTTTGGGTTGATTGAATGATTGACTAAGTGATAAAATGAACATTGGAAATCTAGGATAATTAAGAAGAAGTATTTCTTTTTTTTGTACAAATATGAATATGTGTACTAGTTTGTGCCATAAAATACTTTTCAATAAGGTATTTGTACATATACCAAATACTTCATTATCTAAAATGCAAACTGTCTTATCTAACATTTCTATAATTTTACACATATATAAAAACTATACATAAACAAATAAAAAGATTAATAAAAATACATTGTAGAATCACAAAATAATTTTTTAAATCTAAACTTAATTTTGTTTATCAATCCCTAACAAAAAAAAAAAAAAAAATAATAATAAAAAAAAATATCATAAGTGGTAGGTACATCTTTGAAATTTTGACAAATAATGTAAAGGATGCTGAATTATCGATTTTTATTAAAAACCAAATATAGAAATATTCTTTTAGTTATTTCTTTCGGTTTGTGTGCGATATTCAAAATTAATATTTTAGCTCTTTTTCGTACTTCCCAGTAACAATTCGAATGCTAGTTAGGTCCGTTTGCTTTTTAGTGACAACATGTAGATTTATGTAAAATCTCAAATTCTCACATTTTTAGTTCTAATGACTTTCATTTTCATTTGAATTCAAGTGGATGAGATTTTTTTTTTTTTTTTTTTTTTTTTGAAAAGCTATGAAAAGGAATTTTGTTGAACAATGTTAAGGAAAGAAAAACCAACACTCAGCTTAAGGTTTTTCCATTGAACTTGTTTTGCTTTAAATATAATGGTTCTTCGTTGAATTTTTTGAAGAGCAAAATTTCATTAGACCAGTATGTGCAAAACCAAATATAGTTTTTTATACGACGGTTATTTTATAATGACAAAAAAAAAAAAATATGTTGTGTTTAAAATCAGTATAAGAAACTGAACAAAATAAATGCTAGAGCAACAAGGGCTCACCTCAACCATATCCCTTGCTGATTAATAAACTACTGAAAATAGTTATTCATAAACTTTATCATTAGCTTTAGTTCTTAACAGTTTCAGTTCTTTTTTTACATCAGTATCTGGTAAAAAAAATCTTAAAATAATTCCTTCATCAGAATTGGTATATCATGGGTCAAGATATTTCAAACAACTTAGTTTTTCGTCATTAAGAACATAGTCTTAAAATGTTGCCATTTAGTTCCATTTAAAAAAAAAGGACAAAAAAGTGGCCAGGTGGTTGAAAAAGGGGCAATTGGTGGCTAAAGTCGCCAAACGGTAACACTGGCCGTGAGCGCTATTGGTAATTAAACCGGCGAATTATTAGTCCAACAGAGGGGATCGTTTCTTATGAATATGAGAAAAAATTCTTGAAAATTTCATAGTCGAGTTAGTACAAAAATATTACTAAATTAAAATAATATTGTTATTTTTGAACTAAGAACTGTGCATGAAAAAATGCATGCACTCTGTAAGAGTAATAACTTTTATTTACTATATCTGAAGCAATTGACACCGTTAATATTCTCGCAGGAGAGGCGGAGAAAAATGTGAATGAAGAGGACGATAGTTATTGAGATCAATCTTTTTCAGAAATATGAATGCTGTCTCAAGTGTAATACAAAGTACATAATGGTGGACTTTTTCAACGTCCTGGTTATGAATTTCATATCACAGATGTTATGGAAAATGTATCAGATAAATATCATGAAAGAATAAAACGATATGATCGAATAAACTTTTAATCTGGCAACACATTCTTACATGTGCGGAAAAAAATTCATACATAACTTATGACACTTTTAACACAGAAATGAGTGTCGTCAGAAAAGACTTCTTAATATCATTAGAAAACGCAATAAATTCTAAATTATTCTCAATTTTTCTGGCCTGATCTATCTTCTCATTATTACAAAAAACAAAGAACAACTGAGAGGTATCAAAGAAATGGTTCTGCTATGTATCAACGGAGGCCAATCCACTAAAATATTCAGACTCCGTCCATTTTAAATGTATTGGGTCATAGTAAAAAAATATAAAAAAATAATACTAAAATCTGACTAAAAAATAAAGTAGACCTTAAGAAAAAAGTACTCATTCCAACAGAAAAGTAACCGAAAACATAATAAAGCTTTTATAGAGGTTATTTCAGAAAATATTATATATTTTATTGAAATCGTATAAAAAATTAATTTTTCTTTAAAACTTAATACTTGAATATAACAGGTGTTAAAAAAGTCAAAACGTGAAAAAGATTGGTCCATTAGTTTAATTTTTATAGGCTTAATTTTATACACACATTCCTCATGCGCTGTCCTTAGTTCATAAATTTACTAGTAGTCGGTAATAGTAGTTAGATTTTTAGTTCCTTTTATTCAGGAGTTCTTTTGAACTAGTTCTATCCTTGAGATCAGTTGACTAATACACCTTTTAAAGAGATTACTTTACAAGAAATTCAAATTGAATTATTATTCTTTTTTACGCTTATATTAAATATTACATTGAATAAATATGTTTCTTATCAAACAACCCTCCGATTAGTTGATAATATTTATTAGCTACTTTGGGCACCAACTGTTTCTTGTCCTTGATAGTAAAAACCTCTATCCACATAAATGTATAAAAGTAAATATTTTTTTTTTCAGATATCTGATTAATGGAGTGTATTACAAAGTTTATAAACTAATAATATATATAAAAAAAAAATATAAAGCACAATTTTCCAATAAACTTTTCCAATAGCCATCACACAATGGTTCCAAAACGTTTTTTTTTTCAAATAATTCTGTAACTTGTTAACCATTGGAAATATCTCAATTAAATTTCACATGGCCTGAGATGAGGTGTTTTTGAATTGATTTGGAGAAGTAAAGATTTTTAGCTGGACAGGGGGATAGTAGGTGGCCCTCTGAAATTGGCCATCTCGGGTATGTCATTAAAAAAATTCGCCAAAACTTCATTTATGATATGATAGAAAAGAAATTTTATATAAGTAGATAGTCCTTGCAAACCTTTACCTTTATCTCTTTTAGTTTAAGGGATATTTAGGTTGAAATAATTTTTTCACTCATTTTTAGACTCATTTTTTTAGTTTTTTTGTTAAGTTGGAGGGCGCCAATTTTTTTTTATCTGTAAGAATCGTATAAATATACCGATTAGATAAAAAGATATATTAATCTTAAATTGGAACTTATAAAAATGCATTTATTTTTATGTGGTAATGATTTTTTACTTATAAAATTTGCTTTTTGTTCTGGTCCATTCAATTTTTTTAAAGTTTTCAAAAGAAATTTTAATGTAGATGCGTGTGAAGTAAACCCAAAGCCGCTCCGGGCAATGGTGACTATACAAACTTTGCCAAATTTCTATTTTTTTTTTTTAATTTGTTTGTAAAATTCTTAAATCGCAAATCTGAGATAAAACAAATATGATGTTATTAAATACCTCAATATAACATAGAAATTATTTTCTGACGGACGCCTCTTATAAAGATAGGGTGACCGTTTGAATGAAAAAAGTCAATTTTTAAAAAACGTTCTTTCCGGGTTGGAATTTTGAGTATTTTGGTAATAAGCATTGGATTGTAACGATTTATATTTTAGTTAAACAACTTTTGGGAACAGAACTAACTAATAAACCGGCTGTGCTCGTCGTTGGGGGGCAGGGGAGTGAGTTTGTTTTGTTCATAACTTTATAATATAATATTGAAATCGTTTATCAAGAACTTTACTTTAGGTAGCAATATAAAACAATTTGATTTACAAAAAAAAAAAATAAATAAAAAAATAATAAAAATAAAAATCGGAAATATCAATGTGGTCAATAATGGATTCCGTTACGCCTTCCTAATACCAACCTCCTTGCTGACTTATACGAATGTTAGTCGTCAGCCCTAAAATAATAAAAGAAACTAAAACCTTATTTTCGCCTACCCCATGCTATCTATTACCAGTCCTAATAAATATTCAAAAATATTCAAAATTTTATATTCGATGAATAACAATTTCGTATATTTATAAATAAACTTATAGCAATAATTCAAAAATATTAAATATAACAATTTATTACAATATGTAATTCGGTCACCATTTGAAATATATTCGGAAAATTATTATATTATTTATATACTTAGATATTTATATTTAATTTTCATTTATGAAATTTATTTATATAAAAAGCAAAAGAATGTAATTCAAAAGAAAACTGATGACTTTTATTTATTTATGTTTTATAAAATATAGTGTGTACCTTCAGATATACTATGAATATTTAAAATTTAAATTATATAAAGATTAATAACATTACGTATTAGTGATTTAAATTTCACTTTTAAGAAGTTTTAATTTATTAAATATTCATATTGTTTGGCAATTTTTTTTTAATAATGGTGTAAATAAAGAATATAAATTAACTTACTTTTGCTACTTTTTGCTACTTTTGACATTAAAGCATTAATTATTTTAATAAAATTATATTTTTTTTTATTTAAAATGTATGAATGAACCTGTGTATCAATAGGATAAAGTAAAGAGTTTAAGTGTGAATGTTATGTTTAGAAGTTAAACTTCTAGGTGTAAATGTTTATTAGTGTGATTTCTATATATTTTTTTTTTCTTTTCTTTTTAAATAAATATCAAAATTTAGGTGACCAAATATAAAAGTTTAAAAAAATTAATATGCAAAAACAAAAAAGGTCAATTAAATATAAAAAAAAAAATATTACAATATACAACAATAAGAATACAACTATGAAAACTATGATATTTCATATATTAAAAAGTTAAAATTGGACCTTTATTATGGTTTCAAATAATCAAAATTTGTTTAAATAATTGTTTAGAATTGAGGTTATTTTACCAGTAGCAAGATCAAAATATGTATCTGTTCACTTAAGGAAAAATTCGAGGAATTATGGTGTGTATTTTGTTTTAAATTAATTAAAATCAAAACCGCCTAACAAGCAGTGATCACTATAAGCATCGATCGTACTGTAACTTTATTATATTTTTAATTCCCTGATTTTAGGTCTGTCTATATTGCATCAATACTTCCTTGGAATATCTCTACTAATTTAAATTTTATTTAGGTCAAAATATTAACATTATTTCTAAAAAAAAAAAAAAATTGACCGTATTTAATTTATTTCTACTAGATTTTATTTCCTACAACCTTATGAGCTAATAGATAACAAATACTTATATATACAGCTTACATCTGAACAAAGACCTTGGCATTTTTCATATTTTTGTATGAAAAATACAAGCAGGTTACAAGTAAAACCGCATTGAAAAGGTATTGTAAAAAGTTAACATAGACTTTTTACTGTTATGCATAATTGATATAATCATTTTGGTAAGTGGTGAGAATTTAAATATTTTTTTTTTTTTTGGATTGAATAAATCATTTTGGTAATTAAAATCATTTTTTACTTTTTTCTGTGAAATTCCTAACTTTTTTTGCAATTTATCTTATCTATTCCTATAATATTAACAAATATTTATATTAAATTAATATTTTGTTTAATTCTTTTAAGTTTCAGAAAAGGAATTATTTCTTTGGCAATAAAACGTAAAGTATTTAAATCTACAAAGTATTAAAAACAAAACTTTTTCAAAAACACAACAGACGGGCACTATCATGTTGCCGGAGAAATACGAATAAAATTTAGTTAAGCAAAATAAAAGTTAAAAAATAAATGGAAACCTACAACATTAGCATGACTTAAAAATTAGCTTTTCAATTAAGAACACTTACAACGAGCCGCACTTCAAGAGCATTTCAGAAATATAAAAGAGTAAGAAGAAGAAGGAAATGAAACAAAACCCTTCAACAACAAAGAAAACTTAAAATTAAACAAGTTAAACATTTAAATACAAAGAAACAGTAGAAAACTTTGTCCATTGCTTATAAAACATTTATAAATGTGTTAAAACTTTATAAAATATAGAAAAAAAGAAAGATAAAAATGCACACAGTATATTTAAAGTAAGTAAAAGAAAAACAATTTAAACTAACCTAGACAACAGAATTTACAACATGAGCCAACATCAGCCAGCAGCTGGTGCATTTCATTTTACAAATATGGATAATGAAGAAAAATTGCTGCAGGATAATGCACCATCACCTTCTATTACTTCGGCTACATCACGTCTAGTGCGCACACCATCTCCATCCACAGCTACTAGTCCTCATACGCCACCCTTACAGCCTTTGGTGCAAACATTTACAGCACCTTTGCATCGTAAAAAAGGACGTTTACAACGATCCGAACGTTTGCAAACAGTTGACAGTGGCTCAAATTCTTCGAGCGGAAATAATTCAACGTCAACACCAACTTCATACTCAGCATGGGAGGCATTAGTAAAGGAGAGTTTTGGACAAATTGCGTGGCCAATTAAAATAACATCATGGGAATTGGTGGATGATCGTGTTAAAGTTGTGCCAAATAGGTGAGTGAAAGCTATTTTTTATTATTTATTTAAGGTTAAAGCGTAAGTTTTATATTGGGAAAATAAAGCTTATAGCACCAGGATTTACTTTAAAAATTCTTCACAAAATTACTTTCCCAGTATGAATTTATTTAAGGAAAAAATTATTAACTCTCATATGTTTCATAAATTAATGTAAACCGTCCACTGGTTAATAAGTTTTATATCTATAGATTTAAATACTTTAACAAATAAATTAATTTAAAAAATTCATGGTTAATTACACAGAATCAAAAAAAGGAAATAAATACGGTATAATGGGGTATAAAATTTAAGAAACGTAGGTTAACTTATATATTGAATATGACCTAGGTCTCAGCGATACCGTTGAGAATTTTTAAGATGTGTTGAAAAAAGAGAATTTCAAAAAAACGGGATTTTGCTTATTTGATAAAAACAAAAACAAAAAGTGTTGTACTTTAAGAAAAACTACTAAATTAAATTTTATTAATAACAAAATATTTTATTTATAATAATTTTTATTATTGCAAAAATGAAGATTAATTCAACTCCAATCTTCCAAATTCCATTCTAACAAATTTAGGACTGAAAGCATGGATTCACAAGTGTTGAGCTGGACAGTTTATTTTTGACTAGTGATAATTTAGAAATTTAGAAAATACTGTGAGGCAAAGTAAAAATATATATTAAATTAAGTATTCATCGAAACTGTTTTTTTTTATCTACCAAATCCGACCAAAAAGATTCGGTATTTGATGTTTTACATAGTTGTTCGAAAACTTTATTATAAGCTTCAGTTTCTAACAGTTCACTTATAATAAATTCTCAGAGGTTTATTATAACATTGTGAAACAATTTCAAAATAATTAATTCCTTAGTTGGAATTAATATATTATTGGTCGAGATATTTCAAACAACATAGTTTTTCGTCATTTAGCACATTTAGTTAAATTTTAATAAAAGGGGCCAAAAAGAGTGACCAGGATGTTAATAAGGGGACAATGGGCGACTAAAGTCGCCCAACTGTAAAGCTGCTTAGTCCATTTACCAAAAAAAAAAAAAAATTCTAATTAGACATTGTAATTGTTACATTTTTACGTAATAATTTAATGCTAATTTTAATTTTTTTATTATAACAAATTACAAGGATTTTCTAAAATGAAAATTCCTCAGTTTAAGAAGTTTAGAGCGATTAAGTTGCTCTATGTTAAGAGAGTTGCATCGTCACGCATGCTTAATATATAAAGGAAATGGCAAATTGATTAATTTTAATCAATTATTTAAATTCATAACTGCATATTACATTGTTAAAATGTATATTTATGGAGAAAGGGATGCATTCATCTCCTGCAATATTTATTGGAAATCAGCAATAAAATGAATGTATACTTCAATACAACTTTTATTTTTGCATGGTTAAAAATTATAAAATTTTTCAAATGCAATGTTTTTTTTTATAATAATGCAATAATTTCTACATAAAAACTGAGACTTCGAAGTTGTAAAAATATGATTAGATAAAAATAATTTATTTTTTGTCTTTGGGGAACAATATTGTGATGGAAGATTTTATTTTATTTTGACATAAGTTAAAAAATGTTGTTTGTGTATGGGAAAAAGTGCTACTTGGTTAAAAATGTGTCAAAGTAGAACTATCATGACATAAATTTTCCATCACAATATTGTTCCTAAAAGAAAACCAAATTATTTTTCTATAATAATATTTTTAAAATTTTCGCTTAAGTTATAATTATTATTTTGTAATTTTATTTTTTACTCACAGTAAAAAAAAAAAATATATATTTTCTTTTCTCTAGTTTTGTCTAAACATTAGTAAAGATCCAAATTTTTATTAAAAATCAAAATTTTTACCAAATATCTAAATTTTAAAAAAATATCAAAACTTATACTAAAAATGATTTTTTTAATCGCAATTTTCTTATAAAAATTAGATTAAAAGACGTAAAATTTTACAAAAAGTGAAGTAAAGTAAAATGTTGATAAAATCTAAATTTCTAATGATTTTAATTAAAAATATTGATTTTTAGTAAAATGTTTGATATTTTGAGTTTTAGAAAACTAAAAATCAAAAATAATCATACTTTGTTGAGTTTTATTTAAAAACTCACAATCATTATGGTCATTGATTTTTCTTATTCAGTATAGTTTTTTTAATATTTTACATACCAATTTCATCATGATGATCTAGTTTTCTCATATTATGATTTGATTTTATTATATTATGAATCGGTTTTATCATACGAGTATTTATTGTATAAAAAAAATTATCAATATTTCTGATAATATGTTTCCGATTTATTTTATTATGATTAAACATTATTTTTCATTAATTATTTATTTTATTCGTTTTATATTGTACAAGACAATATAAAGATATTTTTTATTAACTAAATAATACTTCATAGTTAACCACTATCTCATATTCTTTAAATCATACACAAATATAACCAAACTTTTTCTATTTATATCAATTCATATATAAACTAACTGAGAATTATAAAGAAGTTGAAAAACAAACATTTAAAATAAAATATTTTTAAAAGTAAAAAAGTTATGAATTTTTCATCCATACTTGAAAGAAGTATACGTATTATATTTATTTGAAACATTTCATTGTTTTGGAAATAATAATATTAATATGGGTTGAAAATAAAATCTAGTTTAAGAACAAGAAAATGATTGATAATATTTAATAGTTGTAGAAGTAATGATATTTTTTTGTATTAATGAAATCTTGTGTCATGAACATAATTGTATTTAAATTAAGGAAAATAACCAATGAGAATATAATACTGTTGCAGTGACAATGCCGTAACCAATGAGAATATAATACTGTTGCAGTGACAATGCCGTAACTTTGTTTTTTCACTTTGTGCATTCAGTTACTTTTTTGTTGTAATTTTGAGAAAGGAGATTATCGTAGAAAAATTAAGCTTTTTTGTGTTTTTGTGAATAAAGTGATTTTTCCCTCCACGTCAGAGATAAATTTTTTTGAAAATCTTGTTTTGTTTGTTATGGTAATTATCTGCTACATTTGCTTCATCTGTGATATAGAATACCTGAGCTTACCTTTACAATTTTCTTGCGCTCCTGTTAGGAACTTTTTTCACTTTGTGGTTATACATAAAGCAATTTAATGAATGAGTAGCATTCCATACAGAATTTTGTCTGTGATCCTACAGTTTGTAAAGTTGTTAGTTTGTAGTTCTTCGATTAACAGGGATACTTTCGATGGTCTTGAACTCTTTGTATTTTTTATGACTCAATAAATTGTTTCTAATGACTCATCTGCACTCCTAGCAATTTTTTATGTAATCGACATTTGTTTTGATTATAAATTTGAATTATGCGTTTACATGAATTTTGTCCATTTATCATTTTAAAAAAATGCAAAAAATTTAACACATAGTTACTGAGAATAAGAAATAGTAAATAATTCTTTTTTACTCAAAGTTAAAGTTGTACGCAGTCCTTATGTATGTACATTTTCGAAGAAACGTAAAATTCAAAACTGAAGCATTTCTGAAAACTTGATGACACGAGAATGCTTTGAGTAAAAACTCTTTTCATAGTATAGGTACAAAAATGTAGGTTCATTAGTGTACCAAACTAAATTCGTTATCTAATTAATTAAAATAACTTTTACATAAACTGCGCAATAGTAGTGAAGAACATCAGTATTATTTTACATAAATCTTCAATACTGTATAACAGAATTATAAAAAACTATAAAAACCATACAAAAATTCTATATTTTATATCTGAATAATATCAATAAAACTCAATTTTATTGTTTCAAAACCAAATCGTACATATATTAAATAATCATACAAAAATGTATTAAATAAAAAATAAATAAATACTTGAGACTATTTTCTGAGAAAACCACCACCAAGACCACCTCCAAAACCACCACCAAAGCCAGAAGAATAACTGGAACCTGTGGCATAACTAGTAGAGTAACCACCGCCAAAACTACCACCAAACCCTCCGCCATAACCTCCATAACCGCCTTGCCAACCATGAATTGGTTTATGCCAACCAGTCGATATAGGCACAGGAACACCTACCGGCACTCCCACAGGAACTGGTACAGGTTTATGAACAGGTACGGGCACATGAACTGGAACAGGTATGGCAACGGGTTGTTGAACAGGATATGGGACACCTACTGGATAAGGTACACCAATACCATGACTAAACTTTTTCACAAATGCATTCAAATGGGAGCAACACAATAACAGCGTTATAACGCTTATTGATAATTTGATACTCATCTATGATAAATGGAATAACAAAAAAAAAGTAATTAATAATCGATCAGAGAATTCTTAATTCGTTCAATTGTTTTATATTGCACAATTATTATTTTTTTTTTTTTCTAAATTTTCTGTCTATTTCACAAAAATTTTTTTTGTTCATATTTTTATTGTATAATAATCGTACCACTATTTTTGTTCTCTTAGCGTTTAGTTACGAAACTTCACTAAACTTAAAATAAATCTATCAGCACTTTAAATAGACATAAACTTTTAACGGCGTAAACAATAAATAAATATTTTTTGCTAGTTGTTTAGGAGAAAAAATCATTTCGTTTGGTATCGATTTACTAACGATTTAGTCACAACTGGTATTTCGGGACAAAATAGTTTTGTGTCTAAGTGGGTGTTTAAGTATATTTTAGCACCTGATATAATTTAATAATATGAAGTATTATTTTTGTGCTTAATAGACCGCTAAATTTGAGAAATTACCTGTATATAATAAACTTTCGAATTCTTAAATATAATAAATTATATATATATATATATATATATATATATATATATATATATATATATATATATATAACATATTATATTTAATATATATATATACAACAATCTTTTGTTGTATAAAAGATACTGAAACAATTTTTTGTTGGGGATTTTTCAAAATTTAAAATGGAATTGCTCAAAGGATTTATTCATAATCAAATTTTGTATAAGTGTTTAATAAAATTAAATGTTAATTCAAAATTCTAACTTATAAAACTCTTATAAATTTAAAATTTGAATAAGATCTTAAATGATTATGAGATAAATAAACATTAATAAAAAAAAAAAACAAAACAAAATAAATCTTCAGTTTAATTTGTAATTGCATTAAATCTTTTATTTTTGTATAGATACTCGTATGTATTTATGTAAAAGAATCTCTATTTATTAAAACAAAGCGGAACATTTATGTTTGTGTTTATAGAAATTAAAGAAATAACATTCAAATATTTTTATAAATGCTTAGCATTATTTTACAACATCCATAAACATTTTGTTTATATTAATAGCATTTTTAATTGTAGCAATGTATAGTGACGTTGACCACAAAATAAATGAGTATAAAAATAAATGTTTATAGGCTCCACATACATATAAGATTGCTCCAAAATAAGACGACTTTCGAATTTCGACCATAATTCCCCCTAAGATTGTCTTTTATGTAAAAAAAACTAGTGTGCAAAATATTAGAATGATCGGATAAATAATTTTGAGTTATGTTATCATTAAAAATTTCAAATATTCCAAAATTTAACTTTAGACATTAAAAACTTCGGAATATATTTGCTATAATCTATATTGTATTTTTATGTTATAGTTGTAATTAATATGTACACTAGCAGAAAAATATTTACTCTTCAATACAAAACTCGCCAAAAAATGCTTTTCTCCGAAATCCAGAAAATTAAAATCTGCGGCTTATTTATAAGAGATATCGAAATAATACTTCCTTATTTTTTGTTTTCTGTTGTGTTGTCTACAAGAGAGCTTAGTTTTAATTTAACTTTATTTTAAAATTGATTTAACATAATTTTTAAAAAATTTAAATTTGAGTTTTGAAATAGTTATAATAAAAATCAAGCTGGTTAATGAGAAGGGGATTATATTATTCTACAGGAGTCAAGGCTTATTTTTCAATAATTATGGTTCAAATTTGACTAAAAATAGAGTTTTATTTTAACATTTCTAAAAAAAAGAAAATTGTATGTTACCTACACAAGTGTTTGAAAACGCGTTAATGTTCGGGGGAATTTCTTGTAGCATTAATATTTTCAAACCAATTTTAACTTTTTTTATCTTGTTTGATAGATAATTATGTCTAGATTAAGGCCCCTTTACAATAAAAAGAACGTCACAATAGCAAGTAAAAAAAACAACTGTGAAAAGGTCAAAATTTTCCCATATAAATGCGGCACGTGTTAGCGACATCTGATCACTCAAATTTTTTTCACATCATGTTTTTAGATAAAAGAGAATAATCCAAGGGTGAGTTAAAGTACGCTATTTGGCTCAGAATCACTTTCGATTTAGCGATGACTTTTCGCCCATCTGGACGATCGTCCATGTAAATTTTGTGCCAAAGTGCAGGTTACAATTTTGTAGATAATTTTATGAATTTTGACACAATTTTTTAAAACAAGAACGAAGTGTTACTAAACAATATCGGGTCAAAACATACAAAATTTTGCGACTGAAAATAGTTTAAAATGGAACAAGGATTTATATCATTACTTCTTTAGAACATTTGTTGACGATTTCATTACAATGCCGACCAAATTAGCTGCATGTAAGCAGAAATCAGTGTAGCAAATTTCACGAAGATCAGTAAAAATGCTCCCATATAAATGCCAATATAACAATAATATTTTACGTAAATAAATTTTATATGAGTAGTGCAATGTTGTATCATATGGTCCGTAATTGACCATATCCCCATAATAAATGTCATAAAAATTAAAGGAATATAATATGAAAAATTTAAATAAATATAAATTATACCATCAAATCTTATAAAAAAAAGTCGGCAACTGACCAAAGTCAAATAAAATCCATCCAAAAATGTTAAAAATGCATGATGTGAGATGTCAAATGATCGAACTTGATCAACTATATATAGTGTACTTGTTTTTTCGAAAAAATTTACTGAATTTGTTAACAAGATCGCTTCAAAAGATCACCTTATTACCCCTAGAGAAAACGGATCCGATTCAAAACTAGTCACGTGTCAGTACCCAGGGTTAGTGACTGGTTCCAGTTCCGGAAATTTATTTGGGAGCAACCTGTCACTTTGATATGGGATTGTCATTGGAGGTGGCTAATTATCGCCTTGGGACATGTCACAGAACTGGTCTAAGAGGACTTGTTCAGAATCAATTTTTTATTGTTTAGTTTATTATTTTTTTTTTACTGAATTATATTTATTTTTATTTTATAAATTTTCGTTAATGTGAATGGCAGCACCTCCAATCCAACCCACGTTCTTCTGATGTATCTTACGTTTTGTAGTTTTCAATACTAACCACTTAACCATAGATTGTTGCTAATTGCGCTCCCGACAAGCATGTTAGATATTGACTCTCAACTGGCATTAAGTGAGCGTGATGGTGTCAACTGGTTCTCAAATTGAACTTTGGTGACGAGTAAGGTGTAATTTGGTACTCAACCGGTAATGAGAGACCAATTCAACACTGCAGTGGTCACTAAATTCCCGCAGGGATATTACTAAAATGATGAATATACATATGCCCTTTTAGTTGTCCTTAATTTGATGATTTAAAACTCACAATATAATAAAACTTTTTGAAATATGAGCAAATATTAAATAAATTTGAGATGTCTTTTTCCTATTCTGAAGTTTGTGTGTCATTCCAATAATGGATTGTATTACATTTATTAAAAAACATCTAAAAATCCAAATACAAATTATTATGAAAAAAGTAAATTAAATTAATTTTTTTTTTCGGTAAAAATTATGGATTTTTAAAATTATTATACAAATATTATGAAATAGAATAGAAATATGAAATATAGAAAAAATAGAAAATATGAAAGCCTTAGTCTAAAAAATATTAGAAAGTAAACGTAAATAGTAAAAACGTTACATCATGGATATCTTAAGACTTGCTGAACACAAAGCACCATATAAAGCATTGAATATCTTTTATATACAACAAACATTGGTTTTTTACCTCATGTATTCTTCATCCACTTTAGGAATCGACATATTAAATTTAAAAATGCACATCGTGATCATAAGAATTATGTATTATAAATAAGAGAAGGCCGTCTTCATATTGGTTTGAAAATAGCTTAAGATGGATTAAGGTTTTATATAACACGAGATTTTAATATTTTCTTGATATCGGGAAGATGGACTTTTGAAGCATTTTTATTTGATTTGATTTTTTTTTAACTGTGATTTTGCACCTAAAATATACAGACCTTAACAAATACATATAACTTAATAAAATGGACTTACCTCCTACATTCATAAAAAAAGATTATATTGGAAATTTTCTTTTTTGTACCTTTTGGTCTTAAATAGTTTTTTAAATAAATTTTTATTTTTGGTTGAATATTTTATTAATGATATTTTATTTTATTTTATTTATCTTTTTAAATTTTTTATAGCTCCGAATTTATATTTTTATATATTGATTGAATTTTTCGGTTGTCGCAACAAATAATTGGAATCAAAAGATATAATGCTGAATTCAATTCGATTGTTGTTTTCAAATAAGTTAAGCAAGTTTAAGTAGACACACAGATTTAACAAATCGACAACTTTTTCAATTCTTTTTTCAACTTTTTCAATTTCTTTTTTCACACAAGATTATTTTGTGCACCTGAATTTATGAACCAAGAATCAAAAGAACTTTTTTATAAAAAGACGATATAATACTTTTCAATTTTACTTAAAATGGTTCATTAATATCAAAGTCTTCTTAAAATTGCTTTATGTAAAATAATAAAATAATAATACAATATTTCGCTTAATTAATTTTAATGTATTGTGGTTTCAAAACATTTGACAATAAAGGATAGAAATAGTTAGTAATTAACAAACATAATGGATTTTTTTTTTTATTTTATTTATGTTACACAACAATTACAAATTATATTTTTTAACCGAGCAGAGTAACGTAGTGAAACATAACAGAGTATTTGAAGGGAATCGTAACCGCAACCCTTAGACTGATAGACTAGCTCACTCCCAACTGACCCATCGAGCATCCAAAAAATAGAAAGGAGTATGAGAGAGTTATTAGGGAAGTGTTCAAAAATAGGCATAAAACTTTTGGGTTTTTACAGTCCGTTAGTGCAAATCCTAAAATGAACCCTCTCAAATGTTGTAGTGACATTGTGAAATAATTCCGTACAATGTTCTTTTATTTTTTTTTAAGTGTAAACTCAAAAATTATAACATCAAATTCAAAAAAATGTTATTGAATATTGTTTATAAAATATATACATAAATGAACGATTATAATTAAATATATAAAATTCATCTGCTCAACAACAACAAACATAATCGACAACACTCTTAACTAATAACAAAAACCGATCAGGGTTATTGAACCACTTAAATCACAAGCTGAATCATCTCATAGCATGAACAGTTTCACATAAACTTTTAAAAATAGTTTAAAACTATTTAAAACAAAACGTATAACAAACGAAAATTATTTTTATCCAAGACAATAAAAGCATATAAATGACTTTTGGGCATTTATACTGATATCAAAGATAAAATTATTTGTTTGATTTTAATAACTTGGTAAATCACCTAAAATACAAATGAAAATATTAATAGAAATACGAATTTTAATAAAAATACGAAATTTGGTTTAAGACAAAAGCACGAGTCAATTGCCAAGAATCATTCATGTAGCTTAAAGATTTTTTGTTTACTAGCCATTTAACTGAGCTGATAACACAAACGAAGATTATAATAATGATAGTGAACATTAACATCATAATTACGTTTATCTCCATGATGTTGATGTGACGATCAGCGTTGTCAACTTTTAATTTTTAAAAAGTACCAAAACTACGTTAAAAACGCATAATTTCCCCAAAAAAGCACTAAAATATTTTCTTTATTATACTTCTCAACGTTGAATTGCATTTGCTCTATAGATATAATAACATGATATGATAATATGATACAATCACATTCAGATTCAGATCTCAAAGTAGGAATTTTACCTACTTTGAGATCTGAAGTGATTTATAACACCCTGCAACACACATGAACAAATCGATATATGCATCAAACAAACCCATACATAATAAAACTACGTACTGTACTACGTACAGTTTTCTGTTAAAAGTACTTCAAAGTTTTAAAAAATACACAACTTTTAAACAAAATATTTACCAAAATTATTTCAACACAATATAGATGTTCAATGAAAGCTAAGAATTCCATACTGGGTTGATATAATATTCGTATATATTTTATAATCTTTTTAAAATGTGTATCATTTGAAACTTTCAAGTTCTTTTAAGATGAAATTTGACGTCCTGAATTGAAAAACTGAATACACACACAGTGTAATTACAGTACACGGCCGAACTTAAGTACAAAGTAAAAATTAAAAAAAAACGAAATATTATTTTCAGAAATTTAGATAATTAAAATATATGATCGCGATATTCGCAACAATAGCTTTTCACTTTCAAGCAATAAAAAATAATTGAAAAAGTGAGTATAAATATGAAAGCACAAATTAAGAAATTCGATTAAAACTAATTAAATAAAAATAAAATAATAATAAAATATATGTAGTTTTGTCGCAAGGCTTTTGTTGAAATATTTTTTTTAATTGTTTTTCGCATAATACAAATAGTTTTCGATAGTAAAAATCATTCATGAACTATTCAAATTTTTAAACTTATTGTCACTGAAAACTTTTAAGATTTTTAAAAAGCACTAAACACAGTGCTAAAAGCACTGAGTTAACAACCCTGGTGACGACGTTGACTTTAAGCTAAACTAGTTTCTTTTTTTGGAATTATTTTACTTTCATTATGATTAATATGTTTTCTTAAATTTGTTTTGTTGCTTTTTTTTAGTTTGGTATAAACAAAACAAATTTATGTTAATTAATTTACTTTATTTATTTTTAATAATTATTTAAATGCAAACCATTTGCTTTTAAATTATTGAATAAATTTCAACGCCTAACGAATTGTGGGAAAATCATTGATAGAGTTCATTTCCGAGTTGAGGGTGAGTGGAGCAGGAAAAAAATCTGGCAAAATTTTATTTTACTTAGAATTTTTATTTTCGCAATTGGAAATACATAACACTTTTTTTTAATAGATTTCCGCAAAATTCTCAAATTGGCAATAGTTCATGAGTTCTATGAAAGTTAGTTTGTTTTAGATTTTTGGGCGTGGGAGTTTTTCAAATTTTAAGTTTTTACTATATAAACTTAAAGTTGAGCAAAGATGAGACAACATTTGCAAAAACCACTTAAACTATTAAGTGAAAAACTAAAGTCAAATAAAAAAAAAAGAATCAAGATCAAAAATTTAAACCATCATGTTAAATAAGGTAAGTATTTTTATTATTTACAAGCTTTAAATAAAGTTTCCTTTTAAAGAAGTAATATTTTCTTGTAATAGATATTAAAAATAACATCACTCGCCATGTTTTTGGGTTTGGCATCAGCTCAGTACCAATATCAAGGGCAAGCAAGTCAACATACTGGACAAACGGGACATTATCATGGACAAGCTGCTTATTATCCCGGACAAAGTGGTCAGTTTTCGGGTCATACTAATTATTATCCCGGACAAACAGGCCTAACTAGCCACTATCGACCCACTTCTCAATATCCCAGCCGTTTGCCACAAACTTCCTTACAACCTTCACAAACTGGCTCACCTCAACAGCCTATTACTGCTACAACTGGGACACCTGATAATCGCTTCTTAGGCTTACTTGGTGGCAATAGAGGAGGTGGTCTCCTTGGTGGTTTATTGGGAGGTGGTGGTTTATTGGGTAATCTTTTTGGTCTTGGTGGTGGCAGCAGATATCCAACTGCTCCAGTAGCTCCAGTCGCTCCAGTAGCTCCAGTCGCTCCAGTAGCTCCAGTAGCTCCGGTCTATCCAGTCCCTGTACAAAACTATGTGGGTTATCCAGGTGGTCTTGGAGGATTTGGTGTTTATCCTTCTTATGGTGGTGTTGGTGGTTATTATGGTTAAGTTTATTATTAGATCATTGGAGTTTAGCAACAAAAGTATTATCTTATTCTTGTTATAGTTTATAAGAATTGTTATTAAATAAAAGCAATGTGTATTCCAAAACAAATTCGAGTTTTTTTTTATTCTCTTCATTTGCAATCCATATGGGATTTCTGTTTTAGTTTTATTTTAATATCTGAATTCTCTTAAATTGTTACTGCTTTATTTCTTCTGGTTTTGTCTATTTAAATGCCATGGCAACTAATATTTATTTTTAAAGACATACATATAATGTACACATTGTCTTCATCAATTATCCAAGGTAACATTATACACAGACTTAAGAAGAGTATTTAGAAACAACATATTAACAATGAATTAGGAGGAAAAAAACATAAACATAGTAAGAATACCGCAAGGTAGAATTTGAAATATACTTTATAGTAATTTTGAACTATTTCAAAGATAATTCTTTTGAAATTTTTATGTTGAATTTTTTAGGAATAAAGAAAACTCAATCGCTAATTCAATTTTATATTAAACACAATACATTTTACCAAATATTTGATTGTTCATTATTAATCGTATCAATATCTTAATTTTGACGAGATTTTTTAATGTAAATTGGTACACGCAGAGAAAAAAATATAGTTGCGGTGACCATAATCTAAGAACAACATATTATGATTGAAACATATGATCACAGCGATTATGAGTAACAATTATTATGATTCCATGTTGTTCTCTTATGTGTGATTTTATGATTTGTTTTTTCATATTATGAATCTAATTTTACATAAAATTAAACATTTTTACTACATCATTATCACACTCTATCAGATTATGATTTGATTTTATTATATTATTATTCTATCTTATTACATTACTATATGTCATATTATGATTCAATTTTATAATATTATTATGCCATTCTTCATATTATGATTTCATTTTATCATATTATGTTATCATATGATGTTCAAATGCAAGATTTGTTTTTTCATTACGCAATGGTGGTTAAACAATATATTATATTGCTTGAATCACACAGAGTATAAAGAAACCTTGTCGATTTATATTTATGAATATTTAAACTAAATGAGAATTACAATGCAGTTCGAAAACAAATATTAAAAACAAAATACATTTAAAAACAAACAAGTTATGAATGTTTCCACTAAGTTTGTGAAATAAGTATTATATATATAATAATATTATATTGTTATAAATAATATAATATAATATAATATAATATAATATAATATAATATAATATAATATAATATAATATAATATAATATAATATAATATAATATAATATAATATAATGTAATATAATATAATAACATTATTATAATAATATATTAATATTATTTACAATAATATTAATATAGTTTTAAAACAGAATGTGATTTAAGGACAAGGAAAAAGAATGTAAGTATTTAATCGTTATAGAAGTAATGGTATTTTTGAAGTTAATAAAATTTTGTTTTTTACGGTAAAAATATTTTAAAACATATAATTTTTGCATCTAACCATATTAAAATTTTTATTGAATTTAAACTGTAAATGACAACATGTAAACAAAACTATTGTTATCATGAACGCAGAGTTATTAAAATTCAAGAAAATTAACTATAAGAACATAATATTGCTGTAATCATGATTTATCTTTTCGTGTGCATTTATCTATAAACATTTGTTCATCTTTGACCAAAAGTTTATTTTTCATATGAAAACTTTAAATATCCATAACTTTGATAATTAAAGGTCATATAATAACAACAATCTTCACTTGATGTTTTACAACGTTGAAAATAAACGCCAACAATTTTTAAATATAAAAGTCTAAAAGAGGTCTTTAAATATCCAGACTTTATTGTATAAATAAATCTGCAATAATTCATAACACCATTTGACAGTAATTTTCACATATGAAAAAAATAAACTATGCATAAAATTAGAGACTGTACGGAGTAAAACTGAGTACGCAGTTTTTCAATTCAGAATGTCAAATTTCCCCTTAAAAGGACTTAAAAGTTTCGAAGGATACACATTTATAAAAACTATAAAATATTTACGAATATTATATGAAATTATGTTAAAATATTATATTAAATGAAGGCTAAAGATCATTGAAATATAATAATTTTTACTTAAATGCTGCAGCACAAAAACTTAAGAAAATATCATTTTGAAAATGCTACCTTTTACTATTTGTTTTCCAATTGTATATCAGCCTGCAACAATCATTCACACAAGTGAAAAAATCGATATATGGATAAAAGTAGAGACCATCCACAGCAAAACTGTGTACATAGTCAGATATCCTCACAAAAATATTTTAAAGTTTCAAAAGACGCGCAATTTTTAAAAGTATTATTCGTGAAGATTATATTGACTCGATATGCATGCAATATAATATTTTCTTTTTTTACAAAAATTTGCGATACAAAAGGTTAAGAAAATATCTTTTTGAAAATTTTTTTCTTTAGTAATATCAAAGTTTATATTAGCATTAACTGCAGGGTAGATAAAAGTTGACCTTAAATAAATTTATATTTGTTCATACGTTTAAATTAAATCACGTAGTTTTTATTAAGAATTTTTTAAGAAATACATACATATATATATAAATGCGTATATAAAAAATACTACATTTAGTGTTTCTATATAATGCACTCACAAACACACTTACTCGCACAAATAAACTCAATTAATTATTTACAGTTCACAAGAAACAACAGCAACAGGGTCTTTAGATTTAAATTGCCTCAAGGGTTTTCTTTAAAATTATTAACTTAAATGGCATAACTAATAAGGTATTTAACTTGAATTTTAACATTTTTTCTATAAATTTGTCAGCATTTTTTAAGTAAACAAATACATACTTGTAAACGAGCATTTATAACCGTTGGCAATCACTTTAATTACTTTTCGTTTTTGAAATTTCAAACAATTAAAGAGAATCCTGAAAATGATATATCCGATACTAAGTTGTGCTAATTTATGTTAGCTGTAGTTATAGACAGTATACAATTTGAACAGTACACACGTACCCAAAGTTTGTGTGAAATTTATGTTAGAGTTTGCGTAAAAATAAATATGTTTGTAATTAGCAGTTGGGTTTAGGCTATTTATCTTAGACAATATTTTCTTGTTCTTTTTTCTTGCTAAAAAACAAACAAAACAAGAATTTTATTATATCACTTTGTATACCAGACATTTTATGAAAATTTATGTTTGTGAGAATTTAACTTTTATTTATTTTTTCAATCTTATATAAGATTTAATTAAGATAATGAATGAATACTTATATTATATAATTGCAAATATCAAAAATACCAGCTTCACTCCACAAAATTACCCATAAAATATTTTCAATGTTAAATTTAGAATAAAACAACTGAAATTATAATTATATTTATAAGTAACAGTTACAAGCATGGACAAAGCCAACAGTAAACTCCAGCATATTAATTCTTCTTATATACATTATATATATATATATATATATATATATATATATATATATATATATATGGGAATTTTACAACTTTTTAATGGCGCATCAACGCTATTTTGCATCAATATTAGCTTTTATAAAATACAAATCTGTTTGCTTGAATAACTTTTAACGAACGGCATCAGTGTTATGGAGGTTTAAGATAAACAATTACAAAAACAACAATTTATTTATTCTAAAATACAAATTAAAAGTAATACGATATAGCTGATGTCACCGGAGATAATTACGATAATATTATTTTTTAATATTTCAATAACAGTATTTAATTTTTAATTTTAAAAAATTTATTGATATATTTTTTTCATTTTATGTCCGATATCAAAAATAAATGCACGAATGTAACCTATAAAATACAAATTAGTGTTGCCAGGAGGTGAGAGAAAAGAGGCTAAATTGAAGTTTAAAAAAGATCAAAAAATAATGTCAGAAAAAAAATAACTTTTTTTTTCTTTACAAAAGATTTTGTTCAATATCATTAGCTTTTGATATATTTTCACAGATATTGTAATAAATTTATAATAAATTTCCATACAAATGCTGGTTATATTTCATATGAAAAACTACTCTATGTTTGAAAGTAATTTTTCTTAACTTTTAAACTGACATTCCGTTCTGATGTAATTTTTATAAGAATTTTCTTAAAATTATATTCATATAATTATACGGTTAATTAAGTATATTAAAAAAATGTAATCTATTTATTAAGCCTATAAAATTTGTTAAGTTATTGTTTTAGAGAATGAGCAGGCGAACACTTTTGCTAAGTATAAATAATCTCTCATAATAAATTATGCGAATAAATACATAAAACTTTTTAAATGGACGATTTTGTAGAAATAAAATTAGTACTACCAAATAATAAACTATTATCTTCGTTGTTAAAAAACTAACATTTTAGTCATTTTAAGGAAAATTTAAGAAAAAGATAGAAAAAAAGCTAGAAGCTAAAGCGAAAATTTGGAGGCTAAAAGCTAAATAAAAAGGCCTGTTTAGCCTTAAAAAGGTTAAACTGGCAACACTGATCATAATCGCTCCCTAAATTCAGAACATTGAGTGAAAATCAAATTATACATAGATTTTTCATATTTTTTTAATTGCAATAAAATCTGATGACTTTTCGCATGTGGCCATAAAAAACTCTTCAAATATTGTTTGAAATGTTTTAAATATTAGTTATCAAGCCAACCAAAAATGTGCTCAAAAAATTTTATTATGCGCATAAAAAATACTCTTAAAATCTAAAAATATGCCCTTAAAATTGAAAAATATGCTCTTTAAATATAATTATAAAAAAAATTAAATTAAATAATATTTATGGTACAAAAAAACTTGACCTTTATTAGAAATTGCCAAAAAAAAATATGTTCATTTTGTAATTAAAAACATTCGAAGCTAATGCATTATATCAGGAAATTACAAAATTTCTATCAATTTATAAAATGAAAAATAACAGGAATCGGATTTCAATTATGTTATATGTATGTAAACAGAATATTTGACTAAAGGAAGATTATATAAAAAATTCTATTGGATTCAAAGGAAGCAAAATTGTTCTTTTAAGTATAAAATATGCGAAATTATGCTCTTAAGTGTAAAATATGCCATTTATATTGCTAAACTATGCTCTAAAATGATGATTATATATGAAATCATAAAAAAATATGCTGGTAAGCCTAAACTAAGAAAAAAATATGCTGTTAGTACCAAAATATGCAAAAATCTGCTATAACAATTCGATGCCAAAATTCTTTAAATTGTCTGCAACGACCAAATAACTAACAATTTGGTTCATTTGAATCAGATCAGAATAAATATGATTTTCCATATTTTTTTGCCCTTTTAATTATTGGTATAACATTTCACTGACTTCAGTTAGTGCCTTTGGTGTGCAATTGATAACATCGCGATCTCGGTCATAAATTCTTTTAATGCAATTATTTATTTATTGAGACCCATATTCTGCTTAACGCAAACTGAATAGATTTAAATTTTAGATCGCTTTTAATGTGTTATAAAATTTTGCAAATTAATGTTTTTTTCATACTATAGTGATTTTAAAATGTAACTTTGAAACCTTTTTTTGATCACACAATACTTTGTCTTCTTCGAAATTACGTTGTGAGTGTGCCTTTTTTGTTTCTTCACTCGTTCACAGTATAATATAACACTGTTCAGCGACACACTGATTAGACATAAATTGCCCTAGTTCTGCAAGTGTTTGTAGCTTATATCAGAAAAATTGAATACATACGCTAAAAGTCGCGATTGCAGCAATCAAAAGAAAGAAAACATGTATAAACACAATAAGCCCTTTCCGATAATACTCATACAAATTTGTATAAAAAATACAAGGCTCGGTTTAAAAATTAATTTTATTTTAAATTCTCCCCGGATTTTTTGTTGTTTTCATCTTCTCATAAAAAATATTATCATATTTTTATTGAATTTAATGAAAAAAATAAATAAAATATATGTTTATTTTCCGCTGCCGTCAACATTTTTGTTTAATTTAACAATGCGGGCTATATAAAGGAATTCGGACTTGTTGTGTTTATATATAAATGATTGTTATTTTCAATCACTTTTTTTATTTTTTTAACTTTTAATTGCTTACCGGTACCACATGTAATTATTTCAGATCTTCAATTTTTGTTGTTAGGTTTTCACACGCGATAAACTCCCTAACAATAAGAAAACCATGAAAAACTTTGCTAAAACGTTACAAATTATTTGAAAAATTTTATTTATAAAGAAGCTCATAATTTTTAATTAAAATTCTATGCAAACAGTCAATTTCAAATCTTCCGTATATAGGCCATTATTAAAAATTTTAACCCGGCTGAAAATGATTTTAATTCTTAATAAGTTTTTTGGTAATAATATTTTAAATAAACGGGTTACATACCTGAACTCGCAAGGCTTGAAACTAATATAGTTCAAAGTTTTAGCACCATAGCTTTCATTTTATAATCATGATTATTGTTCAAACTGCTTAAACTTATAAAAAGAGCTTAGAAATACTTATACTTTTTGATTTCATTCGATCTTATATAAACTAATCGGACTTTTTGAATAAATTCTACTGCTTCCTTGTTATTGTGCACACTTTCAACAGTTAAATACAGTGTGGTAAAATTTTGACGATAAAATTTTTTAATTTTTAAATTTTTTTGATTTTTTGGGCGGGGTCTGTGCGCCCCTCAACAAAACACAAATTTTGAAATAGGGATTGTTACCTGTTGTACTATACATATTTGAAAAAAGAGCGAAAATGATTAAAAAGTCAATTTTTCATTACGCACATTCACAGCTTTTAATAGCAGGGATTGCTGCGTGAACTTTATTTTATACAATAAAAATGAAGGAGTAATAAAAATGAATTTAGTAAAAAATTTTATAAAAATTAAGCAAAAATTACACCTTTTTGTATCTTTATATAAGGAATTTCAATCTTTACAAATCTTCGATATGTAGATATAAGAGCGGCGATAAACGTAGTTGATTGGAACCATAAATTTATGTCAAGTGTTATTGACAGTTGCAAATGGGACACTTTTGTCAAAACAGATTTTGCTAAGGCACATCGCATGGATATAAATTGAACATAATTGGAGTAATTAGGTGGTGTTTGTAATGCTTAACGAAAGTACAGAGGTGGATCAAAAAATTTCGAAAGATAAAAATTTTATAGACTAAAAAAAAAATACTTGCCTTAAAAAAGGATTACAATATTAAATAGCCCTTCTTTGTAATAAATTTAAATAAAATATATTTTCCTATAACATATGGAGAAATAACTTAGATTCGAACCTTGCTTTTAGTATTAAGAAAATTTTTTTTATATTTTACAAGGAAATCCTAAAATATTCTATACTAATGCCATCAAACATTGAAGATATCATAAATTTCATTTGTGTAACTCAGTAGGCTTTGATATTGCAAGTATTTTTTACCAGAATTATAAGTAAACTTCTAGTTTGTAAAAATTTTTATATGTTCAACTTAAAACCGCTATAACTTTCAAGTCCCCTACATGAAGTTATTAACGTGAACTAATTCTACATTTTATATCTATACAAATAGATTTTAATGAGTCATCAAAAAAACTTTTTTTAAGGTTTAAAATCAAAAATGTTTGATAATGGCTCATAATTATGTTGCTTAAATATAATATTTGTTTATTGATATTTCTCATCACAGTTCGTGACAAAAAAAAACATCAATTGAAAGAAACAAATTTATGTTAAAACTTCCTTAAAGTAATTAACAGATATGGCCAGGTAAACAAATCCTTTTTAGATTTGAGTTTAATGACAGCTTAGATAGAACAAACTTATTTATTCTTTATTATGTCGCCCACAATATCTCTGAATGCAGGCATCAATGTGTGTCGGTTACAATTGAGTGAGTAACTGTTGCATCTCTTCATTCATCCTTTTCTTGTCATCATGAACCAAAAAAAAAACTTTTGATAAAAGTTTATTGTTAAAACACTCATACATACATCCATACAAACATACATACATTTTATTAAACATGGGTAGGTCTACGTAAATATATACCAGTATTTATATTGGTTTAGAAAACAAAAACTTACTCAGACTCAGAAACAAACCACACGCAAACATTTGTACAAAAAAACTTTGGTAGACATACGTGTATTTTATAGGGTATTCATTCGAATAGTGTTCGAACAATTATTATGAATAATTTTTCGAAGAATTTAGAAATGATCTTTTTCGAACAATGAGTAAGTCGAATCTTTTTATACCGAATATTCGAATAAAACGAATAATTTATTATTATTATTTTTTTTTTAATTGAAGTGATTTTATTTGATTATTTATAAAAACCTATTTTTAACAATTTTTTCTAGTGCTAAATTTAAATAAATTCACTTTTGGCAAATTTGCCAACGGAAATTTGAGCTTTTTCAAAATCAAAAATACATAATTTCTGAGGACTTTTGACAAGTTGCAGGTTTTGTTTTTTATTATTATAAAAAGGACATTTTGAAGACGAATTGTTTATATTTTTCGGTGTTATTCAAAAATTGTTTGCTTTTGAGATATAGTTCAAAGAAAATTAACTTTTTTTATAGTATTTGTTGATTGACTAAGCAATTTTTTATCTAAAATTAATTTAAATTTAAAGTTGATTTTTAAATTTTCCTTTAGATGAATCAGAGCCTTTACTTTGGGGATTTTCCCTGAAAAAAATTGCTGAAACTTTTATATTTATAGGTAAGAGGTATAGTAAAACAAGCGGGTTAAGACAGAAATTTCAGGAGATTTTATTTTTATTTTCCTAATTTGTTGTTTTTTTTTTTTGTCAAAATTTTTAAAAATTTCACAATACAAATTTAAAAGTGTTAACGAGAATTATTTTCAAAGCAACTCCAAAACAAAATATCATAAAGAACGCTGCGATAATCTCCAATGTAAATATGCTCTTATATACTTTGTCGGTTTTTTTGACTTGTAGAAAAATAAAAATCTTGAATAATAAACTCAAATATTTTGCGGATGAGAACAATGAAATTTTAAAGCTGACAATATGGGTTCAGAAAATATTATTCTACAATCCATCAACTAAAGCGTATAGTGAATATGGTGAAAAAAAATAAAGATATACGTCATTTGGCAGGGATTCATTTTTTTGACATTAACAAATCTTTCGACTCAATTTGGCATAATGGCCTTATATATAAGCTCTGCAGATTAAACTGCCCACTATATTTATTAAAATTGATTAATAGTTTCCTCTCCGATTGTTGATGGCTCTTATTCAAGTGAAAAACCTATTCCGGTTGGAGTCTCACAAGATTATATAATAATGGGGATAATATAAAGCATATTATCCCCATTGTTATATAATCCTTATAATTCTGGCTTTTAGATCTCTGCTGGTAATGATGTTGCTTTCAATGCTGATGACAGCGCACTCATTTCTCATGGAAAAGTCTCGAACGCTATAGTAAAATGTATGCAAAGGGCTCCCGTTTCTGCCTATGACTACTTCACGAAGTGGAAAATTAAAATTAACAAAGAAAATGCCCGAGCAATTCTGTTCCCTTTTAACAAATCCCTTAAAGTATTCCATCGCTGAAGTTGTCTATACAGGGAACTGAAATACCTTTTTCAAAGTCAATAAAGAATCTGGACATAATATTTTATGAAAAGCTTAGTTTTAAGGAAGGTCTCATGAATGTTTGCTTACGATCCCTATATAGACGATCAAAATTAAGCATAAACAACAAACTTCTTTTGTATAAATTATGTATCAGACAGTTGTGTTATCTGAAAGAAATGTGCAAAAGAAACGAGCACAGATTATTCAAAATAAAAATTTGCAAATAATTTTTCCAAGATGATTTCCTACCAAAGAAATTTTGAATCGTTAATTAATTATATGACTGTCATTCTTTAAAAAATGCAATAAATCATATTTTTCCCATTTGAGAAGTTTAATGAAAATTGTCTCATTGATCCTATATCCACAAGTATAGATTCAATTATGATATGTTTTCAAAGAACTTTTCAAAAAGTTCTTTTTGTGAACTCATATATAGGTTTTTTCTCTATATCGTATTCCTATAAACCAAATTATTTTGAATTAATGATATTTTATTATTAAACACATATTTATTTGATGTAATATCTTAATGATAACAACTCAAAATTTTAATCTAGAAGTAAGATATCTAAATTAATTTATCAATAATTAAATAAAAAAAATATTGAGTAATATTAATATCTTCAATAAAAAAGTCTTATATGTAGTACACCAAATATGAACACAATCTGCTGATTTTCAGTCAAAAAAATAGAATTTCTTAAAAAACTTTCATAGAATAGATGACAAAACAGTGCAAGCTCGATTTTCACGACTAATCAAAAGCCAGACCAGAAATTTTATTGAAAAATTTTATGCAGTTCTTAAAATTAGAATTGTTTTTATTGATATATTTATATTTCAAACATTTTTAAATAAATTGGAGATTTTGAGTTATTTTTTAAAATAACAGTTTAATCACGTAGTTCATATAGTGCTGTTCTCGGATTAAGACTTTGCAAAGCCCATTGTATGAATATTTTTATCGATGTTATACAATCGTCCACATTAATTTTTTTTTTTTTTCTTTATGACCACTGTCGTATAAATCCTACGATTTCGTTTCTAATAATTCCATTTGCTCCTCATTACTTTCCACATGAAATTCTTCTTTAATCCAGTTGTTTATGTCTGCATCCGTGAAAAGATGTTCCGTACCAATTTGAGGAACAAGTGTATCAATAGTTGAAAAACCTTCATTTTCTTTCTGAATTATATATTGTAAAATATTTATCTTCTTCACAATCTTGAACTTTTTCCATATTAAGAGATTTATTTACAAAACAAATGACAGGAATAAACTGACAAAATTAAAGATCAAAATCCAAAAAGGTTAATATAGCAAAAGACTGGGATTTCCCTTTTTTGGTTATAGATATTGTAATCAAAATTAAAAAAAAAAACATATAAAAGTCGCGAAAATAGAATCAGCATTTCGTAAACTGTCGCGATTATAGAATCTGCAATTTTAAAAATTAAGCCGTCGCGATAATAGGTAGTCGCGAATACCGATTTTGCATTGTATTTATATTTTACTGAGAATACTTATTTAAAGACATTTCCAATGGATTGCTAGAGTTTAATACGTTACTGTTATTCTTTTACAATCAAATTTTTAAAGAAACTTGCAAAATGATAAATATTTTAATTTATTATTTTTAATTTTAATTATTCGAATAATTAGAATAATTTTAACTACGTTATCGAATAGTTCAAACATACCAAAATGCCTTATTCGAATCATTCGTTTTGTTCGAACCAAAGAAAAGCCGAATAATTTGAATACCCTAATACATCCCAGCAAAAAGAAACTGGAAAAGAGCTGAAAAAGTCATGATTGACATTGTGTTGCCATTGGCAGGAAGTACTTAGTATTGAAAAAGAGCTGCAGAAGTTATTTTAACCCATCGTTGTCATTGGTAGAATGCTCTTATTCATTGCTTTTGAAGCACTTCTCTTAAAGCTATATTTATAAAAGTTTTTAATAAAAATATGGTTTTAGCTTTGATAATAGATAATAAAAATACTTTTCACTTTGTGCAATTTTTATTTTCTCAGAATTTATTAAACTTTTTTCCTGCTAAAAATACATTTATTTTTACTTTTCTGTAAGTCAGCAAAATACGCACTTAGTTCTACTTTTGAATTGATGAAACATTTATTTTTCGGAAGCTCTTGTTCCTTTTTTTGCTAAGATAATATATGTATATACAAACGTTGCAAATATATTTAGACCCTCATATACTGCATTTAAATTTTTATATGTATGTGTGTGTTTGCATGTGGGTGCATTATGAAAAAGAAAGTTGTTATATTTTTCTATTTTATACAGTTTCTAACTGTGATTAAATAACGTTGATTAAGTTTATTATGTGTTTGTAAGTTACTTTTATTGAGAAATATTCATATGTATGTTTATAAACATATATTTTATATGTATTTACATTAGACTTGTACAAAAATATTTGTGGAAAAATTTGTTCAAGAAAAAATCTTAAAGTTTTATTATTTTATAAGAGAGAAAAACTTTTATTTTATTGCATATAAATTATTGTATAGGTAACTAAGATCTAAATTCGCAAGTGCACTTTTTCGATAGCGCCCTAGTTAGTATATTTATGTATATGTATACTTTGCATATAAGTATGTGAACTCACACGTGAGAAAACTTAGTATGTATGTTCGTATATTAGGGTGACACTTTTTATATGAATAAAAACTTTTTAAATAATAGAAATAAGAAGATATTTTTTTTTTTAATTTTGTTGCATTTGTTTTTAAATATTTTTCTCAAAAAATAAGAACTAAGCTAATTTATAGTTCTGATAACACTATGTTATAAATTTTGGGTCATCAAATATTGCCTCAATGATTCCAACGTGAAGGGAATATATACCATCAGATCAATAAAATCTCCAAAAGCTTTTTTTCATAGTTGGTTTGAATTTCGACTTTATGAACTCTTAAACTTTGGATATTTAAGATTTTTTTTTTCATTATATATGTAAATAAAAAGCATTTAAATCAGTAAAATTCAATGGATTGTAGGTATTTGTTGTTTTATGGAAAACAAAGCTTCTCTTAGATATTATGTAAGATCTTAATTAAATGCCCTCCGTTTCTACGCCCACAAAATTGTGTGCAATATATGAGTAGCCGCAATATCCAATCGATTTATTTTCCACATATATATATACATCGTACATTCCCCGAAAGGAAATATAGGAAATAAAATTAATTAAAATGTTACGCCCACTTTTTGTATTTTTTTTTTTTTTTTCTAAGTTCAAATGAAATTTAGCACATATGTCAAGCATTTTTTGGAGAAAAATATGAGCTAAAATATAAATTGTATACCACGACCAGTTTTTAGCCCACTTTCAGTAAAAATCAATTTTGCTACTTTCTTGATTTCATCAAGACAATTGACATAAAATTTGACATACTTAAGGAACAGAAAATATTGTTTAAGAAATTTAAGAATTTAAGAAATTTAAAATTTGCTTATTTCGAAGCAAAACAATTCTTTCTTAAAAAAAGTGGGCGCGTCCAGTCAGTACTTTCTTCAAAGATATACAAATGTAAAATTTTTCATTCAGAATTTTAGATATAAGGTCAAGTCAAATAAATAAAGCAATATTATGACAAAATTGGAGTGAGAGAGTCTGTAAAATAACAACATATAATAACATTTAAATAAAATAATTAGAATTAATTTTTTTTTCCGAAAAAAAATCGAACCTCAAGAGACCATTAAACCGAAATTCGAACTAACTTTGAAAAACTCTTTGGGGATTTTGCTGAACTACTGGTATGCTTTTATGCTACTTTGGAATTATTCAGGCATTTTTTTGCACTGTGTAATTAAAAAAAAAAAATTTCTCATAGACAATTATTTTATTGCAGGTCTGACAACACTCTCTAACAGTAATTTTCACATATTAAAAATTCGATATATGTATGAAACTAGAGATCATACAATAAAACTTCGTACTCAGTTTTTGTCCACGAAGGATTTGAAAGTTGTGTCCTCATTAAATGAAAGCTAAAAATCCTTGCAATAAAATAAATTTTTTTATTTATATATTGCGGTACAAAAAGCTAAGAAAATATCCTCTTGAAATTGTTAACCTTTTATAATCATTTTCAAATATACACACTATGCATCCAGAGTGTAAACCTTTTTATGACAATTAGTAGAAGTATATTCTTAAGATTTATTATTAATTTATTTTTTTGGCTGATATAGAAAATAATGAAAATTTTAATTTGTGAAAGTGTTCATTTTTGCATCATTTCAAATTTGATTAATGACCATGGCTATGTTTGCTATTTAAATTTGCGAATGAAATAACTCAAAAATATGTATTTCAGCTAAAATCGTTGAGTAAGAAAATAAAATTCTTAGAATACATTAAAAATATTTAAATATGAAATAGCCTGATTAAAACCATAACTAAAAAAAAAAGTAAGAAATATATAGTCGTTCAAGAAATTTTTATAAAAATAAAACGTTGATGCTGTATTCTTAAACATTAAAAACTGTGAAACGTTTTGCTGCGATCATTTCAAAGCTTTAAAGTACCATTTTTAAAATATAAAAAATTTGAGACTTATTTCATTTGTTTTTGAAATTACTTCATTTGAATTTATTTCATTTTTTTATTTTTGTTCTCTTGCATGGGAATTATTTTATTATGAAATAAGTTCTAAAATTTGGGTTTTACTTCATTTTGATTTTTGAAATAATTTAATTTTCTTCATTTCGCCGGACAGCCAATTAGCAAGCCCACCAGCCAGATCGTGGAAAACCGAAATCGAGTGTAGTCGGCAGAAGTGACAAGCGCAAACATATTACTGCTGAATATAACTATTGATTTCGGTTCAAAAAAGAATTGCCTGTCAGTATTACCAGACTAAGAAAACTACAAAACTAAGGAGTGATTTTCTAATAGTATAGGGAAGTTTCCCATATTTAGGTATTGGTCCGATGGTGCTATGGAAATTTCCTTAAACTATTTGCTAAAATTTTACCAGATTCTGTGAATATAATGTTCATGACATTGCATTTCAGCATAAATGTGATTCGCATTAACAATGAAATTAGGATGCATTAAATAGAAGCCAGGTAGTATAGATATACAACAGAAATAAATTGCTTTCAGACATTGTGAAAATTTTTTTGGATACTATAACACGTCATATTATGAATTTAGTTGCAGTTTTAAAAAAAAATATTTATTGTATTCCAAAAATATCTTCATTTTTGCTTTAACTAAACTAATTTTAACTAACTTTAAAATGTATTATTTTAAACACAACCCAGACAAATTTTCGCTTTAAATTATTTTTATATTACTTTACTCGTTCGGAAGATAGAAAAGTGTTCCTCTAGTATATCACCCTGCAACACACGTAACAAAATCGACATAAGTATGAAACTAGGGACCATATATGTTAAAACTGTGTACTGTGAATTTTTTTGGAAAATTGTCGCACGGTGTAATATTTAGTCGTTTACAAAACATTTATAATAAGGAGTGCAAACAAAAAAATAATATTTTTACTTTTTTGCGTGAAAATTTTTTAGCGTTCCAGTAAGTTTTTGTACCTTGAAGGCCTTTTTCTTCACAAAATAACTGGAAGAATTTACTTGATGTGTCACTTCCTCTCCAACGATGTTCGGATTTTCTCCTTCTGTTAAAATTTGTATTATTTTTTGTGCAGTCCTACAGGCTAAAAATCTACTTTTTTATTAGGTTTTATTTTTGTTATCTGAGAAATTTTATTTCGCAATACGACCTGAAATCTTAGAAAAAATGTTGGTTACTGAGTTATAAGCTTTGAAGTGTGCATAATTTGTTTTGGGGTTTTAGAACATGAATTCTTGACCTAGCCCTATTGGCTAATTTGACTTGCTTTCTTCGGTAAAATCATGCCCGGAAGGTTATCTTTTAGAAAAGCATAAAAATTTGTATGTTCTCAAAGAAAATATTTATTTTGGGCAAAAGCAAAAAAACATAATTTTCACAAATTTCAAATCCAAAATTGTTTACTTTCGGATTTATAAAAGATAATGCCATGGAATTTGTTTTATGATACTAAACGAAGAAAACAAATTGCAAAGAAATCGGATAAAATATGTGTCCAATATTTTAAAAATAATAATTTAATAGTACAATGGGTAAATAAAAAAAGTAATTATAAATATCATTGAAATTGGAAGTAATAAGAAAATTTTTAAATAATTTTCAAATCAGAAGTGCGACTTCATAACTGCGCTCCTTAATGCTTTGTGGGATCTAGATTCAAACTCAAATATTTCTCTGTTACAGAAGTATGAAGTGTTAAGTCGGATCAGCCAATTTTACAGATTTATTCTGATCCATATTTATTTGATGACGATATGACCAAAAATTTAATAAATAATTTCTAAGAGTAAAATATATTATTTTTGAATATCTTTTTTATTACGTCACCCTAATTTACATGTGCACATATTGATTGTTAGTGACGATGAAGTTTGCTGACATACAAATCGACTAAGTTAAAAAATAAATCAATGAGTAGGGTGTCATAAAAACTTGCATGCTAATTACACCGAAAAAAAGTATAATGTTCCTAATAGGTTTAAATTTTTGCCAAAAACCTAATTTCAAAATATTTTTATATATTTTAAAAAAAGCTAAATAATTAGGATATTTTTAATGTTTTCTGTACACAACAACTTAAAAATTTGCACCAAATTTTGTTTAACTGCCCTTATTCTGGTTCTATAAATTACATCCAACTACTTTCCACACACACATACACAATTTTCTACCATATCAATTATTATTGACAATTGCATATTTCCAAGAAAACAATTACACAAAATTCTAACAGTGTTTATTATTATTTTTTTTTTTTTCATTCACTTGTATATCTTATAAAGTTTCTCTGGTTATGAGCAATTCAATCAACAGATTGTAAAACTCATTTAGTTCACTGCAGGTAACCAAAGTGTCAATTTCAAACTAGTGTCTTCATATAAAAAAAAAAATGAAAAAAAATAAAACAACACAGGATTTTCCAATTTAAAATTTTGTTTATGGGAAACAATATGTTTTACATTAGCAATAAATGGTGTAATTAAAAATAACGAAAGGAAAAATGCAAAACAAATAAATAAAACAATGAACTTCATCAAAAGTTAAACTTTGAAGACTGCGACTAAATAAATTGTAATACAAAAAAAAATGTTCTGTATTTAAAAATGTCTCATTCAAATATAAATTTAAATGACAATAACATTCGTTTAGATAAAATGCATTCAAAATCTTTTTTAAACGAAAGTAAATCCTTAAATTCAACACCCACAAAAAGTTCCTTTAAAAGCACAGGTCAACGTTTATCCCACAAACATTTACCCTCATTTTTTGGTACAAATTTATGTCCAACATTATCAAGTGATACATTTAAAATCAATACATCACCCATACGAGTAAATTCAGTAGTTGAAAAGAAATCCTTATCATTTGATACAACGCGTAGTAATATATTTTGTCGTCGTTATAAAAGTAGTTACTATGAAACTACCACTTCTGCAGCAACAGCGGTAACAAATACATCTGAAAACTATGCAATAGCCTTCTCGCCTTCGAGACGACGACGGCAAGAGCAGCAACAACAGCAGCAAGAGTATTATAATATTCAGAAACACAATAATGCTTTAGCACTCAATGAATTGGAAATTAGGTCTGTGGAAGCAAAAAATGCCATTATTTCATCATCATCAACTTCAAAAACAGTAGCAGTAGCTACACACAGAACTGTGACAACAAGAGAAGGGATAAAAAAATGTAGTGCTCATGGCGTTGTTGCAACAAAACAAGCTGTTGATTTATTGCAGCAAAAACGTCAACAGTTTAGTGCAAAACCAAAGGTATTTTTCAAATTTGCTCTACCAGATGAGTTCATACCCTCAAGAAGGTGAGTAAATAAATATGAGTGTGAGTGACTACTTGCTTAGTGAAGAAATGAATAAATGAGTCAGTGTATAAGTGAGTTATTTGAATACATTTGTTTTAGGGGAAGTGTTTATAAAATATTATAATGTGGTTGGTGTTGTAACAGAAATAAGAATAAATGTTTCTATTATAAATTACAATAAATGTTTAAATGTGTATAAAAAATGACATCTTCTTAACGTCTAAATGAAATGTTGACATTTTTAAGCTATAAAGTTAGAAAAACTACTATAATTTTATATAACTATTCAAGTGTATATATAAAAAACACACACACAAAGTGTTGTTTTTTATGTCAGTTGTAAATTAATAAAATAAGCTTTGGAGACTTTATATATTATTATAGAAGTAGAAAAATTTTAATATCAATTAAGAAAATTTTATATTATAGATATAATACAGATAGTTAATATGTATTATAATTAAAAACAAACAAACAAACATTCTAATTTGGTACTTTGAACAATGATTTTTGTTTGAAATTGTAACTTTAAAATCTAGTTGAAAACTTCTTTGGAACGATTCAGGAAGCAATTCTTAGCTAATTCTATTCCTGAGCATGCAAGTTTCCTCATAGATGTAAATATAAAATCTTTTTTAATCCGTTTAGTATTTTAGAATTTATAAGCGGTGAATACATATACAAAACTCACATATATGTGTGTAAGCCTCGAACAAAAGATCGACTCAAATTATAAATCTTTCCTCTATTTTATTTCTCATACATATCATACTACTCTCTCATTTTTTTCTCTCTGTTTTTATTTTTATGCCGTTCCTTTTTATTCTTAGCAAATTTACTTTTTTAAGTAAAATAAATTACTTTAAGCTTTTTTCATAGTTCCTTTATTTTTGGATATTTAGAAGATACTTTTCCAATTTATGTGGTATATTTTTTCATCAAAATTAACAGCTATTTTATGATTTTTACTGATAACATTGTAAACTACCAAAAAAGAAAACAGGAAAAATACGTCAAATCGAAAAACACGTTTAAATAAAAATAATCAACGAAAAAAAATCCAAAAAATAACTGCCAAAATAAAAATAAAAAATTGTAAACAAAAAAATGCCTAAAGGAAAAATCGCAAGAATGAAAAATAAATCGGAAAACAAAATGAAAAAATGCCTAATGAAATAAACCGCCAAAATAAAACAGCCAGAACGAAAAACACGTCAAAATAAAAAAGGCGTAAAGGAAAAAAGTCTCAAAAACAAAAATATATCACCAAAAAAAAAAAAAAAAAAAACGCAAAAAAAAAAAAATCGACTAGGCAAAAAAGCAAAATGCATTAGAAACAATGCCAGAACGAAAGAGAAATATTACAGTTACTCAGAATTTTGTTTTCCTTACCTGCTTTAAGAAATCTTAAGAGGAGAAAAAAGTGTTGAGTTGTTTAAAATCGAAATATTTTATTTTTGTATTTAACCGTCATTTTTATGTTGGCAATTTTATTCTTTACATATTTTGAATATTATGATTTTGTTATCGAAAAACCAGGATCTATGTAATTTCTAAATTGGTAAAAAATATTTGAAAAAAGGTATTTATGTACTTTAAAGATTATAATTGGTTTAGTACTTGATTAGTTACAATTGCTAATCGTTCATACTAACACTTCTTATTAGACTGTTTATTTATACTAAACTTTTTTATTTCAATAATATATTAGGAAACAAAATTAGAAAAAATGGAGCAAGGACCGACTAATGTTTTATATGTTCGTAAACACTTGTAACTAGCTTGTATCATTTTCTTTCAAATTAATTTTCCATAATTAATTCCCTTCCAAATATATTTTCTTTATTAGTTTAGTAGCGAATATATTCGTATAAAATTTTGTTGAAATTGTTTCAATATATCAACATTTTTAAAAATATGATTTTTTCTCCACGTGTAATATTTTTCTTCCATTTCGAACAAAAATAATTCCTTATTAATTCCTTATTAATACTGATTCCTACCAGGCAGGAACTATACGAGTGTATAATTATTATAATTGATTAATATTACTCATACGGTACATGGCTAAATTTATGAACATTATGAAACTACTAAGCAATATGCACAAATTATGGCTGCTTTTTTTATACCCCACACCACCATAGGTGGTTGGGGTATTATGCGTTTCAGATGATGTTTGTAACGCATAGAAAAAGTTATCCAACACCCATCTTAAAGTATACCAATCGACTCAGAATCACTTTTTAAATCGATCTAACGATGTCTATCCGTCCGTCTGGCTGGCTAGATTACTGTCTGGACGGCTGGCTTGCTGTCCATGTAAACCTTATACATAAAGTACAGGTCGCAATTTTAAAGATATTTCAATGAAATTTGGCACGTAGGACTTTTATGATATAAGGACGAAGCCCATTAAAATTGTTTATGATCTGTCCATTATTTTACCTAGCCCTAGTGCATAAAATCACCTAGATGTTAGTATCAACGCATTATTCCGTATTTGTATATTTAATTTTACATTTACTAAAATTGACCACAGGTGTAATATAAATCCCCTTCCTGAATTTTTATGCTCGTACACAATGGTGTAGGGTATCATAAAACAACTAAAGTAAAATATTACAACACCTCTTTTTTACCACAAAATTACGATTTATTTCAATCAACAACAAGCATTTACAAAACTTAATTTTCCTCTACTTTTATGAAACTCCACCAGAGTTTCTTTTTCATTTATAAATGAATGAATCACTAGAATAATTTTTTTTCGAAAATTAGTTTAAAGAAAATACTGGTTTTTTTTCTTCCTTGTTTATAAATTACTAGCAGAAATAAGAAAAAACCTAAACTATAATACGTTTTCCTCTTTTTCACCCGAAGCTTTGCTGTAGCATTTCTCACCAAGTCCATTTTCTATAAATATTTGATGCTTTCTTCACAAGAGGGTATTTAGTTTTGTAATTTTTTTCTTTATATTTTTGCTTTTTAGCAAATCACTGTGCTACGGCTAGTTGCTCACCCTTCTAGTGTGTGAAGATTACATTTGAGCTATTGAGAATCTTTTCAGTATTGTATGCGGACTAGATGAAATGATAGGGTTTGCTGTAGGGGTAAAATAATATTAAATTTACAATCGGTATTTTGAATACAATCTATACACAGATGGAAAAAACTGTTTAATGATTTAACCCCTTATTTTATAAAACACTCCCTCATTTTTAAAATTTTTTCATATAAAATTTTAAAAACCAAAAACAGTTTATTTGAAAAATTTTCAAAGTGTGAGGAAGTGTTTTACTAAATAAGAAGGTAAGTTTTTGATATTCTCTATCGTTATAAACAGGTGTACACAAAACTCTGCCTATTTTCAAAAAACTCTTAAAATATTAAAAGAATATAAAAAAAAATTTACTATTTTACAATATTTTATTCTCTATTTCTATTTGTGGATAATAGGATGATCGATTATTCAACTTTTTGGAGAAACCCTTCTTGCCTAGTTCGAATAATTGGAATTTTGAAAAAAAAAAAACGGTTGCTGTCTTTCACAATCCTAAAAATTCCGATTAACCGGTTTTTTCAGAAATAAGTATTTCCATCAAAAGACTATAATTCTCTAAAAAACTCTACAAATCTTAAATTATTCAAGTTAAAGTTTATTAAATATAATTACTTTTAGAAAATACAAATACTTTAACAAAATACAAATATTACAAATATTGAATTAATAAAAACCCTAAAATATTTAATTTTTTCTAAGAATTTACAGGTGTTACAAGAAAAAAAACTAACTCCATTGATATGCTCATTTCATTCAAGATACTTACTTTAATATTTGTTTAAACATATAGAATTAATTTCAATTTAAATTATATTTATGAAACATAACAAGAAATTAACTTTATGAATATTAATTAGCAGGGCAACCAAAAATATGTAAAATCACATTTTAAATGAACCAAATTGTTGGTTATTTATACTTTTATGACAATGAAGTTTGACATCGATTTATTTCAGGACATTTTTGCGTATTTTGCTCATAACAGGATATTTTGGCATATGTGAGGCTTAGCAGCATATTTTGTCATAGTTTGATACAAAAAACATATCTTAGAGCATATCTGAGCAATTTAAATGGTATATTTGTGCATATTTTATACTTAAGAGCATAATTTTCAATATTGTACACTTAAGGATAAATTTTAGCATATTTTTATCCATAAGAAATTTTTACGTAAATTGGCATTAGTAAAATTTCCTTTTTACTGTAACATACATTTTTGAAATCCGATACCGTAATATTTTGCATCTTAAAAATAGTAGAAAATTTGCAATTTCCTGATACAAAGTATTAACTTGGAATGCTTTAAATGTAAAAAATATTTTTTTAGCAATTGTTAATAAACATCAAATCAGTTTTAGCAAGAATATTGGATAATTTAGAATTTAGTCACAAAAAATAATATTTAAATTTTTAATTTTAAGGGCATATTTTCTGATTTTAGGAGCATTTTTAACGCTACTAGAAGAATTTTTTAGAGCACATTTTTGTTACCTGTTAATCAGTTAACAAATTTTGCCTATATTTCCCATCAAATATTAGTATTTACTACATACGTATGTTTTCTAAAATGCACTTTTTACGGGGTTTTTTTTTATTTAAGAAACCAATTTATTCGACATTAGAAAAATTAACATTTAAAAAAACCGTCAGCGCTTAAACCAAAAAAGCTGGTTTTAAAACCGGTTGGAAAACCGAGTCGATCACCGCAGGGTATATACATACGTAATACACAGTCAATATTACTAGTTTAGCCTTTCTAAGGCTAAATCTAACCTTTTTATTTTGCTTTTAGCATAAACATTTTCGTTTTAGCTTCTAGCTCTGCTTAATTCTAAAAATTGCTTTGAAAGGTTAAAATTTTAGTACAATTTTAGAAGAAAATGATTTGTTTTTTTGCTTTTACTATTTTATTTCTAGACAATCATCTATTTAAGCATTTTTGTGTATTAATTGAGATTATTTATATTTAACTCAATTTTCGGCTACGGAGCTTCAATCTGCAAACCAAGTAAAATTAATTAATTTTATGGACTAAATTAAAAGAAAATATTTATGAATATAATTTAAGAAAATCTAATAAAAGCGAAAAATCACCCAAAATTTTGGAAATGAATAATCAAAAAGGAATTTCATTTCATATGTAGCATGTATAATCCAAATTTGAATGGAAATTTTGTATGCGACTTCTTACAAATCATGTTTTATTTATAAATTTAACTTTAAAAAATTTGTCTCAGAAATTAATTAAAACAAAAAATAATAATAAATAAATTTTTAAATAAATATATATATATATATATATATATATATATATATATATATATATATATATATATATATATTACCTTTTTTCTAGCCTTTTCTGACCTTTTTTTAAATTTAAATTCGGCCTTGCTTTTTCCCACCTTCTGGCAACACTGCACACAATTATACTGGTGGCTGTTGTTTGTATAATGAGATATTATTCGTAAGAATAGATTAAATTTATTAAATATTGTTTGTTTTTTAGAAATTGCTAAAAATTAGTTGTTGATAATGTCTAAATAATTTTTAGAGGAATGAAAGATTAATATTTGTTTTATACAATGCACACTGGTCAAAAATTCACTTTTTTTTTGGCATAAATTCAAAAATCATTACTAGTACCATTTTGTAATTGTATCGAAGTCATTTTATCTAAAACTAGCAATAATATTTATTAAAACCGATTTTTATTGCTTTTGTTTAAAGCTCTATAATACATAATTTTAATACAGTAGATATATTTTTGCTGGCTTCTTGCTTTATTTCAATTATTTTGTAAATTTTATATTGATTAGTGAAACTATCCAATACGTTAGAACACAATATTTTCTCCTTCTTGTTTGTGAAAAACAAAATATTTTGTCCCAAGTTTACCAAAATTTTGACGAAAGAAAATTGAAGATTCCAAGAGTTTGCCGAAAAATGCTGGCGATATCTAAATTGCTGCATAAAATAGACATCATAGCGAATGCTTTCATATTCAAGTTCTTGACCAAACATAACTTTTCGTCTCTCAGATTTATAGGTTATCTTGACAAGCAACTCAAATGATCACAAAACTTAAAAATATCGACAAATATACGACTTATATAAAATTTAAAATAAAGGTTTTAATGCACATCTCCTAAGCTACAATTTACATTATACAACATTTTTATATAATTTTATGATATTTCTACACAGCTTTTGTAATTATAGCTCCATTTTAATAAAAAATTTTAAAATAATATTAAACTACCAGCTTTAACGCCTTATCAGGCTGACGACGTTGTCACATTATATTTCTTAATATATGTTCTTTATTACCTAATCTATTGCCATTTATAAAATATATTCACTTTTTGCAATTTCTTAAATTATTATTTTGGAATTTAGAATAAATCAACTTAAAATTTCTTTATTAAATATTTTGGTAAAATTCGGTTTATTGAATAAAATTCTATTTTATTTTTTTTTTTTAAATTAGTTGTTTTTGTACTGATAAATATTTTTTTTATGAAAACAGCTTTTTATCATTTACAAAATATATGTATAAGTAAATTCAAATTTTCTATCTGATTAAACTAAAAAACTTTTAAATAGCAAACTGTGATATTATTAGTATATTTCTCTTGGCAGGTCACTGTATCTAAATTTTTCTAAAGTTCATTTTATTTTACAAAACTCTTAAACTACACTGGTTAGCAAAAAAAATCAAATAGTTGGAAGATATTGATTTTGATGTACTAAATACGAATCTGCTTTCAGTTATTTTCCAACAGGTCTGAATTTTTCTAATAGGCGTGTCTAATATTTCACCCATAATGAAATCATTACGCGAGTATATTTCACCATAACTAGATAACGGTAACCAGTATATCTCAACTTAATTGTATACATGAGTATTTTCAGTGAAGCAATAAATAAAATTAAGATTTGTACATCAATTTTAATGATATATGGCGTGTTTTATTCATAATATTACCAGCTCTATGATTAGGATTAAAAACAGCAACTTTTTTTTCAATTTCATTTCTTAAAAGAAATTTGCAACAGCAAAATTCTTTAATTTTTCATGAAAATTTGTTTTTTCCGACAATGATTTTTCAATAACTCAGAAATTGTTGGGCAGATAAAAACATAATGTTAAGATGACTTAAAGATAATTTTCGTCTGAATCTTATGAAATTTATGGTAAAATGTAAGTATTCGCCCTTTTAAGTGGGAGATATTAGACATGCCCATAAACAAAAACCACGACCTAAGGGAAAAAATTGAAAGCAGATTCGTGTTTAGCAGGTCAAAAGCCATTTTGACCGCATATTTTTTTTTTTTTTTATTTTTGAAGGAGAACGAAAATATACTGATTTTAAGTATTTTTCAAATTTCTCTAACAATATTTAAAAGTTGCATTTAGTTTAATTTCAATTTGATCTTTTTGTTTTACTTAACACATTTTCATTTGAATAATTGAAATGAGTAGCTTATGAAATACACAAGTTTTACTGAGTTTTACTATTTTCTTATAAAAATTTATTTCACAGATTAAATCTTATAAATAACTACTTAAATAACATAATTAATAACAAATATATACCCAAGCCTGATATTATTAACTCATAAGATTAATTATAAAAAAACTTGGTTAATTACGGTGAAAATATCAAAAACCTGTTTAAATAAACTTACCAAACAACAAACCAGAAACGCCACTCCAAACATTAGTGATCAGGCATTATTATATTACTTAATTTATTTTTTCCTTATTGTCGTTCCTTTTAAGTTTTTGTTGTTACGAGTACAAGTGTATAACAACACAAAAGCACACACACTTTTAATTAATTCTAACACCACGATTTTCACTTGTTACACAAAATGCTTGCAATAACAACAAACACTTTTGGGTTAAAAAACTACGAAGCAAAATGAGAAAAAAAATATATAAGATAAAAAATCCTTTCTATAAAATATAAGTGGTTGGCAAAAAAAAGGAGACAAATGGCAACAACTGAATTAAACAATTTTTTACACATTTGTGTTAGTGTTTGTGTGTGTGTGTTTTTTTTTTTAATAAAAACTTTAATTGTATTGCTTTAATAATTTAAAATAATTTTTTATGGAATGTTAAACGTTTTACATATTTAGTATTTTTTTTTTTATAAAATCAAATAGTAAATAGTTATACTACACTGAAAGTTGCATACATTACAAGTGATAAAAAAAGCGCGTGTAATAGAAAAGTTGTTGATTTAAGAATTTAAGAAGCTGAGTAGAAGTTTTAAATAGCAATACTTGGAAATATATTGTACTCATAAAAGAAAATAATTAGATGCATTTATTTTTGCTTATTATTGTTTGCTTTAAAATTAAATGCATAAACTCACAAATTTATTTTATTTAGGCAACTCTAAAATACTAGAAAGCTTTTATAACATATAACATGTTTATTATATACACACACCTGTAGATAACTAAAGCTTTAAGTAAGCAAAAGCTTTGATAACAACATATTAACATTTTGTGTGGAAGTTACATTTTATGTGTAAAAGCTTAAAATGTTAATAAGTTTTTTTCTGAATAACTTTTTCCGATACATCTATTTAGACTAGTGTTGCCATAGTCAACACACATTTTACACAAAAAAGGTCTTCAAATTATACAAAATTGAATAAATTAGGTAAAAATATAAAAATCATTTAATTTAAATAGAAAAAACATTTTCTATTATATGTAATACAAATTTTAACTGATTTGTTTTTTTTTTTCAGAAATATAAGCTCCTGAAAATTACAATCTATTAGGCATTTCATTCACATAAATACTTCTTCTTTTAGATTACAACAGTATTTTGTAGCTAACTTTCTTTTTGGTGAAATTCACCAACTTTTTTTTTACTGTTAAATATTTTATTTTGGAGCTTTTTAGTTTGAAAAATGTTGTTTGTTTTTTAATTCAAATTAAACAAGTTTACTTCATAATCCATTCTAAAGTCTTGGAAATATTTAATAAAAATATTACTTATTTAATATTTAATAAAAATTTGTTGATATACTAAGTAGATTATTTTTTTATTATCCATAAATTATGTAAGAAATTATAAATTGTCACAACTATAAATAACTGCAGAGAAATTGGCAACACTGATGTATAATTTTCTTAGAACTAGCGTATATTCTTAACAATATTTTATCAAGACAAACGTCAAACTTAACGCGAATTTGTGAAAGGTGACAAAAGTTGCACAAAAATAACAATATGGCGTACCCATTATTGTTTTTTATACGGCGTATCCATTATTGTTTTTCATATATGGCAACTGTAACAACCAAAATAATAATCAGCTGTTTAAGAAAGAATGCCTTGGATATATTCGTACTGATTTTGACGTTTGTTTTGATAAAAATTTGCCTAATGTAGACAATAGGTAAGCTAAGTTCAGGCTAGACTAATATTTGTTGTAAAATATTTAATCGCGTTTACCCACAATTTTTTGCAACTAAATACGGAATTGATTTTTTGTTCACATTACACGTATTATTTGACGTTTTGTTTGATAAAGCAGCTGTGAAATATGGTTAAATATCATATTTCAGATTATATGCAAATTTTTTACTCAAAATTATTTTATCAAACACAAAATTACCATAAATTTATTTGACATCAGTTATGAACGTAATTTATATAAAAACCTTATTTTTTATTTTTATCGATATAGAATAATTTTCAGAGAATTTTGGAATACGTGAATATCTAGATCATTTTTGTAGCGTTTTTAATTAACGTAAAATAAAAATGCTATTTACTTTAGACAAATATTTACAAAATTTACATTAAAGTAAAATATTTAGGTATATGTATATTAATAAAACTAATTTTTAAAATAAATATATTTTTACATTATAAGTAATTTATGTTTATACAAAATAACAGCGCGAATTTATTTATAACGTAGTGCCTGTAGTAGATAATTTTTTTTTTTTTATGGAAGGTGAAAAGAGTTGCACAAAAAAATAAGGCTATTTCATTAATGTCTTTTATATTTACAGTTTGACAACTTATAAACCAAAAATAATTATCAGCTATTTAACTGAGGTTTTGACGCTTGTCTTGAAAAACTTTGTCTAATATAGACACTACGTTATGGTTAAAAAAAAAATATGTTGAAAGTTTTATTGAAATCAACTGTATTTTAAAAGATAAATTATAAAATGTTCATTTCGTTTTTGTCGTTTTAAAGTTTATGTGCATTAAAAACAACAACTTTCGCAACTTAAGCAGACAAAAATTATGTTCACACATAGCACATTTTTGACTTAAGGCAAATATTTTTTTTTTCTTTGTTTGGCTAAAATCAGATGTTTTCTTGTCTAGTTCGTAAAAATATTTGGTGTTCGCATTAAGCAAATAAAATTTCACCAGATAGAGTTGCGTTCTATCACCATTGCTTTTTTAATATAGTATAGGATATGATAATGAGACAAGCAACCCCTATCAGGAGAGCCACTACCGGGACCCTAAATGCACATTTAAAGGACATCGACTATGTTGATGACATATGTCTACTAGACCACACATTTAATGATATACATGAGTGTAAACTACAGCATCTTATACGGACCTAAACGTAAACATTAAAAAGACCAAAGTCGTTGTTGCGCTTGCCCGCAACAATTTGTGTTCAATTTTTCAAAACATATGAAATGGAAGCGTTATATTATTTTCAATCATTTGGATCGCTGCACGTGGTATGGTAATCCCTACAAATACATTTAAAAACCAAGCTCTGTCAACTTTCCTTAAACGTGCGATCATTTTTGTTCAATGGCTGCGAGTCCTGGAACACCTCAATTGACGATTTATAGTCCCTGAAAGTATTCATCAATTGTTTTTTTGAAAACTGCTGAAAATATTCAGGCCGAATGTCACCTCAAATAGAGACATAAGGGAGAAAATAGGGAAAACACTATTCTCTGTTGAAATTACAAAGCGTAAATTGAATTGTATTGGACATGTACTGAGAAAAGGCCATGAAGACATAGGCAAGATGGCAATAGAGTGGAATCCAATACCTAGAGAAGACAAATTGAAACCGAACCATACGCAACAGGAAAGCCCTGGGCCAAACTAAAGACAGACCACAATATAGTGGCGCATTCAGCACTATAGTTTCATGTTACATTTTATTTGATACTTCACCAAACTTTCCAAAGAATTTCGATAACTGGAGTACGTACGAAATAAATCAAAATACGTCAAACGCCTTCGAATAATTTAATCTAGAAAATCAGCTTAGAACTATATGTAGATCAAATATTTTTAAAATAATTAAAATTACACATTAAATAAAAATAAAATATTAGAATTACAACTAGTTCCAAAATGCAAGTTAATGGCCAAAACTCGTTCTAAGACCTATTCACGAAAGAATTTATAGTTTCTTAAAACTAATATTTCTTGACAACCACAAATGACTTGGACTAAACTTGTGATGTAAAAGAGATTTAAACTAAAAATAGAGTAAACTTATAATTTTTCTGCTCTATCTGAAATAATTCAGTTTTTTTCAAGTTTATAAAAGTGCCTTATTATATTTTAATTTACCCATTTTACAGAGAATGATATCCGAACACAAAATAATTTAGGTAATACTCTCAGGACAAGTAAAGGAAAAAATATACTCAAATATGAACTATATATTATTTTTCAAAGTCTATTTCACACGCAAAGAAAAAATATAGTTGTAGTGATCATAAACAAAGAACAACATATTCTGACTGGAACATATAATCACAGCTACAAATAATATAATTGTTACAATTACATATTATCATATTGTGTCCGATTTTATAGTTCATTTTTCATGTTATGATTACGGTTTTTCATATTATTATACAATCTTACTACATTATTATCTCATTCTATCATATTATGATTCTATTTTATAATAATATTTTTCCATTTTATCATATTATTATCCCACGTTATCATATCGTTATTCAAACTTATCATATTATGATTTCATTTTAACATGTTATTATTCCAACTTATTATATATTAAAATAAAATACATTAATTCAAATTATGATATTTATAAATTATTTATGGAGTCCATTATATGTTATGCAAGATATTTTTTATTAATTAAACCATTTAATAATAATTAGTCAATATCTTGTATTGCTTGAATCACACCAAATATAACAAAACCTTATATACTTATATTAATTCATATATAAATTGAATAAAAATTATAATGAAGGTGGAAAACAAACGTTGAAAATGAAATATCTTCAAAAATAAACAAGTTATGAATTTTTCAACCATATTTATAAAACGCATATCTATTTGTAACATTTCATTATTATGAGAATAGTAATATTAAGAACAAGGAAAAATATTGATAATATTAAATATACGTAGAAATAATGATATTTTTTTATTAATAAAATTTTGTTTTTGGCAAAAATGTTTAAAAACATAAAATGTTTGTAGTCAACTATTCTAAAATTTTTATTGAATGTAAACATTGAATGATAAAACTGAAACAAAAAAATTGTTATCATGAACAAAGTATTATTAAAATTAATGAAAGTTAACAATGAGAACATAATATTGTTGTAGTCGCAATGCCGTAGCCATATTTTCTATCTGCGTGAAGAATTGCAATTTAAGCCATTATTGTAAATTCAGACATATTTTTGGTGTTTTAACAATTTTTATATTTTAATAAAATTAATTGATAATATTGCTGTTGTTTTCTTTTTTCTTCTTAAAATAACAAAGCAACACATAATACTTGTTTTATTTTGTAATAACTATCGGAATACGAGCAAAATATTAAGGTAATATTTATTCGAATAACTCGAGCAACTTCAGAACTTTATAATTTTATTCGATAAATTTTAAAATAGCATTTTCAAATTATACTATTAACCAAACAATTAAAAAGTTGAGCAAAATACCCTAGTGTGAACACATAGAAGGGCTCTGTGCAAAACATGCACAAAACAAATAACTATTTAGATCTCTCAAAAATTATAAATTTTTCTGGGATATTAATACTTGTCGGATGTCGTTGTAAAGGGAATAATAAACACCAAAATGTATATGCAGAAGCACTTGGAGAGGTCACTCACTATTTAAAATACATAACTGTAAAATGCAAATAATAAAAATTTTATTTCTAATTAAGTAAATCCTTCAAATTGTCCAGAGATCCGACGAACTTGCAGATGACATTGAAAATTTTATTAAAGAAGACAAAATAGATAGCACGAAGCAGCCAAGATTTTCAGAATACTTCACAGAGAGCTTGATCTACTGTTGACAAAAGTGCTATACAAAAATTAATGAGTAATCATAAGAAAATGGTAGTTATCTTTAATGCAAATATACTACTAGAATAAAGTTTTAGTAGAGATTTAAATGCAGGTCCTTATTTTATGACAAAAAATGCACAGGTTAACTTATTTTTGACAGGCCTTAATGTAAAATTTGTATGAAAAATGCTCAATACCGATCGGTTAAAAATAAAATTTTATCTTAAATTCTCTCCGGACTTTTTGTTGCTTTTATTTTCTCACAAAAATTATTTTTTAAAAATTGATATGAATTTCGTAATCAAAATTGAAATAAGTTTGAAGTAAAAAAAATAAATGAAAAGAAAATAAATAAAATTGTTATTTATTTTTCGTCAATGTCTAAGTTTTTGTTTGTTTGTTTAATTTAGTAAATGCGGGCTATGCAAAGGAATCAGGACTTTTTGTGTTTATACATTTAGTTTGGTGTTGATATTAATTTTGTCTGAATATTGCCACCTTCAGAACAAGTTCTTTAATTAATGATTTTTTTCAAAATTGTCACACCCAGAATTAGAATTATATATATATATATATATATATATATATATATATATATTTATTTATTTATTTATGTTTTATTTTTTATTTTTTTATAGATTTTTATATTCTTGTTGCAAACAGGAATCGCTTTTTTTTTACTGCAAATTCATATAAATACTTTTTTAAGTAGTTCCACTACAATCCCAATTACCTTCTAAAGGTTAAATAAATAGAGCAATAAATACAATAAAACCGCTTCATGCATATTTGTATGTAAACACAAGCATGCGCTTTCACAAATAAAATCCACCATGCGGTTTTTTTCTTCACTTTGTACACAAACAAATTTTCAGAATAGTTGTAAACAAATAATAAAATGTGACATAGTTTTACACAACAACAGCAGCAATAACAACAGTATCATGTAAGTAAAAAACAAAACTAATGACGTCACATTGATATCCAACAAAAGTACTACCAACGACGTCTACAAAATAGATACGTAAAATTTGCACATATTATTTACGACGACTAAATTTTTTGTGTATTCGATTGTGAGTGCTCTAGATAGATACAGTACAACGAGTACCTCTGTATTATATAGGTAGTTGGATTGAATTGGATTGTAACACTTATTTATCCTGCCTGCCTTTTTAAGCGATGTGATGTGACAATATTTTAAAAGGGAAAATCAGTTGCAAAGAGAACGTGATACAATTAACACGAGGGAAATATCCGTAATAAACGAAACTAAGCGCATAACGTGAAAAAAATCAAAATAAATTCAAATAAGAAAATAATTTAAATTCAAAATAAAATACAAAAAATAAAGAAGAAAAAGAAGGAAAAAAAATAAAGTTATCATTTGAATAAAGTAAATCAACAGAGTGTGTGATAATAAAATAATAAACGAAAATAAGCAAACAAATTTAGTATTCATTTAAATAAAGTAAACAACTGAATAAAAAAAATTTCATTTTGAAAAGTGTTTTTCAAAATTTAAGGATTTCAACAGTTTTTTATTTTTTACACATTTTTATTTTTGCATTGGGATTTATTTTCAACCAAAAGTAAATATTTACATACATTTACACCTTACACATACAACCTTACATAAATACAATTATGTATTTAAAATATGTAAGCTAAGTTCACATTAGGATAATATTTGACGACTTTTGCCAAAATTTCATTTGCCTAATGTGAACACCAAATATTTTTACAAACCAAACAAGACATATTTGCCTTAAGTCAAAAATGCAGCAAGTATGAACATTGTGTGAACACAATATGTAAAATATTTGCCATTATTTTTGGTGAAGTTTTGTTTCATCTTACAAAATACATGTAAAATCAAACAGGGGCAAATAACAGCTGATGCGGCGGACTGCTTGATTTGAAAAGTTTAAACAGATAAAAAAGAAATTAACAAATTATATCTTATCTATTACAATACAATTTTCTAAATAAAACTTTCAAAATATTAAAATTTTTATTAAAAACATAATAGCGACTGTTATATTTTTATACAGCTGAAAGTGGCGTATAGAGAAAACAGTATTGTTTTTTTTTTTTTTTTTTTTTAATATATATTATTTATAAAAAATGTAAAAATATATTTAGTCTTAAAGTAAATTTCATTAATGTACATTTTGAATTTTGCAACTGGTAAATAAAGAATAGTTTTTATTTTTTCAGTTGTTATCTAAATATGTTACTTTATTGTAAATTTTGTAAATATTTGCCTAAAATAAACAGCATTTTCACTTTATATTAAATAAAAACGCTACGAGAATGACCTTGACATCCACATATTCCGAAATTCTTTCTGAAAATTATTCTAAATCGATACAAACAAAATAAAAAATAAACTCATTTCATAATTGATGTCAAAAAAATTTATGATAGTTTTGTGTTTGATCAAATAATTTTGAGTAAACAATTTCCATCTAATCTGAACAGCCTTAAAATATGTTTTCTCATTCACGTATTTTACGAAATTTATCAGGTGTTGCAAAACAAAAAACGTCAAATAAATGTGCGCAATGGGAACAAGAAATCAATTCCTTATTTAGTTGCAAAAATTTCGGAAAACACTATTAAATATTTTGTGTCAAATATTAGTCTAGTCTGAACTTAGTTTTAGTAAGATGGTTGTTTACTGATTAAGTTGTTTACAAGTATGAACGGCATTTAAATATACGATATTGTTCAGTTAAATATGACTTAATGTGCAGTTTGTGTCACTTAAGTAGAAAAGGAGTTTAGAAAAGGGGTATTTTTTTTATAGAACGATAAGTTTTTAACATGACAAAGATTGTTACGAAGACAGAGAAAAGTTATTTGTAGTTCTATTAAGTTTTTATTTTCATTTGGTCTGATAAACAAACATTAAAATTAAAGTACAGATTAAAATAAATGTAGATTGTGTAGGTTTAAACAGATACACTACTACAGTTTTAGGATTAATAAATTTACTCCTTAATGGGTCATTTAACCAAATTATTTTTGTACTAAAAGGTTGAAGTGACAAACATTTTTTGGGCACGAATTTATGATTATAAGGATTTTGCTACCTGTTTGAAATTAAAATGAAAAGGAAACAAGTAAGAAAGTTATAATCGGTCATATAATAGGGACCATATGATACCCTACACTACACAGTGGAGCAGAATCGAAATTTTTGGCTATAAATCTGTAACTTCTAATCGACTAGTTGGATTTACATAAAGTGTCACATATGCGTACAATTTTAAGTCTGGAAAGGGAGCAGAAAATACCCCTCATATGCGGGGCTATGAGGTATCGAAATTGGGTACCTATGACGTGGAAAATTTTTAAACGTTTGCCAATTGTTTTTCCTACACGTCTCCTATCGAATAAAGAAAATTTGGTGTCAATACATATATACCGAGTCCAAAAATAAAAGATTTTTAATTTTAAAATTGCAAAAATTATGACCTTTTTCCGTTTTTTAGGCAGAAAAAATGTCCACACTCTTTTTTCTCTAAAATGTAATTTTCTTTAAGAACGTATAATAATTTTGTACTTCTCTGAGTATATATCCTCATGAATTTTACCTATTTTATATGAAACTTTTGACTTTAATCTATATATTCTAAAATCCCAAAGCATTAATCTACAAACAGAATACAGTTTCGAAATCTTCGGGACATCGGGATGTTTATTTGATATTTATTATATAAGTGAAAATGTTAAAATCACATTTTTTTGGATTTTTTTTTTTTCATTTAAGATATCTAAATCAGCAAAAATTTTATTACAGATAATATATTAATATATCAATAGTTTCTCCAAAAACAAATTATTTACAAACATTTAACTTCAAATGCAAAAATCAGAAAAAGTATGAAATTAATTTTCTTCGACAAAATTACCTAGTTGACATAATTCTTCATTGTGTAGAGAAATATTATTTTACAAAACTAAAATTATGGTATTTTAAAATGTCACGCAAATTTCCTAAGACATTGTATTATTGTGGATGTTCCCGTAGCCAATGCTCGTAAGTGTGTTTGAGTTGAAATAAGGAAAAAGTACAATTTTTAGTGATATATTAAATTTTTTCTTTATTCAATAGATAATTTTTTTCTTTAATTAGTTAAAGAAAAAGTAAATAAAATCGGTCAGAAGCACAGGGATTTGAAAACTGAACCAAGCACGTGCAGAATTGAGGTAGTTAAAATTTCAAACGCAAAGAACTCGAAAACTATAACTATATAAGCCTTATCAAGGGCTTTAAGAAGATTTGAAATCAGATAGGAAACAAAAAATCGGCCTACGTTTTCTGTGTCAAAGGTTTACCACTTTGAGCCCCCATAGTTCCGCTTCTGAGGGGTATGTGGAGTCTGCCTTCCAAACTTAATATTTTTCACCCCGCTGCTATACATATGTGACATTTTATTGAAATCCAACTAGCCTATTAGAAGTTACATATTTATTTCCAAAAATATATTTAATATAAAACTAAAACCAGAGATCTACCGTGAATATCTTAGAAGTTATTGGCAACTAAACAAGTACACCATTGTGAAGTTTTTAGTCTTTTTTCCATTTATCTTTTTAATTTCAGATTAAAGGCAAAGCTATTACATTTACAATGATATATATAGAATTTATTTATATCATAAGTTTAAGGTCAAAATTAGATATATAAAAATCAAATCATTATATCTCAAATATTGACAACTATTTTATTACTTATTATATAGAAATGTGAAATATTGAAAAAATAAAATTTTTGTATGTAAAACAAAATTTACAAATTTAATATTTTTATGAGATCATCTTTAAAATAAATGAAATTTTATGTACAAAATTTGATTTTAAATTATTTTTTGCTAAACAACTTTTCAACTACAAGAGTGTCCAACATAAAAGTTTGCATGAGTTTGGAGAAGGGTTGTGTTAACATTATATATTTATTTAAGAATTTTAAGGATATCGCTTTTGGAAATATAAAGCTTTATTTTTTTCTTTTTTTAATCTAGTTTTGTCTTTTCAAGTTTCGAAATGAATTAACTTTATAGATATCATTTTAAAGCCAATATCTTTATCTTTTATAAAATATTAAAAAAATTCTGATATTTACAGTTCAGAAGTAATTAAATAATATTTTGGTCTATAATTTATAAACTAAATAAGTATAAAGCTTAAAATATTACACGAGTAAAAAGAAGAGTTATGTTAACATTATATAATTTTTTAAGAATTTAAAAAATTCCGTTTTTGATATATAATCATTTAATTTTTTTTTTCATCTTTGACCTTTAAACTCTTGATACATATAGTTGCAGATATATTGTCTTTGTTTTTAATATAAAACTAAAACCAGAGATCTGACGTGTATATCGTAGAAGTTATTAGCAACTAAACAAGTACACTTTTGTGAAGTTTTTAGTCTTTTTTTATTTTTCAAAACCTCATATTTTTGCCATGAGTGTAAAGCTTATGATTTAAGAAATACTTCCAATAGCTAACGGCTGTAGTGAATTTCTTTGAAATCGGAGATGTTAACTACGAAAATGACTGTTTTTCTTATATGGAATAACTCTTTAGTTTTAGTTGTACAGAAAAAATTCGATTTAATAAAGAAATTTCTTGTTTTTTTTATATTTTAGTTTTATTTGTTTAGAAATTACTTTCGGGATAAAAGTATGTAATTGTTTTGAAATGAAATATAAAAAAGAAGTTTAAAGTTATTTCATTTCAAAGTTTTCAAAACTCTAAACTATTATACAGGACAACACGGATTCTGCGGCACGGAATTTTTCATCCAATTTAGACGAACATGATCGTGGAGTTATAATCCACATATCGCAAAATATGTATGTCGAAAAAGATTTGTCAAATTTAGTTTAATAAAATACTATACCAATTCGAATTCCAATTAATTCCAAGATGATGCAATCTGCTCTATAATTTCATGAATATTTAAACAAATTTTTTAAAGTTATAACAAAATTATTTTTATTATTATTATTATTATTATTATTATTATTATGGTCACAAGTGGAAAACTGCCAAAAATACTCCTCTTATATTTTAAAACTGCTACATTTTATTAACCCATCTTCGGCTGCTGCACGTAGGGGCAAAGGCATATCAAACGTGGCGTTAAATAAATCGCCATATTTTAACATAAGTGATTGGTATCGTTGAAAATATAATTTTCTCTAGATTTTAAATATGTTTTAAAATTATTAATGAAAAAAACAATGAAAATATACATATAGATTTTTTATTTTCTTAATTTTTTCTTTGGTGAATATAGAATTTATAAATATAATTTTAGTATTCAATAATTTAAAAAAGGTACATGCCCAAAATTATACTATTCTGAAGTTTATTTAACATATTAGGAATTTATAAATTTGGGAAGCTAGGTGAAATAATGGGTCGATGATAACTAATTACCATAATATTTTTTATATACTAAATTTCTTTCAATTATTTTCAAAATAGTGTGCTGCAGGACTAAAAAATGCAAAGATACATTAAACATTTCAAAATGGCTTAAAATCGAAATTCGCTAAAATTCGCAAAATATTAAAATACAACTGGAATATACAACTGGGCGTTCCAATCTTTAAGGTATATGTAAAACTTGAGGATAATTCTGGATATCTATATTACCTCCTTGCTTTTAAAAATGTTAAAAATTAAAAAAAATATTACGGAAATTATAATATTGATAAATTTTCAAATAGACCACTTGGCGACCGCATTTTTGTACAAAACTTTTTACACTAATTCCCAAAAAAAATTTGCCGTCATAAATAATAAAAACTTTATTTTTATTATAGTGCCAGATGATATTTTCTGACTAATGTATGCCATAAGAAAATAAAAATTGTATCCATTTAAAAGTATTTATTTATTTTTTTTTTTCAATTACGACTTCAGTCATGACCACACACAAGCGTTGATGGCAATTATTATGAACAAATATTCTACAAAAAAATGTCCTCTTTAAAGCTCCATCACAATTGTATCATAAAACGCATTTTTGATTTTTGATTTATTGCCAATGGTCTCCATAATTGCCTTTATATGCTCTGTTGCGTTTTCACATCAGTAACTTTACCATGTTCTTATTAATTAATTGTACAGAAAATAGAAATTTTTTCAGATATACTGTCAGAACAATATGCTGCCCTAAAGAAAAGAGAAACAAATCTTTTCTTACAGATATTGTAACAAATTTATAAATTAAACATAGAAAGGCTACCAGCAAAATGTCCAATGAAAAATCGCTCAAAAAATTCCCATACAAATTCGGGTTATATTTCATACATTGTGCACTGCACAATGGATCGAATCAAACAATCTATCAGAAACAATATCGTCAGAATGAATTAATTTTATGCTGTGTAATAGACAATAATACTCATTTGCGAAAAGTGTTATCAAATTAATTGAGGTATATGCCACTAGATCATACTGATCATTCAAAGTTTAAATTTTGAAAATGAATTTTATTTTTTTTATTTTACGAGCTCATATATTTAGTAGGACATAACGTATGAGTTTCTGCACATATTGATATATAATTTACAATAACATAAAGCTTTAGTTGTCTAAATTTAAAATAGTCCAAAATATTGGTCAAGGTCAATTTAACAATACATTTTCAAGGGCATAAATTAAAAGTACCAATAAAAAAAAAACAACATTCTATTTACCAATAATTTAAGCAGATTTCAGGTCTAAGATAAGAATCACTATAGTTTATTATGCGAACATGTAAAATTATCCTACATTTTTTGCGTTTTTCCTGCAAAATTCAAGCAAATGCACTGGATCCATTTTAGTCACTTTTTTCAATAAAATAGTAATTCTTTGATACACTCACGAAAAGTATTCTTATTTTAATAATTCACATACGCAACTGATATTCCCGTATTATAATAACGTAAATAATTAAGGTAATATATTTTACTTGAAAATAATAATAATAATCGGGGATAAATAATTTTTGTAAAATAAGAACTTATCTTTTTTGCATCAAAAAAATTTATTTTTCAAAGTTAACTATCTTGGTAATTAACATTACATTTTACATTATAATTATTATTTTACAATTATATTACATTTATTTAAACAATCTTAAGTTTTGTCCTTGTAGACTTGAAATTCGATCCACTGTATAATATTTTAAAGTGATTTATTCGTAATTTTTAAACTACAAGTCCTTTTTGATGTTATTTTCTAAAAATTATATTCATAAATAAATTATAGTGTTAATGGAGTATATCAAAAAATAATTCTAATCGATTTAGTAAATCCATAAATTACACAGTTATTTATTTATTTTTTTTTTATTTAGAAAATGAAACGCCACCGGTGAAAATATTTTGTTAATAATGTTATATAATTTTGATTTATTGTGCAAATGGATGCACAAAAATGCTTAAAAGGATGATTTCGTAAAAATAAAATAGTCATAGTATATAGAAATTATTTTCTTCTTTATTGAAATACTTACATTTTAGCATTTCTAAGACAATTTTGAAAATCAAAAAAGGCAAAAAAAAGCTAAAAGCTAAAACGAAAATTTTAAAGCAAAAAGCAAAATAAATAGGCTAGATTCAGCCTTAAAAAGGCTAAACTGGCAACACTGATCTAGTCTGTCCAAAATTAGGTATTGAAGATATACAGAAACGGTGTTGCAAAAAACCAGCAATTGTCATTTCGGTATTATTTTTGCATCTGATTTGCGAAAAAGTGTTTTTATGTTGTGGACATATATATTGTGAAGGTAAATAGCTTTAGATTTAAGCTAAAAAAAATTACAAAATACTATTAAAAAAATTGTACGACTTCTGAAAATTTCTCTGCATTTTATTTCAGGACATAAAAATGTATAGCCGTATAAATCTTCTGAATTTGTCATCACAATTACATAAACAAACATTATGCAAAATTTCGTTGTCACAAAGTAATCGGAAATGGACTAAAATCAGTGCATAAATTTTGACTTTATTCACAATTAAATGATGGTATTCGAATTATCATTTATCATTTTTTGGAGATATGTTCCAATATTAATTTTTTATGTATCACGTGTATATTAATCGACTTTGCAATTACGCGGCGCAGAAAAACATTTTTTGCCGCCCTGTGTAATTCTTTAGTACATAAACGGGGCAAATTTTGCCCTTTTCTAGCCGTAATGTGTTTTTTCCATTAGACTGTAATCAGTATCTTCCTTCATTAGAAACTCAAAAAAAAGTTAGAGCTCTGTATTCGGCTGTGCCGAATCTTTTATACCCTTTACCACTTTGCCAATAAATGAAAAGCAGTAGTATGCTTTAATATTTTCGTATTTATACTTAAAAATAACACATACATTTGTTCCACAAGCATAAGCAAGCGTTGCAAAAAAAAAAAAATCACACAACAACAACTTATATATTTTTGTATGGATATATAAACAAACTAACTGCATATATACTGCTTGGTTATATAATAAACAACAACAACGCTAATAGTAATTACATTGCTTAATTTAAATGCCTCTGTGTGTGTTATATTAACATATTTTTTAGGCTTTAGTCCATAACTCGTTTATTTATGAACCAATTTGGTTGATTCAAAAAAAAAAACGAAATTTTGTAAAAATATTTATGACCGATCTATGTAAAAACAAAATCCGTAACTTAAACCAGGGCTTCAAAAAGTCAAAAATGCGTCAGCATAAGAACTCAAAAAAAAAAATCTAAATATTATTTGTAAAAACCATAGTCCCTAGCTTATATAGAGGCTTCAAATCGAAATCGAAAAACGTTAAGAAACCGGTTTTTTGACATATCTCTGCCACTTAGGAACCGATCTTGCTGAATTTCAGTAACAAAATTCAAAAAGGATTTCCGATCGTTCGATATATATATATTATATATTAAAGTTATCGGTGGACTTCATAACTGCCATTTCAACCGACAAGAAGACGTACGGACATCATCTATCTACATCACTTCTTACAAGGATCGAGTAAATATAAACTTATTTACTCTCCGACGAAAATTGTGGATATTACAAACGCAATAACAAACTTATATAAACCTTTTACACCTGATGCTATAATTGTATTAAGAAAATAAAATACTAAAAAATTACCAAACAATTTTTATTTTAGTAAATAAATTAAGTATTATTATAACTTTAATATCATTCTAAAATTAAAAAAAAACAAACATCTGTTAAAAAATTTAGTTTTTTTAAAACAACGCTGACACACTTAATGTTAAAAGTGTTATATTTGTGTTTTCAAGCAAATAGGGTTAAGGAACATTAAGCTTTGTTGTTTTTCTCGCAGGTGTAAAACTATTAGAAATGCCATAAGATAACAAGAGGGTTGTTTTTAGCAAAAAAAAAAACAAAAAAAAACAAACGTGGGAGATAAAGATAAACCAAAAATCATTACGGAATAAGAAGTTCTTTAATTTTACAAAAATAGTATTATATTTTTATATTTTAAAGGAAGGGGAAATATTAAATTTAAAGCAAACAATAAATACATATAATAAACAAATACCTCGAGGTTTTTTTTAAATAACAGATATCGGCGAAAATATAATTATATAATAATAATTCTAAGTTTTAATCATTTTTTAGTCAAAGTTAAGCAAATCCTTTATTTTCTTCAGTAAAATTAATAAAATCGTGCTAAATTCTACAAATAAAAATAAATCATTATAATGCATTATTCGTGCTTTTATGGTAGAAATATACAATAAAAACTTTGAAAAACAAAAAGGTACAAAAAGTGTGATAAAATAATTATTTTTAATAAATGAAAAAAAGATAAACTGTAACATTCAACAGTTTGTCATCAAAAACCAAATGGATAATTAGTATAAAACCTATAACTTATATAATAAATTAATAAAATATAAATCCTTAAGTTAAGATAAAATCAATAAATTTTAATGTAAATATGTATAGGGGAGAGAGAGATAAAGTGGAGCATATTTTAATCTTACTTCAATAAAATACAAACCAATAATCTTTTGAACCCTATAATGGAACTGTTATATAGAATGGGTTAATATTTTGCTTAAAAATAATTTATTTCTTGATATTATTTTTGCTGTTTTTATTCAAGTGAACTATTTTTGAGTAAAATGGTAAATGTTGGAGAAAAGTGGAACGTAGTAAAAATGACACATTTAAAGATATTTAGTACTTGTAAAATATTTTTAAATGATTTCTGCACCAATGAAATATCAAAATTCAAGTCTATATTATAGAATAGACTATAAAAACAGATCTTAGGTTAGACTATAAACGCACTATAATTTAAACTATAGAACATTTTAGCATATAAAACATACAGAACAGATCATAGTCTAGAATGTAGAACAGACCATAGAAGACACTATAGAAGAGACTATAGTCTAGATTATAGAACAGACTGTTACAGTCTAGATTATAGAATAGACTGTTATTGCCTAGAATATAGAACAGACTGTTATAGTCTAGACTATATAACAAACTTTTATAATCTAGACCACAGAACAGACTATTTTAGTCTAGACTATAGAACAGACTGTTATAGTCTGGAACAGACTGCCTAGACTATAGACAGACTGTTATAGTCTACACTACAGAACATACTGTTACAGTCTAGACTATAGAACAGACTGTTATAGTCTAGTCTATAGAACAGACTGTTATAGTCTAAAACTTTTATAATCTAGACCATAGAACAGACTATTTTAGTCTAGACTATCCCAGCAAAAACTTTTTGGTTTTCGGTAATAACAACTACTTATTAAAGTAGTTTCTTGGTAATGAGGCGTCATTATTATTTGCCTACTCTGTATTACATTATTAAGTACTCAATAGTATAATAGCGCAGTAATACTGCAATCAAGTGGATGAGTCGGCTAGAGCGCCCGATTAATAACCATAAGATTGTTGGTTCAACCCCTGTTAGGTTTTTATAACAAAATGTCTAAAAAGATATTTTAAACTAAATAGAGTTTTTATCGCTTAGGATGCTATGCGCGAGATGGTGTACTGAGTAAGACGTTAGTCAGTAAAAACGAGTTCGAGTCTCACTGACGGCGAAATTTTTTTTTTATTTTTGATTTCGTTTAGGTACATATTTTTGAGTACCCCTGGAGTCAAAAAATAACTACATAAATTTGTGGACAAGTCGAACAAAAATAACTAGTTATTCAGGCAAAAAATAAGTAGTTTATTTTTGTTTCCGATTATACCTGCTAGCTTACCAGGAAAGCAAAGTTTTTGCTGGGATAGAACAAACTTTTATAGTCTGGAACTGACTGTCTAGACTATAGACAGACTGTTATAGTCTAAACTATAGAGCAGACTGTTATAATCTAGACTATAGAAGAGACTGTTATATTTTAGACTATAGAGCAGACTGTTATAGTCTAAACTATAGAAGAGACTGTTATATTCTAGACTATAGAATAGAATCTTATAGTCTAGATTATAGAGCAGACTGTTATAGTCTACACTATAGAACAGACTGTTATAGTCCAGACTGTATAACAGACTGGTATAGTCTAGACTAGAGAACAAACTGCAGTCTGCACTAGAGAACAAACTATAGTCCAGACTAGAGAACAAACTATAGTCCAGTCTACAGAACTAAACTATAGTCTATAAAACAGAATTTAGTGTAAACTATTGCACAGGCTATAGTCCGGACTATAGCACAGACTATATCACAAACTATAGTTTGGGCTATAGTCCAGACTTGGCTATAATACAGACTCTCGTCTAAACTATAGTATAGGAAATGTTGGAGTAAAGTGGAACGCAGTAAAAATGACACACTTAAAGTTATTTAGTGCCTGTAAAATATTTTTAAATTATTTTTGCACCACTCGAATATCAAAATTCAAGTAAGGGTTGAAAACAGATAGATCTTACTTATAAAAGTAATAGAAAATAATAATAAAATTATAGAAATTGGCAGTTATTTCTCGAATTAGGAATAGATAAGTTCATAGATATAATAAATTTACACGAGTTTTATTATATCGTATTTGTACTTCTACAGCATGCACTATTGCCGCAATTTTTAAATCCAGCTTTTCTTCATTTAACTAGCTAACGTATTACTACAAATTGGTTCTAGGAATTTTTAGTTTTATCTTAACGCTATGGTTTATATAATCTTTTGGATACTTTTGATCTATCTACTTTATTAGATTTTATTATACATATGCATATATTGAAATCATTTATGATTAAACCAATAAGAAATATAATTATTTTCTATATTTTTATCAAAAATACAACGATCAGAGATCAGAAAAAATATTATGTTTTTTTATAATAAAACTTATTTGCAGTTGAAATATTTGCAAAATAAAGTATTCAATTTTGTGTTCACTGATTTAAAAATGCTTCCTCCTCCAAAACATCAGCACTTAAAAAACTTTTTCAATATATTTTATTTGATTGTGCTCGAAAAGTTTTAAAATTAAAACTTTTACGGATGAAATATTATTTTGAAATATAGTTCAATAAAATGGCAAACATTTAACAGCAGTATTTTTGGCAGAAAAAGAAATAATAAAATAAAATAAAATACACGAATAAAGTAAAATTTCCTTTATTATCCCATACTCAATAATACCCCACTTTGCTCTACATATTGTTTTACAAAACGCACAGTGTACTGTTTTTGGAGGGTGGATAATCAAAAATCAATAACTTTCGAACGGTTTAGCATTTTTGTCTGCGACTTATTTTATGTTATTTTACATAAAACTAGCTATTGCAAATAATACAATAATCACTACATATTTCCACATTTTATCTTGCAAGTTACAACAAAAATTATGTAATATTCATATTAAGGCGGAATCCATCCTAGTCTTTTGAATTTTAAAATATACGGATCAGAATATTCTAGCCTATATCTATAACTTATAGACGATAAACTTTAACCAATGCAGACAATGCCAATGAAATGAGTATAGAGGTCAAAGATCTAATCTTTAAGCGAACGTTATGGTTATCAAATAATCTAAAGAGGATCTATATATTATCCGCTATTTTATCCTATATAGGTCTATAAGCACGTGAAGAAAAAATATTATTATTTGACCATACGATTATAGCGAAAAATAGAAATGATTATAAGTAATAACACTGTGCTCGAAAATGAGAATTATTTTTTAAGAAAAAGGGCACTAACTTAAAGACACTGAATTTAATGGTGATAACCATTTTTAAGATTCAGCGCTCGTTTTCGATATATTTCACTTTGAAAGGCTAAAAGAGGGGTTAGAAAAATTAAGTTTTTCTACTAAAATTTAATAATTTAATTATTAAATTTAAACTAGATAAGCAACTAAGATTTTGTGGAAGCATAGTATCAATAATTGTTATTATCAAATATATTTTAAAAGCTAAATTACACAACCTTAAACTAACAAAAAATAATACTACGATTCCGTATATAAGACAACCAATAAGCAACTTTTCAAACAAAAAAATAAATACATTTAAAATCGGGCTGAAATTTATAAAATTTATAGTTGGAGTATAGATTTAATGCTTAATATACATAAATTATGTCCTTTTTATTTCTAATTTACTATTATTTATGCTACTTTCATAACTAAGTTTAAACCAAAATATCACGAAAACTAGAGCTAACTTCGTAAAACGTCTGCCACCATTGAACTTACCGTACTCGAAATAGCTTTACTAGTGGGGATGCACAGCTTGTTAAAATTTGTGACTAGCTCAGTGGAATTATTATGATTCCATTTTGTCATATTGTGTCCAATTTTATGGTTTGTTTATTTATATTATTATTCTAGTTTTACATATAATTATTCAATCTTACTACATCATTATCCCATTCTATCAGGTTATGTTTTGATGTTATTACATTATTAGTGTATCTTATTATATTATTATACCACATTGTCATGTTAAGATTCCATTCTATAATATTATTATGCCATTCTTTGTATTATTATTCCATTTCATCGCATTATTATCCCATGCTATCATATAGTTCTCCAATCTTATCATATTATTATTTCATTTTGTCATATTATTATTCCATCTTATCATATATTAAAATAATTAATTAATAAAAGATTATTTTTATATTTTTTTTTTATTTTCTTATTTTTTGTTTTTTTTTTTGCTAATTTTTATAATTATTATTATTATTAGTATTAGTATTATTATTATTACTATTATTATTATTATTATTATTATTATTATTATTATTATTATTATTATTATTTTTATTAGTATTATCATAATTATTATTATTATTGTGATTATTACTGTTATTATTATTATTACTATTATTATTATCATTATTATTATTATTATTATTATTATTATTATTATTATTATTATTATTATTATTATTATCATTATTATTATTATTATCATTATTATTATTATTATTATTATTATTATTATTATTATTATTATTATTGTTGACTTTATTGAAACCTTTCTAAAATAATTAATTACATTGTTGTGAGAATTTACTTAAAAATAATACAACAATTAACATCTAAATAATTAAATAAGGAAATTACTAATATCAGAGCATTAAGAAAAAGTTGTCAAAAAAAAATTTGTACTTACTTAAACGTTATAAGAAATTAAAGAAAAAAAATATTCTTTAAATAAAAAATTGTTTAGCAAATTTATTATTATTTCATATGTAGACGTTCTGCATTTTTCATTAAATGACAGATTCAATTCCCTTGCAATTGAATTAAACATTGTATGCTTAAAGTTTAAAGTGTCTTTCCAGTAAATCAGTATAATGTCTGGGGTATAAGTTATGAATTATTTTCAGGTTTTTATTTTGTATTATCTGTAATTATATCGTGTAAGTTTCAGCAGCTTTATTAAATCAGACTTGGCATTTATAGCTCATAATTGGTCGAATATACATTTTGTAAATAAGGATCTTGTTTTTTAAATTAAATTTAAATCTTCCGTTAAGAAAAGGGTAAAGTGCACGGCCGCATTTGTTGCTTTATCACAAATATACTGTATGTGTTGTTTAAATGATAGTTTTTTTTATCTAAGATAATTCCTAGATATTTGATACTATCCTTGAGAGGAATAAAAGCTCCCCTAGAAAATAAATGTTTTATAGGAATGCGTTTCTGTGATCTATTATACGGTAATCTAATAGCTTTCGAAACTTTTATCTTTCGTTTATTAAACTATATTTTAAATTATCTTCCATTTTTTTTTTTTTTTTTTTTTTTTTGATTATTGCGTTTGACACCTTAACGCAGCAAACAAAAGGACTGTCATCAGCGTAAAAAGCTACTTATTGATTCTTATGAACAGTAAAATCGGAAATATATATTGAATGAAGAGTTGGTGATAATACCGATCCTTGCGGCAGAGCCGCAGGGATTTGCCTATCACTAGATGTCGTGTTATCTATGATGAATTAAAAAACTTTTTATTATCTTTTCCAGGTACGTTGGATAATTGATGGAATTTAGTTTAAAAACCAGGTCTTCATGCCATCTTGAATCGAAAGCTTTTTCAATGTCAAGTTAAATAATTCCAGTGCTCTTACGATTTCTTTTGTTTGATTCAATAAAATTAACAACTCTTTTTAGTTTATGTACTGTAGATTGCTCATTGCGGATTCCAAACTGTTGAGGATTAATAATATTGTTTTGATTGGAAAAGTCTAAAATTCTCTTATTAAATATTTTTTCAAATACTTTACCCCATAGGCTTAAGATACTGATTGGTCTATAGCTAGATGGTAATTTAGAATCCTTTCCTGGCTTAGAAATTGGGATAACTTTTGCTTTTTTAAAAATCGTTGGAAAATAGCCCTCAATTAGACAAGAGTTGAAAAGTTTACATAGAGTTTCAAAAAAGCAATCGGGTATCTTTTTAAGGATAATGCTATTAATTTTGCTAATAAATACTTTCATTAGCAAATAAGAAAATATATATTTATTTATTATTTGTTCATTAATTATATTAATTTTTACCACCGTGTGTGGTTCAAATAAAAAATATGTGTTTTTTTTAGCTAAACCTTTTAATGATAGTTAATCAATATCCTTATTGCTTGAACCACATCGAGTATAACCGAGCCTTTTCTGTTTATATTCATTTATATATATTTAGTTTATATACAGTAAGATTGGAAAATAAGCAGCAAAAAAAATATATTTAAAAACAAACAAGTTATCTATTTTTCCACCGAACTTGTGAAAAGTATAAGTATTAAAGTTATTTGAAATATTTTATTGGCATGGGAATAATAATACTAATATGGTTTAAAAACCAAATATGGTTTAAGGACAAGGTAAAAGAGTGAAAATATTTTACGGTTGTAAAACTAATGACATATTTTATATAAATAATTTTTTGTTTTTTGGTAAAAACATTTAAAAACATAAAATTTTTGCAGTCAACCATATTAAAATTTTTATTGAATGTAAACATTCAATTCAAGAAAGTTAACAATGAGGACATAATATTGTAGTAGTGATAATGCTATAACCATGTTTTTTCTCTGCATGAGTCTTCATACAATTTTCATATTTTGTTCCTAAAGTATAAACCAAAGTGCTCAGGTAAATAAAATATCTTCATACAATTTTCATATTTTTATTCATAATAAATTTAAGTATTCTTTTTAAATAAGAATTGACTCTACCATTATGACCATATGAGGAGTTTCGTGAGAGTATTCATGTCAACCGTACTTTAAATACATAGAGTAATAGGTGTTTTGTTTATTTTTGGATTTTATATTTATGATTTTGTATGATTTTTTTCTCTTAACAAATTTATATTCTTATTTTGTTTTATAAAGTAGGAAATAACACGATTTTTTTATTAAAAGCATTCCTACAACCGGTCTTACACATTCTTACAGCTAAATTATATATAAAACAAATCAAGATAACTTGCACTATAAACCCATATAAGTAGAATTTTTTGTTTAAAGTCTGGATAAAGAAAAGAAGTGAAGCAAAATAAAGGTCCTTTTCGAAAATATATATATATATATATATATATATATATATATATATATATACTGCTCGCCACTTGAATAAGGAATCACATTTTTTTAAATTTAATTAAGTATATCTCCTAAACAAAAGTTTAGAAAAAAATAATTTTTTGCGCAACCAAATTTCAAAGTATTGGCTTTAGTTTTCTGAAGAAATAAGAAATATACATATTTTGTTATACTAAAATTATGCATTTATTTAAAAACATGTATTTCTGTGGTACTATTTCGTGTGTCACTTGAATAAGGAATTCTTTTAATATTAATCAGGAAGGCTATGATTTGAATTTATTTCAATATAAACGGCTAGAGAATTTTTAATTTGATAGATTTTAAATAGTTTTTATTAAAAATGGGATTATGAAATCTCAGGGTTAGAATCTGGTCCAAATAGCCAAAAACATTAATAGAGGAAAGACAGTTGTGTACAATTATTTATATAACGTGAATATATATGGAAAAAACATGAAAGGGCGGAAGAAAATGGCAAAAACTCCAAACGAAAGACGAAAAATTCTTAGAATTGCATCAAATTCTGCCATGTCGGTATCAAAAATACGTGAAAAAAGTGGAGTCAGTGTCAGTCTAAGAAATGTGCACCGTATTTTAATGTCGTGCTCATACAAAGTCCGACGAAAACTGAACAAAAATCACCAATGACAAAAAACATACAATGACATGGTCCAAAAAATGGTTTAGAGTTGTATTTTCCGATGAAAAAAGTTTAATATTGATGGCCCCGACGGGTATAACTATTACTTCCATGATTTAAATAAGGAGTAATTATTTTTGAGACGCAGACACAGCCGAGAGGGCGGAATAATGGTATGGGGTGCCATTTCGTATTATGGTGCCATAGAATTGGTTTTTTTATCCAACAAAATGACTGCACCGACTTACAAAAACATTATGGAGGAAGCATTTCCAAAATTTAATGATTTCTTTAGACCCATACCTTGGACGGACCAACACGACAACGTTCCGATTCATACCGCCAGAGCAGTAAAACAATGTATTAATCAGCAAGGTGTTCAACTTTTTTATTGGCCCCCAGAATCACCAGATCTAAATCCAATGGAAAATGTCAGGGGTTGGCTTGCAAGAAAGTTTATAAAGGAGGAACACAAAAAGGAGGAATCAAAAAAGGATGCAATAACGGAAGCATGGAGTTCAATTTCGCTAAATTATTTAGAGTCATTATACAAGTCAATGTCAAATCGCATTTTTGAGGTTATTTCTAAAAATTGTGGCAGTACTCATTACTAATTGAATGCCAGAAGATAATAACTTTCATTTTTATAACCTAAAATTTAAAAATAAATTACGGCTTGCTTAGTTTTAAAATATTCCTTATTCAAGTGACGCGCGAAAAGGTACCACAGAAATACATGTCCTTAAATAAATGCATAACACTTTGAAATTTAGTTGCGCAAAAAAATTATTTTTTTTCTGGACTTTAGTTTAGAAAAAAATAACATATATATATATATATATATATATATATATATCTTTTTACAAGTTATTTCAATATTAAAATTTGATATTTAATTACTTTATCTGGAACTTATTTCATTAAAAGTTATTTCATTGTAACTTATTCTATCGTTTCTTCGTACTCTTTAAAAGTAATTCCATAACATTTAGGATTTTTTAGTCAGTGTACTAGCGATATTAAAAATTTTGTATTCTTTTGATAAATGAAAGAAATTGTTTCTTCAACAGTTGTGAACAAAAACACATAGGACTAAATATGCCTAGGGCTCTACGGAAGAAGGAAATTCCTGATAGGACCGATACTATGGAAATGTACATATTTTTGATAAAAATTTTTAGTAGCAAAAATAACACATGTATATTGTGCTTTTTTGACATAAATAATACGTGCTCGTACGTTTTATTTTTATTTTTCTTTCTTTTTTTATTTTGCTATATATTTAACTTTTTTTTTTTTTTCTTGTTTTTAAATAAGAAATATCGTTGAAGAACGTGTATGTTTGCTGCTGGTCATCTCAGCGTATGACTAATATGTTTTATATTATTATTATTACTCATACGCGGAAGTTTGCCAATGTAAACAAATATATTCAAATGTAATTAAGATAACTTATTTTGAAGAAAATTATAGTATTTGCCATAGAATACATCTAGAAATTTATTTGAGAAACATAAACCTAATTCGGTTGTCAAAATCCTAATTGATGCAACAACAAAATACATGTAGTCACATATATTTTGTTTTTGTGTTTGGAAAAAAATTAGTAAATTGTTTGAAAATTTCGTTTGAACTGCCTCTCATATAAACTTCTAGTTGTGTTCTATGATATTTGCATTAAAATTTCGGTAAAAAATTACTACTGTAAAATTTCTAATAAAGCAAAAAATTTATTTAAAAAAACAGTAATTTCAACAATAATTATGGCCAAAAATTTATATATTTTGTTTCTGTTTTTTATTTGTTTCCAATAACTCTGTAAAAAATTCTTGCATTAATCTTCTTCATTTATTTGAAAAAAAAAATATATAAAAGTATTTTAGAAAGTAAAATATAATACGTACATATTGCATATACTTAAATATAAAATAAAAATAAAAACTTCAGAACTACTTCTAGTGACATTAAAAAGTTTTTTGAAAATACGAAACATATATGTGGCATTACAAAAAATTTTTAAGTTGGCTGAAACTGACTTTAACCCTTAATAAGTTTCGTGGTAATACTATTTTAAACAAACGGGTTCATTTTATAATCATGATTGTTGTTAAAAATTCAAAAACATAGAAAAGGGATTCCAAATTGTTTAACTTTTTCCCATTTTTCTACACTTATACTTTGTGATCTCATACGAATTTATGCAAACTAATCGGACTTTGCGGAACAATTCTGTATCTCTTTTGTTATTGTGTAGACTTTCAACTAGTTGAGTGAAGGTAAATTTTTAAAATTTTTTAGTTTTTTTGGGCGTGATTCGTATGCTCCTCAATGGAATTAAAATTTTGAAACAGAAAATGATTATAATTACGCTTATTTTTTTCCTACATCCCATTGATATGCGCCAAACAGTTAACACAGTAGATAGTGTCAAAATATATATATATATATATATATATATATATATATATATAATAAAAAAAATAAACTTTTGATTACTTCAAAAATAAATTTTGTTTGAAAATCCATTAAAAGTCAAATATTTTTTTTTTTTTTTTTTTTTTTGTTAAAAAAAGTAGAAATTGGTGGGAATTTTCCAACATTCAAATTTATAAAATTTAAAAATATTTTAATAAGAAAAATTTATTATTATTATTTTTTCTGTGAAACATTTATCAATTTGAATATTTAGTTATTACTAATTCAGTGATAGGTCCGATTTCAGTGAAAAATATAATTCGTTTTATAAAATTAGTAATTTAGTAATAGAATACGAATTTTAATTTTGCGTATAGGGTATCTATACAAGATGCAGTAACTGCCATACAAAATGACAATTTATTATCGTATATCTAAAAAACTATTCAATCGATTGTCAAAAAGTAAAATAATTACTCAGAAAGATAGAGAGATTTGCACTAGAAAGTAAAAACAAACTAAAAATAAATAATAAAAGAAACTATAAAATTTCATTTAAAATTTATATCATAAATGAGTGTTATTATATAGAATATAATGGCATCAGTAACTCAGTGTAGTGAAATCCTGAGATAGAGGGTTTTGAATATGGGCGCTCAATATATATTTCTAAAAAGAAAAATTTATAAATTTGCATTTTTTTAAATTTTTTATTTTTACTAAGTGATATTGAAATTATAAAAAAGGAAAAGAGATTTTCAGCTTTATCTTTTGAATTTTATTTTTCGTATTTTAACAAAAGCGAATTATTGTAGCCAGCATTTGAAAGCTTAAGGAATCTCTGCTATTTAGAATAAATAAACTGTTTTTGGCTATCTTAAAAAGTTGTTGTTAGTATCTGTTTTATATTAAATTATATAAGAGGATTGGATATTCTTAATGTCCATTTATTTTTGTTCTATTTGGTTATTTATAAAACAAAAACATGGAACTCACTTCAGACATATTGTAAGTACTTAAAGCAAAAATTTAAATTTTTTTAACAAAAAATGTCAGAATAAATTTAACTTTTAATTAGTATTCTTTCGCTTTCACTAGAATTGTCCTTTCAGGTAGTGTACTGGCAACAACAAAACCGTTATTCTTGTTTTTATTTAGCATTTTTTATTTTTTGTTTTTTATCGTAATTATTTGCACATTTTTTAACTTCTGTTCTGTTGTTGTAATTAAATTTCACTTAGTTTTTTGAAAAATCCTTTTTTTATTTGTTCTTTCACGTCTCATAATTTGCTTCCCATTTTCCTTTTATAGCAAAAAAAAATATATTTTTTATTTGATATTTTCTTTCCTATTTTTTTTTACAAATATGAGTAGTTATTTCAGTAATAAAAAAAGTTTTTTTTTTCGATACGAACTCGTGAACTTTAATATTGAGTATGAATTTAAAAAAAAGGTTTTTCTTCTATTATAATGAGGATTTTTTGTATGCTGAAGAAATGGAAATTGCATTTGTAAATATACTACTAATATTATAGTAAATACATAAACTCATACTATACTATTTGCTATGTACTAACTACATAGTGCTGGTAGCTATTTGTTCAATAGTCGGTGTTTTTTATTTGTCTAAAATCTACAGCTGGTCTAAGAATTTCAAACTAAAATATACAAGCAAAATTTCTGAATGAGTTGCACTTAAAACTTATCAAATATTAACGTACAACTAACAAATACTTTATACTCATACTTGTTTATATTTACTTGTATGAGTTTTTTTATTTTGTATTTTATTTTTATGCGGTCGAAAAAAAATAATTTTGCTACCTTTAATGTAGCCTGGTACACAGGTTGAAAGGTAATTTAAATGATATTAAAATATTGAAAATTAAAAATTTGTACCATTAATGTTTTATTTTTCCATTAAAGGAAAAAGTTATTTTTCCTTTAATGGAAAAATACTATATTTTTTTTTTTGCTTTTTTTTTTTTTTTTTTGTTTTAAAAGGTCAAAATAAAAAAAATAATAAATTATATAAGCCTGTACATTTAATACCCTACACCTTTTCCGGTGATTCTTATATGCAAGCTGTGGTCAATTGTAGGCTAATCTAGAAAATTTTTTAATTCTTTTTATTCTTACTTAGAAAACTTAAAACTTAAATTTCAATAATAATATAATTTGTAACGTCAAAATCTCAAAAAACATGAAATTTTATACAAATTGCTAGCATAAAGTGAATATTATATTGTATCATTTTTAATATTTTAATAATTTTTCTTCCCTCAATATGCGTTAAACCTTAGTAAGACATTATTGCAACTATCAATATCCTTACAAATGTATAGCTTTAATAAAGAAATATTAAACAATAAATTGTCTTTTGTTTACTTGCTGAACTATAATTCTTAATATTTATTCGCTCTATTCATTTGGATTCATTCATGAACTGATAGTTTTTTAGGTCGTTGATAAGAAGGATGGGCTGGGGTTAATTTTTAAGAATTTAATGACTTTATAAAATTGCAACTGTGCACATAATTAATTTATATTTGTACAAAATATGTATCATTAAATGTCGCAAGTTTTATTATATGACTTAACTAGTATCATTATAACTGCTCTCACATTTTTGTTAATAATGTTGGTGATTTTTTTTGTGCAACGACAAAAATAATTATTGTCACATACACATATAGATGGAGTATAAAAATGCTACTTATTTACTTATACATATAAGATGACATTTATTCCTTATGAAACATAGATGCTAAAGAACTTAAACGTATAACATTTCCCCCTTTTTGGTTTTTCTTACACACACATTTTTTTCCAAAGCGTAGTCGAGAGTATTTATTAGTTCTTCATTGCTTTTGTGACATTTACAAATTAGTAAATCGTAAAGATCTATTAAATATTTTCTATTTATATGTAACCAGACGAGGTTCAAATGTCAATGAATGTTTGTGCTATGAGCTTTATAAACTCCTAAATTTTTTTCTTTAGCATTTGCAAATTTGGGATAAGTAAAAATTACAAAGTAAATTAAACTAAAACCTGAAACTTGTAATGAGATAATATTAAGGAAAACTATTTACTTTTTAAGACTTGTCGATACTAAAACAACTGTTGTATCATTAATTCTTGTTCGTCTTATTTTTTTATCTACAACTTTATTCAAAGTGTTCATTTGAATATTCTTCATACCAATACACAGTTGTCCTATTTTCTTTTTAATTATAACACTAGTCGGCGAAAAAATAAAAATTCCCCATACTTCGAGAACGATTTAGGCAAATGAATCACCAAAAGATGAAGAAAAATTTTCTTCAACTCGTCCTAATATTACTTTATATCTGCATAATACCTTCATCGTTATTCAGAAATTAGTGTCGGGATTTTTAACTTTTTGCATTTTATTTTTCTATTCATAATTATAAAGCTAGTAATGTTTCGAATAAAGATTTTCATATATCATCAAAATTGTTGCATAAATCTTGATTTTATTCACAATTAAATAAAAACCACTATGAGTAATTTCACTTTAAATTTAAAAAGTTTTGATCATTGCTTTTCAATTTAGATGCAATTTGGTGCATTCCGTTCACTTTTACTTTAAAAACTGTGGTAACTGCAAAGCTTTGAAATTGTTTAATATACTTTTTTAAATGACCATAACTATTGTTATAAAAAGGAATCCAAAATAAGTTTTTTCTGTAGAGGATTTGTCAAATCTTACATTGTAAGATGTCATATAGAAACTAAACAAAATATTTTTTTAACATACTTTTTTCTAGAAATTTTTTTTAGAGACGTATATTTAAAAATGTCCATATTTAATTTTTTATAACCTTCACCGCAGGTGTGATGGGTATATATAGGTTTGTCATTCCATTTGTAATTTTTTAAATATTCATCTAAGACACCAAAAAGTATATATCTTCTAGACACTTATTGATAGGGAAGTGGATAAAACTATGTTCATCTGTCTGTTGAAATCAGCTCTAAGAAATCTTCAGTTATCGGATATATATATATATATATATATATATATATATATATATATATATATATATATATATATATATATATATATGTTTTACAGATCATTTAAAGGGAATATTCCTTGATGACTCTAGCAAAAATCAACAAAATCGGTCCATTAATAGCCGAGATATCGCCAAAAACCGAAACGGCCTATAAAAACGTATTTGTTTTAAAATTTTCTAAGCGCCTTTATAAGCTAGCGACTTTGTTTTTGCATAAAAAAACGCAATCTCTTTTTGGAATATTTTTCAACAAAATAGGTTTATTATTAACTGAGATATCGGTTAAAATGTATTGAAAAATAATTACAAATCTGTTGTAAATATTTCTCAACAATTTGGATTTTTTAATTAACCATGTCGGTTCATAAACAACCAAGCTATAGGCAAAAATTATAAAAGCTTATTAAAAATATAAACACAAACAAACGATCAACTCAGAATCACAATTGACCATAGCTCCCATATATAACCGTCTTCCCGAAAATCACTTTAACATGCATAAATCCCATACGAGTGTTAGTATCAAGTTAATATTCAACACAAATAAGTTTCATATAAGTAGAAATAACATCGCCAATTTTACGAGAATCGGTCCATAATTTACCATAGCTCTCATATAAACCTACTTCCAGGTATCGCCCTAAAGTGCATCAAATCATCTAAATATTAGTATCAGCGCATTATTCCGTATATGTATATTTTATTTTCCATTTAGTAAAATTACAGACAGGTGTAAGTCCCCTTCCCGAATTTTTATACTCGTATACAATTGTGTAGGGTAGATTTTTATTTCTCGTTTTTTACATAAGCATGTAGATACATACAAACTTATGTAGATAAATTTAGTAGTTATCAGAAGCTATCGGTGTGTTGTTTTTTTGTGTTTATATTTTTGTAGTTTGGTAAAAATGTGGATTACTTTTGTAAGTATAAATATAAAAATATGAAAGCATATTTTAAGGCATAAATTTCATTATTTGTCGGTAAGGTGGTGAAGGATATAAAAGATTGAGCACACCCGAATATATTGCTCTAACATATTTAATATTTCTTCTCCTCCTATGTAAAAAATATTTCGTTTCATCAATTTTCATGATATAAGACTCATTTTAATCATAGTGTACCTAGCTTTAAAATAAAATATAAAAATCCGGCCGTTTTTAAGGAGCCACATTTTTTAATTAAATATAGTTTCCGAATAACTCGGATACTATGAAGGTAATTTTAAACAGCTTCAATATCTAAATTATACAATCTCTTATCGAGTTACTTTAGTGTGAGCGCCTTATTAAAGAAGGTGATAATAGTCAAAGTCCCTAAAGAAATGAGTAAGTGGCATTAAAAAACTAAAAACAAATTCTTTTTTGGGACGTCAAATCCCATATAGTTCAACTATTTTTGTTTAAAGAAACTTGCCTTTGCCGACCAGTGTAATTAGTTTTTACTTGTTGCTCATTTTTAACTATTGCCTAACAATGATATTGTTTAAAATGCTAAAGTATATTTTGTTTAATTGCAAATCTTGTGATCTTTGTTTCCATTTATACTTCGTCATATTTGAGCCAGAATAAGAAAACGAAAATAACAAAAGGCTACAGTTTTAATGTGAAAATATAAAATACGTATTTATTTATAATTTTATCAGCAATTGCCGAAAAAAGTGCTATCGTACTGAAATGTATTACATGCATACATGTTTTCAAAAATGTCTAACTAAAAATAAGTAAGAACGTTATAATCGCTCATGCCTGACTGTATTGTACCCTAAACCATTATGTCTATGCGTCAAAGCGCTTTTTGGAGAGATTTTTATAAGTTACTTATCAATAAAAGTGAACCAATTTTTTAGAACTTTTGAAAAGTTAATTGAAATATGAGAGTTATTTACTTTTTTGGATTTCCAGATGTGCTATGGGTGCTATGGTCTATTATGGACCAAATCTCATAAAATTGGTTAGTATGAATTCTTTATGTATAAAACTTATTTGTTCAAAATTTCACATACACACTGACTAGGGTAATCGATTATTCGACTTTTGGCGAACCGGTTTTCGAACAGTTCGAATTTTTTGAAATTACGAAAAACAAACATTTAACTGGTTTCTTTGAAGAAGTAAATATTTCCATAAAAATACTATATTTCTTAAAAAAAACTTAAAAAGTGTTGTAATATATAGGTTAAAATTTATTAAATATAATTATTTTAAAAAACATATTTTAATTAAGGTAGGAAAATAATCGTCAAAAATGCATCTACAATGTCTTCTTAATAACTGGTTCCAGAATAAAAATATTTGAACAAAATAGTAATAATTTTTAATAAAAAAGGAATGTTTTTTGCGAAAAGAAGTGAAATTAAAATAGTTATATAAATTTAATTTTTTTTCAAAATCATCACTATGTAAATAGAAACATTGAAATTTAAAACAGTGACGCAAAGCAAAACGAGCCAAATCGAAGCCTGAGTATTAAAAATATTGAATTACAAAAAATCCCTTAAATATTGAAATTGTTTGTAAGAATGTTACAGGTGGTACAAGAAAAAAAACAATTTAATAGATATCCGTACTTCATTCAAGATAATTATTTTAATTTAATCTTAAATTATATTTATGAATATTAATCAGTTGGCAAAGTTTCCGTAAATTTCTAATCAAATATCAAGTATTTAGTGCATACTCGTATGTTTTTTAAAATAAAATGTTATGTTTAGAACTGGTTTTTGTGTTAAAAACATGGTTTATTCGACATTCCAAAAATAAACATTTTGAAAAATATCGTCAGTATTAACCGAAAAAAATTTTAATTAAAAACATTAAAAACATCAGTTATTATTAAATTATATTTCGCTTTCATACAAATTAAACCAAAAGAAAGAATTGATTATTAGTTTGTAAAACACACACAAAAAATTGTTTTTAGTTGTAAAGGTCAATTGTAACGAGTACTTAATTTTGTTACATTTAAAAGGACCATTTAGCTAAAAGGAAACCTTTTCAAATAAAATTTTTCTTTAATTGTTGGTGTTGTTTTCTATCCTGACAAACGGACATCAATCTTAACAAGTTGTACAATCCATTTCATCTTTATCTTTATGTAATTCAATTTCATTTCCTTCTACAATGCACGCCTTTTTCCATAATCTCATTTTTATCTTGTTAATTACACTTGTAGATGATGACTACGAGCAAGAAACGAAAGGAAAAAATAAATCATCAACATCAGCAAGATTTCGTTTAAACATTTTAGAAATTATATGTTTTTTTCCTAGAATTATAATACTAAACGTACTGCTTTTTTCTATCTTAAGTTTCATTGGCAAATAAAGAATAAAAACTATAAAAGCTAAAAGAATTGAAAAAAATAGGTCAATAGCATGAGAATAAACAGAGAGACGTAAAAGTTAGAAAATAAGCAAAAAGCTAAAGACAATCTAAATATGTTGAATACAACAAAAATCTAAAATAAACTATATTTCAAATTCAATATACAAACTCATACATACAAACATTTTAGTCACATATTCACACAAGCTTATACAAACCCATGCTGTTTAGAAAACGATCAAAAAACATATTGTTATTACAAAAAAAAAAAAAAAAAATAAGAACAGCACTGTCAACCACTAACAACATAAAAATAATATTTAATGCATTTTGTTTTTACTTTTTTATTTGTTTCCTATTCGCTTTTCTGTCATATTGAAGTGCACAGTAGTGGTATGCACACATACAAATAGATATTCATAGATTCAAAAACTTATACCAAAAACCATTTCCTTTATATTTACACAACCGGAAATGTAGTTTTGTTTGAATAACTGCAAACAATTGTGGTTGGATAACAACAATGTTTTATCAAGAAAATGAAAAAAATTAAAAAGAGTTTAATAAGATTTAAACGTGGTTACGACCAACCAAAATCAGATCATCATAATGCTCTTAGTTTTCAAAAAAAGACCTTCAGAAAAATTTTTTTAAAAATTATATTTTAAAGTAGTTTTTAGAAAAATATCCTTTCAAAGGGTGATACAAAAAAATATGATATAGGCAAAGAATATAAAAATTATTTCTAAATTATTATTTTAGAAATATTTTGTTCATATTTCATACAAATTTTAACAAATATTTTATGAAATATGAAAAAAGTACAAAATCGGTTTACCAACAATCTAACAAAAATTTTAGAAAAACTGAACCAGTTTCAATCTGTAAAGTAATAAATAACTTTTCAAAAAAAATAAATATTTTTAATAATTTAAAAATTTTATAGATATTCAAAATAGCTGAATAATAAAGCAATTAACAAAAAATAACCGTTAACTACAAAAACAAAATGCTTGCAAGTTTAAACAATTCAACACCTCTCTGATTAAAAATTCTTTAAATCAGAGAGGGCGAGCAAAATTCAGAGTAACTGTAATAAATAATTATAAATTTTTTCCATTGTGTCGATTTTTTTGGCGTTTTATCATTTTAGAGATACACTTTTTGTTTTTGCAATTATCTCCTTATAGACGATTTTTTTATTTTTGGTGTTTTTTCATTTTGGTCTTTTTTATTTTTTGGTGATTTTTTTCACTTCGACGATTTTTTTTTATTTTTTTGGTTATCAACATATTTTTTTGCGAGTTTTTGTTTTATTTTATTTTGCAATATAATTTTTTGTTTTTTCGTTTTTTTTTACGATTTTTTTTTTTAATTTTGTTTTTTTTTATTTATTGCTATTTTTTTAAGAAATTTTATTCATAAATTTCATGAGATATCAAATATAAAATGATCATAGGCCTTCCGATTTGGTTCATATTTGACGTTCACATACTTCATACTATTACAATAATACAGCTGTTTTGTTATTTTTTCCTTTTGTTAATGACGCAACATTCTCGATTTTTTTTCACGATTCTTTAGAAAATCAAAATATTATTTTATGAAAAATCCCCAAAACATTTTTCTATACAAAAACCCATTTATTAAAAAAAAATATATATTTTTAAAATATTGTATAAAATTTTTGTGTAGGTTCTTTTTAGTTTATTTCTAAATAGTGGAGGAAATGTGTTCCGAAAAATTATCAGATTTTAATACCATGTCTTTTTTCAAAAATTGTCGTTGAAAATATTCGTTGTGGAAACCGAATTTTTAGCTAACTGAATTTAGTCTGTCCCATGTACTATCTTAAAATTCGGTTGGAACTGCTGAATTTTATAATTACCAAAATCATTTCAAAAATGTATTCGCTTATAATTATAGTAATATATTTACAGTTTCTACAATAGAATACAACTAGAAGTTTATATGAGAGACAAAAACCTAATTCAGCTATCAAAAATACATGTAGTCACATATTTTGTTTTTGTGTTTTGAAAAAAATTAATAAATTTTTTGAAAATTAATTTGAACTGCCTCTCACATAAGCTTCTAGTTGTATTCTATGGATTCTATATATTAAAATTAGGCATGCCCAAGAAAAAAATGAAAAATATTTTTGTTATTTTTAACATATTTTGTTGTAAAATATAAAATTTAAATAATAAATTCATGTTAAAATTGGAAGGTATTTTAAAATTTGTTGATAATTAACTTACAAAGTTAATTCATGATGACAGCGCTCAAGATGATCTATAAATGAATTTAAGCGTAAATAGTTAAGTTACTTTAACCCTGAAATACTAATGGCCATAAATTTTACTTTTTTTTCAAATCCTAATTGCTCTCGTGTGTTGAAACCTAACGGTATGAAATTCCACAAGTTCTTTCGTCAAGTGTTTTTAAACATATATTAAAATAAAATAGTAAATTTTTAAACGTTTACATGATTTGAATGCAAACACAAAAAGGAAGAAGTTGCTACGTAATATTTACTTATCGCTGGTATCAAAAGTATAAATTATATACGTAAGTTTTATATATTATTAGAACTAACAGTATAAATTTGAATACAAATTTGTAAATTACAGACTAAAAGTTTAAATATTTGCCGGATAATTTTAATTTTATAGATGTGGCAGTCAATTTTAACTTATCAATGAAATTAATGTAATAATTGAAAGAAAATCATGAGCTGCTGAGATTACCGTTTTACTGAGAACTTTATACAAAAAGTAAGGCAAAATATGTTAAAAATTTCGACATCATACAAAAATCGAAAGGTTAGAACATATTATCATGTTTGATAAACGTCTCAAGTCTCTGGTGAACACCTGATCATAATTTATCATAACATTTCGACTTTAAAAACTTGATATAATTTTAAGGATTTTTTAATGTTTTGTTCTTATTAATTGGTTTTTTTTAAGATTTTTAAAGACAAATTAATAATAAAAATACACTCAGCTGATATAACAATAAGTTTTTTAAATGAATAGCCATGTGTACGTAAAATTTACGTATCGTTAGTATTAACGTATAAAAAAAAAATATCGTTATTCAATACAATATTGTCTATAATTCGTAACTTTTTAGTACGACTTAAAGCCGTGCTGGAGCAGAATTTTATTTATAATCTTGAGAAAATATGTTGCTGCCTGGCAAAAATCTATCAACGTGCTGAAGTTTGGACAATATTAGAATGTTATCATTAATAAAGACTAGTTAATATTAGAGATAAAAAACTTACTACTGAGCATAACCGCTGTATTTATTTAAATCACATTTTCTCATTAAATGCAATATTTTTTATATTTATTTCAAAGTTAAATGTTTTTGTTTTTTATAAAATTTTGGTTGCTAGTAAAGAAAATTCATTCATCATTTCGTTACTGCAGCCAAAAATATAATTAAAGTTTAAATTATTTTAATAAAACCAAGTTTTCAATTGCAAACACCAACATTCTGTTTCAAATAAGAATATGTAATGTCTTAGACTAGCAATTTCATTAGAATTATTTTAACCGAATCCAATTCGAATAATTTATCTAATTTTATAGTTTTGGTAACTTCAGTTTCATTATATGTCTTTTCGGTTTTTAGTACAAAAAAAAAAAAAAAAAAAATAATAATAATAATAATAATAAATATTCTTTTATTGCAATTACATTTTGGATGATACATTAATTTTCTGTGTGTAAAAAATTAAATATTTACAAAGATAAGAAAAATAACAATATTTACTAAAGATTTTTAAAAATAGTAAACATTTCCATCGCAATAAAATATAAATTGAACTGTTGAACCAATAAATCACTTTTTAAGATGAAATGAAAAAAAATTAAAAATCGAAGGGGGAGAATGTCTCTGAAATTTCAGGAAAATCGGAGGACATAAAGTCAAAAACCGGCTTTTTTTATTGATTTCTGCTAGAATTCATGATATATGAATGGGAGAATTTAATCGTATTGACTCTTATTTAATACATATATACGCTTACAGATTAAATTATAATGAAGTACTAGCCTTAATAACACTTGCTTGCTTACAATTTAAGTATATAATATTTTTAATAATTTTCATTTTATTTCTTTTGGGAATTGAGTATTCAAATATGAAAGCCGTTTGGCATTCCTGGAAACAGAAATAGCAGTTTTAAATTTATTTACAATTATTTTCATTTCACACATTTCAAAAAAATAAAAACCACAATGTGGTCTAGAGTAAGTGTTATAAATAATAAAAGGGAAAGTTAGTGAATTCCAAATAAAAATAAATAAATAAAAAATATACGCATTCAACAAAAATTTTGTATATAAGAAAGTGAAAAATGTTGATGAAAAGCAGAATTTTTCTATTCTGTTTTTGGGTTGGAGCCAACTAGAACGAAAAAGTTCATTTAGGCGCCGAACTAGTTTGTCGTACTCTTTGAACAAAAAGTGAAAATAGAAATACACAAATCTATTACAAGTTCATTAAACATTTTTTACTAAATTTAACTTGGCGTAGGTCATTGAAAATTTTAAAATAAAACTTTATTTTTATTAGAAAGTTCGAAACATAATAAAACAAAAAACTAAAACTAAAATCTCTAAATAAACAACAACGAAATAAACAAAAAAAAAAACTAAAATCTAAAATAAAAAAACAACGAATTTATAACAAAATCCCTAAAAAGCAAAAACCAAAACGAGGAAAAAAGTTAAGAGTTTAAAAAACTATAAAAAACAACGTCCAACCGCTTAAAAAAACTACCGAAAAATAAGTATTATTTAAACTTTACAACAATTCTCACAATAAAAAGTAAGAAGGAAAAAAACATATTTTAGTTGTAAAAACAACTTTGTTTTGCAAAGTAAAAAAAAAAATGAAATAAAATAATATATAAAAAGTTTTTCTACAAACCAAAGCGAGCATTAAAGTTGCAAGCAACAAAAAGTAAGAAAAGAAATTATAATAAAAACTAGAAAAGAAGCAGGATTAAAGAAGAAAAATATTTTAAAGTCTAAAGTATTAACAACAAGTTACAACGACGGCGTCTACAACGACTACAACAACAACTACAAGAAACAAACACAAGATGTTGTGTTTCAATTTAAAATTAGCCACCATTTTTCGATCGTATCGTGACGAAAGTGTACGTGACCGTAGTCAAAGTTTATGTGCTCCACCCACCACTACACGAGCCCCACTCCACAAGGATATTGGCGCTTTACGTGTGTTGCAACGTCGTGCATCTAGCGTTATGTAAGTTAACCTTTTTTTTCATACAAGTACTAATACCAGCACCAAATTCAATATTTACTCAAGATATGAATTGTATTATTTATAAGTGTATGTGTACGTATAAAGTGCAGAGATTTAAAGAGTAAAATTCTTTAGATTTTAACTTTAGTTAGTTCTCTTACCCAAAGTAGTACAAGAGATGAGAAAAATTGCTTTTTTTGATCTAAAGTAGAATCTATGTACTTCAGTTCCCTGTTTGTTTAGATAACTATTGTCACGAGTAGAGTTTCCAAATCCCTGATTTTTTAATTCCCGGAAATCGAGAAAAATTTCGCTATGCTCCAGGGAACTTGGCATTTATACGGTGCCCTTCTCTTAAGGTATAAATTCTAAAATTTTATTGAAAAGAGACCTGTTATATAAGAAAACCCCTAGGAGGGAAAATTGTCACCTTTTAAATACTTTGTATCGGTCGGTAAAGTGAACAAAACAAACAAAATTTGATTTCTTTTTTAACTTTCAAGAAACAAATTAATTTAATTTTTCATTTAGACATCGGAGTTATTATCGTTCTCTTTATCTTCTTCAATTCTTTCTTTTCTAAAATAAAGTCACACGAAAGATGCCGTTATTTTCTATGTGATAATATTTAATAAAATATTAAATATGTCACAAATAAATAGATAAGAATATTAGTTTTGAATATTTTTGTATTCTGGGTATTCCCAGAAAAAACTTTTTTTCATCTTATCCCGGGAACAAGAGAAATAGTGAACTGTTATGTAGAGAGTGTCAACGAAGATATTCCCAAGATAAATTCTCCAGGTCGAAAAAAATGAAAACGTTTTTCAGCGGCACGAGATTTTTTCAGTTAATTTAGATACACATGGTCATGGAGTTCTAAGCATACAAATCACTTTTTTTTAATTCACTATAGTTTTCGAAATAAATCGTCATATAAAAAATAATGTGGTTGCAAAATAGACTGTACCAAAATTTACCCACTTTTGAATTTTGACCCTAACTACCCCCAGAATCGTTCATTGAGTTGTAAAAATATATTGTGTGAAATATTAGTGAAATCGCATATCGCTAATCCGTGCCGTATCGGAACTGAAGTTTGTATGGTGTGTTTATATAAGAAAAATTTGGCTTTTTACAGTTAAAAAAAAATACATACTTTTTTTGTAATAAAGTGGTTAAAAATCGTAATCTACATATAATTATCTATCAAACAAGACATCAAAAGAAACGAGAAAGAAATATATAGTCGATCAAGACATACCATATGATACCCAAAACCATTGTGTAGGAGCATAAAAATTCGGGAAGGGGACTTCTATTACACCTGTGGCCAACTTTACTAAATGTCACATAAAATAAAATATACAAATACAGAATAATGCGTTGATACAAACATCTAGATGATTTTATGCACTTTAGGATGATTCCTGGAAGTGGGTTTACATAGGAGCTATGGTAAATTATTGTCATAAAATTTCTGCTTACATAAAACTTATGTAACTTGACACTAACACTCGTATGGGATTTATGCACGTTAAAGTGATTTTTGGAAGAGGGGTTTATATGGGAACTATGGTTAATTGTGGACAGATCTACAGAAAATTTGGTATAAAGATTGATACTTGTACAGAACTTCTGTGTACCGAATTTCATTGAAATATTCTTATTTTGAAGGCATTTTCATATCCCACGTACAAAATTTTATTCAATTATCTTTAAAATTGTGACCCATACTTTATCCGCCAGCCAGACGGACGGACGGACATAGTTAGATCGATTTAAAAATTGATTCTCAGTCGATTAGTATACTTTTAAGGTAGATTTTGGATAACGTTACAAACAATAGTACAAGCGCATAATACGCCAACAACATATGGTGGTGTAGTCTATAAAAACTCAGTTAAAAAATTCTTAAGTTATTACGAATTCCCCAGAACATCAATGTGTTTTAGACGACTTGTGCAAGGAGTGTACAAACAAATTTTTATTTTCATTATTTTTTTTATTTCTTTTTTGGGAAATGTTTAAATAAATTGCTATTTTTAATTAAATTTGAATCATAGTTGCTGGAAAGTTCATTTTTGTTTAATAAATGTTGACTTTTACGACTGCTTCAAAACTCCAATTTCAAGCTTTTAAAAATTTCGTTAAACAAATTTCAAAAAATTTGGAATGAAACTGATCTGGTTTATAGACAACACTACAGAATATTAAATTAAAGAAGAATTAGGTTAATACCTCATATGACTAAGCCGTATCTGCTATTTGCATTATACAGATTTCGGCAAAGGGCTTTTTTTTAGTTTCTTAATTATAAAGTCAATTTTTTTTTGACTGATATTCAGATTGAAAAAAATTTTACAGAGTATAATAAATCATATCTGACAAAATTAATTCTGAAATTTAAAAACTGGACAGGATTAGAAAGTGAAATGTCAAAATATCAAATGTTTCAATTTTTAAGGAAAACAACAGGAAAAATATTTTTGGAATTTTGATGGCTTGACATGACTCTGCTTGTAAAAATGAGATAATTATTATTTCATGTGCCCGTGACATTAATTAATAAAATTTACTTTATAAATATTTAAAATAAGGTGCGTTTAAAAAATGCTGACGACTTTTTTTTTTAAGGTTAAATTTGTCATTTTTACTACTCATTTCAACGAAGGTCTTTCAGTTCTATTTCTGTAAAATTTTATCGAAATCTAGAGAAAAATAAAAAAGTTTTTATCATGTATTCCTCTAAACATTCCAAATTTTGACATTTGACCTTTGAGTTTTAAATATTATACTTACACAATTATCCTAAAAGCTTCAGAATATATTTTTTGAGATATGGTTCATCTTATAATAATGTTAAGTTTGAATATCAGCTCCAGAAAAATTAACTTTGTAATTAAAAAACTACTAGAATACCTTTTCGTCGAAATCCGCAAAATTAAAACAGCAAATACGGCTTAGTTATACAAAGTGTTGACCTAATTCTTTTTTAGATTTATTTTCTGTAGTGTTGTCTATAAACTTGCTTAGCTTTATTCCAACTTTTTTGAAATTTGTTTAACCAAATTTTTAAAAACTTGAAATTGGAGTTTTGAAACAGTCTTAAAAAAAACAAAATTGTTTAATCATGCATGGCAAGGGGTTTGAATTATCCTGGAGAAACAAAAACGTATTTTTCAGGAATTATGTTTAAAATTTAATTAAAAATAATATTTCATTAAAACATTAAAATTTTTTTTAGTAAATTTTCTTAGTTCACCTAAAACACATTAATGGTCTGGGGAATTCGTAATAAGTTAAATATTTTTTTAAACGATTTTTTAATCATTGTTTGACAGACAGTGATGTGCAGATTACGAATTTTCAGCAGCTTGTTACAAAGCAAAATTTTTTCAAAAACTCTAAAAAATCCATGTTTTCCCCATATATGCGCACCAACAAATTTCAGGCCCGATGTGGCACAGGTTAACGGTATCCGATTTCACTAATATTTCACGCAATATATTTTTATAACACAATAAAACATTCTAGAAGGAGTTACAATCAAAATTAAAAATCGATAAATTTTGGTACAGTCTGTTGTACAATATAGCGCAGCTTATCTTTAAAACGATTTCTCTGATTTGAATCAATAAAAAAATAAAATCAATAAAAAAAAAAATATACAATATAAATTATCTGCAATGCTTACATAATTTTTTAATATTCTTAGTAGCTACTGAAAAAAATTGTGTGATACAAAAACAATTAAATTCTTTAGGAAAATTGGGAAAATTGATTTTCTACAAAGTGATGGCATCACTTAGTTGTGAATAAAGTCGATATTTTTGCATCGATTTTAATAAAATATAGGTCGTCGTTATTGCAAGATACACATCTTTATGATAAAGTAGAAAAAATAGCATTTTTGTTAGTTTTGAATTTCTTACAATTTTCTGAAGACCAAAATTTTTTAAAATTTGTTAATATTTAAACTAATTAGGCACAATTTCTTTAATATCGCGGAAATTATTGAACAGATTAAAAGACGATGTGAACACAACTTTTAGATATTTTATTAAATCAAATCAGACAATTCGTTCTAGAGATATGTTGCAATATGTGATGCAACTTCATTTGTTTTCTATATTTTATAACTCGAAAATTAGAGTAAATTCAAAAGACAAAAAAAAATTATTTATAAACTTAGAAGTCCATAATTACAAGTATCTAAATTGACTGAGAAATCCTGTGCCACATAATCTGTGTTGCCCTGTGTTATTAAACTAAAATCAAAAAATGTAAATATTAGTTTAAACTATAATTTAAAAAAAACTATCTCACGAATTTACATATTCTCTTTTCTGCTCTAATATTAAATTTATTGCGTTTCTACTTGCTACTTATTTTTCTCGTGGATTTTATAATTTTTCCACCAAACGGTTTTTTTTCTATGATTTTGTGGTTTTGTCAAGTGTCAGTGAGAAATTATTTGCTGTTAGAAAAGCCATAATTTATAACAAAAAGAATACGAAAAAAAAAACATTCAGTACTAAAGCTCTACATTGATTTAAAATGAAACGACACATTCGCAAAATTATTTAAGTGTGCAATCGTTGATATTTTTGATGAGAAATGTTAGAAAATTGTAGCCAGGGTAATATTTGTAGCTACCAATAAACCACTGGAAGTAAATTGAATTGGTCAGTTCGTTTGTAACACAAAAATATTGTATGTGGGTTACCTCATGGCATTATTATCTAATTATCTTTATCATTATCTAATCTTTCCCTTTTTGGTTTTCGGTAATGGCAACTAATTATACCAAAGCAAAGTTTTTGCTGGGTTCATATACAAATTCGAATTTTGTAAAAATAATACACTTTTGAAATGACCCATTGAACGTTGCAGACTGCATTCAGCGGACCACAATATGTTATTTTTAAAATTTTCGATACATCTTCAAAATCTGAATTGATGGAATAAAAAAATTTTTTAAATTAATTTTTTACACTTTTATAATGAGGGCTTGTTTCCTGGACTTATTATAAAATAATAGAAAAAACGCTGATATTTTAACAATATTTCAGAAAAATTCAAATTTATATATATTTAGAAAGCTTTATTTCACTCCTATCTCAAACCGTTCAAATTTTTTATTTCGGCAAGTCGTAAAAAATTACCTTTTTTATCGATATCTTTCAGATTTTGAGGGTATATAGAAAAATCTAATTATATTACAAAATTAAATACTCAACCAGATCTTCATCCCACACTAGGTGATTTCAAAAGTATATCATTTTGAAATTTCGATTTTGTCACATAATATGAATAGCTGAATAAGTTGATATAATAAGAAAATATATTCTATATGAGGAATTTCAAAAATTTTTGAAACCTTTTAAACCGAGTTTATGTGTCTTATATTTCTAAAGTTTTTTTTTAAACAGCAAAACTATTAAATAACCAAAACTATAAAATCTCAAGGGAATACAGCCATTTAAATTTAAAAAAAAAATGAGAATTCAAGATTTTTTTTATTAATTTCAGTTTTTCACCAAAAATTTATGCATTTTAGATTCAAACTATTCACTACACAGATACAACACCTAGGAAATTCATATGTTCTATAACAAGTAACCGTTTTACTATCTGGTGAATGTTAAAAAATGTTATGCTGTGTTAAAAAATTAAATCAAAAATTGACGATTTTTTTTGATAGAAAATTTGCGCGCATTAATGAAATTAAATTTGAAGAACAGACTTTTAAAGACGAAATTATTCTCTATAGTTTGAGGTATACCATGTTAATGTCAGGAAATTAGGATCCATCATCACAAACTTTCATATAATTGGCATAAATATTTGTAAAATGTATGTTTTTCGCCATCGACAAATAACGCATTTATAGAAATTGCACAAAATATTGCGCAAACAGAATTTTTGTAATAAATGACGCTTCTGAGTCAAAATACAAAAATTTTATGCACTTTTTAAAATTTTCATAAAATTTTCAAAATTTGTTCTACATTTTTTAATATAAGATATGATTTTAGATTATAAAAAGATATCTGTAAAGAATCACCTTATGCTTAAAATTGATAATGCGAAAAAAGTTTAAGAAACATCATTTATACTGGCTACAGCAGCATTTTTCTCCAAACACATTTCGCATGTTGACGACTGCCACGAAGCATAAATTACATTAATAGTAATTATTTGTTTAATACTATAATTTAGATGGCGCCAAAATATTTTAAAGACTTAGAATTGTGTGGACCAAAAAAAAAATGTCATTAACCCAAAAATCAGCCCCAAATATTTCGTATACCAGTTCAAACTTTAAAATATGAAAAACTAGCTTCCATGTAAAACTTATCGCTAAATAAGATGCATGTTTAAAATCGCGCTTTTTTAAGGAATATTATCATATGTAGCAAGGTTTAAGCGACCATATTTTTCAAACCAGTATAGATATTCATTTGATTTTTTAGCAAAATATCCCAAAATATATTTATTATTACCCAGTATTTTTAGAGATTTTTAAACGATAAACACTTTTTGTTATTTACAAAATTGCACAAATAATAAAATTAAAATTTTTTCCTTTCAGTGCACCTTGATAAATATTAAAAATATAATAATAGTTTTGACATATGCTGTTAACATTTTTGATGTTTTACTCTATCGGTGTCGAAAATTTAATTTAAAAAAAATAATAAAAAGTAAAATCGCGCTTTCTGCAAGAAATATTACCATGAGAAGTAAGGTTTAGACGACTATTTTTTCAAACCAGTAAAGATATTCGTTTGATTTCTTTGCAAAATATCCTAAAACATGTCTATTATTGCACATTATTTTTAGAGAATTTTAAACGAGTTACAATATTCTGCAAAAAATAAAATTAAAATTTTTTCTTTTCCGTGTACTTTAATAAATGATAAAAATTTAATAATAGTTTCGAAACGCGCTATTAGCGCTTCTGATGTTTAACTTATACGCGGGGTTTTAGTGTCAATAAAGTAAAACCTCTATTTTTAAGATTTTTTTGAAATTTCCAATTTTAAACCTAAAGTACTTCTGCGCGCAGTAATAAAAATAATTAAGTAAAATTAAAAAAAAAATATATATTTTTAGTCAGTTTTCAATTTTTTTTTTTTTTTTTTTTTTTTGAAATTCCTCATATACATATGACTTTGAATATTTAATCAATATGACACTTTGCGTTTCTTTTAATATATAAATACTTTAAACTCGACGTGGATTTCTCTCCCTTTCTAAAATAATTACTCATAATATTCTGGTAATGTGAATACAATATTCGGTACAGCCGAATATAACTTAACTTATTTTATCTTTAGTTTGCTATAAGAGTTTTAATTTTTTTTGGGATTCTTAGAATTTGTCTTGAAAATATTAAAAATACATTAATCAATTGATAATCTAAAATAAAAAGAATGTTGTTGACATTAACATAATGAAATCAGTATCATATATATTTTGAAGTGAAATATTTTAGGGAAAAGAGATTGCGAAATACTGTCAAACTTTAATATATTTAATATCTTTTTGTTAAATCTAATAAATATTTAAACTTAGAGCTTAAATACAGCCCAAATTTCTAGTGAACTTCTATTACAAGAGCCTTTAAATTTTAACTTTATAGCCTTATTCATAATGAAACATTTATATTTGTAAAAGTTCTATTAATCCAATTTGTATGGTAATTTGTTCTTTATTTTAAATTTTATTTAATATCTATATATTAAAAAAAAGTTTGCTTTTAAACACTTATCTAAATTAAATACTTTTACTCTTAATTTACAGTCAATACCCATGCAAATAGCTATTTACATAATTCACTGGAAATACTGTAGCTAACCAATGAAAAATTCAAATTTTAAATTAAATTAAACCTCAGTTATTCGATTATAATTATTACATGTAAATAGTTAATAAATAAGCAAAATAATTACTTTTATGTAACTGCATATATACACACATATTTATATACAAAATTTTTATATAGTGTGGGCATTTTTTCTATAAATAAATTATAAAAAAACATGATATTGCTGCAAAAATTTGTCTCATTAACTAATTGATATATGGAAGATAGTAAAATGTTAGAATTTTATTTTTATTATTTAAATATATTAATTCCTAAGGCTTATTAAAAAATATTACTCAACTTAAGCCAATTTTCTGAATACGAGCTTAAAGAAGAATAATTTATTATTTTTATTTTTTTATGTCTTTAGAAAAATACTCATTACTATGAAAGTAAATTTATGCATATATATATATATATATATAGCAGAAACGTAGACGGATGATCATATATATACTGTATATATTTATTGAGGATTAGTAACACTATATATATATATATATATATATATATACTATTCGGCATGCGTTTCCGCAGTACCAAAAAGTCACATAGAGAATGTTACTAATCCTCAATAAACCCACTTCTGCAGTAATTCTTTTCTCGAGTCGCTATTTGACAGTTCGACCAGAGAATATCATCCGTCTGCGTTTCTGCTATATTTCTGTGGGCGATCAATCGTTTGTGCACTCTGTCGCCATTTTGACCCCACGGATATAGTGTTAACCAGAGGCAGATCAGGCTGAGAAGTGTAAATGGAGATTTACTGCACTTGAGTATTACTTACATTACCTTAAAATCGATCGACTCGGTTCCAGTGTACAGTGGGACAAACGCAAAATATTTGGTAAAAAATCTGTATCTCCTAAACTACAGGATCGAATTGAAATGTATGGAAGAGTTATAGAGGAGGACCTAAACTTTCAGAAAAGTTATCCCGTAGTCACCCTGTGATAACACGTGATAAGATACATAAATATTATAACACTTTTTTGTGTGTTATAATATCCATGGACCTTATGGCGTTGGACATTATGGTATGTTCATTTTTTCAATTGACTGATTAATAACGTTGCAATATATCTTAAGAATGAATTATCTAATTTAGAATTCGGTTTAGTAAAATACCAAAAAATAATAATAATTGAATCCATGCAAGATATAAAAAAGTAAAATTTATTAATCTTCTCAATAGCTCAATTTAAATGTATTGCCAGTTTAGCCTTTTTAAGGCTAGTCTAGACTTTCTATTTTGCTTTTAGCCTCAAAATACTCGTTTTAACTTCTAGCTTTTTTTGATTCTTAAAATTGACTTAAAAAGGCTAAAACAAAGAAAAAATAATAGTTTCGTATTATTATAGTAGAACTGTTTTATTTCTACAGCGCTTCATTCTCCAAATCATATACACTTAACAAATTTTTTGGACTCAATTAATTATTATAGGTAATTATTTTTTAATAAACTTCAATAAAACTACAGAAAATATTTATGAATATAATTAAAAAAATCGCATAAAAGCGAAAGATCACCCAAACGATAAACGAAACGATAAATCAAAAAGGAATTATAATTAAAAAATTACGAAAAATCTCGTCAAATATGAAATATGTATAGCCGAAATTTGTAGGAAATTTTGTATTTTTTTTTTTTTTTTATTTTTTACTAGAATATTTTGCAGCCGTTCTATATTTTATTTATAAATTTATAATAATATCTTAAAAAATACCAAAAACTAATGAGAAAAAGGTAAATAATTAAGTTTTTAAATAAAAAATATTAACTTTTTTCTAGCATTATTTTTTAGGACATTTAGCTTTTTCTGACCTTTTTTAAAGTTTAATTTAGCGCTCTTTTTCCCACCTTCTGGCTCCGGAGTGCTATGGGCGTCGTTCTTTGATGTACAGATTCAAACGTATTTATGTTCTGAGTTACCATTTTTGATATAAAAACCTTTTCCTTAATGTTAACAAAAAACAAAATTAAAAAAAAATATATATATAAAAAGACAATCAGCAGCAGACGGAGAAGTTAATTTTGTATAATATAAAGAATTGTAGGTCCTAGAACTTCAGAAATCCAACTCCATCAGAAAACTAGTTTACTACCTAATTTAATCGAATTCACAGTTTGTCAAAATCAAAGAGTAAAATCGACAGTGGAAAGCAGCACGTTTAATATTTCTCTTAGTGTTCCACCACTCGGCCGTAAATTTAGTTGTAACGAAGAGTTACATGGTACTCACAAACGTAAATGTAACGTAGGAACGAAGTCAAATTTGGTCGCTCTACGTTTTTACGTGACAGCTGTAAGAGCAGTTTTGACAGCTTTTTATTTTAATACACAAAATCTCTATATAAAATCGCTGTAAAAAGTTTATTATTCCCCACTAAAAATATTGTTAGAATGACTTAAAAAAAGTACAGATCATTAATTTCAAATTAAAAATAAAGTTGTTACAAAAGAACAAATTTTGTTTTGTATAATAGCTAAAATAATAATCTATAAATCTAGATTTTTAAATTGAAAGAAATTTAAAAACAACAGCAAAGTACTTGCTATATTTTCATTTTTTGAGTAACCGTCTACTTAGATTCTTTAGTTCTAAGCAGAAAATATTATTTATATTTTTATAATAGCCGTTTGAAATGCTGAAACTCAGTCTATATATTTAATATAAAATTCTACAATTCTCACCGAAAACATAGAGATCGAACACAACCAAGAAATATCTTATGTTCCGACTGCAGTACTGTCAGATTTGCAGATTTTTTTTACCAAAAGTGGAGTAAATATCTTCATTTCATTTAGCGACATAGCTATCTATCACAAAAACAAATATATATGTTTCACCAACTGGGTAATATTTCTCCGGCAAATACATTCTTTAAATATTATTGTTTTTGTTTTTAATTAATGTTGGAAGCGAATTTAAATTATATAATCAGATGCTGATCAAAGGGAGATTTCTCTACTCCCCCCCCCCTAAGAAAAACTGCACTTATGCATGAAATATTATAAAAAAAACTGAAGAAATTATATTAATTTCCTCAAAATATGAATGTAAAATTTCTTAACATCATTTTTTTATCGGAGTAATTAAACAGTATTGAATATATAGACTTGAGCCTGTTCTTTAACTTACTTAAATAATTGTATATTACAAATTAATTTGTGTTCTTAATGTCTGGCAGTACTACTAAAATGTATTAAAAAACGTACAATTATGCAGAATTTATCATCCCTGTGCTATCTTCTTTTCCATACCAAAAATCACATGATATTATCAGTTGTCAAAAAAAAAAATATATATATATATTTATCCATTAATCAGTAAAAAACAATTAAGAAATTGAATTCCAAAAAGGCATTTAAGAGTAAAAAGACAAACCATCTAATTGCAAACTAAGCAAGAAGTTCTAATCAGTACCAAATAAGCAAACTTTATGCTCTTTGGTGCAATATATGCAAAATTATATTCTTAAGAATAAAATATGTCATTTAAATTTCCAAAATATGCTTTAAGATAAAAATTTTCCATAAAAATATGAAAAAATATACTGCTAAGCCCAAAATATGCAAAACAAAATATGCAAAACAAAATATGCAAAACAAAATATGCAAAAATAAGCTTTACAAAAAGCATGCCTAACAATTCAGTTCAATTGAAGCACAGGAAAAAAATATGATATTGCATCTTTTTGGCTGTCCTACTTATCACTCTAATAGATTAAAAATTTTATTTTTATCACAAATCATGGTTCATATGGTGTTGACGACCGACACTACAGCCTTAAAAATAAGAACAAAAAAAATATACATTTTTGCTTATCATAAATTTATGACACAAAATATTATCTATTATTAAATTATATTTAAACCATTTACGCTCATAAACAAAATTCTGCTAGTCATATGTATGTATTTGTTATACTAACACAAACACTTTCTAATTTTATAACACCAATTTAGCAAATCCATTCATTAATAATTTGTGTTAATTTTAAAACATGAATTTTATGTTTATAGAAAAAACGACCTTATAAATTAATTTATTTTTTAATGGAATTTTCTGAAAATTTTAAATAATAACTCTATTTAATTAAAGTTTTCACGGTTAAATAAAAAAAAATTAGAATTTAATTAAAAAAACATGATAAAACATTATGTTAATTTTAAATTTTTCTCTACAGTATACAAACTAAATTAAAGTTTTACTATTAGTTTACAAATTTTTTTTTTTTAGCAGATGCTATTGGTATTTATTTGGAAAACCAAGTATTAATTCCTCAGCTGTTAGCTAAGAATCTGGTGTATTCAACGCTAACAAAATAATATTCTGATTTCAATAGTAATTTTTCTTTTTTTCAGCAATAATGTAGATTCTTTAATATATTTTTTTAACACGGTTGATATAAAATGCGTTACCGATTGTAAAAACTATTTAGTTTTTTTTTTTTTTGGAAACATAGTTGCAAAATTGATGCAAATGAAGTGAGCAGTAAAATAAAAGCAGTCACGTTTTTTCCCACCAGGATTTCATTTATAAATAATATATGGGCAAAACCACAAAACTTTTAAAATTTAACTGAAATTTTTTCGGCTTTTTTTCTTGGCACATTAATGGCGCTTTGAACGAATTAAAAGCAATTCTTCGAAATTTAAAATATGTTAGCGTGAATGAAATTCGCGAGGGGGCCTAACAGTTTTCACAGTTTAAATTTGAAATATAAAAAAAAATTCTTAAATTTTCAAATTTCACTTATTTACATTATAATTGCAGGCATTTAGAAATCTTCTGAAAGACCATCACCACATTCAAAAAAAACTGACTATGTTATCATTTCTAGCTGAATTACACGGAAAAATTAAAATTTTTTGTAATAATTTTTGCACAATTTTTAAAATAATAAAAAATATTTAAAAATGCTCAGCAAATACTTTGCTTTACTGGTAAGCTAGCAGGTATAATTGGAAACAAAAATAAACTACTTATTTTTTGCCTGAATAACTAGTTATTTTTATTCGAGTTCTCCACAAATTCATGTAGTTATTTTTTGACTCTGGGGGTACTCAAAAATATGTACCTAAACGAAAACAGAAATAAAAAAAAAACAAAAAATTTTGCCGTCAGTGAGACTCAAACTTGGACACAAACTAACCATTCGTTTTTAATGACTAACGTCTTACTCAGTACACCATCTCGCACATAGCTTATTAAATGACAAAAACTCTTTAGTTTAAAATATCTTTTTAGACATTTTGTTATAAAAAACTAACAACTTCAGAGTGGGGTTGAACCAACAACCTTCTGGTTGTTAATCCAGCGCTCTAGACAACTCATCCACGTGATTGCAGTATTAATGTAATACAGAGTAGGCAAATAATAATGAAGCCTCATTATCAAGAAACTACTTTAACAAGTAGTTGCCACTATCGAAAACCAAAAAGGGAAAGATTAGATAATGATAAAGATAATTAAATAATAATCCCATGAGGTATCCCACATATAATATTTTTTTGTGTTACAAACGAAGTGACCAATTCAATTTACTTCCAGTGGTTTATTGGTGGCTAAAAATATTAACCTGACTACAATTTTCTAAAATTTCTCATAAAAAATATCTACGATTGCACACTTAAATAATTTTGCGAATGTGTCGTTTCACTTTAAATCAATGTAGAGCTTTAGTACTGAATGTTTTTTTCGTATTCTTTTTGTTATAAATTATGGCTTTTCTAACAGCAAATAATTTTATATATATGTAAATATAGGCCATTTAAAAAACAATTTTTAACCTGGCTGAAACTAACTTAAACCCTTAATAAGCCTTGTGGTAAAACTATTTTAAATAAATGGGTTAAAGATCTGAACTCACAAAACTTGAAACTAATAGAGTGAAAAATTTTAGTACCATAGGTTTTATTTTATAATCATGATTTTTCTTTAAAGTTCAAAAACTTATAATTACAAAAAATTTCTTAAATTTTTCCCTTCTTCTTTTCCGATCTTATTTCAATCATTCAATCTTAGGTAAATTAATCGGACTTTGTGGATAAATTCTATACCTTCTTTCTTGTACAGATTTTCAGCAGTCACATACAGGGTAGTAAAATTTTAATGAGAAAATTTTTAATTTTTAAAATTTTTTAGTTTCTTTGGGCGAAGTCTACGTGCCCCTCAACGGAATAAAAATTTTGATACTTGCTGTAATTATGCGTATTTTGAGCTATATCTCGTCGACATACCCAAATTAGTCAACGAAGTAGATAGTTTCAAAATATAGAAAACAAGAGCGAAATTTTTTTAAAAAGTCAGTCTTACGCGTGGCATACTCACTGTTTTATATGGATAGGATGGGCTACTGCGTTAACTTATTTTCCTGTTATTTTACACCACAAAATCGAAGGAGTATTAAAAATAAATTTAATATAAAAAAATTATGAACTTTTTGAGAGTTACGGAAAAATTTCATTTTTTGTTTTTGTATTTTTATATAGCAAGGTGCAATTTGTACAAATCTTAGATATATAAATATATGAACTACAATAAATATAATTGATCGAGACAATAAATTTAAGACAAATGTCATTGATAGATGTAAACGGGACACTTTTGTGAAATCAGATTTTGCTAAAGGACATCGCATGGACTTGGGTTAAAAAAGTATAACAATATTAAATAGCATTTCTTTGTAATAACTTCTAATAAAATATATTTTCGTATAATATGTATCGAAATAACTTATACTCGTACCTCATTTATGGAAAATTTTTTAAATTTTACTAGAAAACCTTAAAATATGCTACAATAGTACCATCAAACATTGAAAATATAATTAATTTTATTCAATTCGCTCAGTCGTTTTTGATATTGCGCATAATTTTTACCAGAATTATACACAAAATTTTAGTTTTTAAAAATTTGTATGTCTTTAATTTAACCGCTATAGCTTTCGCGCGAATGATATCAATGGTTACGAGTCACTTTATATTTATACAAACAGATTTCTAAAAAAAAATTTTTTTTTTTTTTATTTCAAAATATTTTAATTTTATTTCAGTGGGCCCCTTTGATGTTAAAGTCAAAAAGAAAAAACTAAGTTCATGCAGGAAACCGATTTTTGAAAGTAGTTCTGAAAGTGTGCTTGGCGAAAAACTCTACTTTTCTCACAATTCAAGTTTACTTTTTCAAGATTTGAAGCGTGAATAATAGATCACTAGGCCAAATTAATGGGATATGTCACAAATGAAGCAGAATTACCTTGTCTTTAAATATATGACATAAAATTTCATCGTCATGGTGGGGCGCACTTACAGTGACCAAAAGTAGAAAAATATTAAAATAACTAAAATTTTGGTTTCAAAGTTTATCATCGTGTAACTACCGACCGAATAGTGATAGAATCATAATATTTAAATTGATATTGTTCCTTTATGTTCGGAGAGTAGATCTATCACAGAACTCTAACATCAAAAATTTAGACTTGTGAAAAAAGAAATCAATAATATAAAAAAAGCTCCAATTCGTTTCAATTGCATTTTTCTAATTTTCCAACTTTGAAGAATCGTGACCAATAACTTGAACAAAACTTTGCAATTTGATTGATTATAGACTTACAAATATAATGTTATTGGCTATTTTGCCAAAAACAAATTATTGATTCATTTAATAGGTTTTGTTGATTTTAAAATTTTTGCGTCTTTGCCCATATATATTAATAAGATTTTTCAAAGAGAAATGACAACAGACCTTGGCAAGTACTGATATATATATTTAACGGGTAAAATAGGAAACAACTCAATGATTGCACTTGCATACTCCAAAGATATTTTCAAGCGCAAACTGAAAAAATTATTGAATATTTTAGCTTCAATTAAAAATTTTTTTAATTACTACATGAAAACCTTATTTCCTACAAACCATTAATAACTATTATAATAGAAACAAAATATTAGAAAATTTAAACAAAAACTACATCTTATAAAAAAACGACATAAGTCATCTTCAGAAAAACTATTATTGAATAAAAAAAAGTAATAAAACACACAGTTAAATATCCACAAAATTCCAACAAAAAAGCAACAATATTTAAATTATTTATCCACATAATGTAAAATAAAGCATTTTTTTTTTCTTAAGGAATAAAACTAACAATAAAATTGAGGGAGATAATCAAAAACTACAAAACAATTTAAATTTGATTATCAATAAAAACTACGTAGAATTCTCTTTTTAGCAACTAGAATTTTTCAACATGAATGAGCAAGAGATTTTTTTTTACTTTACTTTACACACTCACATATGCACAACATTTAACATGAGAGGCAGATTTTTAGAGAAAATCAAAAATGAAATTGTTGTAAAATTTAAAACTTAAACTATATGAAATATTTCTATGATTACTTGTCAAATTTGGAAAGTTAGACTAGGGTTTTTCATTTTAAACAATTGTTTAAAATATTGCAAATAATATGAAGATTGTTTGATGGGTTGTATTTTTAAATGTGAGAATAATCTTTAATTGTTGCTGTAGAAAATTTGAAAATATAGTAAAATGTAATGATTTTCAAGGCAGCAAATGTGTAGAATCGATGATATGGCTGATATATGTACAACAGCCATTAATGACTGTCCGTTTAAAAAATTATAAATCTTTAGCTTACTTAATATTAGAAATAATTCAATATTACATTTTTCGTAGCACAGTATGTATGATTGATATTGTCCTGTTGAAGTTTTGGTAACTAATTCACAATTGACAAAATTTTTTAGCGATCTTTGATTAGGTATTTAAATTAAAGTCAATTTAAAAAGATAATGATTTCATATAAAATATTGATTTTTATAAAAGTTAAAAAAAATAATGCAATTTTGAAATTTTATCCTGGCACAAAATATATATTTTGCTGTTATAATCACCAAATATATAATATGCAACAGCAAAATATTTTGAAGCCTTTTTTAACAATTGTTTAAAATATTTAAAATAATTTGGGTAGCATATTTAAAACAAAAAACGAAAAAATTAATATTTATTTCTATAAAAAATTGTGGAAAGACTAATTGAGAAATGTAGCAAAAGTATAAATTATACTTTTTCGCACCACATGACGTATGATTGATATTAATTACATGCTCTTTTGACAAATTATTCATAATTGACAGAATTTTTTATTTGAATCTTTAAAATTCATATTAAAGACAATATTTAAGTTTTCAAAAGAGATTAATTTCTAAATTATAAAATTTATATTTTAAGTTATTTCCTGGCAGAAAATAAAAATTTTTTCAGATTTCGTTATCTGTCTGACAAAAAAAAATATTTAGTTATACTTTTTGTACCACACCACGTGTGGCTAATATTACTTACGTTCTCATTTGTTAAATTGTTCATAACTGATAGAATTTTTTAGCGATTTGCTTGGATCCAAATAAAGTCCAATACTTAAAATTTTAGAAGAGATTCATTTTTAGTTTTTTAAGATGGCTATTTTAAGTTTTTTCTTGACAAAAAATTTAACTATTCTCAGTTTTCCCTATCTATCTGTTAATAAAAAGCAAATGTATACTGACCAATAGTTAAACACTTTAATGGGTTTTGTTGCTTTTAATAATTGTTTAAAATATTGCAAATTATTTGGGTTTCATAGTTAAAGGAGGGAAAACTTTCTAATTGTTCTAAATTGTTAATTTAAAAAATTTCTAACGTAAAGCCAACAAACTAAATTAAATACTTTCATTTCTTAAATATATACCATTTTATATTAAGTTAATTTTATACCTACCACTTACTTTAATTGTTTAATTCTAAAAACTCTGTATTTTTAACGAAAGAAATAATAAATCATCCACAAATGCAATAAAGAAGACAAATTATTCAACCACGTGACCACTTTCTTGAACCCTTTTTTAAAATGGAACTAAATAGCGACTTTTTAAGACTATGTACTAAATGACGAGGAAGTTAAGTTGTTTCAAATATCTCAACCCATTATATGTTAATTCCAACGAAGAAATGAATTACTTTGGGATTTTTTCACAATATAATAATGTAAAAAGTACTCCAAAAAATTTACAAATGAATTGAAACTGTTAAAAACTGAAGCTGAGTATAATGTTTATAAACTAATATTTAGACATCAAATATTGAAACTTTTTGAACCGGATTGTGAAAACTCAAAAATAGATTTTACTAATGCTTATATCCCAATTTATATTTGTACCTTGGCTCATAGCAGTGTCAATGCGGAATGTCTTTTTTTCAAAATTATCACTAGTGAGAAATAAATTGTCCAACAGACTTAAGGTCAACACTTGTGTATCCACGCTTTCAGTTCTAAATTTGTTAGACGTGTATTTGTAAGAGTCTGAGTGAAGACCTCATACAAAAATGTAGACGTTTAATTAATTAAAAGGTAATTTTATGTTAAATATTTTTATGAATAAATCTTTTTTTACAATAAAAAAGTTGTTATAAATCATTTTGATATTAATAGAATTTAAATTACTAGTTTTTCTTAAAATACAATATTTTTGTTTTTGTTTTTATCAAATAAACAAATTTTTATCAGTTTTTTAGGTATTGATCCCTTTTTTTCAAAAAAATCCTCTTTCGCGACTTTTTTTATCCCCTTTTTTGGACACTTTACCGTAACAATGTATACTTATGTATCTGTTTGTATGAGTTATTTCAAAAACTGTTTATGACAATCATACGTCACCGTGTGTGCTTTATTGTACTGGACATTAGACATATGCATCAATTCATTTGTAATTCATTTCAATTCATTCTCTTTCTTTTCAATTGTTGACTGCCTTTGTTTTTAAACGTAAAATAAATTCTGTGTGTGTGCATATGTATTTAAAAGACAAGGGAAACCAAGCAAAAAGTAACAAAATCAATTGTGCAGAGAATCATAAAAACATCTTAGCAACGAAATATTTTGCTTTGAATTGAATTGAATTGAATTATATGAAAAAAGGCAACAAATGCAATATATTTCTCTTTTTTATTTATTTATTTATTTTTTTACAGAATTTGAAATAAATTCATTTATTTTGATTTTCTTTTCATTTATGTTAATTTTTTTGATTTATTCTACTTATTTTTTTAACTATACTTTTTCATCTATATTGTTTTATTGTCATTTAATAACTTAGGGAACCAAAAAACTACTAAAGTATATAAGTGTATCACCCAATTAAAAAAATCGGACTTCATAAAATTGACAGCATTTTTTTGAGTTAAAAAAACTTTTTAAATTTTGATCTTATAAATCGCTGTCTAGCAGATTTATAAACTACTTTTCTAAACTCTTTTACCTCATAACACTGCAAATTTCTAGAAATGCTAGAAGAGAGATATATACAATAAAATTTCTATAGGACGTTGTGTCGGCATATATAAATAAAATTAAAAAAGTACCAAAGAAGAAGGAAAAATGCAAAAAAAAATCATATATATTTAATTTCATGTTTCATCGTTCAATATTACAAAAAATTCAAAAAGTATCATTGGAAGAACAAAAAAGTCCCCTCTTATGGACTTTCATTCACTTAGAATCATATATTTAATGTTTCTAGGTTTAATATAATAGAAAATTTAAAAAGTACCATTAGAAGAACGAAAAGCCACCACATAGTTCCGCCTTGTGAATTCTTTCCCACACAGGACCATGTATATTTAATTTCACGTTTCATCGCTCAATATTACAAAAAATTCAAAAAGTACCATTGGAAGAACAAAAAAGTCCTAAAAAGTCCCCTCTTATGGATTCTCATTCACTTAGGATCATATATCTTCAATTTTATGTTTTTCTATGTTCATAATTATAGAAATTTTAAAAAGCATCATTAAAAGAACGAAAAGTACCACATAGTCCAACCTTGTGAATTGTTACCCACATAGGACTATGTATATTTAATTTAATGTTTTCCGTTCAATATTATAAAACGTTCAAAAAACACCAGTAAACAACGAAAAATGCCACAAAACCTCGCCTCTAGAATTAATACCCAAATAGCATCTTTAATTTCTCCTTTCTACGTTCAATATTATAGAAAATTCGAAAAGTACCTTTAGAAAACAAAAAAAGTACCACAAAGTTCCCCCTTGTGAATTCTTATCTAAATTGGACCATGTATCCTTAGTTTCATACCTCTAAGTTAATTATTACAAAAAATTCAAAAAGTGCCATTAGAAGAACGAAAAAGTACCACAAAGTCCCCTTTTTGATAATTCTCAGTCACTTAGAGCTACATATATTTAAGTTCATGTTTGTAGGTTTAATATTATCAATAAGTTTAAATAAAACGTAATTTCCTTTTTGGTAACTTTTCCAATGAATTTCCAAATGGTAATGGGATCCCATATAAAAATACTGATATATACATATATCTCAATAAATAGAAAAAAAAAAGTTCTAAGAAAAAGGTAGTAAAACTTTCGAATTTCCATAAAGTACCAAATTTATATTAGTCATTTTTCGATAAGTTACAAATATGATGTAAATTTTATTTGTTTGTTGACTGGTTGAGTGCTAAAAAAGTACCAAAATACAGTTTTTACCCGATTTTCCCTAAAAGGGCCGATTTTCAAAAATAACTTCCGTAACATATACGTCATTTTCGGTGGCGTGATTTCGTGAAATGTTGAACTTTTTATAAAAAAAAAAGTTTTTCGAGAAATGTCAAATTTTATCCTTACAATTATTTAAAAATTAATATAAAGGGTGGACCGAAGTGCTTTAGGAATTATGGTTTAATTTAAAATGGAGCCAATTATATAAAAATATATATGTATAAAGAAATATATATTTTTGAAATTTGCAATAGACTTGACTACTAAATTAAAAAGTAGTTAGTTCTAATTAATTAGAATTTCTTATATTTTTTCACCGATATTGTTAGGTAATAAGGAATTGCGAAATATTTTTGATTGAACTAAAACATTATCACAAGATCAATATAATACAAATAAGAGTAAAATATCTTAAAAGCTATATACATTTTTATAATAATAAATGATCATCTGAATGTCTTGTAAATATTAAACATAATTGATCAATAAATTATATATTATTGTAAAACCTGGTGCACAGAAATTATTTTGAGCAAGATATCCCAAGTTTTATGTTATTTAGAGCAATTCAAGTCTCAAGATATATTTTTGGATAAAATTTTTTAAATTACAAAATTACAAACTTTCGATTGATTATTTGCTGGTATGTTACGGATAATTTCAAAATGATGCTATTTAGAAATATCACTCTAAATTTGTATCAGTTAATAGAGTAAGAGCTAACTAAAATTATATGATGATAAAGATTGTCAAGTACTTAATTTATGTGGCTGTTGTTATACGTTCCCAATTTTTACTAAAGATATTGAGATATGTTTTCGTTATAACTAAACCATTTACAGACATTTTATACACAAAATAAATCTGGGTTTAGTAGATCTCCGATACTTAAAAATACTATATATGAACATTTTGAATTTAGATTAGTATGAGTTCAAATTAAAAAGTAATATTATAAGACAAAATCACAAATTATTCCAAAGGGTATAAAAAATCAACATTAATTTTTAGTTATACCAATAGCATAGATAATTACCTTAAATTGGGTATTATTTGTTTTTCCGTAGTGCAAAAACTAGTCATTTTATAGTGTTTCAAAAATGTTAAAAAACACTTCGGACCATCCTTTATGTAATAAAATAAAAATAAAAAATAATACTAATTTTTGAGCGAAAAATTTTAATTCAAAAGTAATTATTATCTGTTAAGTTATATTTTAAAGGACATATTTGTCACGTTCCCAGCATTTTTCATATTACTTAAAAGGGAATAACAGTAATTCACAGTTTTCATTAGATGTTTTTTTCTAACATTATTGCTTCTTTAAAATCTGTGACAAGCAAAAATTTCTATAAAAGAACACGACATATTTTGTTTTTATTTCGTTGTTACAATTCAGCACACCTTTTACACATTGTTTGCTTTGTACTGTGTTGTCTTATATTTTAGTAGTAATGTGAATTTGAGAACAAATGTTTTGATGCAGATATCTACCGCACTTTATGACTAAAAACAAGCTGGCCAGAAATAATTGAAAATTTATATTAATTTTGAAATATTTACTATTTTAAAATCTTTACTTTAAATAATTTATTTTATTTTATATGTAAAATAAATACCATTGATTCAATTTCAATAATAATTTTGTATCATTGAATACCAAACTCTAAATCCAAACAGCATATTAAAATTCATATGTATTAAGTATATCAAACACTTTTGCAAATATGTTCTATAAATATTTTAATATATAAAAATTTTATTCTATTATAATTATAGCTCATCTGCTACAGAATTAATATCACGACGTGGAGTGTTTTCTCGCCATCATTACGGTTCAGTGGATCAGGTATGTTGAAATTTTCAAAGACAAACCAATATTTTTAGTGGAAAAAACACTTGTATTGTAACATAGTGTGGTTTGTTGATTTCGGTGAATAGATTATTACACCATTTTTAGAATTTTCGTTATACCAACAAAATCCTGAGTTATATCAAAAAAATAAATTTTACGAACTTCGCGTTTTTAAAAATATTTATATCGAATACTTGTTAACCAATTTAATTCTTTCAAACGACATTAGGAAGAAAGAATTTTACCCTTTTTAAAAAGTATATACATATTTATATTCATGACAAAACACAAGTAAGATATTAAAGACACAAACTAATTTTTTTTTTTATTTTTATACGTAGAAAATTCAGGGAAAGCTGACATCAATGTTTTAATGTTTACATTTTGCTTTTATATTGGTCACTAAGAAAAAAATTCATTAAGATTTTTTTAAAAGTATCCTGGTACCTGTCTGGTAATTTTAACTATAGTAATAGAAGAATTGCTTTTAATATTAAAAATAAATAAACCTTGATATATGTGTTCAGAACCATAGTCTGCCAAATATTGTAATACCTCAGAAATTCAACTTAAACACTAAAAAAAATATGTAACACCATTTCAATGAGCAAAACTAGCACTATATGTATTTTCAAGTGGGAATTCTACTTTCATAAATAAATATATGTAAGTTAAATAAATAAATACATATATATATACATATATATATATATATATATATATATATATATATATATATATATACATTTCAAATTTTAGTTTCTGTAGTGTTGTCTATAATACTCCACAGTTTTATTTAAAGTTATAAATTGGAGTTTATACAGCCATAATAAAATGGTTTAAATTTTACTAAAAATAGCATTTTATTCAATATTTTTATAAACTAAAAATTTGTCTAAGCAAAACTGCTCGTAATAATTATGATATGTTCTAACTAGAAAATATTAAAATTATTATAATATGTATCATGTATGATATATGTATAATTTTTCAAAAAAATTTTAGAATAAACATCTTGTAACATTTTAAGTTTCGCTCCATAAAATTTCAAAATCAATGTATTTTAGGGCAATTTCCAAAAAATAATAATTTACAAATACTTAAAGAAAAACACATTTAAATACTTGAAGTTGATGATTCCATTTTAAAATGTTGCTCTGAAAAAACCCTTTATTAAAGAAATATACACTTAAATTTGATGAAATTAGATCATTTTCGTGTTTTTTCAAAATCTAAGAAATTTTTAATTTTGACAGCTCAGTACACAAAAACAATGCACCTCAGACTAATGATTTTTATTGCCGTTGATACCTAACTTTATGTACTTTTATCCGGTATTCAACTTGATTTCAAAAGGTTAATTTTAAAATTTGGTTAATAGCCATTTTTGACATATTTTACCTCAACATGCACACTTTATTAGAAAACACTTTCAGTAGCCGCAAAGTCTGAAAAGTCGGTCATTTAGTATAATAGTTTTCTCACCCATACCTACAAAATATATTCTACATTACAAGTGTAATATTTTTTTTTTTTTTTTTTTTTGCAGCACTATGTAACTAAATTGAATGAAGAAACTTTTAAAAACAAAAACTGCACTTGAGAAAAATATCCATAAAAGAAATTTAATCAAATTTAAGTTTGTTGTTCAAAAAGTATTAAATGGCCATTAAGTTAAACACTGAATTTACGTGAATTAAAATAGTTAAATTGTATAAGAATTAGATAAAAATGTTCACATAAAATTTTATTTCTAAAAATTCCTGTAACTTTTATTTTATCTATTTAGAAATGGTAGTATATTTTTCTCTTTTAATATTTAAATTATTTAACAGTTGAAGTATGGACAAGTACAAGAGCGTATAGAAATTTTACAAGAGATGATAAAAACTTCATAAAATCATGTAACTTAATCGTTTTCTCACCTTTTTTGATATTTTTTAGGACTTATTAAACAACTATCTGTATGAAAAGTGTCACTAAAAAATTCAGATTGGGACATGTAGAATTTTCCATATATTTTTGTAGAACAATATTAGTAATGAATGTTTATAAATACTTCATATTAGTCACGATTTCACTAAAACTCGGATCATGAAAACTGATCATGGATACCATATAAGCCCATCATCATAAAATTACTTTAAAGAGCATAAGCCCAATATAACTGCTAGTATAACAAAACTTATTCGTATTAGTTTTATATGGGTAGAAAATCTAGTGCAAAGTTTTATCAGAGTCGGTCCATAATTGATTATAGTAGCTTCCTTATAACACCTATTTACCGGAATCAGACGCATAATACATGTAATTTAAATGGTAGTATCATGATATCACAAATACATATACATATGTTTTACAGAAATATAATTTACACCGTCAAATCTTATAATAACAGCTAGACAGTTGACCATAGGTTCCATGAAAGACCCCCTCTATAAATATTAAAAAGCATGGTGTAGGCAATCAAATGATTGGATCTGACCGAGAATATGTACTTAATTTTTTTTTTTCGAATAAATTTGCTGAAATTATTGAAATAATCATATTTAAATTATGGATATACGCTCTTTTATTTGTTCACAATTTGATGAATTAAAACTTACAAGATAATACTTTTTTTTTTTGCAATATGAGTAAACATGACATACTTGTATATTTGCAGTGTCTTCTTCATATTCTTAAGTTTGTGTATCAGTCTAGTGCTAAATTTATTTAAAAACACCTAAAAATCCAAGAAAAATATTATTATGAAAAAATAAAAATTCCATAGAATCCTGCCTGTAAAATAATTTTTTCTATGAAGTTGACAGATTTTTAAAATTATTTTTGTATCAACAGATATAAATTAGTTACTAAAGCAATATAATGCAAAACAATGCATTTTGCAAAAGTAGGTTATACACGTATATGCTTCAATTGCAAAATATGGCGAAAAAAACTCCCAGTAAAATAAGTCCCATGAAATAATTCCTAATAAGTGATGAATTAACTGCGAAACATTTTTAATGAGATAAATCCTAATAAGAATTAAATTATTAGAAAAATCAAAATTAAAAATTAAATTAAAATCAAAATGAAAAAAAAAATTGAATTAAAACCAAAATTTATGAATTTATTTCATAGTGAAATAATTCCAATGCAAGTATGTTAAATAATTCGAAATGAAATAATTTTAAAAAGTTCCAAAATTCATTTATATTTTAAAGATATTTATTCGAGGCTTGGAAATACTCGCTGCAAATCGTCTCAAAGTTTTTTATATTTCAGAATACAGCATCAGTGCTTCGTTTTTAATAGAAAAATTTCTTGTTTTCTATTAGAAATTTACAATTTTACTAATTAAATAAAAAAAAATAATAACAATTGAGTGACGTTTTATTAAAAATTACTTTGTTGTCCTAATCGATTCAAATTCAATGTTTTTTTTTTTATTCAAGTTATTTATTATAAATTAGAAAAATTTGTCTACTGAAATTTTTTTCCAGACGCTTTTTTCCCTATATTTATTTTAAGTCTTAAAAAGTATCCTTTTTTAAAAATTTTGGCTGTGGCGCTTCAGCGATTCTAGCTATTACATTCGGCTTCAGTAATAGGTGCATTTAACATCAATACACTGGTGCATATTCCTATAAACTTACCAAAAATGGGGCTAAAAAATAATTAAGGTGCTACAAATAAATTCATAGATATTTATTGACCTCACTTAGAAAATTAACAACAAAAAAATTTAAATATACATTAAGTTTTTCCATTATACCATTTTTTATGGCATTTTCCCATATACACACTTAAGCTGATGACCCAATAGCATTATTAATAATGTTTTGATGAACCTTTGTTTTGGATAACTTCAAACATTCGTTCTGGCATTGATTCGACTAATTTTTGAAGCAAATCATTGCCAATTTTTCCCAGGCTTATTTAGTTTTTAGTTTTAACTACTCCGTTATTGTCATTATGTTCCTTGCGTATTTCTTGCGTAAGCATTATGGGCCATGTACCCCACAGATCCTCCATTGGATTTAAATCCGGACTGCAAGCCGGCCAGTCTAATAATGGAATACTATGTTCATTAAACCACAATTTAGATTGGTTCGAGACAAAGATTACAGCGTTGTGTTACTGAAACCTTTTTTGCATCGACAAATGAAAGAATAGCATCTTCCAACAGTTCATTATAAATTGCATTGGAGCAAATCATATTCTTGATTTTTTTTTTGCAGCAGAAAAGGCTGCCCAATCCATAACACTGCCTCCACGGAAATTGCGTTTCGACATACGAATTTCGTTCGACCCCAAATCAAGCCAATAGCAAAGATATGAATCGGCACCGTTCAAATTGAATTCCTTTTCATCAGAGCAGGTAACTTTATTCCACTCATTGGCGAGCAAATTTTGAACAACTTTCCTTATAATGCTGTTTTAACATTATCTTACTTTTTGGTTTCTTCCATTTTATGTTACCATCTGTTTGCAGGTTGTGTGCAACTTGTTTGAAAGTGACAGGAAAGTCAAGTTTATTTTCTATTTGTGTAACATTTAATTTATTGCAAGTGGCTTCTTCTTTTATTTTATTAATTTGCCTTTTCTTAAGAAAGCCCCCAATAACTCCTTCCGAATGGTTAATTTCTCTGTTAGAATAGCCTTAGTCATGAAAAAATGGAACTTGATTTTTTTTCCTGCTCTGTAAGGAAAGTTACTTTGGGCATTCTTTAAGCTGATGAAATTGCCCAATTAAAGCAAAAATATTTCCAGTAAACAGAGATGTCAAAAACTTACCTTAAGTAAAACAAACAACTAAAACTGTTAAATTTATTTAATATTTTTCTTTGCAATAACTTTTTAGACAAATCTTTCTCGACTGCGTTCACGGAAATATTCTACTAATATGATCACGAATATATTCTGGTTACTAAATTAAAGGAAACAACAAAATCAAGAAACAAATATTTCTTACGTAAAAAAGTACTGTTATATCGCGAGTTATTGTAACGATACAACATTTTTTTTTGGTTTTGTTAAGAGAATATATTTCAAAGAAAAACTAAAATTTTAAATGCGTTTATAGGAATATGCACAAGTGTATATCACCCATTTGCTAAAACAATATCATAAGTTAAAAAAATACAGATTTCGGGTTACAATCAGTAATGAATAGTAAATAAGGCGTTTTATTAACAGACAAACTGTTCTAGAATTTAGATTTCACGCAGTATCCTATAACATCATTTTGTTTTAATTATATAACCTATTGTGTATTACTTGAAACAACGTATTATTTAAGTTGTGCGTCAGTTTTTGTGTAGTCATCCTCATTAAGGTATCTAGAAAAGTTGGACCTCAGAAATATTTATATATATATATATATATATATATATATAAACTAAAAATGCGTTTCGGGAAAAATTTTTAAATTTTTTGAGTTAAGATGTCCTTGCAGAACATGATCGTATACATTATATAACATGACAAATGAAAAAAACACTCTTCAAGCTTTCCGAAATAAATGCCTTTTAAAAAGAATACAAGTTCACAAATAAAGTCCTAATTAAAAGACTTTCATTCACAAATTATAAAAAAATGAAATCAGTTTCTAAAGAATAAAACAATTCCTTTATTCTTTTAAAAATTAAATAAATCCCAATAAAATTTTGATAGGGACTTATTTCATTATTACTTTTTTAAAAAATTAAATAATTTTATAAGAAGGTGAAAGTATTTCATAAAAAATTTAATAATTTCAAAAAATTTTAGCAGTTATTTCATAAGAAACAACTTCTCAAATATATGGGATTTTTTTGAACTTTTTTTTTACAAACAGACGTAAAGTATTTATAAGCAATAAAAATGTAAAACTGATACAAAATAATGGTGTCTATTCTTGAAAACGCGTCGAAGAAGTGAAATTTTTCATTAAAACAAAAACAAAGTTTAAAAAATTGTTTTTGTTTACCATATATTTTTGAAATGTAATAAACGTGAGAACTTTAACGCGTTTATCTCTCTTTTAAAAACGGTAAATACCATTTTAGAAATGTACGGTAAATAAAAACAATTTTTAAAACTTTGTTTTTGTTTTAATGGAAATATTCACTTCTTCGACGCGTTTTCAAGAATAGACACCAATATTTATAAAAATATTCTATATATTTGCATATATAAACAAAACTCAATAAGCACACAAATTTCAAAAATTCAAGCCTTGAAAAAATTTGCTGGAATCTAACATGAATTCAAATATAAAAATATGATTGAAAAAATTAAAAATTTTCCAGTAAAATAGATTTGGCTTGAATTTCAATTTCCTTTTTACTAGAGAACCCTATTCAATTAAAGTGTAACACAAATTTATTTAAATGCTTGGTACTGGATTCAAGACTTGAAATATATTTTGTTTCAACTTGAATTCCAGCAAAAATGCTTATTGGGAAGTTCTATAAGTAATATTTAAATAAAATGCCAGGTATATCCATATAATTTTGCAAATAAAATAATATGTAGATATATTGCAAAAACTGCATTCTCTATACATTCTAGTCCACCCTTATTGAAAACTATACCATAATACAGAAAAACAAACAAAATGCAAATTAAGTTTCAAATGATTTCTTTCACACTTTTTGGCTCTAAAATTCCATATGATAAACATTAAGAAAAGATAAGAAAAATTATTTAACTCGTCTCCTGCATACAGAATTTCCAAATATTTTCATTAGAAAATAGATCGACGAAATTTGTTTTCTCAGCATATTTTTTTCAAAATACACACACACACACAATTTATAACGTAGAAAATCTAATAAAACCAAATTTATTTGAGCATTTTTTCTTTTTTCAACAAGACACCTTTATTAGTTTCCTAATAAATTGTATTTTTGGGTCTAGTGTTGTTTACAATAAAAACACATAGAGCTAGAAAAAAAATTTTTTCATACTAATTAATATATTGTTTTCAAATACTCGTACGATTTCAATTTTACTATATATATACTATATTTTAAAATAAAGTAAAGTAAAATTCTGTTGAATTATAGAAGAGATTTGATACAGTGTACTAAAAAACAAACAGTGTAAAATGTTAAATATTTTGCGCCTCATAAATTTTATAAAATATGAATTATATTTTCAAACACTGTAATTTAAATGCATTCAGGAGTTTATGGTAAATATTAAGATTACTCATAAAAACGCACAAAATACTCACAAACTGTATAATGTGTGCAGTTTTGCACACACTGTCAAAAATTGTATGGTAAATCATTTGCACAACACTTATAAGTTTGTGCGACCAATTATTCTCGCAAAATTGCGCTGTGTAGGTATAAATCAGCTGTCTTTTCTTTATATTTAAAAATTATTAATAACTGCGATGTAAAAAATTATGGTTACATTAACTATAATAAAATTACTGCATGTGTCTTTGATTTTAACAAAATTTTTCAATTATTTATAACGATTTCTTTTTTTTTTTTATCCCTAATAATGCACAACAATTGAAAGTCCCTATGTCAATTATCTGAAGACTAAGCCGAAGTAAAAATTTTATATTTATGTTTCTAAAAATTATGAAGGCTACTGAAAGAACAGTTTTGAAAAAAAAAATCCAAAATTTTAAATAAGGATTTTGTGGAAATAAAAAGGCAACACTAAAAAAGATATATAACCTCGCTAGATATGAACTATTTTGAAATTACTAGTATCTTTAAGTTACATGCACATACAATTTAAAATTATGTCTCAACAGGGATATTAAAATTGAAACCTTTGCCTCATTACAAAGCACCAAGATTGTCGTTGGTAGAAAATCAAAGATATTTGACCCAAAATTGTAGGAAGTTGTTTTGAGTCGTTTAATTTATATGACTAAGATGATTGTTATGTTAATAGAAAATAAACGGCGGACTGAGAAAATCCGATACTTATCATATTTCAGAAAGCATTTCTTTTAGAATAGTGTGCAATTGTTGAAAATAAAATAATATAAAATAAAATAAAAGAGTATATAATTTTAAGGAAGGATATGTCATCATAAAGAAAGAACTTAACATGCCAACGATCCCTATAAGCGACGCATGTGTACAACATGTATTTTTAGTTATGTGTTTAACATAATCAAAGCTTCGAAATAGTATGCAGTATGAATTAGAGGCGTCTTAAATCTTTAATATTTATTTTTTCTTTTTTATTTAAATAAGTGTCAAAAAACTATTTAGAATAATACAAAATGTGAACAACATATTATTGAAAATATTTTTTTTGCTCGTTTTCAGAATTTTCAGTATTTTCGGAAAATTGCAAAACATCTCTTTTCACAATATTTTAAGGTTCCGTTTTTAACAATGTATGAATGTTTCCAGACTTATTTTGTTGAAAAAATTGTTTTGAAAATACTAATAATACAATCTTACACCTAATTAAAGACAACCGCTCATAACCTATGTTATTTTTTAACTTTTTACACCCTTAAGATAATAACTAAAACAGGAGCTTTTAATTTTATTAATTTAATCTACGTGATATCATTTATTTTAAAATTTAGGACTAAAAGTTTGATTATTATAACACCTATTTATAATTGTATAGTTTTTTTAAGAAAATAATCTTTATAGAAAAACCGCTTTTAGAAATTTAAATGACAAAATGATGGCAAATATTTTGAAAGGCATTTAAAAGTTCGAATCTTACACCAAATGTAGCAAACTGAATTAAAATATCGGGCTTAAAACATAGTCTACACCATTACCGTTAGGCGACATTGATCGCTAGTTTCCCCTTTTTTAACCACCTGGCCCCTTCATTGGCTACTTTTTTAAAATGGAACTAAATGCCGACTTTTTAAGATTGTATGGTAAGTGGCGAAAAACTAACTTGTTTGAACTTTTTGGACCCATTATAAATTATTTAAATAAATAAATTAATTATTTTGAGATTGTTTTAAAATATAGTGATGTCATAAAAAACCCAAGAGAATTTTAAATGAACTAAAACTGTTAAAAACTAAATGTATTACTAAACTTTATGAAAAACTAATTAAAATACCCAAAAGTCAATATTCTTTGCTTTTATTTTTATCCTCTTTTCTGGCAACTTTTCTTCTGAAATCCCCTTTTTTGAACACTTTTTTAAAATTCTTAATGGTAAAGCTGGTAGTCTATCCCATCTAATTTTAAGCGAGATTTCGCCACATCAAATATTAAAAGTCAACAAAAAAATTTTTTGTCGGAAAGAAAATGTTCTGATAGGACATGGGCTAGTTTTATCATAGACCTAAATTATTCCAAGCGTATACAGAGAGTCATATGTAAAACAGTTTTTGCTGAAAGAAACCGCTTTTAAACAACAAAGGCCCTAAAAAATACATGGAAAAAAGACGCAATATTGATGTATATTTTATCCACCACTTTCTTATCAACTTCGCTGTAATTGGAATATGTTATAAGGAATGCTATCAGCTATAAAGACTTCCAAATATATAATTTTAAAAAAAGCATGCCAATACAATTTGTAAGCATAAGTTATTTCGTTTTATTCTTTAAAATTACATTTTATTTCTTGACAGTGAACTTAAGTTTTACAATTTAAATATCAAAGTAGGTAATTGTATATAATTTAAAATATAATTTTAACTATGTTCAAAAAAAATATGGGGGTGTTTCATTTTTATTTTGTATACTAAACTGGTAATAAATCAGGTTTTATTATACTGCTACATCGCTCTTGATGATATTTAGGACATTAATGGAGGAGAAGCCACACTTTTAGAATTTTGTTTGCTGGAGTCAGTAACTGAAGCACGGACGGTGCTACAATGGGCCAATTTTGATCACCTCATGAGTGAAAAACCTATCGGATTCTGTAGTTTTTACATATATCATACATCATTCTTACAATTCTGAATTCTACTAAGCAAGACAAAGAAAATATATGTTTATATGTTTGAATTCCATATTTTTGGGCTAGACTTTTTTTTCTATATTTGCCCCATAACTTTTAAAATAGAAATTCACAACTTCTTTAAAAAACATGGTGAAATTTCCTACAAATTTCTAAACTAAGCTAAATAAGTATTTTTTAACTATCTCAATTCGATTACTAGAAAAAAAATTTTGAATCAAAACTTTAAAACAGGTCTAAAAAAGTTCAATTTTTTACCAAAAAAAAGTAACTATATATTTTAATAAAAAAAAAATTTTGAACGTGAGCTCAGCATCCAGCATTAGTGGAAAATTATATTTATTTTAACAAAATTTCAAATTTTTGAGCCTGCAAAAAATTCTGTTTGTTGCTTTCGGTACTTTTGCGAATTGGATTAGATATTATGATATGTTTTTAAAGATTTTGCAAAAAAAAAAGAAACTGTAACAGCTCACCTGCAAACTTAGTCACAAGGGAAATTTTCCTAAAATATCCATATTTTCAATAATAAAGATTTTGATCTTAAAAAATATAGAAAAAATATCTGAAATTCCTACTAAAACTTTATAACATGCAAAAATTATTTCGATACATTATAAATATAAAATAAGCATCTTATATATAATTTTAAATTTTTGTGTCGACTTTAAAATTCTATGCAAAAAAAGATAAACAAAAAAATGAAAATCACGTTTACAGGAACACATACATATATATATCGTGCTTCAATTGTGCGCTCTGGAAGCCTAGCTCCTCTTCTGTTTATGTGACGAGTTTCATTAAGATCGATTCTGCAGTTTAAAAACTTCAGATTTGTTACTATTTATTTTTAAAAGGCCCCTATTTGTATCATGGATTAACGATATTTTTTAAATGGAATCGTATTTTTACATTTTAGTTTTATTATAATTTTATATGAAAAACCAAATTTTGATTAAAAATGATAAATGAACACAAATTGACATTATTTCCTAAATGACGCCGCATATACACAGAAAAACTTAAATTTCATATTCTAATACTAAATCAATAAAATCAGTTATATTTTTTACTGAAATTGGACCTATCACTGAATTAATAGAATCAAGTAATTAAATTCGTAAATGTTTTATTGCAAAGAAATTAATTTTTTCTTATTAAAATATTTTTACTATTTATAAATTTGAATATTTAAAAATTTTCATAAGATTTAATAGATTTTTTTAAGTAAAACAATAAAAATAATAATTAGTTTTCAGTAGATTTTCAAACAACATTTATTTTTGAATCAATAAAACTTTTAATAAAAATTTATATTTTTTTTAAGTATTGTATATTTTAAAATTAAACTGCAAAAAAAAAATAATCTAATAATGTTTTTATATACACGTATTCATGAAAGAATGCGTGTATATTAAGTATAATGTTGGTATTTTATACAGTTAGTAAAAATTATGTGGAAATAATAGTGTACTTTAATATACATACATATATATGAAAAAAAAACAATAGGAAAATGCTCATCCTTCGATGCTTCTTTCAAGTTATATAAATTACCAAATGGACCTAAAAAAGAAATCCAGTCTTTGTTAAAATTTAACATTAGTTCCAATTGACCTTAGACTTACTTACTTGTCTTCGATGAGGTTTTGGTGTATTAAATTGGTAACTAGCATTCCGGTCAGCCAAAAATATATGAAAATTAGGAATTAGAGATTGGCAAAAAGTCTCCAAGTCTGAAAAAAGTGCTGGCAGAATTATTGCTTGTTAATCAAACAAGAGTTTCCAGATATATAAAAAGCACTTGGTTAATCCAAAAGCAACGAAATTAGGTGTCACTGGAGCAGAAATCAACAGATGACGTAAGGAGACTTAAAATTATGATAATTCAAAGTTAAAAAAATCGTTTATGAAGCCCGGGCAACTAGGAAAATCCATATGAAATAATGACGGAACATCTGTATCGAACACAATCGTTTCGTCGAAAGGGAGCATAGAATGAATAGAATGTAGCTATCTATAATGACGGAGTTCTTTAAATTAAGTCACAAGATAATATGGATATTAGTTAACAAAACAATATTACTTACGTATAGTTATTTTATGAGGTAAAATACATTTATCATCACTTGAAAAATACATTTATTTTCAATCATCTGAAATATATATAAATTTTAATCATTATTAGGAAAATCTGTAAGGAAATATAACAACTTACCTCCAAATGTCTTCAAATGTTGGAATTCATATATTCTGATTTCCTAATTTTTATAATTTTACATTTAATTTTTCTTTTTAAGTATTTGTTTTAAAATCATTTTCAATCAATAAAATATAATGTTAAAATCTAATAATTATTTTTATAAAATTTTATTTACAACCAAATAATGATTTATTAAAAAATATTTTAGCCATAATTTTTTCTGTCTAAAATTTCTTATGATTTTGTATAAAAAAATATAATTTTAATAAAATTTATACATGTTCACAGATTAACGTTGTTTTCTCAATTAGAACCATATTTAAATTTTTCTAATGATTTTGTATGAAAAAATCTAATTTTAATAAAAAAAAATTAAAAATAATCACAGATTAACGTTATTTTTTAATTAGAGACTTATTTGCAGTCAATTTTACTTTTCTTATTATTTTATATGAAAAGAAACATATTCTTATAATTATAATTCATTCCATGTCCTTTAGCAATTAAAAAATTTATCAGGAAATTAAACTCATGTTTATATTTCACAATGTAACTATATTGATAAGATTTTGAAATGAACCTAAAAACATATCAAAAGTGCAAAAAAAGTGAGCACAGGAAATTATTCTTCTATTCCCTCTTATTGTATAAAATAAATTAATATTTTTTTGTAATTAGAAATAACATAAATGCATATAAGTTAAGTTAAAATTGTAAAACCTTTGCATATTTCAATTCTGTAATTTATAAAATATGCACAAAATCTTATATTCAACCTACCTATAAATTATAAGGAAACGCATAAACCTTCTACTTTTGCAATTAATAGCCGTGTCAAGGTGTCAAAATGTTAATTTTCAAATTTATAGGAAAAAAACAAAAATAAAAAATATTACAAAACTTTTGCAAGTTTACAGAAACGAAAACAACAATAAAAAATAGCTAGAAAAATGCATTTTCATATCTGTAAGTAAAAATTCTGAACTATTTAATTACAGTTTTTTACATATTTTTTCTGTCTTTATTCATATCTGTGCATTCAATCTATCAGATGAATGAGCGAAGAATGAATGAGAAAGGTAATTGGGAAAGAGTGAAAATATCTCAGTGTTTATATAGGTATGTGTTTATGTATATACGCCAATGACATTGACACTTTTATTATCATATTTTTACACATATGGAGAGAAAATATATTTTATGTTGTAATGAAGTAAATGTGTGAATGAATGTTGATAGCGAAGAGTTCAAAAAATATGAATGTCAATATGTAAACACTTGTGTTTGTTTGCAAGTAGATGTCTGTATATTTGCTAGTGCTTATTCCTATTTCTGTGTAGAAGCTTGTGTGAAAATATGTTTGTAAATATACTCTAGCAAGAGGATTAAATTTTCATGCATTTACACTTATATGGAATTATTAATGAAAATAAAATAGAAAATAAAGAACAGATATTGTAGGGAAGGTACACTAATCAAAAAAAATTTAATTTAATTATATATTTAAAACTAGTTTTATGTAATTCCTAATATTATATATATATAGTACATATATATCTTTATTAGCTTACCTTCCCTTAATCATATTACCTACCCTAACATATGTAAGCGATAGATTACATTAAGCGAATTATAATTGAGTGAAATATAGTGAGCCAACAGACAGAAAAAAACTGAACTTAGCATTAAGAGTAAATGATTTCATTTTCATGTGACTATATTTCTATTTAATTAAGCAGGTGTTTTTTCCCCCCTCTACCTCTGATTTTTTTATTTTTTTTTTTTGTGCCTCAATTAATAAAATAAAACAATAATTATGACACCGTACAATAAAAATCAAAAATTTTTCTCACACATAATAAATTCCATATGGGAAAAAATATAAAATTTTTAAAATTCGGCAAAAATTGTCTTCCAATATACAGAATTTCGGGATTCTTTATTTAAGCGATTTATACAAACCCTTCATTTTGACTGAACATTTTCCAAAAATTTTTTTATAATATAAACATGATTATTTTTTTATTTTTATTTATGTTTTTAATTTTACTGAATTCTAAAGTCTTTAAAATATTTGCATTAAAATATTTTGATGAGCTCCTCGCATCATGCTATGTTAGAGATAAAAAACCTCAATTCATACAAGAAACCGATTTCCTAAAAGTAGTTCCGAGAGTGTGCCTGGCGAAAATATGTCACAAATGAAGCAGAATTACCTCGATTATGAATATGTGATACCAAATTGCATGCTGATAGAGGGGCGCACGTACAGCGATCAAAAATTAAATATTAAAAAACTAAACTTTTGGTTTCAAAATTTAACATCGTATAACTTTTGACGGAACAGGAATAGAGTCATAATATATAAAGTAGTGCCTTCATATCTGGGGAGTAATGCCAAAAGTTTGATCTTGTGGGAAAAAAATCGATAATATAAAAAACTCTGGTTCGTTTTAATCACATTTTTCTAATTACTAATAACTGAAAAACTAAAAACACAAAAATTTTTCAATTAAAAAATTTATTAAATCAATCAGGTAGATGATTGAATGAATTAAAAATTTAAATGAAAAAACAGCTTATTTGAAATTTTTTTCCTATTTCTTTTATTTTATTTTTGGTTCAATATATTACCAACAACATGGGTCTATAAGTAACAAAGGTTTTGATTTTATATTTTTCGAAATTGACGGTGTTGGTAATAAATGTAAATCTTTCATGGTTATTGTAATTTATTGGAAGATACCTCAAACCTTTGGGATATGTATGGTGAATACAACGATTTCTGCTCATATCAATTCGAAAAATAGTATTTTTCTGGTTGTTGTCTATGTTAATATACTTCTAAAATACGATTATATGATCAAATATCTGTACCTAGTTTTTCTAAACACGACCTCATATACTTAATTTATGATCTGCCCATACACAAAAACCTTCGAAAACAAAAACCATATCGTATCAAGATTATAAAAATATTAACTATAATGCTCTTAGTTATGAAATTGACCATTTAAATTGGCACAATATTTATAATATCACTGATGTTGATGAACAAAGGAAATTATTTAATGATATTATTTCCTATCTTTTTGAAAACTATGTACCAATGAAAATCAAAATAATTAAGTATTGTTCAAATCCTTGGTCTAACGTGAATATATGTAACTTAATAAAGGAAAGAAATTTGGTCTATGAAAATGAAAATACAAAATCTCACAACTACATATTGCTTATAAATGCTTAAAAAGTACTGTAAATAATGCCATCAGTAGTGCGATTCAGTAACTTTTAACGATTCGACAATCGTAAAACTTGTCAATAGCAATTGTTGTTTGCAGTAACGATTGTGTGATTCACTAAGTACTCTTAAACGATTGTATATAACTATTATTTCATGTGGCAGCTCTCCACAAGGAAATGCCGAAATAAAAGTAAGGTTCAAAACCAAATAAAAAAGAAAAACAAATAAATTTGAAACAAATCGAAGTTTATTTAACAATTTTAAGACCGTGATTGATTAAATTATGTATTTAATATTGATTAAGATGTGTTTCTGTTAATGGTTTTCTTCAAAATGACTACTACTCCTAAAAGAAGATTCGGAAACGTAGAAGCACCATCTATAATGTGGAAGCACAGACTACAACCACAAAACAACGACTGATTCATTGGGTTAACTTTTTGGCTAATTTTTGTCAATATATTAACAACACAAAAATTTTTGTCTTTAAGTTAACGCAAACAAATATCGTTAAAAGTGTTAGAGAATAACTAAATCGACAATTTTGTTGTTTACTAATTTTAACGATTCGATTATCGTTAAAATAAGTTACTGAATCGCACCACAGATCTGTTAAAAAAAACAATATTTCGGTAGAAAAGTTCAGACTAAAAAAAATTATGGAAAGAGATTAAGTATTTGTATTTTAAAGATGATATAAAGGGGACAAGTCTGTCTGATCTAACGATCTAACTAAAACTTTTACTACACAACAAATATTCCATCTACGAATTATGCTGCTTTACCAAAAAATTACCTGAATACTTCATTTAGCTTTCATTGCATCAATCAAGAAGATGTTATAGAGGCTTTTCTTTCTCTAAAATCAAACTCGTAAGGCTTGGATGGTATAAATCCGAGTTTTGTTAAAGTTTCATAGCTGAAAATGTTGCCTTACGTTACACAAATTTTAAATACAATATTTAAGAATTCGTCATATCCAAAATTGTGGAAAACCGCCAAAATTGCTCTGTTACCTAAAACCGATAAGGAATTCAAACCTATAGCTGTCCTTTTCAGAATGACGAATTATCTTATGGCAAATAAATTATTGCATATTAAACAATCTGGCTTTAGAAAAAAGAGGTTGTATTACAACTCTTATCGATGTCTCAGAAGAAATTTGAAAATTGTATTTTTAGCGCTGTTGGTTTATTCTAAATCATTTGACTGCATAAATCACTCCACATTGATCACAAAACTTATCAAACTATTTGGATTTTCCATATATTCATCTAAATTGGTTTTTTCATAACTAAAGTCTAAAATACAAAATGTTGTTTCAAATGGCAAGTCATCAACTTCCGCCGGAGTAAGTCGTGGCAATCTATAGAGGTCTACTACAGGCCCCTTACTATTCTTCTTATATATTAATGATCTACCTAATATAATAAAAACTTGCCAAATTCATATGTATGCTGATGTAGTTCAACTATATATTTTTTGTAAAAAAGAAAACATTAATAATTGTATTTTAGATATAAATTTAGATTCAAAAAATATTTATTATTGAGCATCGTGGAATGATTTAATCCTTAACTCTAAAAAATCTCAATGTTTAGTCATAAATTATAAGACTTTTGATATAAGATTTCTTTTACCTATTCATATTAATGATACTAACATGGATTATGTTAAAAATTATAAGAACCTTGGAATAATACTCAATGAAACTTAATCATGAAATGAGCATAGAAATAAAGCATGTGGTGAACTATTTGGAATCATATATAACCTTTGGCGTTCACGGTATTATACACCATAACATATACCCAAATCTTATATATTGCCAATGAAATGTTCAGCAGCTGTGATTGTGTGACTAAAGAGAGCTTTTAACATAATCTTAAGATATTTATAAGAAAATATAATCGCATATCAATGTATACTAATCAAATATATGGAATCTCTTTTGAAGCCTACCTAAAATTTAGAACTTTACTAATCATACTTAAAATTATTTTTACCAAAAAAAACAGACTACATCTATGAAAAGATAAGTTTTACAAGATCAGCGCATAACAACTTTATTGTTCTTATGTTCTATACTAAACTATAATAGTTTAGTAGACATTTGTAGACACTTTTTATTAACGCAACAAGACTTTGGAACTCCTTGCCATATTATTATCACTTGATATCAAATACAACATCTTTTAAGAATAAACTTTTTAATTACTTTCAATTATGATTGTAATGTATTATTTATTGTTTTTAAAATTTAAATTTATAGAAAGTTATTCATATTTATATCATGTTTATTAAATCTTTTTAATTCTTCATTTATAATGACTAGTGTCGTATCTATAAGATTTTATATCTTTTAGCATTAGGATTATCGATAAAATAAATAAATAAAATATATTAACTAAATTTTGTCGTAAGATGAAACAACAACAATTTTTTCTGTGCATATAAATGTGAAAATATAGACTTAATATAGTATAACTGCGTTTTCAGTTTTTCATTTCGTGTTACCTTTTCCTTTTTAAAGTTTTCTTTAAAGTTTTGAAGGATGTGCGAGGTTAATTTTTTATTTTGCTTCCTTCTAATTACTATTATAGGACATTTTGGCATTATATCGTATTACTTTTTGTTAAAATAATCCTAATAAAAGTTTGCAAAAAATGTCCTTCAAGTATTAAATCCTTTAATATCCTTGAAAGTTTCTAATGTATAATTTCTAAAATAATATATGTTAAAGCTGTTTTATTTCTTCAATCCATACAACGATTTAAAAATTATTCCTAGGAACAAAAGTAAAAATTTAATTTTCATTTTAGTTAGACTTCGAGCATATAAAACCAAAATGGCCATTTTTGAAGACATTGTCTTTAACTTTTAAGTAATTCTTACCTCGAGTGTAGTATGACATTTAAAAGTCTAAACTACGATAGGTTGAGTATTTCTAGTTGGCTGCGAACAAAATGATCCAAGCAAATATTGAAAAATCTCCCAAAAGATGGCCCAAAAAATAAAAAATGGAAAATTTTTCCAAAAAAAAAAAAAAAATGAAAAAATTCTACCAATTTTTACAAAAAATCACCATCATCTCATTTCTATTATGAAAATTTCTGGTATGAAAATTAATACGTAATATGAAAAAGTGTCTGCACAAAATCAGCCATATTTAGAATGAAAATAGTTCTATCTTTGGCCTGGGTAGGATTCTGATTTGAATTAATATGGTTTCCTAGACTGATTACAAATAATAAAAGCTATGATTTTTATATTATACCTTATATTGTAGTTGTAGTAAGTGTAATACACTGCACCATTAGGTACCCGACTTAAACTGATTTCCGGGAAAAGTCCTTATAAAGAAAATATGATCATTTATTTATGTCAAATTTAATTAAAAATGTGGAATTTGCTTAAAATTTAGTGTTTTAAAGTGATTTTTGGAGTGGATCTTATATTGAAACTATATTCAATTATAGACTGATCCCCTCGAAATTTGTTAATACGATTTACAGTTATATAAATTTTAATTATTCCAAATAAAATCACAAACTAACTAAATTAGCTATACGCCATATATGTGCATATTAGAGTAAAAATCTAGAGTTCGTGTTATGTGGGAGATATGGCCAATTAGAAGCCTATCGTTGCGAAATTTGATAGCATGATTTATAATGCAGATACAAATTCTATATACATCAAATTTCATATAAATATCCACATATTTAAGACAACTATGACCCCTAAAATATATTTCCGGAAAACATTTGTATGGGGGCTAGGTAAAATAATGGATTATTGCACTTAATAACCATATCTACATTGTTGAGCAACTAACTGATTTGAAAATAATTTATAAATAGATTATTAATTTTTAAAATTCAAAGTCCTTTTAGAAGGAAATTCGAACACGAAATGAAAAACTGAGTACGCAGTCCTATCATAAAATATCTCTACTTTCGTGTGTATATGGTTTGGTTCACGTGTGAAAAATACTGTAGTACAGTGTTAAAGTAATTATTATTTCCATTTAGCAACTAACAATAATTCTAAATTTATTTATGATTAATGACCTGTCTTTTTATTTAATTTGTTAATTTTTTCTTTACAGTTGCCACAATCTGATTTGGATGGTATTGATCCAAATTTCAAACGTTTTCGTGTGGAGAATGGTGAATCATTGGCGGAAAAGGATGAGGTAAAATGTTTAAAAGCGTTATAATTTAGTTTTCAGTTCCTTTTTAGTTAATTTTCCACAAAACTTACACTTACAATTACAAGAGCAAATGTTTATATTCACCTAAAATGCAAAAGGCTATAACCACTGAAAAAGCAAATGTTGACTTTTTACTGGATTATAATGCACTAACCCAAAAAAAACTCTACACAAAAAAAATTATACTCATATCTTCAAAAATGACATGAATATTGACAAAATCAAAAGTCGTAACATCAATTTCATAAACGAAACAGCCATAGAATTTGTTCCATTTAAGAAAAATTTTAGTAAAGATTGTATTATGCTTCATTCATTTTTGCTTTAAATGAATGATTAAAAATTTTTACTTAATTTATTAATTTTAAAATAAAAAAACTAAAATTTGTGGTTACGATATCTTGGATTTTCATAATGTTTCTTGCTTCTGCTGTAAAAAATTAAAGTGCGGTTACTGCCTTTTGAATTTTTGTGTTACGATATGTGACCTCAAGTGTTGGTTAAATACGCTTTAGAACACCTACATGACATTATGATTATTAGGATAGCTTTTTATATGTAGCATACTTTTGTGCTGCTGAATAGCACAGACACATAGCCACTCATAGAGTAAACACTTCATTATGCATTATTTATCCAAGCTAAAGTTATTTTTTCTAGTTTTCGTCTTTCTCTCTATCTGACAATTTCATTGAGTGTGGAATTGTGAATGTGCTTTAAAAATGTATAGTTTGGGAAAAAAAATATAAAAATAACCAACATTAAATATGACTCAAGAAAATATTTAAGGCGAAGTTTTTTTGTGGGAAAAATTAGCATGATGGTTAAAAACTAATAATAATAAAAAATGAATAAAAGGGAGAGTAAAACAAGAACAAAAAGGGAGAGTAAAACAAGAACAAAAATCAAATAAAATAATAAATTAATTAGTTTTGTAAAAACTAAAAGAAGAAAATTGATCACTTCACTATAACGGAAGAAGTTATTACCAAATTATAATTAACTTAAAGCTTTGGATATTTATCAGTAACACATTTAGTTTAAATTTTAAGAAATGAAATTCAGAGTAACAATAAAAAATTTAAAACCAAATTTTTAGCTATTCAATTAGCAATTGGTAAATATAACATGATATAATTCAATGTCCATAGTATAAAATATGTTGTTTAATAAAACTTTATAAATATTTACAATGAAGTACTTACCACTTTTTCATCACAATTGTCTATAAGAGGAATTTTATTTAATATTTATTACACTATGCGACAGTCAAAATCGGGATGGGATGAAACCAACGGGAAATGTTATATTGGTAAAAAAGAAGTTGTACGTGTCCCGACGTTTCGCTGGGTCACGTCTAGGAATCGAGATATATTGATTTGAAGTTAGTAACTATCATATAGGGGAAATTGTGACCTTTGGTGGTCTTTTTTTTTACATAACTCGAGAACCACCAGTCCGATTTTGCTGAAACAAATTTAAGAAAATTAGGAATTACAATTCCTTTGATCTGTTCATACAACGTTTCGCTACATAAGCAACAGTTTCGCAGTTATAAATAGATGTATGAAAAAAAAAACTATTTTTTGCCTAAAAAATTTAATTTTTTTATTTTTAATTCATAAAAAATCCAAAACGGTAAAAAAAAGTGTCAAGTCCTATTACTTTCACGTAAAGTCACATAACCTTCAAACAAAATGAGACATAGATCATGAAAATCGATGGACGTGTTTCGCTTTTATTCACAATTAAGTGAAGGTATGAGTTTCAAAAATTTGCTCGAGATATGCTCAAAATTCCTTGGAAAAAACATTGATGACTTTTTTATGATTGTCAGAATTAAAAAAAAAGTAATAAACAAAAGGTTATTTGATTTTTATGGTAGCGGTAACAAACTAAAAAACGGTCATAAATGTGCGTGGACAATTAAAAGGAAAAAGGGAAAGTGCACTTTTTTAATTATTTGGGTTTTTTCCGTTGGCTACCTGCATGATTTTTTTACACAAATTGCACCCACATTTATGAGTGGTCATGTTTTAGAACGTTTCGAAAAATTTAAAACGCACACGAATCAGGTTTATAGCCACACTTAAAAGATGCGCGAATTCATAAGTACCTCTCAGTAAAATATTGAAATTTACGTAGTATTTATAGGTGTTCACTGATCGATTTTTGTCATTCAACAAGTGTCTCCGAACGCGTAAAGTACGGTTTTTTTAAAGTGACGAAAAAGTAATAAAAGTATAAAACCGAAATGAGTGCAAATTGTCCAGAAAATATCAATTTATTTTGTTACGTTTGTGGCAAAAGAGCTTTTTCAACAAATGCTGCATTACTCACTGAGCAAGTGGAGCGCGCTTTTAAAATTTATTTTGATTGCGAAATAATTCGCGGCGTTTCGTGGGTCCCAGACAAAATTTGTAAAACGTGCTACAAAGGTCTTAACATGTGAATCCAAGGGAAACGCAGTTCACTTCGTTTTGGTGTACCAATGATTTGAACTGATCCAGGAGAGCACAATTCCGACAACTGTTACGCTTGCGCAAACAAAATATGTGGAGTAAATCGTAAAGGCCTTAAACGAAGAGTTTACATATCTGTTAAAAGTGCACAAATACCTCTACCGCATTCGGATGAAATACCAATTCCACCGCTTCCAAGTCCTGACAGAGAAACTTCTTTTTCTATTGAAACAATGGAAATCCGATTGGATTTCACCTATAAACCTACACCAGAAGCCGGCCCATCGAACAAAATAATTCCAATATCATAAGTAAGAATGGACAAGATTGTTGCAGAATTAAACCTTTCTCAACGTGAAGCAGAAAAACTTGTCCAGCTTTTGAAAGAAGGCAACAATTTGGAGCCTAATGTCAAAGTCACCGGATATCGAAGACGACAATTGCTATTCCAACGGTACTACACACTCAACGAAGGGAACACATTTGTTTACTGCCACGATATAAAGGGACTGATGGAGGCGGTGACCATTAATTATGTCGCAGCTGATTGGCGAATGTTCATCGATTCTTCGAAATCAAGCCTGAAAGTCGTTTTGCTACATAAATATAATAAAAAACCAAGCATTCCCATTGGCTACAGCACAGACATGAGCGAAACATACGATTCCATGAAAATAATTTTGGATAAAGTTTGCTACACTGATCACATGTGGCGGATCAATTGTGATCTGAAAGTCGTGGCGATGCTAAGAGGTCTCCAAGGAGGCTATACGAAAAACATGTGTTTCTTGTGTCTTTGGGATACCCGATTTAAAGGAAACCAATACGAAACGCATGAGTGGCTTGCTCGAGATCCAACGGAGAAAGGACACAACTGCCTAAATGATCCACTGGTGCCAATGGAGAACGTGCTCATGCCCCCTCTCCATATCAAACTGGGAATCGTAAGGAAGGTGTTCTGAATGGGCCGGATATACGAAAGCTCATGAAATTAAAGGAATTTAAAGGTGCTTCAGACGGTAGTGATTACTTTGCGTGGAGGGCAGTGAAGAAAGTCATACGATATTTTTTGGGAAGTACGCGAGCACACAATTACCCCGCTCTTGTGACCATGATGTTGTACTACTTCCAGAAAATTGGAGTGAATATGTCCCTCAAAATTCACTTCTTGCATCACCATCTCGAATACTTCAGCAAGCAGCTAGCCTCAGAGTCGGATGAACATGGCGTGCGCTTCCATCAAGTGGCAATGCCAATGGAAACGCGACATAAAGGCAAAAGGCTCGATTCGCTGGTGGCTGAAATTTGTTGGTGGTCGCAAAAGACGTACGATCCCGACAATGAAGAAGAAGAATATACAATGGGAGTTTCCTCCGAGTGTAAGTCACAAAAATGAAATGACTGATTAAAAACAATTGATTTTTTCCAGAGGAAGACAGATCCTCATCCGATACAGACTCTGAACAAGTGGGCGAACCACCACGCAAGAAAGTAAAGGGCGCAAACAAACGAAAATAAGTTTTGCGTTCATCGATTTTTATAACCTATATATCTATGTAATAACCTAGTAATTACCTGAAATAATTTTTAATTTTACGTGTTAATAATTATAATAAATAATATATAATAAATATTATCCAAATTCATTGAAACATAAAATCAATATTCTTGTCAAAATGAGATACCTTCACTTAATTGTGAATAAAAGCGAAACGCGTCCATCGATTTTCATGATCTATGTCTCATTTTGTTTAAAGGTTATGTGAATTTATGTGAAAGTAATAGGACTTGACACTTTTTTTACCGTTTTGGATTTTTTATGAATTAAAAATAAAAATATTCAATTTTTTAGGCAAAAAATATTTTTTTTTTCATACATTTATTTATAACTGCGAAACTGTTGCTTATGTAGCGAAACGTTGTATGAACAGATTAAAGGAATTTTAATTCCTAATTTTTTAAAATTTGTTTCAGCAAAATCGGATTGGTGATTCTCGAGTTATGTCAATAAAAAACCACCAAAGGTCACAATTTCCCCTATATGATAGTTACTAACTTCAAATCGATATATCTCGATTCCTAGACGTGACCCAGCGAAACGCCGGGACACGTATAACTTCTTTTGTACGGATATAACTTTCCCCGGTAGTTTGAACCCTTCCCGATCACTGACCCCTACCATTTGTCGCACAGTGTTATTATTTATTTTTTTCCACAAACACAAATGGGAGAAACTTCACTTTATTTTATTAATTTGAGGAACTATTTTTAATACTTATTTTTGAGAAATGCTGACTAAATGAATGACCCAAATTTAAGCACTACACAACACATAATTAATGATCTGAAATTAAACAAAATAAATAATAAAATAATTATAAATTTTAAAAGAAAAAATTGTATAAATGTTAATAAAACAACACTTAAATATTAAAAAAATACACATTTCATTTATTTATTTAACCATAATTTGGGTACAACTAAAAATTAACTGAATATTCTCAACATTTAGAACAAACCTTATATACATCGGTTGAACCGATTTCCACGAAATTTTAAATACAGATAGCACCAGGTGATTATAGACGATGCTAGATCTCGATTGGATGTCATGCTCATATTTTACGCCTACTTAAAAAAAACTATTTTTCAATTTTTTTGACACGCCCAAATTTTATTCCACTTTTTAAAAACTCGCAAACGGCTGAACCGATTTGCTTCAAAATTTCACAGCATCATCCTGTGTGACCCTAAACTTAAATATATTTTATTTTTCGATAAGAGCAGGGCGAGTAAAACCTATCATACAAAGCAAATATTCATTTTGGTGTATCTTATACGTTGACCCAATGGACCTAACGTTGAAAATGTATCACAATAATAAGCCTGTTCTGCACTTTTGATATTCATTATATTCAAGATTAAATTATTAAATTATAAATTTAAATTAGTTACATTCATTTAGATATAAGCAGAAAATTAATTAAATTCTCTATATAATATAGTAAAATATCTATATAGTACATTCTACTAAATAATCTAAATAAACAAAAAAATCAGGTGATTTCATGTCTTTGGTACCAATACATTGAAGGGTTGAACAAAATCAGGTTTAGATGACTACTTGCAGACGTAATTGTGAACTTCTGTGCGCAGTTTCCAATAAACATAAAAACATCCTAAAAGTATTGCTCAATGATAGTTTGATATATCCATATATACACATTAATATGGCAGCAGCATTATTTTGAAAGAAAAAAATATTTTTAATTATTCGTTAACAATAAAATTAATTGCTAAGAGATTCATACAAATTGTTTACCTTTCACATTATTTTCTGCCTGTAAAAACTCCCTTATTTTCAGAGTATAAGTATAAAATTAAGTTGTTTAACTTATGAACACTTATCAATAGAAAACCTCTTGGTTTTTATATTCTAGACATTTTTTACAAACCTTCTCGAGGCCAGTCACACATTCCTATATCGTATTTGTTTAATCTACATAAATATAAGTAAATCAAATAATTTTAAAACTTATTGAAAACAATAAACATTATTAAACGTTAACAAATTACTTATTTCAATCGAAGTACTTGCTCGTTGAGTAAAGCTTCTTCTTTCTTAAATCAAAGTATTAGTACTTTGAATCAACTAATTGTTTGTTGAATCGCGGTTCTTATATATACAATATTTTATGTTTTGTTTCTTTTTGTTCTTCTAAATCAAAGTACAAGTTCATTGAATGAACGTACACGTTCTTTAAATTCAATGAACGTATTCATTTATTATTAAAAATATAAGCGTGTTCTTAAAATCAATAAACTAATACGTTGAATCAAAACCCGATTTATTTATTTTATTATGCAATAAATTTAAAGAATGGTTTCAATGTATCTTTAATAAATGGTTTGAATATTTCATTGAATTTCAATGAATATTTTCCTTGAAACAACGAATTCGTACGTTGAACCAAAGAATTCTTCGAAAAATGTAACGAATTTTAATATATTTTGTTTCTAATGTTTATTTTTCAACATCATTGTAATTCTCCTTAAATCTATACAGGAGTAAATATAAATTGACAAGTTTTGTTTATATTCGTAGTGATTGAAACAATATAAGATATTTATTAACTACTAAATAATTTAATTAATAAAAAATACCTTTGTATTGTCTTGTACGATATATAGTGAATCAAATAAATAATTAATGAAAAATAATGGTTGATCATAAATTTGAAACATATTATCAGAAATTTTATCACTTTTTATATAACACCTAACACAAAATCGATTCATAATATAATAAAATTGAATCGTAATATAAGAAAATCTGATTATAATATGATAAAAATATTATATTTATTTATAACATTTTGTTGTTATGGAAATAATAACATGGTTTAAAACAAAATATGGTTTAAGAACAAGGAAAAAGATTTATAATACTTAATGGTTGTAGAAATAACGATATTTTTTTCATAGTAATAAAATTTTGTTTGTGATAACAATAAAATTTTTGTAGCCAACTATATTAAAATTTTTATTAGATCTAAATATTAAATAATAAAACCTAAACAAAAATACACTTTTATTAAAGTTAATGAAATTTAATGAGAGTATAATTTTGTTGCAGTGAAAATGCCTTAAAAATGTTTTTTCTCTACGTGCGGGTGAAGTTTTTCATTATAGTATTATAGTATTTGAAATACCGTATTTTTCTTTATTTCTTTAAGCTCTCTCAAGTTTCTACATGAACGAACTTCAAACAGTTTTGATGTGCCGTTTTGTAAATTTTGGAATTTAGCTGTTTTCTGTTTTGTGGTAGTACAACCAGAAACTCTAAAATTTTAATTTGTAAAATCGTACAACGCTTTACCACAAGTACAAAACACTTGCATATGACACCTGGTACACACAAATTTAAAATTTAAATAATAAAATTCACAGAATTTCTATATATGTCTTAAATTTATGCACTAAACTAAATTACTAAATTAGTTGTTATTTGTGAATTTTTTTCTTCTGAGTATATAGTTTCTTTTTTATGTTTTTTACCACGAATTCTTAATTAAACTTTAGCAACAACAAATTCGATTTTAAAACGATAAAAATTTAAATTAACAAATTTTTATCGTTTTAAAATCGAATTTGTTGTTGCTAAAGTTTATCATCACAACTTAATTTATTATGATTTTTTGGAACAAAACGTAAAATAATTAGGTTTTACAGTAAAGTGAAAATTAAATCGAAAAATAAACGTGTATCACATTTTTGCATCGATTTTGGTTCGAAATGGATTTTCATCACATATCTGATTAATTTCAGAAATTAAAGCGTATATTTTAAGCGTATATATAAATTTCCTAAAATTAAATGCGACTTAAAGATACAAATTGTTGATATTCTACAGAAAAATAGTTTATATTGTTGTTTTTTATATTTATAATAGATTAATATATTTCGAATTTATACACAGACTGACTGTCCGTCCAACATTGACGTAGTCTCTAAAAAAAAAATTGTCAAATTTAAAAACTTATTCTTTACATACTGACATATATAGGTAAGTGAAATGACTTTTTCATTACTTTTTCCCCAATGTACGATAGTTCTTGAACTCATCTGTGTTTTAATAAATCCACCTATTTTGTGCGTTTTCACTTTCCGATCGTTGGATACAATATTCTGAATTTTTCGATATTTTCGATAATAATGATATCAATTTGAAACTCAATGTAAACCACTCGTTTACATGGAAAACTAAAATTAAAATAAATTAAAAAAATGGCTCAAATATTTGCCTTATATAAGGTTTGTTTGATATTGAAAATGAGCAAAATCGGTTCATAAAAAGAGTTATGGACCAAACACTAGAAAAACAAGGTGTCCTTCGTAAATCCAGTCTACGCTATCCAGAAAGCATGTAAATCAACAAAATTATTCAAGAATATTTCAAGAACCAATGTAAATTTCGAAACCAAAAAATGGGAGTGATCCGTCAACTTTACCGCCTACCTCTTATATAAGTTGAAATTTTAAAAAATTCCAGTTGGTGGGTATATAAATTCGACCAAGCCATATTCGGCATCTAAATTGTTATTATTATGATATTTTTCCTGGCTTAATTTATCAAAAAATCTAAAAATTTCAGACTTGTTTTTGTTAAGTGAATGCTTATCAAAGGATCACTGTAACGTAATATTAAATATCGAAAAGTCCTGTGTATTTTTTAACAAAATACTTACGTATTAACCTTTTGAAAAGTTTGGAAATATGAAAATATAAGAAAATTGAAAATGGACAATCAATAAAACTTTTTAATGGATAAATATGAAAAATTTTCGAAAAATATACATAGGACTTTCCGTGAGCACACCGACTAGATAAATACAAAATTTATAGGTAACCAATCACTTCGTAGAACAATATTTGTCTACAAACAACTGTTATGCACTTTTATTTCCTATTTAAAGAACGAAATAAAGTCTGTTTTGAAACAATTATTTATTATTATTTATTTTTTTTTTTTTTTTTTCATTGAAAATTTTTAAATATTTTTATTCAACATAAATTTTTTTGAATAATTTTAAAATTGTTTGGAAAAAGAAAAATAAATAATATTTTTTTTAATACTGCAATTATTTAATAAAAATATTAAATAATATAACTTTATTTCGATGACAATAGTCATTTACTCGACTCTAGCCATTAGATTCTCCTGTATAGAGTTTTTTAAAGAATCGAAGAAACCACAAAGAACAGTTTTTGTTTAAAAAATTGCTGAAAAAATCGCCGCTTTATTCGTTTTAACTTAAATAACTGAAAAATTATATGAATTATTTTTATTTTGCAACAAAAGGTAAAATAGTTTTATTTATTTTTTTTTTTTTTGGATTTTTTTTTTTTTAATAAAAATATCAAAATAAATTTTTTGTATTTTTTGTATTTAAATAAATATGCATATATTTCAAGGTTGGAGTATTCAAATATAAAAATTGTATCTTGTTAAAAAATTTATAGTTTAATGTTGATTAAATAAAATGTTTTCTTTTTTAATTTATTTTGTTAAATCAGATACAAAATTGCATAAAAACTCATTTATCTTTAATATTTTGACTCAAAAATTAATTAATTCACTAATAAAAATATTTTAAATTAGTAATAAAAAATGAAAGTGAAATAAAAATAATTTTCATTTTTTATTTTACTCACAAGTAACAGCTATGAATTTAATGTTAAACCTAGTAATTTTCAGTGATAAAATAAAATAAATTCAAATTCTAATTAAGGTTTCATTTATTATTTAAAAATACCTTAAATACATTTTATTTACTTACTACTTGTAGAAAATTCAATAGCGACACATGTTGGCAACTGTAACATTCATATAGTTTCATCAAATAAATAAATAATTTGTTTATAAGTCAAAAACTTTGCCAGTAACAATGCATAGAAGATTTTTGTTGCGAAAAAGTTTTTGATTCACTTAAATTTTGCTCTAAGTTTTGCAACTAAGAAAATTAGTATGAATAGTAGTTTCATTTTTCATACATTTTCAGGTACGTTTGCTTTAATTATAAGACATATTTTGTTCTTTTAATAAGGTTATATTACAAGGCTAGTTTAGGTTTAATTCATTTAATACATTTGGATGAGCTAGAAGTTCTGTGTTAATTAGTGAGTTTGTACTTAGATTGAGATGTATAATAAACAAATATTTTTGGAAAAAAAAAACAATAAAGCTTTTAACTCATTAACAGTACCTAACATAGAATTACACTTATAGACCCATTTTTGGGTAGAATTAAGTTTTCCATAGCAAATTACATTCAAGTATGTTGACACACATGTTGTAAAAATAAATAGCTATACCTACGGTATGTTTAAATTATATGTTGTTTCATATTGCTAAAGAATTTGAGCCTTATTACCCAACAGTTTTGGTAATCATAATGATCTTTATTAAGGCGACTCACTCAAAAAAGTACTTCTGTAAGCCCCCTGAAAATTAACCTTGGCTTGTTTTATAATATATATTAAAATATTACGGTTCTACTAAGCTACACCCTTTTTGGAAAACGTTCTTTTTTTCGTATTTTTCATTTTATTCCTAAGCGATGCACAGTGGGTGAAACACTATTCTCTTCTCATCCAATAATATATCGGACAAATCGGTCCACTACAATACAATATTTCGCTTTTCTCATATGATTTTTATTAAAATAGTTTACACTCATATTTGAACACTTTTAGTTTTCTTATTTTAATTTTTATTTTAAAACTTTTTTATGTAAATTTAGTAGTAAAAGAAATTTTTCAGAATCTGAGCTATCAATGTATAAACCTGAAGGCTGCAGTTGAGCATAATAAAGTATATTTTAACCTTTTTTTCTAATATATATACCTGGAATTAGTTTTTGACAATGATGATATAATATATGTTATATATAGATATACACTGCCTGCCACTTGAATAAGGAATCACATTTTTTTAAATTTAATTAAGTATATCTCCCAAACTAAAGTTCAGAAAAAAATAATTTTTTGCGCAACCAAATTTCAAAGTGTTGGCTTTAGTTTCTTTAAGAAATAAAAAATATACATATTTTGTTATACTAAAATTATGCATTTATTTAAAGACACGTATTTCTGTGGTACTTTTTCGTGTGTCACTTGAATAAGGAATTTTTTTAATATTAATCAGGAAGGCCATGATTTGAATTTCTTTCAATATAAACGGCTAGAGAATATTAATTTGATAGTTTTTAAATAGCTTTTATTCAAAATCGGACACGGTAAGGCTCTTAATAACTCTGAAAAACAAAAAATTGTGATTTTGAAATCACAGGGTCTGAATCCGGTCCAAATAGCTAAAAGCATTTACAGGGGAAAGACAGTTGTGAATAATTATTTAAATAACGTGGAAAGATATGGAAAAAAACATGAAAGGATGGAAGAAAATGGCAACAACTTCAAAGGAAAGATAAAAAATTCTTAGAATTGCATCAAATTCTGCCATGTCGGTATCAAAAATACGTGAAAAAAGTGGAGTCAGTGTCAGTCTAAGAACAGTGCACCGTATTTTAAAGTCGTGCCCATACATAGTCCGACGAAAACTGCAAAAAAAACCACCACTTAATGAAAAACGCAAATCACAACGTCTACAGTTTGTCAAAAACACAATGACAATAGTTTAAAGTTGTATTTTCCGATGAAGAAAGTTTAATATTGATGGTCCCGACGGGTATAACTATTACTCCCATGACCCAAATAATGAGGAATTATTTTTGAGCCGCAGACACAGCCGAGAGGGCGGAATAATGGTATGGGGTGCCATTTCGTATTATGGTACCATAGAATTGGTTTTTGTATCCAACAAAATGACTGCAATGACTTACAAAAACATTCTGGAGGAAGCATTTCCAAAATTTAATGATTTCTTTGGACCCACACCTTGGACGTACCAACACGACAACACGACAACATAAAAAAATGGGTTAATCAACGAGGTGTTTAACTTTTGGATTAGCCCCCATATTCACCAGACCTGAATCTAATGGAAAATGTCTGGGGTTGGCTTGCAAGAAAAGTTTATGAAGGAAGAAAGCAATTTGAGACGATAGAATCCTTAAACGATGCAATAACGGAAGCATGGAGTCCAATTTCGCTGAATTACTTAGAGTCATTATACAAGTCGATTCCAAAATAAAAATGGTGGCAGTACTCATTACTAATTGAATGCCAGAAGATAATAACTTTCATTTTTATAGCCTAAAATTTAAAAATAAATTACAGTTTGCTTAGTTTTAAAATATTCCTTATTCAAGTGACACACGAAAAAGTACCACAGAAATATATGACTTTAAATAAATGCATAATTTTAGTATAACAAAATATGTATATTTTTTATTTCTTCAGGAAACTGAAGCCAACACTTTGAAATTTGGTTGCGCAAAAAAATTATTTTTTTCTGAACTTTAGTTTAGGAGATATACTTAATTAAAGTTAAAAAAAAATGTAATTCCTTATTCAAGTGGCAGGCAGTGTAAAACAGACGAAAATAGGAGTGCATGCAGCAGATCCTCCATTGCATACAGTCGAGAAATTTTACGTGTATGATTTCGGTCATTTTTGTGTTTTATCTCAAGTGCTTCTTCCGACATCATGCCAATTGATAGCACAACATTAATAATTTTTGCTTCATGTATTAAAATTTTGTGAATAGAACTAGGCATGTGAAACCATGGATATTGATTTACAAATATTTGAGCAGTTTCAAATTCGTATTGCCGAAAAGCGTCTGGATTAACATCGTATTCGCAAGTCATAGCACGCAAAATTACGCTAAATCTTATAATAATATCTTGACTAACACCTGTTATTTGGGCAGCCAAATTAGATTGTTGAAAGAATCTTTTAGCTGTGTTGCCATTATTTGTATTGCCATTACCATTGGTATACCCACTAGTATTACCATATTCTTTCTTATCTCGGTTTGTATGTCTACTTTCCTTTTTTCAACTATTACTTTATCGGAACCATGAATCTGCCACTTTTTAATGGGCAGCCTGTATAAAATATTAACGACACACTCAAAACATCGAATTCACGAGTGAAGATTGGATAAATCATACTAAAAAATTTTTTCATTTACTGGTAGATCTTGGATCACATTCAGATCTTTCATCATTCTCGATGTGGTATTACAAATTCCGCACGTTAGTGATGGTGATTCCACAATAGTATTAAATAAATAAATTGTTGGTCTAATATTAGATATTTGAGTTTCAACATTCTCAACCTCGCTAAAGACTATGCTGGATGTTTCCTTCTAACAACCAATTTTCATTTATCTGTAGAAGCGAGTTCAAGAAGGTCGCGAATTATGTTTGATCCGAATTGCACTTGCAATTGCACATTGCAAACCGTTAACATATGCTCATCAATCATATTCTTTTCAGGATCACTATATCTCTGTCGGTAAATGGGATGTCGACTACCACCATCATATCAACATTTATAAGTTGTAACTACTTTTGGTACTGATATTTTGTAATAATTCAGGGCGTGCTTCAATGATCCTAGCAGCAGTATGGTCCACTAAGCTCTAAAGAGGCACTTCAGCAGACAAATCTGTCAACAAATAACACGAAGATTCATTTATTAATGAAGAAACTTTATGGGCCTGACTTTTTATAGTACAAGATAAAAACTCATTTGGCGATCGTCCAATTTGTGTAGAAGTTGTTGAAGAAATTAACTCAAGATCTCTTTCTAACCATTCTTTATTTCTTTTCTTTTTTCCATTCTTCCACTAACTTGACAATAAACATTCTTAATTTTCTACCCATTGCACCTCACTGTTCTTCGTTATGATTATTTTTATCAATTATGTTTCTAAGTATGTGGTTTTCTACTGCCAAAAAATTTTTTAGACGGAACAGCTTCGATATACTGTAATAAAAAAAGTTATTGTTCTGAAACTGACATTGCATCTCAAAATGGAATAAAATTGTGGCCATTTTTCATTCACAAGAAACTGTTCAAACAAAATAAATAATATTTGGACCAGACACTTTTGGACAACAAAAGATCTGCTCTACAAAAGTTCACTAAATGACATTCAATGGAGGACACACCGATGGATGAAACAATAATATCCATAAATCCATAAATACATTTTTTAAATACATACCAAATAATTAAACAAAACTACTTAACTTGACAAATATGAATATATTGTTTACAAAGCTTGTACTGCACTACGTGAAATGGCGGGAAAATTTATTACTGCACCTGTTGACATATATGTTATGTTTGAAAGCTCACAACTGTTCGAATATATTAGTTACGAGTTTTAGTTTTTTTATTTTGCTTTTTCTAGCCTTTTTTGGTTCTTAAAGTTGCCTTGAAAAAACTAAAATTTTAGTATTTCAATAAAGAAGAACGTAATTTTATTTGCTTTTACTATTCCATTTTTACAATCATCCATTATGACACTAGTTTTTTTTTCTGTACTTAATGATGTTGGATTGATAGAATGAAACAGCGAATGATAGGAAGGAGCAAATAGAGAAAAACATTGCAAAAAAGACAAACACGGAATGTTGCCTCTTTCATTTACGTAAAACAAAACGCTAAAACCAAAATAAAAAATGCTTCAAACCGCTGATTTTATCTATGAACCGCTAGAATGGGCAACACTTTTAAGAATTTATCTCGAAACGTTAATTTTATGTTAAAAATTTTTAATATTTTTTTTTTTTTTTTACAACTTGAGATTATTTATCGATAACTTTGATAAATAATTTGTCATCTTTGGATTTTTTTAATATATTTGTACTTTTCCCACTTTTATATTACAGTAAATTTACACTGTTCCATCTATCATTAGGGCTTAAGCATTTTTGTGTATTAATAAATAAAAATAAATAAATAATAAAAAATCTACATTATTTATACGTTTGTAACAAAATCAAATATCCAAATCAAATATAACTTAATTTATTATATAAAATTACTTAATCAATTATTATGATTATTTTTCAATAAACTTCATTAACCATCGAAACTATTTATGAATATAATTGTAAAAAAAACAAAATCTAATAAAATCGAAAACTCATCCAAAAATTTGGAAATTATTAATCAAAAATTAAAAAACGCTTCAAAACATTGGGTAATTTTTCACATAAAATATGTATAACTCAAATTTGTTCTATGTATGTAATAAATTTATTGCAATTTCTTTAAGAAAACAGCAAAAACTAATGAGAGCATAAAAAAGTTAAAAAATAATTTTTTTCCGGACTTATTTTTATTTTTTGCTTTAGCCTTTTCTGACGCGGTATATCAGACAGTCGAGTTGACATAAAATTTTATTTAAATGAGAACTAACCGTTTGAATTAAAATATTAATTGTCTAACAAACCGCGCAATTGCAAGAATATTAGAATAAAAATTAATCAGATATCAACAACATATATTTACAAGCAAGTAGAAATTTTCAAATATTAATTTTCGTTAAAAATAACAAATAATATTTTGAAAGAAACTTGTTAAATAGTACATTTTTTGGAATATAAAAATACTGCGATCACTCTTGTATATGTTTTATATACCAATGGATGGCTCCTAAATACCTTTCAAATGATATCACATTTTCTATGCGTTTCTTTGGAAGAAAATACTAAAAAAAATATATTTTTTTTAAATATTATAAATATTTTAAACATTACAAAACATACCAGGGTTTATTTTCAGGGGGTAACAGAAACAGTTTTTTTCCCTTCCATAGGAAGTGATTCACCTTAATCTTTATCTATGATTACTTTACCAGCAATTTTAGGCCAACACTTTTTAAAAACCAGCTATATAAGTTATTACTTCAATAAATGTAAGACCTAGAAGAAAGACTAATTGATTACTATCTCCATTGCAAATATATTCTAGGCACAGTCAGTTAAATATTATTCTCTTCCACCAGAACTGTAAGTTAAATGACCGTTTTTTTTTTCACTCGCCTTTAACAAAATAAAATTATTGACACAGTACCTTTTATTTACCTTTAAATGGTCTAGCGTGACTAATTTAACCTTCATTTAATTTATTATATTAATTTTATTGTTGTTTGTCCAGCCCACACAAGTAAACAAAATATTTATGTATGTAAATGTATGTGTGTTTTTCATATATTTTTGGGTCTTTTTTGTTATCGATTCAATACGAGTATAAATTATATTAATCCATATATGGAGACATTAAATTTAATTATGCTAAATAAATTATTATGGACTATCGTCCATTGGGGTGATTGGAATTCGTTGACATTAAAATTAATGTCATGGAAGACATGTTTGTGGTTGTTGTCACATCAGATTTGTTAATGTCAGATTATAGATCGATTATTTGTTTGGATATCACATTTGAGATTTGTAAGCATTAATTGGGATTTGAAGGCGGTACTAAAATCTTACTTTTACTTAAAAATATAATAGTCTACAATATTATAAACCAATATTTGATATGCTTCTTAAGACTAGATCATAATTGACTGGATTACTCTGTTATTGATGTGTTTCTTTCAGCATTTTTTAAAAAAGTTCCCTACGTAACCGGATTTAAGTGAGTCCAAAGTTTTATTATATGTCGAACACCGGTTTTGCTTAATTTCATCTTTTATGAATCACTTGAATATTCACTAAAAAATATTTTACGGATATTCAGAAATTGAAAACTTATTTCGAGTTCTATAATAAAAGTAGTTTTTCTTAATACAGACGGGAATTCCAATAACCTTATGGAGTGGCCCAGCTTAAAAAAGATTTCAGCTGCTTGAAAGACAGATAAATTTAATAATAAAACCATTAGATATTATTTAGTGTTAGCTGAAATCTCCAATAAAATAAAATTTAAAAAAATATGAAAAAATATTTCTTCTAACAAAGTATAGGTCAAAAGTTGCTGTAAAATTTAAAAGATATAAATAAAAAAACTGAGTTTGTTTCCTTAATATTTTACACTGATCTATTATGAATACAAATGCGTACATACTTTTTGCTAATGCCATTTGAAAAGCTTAAATTGGTTAACAGGTAATCGAGATAAAAATTTTTAAAGCCGCGAAGTCCAAAAAATCAGCATTTTATATAAATCCCGATTCTAAAAATTGTATAAACATTTTTATTTTAAAAGTTTCACAGTTTTAATTTATATTCATATACTTAAAAACTCTTAGGTGCATATCTTATGTAGGTGCTAGGGCCAACAACGGACCAATTCTTTTCAAATTTTTGTACAAGATTGCTGTGCACGCAGAATATTTGGAAATTTTATTTTATCTTAATATCCACATATATCCATATGTAAAAGCACTCAAGGCCATATTTCGGGAGGATTTTTGTATGGAAGCAATATAAAGTATTGTACCGCTTTTAATCAAATTTACCGCAATCTATAAAGAAGTCAGTATAAACATATGTACTAAATTTAGTAAGTTATAAATAGGGATGCCAATCAGGATTAATTTTTGAAAATCGCGGGCTTTAAAAAATAATCCCAATTTCGGGAGCCCGGGATTTTTGGGAATATTTCCCCTTTATAATAATATTTTTATGGTTTACAAAAATATTAGTTTAATTCAATAAAAAATACCTTTAAGTTGTAAAATTGAAATGTACTTAGAAATAGTTAACGTTCCAAAAAAGGATAATAAAATCCTTTTTTGAAGTAGTTATCAATATCTTCCCAATATCTTCGTTCACATTTGGAAGTCGTAAAAATTTCGTTTTTTTTTTTTATCGGGCATATAAGTCAGTCTTTAAAATTTAAATAAATTATTTTATTTTAAGGCTTTATCGACCTTTCAAAAAAAGTCATATTCAGAAATTTTTAGAGATTGGAAGTTTGTTAGTGATTTTTTTTTTTTTTTTTCAATGTATTACAAATTAAAACTTTCCATTTTTTTCTTTAGACAACATTTGAACTGTAAATCGAGGGCTTATATATAATAAATGCTATTTGTAGATTTCCAAACTTTTTGTTTTTGTATATTTTACCAGTGATATCTACTTTGAAATTAAAAACTTATACTACTCATACATATAATTTTAAAAAATAGGCTATTTGCATGTTTTCACTTAATTTTTGCAGATAACCCTTAACGAATATAAGTCCACTTTCATTTTAACATAATCAAATAATTACATTTCAAACATTTGAAAGGTGTTTTCTAAATAATAAGTAAAACATAAAATTTATTCTAGTAAAAAACATAAAAAAGGGATTTGAAAATTCCGAAAATCCTGGGATTTGAAATTTAGAATTTCCGAGAATCGGGATTTGTAAATACCAAAATTCCCGAGATTTCCCGTTTGGTGTCCCTAATTATAAGTATTTAAACTAACAAATTTTTAGTAAGCAATTATGCTGACCTAAGTGCAAAACGAAATACTAAAATTCCAAAATTAAAGAAAGAAAATATAAATTAAGTTATTTTTAACATTCCCAGAATTAAGCGACATTTTTCATGTCATTGAAACCATTGGAAGACGTCTCGAATTCAGTTCTAACGACTTCTGTATAAGTTGTAATATTTGTGATTAGTAAGAGAGTACTTCAAATATTCTACTACCTATACTACAACATCGTAGTCATCATAATTTTGGAGATTTATTTGGTATAGTCTTAGATAAGGTGGGACTTCGAATTAGCTTCAGTACGAACCAAAACTATTACGAAAGTTGTCAGAATAGCCTGTTCTATTATCCGGCTTCAACACCATTCTACACGCAGAGAAAAAATATAGTTGTGGTGACAATAATCTAAGAACAACATATCATGATTGAAACACATGATCACAGCCAAAAATAGAAATGATTATAAGTAACAATTATTATGATTTTTCTTTGTCATATTGTATCCGATTTTATGGTTTGTTTTTTCATGTTATGATTATAGTTTTACTATATGTAAAACAATCTTCTTATATTATTATACCACATTTTCATTTTATCATATTTTTACCTCATGTTGTCATATAGTTATCCAATCTTATCATATTATTATTTCATTTTGTCATATTATTATTCCATCTTATTATGTATTAATAAAAATTATTGTTATTTTTATAAAATTTTTATTGAAAAATTTTACATATATATTCGATAATAATAATATTTGGTTATACATATTTTATAACCAAACCTTGTCTATTTATATTTATTCATATATAAACTAAATGAGAGTTATATTGAAGTTAGAACATATATTAAAAAAAAAACATATATTAAAAAAATTATATATTTGAAAACAAACAAGTATGAAAGTCTTCTAATAAGTTTGTGAAAAGGATAAGTATTATATTTATTTGTAACATTTTATTGTTATAGAAATAATAATATTAATGTGGTTTAAAAACAGAATATGGTTTAAGAATAAGCAAAAAGACTGGAAATATTTAATGATTGTAGAAGTAATGATATGTTTCATAATGAAAAAAATTTTTTTTTTCTGGTAAAAATATTTAAAAACATGTAATTTTTGCAGTCAATCATAAAAAAATTATTATTGACTGTAAACATTAAATGACAAAATGGAATCAAAATCATTGTTATCATGAAAAGAAAGTTATTAAAATTCAAAAAAATTAACAATGAGAATATAATATTGTTGTAGTGATAATGCTGTAACCATGTTTTTTCTCTGCGTGTATAAATCTCAGTTTCATCTTTCTATTACTGTCTACATTTCTCTACATAAATACTAATCGCTAACACAAAAGTATAATATCGGATTCATATAATCTCTTTTGGAGTAGTCTGAATCAAAAACATAAAATATTTTTTTGTTTTTATGTCAGTTATTTATGATTAATGGAGAATTTCACTGAATTTAAATTTTTAGTAGCCAGTTAGACTGATAGCAATATCTAAATATAAGAACCCAAAATAGGTAAATAAACTTACATGAACATTAATATGAATATGATTTCCTACCTATAAAAATCAAGAGTATATTTATTTTATTACTTATTCATGAAAAAGACCTTCAATCGTTGACATTAATGTCTGTCTGAACAATAAATTTAAATAAACACATTTGCAATTCAGCATTCTTTATGCTTTTATAAGGACTACAAATAGTAAGAAACTACATTTCATTTATTTTCTTTTACATTGTCGTTTGCCATTTACCTTTTAAAATACGTTTTAACAATATTCACACTCTTTAAGCCTTAATAATGTAAATGTCATACAAACACACCAAAAAACAATTTATGGTACTATATTTAGCTGTGCCGAATCTTACATACCCTTCACCAGTGTTGAAATGTGTTATATAAACACATCAAATTATATTGGATGTAATTACAAATATATTTATATATTTACCTATAATAAATCTATATAAACACCAAAAACTTTAAATAATTTTCATTTTTATATAAAGTTGAAATAGAATCAATATTTTATAAATCCTTATATCCATGTATATATCATAAAAATAAGGTGTAAGTTTGTTTGTCTATCAATCACTCCTAAATGGATGAACTGATTCAAGAAATTTGATACACAAATAGTAACTCTCAAAAAAATGGACCGATTAGCATGGGGTGTAGTACCCCCCATATAAAGCAAATATTCATTATGGTATATCTAGAGAACTATTACAGTAAGAGCACTCAAATTTCGTGGAAACCTTTATCTTATCATATCGCATTGATGAAATGAAAATAGTATGGAAAAGTCCAAGAGGAGAGGTAGCCCCCATACAAAGAATATATAAATTTTCTCATCTAAAAGTCTATTAAAGTGAAAATTAAAAAAAAAGTAAATTTATATAAAATTTCGAGTATATGAATAGGTTCAGGGGGATTAGTAGCTCCCATAATAAGTAAACATTAGTTATCACGTAAATAAAAAGAAATTTTACAAAAGTCCGCACATATTTAATCAAGATATAATCACTTCGGTGCAGAGCAAATATTTTATAAATGTAAGACAATATTAAATTAAAGAAGGAAATGGAGGAGGAAAATTTATGGACCGATTTCACTGGTTTAAAACCCGAAATTCGAAAAAATTATTTGTGATAAATTTATGCCCATAGCTTATATAGTAGCGTTAAAAAAAAACTAATAACGCATTTTGTCCTATAACTCGGTTAATACTGGATCTATTTAGTTCATTTTTTTAACATAAAAATTCTTAAGAAAAATTTCTGATTTTTCTATAAAGCATTCGCTGCTTGCATAAGCGCTTCAAAAAATTGAAAAAAATAATATGCCTTAGTTTATTGTTGTTTTTGTTTTTCAATACCCATAAAACAATAACTATGAGGAAGCAGACATTACATAAATAAAAAAAACAGATTTGACAATAACTCGGTTATTTATGCACCAATTTGGTTGATTCAAAAAACTGAAATTAAAGAAAAATATTTGTGATATATCTACATAAGAACGGAATTCGTATTTTAATTCTATAAATAATAGACCGACTGAGTTCATTTCTTCAGCAACAAAATTCAGGAAAATAATTTCGATTTTGTTTTGCAAAAATTTTTTGAACCGGTTTTCTCAAGTTTCATATATATATATATATATATATATATATATACGGACCAACAGACGGACATCATCCTATCGACATCATTACTTATGAAAATCCAAAAAATATAAAATTTTTTGCTCTGCGATGAAAACTGTGGGAATTACAAACGGTATGACAAGCTTACATATACCCTTTTTACACCTATGGTAAAGGGTATAAAAATGAAAAGTTGTTTAATTATTTGAGATAAGTGAAAAAATTCTATCAAAATTCAAATTAACAATAATAATTCTATTAAAGGAAACTAAATCTATTTTAACTCATACTTACTTAATCGCTACAAAATTCGTCTATGTACAAATTTTGCAAGGGATTTTTATAGTGAAAAAACGGCTATAGTAAAGAAAGACTATTATATGAATACAAACATTAAGTTTATAAACTCAAACCAAAAGAAAAAACATAAAACAGAATAAAATATAAAGTGTAGATAGCTTTTTCTTCATCATTAATATAAATAATTTAAAAGGCGCATTTTCTTCCTACAACAACATTTATTGTACAATATTGCTATTGTTATTGTCGTTTTTTTTTTTTTTTTTTTTTTTTTTTTTTGATAAGAATCAAAAAAGGCATTGAATAAAATCTTATCAAAGATAAGATAAATCTGAAACATCACTAAGGAGAAGCATAGTAATAGGAAAGAAATATTCAATAAAAGCATTATTTATCTTCGCTATGTTCAGTAACCACATTCATTTAGTTTTATTATTATTATTTTTACTTTTCTTTTTGCTTTACTTAATGACCATTAAAAAAATCATATGATTCAGCACAAAATGACAAGATTTTCGTAAAAAATCAATTTACAATCGCTTTTGTTTCTTTAATGTGAGAAAGACATTCAATTGCAGAATTACTAAAGCTAGTAAGATATAAATGTGAAAATTACTTACAAAAAACATTATTATTCATTTCAATTAATACGAATATTGCTCCTTTTTTTTTTTTTTTTTTTTTTTTTTTTTTTTTTTTTGTTTAAAACTATAAAAGATTTTATTTCTTATAAATGCAATACCAAATCTTATCTATCAAATCTTAAAGTGTGCGTTCGAATAAAACATAACGCAAAATTTTCGTAATAATAATTACTGCCGTTAATTTTAAATATATTTCTTGGTTACAATATCTTCTAGAAACATATCAGATTTAACAGCATATTGAATTCTTGAAATACGGTCATTTGTCCGCATGCCGATGTCAGTCATAGAAAAATGTACAAAATAAAATTTGAATTTTTTAAACATTTTTTTTTTTTTTAATATACTACAAAATGTTGATTGAGTAAATTTTGATGAAACATGGTTTAGGAAAAGGAAAGGTCACAAACATGTACTCCAATCCTAATAGCTATGCCAAAGCATTTTCGGCTGCGTAATGGCATGTTGTGTTCATTTCTTGAAAATCAAATATGAGCCATCTTAAATCTATATTTTAGCTTTAGCCAATCAGGGCTAAAAAATTTCTAAATAACAAAGCTGAGAAAAATTCCTAGGCAAAGAGGGATCAAAGTTCCTCAATATTAAAATAAGTAAAAATATTTTCAATATTTTGTTATACGTTATTGTTGACTTTCCCATGTTCCAAGTTTTGAATAACGAATAATCGAGAAAATGGTCCTGAATAGGAACATCACAAAACAATTTGTCGTATGACAAGTTTACTTAAAATGCGACAGAATATGTGATTGCTTTGCTTCTTTAGTCTGAATAAACTCGAATAATCATAATAAGACATTGGTGACACTCGTGACATGCAACAGTGTTTTTAACATTTTCTGGACAAATTTAGAATTTTGTCGTTGCAGTAGAAGCACCTAGAATTAGTAATGTTATTTTAGTCCTACAGAGTATTAGTTATTTAAACTAGAAAAAATTTTGACAATTGTAAAGGAATCGGATCCAAGTTAAAAGCGAATTTAAGAAGATCCCAGGAGTGCTCAATTGTGATTATTAATTTTAAATTGTTATAGTGAGATACCGCGAAAAATTTCGTAAAAGTACATGAACATTTTTTAAGAAGTTATATCTAAAAAAAAAAGTTTAAAATAATCTAGTTAGCAAATAATTTTTATATGAAATGATATATCGGAAACATTTGGAGAAAAAATGCTACAAGTAGTTGATTAATTTCGCACACTTCATATACTACCTGCCTTATTCACAACAAAATTTTTTAAATTTACCCAAGCTTTATAGAAAGAAAAAAATTCATACAAATTTTACTAAAAAAAAGTTGATATTTATTACGTATAATAAATATTAAATATTACTTAGTTAACGCCGTAGAGTTTTTACTAAAAATATTTTCAGTTAATTGTGAATTATTTGTTCAGCACTTTATGATAAAAGATAAAAAGCTGCCCCTTTTAATTTTTTAATAACTTTTAGGGAACAAAATTTTTCTAATATTAAATGTAAAGCGAGCTTTTTTCACCTTCTAACTCCGAAACTATTGACGGAATAAAAAATAAAATTAAAATAACTTTAAGTATATTTTAGTCGGTACGCGAAATTTCATTTATTCCTTGGCCTTCGCAAAGTTGATTTCAACACACATACGAACGGACAAATTATCATTTACTAAATGATTTTACTAAGAAACGATTGAATTTTATTATAAAAAAAATTAAACTTTTGGCTAAAAGTATCATTTTTCTTTCCAAAACAAGGAATTAAAAAAAAATTTAACGATTTTTTTTCCATAAAATTAACTTTTAAAAATCAGTTTTTCATCATAAACTAAAGTAAAAGATTACCCATATTCTGCTTAAACGAGTTCTATCTTGTTTTTGTTTTTTAACTATATTTTTTTGCCTATGAAGCGAATCATTTATAACACCGTCAATATATTGTGACGTGGTTTAATGACAAAAAATTAAATATAATAAAAATATTAAATATCTAATATATATTAGTTTTTTTTTTTAATTATGATATAGTTATTGATTAATAGTTTTTTAATTTTTGCTACATTTTATATATTTATTTTTTATAGTTATTTTTTATAGTTATTTACAGCTTTAATTTTTCCAATAAACCTTTTTACCTTTTTCAATTTATTTTTATTTATAACCATAGATTTATCATAATTTCCGCAAATTTCCTGTAACTAAATATTCATGTTAATTTGTACTACTTAAAATGCAAATAAATATCTGTATCTGCTTATAAATTAAAATAAATACTTAAGAATATATCACATGACATTTTTTAAAGAAGATATGAGCACAAAGCAAAACAAAAGAAGTCTTACGCACAATGGTTCTAAAACTCTTTTTTTTTGGAAATAATTCTGCAACTTGTGAACCGTTAGAAATATCTCAACAAAATTTCACATAGCCAGGGAAGAGGTGCCTTTATGTTTATTTAAAGAAGCTCTGATTCCTAGCGGGTAAGGGGGGAATGGGTTAACATCCAAACTTGGTCACCTAGGATACGCAATTTAAAAAAAAATCGGCAAAATTCATTTATGATTTCACAGAAAAAAATTGTATATATGGATAGACCTTATAAATCCCTTAAAAAAATATGCTTACATGTGAAGGTTACCTCTTTTAGTTTAAGAGATATTTATGTTGAAATAAATTTTTAACTTGGCGGGCTCAATATTGGCTCTAAAGTTTTTTTTTAATATTTATTTGATTTCTTACAAAATTCATAATAATATATAGATTCGGTAAAAAGTTATATTAATCTAAAGTTGGAGCTTTAAAAGAATTTCATATTTTTTAGATTTTTTCAAAAAAGGTGGCAATATTTTTTTACTTAAAAATTTGGTTTTTGTTCTGGGCCATATATTTTTTTTAATTTTTTCAAAAGGAATCTTAATGTAGATGCGTATAAAGTAAATCTGAAGGTGCTTGGGGCAACAGTCTCCCTACAAGCCCTATCCAAATTTCGTTAATTTTCCTAATCCTTTTTTTGTATTTGTTTGTAAAATTCTCAAATCGCAAAGCTGGAATCAAATAAAAATTATGTCACTTAAATATCTTCATATGTAGGGAAAACATGAAAAATGTATTTTGAAAGTTGCCAGTGTGACCATACTTGGAGAAACTTAGCGATTTAAAAAAAATTACCCAAAACGACCAACTTTGGAGGTCTACCCACTCCCCCCCTCCTCTGATTCGCTAGAAATCTGTGTTCCTTGAAATCAATTCTAAACAACCACGTCTCTGGCCGGGTGAAATTTTATTGAGATATTTCCAACGGTTCACACTATTTCCAAAAAAATGCATTTTGGATCCACTGTGTTATGTAGGTTTATTATTTATTAGACTAACATAAAAAAGGAGATCAAGAAATCTACAAGTTTTAAAAAAATTATTTTAGAAACATGAATAAAGGAAAACGCCTACTTACAAATACAACTCAAACATATACAAAGACAAATATTTACTACAAAAAAATCTTTTTAAAAATATGTGTAAGGTAAAAAAACAAATGAAAAATTTACAAAGGGCTAAATATATACATGTATGTGTATGAGTCTTAAATACAATATTTTGACATTTGATTGATTACAGCGACAATAAATAAAAGTTTAAAATACCTCATGTTGTGAATGTATTTGTATGTTTATTTATATATGAGCGTTTGTATAAAATTTTATTTTGTTACATGTTTAATACATATGTCTTCTTTATTTATTTATTTATTAGATTTATTTTCTTTTGAATCATTCTCATTTATTCATCTTTTGTTCTTGTTTATTCTTTTTTTCTATACAGGTATTTGGTTCGCCTAGTGCTCCTATACTGGAAAATCCTGAACATCAAACACGTTGGTATTTTAAGTATTTCTTGGGCAAATGTAAGTATTTTGGAAATTTTTTACATCTTTATTTTTATTTCATTTTATTTTTTGTAACAATAAAATAGAAATAAATTAATTTGTAGTCCTACACACTCTATACAGGCACTTCAACCTTTAAAAATGTCTACAGGGCAGGTAAACGAAATGATTTTAACGTTAACAAAATTCTAAGGGCAAGAAGTTGTTTATTTCACTTCAAAACTAAATATTAGGGTGCATGTAGGTTTAGCATTTTAATTCTTATAATTGTATCATTTATTTGTGATAAATACATTTCGTTTACTTACTTTATATGTAAACCGTTATGGGATTTTCATTAAACATTCGAGAAAAGATTATTATAAGAATATGCTTTTATTTTTTTAGGGTTTTCTTTAAAATAGAAAAGCCATTAATATTTTAAAATAAAAATATTTATTTTGTATAAAAGAAATTTTATAAATAAGCATATTAAATAAAGAAATATTTAATACACTTAAGTACAAAATAAATAAACAGCATCAAATGGTAATGATTTCAGTTGGAGTAAAGATTTTTGCTTAATATTAAATCACATAAAATAATGAAAATATCCCCTCTTAAAGACAGAAAAGTAATGTTAGAATCTGTTTATATAAAATTAAAAAAAAAACTGAAGAAACTATACAGAAATTTAGGCAAATACTTACTATTAAAAAAGATATATTATTATAAGGCAACAAAAAATATGCACTAAAAAGTGTTTAAAAACGAATAATATGCCTTTAAATTAAAAATTAAAATATTTAGATTTTAAATTCTCAACTAGTTTTGGAAAAACGACTGGATTTTTATTAGCAATTGATAAAAAATTTATTCCTTTTGCTCTTAAAAATAATCAGACCCAATACATTCTATCAGGAAATTACAAAATTTCTATAATTTATAAGATAAAAATTATTACGAAACCAGACTTGAAAGACATATGTAACAGTGAATATTTCACTAATGAAATTGATTTAAAAAATTGCATTAGTCTAAAATATGCAAAATTATGCAGCTAGTAAAATATGCTCTTTATACTTCTATAATATACTCTAAAATAAGAATTTGCTATGAAAATATTACAAAATATTCTGACAAGTCCAAAATATGCTGTAACAAATTGATGCCAAAATTCTTTAAATTGTCTGAAACGGTTAAATAACTAACATTTTGGTGTACTTGAAGTGTAGGAAAAAATATGATTTTGTATATTTTTGGTTACCCTGATTATAATATTATTTATATTTAAAAAAGTAGCATTTAGTTATAAGTCTACAAATCCTTGAAATTTTGCTTTTCTATAACAAATATTTCAATTCAAAAACAATCACTAAATTTATTTCTTTAAAAAAAAAAACTTTAAATTTCACATTCATAAGTGAAACGTTCACTATCTTAAATTTATTGCACACATGCACACGACTGATTGTTATGCTTATTTCCAGTGAAAATAAAAAATAAATTACATTTTTCATTTCTTTCTTCTATTATTATTTTTTATTATAAATTTATAAAATTCTTTTTTTTTTTTCAACATCACCATGAGCCATAATGAATGTTTGTATTTGAGTGTGTTTAATTTCGTTTCTTTGCAGTGCATCAAAACTATGTTGGCATTGATGCTGAAAAAAGTCCATATTTCTTATCCGTAGTTTCACAAGATTCTGGCAACCAAGGAGCACCCATGTATCGTGCCATACTATTCCGTAAACAGGTAAATAAAACATTAATAAAAACAAACCGCTAATAAAAACTATTATATATAAATTATATACGAATTCTTTAAAAGGCACTCAGAAAAATACTCGAAAAAAATTGCAACTGCAAGAAAAAATGTATTATCTGTATATTGAGCACATTAGGATGATCCCACAAATAAACCAAGCCTATATTACCACTAATATGAAATAAGTCAAATACTTAAATTATTTTCTAATGACAATCAATTGCATCAACAATTTTTTAGTCAATAATATAAAGTAGTATCTTCTTAAATTTTTCATGTGCATAATATTTCATACTAAACTTAACTTCCAAAAAGTTAGTTGGTTATGAAACATACAATAAGTACAAGCGTTTTGTATTACTCAAAATTTTTCGTATTTATATGAATGAATTTTTTGTTAAATATAAATAATCTCTGCTTTTTGTGCGAATAAATACACAAAATTGCTTAAATGAATAATTCTTAAAAACAAAAGCTTAAAAAAGCTAAAATACTAATATTTTAGCTCTTTTAAGACAATTTGAAGAATCAAAAAAGGCTAGAAAAAAAGCTAGAAGCTAAAAAGAAAATTTCGAGGCTAAAGAAAAGTAAAAAGGCTAGATTTATCCTTATAAAGGTTAAACCGGCTACACTATTAATAAGGGTGATTATATACTATTTTTTATTTTATTTTATAATCGGTACTTTTTTTTAATAGTAATAGTGTAAAGTCAAAATTATGCAAAATTAACATGAAATGCAAAAAGTAAATTATTAATAATTAAAGTAATTTATTAATTATTTCTTAGCATTTTTAAATAACTTTTTAGGATATTTTAGCTTTGTTTTAAAAACGATTTAGCTGAAAAGTTTTTTCATATCTGGTCACACAGTCACTCAGGTTAAGTGGGCTATATATAGAACAGTTTTATGTCATAAATAGTAGTTCAAATATAACTAAATATTAAGGCTAAAATTTGGAAATTTTTCAAAAAATATAATTACTCTAAAAGATCGTACCCTGCTTAGTCAAAGTGGTTTTCTTAGAAACCAAAACAATTTACTTTTAAATTATTTATAAAAAATGAAAACACCATTTTTATATCTGCTAAATAGTTTAAGTGTTATTCAGAAAATAGTGTCGGATTTTTTTCATGCTAAATTGAAGAACTTCTTTTCTTAAATATTCTTTAAATTCAGTTCAGTTGAATTTTTTTGCCTAGCTTATATTACGAAAAAAATAAGCTATGTAAAGTGATGGACAGATTTCCATTTTAAACACAATTTAGTACACGCAGAGAAAAAATATTGTTTTGGTAACCAAAATTGAAGAGCAACATATTATAATTGGATTATATGGTTGCTTTCAACCATATTAAAATTTTTATTGGGTATAACCATTAAATTATAAAACTTAAACAAAAACATTGTTGCCATGAACACAGTATTATGAAAAGTAAAACTTGAGCACGACATTGTCGTCGTGGCCATGCCATAACCATGTTTTTCTCTGCACGTAAAGACACCCATATTTATAATGTTACGTATACTTAACATTATAAATTTATATGTTCACAATTTGCATGAATTTGCTCATTCTATTCGAAGCATACCTGGCTTTATGACAAAGGATTAAAGATTTTGGCATACTTAACTTTTTAGTAAATTTTAAGGAGCAAAATTTTTACAATTTTACATGAAAAATAGATTTTTTCTCCACTAATTTCCGAATAACTCCGAAAATATTGGGCAGATAAAAAAATATAATGTTACGATAACTTGAAGGTAATTTTAGTTATAATTAATTGGATTATACAAACCGTTCTCGAGATATACTTGTGTGAGCACCCTATTAAGAGTGGCATATTAGTCATATCTATAAAGCAAATCAGTACCTTATAAATAAAACTGAAAGCATATTCTTGTTTAGCAAGTCCAATTTCATTTAGTAACCTCTTTTGGTTTAGAGAAGGATTCCTTTGCCGACCAAAGTTATTAGGCTATAATAATTACATTGACTTAGTAGCAAACAATCTACTAGACTATAATCGTCAAGACCCTGGTTCCTACAATAATTCACCTCGCGGATACTTTCTGGTGTTTTTAATTTTTCCTCATTTTGCATTTGTATTATTAAACTCTTTAATAACACAAAAGCCAAATCAGTGGGCGATTAAGAAAATATATTGGTATATTGGCAAAACACAAACATTTTAAAATCAATTAAACCGAGTTAATATTATAATAATTTCAAAGATATTCGTATTTTAGTTATTAAAAACCATTTGAAAATATGTTCAGTAAAAATTAAGGGTTTGCATGATTTTAACCAAGGACAGTAAATAATCACTATTCTTGAAATTTTAAACAAAAAAAGTCAGATACAAGGAACAAAAGTGTTTAATACAGAAATGTATTCCTTAGAACAGGTTCTATCGAAATCCGGATTTTTATCCATTTATTTATGTGTTTATTTTATTTTTATTAAAAAAATCAATATTAGTGGTTATATTTGAGTTTTATTTTTTCACTCACAAAATTTTATGTGAAATGATTTTTAGTAAAAAATTTACTTTTCTTTCTCTAATAAAGGTGGGTCAAAAATGGCTAAAAATTAATAAAATGAATATAGAGATGTCAATGACTAAAAATGTAGTTGTGTTAGTGAGTGTGAAAAAAATGCGCTCACAGAAAGAAAAGTTAGGACTAGTATATAGAAAAATGCCAGTTATATATGGTGCTTTATCATATAAAAAATATTCTTAATACATTTCTGCGTTCCTTACTTTAAATTAATTAATATTTAAAAAAAAAATAATTCACATTTCTCCAACTTTATCTCAAAACATTAGTATTAAAGAAATTGCTGGTTATTAATTTCCAAATAACTTATATAACCATACATTTTTCCAGTGTATTTTGTACACTTTGCACTCTCAGCAACGACTAAATAAAAGAGTTAAAATAATTTAAAAATTGTTATTCAGTGCCAAGTTGGGATCGATAATGTGCTAAAAAGGGTTGAAAGAGAATTAAACCAAACTAAAAGCAAAAGAAAATATAACACCTTTTATTAATCGAACAAAAATTAAAGACAAAGTATTTAAAGTCTTCAAAATTATGGACCACCTAAATACACATGGAATATTTTCATCTTTATGTTCTGTATACGATTTCAAAATCAAGTGCTCACTTTTAAATTTGCGAATGAAATAATTCAAAAAAATGTATTTCAGTTAAGATCATCGAGTCGAAAAATAAACTTTTTAGGATAACGTTACAAATATTGAAATGTGAAATTAAATCTAGATAGATTTCCTCCCGAAAAATTTCCAAGGACTCGAAACTATCGCAAACCTTCATAACAAAAATAAAAACACATAAAAAGATTCAATAATTTTTGAAAAATGACCTATTATTAATATTTGAAACCCAGATGATGAAACAAATTTGAAGATTACTAACATCGGGGAAAATTAAACTTAAACTAGACATCGGACAAAATTTAATGAACTTTGTGAATTTCCAAAAATGATTTTGTTTCAAATAAGAATTGCCCTTCAGTATTACTAGGATAACAAAACTATGAAACCAAGAGAGGGTTTAGGGAAGTTTCCCTTACTTAAGTGTTGGTCCGATGGTACTAATTATTAGCGTTATATGCTAAGAAAATTACCTTGAACTATTCGCTGAAGTTTCACATTTGATACCAAATTCATGTTTAAACACAAGTCAGTAATTTTTCAAACTTGTCGAAAACTCGCTTAAAACGTGGATTTGCACCTTATAGAGGGATCCGCAAAAAGCCCAGACTCAAACTCATTTAAAAACATGTGATTCGCATTAAAAATGAGATTGGGATACAATGGCACGAAATTGCTTTTGTCATTGTGAACATTTTCTTGCAGACTATAAAACATATTATAGATTTAATTCGCAAAAATAAAGGTCATGCCTTTATATTGAGAGTCTATATGTAGAGTAATATGTCTACAACTAGTAAGTAACTTGCAACTGATCGCGATGTTCCTAGAGAATAATTTCGGTCGGTCCACCAGCAGTCTGGCGTATGCTCCTCGGAAGGAGTCTTATATACCAAAGACAATTTTTTTACACTTTAAATGATTTTATTAAAATACTTGTCATCAATTCTTGTTCACTACTAAAAAGTTTACAACGCAGAACAAAATCTTTATTAAATTCCAAAAACTAAAAAAGTTATCACAGAAAATGCTTACAGCGAAATATTTGGGAGAGTATTGAAAGAACACTTAATCACGTCTACCTCCGATCAATTACTGATATACATATGTGAACTCTTATTTCACTCACTCTGAGAAAAGTTTATCATTCAGAGAAACATGGTGGAATTAATGTAAAGCTTTAGAGATATAAACTGAAGAAATTTAATTTGAATTAGTACAAAAAAAATATAGCTATATATCCCATCACTGGTGTAAACTGAGCCAGCACAATTGTGCTATCAACATCCCTACTTTAATATCTTACATAGTTTTGCTATGAATATAAAACGTATATGCTTTTTAAAAGGGGTTCTAATGCAGTTAAAAAAAATTAAATTAGTTAACAGATATTCGAGATAAAAACTTTCTTTTCTTGAATATATAATTTCTTTTCTTGAATACAACTCCCTATTTTGAGGGTATATTGAAAATTCTAAAAATTATATGTATAATAATCTACTCACACATTTCTACAAATAGTGTTACACAATGTTACATTCTAACTGTTTTTCATTGTAGCATCATGAACAATGCTTTAGCCGTCGACACAATATTATAGTATGCAACAGTATACTTGTCTAATCTATTGTTACTAGTATAAGAAGGATTTTAAATCCTAAAACATTCTGTTCACTAAAACATCAATATGTCTTATTAGCTTTCTCTATACATAAATTTATATTTGTGTTTATTTTGATGTTCTAAAAACTTAAACAAAAGTATTAAACAACAATAATTATTTATTACTAGAGAAAATATTTTAAGCCTTTGTTTTACTTTGGTAATTATTTTCTATTTACGAATGTTACACAAAAAAGTTTTTTTTTAAAGTTCATTATATCCGGTATACATTAAAGTTAAGTAAAATATACGCTAAATACAGTATAAAGAAACTAAAATAGGAAACTTTAAACAGGGTCTAGGAAATATGGTTGATTATTTTATTTTTTTATAAATTAGCTTTAAAAATTTAACAAAATAAAAGAAATTTTAGACAAGTATTTTTTTACTAAAAAAGAGTAACCCTAGAATTCTTGCACCAGATTTTTTTCAATTGAATATGTACCGTACCAAACTCAGTCTTTCTATTTCTTAAAGTGTTTTGAAGTAGAAAATAGTATGTATATTTTTGCATTTAAATAGAAGTACCTAAGTTTTATAAATAATTTATTTCCTTTTTAATTTATCTTATAAAATGTTCCATTTCTAATCTATGGTATACCCATTTTAATTATAATCAGTGTTGCCAGTTTAGCCTTTTTAAGGCTGCTAAATATAGCATTTTTATTTTGCTTTTAGCCATCTCTGATTCTTAAAATTGCCTTGAAAATGTTCAAATTTTAATACTTTTGCAAAGAAAAAAAATAATTTCTTATTTGCTTTTACTATTTCATTTCTAATTAAGCATTTTTGTGTATTAATTTGCACAAAAAATAAAAATTATTTATACTTAGTTAAAATTTTCTTCTGCGGCGCTTCAATCTCCAAATCAAATATGACTTAACTAATTATATAGGCTGACTTACGGCCTGTCCCACGATGTCGTACTAAAATTTTATTCCATAAATTATATGGGAAACAAAAACAAAACTTGCTATTTATTTTTTGTTTTCCATATAAATTGTTGAAACGAATTTTTTATTCGACATCGTGGGACAGGCCATTAATATATTATTTTATATAATTATTTTTTAATAAATTTCATTAACCACAGAAAGCATTTATGATTATAATTTGAAAAGAAAATCTTAAAAAAGCGAAAAATTACCCAAAAGTTTCAAAATGATAAATCAAAAACGAATTATAATTCAAAAATGACGAGAAATCATGTCAAAACATTGAGTACTTTTCATATGGTATGCAAATTTTGCAAGCGATGTTTTATTGGATCATTTTGCTAGCAGCCGTTCTATGTTTTATTTATAAATTTATTACAATATCTTAAAAAAAATATCAAAACCCAGCACAAAAAGAACATAAGAAGAGCTGAAAAAGTCATGATTTTAATATCGTAGGAAGTATTTAGTGCTGAAAAAATTGCCTAAGTTCTTCTTTTAACACATGGTAAGATGTTCTGCTTATATGCTTCTTGTTCATTGTTATTGATGTATTTCTCTTAAAACTACTCGTATGTTTATAAAATTTGTTCATAAAAATTCAGTTTTAGCCTTTTTAAAAGATAATAAAAATAATTTTAAATTTGTGAAGTTTTAATTTTCTTAGAAATTATTAACCCACTTTCCTGCTAAAAATACATTTATTTTCACTTGTTTGGTATTAATTATTCATAAATTCCAAAAATGCACAAAATATGTACTTAGTGCCACATTTGAAGAGGTGTAAATGTTCTTTTTTTGAAAGCACTTGATCGTTTTTTTTTTTTTTTGCTGGGAAACTAATGGGAACAAAAAAAAAGTAAATAAGCTTTTAGCTTTTTGGCCTTTTTTAAATTTAAATTTAGCCTCATTTTTCATACCTCCTGGCAACACTAATTACCATATTCTTTCTGAACTAGTTTTTCCTTTTTTGTATTTTATTTTAACCCAATTTTATCATTAATCAAACTTATTGCTTTAGGCACGCACTCACCATACAATTTATTTCCTGCATTGTTTTAGATATTTCTTTCTACGTATTTTTACAATTATTGTTCACGTAAACCTTAAGAATCCTAAAAATCTATGTAAAGTACTATCTAGAAAAAGATACACACCCTACTAAGAATTTTGAAAGAAAACACTGTTGAATGCTAAAGGGGAATAGGCTTTTAAAATGGAAACAATAATAAAACTCTTCTCTTCTTCTATCCAGTAAATTGCCTTAAGTTACAAATATAAAAACAAACAAATTTGACTATATTTTATTTTAAGATGTTCTGTTCCATTTCATTTCCTTTTAAACTGAATTCGTTTTAAATTTAAAATAAATATCTAGAAGTTATTAATCTTCAATTTGTATTTCATATAATAAATTTGCTTCTTTTTTAGCCTTCATCATGCTTTTAAAATAATAAAATTTTATTTTTTGAAAAGTTTTATTAAAAGGAAAATTTTATTTATTTTAAATCATTTCTATCATTAGGATGAACCGACTAAAATTCAAATAATGACCAAAAAGTTGGCCAAAAACTCAATATAAAATTTATGGCTCAATAACAATAACTTTGCATTGTTTATGATTTTAGCCTTTTAGTATAAAATAGATGTTTTAGTTGTTTTTATTTTCGAAATAATGTCATTTTAGCAACAATGTTAATGATTATAATTAGCAACTAAAATAAATATTTGTCAACAACAACAACGACGATGTTATCGGTAGCAATATAAGAGTGAGTAGCAGCTATTGAAAACCACCATCCCAGCAATTTCAAGGAGCATGCATACAAATGGAAAAAAAGAGTTGAATTTATATCCCATCATTGACTGTTGTTTGTTTATTCGGTTCCATTAGAGCATAATTTGTTGTTGTATTGTATGGTATAACTATACGGTTGCTGTAGGAAAAGACAAATTTTAAAGCAGCGCTGCCAGATTTGGGGTTTTTACCTCAAATTTGCGGAATTTTTGTTGCAGAAAATAATGAAAATTTTGGTTTTGGGGAATTTGTTTGAGACATATGACGCTTTTGCTCACTTAATATAACAGAATTGACTTTCGGATAACAGATAAAAGTTCTCAGGCTGAGATTTAAAGCAGCATTGATGGCAGGCAGGCTTGCTTATATTCAGTAATCTATTACATACACAAATAAAATTAACCTGTAATTTGTAATTATATGTTAAGTGTAAATACACGTAATTGTAAATTAAAATTCCAATTACATATTAAATTCATAATGAATAAGTTGCTTTAAAAAATGCTCGCTTTTCTCTAATAATGTTTACACTTTTAGACCAATATCTTTTACAAAAAAGCATGTATATAAACAAAATTTTTCACAAACAGTTAAAGAATCAATTTAAATTCGGTAACCAAAAGTAGGTGTGGTCCTCCCACTTTACCGACCACATCCCATATAAGGTGAAACATCAAAGAAATTTTGTGCAAATAGTTCAAGGACCAATGTAAAATTGGAGAAAGTGGGCGCGGCCCGCCCACCTCTCATATAAGATGAAATTTTAAAAAATTGCTGTTGGTGGGTATATAGATTCGGCCAAGCCGAATATAAACATTCTTACTTGTTACATATTCTTAAAACTCTCGGTAAGGCCTATGTGCTATTTATCCCTTATAGTTTTCAAGTTATATGCATTTGGAATTTAAACTATCTTCATTTTGTAAAATCTTGGTGCAATTTTTTAATATTTGCCCAATATTTTCATCCTATTTTGTTTCAAAAAAAATTTTTTTTGTGTGTTTCCCTTTGCCTCTCCACTCAAAATATTTGGAAAATTATAAAATCAAAATAAGTTATCAGACGACAAAGTTGTAAACAATAATATATTTTATATTTTATTCGAACGCACCTTCAGAAAGATTTATATCAACATTTTTGATTATATCTTTTGATCACTGATTTAGAATTATATAAAGCAAAAATATGTGTAATCAGGAACTTTTAAATGCGTGTGACAATTTTTTAAAAATACCTTAATTGCAAAACACTTTTTTTGCCGAACCATCTGATTCTATTTTAAATGGTAAATATTGGAGTTGACAGCTGTGACCTAAGAGTTTTAAATATATTATTCTTTTTTTTACTGTATAATTAATTTTGTACAAACAAATTTTTAAATTTCCATTTCAAAGAAATTATCATTAAACAATCGACCTTTCTCAATATATAACAAACTAAAGTGACAAATCTAATGCCCGACCACATTTTATAATGAAATTGCAATAATAAAAAAAAAATGCTATTTCAATGGTGCTAAATAATAAATACTGAAGGTGTATTACACACCCATTGTAAATTTATAAAATAAATAAAAATTACTTTTCCTTCATTAAACACAGAAACGTAAGGCAAGGGCGTATTGAGTTTTATACAAAATCTATAAGTACAAATTAAATGCTTAGAGGGTACAGAGCAGCACAAGTTGTAAACTTGGAGCATTATTAATTACAAAAACAGCAAAGAAAACTTTGAAGCAATAGATTTTTTTTTGTTCGCCATCTAGAATAAAAAATGTGTGTCTATTATACAAATTTAATATTTAAGGTTATTGCTTAGGCAGAGGTTTTTTTATGTTTTCCAAGAATTGTTATCATTTTTTTTTTTAATTTTTAATGGTTTTGTAATCTAAAAATTTAGCTTTTTTAATTATTTTTGAAGATTTTAGGGACCTTTATAAATAAAAGAATTTCATTTAGGTCAATTGGTTTTCCTTTTTTTAATTAATAATATTTATTAAATAAACTTTTTCATAATGAAAAAAGGGTTTCATTTCTAAAAATTTAATTTCATTAATTGTAATATTAATTAAAAATTTTCCTGCTTATAAGTTACAAAAGACATAATAAATATATGGAACTATTAGATAGCTAATTTAATGTTTTATGCTGTTTTATAATTTCTCAGCTCTACAATTGATAATCTTGTTGTTTTCGGTTTAAATTTAAAATGCAAAATATTCTTCTATAAAATAATACAAAAAATACATCAAAATGCATTTAGTGTTTAACATTGCCTATTTAATAAATCAATTACTATGTTCTAAGAGAAAAGTAATATAAAAATTCAAATGGAAAACATTGTTACTCTTTATTTATCTGCCGAAAGGAATAAAATTCTGTTCGAAACTAACAAAAAATCTAAAGCTACTTTTAGAAATTTGCCTATTTATACCTATGATATTAAAAAAAAAGTGTAGTGAAAAAAGAAGAACGAAAATGAAGCAAAAGTGTAACCCAAATAACACTATGCGACAAATTTTGGGTCATCAAATATTGTCTTAATGATTTCAACACAAAATTAAAGTATACCATGAAATTAATTAAACCTCCAAAAGGTTTTTCAAAGTTAGTTTGAATTTCGATTTTATGAACTCTTAGAGCGAATATTTTGAAGCACATTTTTCATTATGTGTGTAAATAAAAAGAATTTGAGTCAGTAAATATCAATGTATTATTATGGGTATTTATTATTTCATAAAGTGCAAAGCTATATATATATATATATAATTATTTTTTTGAAAGTTCAAATGAAACTTGCCACATGTATCAAATATTTTTTGGAGAAAGCTATGAGCTAAAATATAAGCTGGATATCACGCCTAACTTACTTTTAGTAGAAATCAATTTTGCTACCTTCTTGAAGCTACTAAGACAATTCACATAAAATTTAATATATGCAAGGAATTGAAAACATTGTGCGAATAAAATTTAATCTGCCACGCCTATTTTTCGCCTACTTTTTTATACCTTTTGCATAAAAATGTTAATGAAATTTTATATTTGATTTGATCAAATAATTTAAATGTTTTTTATTTCCAATCTTATTGAAAAAGGGCTCCAATAAATTCGAAATTCAAGACACCATAAAACCGAAATTCGAACTAACTTTGAAAAATTCTTTGGAGGTTTTTATAGACTACTGGTACGTGTACGTGGCACTGTGTAATTTGTTTCAAAAAACAGCATTATAATGTTAAAACATTCTACACATGTAACCCATAGTAACTTTGTTGAGTAACAAAATGAATAGCATTTAAGAATCATCATACTACATGCTTAGTTACATGCTTGGTTACACATTTGCAAATTGGAGATGTTAAACTGAAGTTAAGGTACCAATATGGTACAAAGATAAAAAATTGTACTTAAAATTTACCACATCTTGAGAAATTTGCTGTTAAAAACAAAATATTTTTTTGGTACTCACATAAAGAAAATTCCAAAATAATTCAATAGAATTTTCTATTTCTATTTGTGACTTCTATCATAGAAGCTGATTAAAACTTGCATATGGTAAAATTTGTCTAAAAAATTTTCACGATTTAATTGAAATTCATGTAATTTTATAAAAAATCATTAAAATCCCAATAAAATGATTTAAATGAATTTGCAAACAATTTTTGTCGAGAAAGTACACTTGCATCATTTTATGCGACTTGAAACAACTTTAAGGTAAAAAAGTGAATATTCAGTAGGTCACTCATAGCAAAAACTTTTTGAACAATAAATATTTCATATATAAACAAGAAATATTTTTTTAATTCCGTATTGGGTAGTACTTACTTCACACGTTATACAATAAGTAGTGGTCACTACAAATGTCATTATTGTAAAAAACTGAGTAATTACTTACTGGTAATGATCTAATTACCTGCTAATTTATGTAATTACCTTAAGTAATAAAATCATTACATAGTGGTACTGTTCTTTACTTAAAGTCTACACCAGAGATTTTTCCATCGTAACAAGCGTCAAATTCTTATTAAAAATTGCAGGCTATTTGTTATTTTTCAAGTGCTTTAAATTTTTTTTCCTCCTTATAATAAAATTTTATCAACATATTCCCATATATGGTGATATAAATAAAAAAAATCTACCGACAGTTTGTTACGAAGCCGTTTTGGGTATATCACAGAGTTAAAAAACCAAAGGTCGGCTTTAGAAAAAAATTTACTTTATATTCAAGAATCTTAATCATTATAAACAGATAGGAAATATTTACGATTTAAAGTGAGTTAGAGAACTCTAATTACTTCATTTAACATGAATTTAGATTTAGCCTTAATAGAAATATATCTGACGTTTAAAAAGTTTAAGTCTTCAATAACGATTGTTCGCGTAATTTATTTTAATAATTTTAAATTGCTAAATACTTTTAGTTCAATATTTAAAAAGTAAGTATTATATTTACATAGTAACCGCTTATTTTCTTAATACTGGGCAGTACTTTTGAATGTACTTATTTTTAACCTGAACACAAAAAATAAGTAGGGTAGAAGGGTGAGCGTTCGCCATAGGGGCACTTGCGGCTTTATCATTTATCTTGAAAACGAAAAAATAACTTTTTTTATTTTTTTATTTTGATATTTTCAATACTCTCCCAAATATTTCTCTTTTGGTATTTTCTGTGATAACTTTCATAGTTTTTGGAACTTATTAAAGTTTTTTTCCGTGTTATAAACTTGATAGTAATGAACAGATGTTTTAATAAGTTCATTTAAAGTGTGAACCAAATAATCACTTGTGAGTTGCTCCTAGGAGCATCAGCCAGACTGTTGGTACACAGAACCAGAATTTAACAGAATTTAAACAGGAATCATTTAATTATTTTAGCATGCACTGATTTTGGTTCTGCATTGTTAAATAATGTTTATATATTTTACATAAAATTCAATTAAACATATTTATTATTTTTTTTTTTTTTTTTTTTTTTTTGTTTTTCATTTATTGCATTAAAATAAGATAAAATAAATTAAAAAATCATCATATACAGGAAAATGATTCTGCCCCCATCACTTGGCGGATTTACCCCATGGGTTGTGGGAGAGAGATAATTCGGATCAAAAGAGCTTAAATTAAAGCCAACATATCTAAATTTTTATTACTAAAGAATATTAATGATATCGTTTATGGTTATGAGAAGAGAGCACCTTAAACAGAAAAAGTGGCCAATGCTTCCCCCTCTTCCATATTTCTTCCACATTTTTTAGCATCTAAAAAGTATTTATATAGGTACTTATTTTTTCCTCAGTTGTGAACTTGTGAACAACGCAAACAAAAATAAATAGTTATTCAGTCAAAAAATAGGTAGTGTTTACATGTCTCTAATATCAACTGATAACTTAATAAATAAGCAAAGTTTTTGCTGGCTTAAAGCAAAAAGTTGGCGAGAATATAGAATAAAATAATTTATTACCACGCCTGATGAAGGCTAGATCCAGCATTTAACTTATGGCAGATAAGATGTTGTGGGAATTAATTTGAGAGAAAAATAGAACCAAATATTTCTATAGTTAAACGTTTAATAGTTTTTGTTTAAAAAATTTATTGTGATATATATTTAATTACAAAGATCTTAAGAGTTATCCAAGTAAATACTTATTAATTTTGTAAAGAGAATATGAAAATGAAATGTCCTTAGGAAAATTGTGTGCATTAAAAATATATAATTTCTTTGAATTTGAGATATGAGATTAGTGGAGCATTTTTTAAGTAATTTTATAAACCCTATTTTTAAAAGCAAATTCTGAAAGTTGTTAGTGGAAGCCTGTATTCAAATATAGCAAAAAAAGAACTGAAAAAGCAGAAATAGTCATGATTTTAACATGGTGTTGTCATTGGAAGTACATAGTACAGAAAAAGAGCTGCAGAAGTTCTTCTTTAAACACATGGTTGCCATTGCAGGCATATTCTTCTTTTATGCTTCTTATTCATTGCTTTTGAATTACTTCTCGTAAAATTATGGATATAAACTTTTTCAATAAAAAACCTATTTTAGCATTATTAAAAGTTGACATAAGTACTTTAAATGTTGTGAAATTTTAATTTTCTTAGAAATTAGTCACCTTTTTTATTGCTAAAAATACATTTATTTTTCACTTTTTTGAAAGCAATTATAAATAGCAAAATATGCACTCAGTTCTACATTTGAAGTGATGAAAATGTTCCTTTTTGGAAGTACTTGATCGTTTCTTATTTCTTCCCATCTTTCTGGAAGCATACACAAGCTTATATCTCGAGAAATATTTGCCTTATTTCAGTAAATAAAGTCACGGCTAGTGTTGCCAGGAGGTGAGAAATAAAAGGTCAGAAAAAGCTAAATACCCAAGGAACTAAAGCCAGAAAAAGCTATTTTTTTTTAAATTCAAAAATTGATTTCTTTTTCTCGTTGTCATTAGTCGTTGATATATTTTTTAAAGATATTGTAATAAATTTATAAATAAAACCTAGAACGGCCGCCAGCAAAATGAACCAATGAAAATTCGCCCACAAAATTCCCACAGAAATTTTAGTTATATTTTACGTGTAAAATTACCCAATGATTTGAAATGATTTTTTATATTTTTTGAATTATAATTCCTTTTTTCAATTAGTAATTTCTAAATTTTTAAGCGAATTTTTTTATAAGAATTTTATAAATTATATTTATAAATAGTTTCTATTGTTAAAGAACTTTATTAAAAATAAATATACTAATTGATTATTAAGTCTATATGATAAGTTAAATTATATTTGATTTAGAAAATGAAGCGCAGCAAGAGAATATTTTTGTTAAATATAAATAATTTCAATTTTTTGTGCGAGCTAATATACAAAAATAAATGCAAAATAATAAATTATTTTCTTCTTTGCTGAATTACTAAAATGTTAGCCTTTATAAGACAATTTTAAGAACCAAAAAATGCTAGAAAAAAGCTAGAAGCTAAAACAAAAAATTTGAGGCTAAAAGAAAAATAAAAAGGCTACATTTAGCCTTAAAAAGAATAGATTTAGCCTTAAAAAGGCTAAACTGGCAACACTGATCACGGCTTCATTTTTTTAATCTGCTTAACAATTTCGAAGAAATTCAAAAAAATCAAATTTCTTATAAAATAAAATAAAAAATGTTCTTCAAAGAATCGTAAAAAATGTAATATCTTATTTAAACCTATCAAAAACCAATTAGTTCTTGTGAAAACCGAATTTCAAAAACCACACCGTTTACATATCTGTTTTTCTACCTATCTGGTTTTTGTTGACACGTTTTTATTTAACGAAATGTTATTAAAACAAAATTTGGATTGTTTTTGTAGGCGAAAATGTTTTTTACAAATTTAAAATAATTTATTCACAAATTGTATTAAACAAACAAAACTATTAAAGAAATTTTACGATTTTATTTCCTTTATTATATATAAAAGCTGACTGTTCTGAATCATGTGTGTCGTAAATAATTATTTTAGCAGTTTTTATTTGGTTTTCAATAAAAACTACATGAAAAAGGTTTTTGATTTTTATGGAAAAACTTAAGCAAATTATGCAATTTTCCTATCAAAAACCAAATTAAGCCAAAAACTAATAGTTTTTATTTGGTGTACACGGCATTTAAAACTATCAAAAATGCTACTCTTTCTACTTTATCATAAGGTTGCATATGTTACAATTAAAACTAGCCGCATTATATTAAAATCGATGAATAAATGTCGACTTTATTCACAATTACGTAAAGATATACCATTTAAAAATTCTACAAAAAACAATAAAATTATTTACAAAAACAAAAAAACATTTCAATAGGAAAAATAGCTAGGAAAATCGATTTTTTTATGAGTTACCATTTTTTAATTACCTTGTTTCTACTGATTCAATTCTGCTAATTGTATAGCAGAACTGAATTAGGACAGCAGCAAATAATAAATGTAAATATCAGGAAATACTGATTTTCAATTTCAATGCGAACATTTTTCCCACGGGCGAACATACGGACAGACAGATGGACGTAACGAAATCATACATTTTATTGGGTTTAAATCATTTTACTCAGTGTGACATGGAATAGCAAACATATTTGTATATACCCTCTTTCAAAACTAGTATTGGTGGAGGATATAACTAGAAATACAATCGATACACGTATTTCACAAAAATTCGCTAGAATGCAAGGAAGTTAACAAAGTTCTCAGGAAACGAAACATAAATTCGCATTTTTTATTTTAGCATACTTTCATTACTTTTCGTATATTCACAATTTCTTAATATAATAACAATAATGTACGTGTAAATTTGATTTATTATCCAATTTATATGAAAATAATAAGGGTTTTTTTGATGCATACAAGTTCATCATACTTAAATCGATTTCGCTGAATTTCAAAACTATAAAGAACATTTTCTACAGAACAGAAATTGTTGTAATGTTTCGTGGTTTTGGAAAAATTTATTATAACATACATAAATAGAGACATTCTTGCTCTTTTTATTTTATTTATTAAGCTGCGAACTTTGTAATTTATTTAACATATACAGTGCAGGTCAAAATATTAGAACCACAAAATCAACTTTATATTAACCCAAGTTATATTTTTGCTTGCAGATATCTTCTGCCAAAATACTTTATAAAATTATTATTTGAAGTCACTTTTTCCGAGAAATATTCACATTTCATGATGTATTAAAACATTGGGTCGTTAATGTGGAACTTATCTTTAAATAATACTGAATAATACTGAATAAAATATTTATATTGAAATTACGAATCTTAATGTAAAATATAAATTTTATTTTAAAGTCTCTCCGGATTCTCTCAAAAGATATTACTATATTTTTTAAAAGTTTATATGAATTTTGTAAAAAAGAAATTTAAAAAAAGTTTGAAGTAAAAAAGAAAGAAATGAAAAGAAAATAATTAAAATTGTTGTTTATTTAGCTTTTGTTTAATTTAATAATGCGGGCTATGTAAAGGATTTAGTGAATGATTGTTAGGGTGTTCATTTTACTCGACTTTTTAGTTATTCGAATAATCAAGTAACTCGAAAATGTTGTTTTTAAATTATTCGAACACTCGAGTAAATTTTGCATTAATATTTTTCTCGTTTTTTTACATTTTTTTACATTTGTTTTTATTACATTTACTTTTAGTATATAAAAAACTAATATAACATAATAGATAATATTTATTTTTTATTTTAGTATAGTGAATAATAACAAAACGAAAAATATTATTAATATTATTGTCCATTTTTGGTTTATTTCAAATATATTTGCATTAAACATTGCTTCAATCGTCTTGTTAAAATCGGGATGGGAAATAAAATTCGAAAACTTCTAATAAGTCACAGAACAGGGTACATATTTAAAAAATACTCTCTCACATATGACAGAAGTTCGTCAAATAAAATGAAGTGCATTAAAAATCTTTTCATATGTAAAATTTTGTACAACGCACACTGGTCAAAAACTCACTTTTGTTGGCATAAATTAAAGAAGCATTGTTTTTGTCTTTTTCAGATTGTATCGAAGTCATTTTATCTAAAATTAACAATAATATTTCTTAAAAGCGATTTCAAGTATTTTTGCTTAAACCTCTATAATATGTAAATTTACTATAGTAAAAATATGATATTTACTTGTTTGCTTTTTATTTATTTAATTATTTTATAAGTTGTTAAATTTCTATTGATTAGTAAAACTACCCAATAGGTTTGAATGTGATATTTTCTCCAATTTGTTTGTAAAACCCAAGATATTTTCGCTTAGGTTTATCAAAATTTAATTGAAAGAAAATTGACGATTGGAAGAGTTTCCCAAAAAATGCTGGCACTATCAAAATTGTTGCATAAAGTAGATACTTTGGCGAATACTTTGATATTTTTGCACTCGTACAAGTTCATGCCCAAACATAACTTTTCATCTTTCAAAGTTATAGCTTACATTGTTAAACAACTCTTATGACCGCCAAACTGAAAAGTAACGACAAATATACGACTTGTTAAAATTTCAAATAAGGCTCTTAAAATACATCTTCTAGGCTGCAATTTACATTATACAACATTGTTATATATTCATCTGATATTGCGATAAAGCTTTTATAATTGTACCTCAATTTTAATAAAAATGTTGAAAATAATATTAAACTACCAACACGAACGCCTTCTCAGACTGTCAACATTGCCATATCATGTTTTTTAATATACATTCATGATTACTTGATCTGTTACCATTTATAAAATCCATTCACTTTTCACAATTTCTTATATTACTATTTTGGAATCAATGTGCAACGTTATTTATTTATTTTATTTTATACCTGCTACTAAATTTATTCTGCTGCTAAATTTTTGCATATTTACGTAAAAAAGGAAATTTCATATAATAAAAAAATATAATGTAAACTATTAATTTAACTCCGTGTTGTAAGAATGTTCATTTTTACGATTCATATTCTTAAAATAAGCTTCATGTTTTCTTTGGATCAAGTTTTAATACATAAATAATCTTGGATTTTATGATTTTTTAAAAATACATTTTTAATGATGAAAACATGATTCCTCTACATATACTTTCCCATTTATGAGACTAAAAAGTGACTTAATTTCATCTTTTTAGAATTAAAAAAAAAAAAAACTTTCAAAATTTCATTTTGAGCTTATTCAATGTAATACAAAATATAAATTAATATTATACATTTTTTCCAACTCGGTTTATTCGATTAAGCGACACAATTTTTTTAAACAAATGTTTAAACGAAATTTTCAATTTTAATTTACTCGAACAGTTATTCGATTTTAATTTGTCGGTTAATCGAGCAAAATTTATTCGAGTGAATAACTTACTGATTGATCAGAAATGATATTGTGTTCCAAAAAAAATATTGAATTTCTTTGGTGCGGATCCACCATTTCAACTTTCATGTTTAAAGACTTAGTACACCATTCCAGAAAATAGCGCAAGGAGCACAAACAATATGCAAAATACATTTCTCGGAAAAATCATTTATAAATTATTTAATTTGAGGACAGGAGATCATATTGATATGTAAGAAGCATAATGTAATCAAATATGTATATGATTCTGTTACTATACCTTGGTAACAGTGACCATTAATAATATTAGTGAAGAAAAACGTTGATGTATTCCTCCGTATAAATATAAATACTTGATAGAATCACAGAATCATTTCATAGAACTCGAAGAATATACCGATAGTATAGGTCCCAATAACTCGAAACACAGAAGTTGATTGCGGTTTTGAAGCACTAAGGTCCTTGTAATGGCATGGGCACCACAGCCTACAGATGACAATCTAATTAAAAATATATGGTTAGAATTAAAAAAATGTTATCGGGAAACAAAATATGACCAGAAAAGTATTTTTGTTAACATAGGATAGTACTTAGCATATGATTTTTAGCTAAGAATTTCAAAAAATTATAACATTTAGGAAGCATTAATGCTAATAAGAGAGCAGAAAAATATATTTTTTGACAATACTAAAATATTACTTTAATCATCAGTCATAATAGCATTAATTAATTTCATTATTTAAAATTTTCTCAACGAATTCAAAATTGCTGTTTTTTTACTGCAAATTTTCATAGCATTCTAAATATTTTATGTCTTTTTCACAAAAGTTAAGAGATATGTTCTAGTTTTATTTTACTTAGTACATAAAGTATATTTTCGAAAAAGAGATACGAAAAAAATTAATACTTTTTGTTTAACACCTGTTTCAAATAAAATATATAATGTGGTGTTGTTTTAGACCGCAGGTGCATTTTTTATTTTTTTATTAATTTTCAATTGTACCAAAATTGAACACAAATATAAGCCCTTACTCAACTAAATTGTTCATTCACTTTACCTCCCTTCAAAATTAAACTTACAACTATAAATATGGCAGGGAAAATGTTAGTACATTTTCTCACATAAAAACTCTGTATTTAATGACCATTTAAAAGCGTAGTAAGCAGTATTTTAAATACCCAACAAAAAACCCTAATTTAATAAAAATAACAGCAACAATAACAAGTAAGATTGTTACATTCGGCTTGGTCGAAGCTATTATACCCAAAAACATTCATATGACAATTGAGTCAACGCTCCAAAAGACTGTAAACTCAGCAACATCTGTAACAACCCGAAGTTTTTTCCTCAAGGAAGAACTTCCAATAACAGCAGAACTGCTACAACCGCAACATGACAAGTAAGGGTATATAATATTAGACTTGGCCCAATCTAATATACCCATAATCTGCATTTTCTTTTACCACACTAATTTTAAATTTTACCTTATAGAGGAGGTTAGCGGATCACTCCCATTTTTGGTTTAAGAGATATAGGGTAAAAAGTATGATCTGAGTTACGGCGAACACTAAGCTTTTCTAGTTTTAGGGTCATGGTTATCGGTTATTAACCAATTTTGCCCATTTTCAATACCACTCACCCACTTACTTATATGAGGAAAATTTCGTCCCTCTAGGTGACACACCCAGAGCAATATCCTTTTTTTTCAACAAAATGACAGTCATATATACACTTTATGGGGCCTTAGATAAATATATCGACATGTTGCACACGAAACGACAACTCATAATTTTTTATGATGCACGCAGAGAAAAAACATGCTTACAGTATTGTCACTACAAGAATATTATGTTCCCATTCTTAATTTTCATTAAATTCAATTATATTTTGTTCATGATAACAATGTTTTTGCTTATTTTTTATCATTTAATGTTTACATTAACTAAAAATTTTAATATAGTTGACTACAAACATTTTATGTTTTTGAATATTTTTACCAGAAACAAGCCAACAACCATTAAACATTATTAATCTTTTTCCTTGTTCTTAAATTATATTAATATGATTATTCTCAACAATAAAATGTTACAAAAAATATATAGCGTATGCTTTTTACGAATATGGTTGAAAAATTCATAACTTGTTTATTTTTAAATATTTTTTGCTTTTAATCGTTGTTTTTCAACTTCATTATAATTCTCATTTAGTTTATATATGAATAAATATAGTTTATAAACAATATCTTATCATGCACGACATATAATTTATGAAATAATTAATGAAAATTAATTAATAATGATTTATTATAATAAGATTAACATGAAATATGTCATGAATAATTCTGAAAATGTTTCGATATTTTTATGGTAAATACTATGATAAAACAGAACCATTTTATGACAAAATCGGGTCATAATATGAGAAAATCTAATCATAATGTAATAAAACCTGATTTATAAAATAATTAAATACAAAAATATTTAAAAACAAAATGCAAAAATTTGGATCATAATATGAAAAAGTAGATTACTTTGTGACTAAAAAGTTCATATTTTTTATTATTTATGACCATATACATTTTTAAAGCAGCCATATAATCCAATCATAATCATGTTGCTCTTCGATTATGTTTGTCACAATCATATTTTTTATCTGCGTGTGGGAATAATAAATATCAACAACTGCAAGCAATACCAGTACAAAAAAAATGTAAACTTGTTTATGGCATTTTTCGCATTTAGTTTTGGGTTTGTTCTGCCGTATTTGTTAAAAGTCATTTAATTTATACACATTCATAAAAGACATGAATTTATTTTTGTGTGAATTTGTTTTTTTTTTTTTTAGATCAAGTATATGTATGTGTTGTTATGGTTTTAAGGGTTTTAACTTTATCATAAAAATGCCAAATAAAAACTTAAAAGAAAAAGTTAAGAGGGCAACATTTATACACTTGCAGTTACTCTTAAGCAAATTTGTTGCCAAAATAAACTATATAAACTTATCTCTACACTGAGGCACCGGTTTGCGTCATTAATGAGTACCACAGAATTGTGACGCAAATTGAAACGACACAAATCGAATCACTTTGTATTTACATTTTCTTAATAATTGGTTCTATTAATTAAAATATTTCTTTTTTTTAATTTAATAAAGATTTGTAAGTGTTGCCGGACTTCGGCCGGGCTTAAGAAATTTCTTCTTTGGGTATTACGAAAACTGGAATGGCCGATTAAACTTTTTTCGAATGTCAAAAATTTTTTATTAGCATTTAACTCCCAATCAATTAATCTATAATATGGTCATGTTATATACGAGAATATGTATTTTTAAAGATATTTAGAAAAATATATCGAATTTTTAAAGGCCTTTAACTCGTAAACTAACAATGAGCGGAAAAGACAGGAAACTCTTTATATATCGAAATATTGAAATTTCAAACAGCGACATAAAGCGAAAAAAATTCAAATCGTTACGACTCAAATCCAGGGCTAAGTGTATATGTCTGTCAACATTTACAAGGATACATGTGTGTTAGTGCTAAATATAGTTTTAATTTTCACAAAGGTATGTAAGGCAACAGTCAACGTATTGTTGTGCTACTTTGTAAGAAAAGTAACTAAAACAAGTATTGAGTTCTTTGAATTCTGCACCCACTCATCTTTGACTCTAATAAAATTTGTAATTTCGTATCTTAATAGCTAAACTATCATAAAACTATGGTTATAGAAATTTAAACATAAAAGTTTTTATACAGTTTATAAATAAGAAAATTTTTGAGAAAAAACAATGTAGATATTTAATTTATTACTTAGTGCAACAAGAAAAAATTACCTCAATAATTTCAACACAAAATGAAAATGTAACATTAGTTTAATAAAACTCCTAAAGGATTTTTAAAGTTAATTCGAATTTCGGAATTATGACCTCTTGTAGTTCGAATTTTTCAGAGTTATACATAAAAACCAATTAAATTATTTAATCCAATAGTTATAGAACCATTGTCATACTATATTTTTGCTATTATGCTACACCCTTTTTACGCCCATTTTTGTCATAATATTGTTTACTTTGCTTGGCTCGACCTTATGTCTGCACTAATGAAGCAATCAAAATGAAAAATGGTAATTATGTATATCCTCGTAGAAAATAATAAATGGATGCCACACCCACATTTTATAAAAAAGGTTACTTCGTTTTTTAGTAAACAAATTTAAATTTTTTTCTTTTGTAAAAACGGATTACTTTGCTTCTTAGAACACATGTTTCAAAATTTATTAAAATTTTTAATGACATTAGTAAAAAATATTATAGTATGATAAAAGTGAACGAGAAAGAAGATAAAACTAAAAACTAAACTTTATAATGTTCAGTCTTTTCTATTCAAATTCGATGTGAATTGCCTCAGTAGCATCAAGAAAGCATCATAATTTTTTTTAGTTAAGGTGAGCTAAAAACTGGCCCAACTTTTTTTTAGCTCACATCTTTCTCTAAAAAATACTTGTTATATGTGCTAAATTTAATTTTAACTTTCAAACAAAAAAGGATTGTTTACAAAAAGTGGACACGGCAATTCTTTTAAAATTATATTTTATATTACCTTTCATGGAAAACACGATATATATTGAAAATTATCAAAAATTTTTGATTTTAGGCCTTCAAAATAAAAATTTTAATTTTAACCTACTGAATTATTAAAATAAAATTTATGATATTTCAATGTTTGATGGTATTAGTATTGCATATTTTAGGGTTATCTAGTAAAATTAAAAAAAAAATCTAGTAAAATAGAAAAAATTCTTTATAATAAAAATCACGATTTTTAAATATTTTGCAAAAAATGGGAATCTTATCTAAGTTACTTATCCATATATCATACAAAAATATATTTTATTAGAGTTTATTACAAAGAATTGCAATTTAAAAGATCACAGATCCTTTTTTAACCCAAGTATTTTTTATCTTTCGAAATATGTTGATACGACTCAACATTTTCGATAAGCATGACAAATACCATCTAAATACTCAATTATGGTAAATTTCGTGTTGTACATGCGATGTGCCTTAGCAAAATCTGTTTTGACATAAGTGTCCTATTTTCAACGATATTTGGTTTAAATTTATGGTTTCGATCAATTATACTTATCGCCGTTTATATATCTATATAAAAATACATAATTTTCAAAAATGCATAATTTTCAAAAAGTCCATAAAACTTTCTACTGCAATGATTATTTCGTTCACATCAACTTGACATAGTGCAAAATACGCATAATTGCAACAAGCATCAATCATTATTTCAAAATTTTTATTCCATTAATGAGCGGTGGTGGTTTTTCGCACTAAATCCAAAAAAAAAAAATTAAAAATTTAAAAATTTTGTCATCAAAATTTAACTACCCTGTATTTAACTGTTGAAAGTCTGTATATACAGAATAAAAAAGATCAGTTTATATAAGATCGAATGATATCAAATGAAAAATGTAAAAGTATTGGAAAAAGTTGAGTAAATTTTAGCTCTCTTTCTAAGTTTCTGAACTTTGAACAACATTAGTGATTATAAAATGAAACCTATGGTGCTAAAATTTTACGCTCTATTAGTCAAGTCTTGTAAGTTGAGATCTGTAACCTAATTGTTTAAAGTAATTTTACCACAAAACCTATTAAGGCCAGTTTCAGCTAAGTTAAAAATTTTTAATAATGGCTTGTGCTTGGGAAAAGGGAATTCACGCTCGAGAATTCCCGGGAAAAATTTACCAGGAAAACGGGAAATTAAATTTTTTATTGCATTTTAGTTTGAAATTTCATTTTGTTATTATTAAAAAAAAAATAGTTTATTGAAATTTTAATAAAGCCTAAGTTTTATATTTTTGCTCAGGGCAAAAATAGCACAAAAAATATTGAAATAAAGCACACATAATTTTTCTTAAGCCGATTATTATATATTATATATAAATTTAATATCTGTTTTTAACTTTCAAAACGATTGTTATATTCATACAAAGATAAATAATTAATTTTTTGAAAATATATCCCCATTTTTTTATTATACCCTCTGTTTTTAAATATCTATGTTAAACCTAAATATTACCAAAGAATTCATATAAAATTTTATATAGCTTTCATCCAAAAAATATAACTAGTTTTTGCTCTCTTACAAAGTTTTGAGAAAATAATAAGAAACATAATGAGCATTTACGATCTCAGCACATTTATATTAAGATCTTCAATAGAATTTCTTTTAAAACGAAATTTAAATTGCTTTTATTGGCTATATTCATTATGTACATTTTTTGTATTTTAAACTTTAACAAAACTGTTATAGCATTATACAAAACTTGTGATTTAAATAAATTTGCCATTTTCTCGGAAATACCGGGAATTCGCGGGTTCACAATTTTTTCATTCTCGTTTCCCGGGAGGTTAAAGAGTCCGAAAATTCCCAAACCCTAATAATGACCCATATGTATGTACTTAAGATTCCTTAGGTCGTTTAAATAATATGACTGGTCAATTCAGTTACCCAAAATTTGTTGCATAGTGTTATTAGATCTTTTTGACTAATTTATATTTTAAGCTCTATATCATTTACACAAACAGTAGTAGGTCTAAATAATTTGGTCACATACTGTTTTTGTATGCAGGGACACATGGTATAATTTAAAATGAATTTGCATTTTAGTTCCTCTCTTGCATTTATCCAGTTGCCTTTTTAGCATTCATACACTTTTACAATTTCCTAAATTAGGCTAATGAACTTAATTATACACAAGTATGAGTTTGTGAACAGTTTAACAGGAGGGTTTTGAAAACAAAGCAAAATAAAAAATTTTATATATAATATAATTTTAATAGGGGGTTTTTATGAGAAATGGCGAAATGAATGAATAAAAGAAAATAAAAGTTGTATGTATGAACATGAAATATTTTTTCATAGTAATCAATAACGAGTGGACGTATGAGTGATATTGAACTTATAATAATTAAATATTTCACATACTCTGCGTTTACCATAACTTTTCTATTTAATACCAAAGCATTTAAAATAAACTATAAGTTTATATGTGAAAGGTTATAAACTCTATAGATTTTAATTCAATCATTGAATTACATATATTAAACTCTATTAAATGTACCATTTATGACCTTTTTATCTATTTCAACTTCATTTGCACAAGAATTTATTTGTTATTGATAACAAATCAAAATATTTAAGTTTAGTAATATTTAGTTTAACTACTGGCATTAAAACAAAAATTTATCACAAATGGTCACGTTTATTGCATCAAGAAAGTTATTTTCTCTATTTTTAAAGAATTTCTTGAAAACATGCGATAAGAATGAAGGAATTGTACTGAATTGTATTGAGTTTGGTCAAGTAATGAACATATTTAGTTCAAAGCTTTTATGTCTTTCTTTGACACATGTCAAAAGGCAAAATGTTTTAAAGACATGTTTTATAAACGCTAGAGATAGAGCACATATTTTGTATAGTTATATGTTGAAAGTTGAAAATTAGTTTGTCGGAAAGTAGCCTAGATTAGTATCTTAGTTTAAAATACTAAATTGGTTTTAATATTTTTTGATAAATTTTTAAATATAAGTAAATAAATTTATTGTCTTTATATGAGAGAAATACTATAAAATATTACGATACTGAACACATTTCATTCTGAGCCATATTAAATGACATTTTCGCATTTTCTGAATCTTAAATTTGCCTACCATTTAGTTATTAGATAGGGTGATATAGTATATAGTCAGGAAGGTAATTGAATAAACTTTCCAACGATTTTCTTATTATCAACAGGAAGATAACAAAAATTTAATCATAAGATTTTATAAACAATTTTTGAAACATATGTATTAGGGTTATAACTTTTTGCAACACTTGCAAATATCCAAATGCCATAGCAAGGCTTTAGAGAGCATTAAAAGGTATAATGGAATGGGATATGTTCACGTACCAAACGCGGTAAAATTTTTTTACTGATTTTATTGTTTTGGGATCAAAAATTTTATAATTTTCACCAACCGCACTATAAATAGAAAATTTATAAACAAAGTAATTAATTTAATTTCTGTTAATTTTTAAATATATTTTCTACTAAATATTTAAAGTTTTTACATTTTATGATGCAACTTTAATTGCAAACTTTTTGAAATGATTTTGCATTTAAAGTGCAAAGCAATTTGTCACAGAATATATGTAAAAATGCAATAAATTGGTTAATAGTATATAAAATATAAATATTAAAAGAATTTTCAAAAGCATTTTAGAAATCATTGTTTAAAAAAAAAGGAATTTTATTATCAGGTTCAAAAATAATTATAACCCTAATACATAATAACCGCTGGTGGAAGTAGAGATGAGATATGCACCAATCTTATGATAGATTTTATGTCGGTGTTTCACAATCCGTTCAATGTTTTCTAGCAAAAATGCGAAGGAACCTATTACGTCCACAATTGAATTCCCCAAACAAAAATTATCTGATGTACTGTTTTTTATTTAATTCTGTCATAGAAAATATATATATTTTTTCACAAAGTAAAGTTGTAAGTCTCTATAGGACAAAGAAATATCTCTCGTATCAAAAAACTTTCTTACAACATAAGTCCTAAAATGAAATAAATCTTTGATATAAACAAAGATATTTTTGTACTAAATTTGAGCTCACATAAGCTTAAAATCAATAAATAAATTTTCATAATGTTCAATATTGTTTGAAGTAGAGTTGGTTTGTTCATGAATGAACATATTCAATGGAACAATTCAATTATATGAGCAATGTGAAGTTGTCCAGTATTCTTGTTCCTTTTTATTCTTTTTGCTCACTTTGTTCTTTTTAATCATTTTATTTAAATGACTAATATATTATATTGGTCTATTTGGGACTGTACATTTTTTGTTCAAAATATATAATTAGTTGCAGGAATATATCGAAAATGACTTTAGTTTATAATAAAGTTTTATCGAATTTTCGAAATTATCACTTATAATTTTTTGCTAATAGCAGAAATTCAAAAAATTGAAAAAATAACAAAAGTCATCTTAACCTTGTAGATTGATCACTGACTGAACAAATACAGTTCGGACTAATAAAAACAGTTCGTTCAGTCGAAATGCTCAGAATGAAAATGTACAACTGAACAAAAAGAAATGACTTGTTCACTTGTTTGTTCAGAACAAAAAAGAACAATCAGTAAAATGAACGATTAAACCCAACACTAGTTAGAAGTACTAAATGCAGTGGCTCCATCTATTATTACTATTATTTTTTCCAACAGATGATAAATTTATCTATATTTAGGAAGCTAGAACGTATTAAAATAAACAAATAATTAAATAAATAAATAATTACGTTATAAGTTTTGAAATATTTATATCTTCTTTGTCGATAGAAATCCCAGCCAAAAATTTGGTTCCGATAACCAATTTATTCAATAAAAAGTGACAAATCAAAATGAAAGATTAGCTAAAATGAATCAGTCGTATTGTTTGGGATCTGTTTCACGTATTACAGCCTTTTTTATACATGTACCGCTAAACTTTTATTAAGTGAAAAATCGAAACAGGAGTAAAGAAAATTAAGTTTTATAAATATTCGAGCACAAATTGTGTAATGCTTTTGCAACAAACCCTCTATTATTTGCATAAAATCAAAAGATTTGTGATCACTGAGAATTTTGTTAACAAGATTTTTGAATCATCCCTTCCTTGGCCATTTATTGGACGTTAAATATTTTTTGAAATTTCCGTCCGTCATTAGTTTTCAAATTTTGATTTTGAGAAATATATGAGCAATATGTACTTTTTTGCTTATTTCAATTTGCTGGGAGATCGAGAATTAATATTTTCGTATCTCTAGAAAGTTGCATGAACGTGGACATTGCAAAAAGCGTTCTGCTTGCTATAAAACACATCGAACCACATTAATTCACCACAAAAAATCTTCATGATATTTGACATTAAAGATATTTTAAATTTGAAAAAGTATGTTTCTTTAAAAAAATAATAATAATGAAAATGTATATATTTTCTTTATTTTTTAATGACATTATTTTGACAGAATGTATATAATCACCCAAAATACTGTTCGTTAAAAATTATGATCGAAAAAAATATATATAAAAAATATATAAAATATATTGAAAAAAGTACATTTCTGCAGAAGCTAAATTTTTTGTAAACAAAAAATTAAAAAAAAAATCCTAACATAATATTTTCCGATAGACTTGAACCCATTGAATAGAATAATAACAAACCTCTCATCTCTGAGCATTTGAGAACAGTTTTCATGAGATTTAACATTAAGAAACATAGTAAAAATGTTTCATATTGTCTTTGTAATGCCTTTGTATATTTCAACATGATCTGGAATAAAATTCAACATTTAAAATATGATTGAATTAAATTTTTCAGTGACGTTAACATCAAAAAGCACATTACTCCAAAACACGAGAACTAGAAAACTAGAACCAATTTTGAGAAACAAATATCATATTTGAATTCAGCGCACCAAATATAGAAAATAGTCTCATAAGTACTACCTCAATATAAGCACATAAAAACATACTTTTTAAATTAATACCTACTAAAAATTAAGCATATTCTTTCAGTAAATAAAACAAGCGTTCCAACTTCAACCGAAAAACAGCTTAAAATATCTTACATTTTCCTCCCAACTTTTCCTGAATCAATCAACGTAACGTTAATGGTATTTAAATTAATATCAAAGTATCATATCATCCTATATTTCATGAAATTATCAAATATTTTTCATAAACAGAAATGCTTATGTGAATTATATTATGCTGAAATTACATGATTTGTTCTTTCTTTCATCTTTTGCTTCCATCAACTTTTGTACGAAACAAAAATACCATGAAACGTTTATATTTTATTGATTCAATTTCACTAATCTAACTTGTTTGTCAACCACGTAATCTACCTCAGGAATCAGTGACATATGCTCATTCATTGGAAACGGAAATGAAAACATGATGTTGCATGTATTATTGTGCTCAATGCATGTTGGAAAAAAAAGAAGAAACAGGATGTTGAATATTGATGATTATAGTTAGTTTCCTGCCTTAGTTTTTCAATTGATTTCGTTTTTTATAAAATCGATAGCAAGTGAAAAATAACGGGCAAATACGAAACGGAAAGAAATGAGAAATTATAAATATTAAGGACTAATGGTAAAAAGGAAAATTGTATAAATACAGTAGTGCTTTTAAGGGTTTTAAAGTTTTTCAGTGAACTATTTTTTTTTTTTTTTTTCAATACACACTTACAAGTGCTTAAGTTTTACTGAAGTATCTTAAGTATTACTCTCATATATGTTTTATGTGATATCATTGTTAATTTTGTAACTTTACTCATTTCTATTTTCTTTTCATTTCTCTATGTGTTTGATTGCAGGGCACACAAAAGATTGCATTACCTTATCAAGCCAATCAAAAACTTACAGTTAAACAAATCCTAACACACTTCACTGGAATCGATGCTTCAACGATGAAGAATCCTAAAGAAATTTTCTCCGCTGACATACAAAAGGATCTATTGCTATTGGAGGAGCAAGAGGGTTCTGTTAATTTTAAATTTGGCGTTGTGTATATGAAACCCGGCCAATGTTGCGATGATGAAATGTTAAGTAATCGTAAGTAATTGTAAAAGAATTTTACTCCGTATATACACTTGTGGGTATGTAAATGTTTAAAAGTATGTGTGAGTGATTATTAGAGAATTTAACTTATTGCTTTGATGCTTAAATTGGATTTTTCCATAACGAAAATTAATGTCGAAAAATAGAAATAAAATTTTGAAGAATAGAATACCAGAATAACAATTCTTGACTACAGTTATGTTTTCTTTACTAATTACAATCAGCTTTTATTAAAAACCAAAGATATTGTTTTCATACAATTTAAATAAATAGATACATTTTGTCAATGATAATTCAAACGGAATGTTTTTAAAGTATCTAATAATAAAACATTTGTTGGCAAATATTCGCAACAGACTCAAAAAAAAACTTAATTCATATATCCAATAACAAACACTTTAAGTTTCCATTAAGACCAAATGCAAAATAAAAAAACATATAAATTTAAAAGTGCTTCTTACATAACCCAGATGCCGTTAAAACAAATTAATAAAATTCTACTTTAGTAACTGTGATCATAAAATCGAAAGATTTGCCCACCTAACTATTTTAGCTTCCGAGATATAGGATATTATGAAAACGCATCCATGGTTAATTAGGGGTATTTTGTTGCGTGTAATGGACAAAAGTCGTTTTTGACTCACATATTAAAAAATAAATTAATAAATTGTTTTGTTTCTATTATAATAATTACTTTATTTGTTATACAATTACTTTGGATTAAAAACAATTGATTAATTATGCTAAAATACCAAAATTTATTATAGTACTAAGAATATCAACCATATGTAAACACCCTGCAAACATTGTCTATCGAAAGCGTAACTATCGAATTCAAATCTACTTGGTAACACCGTTCGGGAAGAACTGTGCTACTAAGCGATAGTTCCTTTTGAGTAACCCTTTAGTCAGTATTAAATGTCACGTAAAACGCATCCCCACTAAAGCGTTACTCAAAAGGGACTATCTCTTAGTGGTACATTTCTTCCCAAACGGTGTTACTAAGTAGATCAGAACTCGTAACGCTTTAGTGAATTTTGTACGTGACGTATTAAGATCTAGTATAACGCAGTAGAAAGAGTCTAATAAAAAAATCCTAATTCGAATCTTCCAATCCCCACTAAAGCTAATTTATTTTTTAAATAACGAAAATAACGCTTCCTTGTATTTATTACAGAAAACAATGAAATTAATTGCACAAAAAGATTTTGAATTCAAATAAACATTTAACATCTATTAAAATATTTGCAAAATTTTCTGCAATTATTAGTATGTTCGGCATTATAAAAACTGTAATTCAATATTTCCACCATATTTTTCAGTAATATAATATACTATTTCTAAATATTACAAGACTACATTATTATTTATTTTAATTTTGTATTGAATTTTCTATGTAACTAAAGAAAATAATTTTTTTTTTTAGTTAATTTTTTACTAAAATCACCAGTTTTGCTACAGAAAAACAATTATAGAAAAACCATTACACTTTTTATAAGGCGAACACCATATTCTTTCTTAAAATCATACTTTCTCGTTGAACAAATAGCTGACAACAATATTTATAACAAATTTTCTCTTATTTCTCTTTCAAATGTTTCTATTTTTATAAAGGGGATTCTCTTTATTAAAGATTGCATGGTATTTTAACCACTTCCATGCTCTATTACAAATTTTAATGATGATGTGCCAAATTAAATCATTATTTAAATCTCATCTTGGCCATGAAAGTTTTTTCAATAATTTTTGCCAATATTTAAGATTTTTGAAACTCGGAAATAAATGCCGCTACTTAATCAGAAATTACCATAATCTACTCCACACATTTCAAGCATTACAACAACAAAACAATTTCTTCAAAATATTTAATAACAACAACAACGTTTGAATTCTTTTCAAACTTTTAAAAAAAATTTGATTTAAAATTTTGAAAATTATAAATAAAATTTTGAAAATTATAAATTCCTTTTCAAATTTAAAATGCAAAAATTCAGCTCTGCTAAAATATTTTTGGGATACTCTAAAACGATGCATTCCCAAAATTTTGATTGCTGTATCTACAAATTTTAATCTTCCACAGAATAGACTTGTAAATTGGAATTTTTAATATATTTTTAATTTTTGTTCTATAGAAAATTATTCTAAAAATTAGCTACTTGTGCTGCGGGCATGTCATATATAAGTCAAACTCCCTCGCTTTTAAAAAATGTTGTTTAGGTTATTAAGAATTTTATATAAAACACAATTTTCTGTCCATATTCTGGCCCTCAAATTGTTAATAACATATTTTAATTATGAAATGAAAATGTTTTCCTAAATGTATTCGCTTGCCCAGAACTAGTTGAAATATTGATAATTTCTTTTAAATTATGATAAACGCTTAACTTATTTTCTTAATTTTCCTTTTATAAGTAAAACTTACGAATTTTTTGTTTCACTATGAGCTTACATAAATAATTTTAGTTAATGTCAATATTTTTTTTATTCTAGTCACTTCAAAATTTATATTTTTACTAAGCAAAATTATATTGTTTCTGCTTGTTCTTTTCCCCATTATGAAATGTAAACAATCGCCAAAATCATGATTTGAGTATAAAATTTCAAACCTAATGTGTGTTGTTTTTGTAAAGTTTTGCACGTTCTACTACTAATCATCTTAGAGTGTCAAATTCGACAGATTATGTGTACTGATAAAAGACAATCTTCCAAATGCTAGCAAAAGTGTTGAAAATAGTGTTTTCGTTTTTGGATAACTGTAACTGTTATCCAAACAACTTCTAATAGTGATTAAAGAAGTTACGTTTAGAATATTCAATCCGTATACTAATATATTTTGTTGTTGGAAAATTGAGAGAAATCTTCTATTGCACTTCTAAGAGTGGCGAAGAAGTGAGCTATTTCAAAAAAGACTTCACTACATGCTTGCAGGGCAGCTGTAAGATAATTATGTTTGTTAGTATGTATGTGTATGTTTACATGGGTGATCGACACTATAAAAGTAGTGTAGCAGAAGGTAGTGAGTTGGTTAGCCTGTGGCTATCGACATGATAAGACATTATTTATTTTGAGATGGAGTTATGCTTCCATCAGAAAAAAAAGTTTATTTTGTGATTTGTGGTTCTGCCCAATTTCAAAATACTTGCCTTATATATTTTATTACAATATATTTTATTACACTGAGAGGGAGTTATGCTTTCGTTAGCTTAATAAAATTATATTTGTCTGGCTGTTGAATAGTGAAGATTCGAGTGGTTCTGACCTCAATCTCAGTATTTAAAGAACGGTGATTGCGCCTCAGACGGCCTAGTAGAGATTTGTGCGAGACCGGTACTGTTTTTTTTTTTCGTCATTGTATTCGTTAGAATAGAGTTTAAGTACAATGATAAATACTGTTTATGACGTGTTTTTTTTTAATAAAAGTGTGTGTGTGTGTTTTTTTTTTTTTTTTTTTTTTTTTGTAATTGTGTAACGAACCCTGGAAGCGCAGCTCTATCCCAGCTTAAAGTGAAAACACGTCAGTGCATTTGCTCATATAAAAAACAGACGTTTTAACAAATTTTATGTTTTATTTAGTTTTATGATTATTTTACAATTTATACATTAAATATATCTAGTGTAAAAAAGAAAAATTAGAGATGGGCCATTCCGTTAGAAACAAATTAGAATAATGAAATAAAAGCTTTAAAGAAACACTGAATTAACTGTTTATAAATTATCTCGAAAGGTATAAGGATATGGTGGTCAGGAAAGCAGAGTCCTCCCATTTTTCTTCCTTCGTACAGACTCACTGATCCTATGTCAAGTTTTTCTTTAGATAATTCTCTTCCAAATTGCAGCTGGCTCATTGGCCATTTATTTTCGGCTTCAATCTATCTTTTTCCGTATTTACCGTGGAATTGATAATATTATTCCATAATGCTCACCACCACGTTTACTTTAAGAAAAAATTCTACATAAATAGATTATGTTATTCTGGTGCAGCACCATATGCAGTAGCACATAATATGATGTATTCCAACTGGACTGCGATTTCAAAATTGGAACATTACCCGTACAAATAATAAAAAGTACTTTTCTTTCACTTATTGCACACATCCCTTGCCAGGTTATTCTGTTATACAGGGTTTTCCATAACGTTACATTTTCAAGCCATTGCCTACCAAAGACAATAACCTCCCCTAAGTAGTTTTTGGATCCTTAAAATTGTAAAGATCAAGAATTTCTGAAATAAACTATATCACTTTTTAAATTGATCTAACGATGTCCGTCCATCTAGTCGGCTGGCGAGCTGGCTATCCATGAAAAGCTTGTTCACAAAATACTGGTCGCAATTTTTAAGATAATTAAATGAAATTTGATACGTTGGATTTTTATGATACAAGGATGAAGCCAATTGAAATTGGTTGTTATCGGTCCATTATTTCACCTAGCCCTCAAACAAATGTACCCCAGAATAGAGTAAAAAACATTTTAATGAAATTCGCTGCAAAGAGTAGTGTACAAGTATCAATCTTTGTGCAAATTTCATGAAGATCGGTCCACAATTGACCATAGCTCCCATATAAACCACTTTTCCGAAAATCACTTTAACGCGCATAAATGAATGTTAGTATCAATATAATATTCGACGCAATTAAGTTGTATGTAAGTAGAAACAACATTGCCAAATTTTATGAAAATCGGTCCATATTTTACCATAGCTTCCATATAAACCCACTTGAAGGAATCGCTCTAAACTGCATAAAATTATCTAGATTTTAGTATCAACGTATTAATCTGTACTTGTATATTTTATTTTACATTAAGTAAAATTGGCCACAGGTGTAATATAAGTCCACTTCCTCAATTTTTATGTTATTATAAAATGGCGTAGGGTAACATATAGTCGGTCTTGAACGACTATATTTTTCTTTCTCTTTTTTGCGATTTTGTTGACCTGTGTTATTGTACCTTGAATATCCTTCAAGATATTATCTTCTTATAACTTTAGGTAATTCGTTGATGATTGAAAAACATTTTAACTATAGATCATAAGCTTTTATAGGATAAATTCTTTCAAAAAATTATGAAATTGTGAACCTATTCACATTAGTTCTTGGAATATTATAATATTTTGAATAAAAATAAACGAACAGTTGTTATATATCATCAAAAAATTGCAAATTTTATATTTTTCTTACTCAAATTTTGTGAAGTTTTTTTATTGTCCTTTTTTTTTCTTGTGACAATTTAAAAACTTTGCAATAAAATCATATTTTTAGCGATTTCATTCATCAATTTCTGGCTCCTTAAATATTAGTGACCATATTCCACCGTTTTTCCATTTCAAAACATACCTCGTTTTCAGGAAACGTCGATCCTTCTATTTTATAGAATTTTTTGGCCCGCTTTACGAGATGTAAAAATTCCGTAGAATTCCAAGTTTTTTCTTGAATTATTTAGTCAACATTCCAAGCTAAATATATATGTATAAAACATTATCATTAACTTTATACAAAATGAGTTAGAGTATATTATGTTAAGAAATGGTAGTATAGAATTTCATTGGCGATTGATAGTTTATCTCCATATAAGTCGCTGCGGTAGATCACATTTTGACACGGATACTGCAAAGTGCCAATAGACATATCAGCTTCTAGCTTCAGAAAATTTTTATACTTTGCCTCTGAAGAAAGTTCAAAGTCGGCAAAATAAGTCATGAGAATACGAAAAACCTTCGTCCAATAAGTCTTTTAAAATTCCAGCTTAAAACGATTGAAAGATTTATCGACTATCACATACGATAACGACTGAAAGGCACTAATCGCATATGAAGTAGTTAGAGAGATACCTGAAATTTAAACAATACATAATGGCAAACTTCTTAGACATATATAGAGCCTTAAAAAATAAAAGTCCTTGCTTATTCGGCTTATATCGGGGCTATTTCCGTAAGTATCCAACGCTCTCGATCTACTCAGCTACTGGGCAGCAGTAAGTGAACTAGGAGTTAATCCAAACAAAACTGGACTGGTATTATTTACAACAAAAACCAAAGTTCCAAGCTTTAGACTACCGCGGTTAAGGAACTGCGAAATTCCCCTCTCAAATTGCGTGAAATACCAAGACCCAAAATTGTCATGCAAACTTAAATTAAGAAGGCAACGATTTCCTATTACCTTTCAAAAGATGTTCGGCAAATTTTCTCTAATGATCTTGAAATAAGATTTTCATATCTACAAAGCACAGACGAATATATACTCAGGAATATTGAAGTTTTTAGTCGACATTAATGTGGTACTTCTGTCTCTAAAATTATATAATATGACGTCCCTACTGATCCACCAATGTAAGGAAGAGCTGTCAAGGCTCTGTAAGGAAGAGCTGTCAAGACTTTCTGTATTCTCATGTTTGAATCCCTATGCATAGATGTCACATTAGGAATAAATAAGAATAAAAAAAAGGAGGAAGCAATATTTCATCTCTGGTCTAGTTACCATGTTCTGCCCTAGCACTCAAAAGACTGCTCCTCACGGCTGCGGAGTGTTTTTAGTACTCCAAATCTTAGTGTCAACATTGGTTCTAGGAACAATACACCTGACGAGTGGTATGATCATATCAAAACGAGGTCACTCAGACCTAGAGAACTACAATGAATACCAACCAACTATATCAGGTGACAATTTACAGATGTTTAAAACACTTAGGAAATTCGATGCCACACTGAAGCCACTGAAGCCACTGAAGCCACTGAAGCCAAGAGTCGTCGTAAAGCGATTCTTTATGTTTGAAATGCTGTTTCTATGCTACAGGCAATGACAATGGATTCATTATGGTAATTAAAGTCCAAAAAAATCTTATGTAAAGCCCGGTCAACCAAAAAATTGACACCAAAGTCGAATATCCATAGCACCAAGATAATGCTCTGTATTTGGTGAGATCAGAGGGGTGTTATCTATTATGAGCTGCTAAAGGGAAACGACTGCAATTGAGGAGTGTATTGAATAAAAACGGTTAAACATGAATCCATAATTTTAAACATAACATTGTTCGATCTCATGTTGTTCATTAAAAACTATTTTAAAAATAGTGGATGAGAATTTCAGCCCCACCCGTCGTATAATCCACACATTGTTTCATCTGACCACTATATATTTTGTTCTACTTAGAATGTCCTAGCTGAAACATACTACACTAGGGTGGGCCGAAAAAATAGTTGTGCCACTCACCCCCTAGAATGAAAAACTATTTAATGAGGCTTCCAAAAATGCAAAACTTGTTTTTTGCCACGCCATTTTAAGACCGATTGTAGAATGTGGTATGTCATTGTTAATGGTTTAGCAACTGCTTAAAATTTCTCTTTAGTGATTATTGAATCCGACATCAAATTCTCCATGTCACTTCTGGTATCTCGGATTCATCCCCTCTAATGTCCAGTTATTTTCATATGTAATGAAAGCCCTTTGTTACCCTATTATATTTGTTTTTTAAACTATTTAATTTTACTCATAAAAAATAAAATTACAGAGGTTTAAAAAACTGTTTAAGTTTAAAGCAATTTATTTCATTTAACAAAATTTGAAACATACTTCAGTTAAAGTAGTTTAACAAATATTATTGGTGCGACAAATGTTTATTTTTTACTCCATTCCATAACTTCTACAATTATTAGCCAAAGTTAAGGCATAAATACAAATAAATAATATTTTTCATATAAAAGATTTTTTTTAATATAAATTTACTATTTCAAGAATTTTGTTAAGTGAAATGTATTTAAGCTTACATAGTTTTTTGAACCTTTGCAATTTTATTATTTATGCATAAAATTAAGTACTTAAAAACCTAAAAATAATTGGAAACCACATGAGCTATTCTTTGATTCTAGGGGGAACTTATTATTATTTTTTTCCCTTTTTTTTTTTTTTTTTGTATGGAAACCGATATAAAAAATCCGTTTCTGACTTCAAAAGATGAGAAGTGGTTTGAAATGGAATCCATAAATCATCAGAAAGATAGAAAAAAGTCGCTGCTTCCGATGGATACTTTGAATAAAATGCATTGTTGTGTTGGAGCTATAGGAATTAATAAATGTTCTGTGTTAATCACTTTCTTTTGTTGTAAAAACCATTTATGAATGCAATCTCATGCCTGTCTAAAGAAATATTTTCATCATTTTCAACATCATTTCATTTTCTTCTTATTGTTTTATTTTGTTTTTGCAGAGGAAGCGAGCCAAGACTTTGAAGATTTCTTAGATGTTTTGGGCGAACGTGTGCGTCTTAAAGGTTGGGATCGTTTTCGTGGTGGTTTAGATGTAAAAGGTAAGTTGTACGAGTATATAAAAGAAACAAATAGGAAAAAAATAAAACAACTGACTAGCAATTAAAAGGAGAGGAAAATGAAAATTACTTCCATTTTACTGTTGTTTCCCTACATACATACATACATACATACATACATATAAATGAATGTAATATTTTGTGGAAATTATTTTTTCCTTTTTTTTAATTTTTAAATGAACTTTCTTTCCTCTTTTAACATTTAATTAAGTATATTGTTCTTATTTTGTTGGATAAGTTAGGGAAAAATATTTGCTTATAATAAACAATCAGTTGCACAACTGAGTAAACTTGTACGATTATGAAACATTTAATTAATATTATATAAAAAATATGTATTAATAATATTGATAATAAAAAGAACAAAAAATAGACCTTTTTCAATTCAAATGTAATGAAATAATTTTCTAATAAATTAATTAATTATTATCAGTGTTGCCAAAATATAAGTGGGAAAAAGTGTTAGAATTTATAAAGAAAAACGTTAGAAAATGCTAAAAATAAAAAAGTGGTAGAAAAAAGAGATATTTAAGAGATAATTAAATATAATAAAAATACATTCTGAAGTTGATTCTTGAGAAATTAAACAAAATATATGAGCTTATTTTTCTAAATTCTAATTTTGTCTTGTTATCCAAGTGTGTATTAACTGAATTATAGTGTTATACCTATTCCAAGTAATATATAGCTTAACAGCGAACTAAAATCTTCTTTTACCGAAAATTTTATTTTTATTAATATTTAATAAATTAATAATTTATTAATATTATGTTCACACAAATTAGTTTCTTAATTGTTTTTTGAAAAACACAATAAGTATAAACATCACTGTTCACATATCATTTTATTGTGTTTTTCCTTTTGGCCTGTTTTTCATTTGCCAAATTATCTTCACAAATGTTTGATTTAAATAGGAATTTCACACACAAACACTTTTCAATTCAAAAAAAAAAATTTTTAATGAATAAAATTTGTGAACAAATATAAATTTCATTCATAATTTTTATTTTATTTTTTTTTTTTTTTTTTTTTTTTTTGTTTTAAAACTGTTTTAAAATTGTTTGACAATTTTTACAAATTCCTTGTTCAACAAATTTCTATGTAATAAAAATGCTAACATTTGTTCCCTGTATGGAAATTTAGTATGTTTTTTGAGTGTTAATAATTAAACAATTCGAATTGAGATGTTTTTTTCGCTTTGAAATATGCAAAAAAACAAATCAATTTGTGTTTTTTTTTTTTAGAGAACGACTTGTTTTTCAAAAAACCTCAATATGTGAACATAACATAAGAACCAGATATAATCTTGAGAATCTAAAAAATTATTGCAGACCTCAATCCGGATTGTGGAATTATCTGGGTTTATCGAGGCTTTTTTCTGGCCAAATTTTATTAAAAAATAAAAACTATTAAAATATATCTTGTTTAAGATGTGAAACACTTAAAGAATCATGTTTGAATTTTTCGTCAAATATAACAAATAACATATTTGTTTGTACTCATTTCACAGAAGAACTTTTGGAACAAACATTAACTGAAAATGAGAATGAAGGAATTCAACTCTTATATTATAATTATATCATTTCTTATTGTATTATTAACAAGTTATACTAAAATTTCAATAAGAAAGGCCTTTTTGTTATTTAACCAAGATTATCGAGTTATGGAATGGAAATTATATTATATTCATGAAATTGCTTAAAAATTTCTTTTTTAAATGTATCAAATCAAATTTTTATTAAAATTTTAATTTTTAACTAAGTAAATGATATTTAAGTTGTTAGAAATATACTTTATGTACCTTATACAAAAACACTTTTCTTATTCAACATTTGTATTTTGTAGTTAGCATTGAAAATTATTTTATACTGTCATATAAAATTATGAAAATTTTTCCACATACAACTTTTGATTTTTAAATAGTTTTCTTGTTTTAATAAAATTTTGTAATATTGTTTTTATATAAAAGAAAATCGTGTTAATTTATTTCCGAGGATTTTCATCATAAGTAATATTAAGAAATAATTTTAAATAAATAAACTTCTACCCAAGAACCAATATTTAGCAAAAAATAAAATTTCAAAAAAAGTTTTTCTTCAAAAAAATTATTTAAAAATGTAACAAAATACTCACAATAATATTTCAAAAAAAGAATATCATAGGGCTGTTAACTTATAAAATTTTAACCAATAGTAATAACATAACCAGATATAAAATGACATTCTTTTCACACAAACCAATAATTTTGTTTACAATTAGGCTTTAAATTTTTATTAAAATTTGATAAGTTAACGGCACACAGTGGCTCAGTATCGTTTCGGCCAAAAGTCTGTAACTTTTGAATCGATAGAGATACTTTAGAAAAATTTTTTGACAGAGAGACATTTTATTGATTTTTTTATACAATTTTAATTTCATTAAAACCGGTTTAGCAGTTGTTGAGAAATGTAAGGCTAAAGTTGAACTTTCAATTCTTTTATAGCACTTAGTATGAAAATGCGAATTTTTTGTTTTTTGAATCAGCTTTACTTATAAAAAAAAGTTATAAGCAGATAAAGAAAACGATTTAATAACACCCAGGATAATTTTGTAAACAGTTTCTCAGTTCATCATTTCTAGAATAGGTTGCACTAGAACCGGTTCTGAAATAACAAATTTTTTTCTAATGTTTATTTTTTTTTTTTTTTATTTAAATAATATTAAGGACAAACATTTTTACTTTTTATATTAACTAAAAGTTTTTAATATTTATTTTATTTTTTACTTAAATAACAATAAAAGAAGATTATAATTATTATTTATTCGGTTGGAAAATAGCCTGAAAATATTCCATATTTTTAATTCCATATTATTTCTGTTTTCTAGCAGCCCTTCTGCTTTTTCATCTAAGTCCCAATATTTTACTTTCCATTGTCTTCGAATGCTAGAGATGAGCAGATCTGACGTTGCCAATAATATAGGAAATAGATCTTCATTTGTAGAATTTCGTGACATTTTTCTGGTATTGTGACTCTAAAAAATCCTTATTTCTTTTTTCCTGATCTCCAACTTGTACTAAACAATGCTTAATGACATCTTCTCCATGATATAGGATTTTGTGAACTGTTGCAGACATATTTCTCTATGGATGTTTGGTTGTATATATTCGTGCAGTTTCCTTCGCACAATCGCCAAATTTTTTGCATTGCACAAAAATACATCGATAATTGTTTTATATTTTGAAGTAAGATTTATATAAACACCTGCTATTTCAGATGATATTTTGGGATCTGAAAAGTACCTTCTTGTTATGTTCCCATCCCTTGTTTTGATTGATCTATAATCAATCCATATTTGAGGAATTCATACTGAACATGTTTCTTTTTTAAACTTCTTAACTCCCTATTGGTGTCGTTGTTTCTTAATGACCATGTAGGTTTAAATCCAAAACATAACTGATTTGTTCACTCAAAAAATTTTGAGAGTAATTTAATTCAAATGAAAAAAGTGTTCTACAGACGGTTCCAAACAGGTACAAAAGTATAATGGGATTAAAGAGGATACTTTCCAATTTCATCTGGTAGTAAAATTTATTTAAACCCTTTTGACCACTAAAATTCAAATTTGACTAAAATATAGTAGCTGAAAAACACTTAATTACACAGCAAATATAAACGGTACAGAGACACGTCATACCATTTCTAAAAGAAACATAACATAAAAAACATAACATAAAAAAATGCAACCAATTATCGATAATAATCCAATTTATAAAAATCACATTTTTTTATAAAATAACATAAAATATTTGTCTTTAACAGCATTCCACGCCCATAATTACCAATATTCTGATCTAATTTTTTGGACACCTTAGTTTCAATATGTTTAAAAATTTTGGAAATTGGTGTTAAAAACAATTGGACTTTTGGACAATGAAATTAATTTCTGAGCCACCGTGTGACCCATAATGTCATATTATGACGTTTTAAATTGGGTAAAAAGTTGTTGAGTTATGTATAAATATTTTAATTTTCAAAAAGATTCGAAATTAGTTAAAATTTTGTTTTATTTTAATTTACGATATCAATTCAGTTACGTTCACAACTAAATGGCAAATTAATAAGTTATTTTTAAATTTTAAGTTATTTTATCGTAATTATTCTTATGCCAAAAGAATTATAGTTTACTTAATTGCCAAAGTGTTGTATTGTGTTGGTTTTCACAAAGTTTATTTAAAGATCTCATTAGTTATTATCGTTAAAAACACCAAATTTAGCAAATAGTGCCAAAAATAATTCAAAAAGTGGTAGAAAGAGTGAAAGGTGCTAGATTCATTTTCTTTTCGTGCTAAATGAGTTTAAAAAGCATTAGATCCAGCACTAAAAGTGCAAAATTGGCAACACTGTTTATTATATTAAACAAATATTTGGAATTAATAGTGTGAGTGTGCATTTAATTCCAAGTATCACTGTTGTTTCCTTTTTGCATACAAGATGGTCATTTAATGTTATTTGTTTTGCGGTGGCCTTTTCAAAATATATTATTAATTTTATCTCTGTATCAAGTGTGGTATTTCTTTGCTGTTATTTTTATTATTTTATTATTAAATACTCGTATCTTTTATATATATTTAGTTGTTAATGTCATTTAATGCTGATATTGTTTTTATGTTTTTTTTTTTAATCTTTCGGTTTTTGTTCTTATTATTCAGGTGATATGACTGGCAAATACTCTGTGTACACTTTATATGAGGGTCATGAAATAATGTTTCATGTTTCAACACTTTTGCCCTTTTCTAAGGATAATCGACAACAGGTGAGTTATTATAAGTTTATAAGTTTACATTGCTTGCATTTAAAATACTTCGACTACTATTACCACTATGTTTGTTAGTGTGTAAGTTTTTTAACACAGAATAAGCAGGCAAGTAATGGTCAGAAAATGTATATTTAATTACATTTTAAAGACGGATAAATATTTTTAATATTTTAAAGTGTATTTTAACTTAGATAATTTATTCTTATTTTAATTACTGAGAACAAAATTATGCTGATGAATTTTAATATACTTAGATATTTTTGTTCTTACCTTACAAACAATTTACTTACCCGGTAAGCTAGCAAATTGCATTACCAAAAAGTGGTAATTGCTAACTATAACAATTTGGGTGAAAACCCCATTACCTTTACATGGCAATGTCCAAAATTTCAAGGGTACCTATTACTAAGGTACTTATAACAAATAGCCAAATAACTAGTTACCCAAATTCTTAGAAGCACTAATCAAATACTTAGTTACCAAACTTCACGCCAACAGTTGTACTATAAGTGGTTACTACTAAAGACCTGAAATATTTCTTATTTAAGTCATTACCAAAAAGTAATTACTTAATTATTTTGTGATTTAAAATAATGGGAAAAATAATAACAATAATTACTTATTTATTTTGTATTTTAAGATAATGGGGAAATAATAACAATAATTACTTTGTAATGTATTTTCAATACTGAGAGTAAAATTATGCTAGACGTTGGCGTTTTTTTTTTTTAATTTTAAGGAAAATAGTATAAAATATACTTATTTAAACTGTTGTTTTTTTAAGTATACCTTTTTGTATAAATGGAAGTTCAATTTGGTACTTTAATTAATGTTCTTTTTTTTGGAAACAATTTTATAGTAGGGTAGAAGGGGAACCTCTCTCATAACCGTACCCTCTTCTCATAAACGTAAACGATATCTGTAAACTTTCTTTTGTACTAAATACCTAATTTAAGGTTACTTAATTTACATTATTTTTTATTAATTTCTGAAGAGCTTAAAACAACTCATGGGGTATATTCGCACAAGTGATGGGGAGGAGGGGGCAAAAACGCTTGCCTATATATGATGTTTTTGCACTTTATTTTAACACAACAGTTGCAAAAACAAACAACAATTAATATATTTGATTGAATTTTGTATAAAATAAATTAAAATCAAAAATCAGTGCACTGCGAAAATCACTAAATGAATTTTTGTATAAATTCTGTAAACAGTAGAGTGTCTATATGTACAGTGATAAATCTACAGCCAGTAAATTTCTTGTACCTGATTTCAACGTTACTGGAGGTTAAGGTGTGTCCTCTCCACCACCAGTCTGGAGAATACTCCCCAGGAGGAGTCTTATGCACCAATGATATATTTAGTTCAATTTTTAAATGAATTTATTAAATACCTGTTGTTAGTTATTGTTCATTACTATCAAGTTTATAACACATCATTATTAATCGTTATTAAATTTAAAAAATTAAGAAATTTATACAACTAAATATTTGGGAGAGTATTGAAAAAATAAATAAACACGTCTACAAAAATTTGATTGATGAAAGATCTGCGATAAAGGAAAAGAAAATCAATTAGTGCTACAAAAATTATTACGTCATGTTTAAGATAATTGGCAATGGCAGATGCCAAATTTTATAAAGATCAGAGAACGCAGAGAAAATTATGGTTATGGTATTGTCACCACAACAATATTATGTTCTCCTTGTTAATGTTCATTGATTTTAATAATATTGTGTTCATGATGACAACGTTTGTGTTTCAGTTTTATCTTAATATAGTTGACTACAAATATTTCATATTTTTGAATATTTTTGTTAGAAACAAAATTTTATTAATATGAAAAATATTATTATTTCTACGATTTTTGTATATTGTGAATTTTTTTCCATATTCTTAAACCATACTTTGTTTTCAAACCATATTATGATTCCCATAATAATAAAAAGTTACAAATGATTTTTACAAATATGGATGAAACATTTTTTGAATAAATTTTGTTTTTAATGTTTTTTTTCTATCTTCATTATAATTCTCATTTAGTTTATACATAAATTAATATAAGTAGAAAATGTTTTGTATATTTGATATGATTCAAACAATATAAGATATTAATTAGCTACTATTATAGGGTTTAGTTAATAAAAAGTATCTTGCACAACAAATGATGGTACAAATATATAAAATTATTTAATGAGATAATAATATGATAAAATGGAATAATAATATGACGGAATGGATTCATGAGATGAGATAATAATATTATAATATGGAATAATAATATGATAAATTGGAACACTATATGGTAGAATGGGATAGGATTGAATAATAACAAGTTTAAATCGTAATCTGATGGAATGGGATAATAATGTAGTAAGATAGTATAGTGATATGAAAATCATCTTAAAGAATATTCAAAACCTATTTGAATATTCATATTACACAACAAAAGCCTTCAAATTATCCAAAATTTAAAAAATTACATAAAACATAAATTAAAAAACAAGTTTATTTTGAATAAAAAACTTTAGATTTGTTTTGTCTAAACTATATAATCTATAAAATATAAATGGTGTTAACCCTATTCTTAAACATGTTTATTAGAGTAACTAAATTTTTATTATTTATACAACTTTCAATTTCAGTTTTCATTTGCACAATATAAAATCTCTAAATTTGAGCTTTTTTATTATACAAAAAAAATTGCATTTGAGACTCTTAATAGTAGATCAAGGTCTGGTATGATCTTCCTCTTCCATTCTAGACTGCTGTAATCATTTATCAAGTTTCCATTAATTCTCATCAAAGCCTGACTTTATCAAATTCTTAATTAATTATTTTTTTCTTTTATAAAATTTCAGGTGGAACGTAAACGTCATATTGGTAATGATATTGTGAATATAGTCTTTATCGATCAGAGTATGTCTGCCAATGTAGGCACAGTATTGCCAACAATATTTGATCCTACATGGATTAAAAGCCAATTTACACGTAAGCCACAAAATAAACTTAAACAGATTTTACAATTAAAAATTATCTTTATTTATTTTATTACAAAATTAAACAATTATTTAACATTTATATATACTCGTATGTTTGTTTATTTACAGATATTTTTGCTGTTGTAACTAAAACTGAACAAACCTATCGTTTGGCCATATTTTGTGATGAAAATGTGCCACCGTTTGGTCCAACATTACCAAACCCACCAGAATTCACAGTGAGTAGAGGCAAAAAAAAAGACAAATTAAACACATATAAGTATTGTAACATACTCGTAACTAATATATGAATATGCGTTGTTATTTATTTTGGCTAAATGAAACAACAATGGTTTGACCCACATTCACAATATATTGATTTAAATGTGTGTTTTACAACGAAAAAAATAACTGAACTGAAAATAACCCATAAAAACTTAACAGCAATTTAACCAGCAAAATTATTTATTGCATATAATTAAAAAAATTGTATACAAATAAATGAAACAAATTTTATCCAGATACATACAAATGTATGTTCATTTATAATATACATATAATATAATTACTGTTAATAAGTTAACAACCAGTGAGAGTTTATACCACCATTTCCACATTTATTGTTATAAAAAAAAAACGACAATAATAAAAAAAATTGTAGTTCAATAACAGCTTTTGCAATTTGAACTCATTAAAATCTACATTTCCCTCAAAACCTTCCTTTGTCTGACAAACCACAGGGGGTAATTAATCAATAAAACATCATAGCAACAACAACAAATATTGTTGTCGTTTTGTTATTATGTACCGATAATCACAAACATCAGGGATTCGATGGCAGCAACAATATTGCATTGTTGTTACATTAAGCTTGCAAATACATATAAATACAGCAGCAGTTGTCAGCTAAATAGAAATTAAATTATACAAAAAAAAACAAAAATTATGCAGGAGACATTTTGTGGTAGATTTAAGTTTGTAAATTAAATGTAGAAAATATTTTTGTTTTAATCAGAAGTATAGAGTATAAGTATCTGGATCAATGAATTAGTTTTTATTAAGATTAAAACGCATGCCAAAACTCATGAATTTTACAAACTTCTTTGGAATTTATTAAATTTAGAAATATTTCTACTAAACTGATAAATGCTGTGCACTCAGTGTGTGTATGTGTGTGTTTTTACACATAATCACATGTAAGTTCCACCATGCATATTAAAATTGTTTACTTTATATACACACATATGTTCAATAAAAGTAAACAGAAATGATATCAATATAAAATTAAACAATTATTAGAAATTTATTACACAACAACTACGATTAGAAAATGTACATATAATATATGCGCCATAGATAAGCAACTAGATAGGAAGCACGCTACTTAAAAATTTCATTCTATTATCAAAAAAACAAAAATATAAAAACGGATTTATTTGTAAATAAAAAATAAAAAAATCCACTGAAAACAAAGACAACACTTGTGCGTGTGCTTTTTTAATAAATTTTCGGTTTGAGTTTTTTAGTTTCCCTTCTAATTGCTAATCTGTGATATGACCTTTTTAATCTCACGACCGAAAAAAGTCTATAGTGAAAATTGAAAACTGTCAGAAACATTACTTAAAACAAGGTAAAAATAATAAATATTTTCTATTATTTTCAAGAATCTATTTATATCTTAAAGTAATTTCCTTGTAAATATTGTTAAAATAATAACCCTAAACAATACTTTGTTTATTAAGAAGTTTTAATGACAAAAGTAATAATAAAAGATAAAGCAAAACTTTTAATTTCTAAGAACTAAAAATTTTGAAGCAAAACACTTTTCACATATTTATTAAGCATAATATAATTAGGCAAGACAATAATATAAATATTTTTCGAAGCATTTTGAACTGTTTTGAAATTTTTAATTTGATAAAATTTAGTATACAGTATTGAGCATAAAAAATGCAACGCTATATGATGTGATCTTTGTTCGCATATATTTTGCTAATGTAACAATACTGTTGTGATTCTAATATATATGTTCCTAGATTCTTATTGTATACAATTTTTTCGAATATTTTTGTACGTGAGGAAAATTATTAAATGCAGTTGTAAATTTGAACTAGCAAAAAAGTGCAGCTCTAAACAAATCAACATGATTTTTTAAATTTTAATAAAAATCGTTATTGGATAATTTTGAAACTATAGTATTGTTAAGTATCATGATTTGCTATTCATTAATATAAATTAAAATACATGAAATCTACAGATAATGTAAATATTAGCAAATAATCCCACTTTCTATTGAATTTTGCTATTTTTCTTAACTATTTTGGAAAATTTTCCATAGAGATTTATATTTTGGAATTATTATTTACTTTTTTTATTAGTTTGAAATCTTACAAAAATTCTCTATGAAAAAGAGATCAAATATTCATGACAGTTTGGTTTAATTTGCTAATTCATAATTGTATAAGAGCTTTGGACCGAAATAACGATACCAGTTTCAACCGTTATTGTGCTAAATATATATTTTTTTTTCGTAATGATACGATATTGGTTAATTTCCAATAACGCATAAATGTTAAAAAAAAAATTAATTTTGGAACAAATTCTAACACAATTAGGAATTATACCTATTTTGACAATCTTCCTGTAAAATTTCATCCTTCGTGGTTATTGGACTATTGCACTTTTCTACTATTGGAAATTAATATTTAAGGAAATATGTCAATGTAGATAGTCCAAATTCGAAATATATGCGTTTAGAGTCAGATTAATTCAAGTTGTCGTAATAGGATCTCATTTCAATTAAACAGTACTCGTTAAAATAATAAATGATCTGCCTCCAAAAGTAAAATTGCTAGTTTGATTTAGTAAATAATATATGGTATGTTAGAAGGGTTTTCCGTTACCATATTAAATCAACGATTGGTGGCCGTAGTAGCTTTAAATGGCCACATGTGTTCATTCGAGTAATATCAAATATCTGCTCTTCCATGACTTTTATCAATTTTTTTCATGCATGATCGTTTCAGTATTGTGTATCTAAGATTATTTTTAAGAATCCTCATATTAGAACTACACATCAATATTACTTCAGTACCATCATCATAATGTTGTTCTAAAATATTCCTAAATTCTTAAAAAGAATGGGGAAAGAGTATTTTTTATATATCATGAATAAACTTTGTAGTTAAAATGACCTTAATTTTATGTACTATATTCTGTTGATTTTTTTGGAGTTACATTTTTTCTTGCATTAATTTAAAATAGTTTTATCAAAATTTATAATAACTATTCCTATGTATAACAATTTGTAACAAAATAACATATAATAGTTGGTTAAGAGCACAAAGAATAAAATCACAACAAAATTGGTTAATCTAATAACGTTATAGCCCTAATCAATGCAATAAAAAATCATATAGCCTAGCGTTGCATTTTTATGCTCGATACTGTACATTTTTCATTTTCCTTCATTACTCCTAAGGTTAATTCCAAAAAAAATCGACCCAAAATTATACACCTTCGATTTTTTTATTTTTTAATTTGGGAGTGCATTTTGTGGCATATGAATCAGTTCCGTATCTTTTACGCTCCATGTTTTGTGGACCTGTAAAGTGGGACACCTCAGAATATTTTGTCAAAAATTAACAAATTTTTAGGTTAAATAATATATTTTTTACATTTATTCAGAAATTACATATATACATTTTTAAACTTACATTAAGGGCCTCAGCGCCATTATGACATTTTTGAAGCTATCTGGCAACAATTATTTACAGTATAGATTTAGTTTAATTTATCAAGAAAGAATAAAAGAAAATAATAATATATTGTATTCATACATACAAATGTATATCTAGATACTCAAGTGTTATATTAGAAGAATATCAATGTTTTGCAGCAAATATTGTTACAATCTTCTTTTAAATATGGAAATAGAATCCGAATTTTTAACAAATGTTGGCCAATTATTGTACTGCAAACTACCGTTGTATTCGATTCTTGTTTTCAGACGGCACCTAACTGCCTATAAATTGGATCTTATGGTATCCAATGTTGCGCAAAACCTTATACACATAAGTAAGAAGTGGCACTCGCTACATCTTCATATACCAGCAAAGTGGAGAAAATATTAGACAGTTTATAAAAATTTTGTAAAACTTTGTTTTAGAAAACCAGCAAGGATTTTAAATCTGCATTTCCTTTGTATCCATAAATAAGTGACAAGTAAATAATATTACTCTGTATCAACGAATCAAAAATCATCAACTTTATATTTTCATCAAGTTTATATTGAAATTTATGACAACAACTGGAGATATTTTGGATTTTATATAAAAATGAATTTGGGACTGACCAGCAAGATTACTTTGGAAATGCACCGCCACGTATATTACAATGTTCTCCTCTGTTATTTGTTTTCCATCTATCACTACCATACAATCATTATTTCGACCATTTAGAACCAGTTTATTAATTCTTGCGAACTTAGAAATTAGTTCTGTATCATGAGCAATGGATGATTGATATACTATCACTTGTTTGAACGGGTAAAAAATGTAAAGATCATCTGCATGCAAAAACATTCTTCCTTGTAATCCGATATTATTTAAATCATTGATATATATTTTAAGCAGTAGAGGTCCTAACACAATACCTTGTGGTACCCCATACTTTATGTGTTTCATTGAACTGCTCTTTGAATTTACTACAACATATTGTTTTCTATTAGCTAAATAGCTCTTAAAACATACAAGCTCTCGTCCAGCAAGTCCATAAAACTACATTTTCTCAGAATTGTATGTTCTAACTAAACCAAATGCCTTGCTAAAGTCGTAGAATAACCCTCCTACGCCTGTAACCTTTGTCTAAGCAACAGCGCTGCCGGAATGAATAGTTCATATTACACAATCAAAGCCTTCAAATTATCGAAAATTTAAAAAATTATATAAAAATTTTTTTTTAACTTAATTTTAATAAAAAAAAAAAATAATAATATAAAAAATTTTATTTATTTTGTCGTAGGTCTCCGTTCCACAGTGGGGTCAAACGCAAATTTTTTGGTAATAAATCTGAATCTCCTAAACTACTGGTCGGATCAAATTGAAATGTATGGAAGAGTTGTAGAGGAGGACCTAAGCTTTCAGAAAAATCATCTTGTAGTCACCCTGTGATAACACGAGATAAGCTACAGGGTGTCAAAGTTGACTACCTCGAGTAGGTAAAAGTTAAAAAAAATCGTAACTTGTACAAATGAGTTAAAGATTTTTATATTTCTGGAAAGTGCTTGGCAAGATGAAGAAAAAATAAGCTTACTCATCTAAGTTATCTCTTACAGTTAAAAAGATATTTACGCTTGAATTTTGAATTTTTGATTTTTTGGCTCGACTTTCTTTCGTTTTTCGGGAATAAGTCCGGAGATATATGAGGCAAAAATTTTTTAAAATATTCTGTAATTTGCTACATATTTTTGGATTATCTCAATTCGTCTAGACGTGAAATATATTCAAAGTCAGCACTCTGAAATTGGCATGAAAAATGGCTATTTTTTTACAAAAATGTAGTACAATTCATTCACTTTTTTCTCAAAGTTCCGTTAATAAAAAAATTTTTTCCTTATTAATTTCAAAAGATAAGGCTTCATAAATGGTTAATAAAGAAATTTTGAATTGATTTAAGTTTGCACCCTACATCCAGCATTGGCCGAAAATTGTCAATTTTAAAAAATAGTTTCATTTTTATCGATTAATAAAAAAAATTTCACGCGAGCTTTTTTAAATTTGGTACCCATATTTTTTATAGAAATAGATTTAGAATGATTTAACACTAAACTGCTTCCCGCCCGGCCAAAAACGAATGCAGGAGTGGAGATTTTATGTTAAAAGTCAGTTTTTTTAACGACTATTTTTAAAAGCATATTAAAAGCATATTAGCATAATATTTTTAATATTATTTCTTATGTAATGTATAAAACACAAATCAAGCTTTCATTCCTAAAAAAATCAATGAAATAGCTCCAATAACCTATTTTTGGTAATTTTTCAAAAATAAATTTTTTTTTCCAAAAATAGGTGAAAATCCAAAAAAATTTAATTTTTTTAATACAACTCCACTAATTTTGCAAGTAGTTTAAAAATGTTAAAAGAATATAAAAATAGACTTATTTACCAATTCAACGATATATAAAATGTTGATATAGGTCATTTAATAATAGTAATATAATGGCCTCAAAACTACCAAGTCACGTCAAAAGTTGCAAAATTCACTATTTTGTTCCGTATTTCCATATGTGTGTATACGTAACACTCAACTGCATTGCTTATTTTTGTTACGAGATAATAATATTTATTAATGAATTTATTTAAAGTGTTCATAATTTTTTTCTACTGAAAAGGTTTTTAAAATTACCTAAGTACATAAATAAGTATATTTTCCTTCGTTTTTTATTACATTTTTTTAAGTTTTTAAATAATTTACCTAGCTACTTAATTAATGTATTATAACAAAAATGATTTTTTTTACAATCGCATAGGTACATTTTTTGACGTACCTGTTTAACACTACAGGTCATAAAAATAAACTGAATGAAATTGGGGGTTTTGAGCAAAAATTTAAATTTTTTAATTCATTTTTGCCTGTCACCATTTACCTGTTATAAATATTCTTTTTCTATATATAAGTATCCTTATAAATATGCAGATTTATTAGTGAATTTGCCATTATGGAGATTACATTAAAACACTTTTCTATTTGCAAAGTAATCTGGGATAATCTATCTGATATTATAAATCGTCCAGAAAAAATAAGAAAACTTATTGATACAGTAGTATCTTTTGGTTTAACTCTTACTGCAGAAGACAGTTTAAAGCTCGAAAATCAACACCGAAATCAACATCGTCCTTTACCTCTGAAGATGCTTTAGCTCTAATATTAAATTTAGGATTATCAAGAAACCAATACGAGATTTTGAGGAAATCTGTTAGCGTAATATGATATGATATCTTTCCCAGTAGCAAATCAGTGAGAGAAGCGAAAAGTAATATTTTACAGCCTATGGAACACCCGGTTAATGCTTCTGTTAAAAGTGCTAAAGTTAATATATTGCAATTACTTGAAACTACTGCCTCTAGAATTATATCTACCTTCAGCAATGATAACATTGAAAAATGCAAAGACTCTGAACTTATTTTAATATTCAAATGGGGCTGCGATGGAACATCAGGATTTTCGGAATACAAACAACTGGATGGAAGTAATTCTGGAAATAATTTTTCTCGCTGTTTATAGCGTCTCTGGTACCACTTCGAATGCGCTTAAATAAGCCTTCCTTATCGACAAGAAATGACTGGCTTTTTGATGATATATGGATAAATTTAACTTCAGGTTCCAAATTTTTGTGCCGTCCAATCCTTTTTGATTACACAAAAGAAACCACGGTTACAATAAACAGCATTGTCAACCAATTGGAAGAACAACTCGGATTAATAATTGATAAACCTCTACATGGCTATGGAATCTCAAATGATGGAAATACAGCAAGACGTTTCTTTGAAAATCCGGAACTCACATCTTCAAACACAGGCATTGACTTAAATATTTTGAAGCGTTTTAAGATTATATTGGCAGCCATTAATAGCAAAAAACAAATTAATGCGGACAAATTTAAAATTTTTGCTTACGAAACTAAAGAACTACTTAACATTTCATACCCCTGGATATCAATGACTCCAACAATTCACAAAGTATTGGCTCATGGTAAAGAAATAATAGAAAATAGTATTTTGCCATTGGGAGAGCTAACAGACGAAGTACAGTAAGCCCGAAATAAAGATGTTAAACATTTCCGACTCTTCAATACCCGAAAATGTTCGAAAATACCGCAAAATATGGACTTAATGGAATATTTATTAATATCATCAGATCCAGTTATATATTCTATAAGAACACGATGGCTACCAAAAATCACTCTTGAAATAGAAAAAGAGGATTCCGAAGCTAAGGAAGTTAAAAATTTGCTAACGTTTGATGTTTCTGATTATTTTCAAGAAAATATCTAATAATATCTTCGATAATATATTCTTAATAAAATAAATATACGGGATATATGTATAATAAGTATGTAAATATGTAGAACAAATTAAATAAACATTACTCAAATAAAGAATTTACTACTTTATAATAACAATTATATACCTGCATAATACATTAGAAAACTAAAATGTTACGTATACACACATATGGAAATACGGAACAAAATAGTGAATTTTGCAACTTTTGACGTGACTTGGTAGTTTTGAGGCCATTATATTACTATTATTAAATGACCTATATCAATATTTTATATATCGTTGAATTGGTAAATAAGTCTATTTTTATATTCTTTTAACATTTTTAAAGTCTGCAAAATTAGTGGAGTTGTATTAAAAAAATTATTTTTTTTTTTTTGGATTTTCAGCTATTTAAAAAAAAAAATTTATTTTTGAAAAATTACCAAAAATAGGTTACTGGAGCTATTTTATTGATTTTTTTAGGAATGAAACCTTGATTTGCGTTTTATACACTACATAAGAAATAATGTTAAAAATATTATGCTAATATGCTTTTAATATGCTTTTAAAAATAGTCGTTAAAAAAACTGACTTTTAACATAAAATCTCCACTCCTGCATTCGTTTTTGGCCGGGCGGGAAGCAGTTTAGTGTTAAATCATTCTAAATCTATTTCTATAAAAAATATGGGTACCAAATTTAAAAAAGCTCGCGTGACATTTTTTTTTATTAATCGATAAAAATGAAACTATTTTTTAAAATTGACAATTTTCGGCCAATGCTGGATGTAGGGTGCAAACTTAAATCAATTCAAAATTTCTTTATTAACCATTTATGAAGCCTTATCTTTTGAAATTAATAAGGAAAACATTTTTTTATTAACGGAACTTTGAGAAAAAAGTGAATGAATTGTACTATATTTTTGTAAAAAAATAGCCATTTTACATGCCAATTTCAGAGTGCAGACTTTGAATATATTTCACGTCTAGACGAATTGAGATAATCCAAAAATTCTTTCAGCATATTGTTTTGAAATATGTAGCAAATTACAGAATATTTTTAAAAAATTTTTGCCTCATATATCTCCGGACTTATTCCCGAAAAACGAAAGAAAGTCGAGCCAAAAAATCAAAAGTTCAAAATTCAAGCGTAAATATCTTTTTAACTGTAAGAGATAACTTAGATGAGTAAGCTTATTTTTCCTTTATCTTGCCAAGCACTTTCCAGAAATATAAAAATCTTTAAAATCGGACTTCATTTGTACAAGTTACGATTATTTTTAACTTTTACATACTCGAGGTAGTCAACTTTGACGCCCTGTAGCTTATCTCGTGTCATCACAGGGTGACTACAAGGTGATTTTTCTGAAAGCTTAGGTCCTCCTCTACAACTCTTCCATACATTTCAATTTGATCCGACCAGTAGTTTAGGAGATTCAGATTTATTACCAAAAAATTTGCGTTTGGCCCCACTGTGCGTTCTCTAAAATATAAATATCCTAGCAGAAAAAGAACTGTAAAAGTTATGATTTTCGCAATGTGTTGTCATTGGGAGAAATTTCTTAGTGCTAAAAAAGAAGTGCAGTGTTATTAATCCATGGTTTTCCTAATAATGACAACTTTTTTTGTGGTCTTTTTTATGAATTCTAAGTACTGCTTCTCTTAAAGCTAATGTTTACAATATTATTTAATAAAAATATTGTTTTAAGTTTTTTAAAAAATAAAAATTCTTAGAAATTTGTGAAATTGTAATTTTCTTAGAAATTCACCATTCCCCTGCTTAAAATACATTTATTATCACTTTTTTGGAAATAAAATGTTAATAATAAAATATTATTAACAAAATATACTCTTAGTTTTACCTTTGGAGTGGTGAAAGTTACCTTTTGGAAATACTTGCTGGAAATCATTTTTTATTTCTGCTCCTGTTGCAATTTTGTGTTAGGATAGAACACAAAAATTACGCAGAAATTTTTCGAAAACCTAATTGGTTATCTGCTAATGGATTTTCTTCTTTTAAGAATGTTGTTAATTGTTTACAAATTAGTTTTTCAAAAATTTTACCTAATATTGATTATACAACAATTGGGCAATATTTCTTAACGGTGTCTGCAGATATTTGTTTTGGAATCGAAAAGATCTTTTGGATTTTTGATAATTTAGAAAAAAATATTTACGATATGTGAAACCAGTTCATCAGCACATTCAACAATTAATTTAGATGAAATATTATCAAACCCAGGTAATTAAATCTGTCGATATTTCTAGCTTTGCGATGACACACAACTTTTCTTAACTTGCTTTTCTACAGCTTTTGCATGCAAACATTTAAGTCGCAGCAACCTTTTTTCAGTGTAAATCAATGTAAAAAGACTCTCCTGCAAAAATTTAAATCAATTTGAAATTTACATCAATTTCAGCTAAAAAACTGTTTGAAAAATCAACAAAGTTAATTTTCTTTGAACCATATCTCCAAAGCAAATAATCGTAGAATGACGCCGATTGATATAAACAATACGTTTTCAAAATGTCGTTTCCTGAGAAATTGATTTAAAAAATAATAAAATTTAAATAAGTAGATTTAAGACGAATTTGTTCTTTTGTTTTTATAAAATTAAAAAAAATACAAGTTACAGTGTTATATTCGGCTGTACCGAATCTTTTATACCCTTCACCCGTGTTGAGATGTGTTATGTGAAAATGAAATACGTTATTTCGGATGTAATTACAAATAATTTACCTATACTATATCTATGTGTAAATACTAAAAACTATAAATAATTTGCATTTTGATATAAAGTTGAAACAGAATCAAGGATTAATAAATCTTTATATATATATTTTAAAAATGAGTTGTAAATTTGTTTGTTTATTTGTTTTTTGTGTTTCAATCACGTTCAAACGGTTGAACCGATTTTCACCAAATTTAACACACACATAGTACCAGCGACAGAGGTGGTTGTAGGCTTCGCCAGATCTCGATTCGAAGTCGCACCCACATTTTACGTCTACTCTTAAAAAAATCTATTTTTTTCAATTTTGCAAGTTATTAATGAAGCTGTTTATATGAAATATAAAGCACAGATAGTGCTTGCACCGTGGAATGTTATAGGTTATGTTGGATCTTGATCAGATACCACGCCCATATTTTACGCCTACTTTTTAAAATTCTGAAACGGATGAACCAATTAGCTTTAAAATCGGAACAGGGGGTCTAGTACCCCCCCGCTAATATAAAGCAAATATTCATTATGCCATATCTAAGGATATTCCATAACAGCGAGAGCCTTCAAATTTCATGAAAACCTTTATCCTATCATATCGCATTGATGAAAAGAAAATATTACGGATAGGTCCAGGGGGATAAGCAGCCCCATATAAAGAAAACATAATTTTTTTCCTTTTAAATGACTAATACAGCGAGTCTAAAACAAATTTAAAAGTAATTTCCATATCAAATTTCGAATAGGGTAAATAGGTCCAGAGAAAGTAATAGCTTCCATATAAAGTAAATATTAGTTATCGCATCAAATAAAGTAGCGAAGCGCACCGGTAAAACCTAGTAAATAACATATTTAATACTTAGTAATTTTACAAAAGTTGGCACATATTTAACGAATTTATAATCGCTTCGGTGCAGAACAAATATTTTATAAATGTAAGAAGATATTAAATTAAAAAAGGGTATGGAGGAAAATTTATGGACCGTCTTGACTGATTTAGAAATTCAAAATTCGAAAAAAATATTTGTGATAGATTTATGCAAGCATGAAACCCATAGGTTATATAGAAGCTTCAAAAACTCTAATAGTGTATTTTGGCCTATAATTCGGTTAATATTGAACCTTAGTTCATTTTTTCAACACAAAAATTCTTAAAAAGATTTCTGATTTTTCTGTGAAAGTACGAAGTCCCTAGCCTGCATAGGTGCTTCAAAAAGTTGAAAAACCTAATATGCTTTGCTTATTGTTGTTGTTTTCAGTACCCATGAAAGAACAACTATAAGAGAAGCAGACATTAGATAAATAGAAAAAAACAGATTTGTCAATAACTCGGTTGTTTATGAACCGATTTGGTTGATTTAAAAAACCGAAACCCAAGAAAAATATTTGTGATCGATTTATATAAGAAGGAAGTAAGTAGCTTATTTTGGACTTGCATATCGGACAAAAATGCATTTTGTGTCCCGATATCTCTGTAACTAAAGGATCGACTGAGTTCATTTCTTCAGCGGAAAAATTTAGAAAAATTTATATATATATATATATATATATATATATATATATATATATAATATATGTTATACGTAGGCTTCACAAACGCTATTTAAACTATTTTTAAAAACTCCAAAAAATGGGTTTTTACACACAGCTCCGCCATTTATGAACCGATCTTGCTGAATTTCGCTAGCTAAATTCTCGAAAGGATTTCTGATCATTTGATATATATATTATATATGGCAGTTATAGGTAGGCTTCATAAATGCCGTTTTAGACGGATAGGACAATGTCCGACATCATTTTTTATAAGGATCCAGAAAATATTAACTTTTTTGCTTTCCAACGAAAATTGTGGAAATTACAAACTTAATGACAAATTTACACCTTTACACCTGTGATGAAGGGTATAAAATATAGCTATTTTGCTTCAATTAAATTTAGTACTAGCAAACATTTTTTGATATTTTTTTTATTAAGAATAATCTAATAAATTCGAACGAAAATTATTCGAATCAATAGTAGATAGATTGAATATAAAAAAACAAAAAAATGTGCTAGAATCAAATTTTCAAAGGAAACAAAAACAAATAGTTTGACGTCAAAAGATATATTTTTGGAAATCTGCGGATAGCTCTTATTAAATATAAACCCTCGATATATAATTTCACTGTATGGACAATTTCACAATATTTGTAAAAAAAATTTGAATTTTTTATTTACAAAGTTATTTTGTCGTAGAAAAAAAGGTCAAGGCCAAAATTGAGGAATTAAATTTTTGAATTTGGTACATTTTGTAAAATTACAAACTCCGATATGTTTTTCACACTCGAGGTAGTAAACTTTGACCCACTGCAGTACCGTATATATTACTAAAAGCCTAGCTCATCCTTTGTTGATGTGCCAAAATTCCTCAAGATCGGTTTAGCAGTTTAAAACATGTACATTTATTACCATTTTCAAAAGGCCCCACTATGTAGTTTAATAAAGTTGATAATTTTACCTTTAGATGAAACTTCTCTCTCTGATCTAGATTTACAAAATATGCTTAATATCTCTGAAACTTTTAAATAGAATAACAAATTTTAAATTAGAAATATTTAGATTTTTTTTTTTTCATTAAATCAAAATAGTCAATTGGTTTTTCAGATATGTTACAATATGTGGTGTTACCTCATTAATTTTATATTTAAAATATTATCTCAAGAACCAGAGTCAGTCCAAAAAAAGCTTAGAATTTCCTGATCATGTTTAGCTAAACTAACTGAACAATAGCGCGCTTCATAAAAAAATATTTTTTGTCGTCCCGTGTAATACTATGGAAAATATATTCTGATATGAATTTTTTAGCGATACTTTGCATACAGACAGATGTTTAATAAATCTTAACAAATATCGAAAAAAGGTTATGAAAATGATTAAGTTTTATGATTTTATGAAGTTTTTATTGTCTCCTATAAAATTTTCTATGTGCCCTTATACGCATCCCTGCTTGACAAAAAATTACCTCTGTGCAGTTGTATGGCGTGTTAAGTAATAATCTGTTAAAACCAATTTAATGAACTGGCATACAAAAATAATTTGTTAAACATGCAGTTCTACTAACTAAAACTAATTATAAATATAAATAACTAAATAACAAATAAATGTCCTGTTTGCTTTGGGTGTAAGCAAAACAATTAATAATTACAAATTTGACAACAATTATTTTGTTACAATATTTATGAAGTAATTAAACAGTATTTTTGAGAAAATTATAAATAACTGATGAATAAATTGAATAATAATTATTAAAAAAATATAAAAAATAAACAATCTTAATAATTAAAACACTAAATTAGTAGATTTTTCTTTATAAATTTAGTATTGTGTATGTCTCAATCTTTAAAAAAGTTGTTCTTAAATTATTTTTACATTTACAACATAAATTTTATTTAACACTTGAAACAATTAAAATGTAATCAACTTCCTATCCGTACACAAACAACTTCTGTAACAAAATTACATTTTAAAACTCCATGTGGCAACAAAAAATGTCATTTAAATTTTTTAATTTATATAATCAATATAATAACAAACAAACTTACAGATTTTTTTTTCTTCCGTAATTTGTTTTATTTTAAATTACACATTCACTTTATTTTAACATCCTTAATTTTATTTTTCTTACAGGATGTAAATTTGTTTCGTGAATTTTTACTGGTAAAATTAATTAATGCCGAAAAGGCAACATTTCAAACACCAATATTCTCGCAGAAACGTGAGCGAACACTAGAAATGCTGATAAAAGATTTACATGAAGACTATATTGGTGATAGCAAATTGGTGAGTAAGAAAATGGAGGGAGTAAAGTTTTAAAAAATGTATAAGTATGATATTGGTAACACACACATACACATATCATATTAACACATTAAAGGTAAACACTTAAAAATAGAAGAAAATAAACTCAGGAACACAATAACCCAAATTTCGTATATTCATCATATATATATATAGTATGCGTATGTATAAACCCATATGTACTTAAGCTTAAATAAATCTTGGTTATTAAATAAAAAAGCAATTAAATTTTAGTATACAGGGAAACTAAAAATATTATGAACACACTAGAAGAAACTAGACCAAAGCGGTGACAATTTAATGAAAATATATTTAAACAACTCTTTATACTTTACACTACCATAGGTGATTGGGGTGTTATGCGTTTGTGCTGATGTATGTAATGTATAGAAAAAGTTATCTAACACCAACCTTAAAGTATACCAATCGACTCAGAATCACTTTTTAAATTGATCTAACGATGTCCGTCTGGCTGTCTGCCGCAATTTTAAAGATAATTCAATGAAATTTGTCACGTAGCCCCCATACAAATGTCCCACCGTGATAGAGTTTAAACACTCAAAAATGCCTTAAAAATAAGAATATTTTAATGAAATGCAAAAGAAGTTCCGTACAAATATCAATCTTTGTACCAAATTTTGTGAAGATCGGTCCACCACTCTTCCGAAAATCACTTTAACGTGCACAAATTCCATACGAATATTAGTATCAAGTTAATATTCGACACAAATAAGTTTTATCTAAGTAGGTCTATAATTTACCATAGCTCTCATATAAACCCCATATAAACCCATCATCTAGATGTTAGTTTCAACCCATTATTCTGTATTTGTATATTTTATTTTACATGTAGTAAAATTGCCCACAGGTGTAATATAAGTTCCTTTCCTGAATTTTTACGCTCGTACACAATCGTGTAGTCGGTCATGGCCGACTATGTCTTTTTTGTCTTTTAATAACACAATGTGACAAATTTTGACTTATTAAACAAACGCGAAATGAAAGTTAATAATTAATAATAATTAGCCCTTTGAGGCCCAAGCTGTAAAAACGTTATAGGTTTAAAAAACTATTTATTTTGAAATAAAATTATTTTATTCAGTTTAAACAGAATTTTTAAGATTTTATAGGATTAAAATTTTTATAAAAAAGGTACTGTCATTATTGTGGGTTTAGGGCTTAATTTAACAACGCATGGTCTATTCTTATCTTTATTTCACTAATGAAAAACGATTTTTATTTTCTTAAGTAAGGAAATTTTGAACAAAAATGTTGTATTTCGTATAGTTATAAAATATCACAAAAAAAAAAAAAAAAATAGAGTTATTTACATGAATAATTTGAGGACTTTTAAGTTTTATTAACTTAAACTCCATAAAGTTTTCTTCTTTTGTAAGATACAAATAAGATTTATATTTGAAAAATATTCTTCTACTTCGGGCTTTGCGTTTTGGATTTTGACATATCGATAGATTTTCTTCAACGACTTTTGTCCAGTGGTCTTATCTGTCGTATCGAATATATAAATCGAGCTTAAATAGGCTGACTCTCCTGGTTTAGAAACATTATCTGTTCCTTCAATGGAGTGTAAAGGTTCTTACTCAATATCAGAAGCAGGAGATATTTAATCTCCTTTCCAATTTCAATTAAAAAGTTTTAATATTCTTAGATAATTATTGTTGTGAAGAGTTTGTAAAAAATGTATGACTGCCAACCGGTATATATCGATAGTCCATGACCAGAAACACTACTTGGAAAAGTTCCAACTCCTTTAAAGATTTTCAAGTCTACAATTAAGCCTTTAGAAGTTGACAAAACTAAAAAGGATTCTTAGTACCACGGAGCAAAACTTCGACTAGCGAAACAACGGCCAGTAAGTGGTGTCATTTATTTATCAAATAAGTAGTATGTAATTTTTGTTAGTTGGTCTTTTTATAACTTATTTGACGAAGATGAAACAGTATTATCAACAAAATGTATATGTGTTCTGATTTTCATATATCCGTTTTTAGGCATATATTTCGACATTAAGTCATTGGAAAACCCTCAAAGATAAAATTAAATTTATGACACACATCAATTATTTTTTGAAGAAAGGAATGAACTAAAAAACAACGCACAGTTTTAGCTCCCTTTCAATAAAAATCAATTTTAATACTTTCTGGAAGCTACTTAGACAATTCACATATAATTATAACTCCCATGACTCTTTTTCGCCCACTTTTACTATACTGTGTTATTTTTTCACCACTTTCATTAAAAATTTTAATAAATTTTGAAATTTTTTTTCTAAGAAGCAAAGTAATCCGTTTTTTTAAAAGAGTGAGCATAAAATCCAGTCAGTACTTCCTTCAAAGTTACACATGTTTATGTTTCATTTTGATCGATTCAATAGTTTATATATAAGGCCAAATCAAATAAAGTAAACAATATTATGACAAAAATTTGCGTAAAAAGGGTGTGGCATCCAGCTAAAATCTAATATAAAAATGGTATTATTCTATAAGATAATAAAAAACACATAATAACATTTAGATTAAATAATTTAAAATTTTTTAATTTCCGAAAAATTGAACGTCAAGAGGCTATTAAACTGAAAATCGAACTAATTTTGAAATACACTTTCATTTTGCGTTGAAATTGTTGAGGCATTTTCTGTATAATAAAATACAATGCACAGTGGGGCAGAATCGAAAATTTGTGGAATAAATAATCGGCTGGTTGAATTAACATGTTTGGAAGTATTTTAATACCAACATATCTTCGAACATTGGCTACGAGAACAAATTATTTATTTAGTTATGACTATTTAACATTCACAATCAGCGTAACCGTTGAGAATTTGTAAAAAGTCTCCCAAAACGAAGATTTTTAAAAAGTCGCCAAAAAAGAGTACTTTTTTTTTAATAAAAAGTGGCTAACTGCTTTTATGCTTAAAAATAACTCATTAAAATTTGTATATTTGATAACAAAAATCAAATTATTTAAAAAATACACCTGCATTTTAAAGTTAAATTGAAGAATGCAATTTTAGTTGAAAATTTAATCTAAAAATAGGGAAAATTGGTTGAAAATTCTCATATTTTAAAACTAATAATTCAAATGTGAGAGCCTTATACTTTTCTTTATAAAAGGAGTTTTCTACCTTGAATTACTTTATTTAAAATTTTTTACTGAAATTGTTCCATAACTTGTAATTTATAAGAATGCATTTCCGTTGTAGTAATACTTATTCTTATTTGTATATATGATATATTTTGCGTTATTAAATAAGTTTGATGGTAATCATACTCTTATAGAAAATCAACGGTCATATAATAAATTTTTAAAATACATATATAAAAACTTTATAAAATTATTTTCAAATGTTAAAATATGCCCTAAATCAAATACAACAAAACTTCAAAATTCCTAAAAAAAATTTATAAAAAATGGCTCAACTGAGTTTTGAATCTAGGCAAAAACCCACTACGACACGTATACGTTAAATTTGTGTGCGTTGTTAATAGTTTTATCATGCAAATAAAAATTCAAATAATTTCCTAAAAAAAAAAGAAATGGGTTTAGTTTGGGGTTGAACCGGCAACATTGTGAGTGCCACGTAGTCGTTCTACTGATAACTAGTGCTCAAAGAAATGAAAAAATAATGACAATTCATTACCAGGTAATGAGTCTAATAAGTTGTAGTCATTACCAAACGCCAACAAAATTTTGCTGGGTCATTTAAAAAAAAACGGACGACATTAGAAACAAATGTTTCATATGCTTAACTCGATATTAAATGATCTTTTTCTGGCTTCAAATGTATGATTGGAAATTTTACCGAAGAAGTTGCATTTATCTCTATATTTTAGGCTATCCAAGTATTTAATTTTTTCAGTAGATTCCTCGAATATTTTACAGGACATTACTTCCCTATCTGTTTTAAAACTTTCTTTATTCTTTCTATATGTACGTAATTGACACTTTCATTGAAAATAAATATGTTTTTAATTGATAATTATCACCTTCAATGTTGAATTTGCAATACATTTATACTAAAAGATTTAATAAATAAGAGAAAAAATTATTTATTCTGTATAATTTTGACATCTTAATTCAATAACTTTGATGACGCATCGTTTACAATAATCAATGTCCTTCTGTAACTGTTAGTTTTCAAAAATTAACTCTTCTATAGTATTTATCAATATTTTAAAATTTTGAAAAACAAATTTAAGTCCCTTTATGAAAAGGCCACTTAGGGCAAACTATGCAAAAACATGCGTTTTCAATAAAATATGCAAAAATATTCACTAACAAATCGATGCTGTTTTAAAGCAAATGTTCTGATACACAAAGATGTTTAGTTTAAAATGTTGCGCCGAGGATATGTTATGAGCCAAAGTTAAAATATAAAATAGGATATAAATATACATCGAATTTATTTTTTTATTTTTCCAATCCTGTCCAAAAAAATTCGGCATTTAATATTTCAAACAGTTGTTCATATATTTTATCACTAATTTTAGTTTTTAACAGTTTCAGTTTATTTATAAATTCTCCGGGGTTTTTTATTACATCACTATATTAAAACAATCTCAAAATAATTAATTTCTTCCTTTGAATTTATATATTATATGTCGAGATATTTCAAACAACCTAGTTTCTCGTCATTTAGCACATTGTCATAAAAAGTCGCCATTTAGTTCCATTTCAAAAAAAGGGGGCCAAAAAAGTGACCAGGTGCTTGAAAAAGTGCCAATTGATGACTAAAGTCGCTTAACGGTAACTCTGTCTACATTATTTTAAGAAATTTTTCGAGACGTATTAAATTTTGAAGTAGCAAAGTTGATTTTTTGGATATAATTAAGAATTATGTCAACTAGACAAGGGAATTTATTAGAAAAATTTAGAATTAAAGGTAAGGTAAAATATTTATAAGAATTAGTTTTTGGAGAAACTATAATTATTTATCTTTAATAAATTCTTTGTTTTTTGAGATATTCTAACGAAATTTTTGATGACTTTTTCATTTCAAATGGTAAAGTGTAGAAAAATTTAACATTTTTGTAGAAGGAATTCCACAATTCCCAAAAATGAAATTTTTTTGAATTTTGTCCATAAAGTAAACATTTGATACAGGTCTGGTAAAAACCGTTGGAAAAACTCTTTGGACCATATTTCGAAAGTTTATTCTGCTTGTAGATTCATGCTTTGGAATTTTAGAACATATAGGCTAAATTCGAAAAAAAATTTTTTCTGGTTTTAATTCGAAGATCGTCTCTGTGAAGATATCTTTCCGAAAAGTATAAAATTATTGTATGTACTTAAAGAAGATTTTATTTTACCGAAAAAAGGTGTAGACAAACAACATATTTCCGCAATTTTCAATTTAAAAATCGTTTATTTTTGGACTCGGAAGAGATATCGACTTCAAGTTTTCTTCATTCGATAGATAATTTTACTTCGCTCCTAAGGGGTATGTGGGGTCCCTCTTCAAGACTTAAAATTGTACACTCCTCTGCTAAGCCTATGTAAAATTTCATACAAATGCAGCCAGCCGATTAGAAAATACAGTTTTATTTCCAAAAAAATCCGATTCTAGCCCACTGTGCAATGCTTAATAATTCACCTTATTTTTGTTCCAAATATCATTTATTACATTGTTTTTACCATAAAGCAAGTGTTTGGTATAACCGTGCGTGTTTATAAAAATATATATTTTTCAAGCACTCAAGAAGAATGTTTGGTACACTTGTGTTCCGTAACAGTGTAGGTATGAGTATAAATCTAGATTATGTAAAATTGTGTACAAAATAAACCACAGAAAATACTTCATTGAATTCTTTATATATGTAGATGAGTACATTATGTATCTGTGTATATGTAAGTAATGTCACCTTGGTTTTAGTATATTTATTTAGCTACTTAAGTCAATACGAGGGTTATTACTTAAGAGAACCAAAAGTTTATATTGGAGTATTTTTTTAATTTGCAATAGTAATTTCAGAAAGTTCGAAGTAAAGTAATAAAAAAAATGTAAGAAGGTAAGTATTAGTAGTTGTTGGGAAAATATAATGTGATAATTATATTGCAAAATGTTATTATACCCTACACCATCATACATGATTGAGATGTTATGAATTTATGATAATGTTTGTAATGCACAGAAGAAATCTTCGTACCCCTCGTTAAAGTATAACGTTCGACTTAGAATCACTTTCTAAAAAGTTTTTATTTTATTTCACAAGTCGCAGTTTTAAAAATACTTCAAGGATATTTTCTACATAGATCTTTTATATTTCAAATGAAGACTATATAAGTTAATTATAATCGGACTATTATTTCACCTAGCTTCCATACAAATGTCATCTCAGAATAAGGTTTTAACGCTTATAAACGACTTAAATATACAAATATTTTAATGAAATTCGGCCCAAAAAGTTTTATATTAAAAAAAAAACTTTTTCTTTTCATAAAGATCAATCCATAATTAACAATAGCTCCCATACAAACCCATCTTCTGAAAATCATTTTAATGTGCTTAAATACTATATAAATGTTAGTATGAAGATTAAATTTGACACAAACAAGTTTTATATAAGCAGAAAGCACGGTACCAAATTTTATAAGAATCAGTACATAACTGAACATATCTCCCATATAAAGCCAACTTCTGGGAATCACCTTAAAGTACATAAATCCCATATAAATGTTAGTATGAACATTATTGATATGTAAGGTGTGATCGAATTTTCGAAGTCCATTGGGAATTGGATTTCAGAGTAATCAAAAATCAAAAAAAAAAAAGATTTAGAGAGTGAGACGAACTTCGTTCAGAAAAAGAAAAAGACACAAGAATGAATTCTAACCCTAAAAAGAAAAGCAGCTCCTTAGAGTTAAGCCAAGGAGTAATCAAAATTAATATGATAGATTATCGTATGACAAGCTCATTCTAAATGTGATAAGAAGAGTGATTTTTTTTTTCCTTTTTTGTGCTTAGTCGGAATAAATTCGAGTATCACAGAGTGCCATAAAAGGACACTATTGTCACTACTAACATTGAATAATGATTTTAATATTTTTTGGCCTAATTAAGAATTTTGTTTTTTCTGTAGAAGCACCCAGAAATATTACACTAAAGATAATGTTACGTTTGTTTCACAGAGCGTTAGTTCTTTAAACTTTCCAGAACTGTGGCAATTAGAAATGAATATGATCCAAGCCAAAAGTGAGTTTAAGGAGATGGCGCAAAAAATTCAATGAATGTACTTCAAAATTCGTTTGAAAAGATATACTCAAAAAATAATCTAGTTAGCAATTTATTTACATATAAAATGATATATCATTATAATCTTCATAAGAAATGTTACACTAAATTAATTTACTTCTAATCCTCTTATTCCGATCATCTTTTATTAAAAAATATGTAAGTTACAGCTTTCGTTATATAAAAATATATCACAGTTATTATAAGAATTGGTCTACAATTTGGCACTGGTCCTTTATACCATCCTCTCCGAAATTCATCTTGACATTCATACACAATGGTGTAAAGTATCATGTGGTCGTTCTATACCGACTTTAACTTTTTAATTGTTTTACTGTGAATTTATGAGTCTTCAACTTTCGAATTGGATTATATTTAGAAGTAAAGCTATTTGCTTTTAAAGAAAAGTACCTCTGACATGTGAATTTTTTATATACCTATTCTGAACTTGAAAATATAAAAAACAAAACCTTCATAAACCCTCTCATCTACACTGTTAGATAAAATAAAGTACAGTTTCCTACTCCTGGTATTTACTTCATAATAATTGTCTTCTCCTTTTTTGTCCTAATATTTGTCGTCTTATATTGTTTAATTTAATAAACAAAAAAGTTTTTGAATTATTTAAAATTTGTTTTTGGGGTAAAAGTGTTGTGTTGGTTCTGGATTTTATGCAACAAAATAAAGTGTCAATTTTAAAGCATCTACCATTCCATTTTGTAACAAAAAATGGGAAAATTGAAAGCTAAATTAAAAAATTTAGTAATGTGTCACTTTATTTTATCGCACAAAATCTATGACCAACACTTTTATCCCAAACACGAAATGCAAATAATTCAAAAGCTTCTTTTGTTTATTAAATTAAACAATATAAGACGACAAATACAAGGGCATCAAAAAAAGTAGCCCATAATCCATCTAAAAAACAATTATAGCAGGAGTAAGTAAAGGTTTCATTAAATATATAAATATAAAAATATACGCACATATAATATGTAAAATAAAATATCAGAATGTGTGTAAAATTACATAATTGTATTTAAAAAATATTTAACAACATGTTTACTACATTAGTGTTTACATATTTTGTGTTTAAATAAAATTAGAGTTAAACTGCGAATAACTACAAGCAAAATATGTACATATACATACTTATGCAGTGTTTATTATTAAAGTATTAATTTGTATACAATTTCTATTGAAAATACAAAATATTTTCTGTTTTACTTTTATGTTTTACTAATTTAGAGATATTACAGTGATCATATCGTCAATAGAAATATATGTTGCTATATTAGACTCCTTTAAATTGTCACACCCTTTTTTAGCTAAAGATTGATCCTGAAAAATAAATAAACATAAACATAAAGAAACTCAATAATCTTTAAATTCTGAAGTGTAAGTTAATATCACACACTTTATTAGTCATATTAAATTTGAACCAATTAGATGCATAGAGCATTGAGTAATAAATATAATATGCACACTTTTTTCTAAAAGACCGTCAATTTCCAGACAATTGATGTAAATTTTAGTTTTTATGAAATATTTATTCACACATATGAGCATAAATCTTACACACCAGTGCCCTTATTTTTGTTTTTTAATTTAATTTTGTACACCAAATTTTTAAAGAAAAACAAATTAGAACAATGATATTACTACAGAAGGTAGAATCAATTGGGAGAGTTGTCATTCGTAATTCTTGTTAAGTAAGAAAATAGAAATATGGAAAAAAGGAATAAAAGAAATATAAAATTGTTTGTTTACACTTCAAGTTTTATATATTCTTTCATAGATTAATAATTCATTCAGGAGCAGAATTCCATTTTTGTAAATTGCATGCAATAAATTACATGGCTACTTGCTTATTTATAAAATTATTTGTATAAAATTTATTCAGATCAAATTTGTAATTTTAGTTTGAAAAAGACTTTTCTTTTATTTTTTTAATGTTTTGTTTTGAATTTTTTATGTTTTAATTTGTTTTATATGTAACTGACTTTTCAGGGTAAACAAAATTGAAAAAATTCTCATGATTATACCTTCTTTATTATATCATTTATTGAAATGTCTTGCTTTTATTTATTATTTCATAAATAAAATTTTGACAATTTCTGTTACACTTCTAAAATATGTACGATTAAACATTTTGTGTTTAAACAACAAAATTTTCATACACTTTAGGTAATTACAAAAATAAAATGTTTTACTGAAGACGAAATAATAATATATAAACATTTGGGAGATATCTTCCTGGAAGAAATCTTCTTTTTATTATTGGGACGAAAATCATCAAAGCAATATTTTTCTAATATTGTATTTTAACATTTTAAAGAAAATTACGCAATAAACAACAAAAAATATAAAAAATTTTAATTTCTTTCTTAATTTTATCCTCAAAATATTACTCTTTTTTCTTAATGATATCCCATTGAGATCATCTGGAAGAAATTAATGCAATAATTTTATTTTTTAGTCACAATTTTTTCAGTTGTCGAAAAGTTATTAAAAAATGAAAAAATATTGAAGAAATTTATTTGTTTTTTGAATGAATATTTTATGTGAGCATTTCAGTTCTCGTGCTTTATGATGTTAAGATTTATGTGCATGCATACTTTATAAGATGTAAGAGATTTCTTTATTATATTATTTCAAGATTTATTTGGTGATAATTTTTTTATATATTTATTACATCTTCCAGAAGATTATCTGGTGGTATCTTCTTTTTTCACCTAGATGATTATCTAGCAATATTACTTATTTTTGTTCCAGACGTATTGATGTCTTATTGCTTAGATGAATCGCCTGTGACGCACAATTTCTCCAGATGGGGGAAACTTCCACAATATGAATATGATTGTTGCGGCAACAGAATTTTTTTCTTAGAATTACGAATTCGAATCACTTTCGTATTATTTTCCTTCTAGGGATGTAACTACTACTAATACACGTGAAGAACATAAATTTGTAAATTATCTGTAATTTTCATGACTTCTTACAAAATTTGTAGTAGTGATTTTGCATACAGTAGTAATGATTTTAAATACTGTAATGAATGAACAAAAATTAAACCAAAATAGTGAACAAATTTTAGTAATAAATTATGATTTGTCGCAGAGAAATTATAGCGAACATGATGGCTGAAGTTTACAGGTAACCCTCTACTTATGCGGCTTGTAGGTACCGGAGAAAATACGTGGAAATTAAAAAGTGTAAAACAAGGTTCAGAATTAATACAAAATTATATTTTTGGACCGTATAGATTAAAGCACTAATTAAATGAAAAACTTTAATTTGGAATGTAAAAATCGCGTTAAATTGAAACACAGGATATTATTTATATTGTGTATTAGTTCCAACGTGGTATGATTTTCATACCATCCTTTATTAACTGATTTAAAATATAATGGAAATGTTTCAGTGGCATTGAAATCACCTGAAGATTCTCTTTGAATTAAACAATTTCATGAAAATCCCATTGGCAGCAAATAATTTAACGCATTACGTCAAGCTGGCATTAGATAAAAACACGTATTTCAAAAAATAGTCTTTATTATTGAATCATATCATAAGGAATTCGCGACATTTAAATATCGCGTAAATCGAGGTTTACCTGTATATGTTGACCATAACAGCGGTAGACTAAAGACATATTCAATTATAATCTTTTTAAAAACTAGAAACGAAAGTTTTACTTCGGTAAGGTAAGGCCTGTATATTATAGATAATCTAAAAAAAGATGGTATGCGAAGATGTTATCACCAAATTCGTCCCGCCATACATAGCTACGAAAAACCAAAATTGTTTCATGGCATTGAAATAGAGTATTAAAAACTATTTGGCTATGTTTAGCATTCTGTCGTTGTAGTAAAAAGGTTATACAATGTCAAGATCCAATTAAGGTAATTTTGATTCTCTAGATGTTAATATTTCTTTTTAACTATAATTATTTGTTACATTTTATGCTCCGGAAAACTCAGGGTTCAGCAGACAATTTATATTTGCAAATATTGTGCAGAACTTTTAGATTCAGCAAAAAACCTCTGAATAATAAATACTTAAATGTGTGTCTCAATTAGAAAGTAAGATTAAGTGACAATATTGCAAATTATTACAAAATAGGCCAAAATTCTACATTTATTTGTTGGTGACTTTTAAATATAGATAATAATATTAAATTCTTCATTATTAGTTTCCCAAAAACGCATAAATCAATAATTCTATAAAGATTTAAAAATGACAAAAAGTGTATGAACTGCTTTATATTCATCTAAAACCAATTGCAATTGAACAAGACACCAACAAATTGTGAAAATAGATATCTTTAAAAAACTGTTTCTTTAATTTTAAATTTTACATTAAATTGAACACAAAATATTTTTCCACACTTTTAACTTAAAGCATTTTACACTAATAATAAATAAGGCTGAATTTTCAGTTGAATGAATAAATTTTGCTATAAAATAAAGAACAAACAAAATAATCAAACAGTTTAAATCAATTTAACGAAGACTTATTACAAGGACAAGCATAATTTATTAAGAAATTTAACAAGTGTTTGCAGTCTGTTGTTGTTTTATTTGCGAAAAAGAAACAAAAAAAAACAATTTAAAATCTTTTACAAATATCTCATTAAAAGTTTAATTATAAGGACATTCACTTAACACTATATTTTACCTCGCTACTAATACTTACAAAGTAATACAAACAAAATTTAGCTAGTCTGATACGAAAGAAATGAAATGAAAAGAAAAGTCTCACCTCATATCTCAATCTAGAAAATATTCTTTTAGACTTTAAAAACATACAAAACTACTCATACTCAGACATACATCGAAGGAAAACTTTTTTCCTTAATGAAACTTAAGTCAAATTCAAACTAAACATCGTATGTTTTCTTTACTCTTCCACTTGATTATTACACCCTACATCATCATAGGTGGTTGGGGTATTGCTTCATGGCATTAAAATAGAGTATCGACTCAGAATCATTTTTCAAATTGATCTAACGATATTCGTCCGTCAGTCCGCCCGTACTTTGTGCACAAGGTTTACATGGACAGCTAGCCATCGTGCACAAAGTACGGGTCGCAATTTTAAAGATAATTCAATTTGGCACATAGTACTTTTATGATACAAAAACGAAGAATATTGAAATTAATTACGATCGGTCTATTATTTCACCTAGCCCCCATATAAATGTCACCCGGAATAGAGTTTAAACACTCAAAAATGCTTAAAAAATAAAAATATTTTAATGAAATTCGGTGCAAAGAAGTTCTATACAAGTATCAATCTTTGTACCAAATTCCACAATTGACCATAGCCCCTCTTCCGAAAATCACTTTAACGTGCATAAATCCCATGCGAATATTAGTATCAAGTTAATATTCGACACAAATAAGTTTTATGTAGGTAGAAACAACATTGCCAAATTTTATGAGAATCGGTCCATAATTTATCATCTAAATGTTAGTATCAACGCATTATTCTGTATTTGTATATTTTATATAGCACATTTAGTAAAATTGGCCACAGGTGTAATATAAGTCCCCTTCCCGAATTTTTATGTTCGTACACAATGGTGTAGGGTATCATATAGTCGGTCTTGACCGACTATATCTTTCTTTCTCGTTTTTTCTTTTGGTTTCAATTGTTTATCCTTTGGAACACACATACACAAATCATTTTCTTAAACACTTTTACTAAATAAAATACTGATTGACACACATTGACATGCCCTCAAACAAACACTCTCGCACCCTCTCTTATACACTCAAAAAACTGACAACATACACATTAACTTTAGTTCAAATACACATTCATACCAATGTAATATTTTTTTTTTTTTATTTCACATACAAATGTTTATGTATGTACTTGTAGAACATGCTAAATAGACGCGCTTTCTCTGAAGTACTGTATGACGTGCCAAGAACATCTAAACTTAAGGAGGACGCAAGACAAATTGAATTCGTTCGTATAGGCCAAGCACTTAAATTGGAGGCCATTGTACGAGGTGATGCCCCCACCAGCATTGCTTCAGCCAGCCCTTGCACAATATTCAAAAAACCCCCTTGGGAGCCACATTGTTTCTATCCAACATTTCCTCATCGTGGCTCTTTGGCAGGTGATTCGTTTGGTACAAATGATGACTGTTTATTTATGGCCACTGATGATGGTACATTTTTGATGAAAGGTAAGTAAACCATAAATAGAAATTGAGAACACACAAACACATTTTAGCTATTGAATGGCTTAAGTTTTTTCTTTTATTTTTATTACAAAAATCATTAACAAAAAAAAATGAAAGTAATTCATTTATTTTCTTTTATCCTTGCCACAATTGAATTTTATGTGTTACTGTTTGCCAAACAGAAGATCAATCTTTACAGTTGGTTTTCGATAAAACATTGTACGTTCGCCAGTTAAGTGTTTTGGAGGAACATGGTTTAGTTTTAATACGTGGCGGTTCAGCCACAAATCGTGATGCTCATCGAGTTCATGTCTTTCGTCTAAGAGAATTTCATGGTCGCTTAACGGAGGAGTCGCTTAAATGTCGTTCACGTTCTGAAGTTAAAGATCGTCGGATTGAAAAGACTCGAGGTTGTCATTTATATTCTTCGTCGCACATAAGTGGTGGCCATTTGAGATTGGTTGTAGCCGTTGGCCGTAAGTTGCAGTTATTCCAATGGAAACATACAGCAGCTTGGGCTTCTTGGTGTCCCGAAAATGATACGGAAACCGTTGAAGGTTTTATTTTCCAAAAAGAGATTACTTTAAATGATACACCCACGATTGTTACGCCTCTGGAGGGACCCACTAATACGAAGAATGGTGGCTTAATATGTGTGGGTTATAGGTAAATATAAATTCTTTTGCTAGAAGAGTTTTTAATAACTTTGGTGTGTTTGTTTTTATAGGTACCATTATGAAATTGTCTGTGATCAAAGTGGTGTAGCCACCCGTTTGCATGAAGTTGAACCGGCCAAAAGAAATCAAACCCAACTGACGGCTGCTATTGAGCTATGTGATGGTTTGGAAACTGAACTGTTATTGTGTTATAATCGTAAGTGGAATATTTTTCGAATAGTTTGTAATAAAATTAGTTGAAACAAAATGAAAGACTGACTTTAGAAAAAATATTACTTAAGCTTTCTTCACACTATCTGAGTCTTCAAGTGGAAGTCGTTCAGAGTGTAGAAAGCCTTCCTAGGTGAAAAGAATATCCAAATCTAGTAAAAACTAGTGGAAGTACTACTTTCAGCAGCGCCGAAATCTTCACAAAATCTATATAGTAAAAATATACAATATACAAATTTAGAAATAAATTCATTAAAATATAACATTATTGTTGAATTTAGAATATGGACAATTAAAGAAATCTTAAAGAATTGAGTCGTATTCATATTACCTCATCAGCTTTACTGAGGAAGTATATATTTTTTATATTTGTAAATATGCGTTAACCATGGCATCAGGAACTTATAAAGTGTGCATGAAAACTGTTTTCACGTGCACCTGACTTAAGAAGATCGCTCAGACTATCAGTGTTGAACAGCCGAATATAGAAGAGATATAAATATTGTAAATATCCTTTTCAGATCCCACCAAAAATTATATGCTAAACAGATACCTTAGAATTAAGTATCTTTAACTTGTCGTGAAAAAAGCATCTTTAAAATTTTCCGAATTTTTAACTTTGGGGTTATGTGTTCGAACCCTGATTAAAACTATTAAATATTATTTTCTTTAAGTATTAAAAAAAAACTGTTTAGGTGTAAAAATACAAATTATTTGAGAACTTCTTTCGAATATTTCAAAAATTTATATTTCTCTTTTACTTAAAATAAAATAAGCTTCTTTAAAACTACTCGCTAAATAGATCCCAGAAGCCCCGGCTCTAAGACACAAAACCACCAAATATTATTATTATTTATACTTAAAAACCTAAAACTCAATTAAAGTTAAGTTATAATTTTCTAACAAAAAACAACTCCCATACTCAGATGTACTTGTCAAACGTATTTTTTTTTACAAAAAATGTGCTTATATTTAAAAAATAAAAAAATCAATGTTATTCTGCGCGGATATGAATCGTGGGGATTGAAAGTCTATAATATAGTTTGTATTGAGACCCCTGTAAAATATTTATACCCATAGAAATTTTGCTGAAAATTAATTAGAATATACGCTCTTCATATATATATATATATAAATTTGAATGGTATAAAAATAAATTTACAATACTCAGTATGTTGAATATATTTCAAATTCAATAATATTGAAAAACTTTTTGTTTAAACAAAATAAAGCAAAAGCATTTTATGAATATGCAATTTTAAGTTGTAATATGGCCTAGGGGGTAAGAATTCGAAGTGTTTGAGTTCAAATTCTATCGTACATGTTTTTGACAGTTCCTTATCTAACATTTAAAAAATTTTTAATTTTTGTTTCAAGCTAAATTATAAAAAAATTATCGAAGTCTTGGCCATGCATCGAACTCAAAACCTATAGGCCTTTAGTCACAAACCCAAGCGGTATACCACATCGAATGTGTTGAATTTTTAAAAAGTCTAAAATGCAACTCAAAGCTAAATAATGCTTTTTTTTATAAAGAACACATCATAACATGCCAAGAAATTCTTGTCAAATTAATTTGTTTTTTTAGTAATGAAAATTTTAATATTTTTTAATAAAAACGAAAATTTACAAGGAGCCCCGGGTATTCGAACTCAGGCTTAACGGTTTGTTGTCCATAACATTTCCCCTAGACTTTCGTGCTTTCCAATAGAAAAATATGTATATATTATTATATGGAAATATTCAATTTGGGCAAAGAAAATTGGAAAAATTTTTGAGACTGCTCTAGACTGCTCACTGAACGGATTTTGTAGAATTTCAATGCTAAGATTTTCGATACTATATGCCACTAACGTGTTGAAAAAGAAATATATTTATTAGACTATGGGCTTCAAAAAAACAATTTCAACACACAGACGGAAAGAGTTACTTTTAGTAATAATAATAGCAAATATTTTTTATTTTGAAGTCCTGGATATTTTAATACTTAAACAAATTAAATAAACAAATTAATAAACAAATTTATTTATACCCTTTATTTTATGTGAAATTTATGGTTTTTAAACACCAAGGCAGATGAGTGTAAGGAATTAAAAAACAAGAAAAGAGAAAATCTTGTCAGCTGAGAATTCAAATGTTTCAAACTCACCATTAGTATTGTATTTTGAATCTATAAAATTCCTAAAATAGAAAAAAATCCAAAACCTTTTTTCTTTTTCCTTTCAGATACTTGCCATTTCCAAAAACTCAACGATCGAGAAGAATCTCGCAATGAGTTCGATTTTCATTGGAATACTTCACCAACGTCTGTGGTCTGTGCTTTTCCCTACATCTTGGGTTTTACCTCAGATTCTATGGAAATACGTCTTCTAGTCAATGGCAACTTAGTACATACAGCCATTTTACCAGAACTACAAATGATCACCTCAAAACGTGATATTTTCTTTGTTACAACAGCACCAGAATTTATGTCAAAAGATCTCAACATCAAGGGTTTGCATATAAATGAACAAACACCCGAAAGAAGACTCGTTACAACACCAAGTGAATGTTCGTCCAATGAAGAATTAGCCAGGGATACCAACGATTTACTTAGTTCAATAAGTTGCAAGGATTTACCCTTGAATCCAGAGCATGAAATGAATAATTTACTTGAAATACCCAATGCAATGGGTGCTCAAGTTCCCTCAATTCAAAGAGCACGATCTCTACAAAAGACAAGTAATTTAGAAGAAAAACCATTAATAGCCAAGAGTAATTCTTGCGGTGATTCCTATCACTCTGAGAATAAATTTAATGCTTTACGTGTTAATTCTATAATTGATCCTCAATATGCGGGTGTACCTCCTAATTCTCCGCGTAATACTACAAATACAAATAATAACAATACAACAAAAGCAACAAATCAACAACATTCTCCAATGTCACCCACTAAACGTAACTCCAAATATCGTAATCTTTTCTCTAATGGCAGTCAGGGTTCCGACAACTATTCCTCCTCTCCAGATCGTTTAAAACCTTTGAGAGTATATCGTATACTTTTGGCGAAATTGGCTGGAGCACATTCCCACTTTCACATGCAGTCTTTTAATGCTACTGCAGCAAAAACACAAAATTTTTTACGTGAACAATATGCATTAAACATGAAATCGCGACAAAAATCCGTTGATGTACAATTGCCTTTGGCTGGAACTGATGAAATGCCTGAATGACAATTAGCTCAGGAGTCAAATGAAAAACTACAAAATCACATACCTCCGACTCTAGAATTTGTGGAGAAACGCAAGTCTATAGATCTATACGACTATGATGACAATAAATTCAATGAGGAGGATGAAAGACGATTTGAAATGTTAATGTTGCAACGTTAATAGAATATAAAAGGACCAATATGGGCATATGTGTATGCAAATAATAAAGCAAAAAAAGCAGAGAATTTTATTTTGATAATTATTGCATTTGCTTAAAAGATATTTGTTAGAAGGTTTCAATTTTAAATAACTAAAATTGTAAAAAAAAATATTACTCACAAATATTAAACAAGATAAAACTTGTGTAAAAATAATCAAACAATTAAAATTGTATAAAATGGTATTAATGATTTTGTTAAGCACTTAAAAGAATCCTCCTGCATATATTTTAAATATATATAAGTTAAGTGTTTTTTCACATAACTATATTTTAGAATCAAGGGATTGAATTTCTTACCCAAAATTTACTTAATTCATAATATTTCTTTGTAAATTTCAGGAAACTATCTTAATTATTTATAATTATAAGAATAATTGTTTTTTTAGTTCAATTTTATTGTTGAAATTGTGTAAATCATATTAATCCCTCGGTAACTATCATATATGAAATATTCAAGAAACTCAATATACTCAATCGTACAAAGTGTTACTAATTGTTAACTTAAATTATTACAGAACTTCTCATGAAACTCTTAAGTAGCAAAAATAATCAAACTAATTTATTGGCTAATAACTTGTCAGTCCGATTGCTGTCATATTTAATAAAGATTTTGGTTGATTGAATTTAAAATATCAATTACATTTTTACATCAAAAATCAATAAAGATCGTCATTAACATTTTGAAACTTTATACAGCATTTTGGAAGTGTTAAATAAATTCGATTATTAAAAAATCGAATATGAGAATAATATTATTCGAATAGCTTAATCATAATGTGTATTGATAAACTTTTAAATATAAGTATGTGTAATGATCACTTGGATCAATTGAAGTTAAGTCAAATATTGTCGTTATGGAAAACTAAAACACTAAATTGACTTCTAAACAATTTCTATACAATATGGTAATAAAATAATAACATTTGTCTAAACTTTTATGTGCTCAGTAGTGCGATTCAGTAACTTTTAACGATTCGACAATCGCACTACTGATAACCGTTCGTGAGGTGGACCATTTTTAAAGCAGTTCTATTTTTTAGTTTTCTGAAAATGTTTGTATTTTCCCCCAAAGCATGGAAATTTCGAAAAAGCTTCAATTTTTAAAATGTTGTCCCATAGTACCATTATAATTATTATTATTGTTGTTGTTATTATTACTTTTTAATTTATTATTATTATTATTATTTTTTAATGCTACTAATATACACATCTGTAGTGCGATTCAGTAACTTATTTTAACGATAATCGAACCGTTAAAATTAATAAACAACAAAATTGTCGATTTAGTTATTCTCTAACACTTTTAACGATATTTGTTTGCGTCAACTAAAAGACAAAAATTTTTGTGTTGTTAATATATTGACAAAAATTGGCCAAAAAGTCAACCCAATGATTCAGTCGTTGTTTTTGTGGTTGTAGTCTGTGCTTCCACGTTATAGATGGTGCTTCTACGTTTCCGAATCTTCTTTTAGGAGTAGTGGTCATTTTGAAGAAAACCATTAACAGAAACACATCTTAATCAATATCAAATACATAATTTAATCAATCACGGTCTTAAAATTGTTAAACAAACTTCGATTTGTTTCAAATTTATTTGTTTTTCTTTTTTATTTGGTTTTGAACCTTACTTTTATTTCGGCATTTCCTTGTGGAGAGCTGCCACACGAAATAAAAGTTATATACAATCGTTTAAGAGTACTTAGTGAATCACACAATCGTTACTGCAAACAACAATTGCTATTGACAAGTTTTGCGATTGTCGAATCGTTAAAAGTTACTGAATCGCACTATAGTAAACCTAAGATGTTTTGAAAAAAATTAAAGACCATTCCAAGTTTATTTTCAGGTAGTAAATAAAACACTTTTTTTCCTCTCATAGGGAGTGAATCATCATATATATATAGAAAAACGTATCGCTCCTAAATACGAGTATTAGTTCAGACACATAATTCTTATCACCGTTTCAAATTAAACTGAAATTATGATGTCATCACATTTTTTTTTTAATGTGGGATATTTTTCGTTTTTAATTCATAAAATTTTCAACTTGAAACTTCTGTAATTGTACATTAGTTATCCAATTCTCAAACCATAAATTTTTTAGAGTTGGTACCTCATTTTTTAAATAGCTATAGCTATAACTACTTATGAAATTTATACCTACTTAGGGCCTGATTTTATAAAACGAAACGAAAATTTGTTTCGTTTATTTAAATTGAAAACAACAAATAAATTTGAATTTATTTGTTGTTTTAAATAAAAAATTTCGAAACAAATTTTCATTTCGTTTTATAAAATCAATTTCTTAAATTTGTAATAAAAGTTTATAAAAATTTCGAATAAAACAGCCAATATAGGAATGTATTTCAGACTTTTCGGAAAATTTAAATATTTCCAAATAAAGTATATTATGAGTTTGGCAACTCTAAAAATTTATTAATTAATATAGCATAAAATTTTTGGCCACTGTCCTAACAAGCAGATTTGTAGTGCAAGATAAAGTTATCTTATTTAAAAATAAAATTTTGTAAAAGCTCTATTTCTATATTTTTTTTTCTATTTGGAAGCGTTTTGACGAAGGATTTATGCTTTTTTTAATTTTTTTTTTTTTTTTTTTTTTTTTTGAGGTCGAAAATATAACTAATTACATATTGAGACCCTGTTATCAAGGATTAAAGATTTTTAAAATTTTCATACAAAAATCAATTTTTGGTCAAAAATATTGAAGCCCTTTTTTTGAGTTATCAAAGATTTTTGAAACTTTTATATAAAAATCAATTTTTGGTCGAAAATATGACTGATCACAGATTGAGTCCCTACTTCCATTTGGAAGCAGTTTAACGAAGTTATTCAGAATTTAAAATTTTTTGAAATGTTCATATAAAAATCGATTATTGGTCGAAAATATGAGTGATCACAGATTGAGTCTCTTTTTATATTTGCCTGCGTTATAACGACGTTATTAAGGATTTAAGATTTTTTGTTTTGAAATGTTCATATAAAAACCAATTTTTGGCTAGAGGTAATCACAGATTGAGGTTCTTTTTACATTTGGAAGCATTTTAATGAATTTATTAGAGAATTGAGTTTTTTTGAAGTTTTCATATAAGAATCGGCTTTTGGTCGGAGATATAAGTGGTTACAAATGAGTACCTTTTTCTATTTGGAAACGTTTTAACGAAGTTATTAAGGATTTAGTACTTTTTGAAATTTTCATATAAAAATCGATTTTTTTCAAAAATATGAGTGATTACAGATTGAGACGCTTTTTCCATTTAGAAGCGTTTTAACAAAGTTATTGAGGATTTAAGATTTTTGAAGTTTTTTTATGAAAATTAATTTTTGTTGGGATTATGGATAGAGTTCCTTTTTTCACTTGAAAGCGTTTTGACGAAGTTATTAACGATTTAAGATTTTTGGACCTAGGTGAAAAAAACAAATCAGGTGGCAACTCAAGACAATTTTCAGCAAACCTTTTGCATGCATCGTATAATTGAAAAATCTTAATAACTTTAATCTAAAAATAATGTTGGATTATTTAAGTATTTTTGAATCACAATTTCTTTCTAATTTCAATGTATAGTTGTTTTTGAATTAATTAAAAAAATTGAGCAGTAATTAAAAATATTTCTCTCATAATAGAAGACAATTAATATTTTTAGAATTTTGTTATAAGATTATTGAAAATATGTTTGTATTAGAACTTATTTAATTAAACGTATTTTAAAATGTTAGACATTCATTACATAACACTATAAAGAAAATAAAATGTAAATAAATATTTTATTATTTACTATAAATCAATTCTTATCCCCAGTACTAAAATTCGCTAGAAACAAATTGGCAACCTAATTGGTTATTTTTTGCTTCCAAATTGTTGGCGAATTTGCCGACACAACAATTATTAAAATCCATACATTAAATAAATACATCTACAATGAAATATTTTTACTTTAATAAAAAACATATAAATATAGTCCAAAAAAAAAGTAACAATAGATATAAAACTAAAAAATTGATTTCTGACCTTAGAGCTTCCTCCAATTTTCATGTGTTGCTCTTTCTAACTTTTTAGCAATCTTCTCATACACACATTTCTTGGCTTAAACACTTTACTTTAAATAACACATTTTTATTATTAAACACATTTATTTCATTAACTAAACTTCACTATAAACGAAATAAGATTTTAATATTAACTATTTCACTAATAAATTATTAATTTTCACTCACTCACGACAATTTTTCTTCTATTTGCATCCGTTTAGAACAATTACTGAGAAGACTATGAGTAAAAGGAATTAATGACAAAAGTTTTAATTTCAGATTTTCTTTGTGATCCTTAAAATATGCTATGGATCTGAATTAACTTACTTTTCTACGCTAGTTAGAAAAACAGTGCTGTTAACTTTAAGATTATATTTTTAAGTTTAGCTGTTGTTTTAAATTTAAAATATAACCTAATTAAAGATTTCTAAGCTAAAATAAGAAATAATATATTATTTTCAAGGTTTATAATTAATTAAACAACCTTTATTTAATTTAATTTAATTATTTTGGTGGGGGTATTACGCTTTTACGCACCATAAAATCTTCGGGCTTCCACCTTAAAGTATATCATACGAATTAAAATCAATTTCGGAATTTTATATAAGTAAATATGTCAGATTTCATAAGGATACGATTATAATTGGCCATAGCTATCGCATAAACCTCCCATTCGAACGTGGTAAAATCCCATGTAAATATTAGTATTAAGATTATATTTGACAAAAACAAGTTTTATGGAAGTGAAAAGGAAAGTTATAAAGTTAATAAGCATTTTCAACTTCATTCATTGAATATATTTTCCATGAATTCTCGATTTCGAAAAACTTTATTCTTATCCTTTACCGTAAGCAACATTTATTTGGATAATACTAATTCAAATTTATTTATTTATCTTTTTTTTATAAAAACTCAAAATTTATGAACTTAGTAATCAATATCGATCAGGCACATAAACGTTAAATAGATTACTCATGCACATCTGATGCCTTTTTATCAAAATTTCTCTTAAGACTGTATAAATCTTTCGCTAGTTTATGTTTATCGGTAGTTACATATTTTTATTAATAAACTGCAGAAATTTAAAAATAATAACAACAGAGACCAAAAATATTTATTACCTGTGTAAATTTGAATCAAAGAAATTATTTAGAAGGAAATTAGTTAAAAATATCCTAAGTACACCATATTTATCCGTTTCGGAACAAATAAAGCATTTGTAAGTGCATATAACGAAATATTTTTGCATTTGGAAGCACATTTAACCATTTTAAAGCATATTTTTAGCATATCTTTTTATACCTCATAATATATATATATATATATATATATATATATATATATATGGATTTTTATAAGGTTTAAAAATATATGTACAAAATGTCAAAATATGCTATAAAAGGGTTAAATATGCTCCCAAGTTCAAAAATATTTCGTTATATGCACTTACAAATTGATGTCAAAATATATATATGTATATATATATATATATATATATATATATATATATATATATATATATTATATATTAAATATTTATATATTATAAAAAATGGGAGATCAAATTTCGACACCGTTACATTTCAGCTTTGTCTTATTTAATAACGTTAGAAATTAATAAAACACTTTGTTTTAATGAAAAACACTTTTTTTTCTTTTTTTAATACAGACATTTTTTGTTTTTCAGTACATATTTTTGCGTATCTAGAGCATAGTTTTCATTTATTACTGAATATTTAATGCACATGAAACCTGTTTTTAGAAAATATTTGAGGTTTCCCTGGTTATTACATTATTTAAGCTTGTGTGTAATATATTTTTATTTTGTATTTTATTTCCCATAAATAAAAATTAGTATTGATTAGTATTATGAAATTCAAATAACAATTATTGATAATTTTTTAAATAAAACTCTAGTAGTTTTTAGTTTCTCACACAAAAAAATAAAAATTAATCTATGATTTTTATTTTTTTAAGCAAAAAATAAAAATAGTAAAACGATTTTTAATTTTTTATGGCATAAAATAAAAGTTTTTTTTTTCATTTATTAATCTGTCTTGGTCACTTATTTATTATCCAATCAATATATAACCTACACTTTGGAATGAAAATTTATGAACATGAATTTGGCGAATACTAAGTATGTAAAAATGTAGTGATGATTTTTTTCTACACTTATCGTAAAAACATATAAATGATCCATCCTCATAGAAATATGAATTGCTGTTTTTTTTTTTTTTTTTTTTTTTTTTTGAAGTAGCATTACACTCAAAAATATATTAAATTTTTTGAAATTCATTTGAACAACTTCAATTTATGTGATTTTTAGATTTATAGTGACAATTTCAACATGGTGATTTATAAAATTCTATTTCAATATATTTTTATTTGAAATAACGTAACGTCTAAATTAATTTACATTTAAATTAAATTAGTTAAGAATTTAATTAGTTTAAAATTTAAAAAAAGTTAAAATATACATTATTTTCAAGATTTCCTTAAAAAATATAAAAAAGATACCCTTAGATGGTTAAGCTTCAATTTGGTAATTAGTACCAAAGTTTTATTGGAAAATAATTACGCTAAAACTATACAATCATTTTACCTCCAAAAATATTGATTTGATCAAGAAATTTTCAAAAATATTCTCATATTTTATTGTAATTATACAGAAATCGACCATAATGTCATCCAGATAATTCAAAATGAATCCTTGATCTTGTAATAAATATCAAAAAATATTAATATCAGAGTGAGGTTAAAATTTGTTTAGGTCATAAAAACTTTTTAATTTTTAATGATAAATTTATAAAACTCGCAACCAAAACCTATAATATTTTTAATAGTGTCATGTCGGTACTAAGAAAATATATATGAACAAAATAATAATGTGATAGCGAAAACGGTATTATGCTAAATGCAGCTTAAAATTTGTTTCCAATAATAACATAAACATTTGGAAAAAACTTTAAAATAAAATTTTTATAATTAAAAAAAAATTAAGAAACATACGCAAATTGAGAATCAAATTTTAGTTACTTATTTTGAAATATATACGCATCTTCTATTGGAGCTTCTTGCAGGAATATGTGCATAAGGAATAATTTTGCTTACAAGTATTGCAACTGATAATATTGCATAAAATTATGTATTGCGTGATGATAATTATATGTATGTTTTATATACATTTATTTATGATTTTTTTTTTCGTATTTTAACTAATTATGTTTTCGTATAGTTATATTTTCTTAAGCATTAAATACCATTCAGAACAAAATGTGAAACATAATAAAGTTATTTTATTTATTTATTTATTTTTTGGAAAATTATATCATAAGAAAAGAATCACTTAATCGGCTCGGAAACGATTATTACATGTAATAATTTTTATCACCTTTAAAATATCATGTCGGTATCGTTATAATATCGCTTACATTATTGGGATGTTTTCAATAAAACAAACATAAATTTAATATCGACTCTTTAATGTCTACCAATATGAATGATTTAGATTAGATTAATGAATTTGAACAAAATATTCAGAACTTCAAGTTGACATTATTAAAAAAATACCCTACTAAAATACATATATATACAAATCAAGCAATAATATCACGTTTAAATTTATATTACAAAGCTATTAATTCCTTGTCCTTGTAAAATTATTAATGAAATATATTTAATTAATATAAGGTCCAAAAATAGTATATTATTTAATAGCGCATAAAAATGAGAACTGTGTACGAAAAATGAAACCAACGGGTTAATCTTTTTGAAATTTTCGTTTATATTCTAGTTTAAACCTAAAGAAAAATTATTGTTTTTTATGTTAATTTTTACTAAAATGTTTACTATTTCCTGGAATACCCTAAATATAAGATTTATTGAGTTTTTGGTTACTTTTTTTTTGTTGAAATAAGTCCACTTTTTTAAACTTTATTTCATTTGTTACTTAGCTTTAAGTGTTCTTTAATACTTTTTTTGCTATAGCCCAGTTTAGTGGAGTGGTTTCCCTTTATACTACTCAGCTACATTTTTGTTGTAATGATGATGTGCGAGGTCAGGCTAGAAAAAATAGAATTTGATGAACTGTCTAATAATAGCAAGGAATCTTTTCTGAGAGCACTCATTTGCATTTATTTTTCTGTTAAAAGTCTTATTTGTTATAAATTAAATGATTTTGCCAGGCTAAAAATTTTATTTTTTTTTTTTTACTCAACATTTGCCTGCTGCATTTCCCATAACATCTGTGATATGGAATTCCGGACCAGGATATTGCAAAATGTTCGACAGTACGTACATTGCATTACCTTTTAGATGCATTCATATTTTTGAAAAAAAAATCTCACATTTATTCTAATTTTCCCATTAGGAACGTTTTTTACTTTCTGAAACTTTAGGCTCCCTTTTTTAAATTTTTCTGATAAATGACACTAAGCATTTAAATAAATGAATTGCATTTCACCCAAATAAATAAATACGTGATTATTTTTTACCCACGTATTATTTTGCTTCCAATTCTACAGTTTCTAAATAAACTTTTTCTTCATTCATCATGAAGTTTTTATATTTTTTATGATTCAAAAAAACTGAATTTTCTGTCCCAACTGCACTCCTAGCAATTGTTTTATATCGTCGACATGTATTTTGGCTAAAAATTTTAATTGTGCCTTTACATGAATTTTATTAAATTTTATTTTTAAGAAAAACTAATTATGTTATTAAAGCAATAACAAAGGTATGAATAGATTTTTTTTCGCGTGCAGTCCTTATAAATGAAAACATGATTTAAATAAGCTGTTAAAAGCATCAGACATTAAGCTATAAACACAGAGTAGACATCACTGTTCTTGTAACTAGCATAAAAACGAGTTATTAAAAAATCATAGCATATCTTAAGGATCACAAAAATTTACCAAAGGAAATGCAACCTTGCATTAAAGTTTTTTCTTTTATTAAATTCTCTCATTTTGTCATAAGTGTGGTAATAATCGTACTAAACGGTTGCAAGAGGAAAAAAATTGACAGCCGCGAGTGAAATTATAAATTTATTGGTGAAATAATTTATATTCAAGTGTTATTGAAATATTTAGTGTTTTAGTTAATGAAATTAATTCAAGTGTTTAATAAAAAAAAGTGTGTTATTTAATGTAAAATCTAAATAAAAAATCTATGTATAAGAGAAGATTGCAATTAAGGTTGAAGAAGCAACACCCGCGAAATGAAGAATTTAGCAAAGTAAGTGAATATTTTAGTTTTTTTTATACAAACTGTTTAACACTACCATACCTTTATAAAATGTTGATAATATTTCCTTAAGATGTTTATAATTGTTTAAAAATAGGTCAATTTGTTTTTTTTAAGGAGTTGCTTTGCAATTTTGTGTGAAAATTGGTCAACATTTTCGTGGGAAAAAATAATCATTTGTTGTAGGATTGCCAAATTCTTAATATTCACTTTTCTGCATGGGACATATAATATATGCAGTATTTACAAAAAAGACATTATTTACTGTTCTAGCAAAAGCATTTTCCAATATTTAAAAAATTATGTTTAAAAAAAAAAAACATTTTAATTTTAAAAAGGAGGAAATACACGACTTTTTAAACTATTCTTTGTAGATTTGTTCGAAAATTTAGATGTTAGTGCCTAACGATTTATGATTACAGACATAAGATTTAAAAGTAACTATGATTTGTAATATATATTACTGAAAAAAGTCGTAGTATCTTCAAAATGTATGTGATTTCTTTTTTTTAGAATTCGCCGAAAAATTTTAATTAATTCAGAAATAAGGAGAAAATGTTTGGAAATATTTTATGTCTTCTTTAAAATAATATTATCTTCAGAATTTTTTCAATATACTATTTTTTATGTTTTCATTGTGTTTTAAATAAAAATAATGATAAAATAATTTATTTACTTTTTTAATTGATGAAAAAATAAAACAAAAAAATTTTGCCTTAAGAAAATACACTTTGTTGAAAATTTGTAGGGATGTTTTAAATGACATTATTAGAGTTGTATTTATGAATTCTGTTAAATATTATTTTACTTAAAGTCTTTTGTCTTTTTATAAAAATGAATCTTTTACCAAAATAGATTTTTCAATAAAATTCTAATTTTTGACGAAAAATATAAAAAACAAAAATAAAATTTTTCACAAAAAATTTAATTTTTTTATCAGAAATTCAATTTAAAAAAATAAATAAGTAATTACAATTTCACCATGAATTCGATTGCAAAAAATCAACTTTTCACTAAAAAAAAAATAAATAACACTATAAAACCTATGTTTATGTACTCTGTTAAGAAATTTTTGTTAAACATTTTTTTTTACAAAAAAAAGGTTATTCACCGAAAATATTATTGACGTTTCATCAAAAACCCGTATTATTTTTTTTTTTTTTTAATTTTAATGCATTAAAAACTAGCAAACATTCGAAACGCAATTTAATGAATAATATAATGTGTGGACCTTTTGCTTAACTGAGATATCCGTTAAATTGGGTATAAACCTTTTGATATATTTTTATTCAGTTTTAAAAAAATAATAGAATTTTATTGTTTACGAATTCAAATTTAATAAATTTTTAAATAATCCAACAAATAAGTCTCATTTTAATTTTAAAACAATACAAAAAAAGCTGTTTGGAAAATATATATTTTCTACCTGTCCCACGATATCGAACCAAAAATTCGTTTCAAATAATTGTACAGGAAACAAAAACAAATTTTTAATTTTTTTCTTGTTCTCCAAATAAATTGTCAAAACGAATTCTTCGCCCGACATCCTGAACAAGCAGTTAATGTTTTAGCAAATGTAAAAGATTTTTCTTCCAAAATTCGTTTTTCATTCCTTATATAAGGCACCAGAAAATAAAAACATTTTCTAATTCGTTACATCGGTATTTGTTATATCGTTCCATTTGTTCACAAAATATATTATTTTTTTAAAAATGTTTGATTTTTTACTATTTAAAAATTGGTTTTTCAGTTGTTATTCCTTTTAATTTTGATGCTAAATGCATTAAAATTTTGGTTAGTTTTTTAAAACATAAAATTTCAATGTTTTTATACGCAGGGAAAATATCATACATTTAATATTTCTTTTATAAATATTATGAATTAAACATGACTTTTTCCTGAAACTTTTTTACAAATATTTTTAAATTGTATATAGAGACAATTTTATGAATTTTGCAAAAATTTTAATTTTGTTTTATTAATTTTTATTTTCAAATACTAAATAAAAATAGTTATGTACAAAAATGTTAACAAAAATTAAAAAAATGAAAATAATGTATGAAAACTTAATAATTATACTGCCATTCTGCAGCATATATATCATTTTAATAAAAAGGAGCTAAATAATCATTTTTTCGTTCCCATTATGGGAGGTTAAAAACTAAAAATTTTCCAACAAAAATTTGATTTTTTTTTTAATTTTAACTCTAAATTAAAATTTAACTACCTGTTTTTATAACACGAGCGCAAAAACGACTCGTCTAACTTTTAAAACAAAAACAAATTTTGAAACAAAAACAAATTTTGAAATTTTGTTTTTGTTTTAAATGTAAGTTAGACGAGTCGTTTTTGCGCTCGTGTTACAAAAACAGGCAGTAAGCAATTTTTTAAAGCCTTATTGACTTTTGATTCATTTGAAAATATGAAAAAAAATTATCTTTTTAACTACCTTTTGAAATTTATCCATTCAGAAAAATACGTCTCTCATAAAACTACATTTTCTATTATTAAAGAACAATTATATTTCTAAAATTCTTATATATATATATATACATACATACATAAACAGTTAAACTTTTTATTAATATTATGTAATAACAGATTTAAATCTAGCTGTTTTTGCATTACGTAATACATATGAATTTAATTTTGAAAATCATTATTTTATTTTTTTGCAAGGAATAATTATTATTTTGAGGTTTTAAATAATAATTATCTCTTGAATTTTTTTAAATTCTTTATATTTATTAAAATAAATTTAAAATCAATAAACAATTTTGGAACTAAGTAGGTAGTTAAAAATTAATTTTCATTGCTTAAAAAATGAAGATTTTGTGTAGATCAAGAACCCTTTAACAACTGTAAAAATATTTTATACGGTAGCTCTATAAATAAATCCAACTAAAGCAAAAAAAAAGATGCAATATACAAAATTCTTATAGTCTACCTTTAGGGTTATGGTATAAAACAGCTTTCAAGTTTTTCCTTTTAATACCTTTCCACTGAACGTTTAATCTCCTTGAACAATCATTCTTAGCGAATGCCAATAATACCATATAATGACATTTTAATAAATTGTGAATTGTATTGCCTGTCTTAAGGCTGATCAAGATATCAAGAAATAAAGAAAAATACTAAAAGCGTTTCCTTTTCCTCTTTTTACTCTTTTATATCTAGTTTTCTTTTAAATATAGAGTTAGAGCCTTAAATTCTGCTGTGCCGAGTCTTTTATACACCTCACCACTTTACCAACAAATAAAAATAAATAGTATGCTGTAATATTCTCACATTTATATTAAAAAAAGTAATATATACATTTGTTCCACAAGCAACCCTTGCTTAAGCAGAAAAAAAACAACAACTCATAAGCATACATATTTTTGTATCTATATGCACACAAACAACACCAATAATAATTATAATCCAAATAATAAGAACACTAATAGTCAATGCAATATAAATGTTAATAAACAAAAATTCCGAATCTTCTTTGCAAAAATGAAGTTCTCGAAAGGATTTCAAATCCTTTTTATATACATAAAGTGTTTGCTAAGAGTTAATTGCCATTTAAATGTAAAAATATATGAAAATTACAAAATACTGAAGCAATGAATCCAATTTTGTTAAAGTTAAATTATTTGTTAAAGTTCTTTAATGGATATTTTGCAAGATTAATAGAAATGTTTCATCAAATATTTTTATTATTTTAGTAAATGAGCCATTTTTGCTACAAAAAATTTATCTAGAAAAATTATAAATAAAAAAAGTTGTTGTTAGGGTTGCTAAAATTTTTTTATAATTAATTTGAGGGATATTTTTACAATTTCCAAAAAATTATTATGCATTGGTACATATTTTTTTATTTTTTTTTTTTATTTTTTGAACAAAATTTTCACAGTGCTACAAAGTAAAAAAAAAAAAAAAATGTGACTCAATGTAGTTTACAGATATTCAGTATATTATTATATCATATTTAAAATTTTTAATATACCTCCAAATTTGGAAGTTATTATTAAAACAAAACAAAAATTCCCGCTTATTATCTAGCTTATTAACCGATTTTAATGTTTTAAACGGCATTAGAAAGAGAAGCGCTTAGGTTTTTTTTTTTTTTTTTTTTTTTTTTTGTAAAGTGTATGTATCTACTTGTTTATTAGAGATTACTCAAATGATACATATTGATAATACAAAAATTTTGGGCCATAGATGGAACTGATGTCGAATTTTCAAAATTTTATAATATTTTTTTATTTAGCTCATCAACATCGTTCGTTTGAACGGTCTTCCTACACATGATTCGCAAAAAGTGGTTTCTTGAGATCCATAAAAAAATTCTGTAAGTCATTGTTTTTTTTTTTTATTTTTTGAAATTTATAACTATTTTATTATTCTTAAAAATTTTTCTTAATTTAATTTATGGATTTATTCTGAAAATTTATAAAAGTTTTTCTTTTAAGTACCTCTACAAAATCATTGAATACTTTTTTTATTATTGTTAAAACTAAAAAAAAAAACAAAAAGAGAACTCCAAAACCAAAAATATAAAAATAACAAAGTAATAATGAAAAGTGCAAAATAAAAACTGTGTTAGTAAACTGCAAGTACAATATTGTGATGTTATTATTGTTGGCATTGAAAAGAAAACTTTATGAATTGTTACAAAAGTAAATTATAATTAAAAACAGAAATCTACACAGTTTAAATAAAAAAAATATTCAAAAATGTTTGATAAATACTAAAGGATATTAGAAAAGACAAGAAATAAAATTTTTAAATAAAACCTAAATACTTAAACAGTATTTGGTAAATACACAATTTTATTTTAATTTGGCATTTGCTTGAGAGTCATTTATAAAGTAAATAACAAGGTATATTCTTATATATTTAAAGATATTTATAAGTATATAAAGTTTAAAAATTAAATACATACAAATAAATATATTTACAAAAATAATCTTCGAGCATTTGAAACCAAATAATAACATAAATATTTCTATTCAAACGTAAAATAAAAACTGTACGAGTATTTAAGTTAAACTCTAATTTTCCTATTTATAGACTTATTTATTACGTATTTATGTATATTATTTAAATAAGTTTACTCTACTAAGCTGATAGTTATTAATTGCTCTAAAAAAGGATTAAAAAATAAAAAAATACTCTAAGTGTATTTACTTAATTTTAAATGAAAAAAAAGAAGATGAAAAAAAATTAAAAAATAACACACAAATTTTGTAGTAGTTTTATGTAAAATTCTCATTTTAAATCTAAGATTAAATAAAATGATTTATTCTACTCCAAAAGTTAAATTGTTTGGTTTGATATGTTGGATGATAAAGCGAAAGAAGGTAAATTAGAGAAAAAGCATTTTTTTGTTACGGGCTGAGATTTACATATGCGTACAATTCAGCTTATAAAAATTAAACTAATGGATTAATCTTTTTAAAATTTTGTTTTTCTTAAAGACTATTATATTAAGTTTTAAATAAAAAAAAATTATTCGTTTGTAATAAAATATTTAATGTTTTCTGGAATACCCTCCATAAGTACTTTATTGTATTTTCGATTACTTCTTTGTAAGAACTTAATTTAAGTTTTTGCTCAGCTTTAAATATTCTTCAAAAAAGTGATATTTTTCTTAAAAAAGTTTGTAATTTTTCTAAATTTAAAAAAAAAAAAAAATATTATAAAATAAAAAAATCAGAACATTTTTCTAAAATGTACCATAAAATTATTGCCCATCAAAAAAAAAAAAAAAAAACGAGAATATCTTCACCAATTCAAGAGGAAGTTAATAATAAAGAAAAATTTCTAAGAAAATTAAAGCTTCATAAAGTTAAAAGTATTTTTATTATCTTTTAACAAAGCTACAACATGTATAAACATACATAGTTGTAAAAGAAGAACTTCAAAAGCAATGAACAAGAATCATAAAAAAGAACTTCTGTAACTCTTTTTCAGCACTAAGTAATTCCAAATTCCTATGGTTCTATAAAAGTACGAGTTTATAAATTAAATACTACTTTTGTTGAAAATATCAGCTAAAGGAAAGTACTTATAATAAAATCTCAAAAAAATAAATCTTTTCAAAACCTTTTCCAATAAAATATTTCAAAAAATATTTTTAAGAAAAGGCTATGGTCAGGTACAATAAACACATACATCAAGTACAAATATATTTCTGTACTCTAACCTTCCCATACCCATACCAGTCTGTAGCGCGTTCTGGTCTGTAAGATCCGACATTAAAATTTGCCTTATTTTTCATTTTTTATTTTTATTTTTTTATTTATTTTTTTTTTTTTTTTTTTTTTTTTTTGTAATCGAAAAACCTCAGGGCTTTGGAATGAAAAGTGTCTTCATTATTAAGGTAAACTTCATTTTAGTGTAGTGAAAAAGTTCATGGGAGTGGCTCATGTTAACATACACGTTTGTTATGCGCCTGGCAGACCGGTGCAAGTATATGTATTACACTTTTTGTTAATACAAATTTTAATATATTTTACGGTATTCGTATATTCTAAACAATAAAGCCACAAAAAGAAATCACTCGAAGATAATTTTTTGAAGCATAAAAACGCTGCTAAAAAAGATCTCAAAATGCCCACCAGAAGACTTAAGCTAAAAAAACTTATTTTTATAAAGATACATAAATAAGATAAATACTTGAAATATGTCCAATAAAGAATTTGATTTTGTTATTTAATACATACAAATAAATATTATTTATATGATTTATACAAATAAATATAATTTTAATGTTATTTTGTTAAATAATAATTATTATCTGAGCTGTACAAATTTGGGTTCAACAGACCCTGCGCGGATATATGTGTTACTCATTTCGACGCGAGTGTGCGAAGCTTAATAATCTCCCTTAATTTTTTACCAACTATATCATCCCTGAACGGTGAATGTATATACTAAGCTGAAAACTTTTTATGTGGAGACTAAAAAATTCGCCTGTTGGTTTATGTCTTTGATAACAAATATTTTAATATTCGCATGCAAAAATAAATTCAGGTGGCACTAGTAATACTTGATATAGAAGTTACTACATTTGCCGACTGGCTTTTTATGATTTTTAATTTAAAAAGTAATTCAAAATTTTATTCTAATTTAAATCCACATTATTTTAAAATAGAATTTTTTTTATTTCTTCCGTACTATAAGAAATATTTAAAAAAGCTGCTTTAAAATATTTTTAAAACTCATACATTTAAAATTTTGAAAATACTTTTCAATTAATAGGTATAACAAAAAAATTTCAAAAAATTATAAAAACAAAATGTATTTTTTTTTTGTAATCCTAAAATTTTGTTTGAAAAATGTTTTATGGTAAGAAATTGAAAGTAATAATCGACTTTATGATTTAAAATCGACTTTTAAGCTTTTGTGTTTAGGCTGAATGATGAATGAGAAATATATTATTATTATTACGTTCATGTCATTTTAATTTAAGTTTTGTTAGGAAATTCTAATCTATTCTGTTTTCATTAAAAAAGTAATTTGATACTTTTACTAGGATGCAAACTAATTAGGCCAAATTTAAAAATGTTTGTAGAATCATAATTTCTGTCTTCAGTGCTGCTTAAAAATGAACAATATATTTTCTATATATACACTTGAATAAGGAATCACATTTTTTAAATTTTAATTAAGTATATCTCCTAAACTAAAGTTAAGAAAAAAATAATTTTTTGCGCAATCAAATTTCAAAGTGTTGGCTTTAGTTTCCTGAAGAAATAAAAAATATATATATTTTGTTATACTAAAATTATGCATTTATTTAAAGACATGTAATTCTGTGGTACTATTTCGTGTGTCACTTGAATAAGGAATTCTTTTAATATTAATCAGGAAGGCTATGTTTTGAATTTCTTCCAATATAAACGGCAAGAGAACTTTTAGTTTGATAGTTTTTAAATAGTAACTGTGAAAAAGAAAAAATTCTGATTTTGAAATCTCAGGATCAGAATCCGGTCCAAATAGCCAAAAACATTAATAGAGGAAAGACAGTTCTGTAGAATTATTTAAATAACGTGGAAAGATATGGAAAAACATGAAAAAGCGGAAGAAAATGGCAACAACTCCAAAAGAAAGTCAAAAATTCTTAAAATTGCATGAAATTCTGCCATGTCAGTATCAAAAATATGTGAAAAAAGTTGAGTCAGTGCCAGTCTAAGAACTGTGCACCGTATTTTAAAGTCGTGCACATACATAAGTCCAATGCAAACTGCAAAAAAAAAAAAAAACACCACTTAATGAAAAACGTAAATCACAACGTCTACAGTTTGCCAAAAATACAATGACGTGGACCGACAAATGGTTTAAAGTAGTATTTTCGGATGAAAAAAAGTTTAATATTGATGATCCCGACGGGTATAACTATTACTTCCATAACCTAAATAAGGAGGAATTATTTTTGAGTCGCAGACACAGCTGAGAGGGCGGAATAATGGTATGGGATGCCATTTCGTATTATGGTACCATAGTATTGGTTTTTGTATCCAACAAAATGACTGCAACGACTTACAAAAACATTCTGGAGGAAGCATTTCCAAAATTTAATGATTTCTATGGACCCATAACTTGGACGTACCAACACGACAACGCTCCGATTCATACCGCCATAGCAGTAAAACAATGGATTAATCAACAAGGTTTTCAACTTTTGGATTGGCCCTCATATTCACCAGACCTGAATCCAATGGAAAATGTCTGGGGTTGGCTTGTAAGAAAATTTTATGAAGAAGGAAAACAATTTGAGATGATAGAATCCTTAAAGGATGCAATAACGGAAGCATGGAGTTTAATTTCGCTAAATTACTTAGAGTCATTATACAAGCCGATTCCAAATCGCATTTTTGAGGTTATTTCTAAAAATGGTGGCATTACTCATTACTAATTGAATGCTGGAGGATAACAACTTTCATTTTTATAACCTAAAATTTAAAAATAAATTACAGTTTGCTTAGTTTTAAAATATTCCTTATTCAAGTGGCACACGAAAAAGTACCACAGAAATACATGTGTTTAAATAAATGCATAATTTTAGTATAACAAAATATATATATTTTTTATTTCTTCAGGAAACTGAAGCCAACACTTTGAAATTTTGTTGCGCAAAAAAATTATTTTTTTCTGAACTTTAGTTTAGGATATATACTTAATTTAAGTTAAAAAAAAATGTGATTCCTTATTCAAGTGGCAGACAGTGTATATATATATATATTTATATACACACATATATTTATATATAGACATATATTTAGGTATATTCAGTGCGTTTCATAGCATATCTTTATTTTTACATAGCATATCTTTTTGAAATATTTAATAAAAAGTTCTAGCTTTTGGACTATTGGATTTATTATCGATTGCTGTCTCCTGTACCGTAAATGGTAACGTAGTGTAGTAGTTTTCGGGTAAAGGTTTTTTTTTTTTTTTTTTTTTGTGTACTTTTACAACGATATAACCCATTACAACATAATAACCCATTCTACTCTGTAAATAAAACTTTTGAAAATCTCACAATAATCATACAATTCAAGAGCCAAAGTGAGAATATTAAAATTAGGATTACTTTTAAGATCACATGTATTTAAAAAATTTTAGCCTATGAGAAAATTAACATACATATTTATAAATGAAGATGTTGTCTCCTAGAACTAGCGTTGCCACAAAGAAAATATTTTTTCTACCAAAATTTTCTCTAAAATATACCAAAATGTATCAACATTTAATATGTTTTTTTTTTTGCGAAAAATTATATTTTAAAATTACTGCAAGAAAAACGTTCACTTTTAACACTTTCGGAAAACTACTTTTATTTAAATATTTATGTTCCAAACAATGTGATGAAATATCGAAAGTTTAAAAAATATTTGTTTTCAAAAGCGTCTAATTGTAATTTTTTCTGTTCTGAATAATAATGATGAATAAAGTCTCAGTAAAAAAAAAAAACAAAAATTACTAAAAAAGAGTTGAAAATGTTATGTTTCTAACATTGTGTTGTCATTGGAAAGATGTACTTACAATTATTTTCACTTTCATGTAAGTAGTTCTTAATAATTTGCATAATGTCATTATTATTCCTATTTTCTTTGAACATTTTTATTTATTTCTTCCGACAAAAAAGTGGGTACCATTTTTTTAAAGTTATAAAGCATTCTACCAAAAAATCAGAATTTTTAGAACAAACCAACCGAACTACTAAACCTCCGATGATTAAAATAAATCTACCAATTTTGGTCAAAAAACAGGAACTTTGGCTAGTATGACATTTGAAGTTATGAAATTCTACATTCTTGTTTCTATTAATATAACTTTGTTCTCATTTATACAAACTCTTTGTCCTTAAGTTTTTAGTTAATTAAAACTCTTGTATAGATTGATTGTCATTCTCTTTCAAATGAAAGAGTTAAATAAATAAAACATTTTATTTCTTTTATTAAAAAAAAATAGATTACAACAGTAAAATTACAAAAAAAAAAAAAAAAAGAAAAATAAAACAAAATTAAACAAATAATTATTAACAATAATATAAAGTATTAAAAATAAAGTACACAATATGAGGGCAGTAAGTACAAATACTAATTTAGATCCATAAACAAAAATTAACACTTAGAATAAAAGACTAGTTTTGAGAAAAAATAGTCAAGCACATAAGGATCTTGAGTCTGTTCTCAATTAAATTAATTAAAGTAAAAAAGTAAAATTATAAAGGACTCAATTTGTGAAAAGAAAATCAAGAATTAAAAAATAAAAGAAAACAAAAAGTATTATGAAAACATAATATTTAAAAAAGTGTTCATTTAAAAAAAAAAAACTGCTGTTGAGTTTTTTTATAAAAATAACTTGGTTTTCTTTAGGCAAAATGAGACTTTAAATAAAAGAAAAATTAAAAACAAATAAACTTAATTAATGACAATCACAGTTATAAATTTAAATAAAAAAATCTTATAAGTTTGTAAGACATAAATGTTTATAACAATAATTAAGAGCTTAATTTTATAAATCTCTGCTTTTAAGAAAATATTCAACAAAAAAATTTTTTTATGGAATATTTTTTAATAAGACATGATTTACAAGAAAAAGGCTTTTTTATATACAAAATATTTTATTTTTTTTAATTGGCCACTAGACCAGAATCAAAAAAAATGTGTCATCAAGAGTAAAAAAATGTATTTGTGTGTAGGGTAGTTAATAAATCTTTGGATCAGTTTGTTAATACTTAAACTATAAAATATATATAAAGTTAACGTAATAGAAAACACAATTATTTTTTTTAGAGATTTTTAAAATCTTAAAATTACCAAAATATTTATAAATTAAAAATGTTTTTTTTACTTATTCACCAACAATTTAGTAACTAGAGATTTTAAATGATCTCTTTAAGGTAATTTAAGTTTATTTTTCCTTTCATCGCAAACAAATAAATACTAGATTGTACAAATATCGAAAAATATATATTTTAGCATATAAACTCTCAATTTATAAACTATTTTCTTAGCGCAGTTTTACAATAAGCAAAATATTATTAGTTTTTTCCAATTTTTAGCTTTTTTAGGACCTAAAGAATACGCCTCAAAGTTCAAGTTCGTATATCAATTTAAGCTTAGGAATTCCTTTTTTATGGCTTTAATTTGACTCATGAAATTCGAGGTACATACTCATTTCTATCTCTTTATGTTTAAATTTTTAGTCTTTTTTGAACTCGAACTTGGCGCTTAATTTCTGTTTTTATGCGCTTTATATATTTTTCTTTAAATCTTTATGATTACATATTTCTGTTTTCTTTTTCAAAGGCAAGTATTTTGTTTTCGTTTTTTAAACTTAAAACTAAAACTTATTAACTAATTTTGTAGAACTTAAAAAAACTTTAGAGTAATGATCGTTAGTACAGAGAGAGATAGTGTGAGTGATATGTTATATAGAGATATATAATGCCTCCTTAATATTGAGATATTTATAGGTTTACTTTTTCTACATTTTGTTCATAAATGAATATCATTCATTATTTTTAATAAACGTTAATAATGTAGCTAGTTTTACCAGTCTTCATCATCCTCATTAAGTTCTGAAATCTCAAGACGGAAAGGCGTTTGGGCATTTTTCAGTCTACGATGACAGGTACGACCCAAGGGATTGTGACGTAAATCTACCAATTCTAAACTATCACTGGCTATAACATCATCTGTATCGATTTCTGTAAGTCAAAGACAATCAAATTTTATTATATTTTCAAATATAATTTAAATTTGAGTTTTATTACCTATAATGGCATTATGACTGGCATCTAATTCCCTTAATTTAGGCATTTTGAAGACCACTGGTGGCAATACAATAAATGAATTATGTGAAATATTAAGTTTGGTTAAATTCATCAAGTCCGCTAACTCATCGGGTAATTTGGACATTTGATTGTGAGATAGATTTAAATCTAAAATTTTAAAAATTTTGTTTTAATAAGGGTTTAATTTTTTATTATTTTTTTAACAAAATGTTACCTGTTATTAAGCTGAATTTTATGGCAAACTTAGGTGAGATCTTTTTGATAACATTACCACTGAGATCACAGGTCTTCAATTCTGTATTGCGCATTAAGTGATAAACAGCATCGGGTATTTGCATTAATTCACATTCTGATAAATCTAGAAAAAGAAATTTAAATATGTACATATTAAAAAAAATAATAGAAAATTAAACTTATTAAAAAATATATATTCTGAAAATCTATTAACTCATTTATTTACATTCTGAATTTTTCAGAGTTCGTAGTAGATAATTTGAAGATTTATATTTTTTTCTGACCCAAAAAAAAAAATATAATTTCTAAGATATCTTTTGAAACAAATTTAAGATTTAAACAATATATAGTCTGGTAGCCCTCTAAAGATCACTTATAAAACAACCCTGTTTTCTTTAACATTTTATTTTTGCTAATTAATTTTATCTCCAAATGGTAAAAACTAAAGTAAAAATAAACATTCACACAAAAATTTAGTCATCATTAATATTTTTAAAATAAAATTATTTTATTTTATTAAATAAAAATAAAACTTTACCTAAATGTTTGCTTTCTTGAGCATTTTCGCAACGTTCAACGACTTGTACCACCAAATGAGCCATTTTATTTATTTTTTTAATAAAACCTTTAAATAAATTTCACAATAAAAATTATAAAATTTGTAAATGCCAAAAATATAAAATTTTTAATAAAAAAGCACCTTACAAGTTTAATAAATTACACATACAAAATCTTTTAGCAACTAAACAACTGACACCAGCTAGCTATTAGCTGTCAAAAAATTATTTTTATCTCATTTTTTATTTTCTAGCCAGCTGTTCAGTTTCTCTTTTAATTTTTAATATATTTTAAATTGAATAATAATTTTTAATACTCTTAATTGTGTTACACCTTCATATTTTTGTTGCAAGGTTTTGCTATTAAGAAACATGTTTTTAATTTATTTTATGATTTTTTGTACTAATTTATTAAATTAATTAATTTTATATATATATATTTTTTTTAAATTTATTTAATTTAAATAGTTTTGTTCAGAATCTTCTAGATTTTAATTTTAATTTAATAATTTTATTAAAATTTTTAATGCTCTCTGGTTTTTTCTGCTCACTTTAACGATTTCACTTGAACTAATTTATCTGTTTATTTAAATGGATCTTGCAACGTGAGTTCTTTTTGTTTCTGTGAAAATTGTAAACAAAGAGTATTTAAGAGATACAAACATCTTTTCTAACAAAGGCCGATATTGATATACATACACATATAGATATGTATAAGAGCTTTTTACACTGAGAGATTTTTTGTATTTAAATAAATTTCAAGAAGCAAATAGTGTGATTTGAAAAGGTTATTGTAAAAAAGCATATACATCTTACACATAGAAATATGTATTTTTGAAGATAAAAAAATGCTTTGAAATAAAAGTTCAGATTTCTAAATATTTTTATGTTATTTGATTTTTTATTTTCTTAACATTTTCCTTTTTTTAACATATACATATAAATCAGTATGCTAAATTTCAGAAAGATCATAATTGACCATATCTCCCATAAATACCCTCCTTTGAAAATCACTTTAACGTGCGTAAATTCTAAACAAATTTTAGTATCATGTTAATATTTGACACAAATAAGTTTTGTATTAGTAAAATCCACAGTGATAAATTTTACTAAGATCGATATACAGTTGACCATAGCTCCCATATAAGGCCCACTTCCAGAAACTACCCTAAAGTACATAAATTCAATATAAATATACAATGTCAACATAACGTATTTTATAGAAATATACATTACACTTAATACAAGTATCACTCATACCGTGTGATGTATGGTATCATATGGTCGGTCTTGACCGACTTATTTGTTTTTTTTTTTTTTTTTTTTTTTTTTGTAAACTTGAAACATTGTGTCTATATCTAAATGTTTATTAGTTAAAATATCTTAACGAAATTTGATTTGAAATCATTTATTTTAAGCCTGGCACAAAACGTTTGCAAAAGCTTTAAAACACACTATATTTTCTGAAATGTTTGTAAATCTCAGCTTTGGGGTTTTAGAACATAAAGGCTAAAGTCAAAAATTTCATATAAAATATGAAAAACTCGAATTTGATCTAAACTTAGCACTATTGGTTAATTGTGCTTCTTCACTGCTTTAAAATCAGCTCTGTGAAATATCAATTTTTTGATGCTTTAAAGAAAATTTTCATTTAGAAGAAAAATAAATTATTTAAAGAAAGTTTAACTTTTTCAAATATTAAATTCCAAATTATTTATTTTTGGACTCACAAAAAATAATGAAATGAAAAATATTCTTAAATATGTATTTTTATATAGTTTTATATATTCAATAAAAAAAAAACTGGATAAGCTTATTTACAATTTTGAAATTGAATTTTCAGATACGAATAACACTTTCAGCAAGCGTTTGAAAAAGTTGCACGTAAGAGATGCCCTGTTTTGAGACACGATAGTTCTACTCCTGTAGGGTCTGCGTGATCCGTTTAAACTCCGTGCAAAACTTAAACTCTGAACAATCCTCTATTAAGCCAAAAGTACGAACCGTCCCGAATTCTTAATTAAATTTAAGATATTCTTATCATTCAGACCCTCAAAAAAGGGTTTACCTAGGAAACGACTTCTTCTCTCCGACAGAAACGGACTTGAACAGAAGGTAACAGACTGCTCCTTCCACACACCGTAGCTCCTACAGAAGTCTAAGAGTATGCTTACTAATAAAACAGTGGTCCAAGAGAATGGCCACCAATAGAGAGTATTTAACTGTTGAGAATAGGGATTGCGCATTAAGTGATTCTAAATCGGCTTGAACAGAGACTTCTGGCAATTTTGCAAGTGTTCAAAATTCTCAAACAATTGTTCGCCTCTTGATGAAGTTATTCCCAAACATGCAGCTTGCTTGTAGCCATTAGTATACCTACATTCTTCTTCTCGATGTGTGTGGTAGTACCTTCCCTGGTAAGCCACTGTGTCCCCAATTAACCCATATATATATAATATTAAATAAAATGTATTTTCAATATTAGTAACGAGAATACAATGCTTTATTTTAAAAATCTTTTATATATATATATATATATATATATATATATATATCTATTATATATATATATATATATAAGCTAGGGACTTCGTTTTTTCACAGAAAATTTGTAAAAATATTTCTGAAAATTTATGCCAAATAAATGAAATCGGCCCATAAATATTCAAAATATTGGCTAAAACGAATTTTTATTCTTTTTGGAGTCTACGTATAAGCTACAAACTTCGTTATTATATAGATTGATCTCAATTTTTTTTTAACTTCAGTTTTTTTAATCTATCAAATCGGATTATAAACAACCGAGTTTTTTGTAAAAAACTGAAAAATTTTGTTAAAAATAAACACACAAGCATTTACATAAACTGAAACATTGCAATGACTACCATTGTTGTTGTTTTTTTTTATAAGCAAGCAGTGGTTGTTTGTACATATATAAACACTTTTATTTACATATGCTTGAACGTTGTTCAGTTGGTAACAGAATATAAATGTGAAAATAATAATGCATACTTTAAGGCATTATTTTTATTATTTTTGGATAAGTGATGAAGGGTATAAAAGATTCGGCACAATAAATCAAGTCGACATTTGTGCAACGATTTTAATAAAAGAGGGATCGTTTAATGTAATGTTAATAATAACGTACATAGCTTTTATGATAAAGGCGAAAAAATATAATTTTTGGTGGTTTTACATTTTTGAAGATTAAAAAAAAAAATCTTAAGAAATTTGTTTTTCACATAATTTTTCTAATATTTGTGAAAAAATTGAAAATTATAATTTTTTGTCCTTCTATTGATCCAAATCAGATCGTTTTCAAGATGTACAGTATATATATGTAACGCAAACTTGATTTGAAATCCTTTATAACGATTTATATGGGAAACTAAACTTAATTCCAAAAAAGTTATTTATATGCTTAAAACGCCATAATCACATGTATCCAAATTAACTGAGAAATCCTGAGACACATAAAAAGTTTTCATTTTGTAGGTCTGTTCCATTAGAGATTTATTAAATGTATCTAAAATTCAAATATTTTATAGGTATGAAAATTATGAATAAAATATTAAATAAAATGTATTTTCAATATTAGTAACGAGAATACAATGCTTTATTTTAAAAATCTTTTATAAGTTAAAAAAAGCTTGAGGAAAAAGCTTTATATTCTACTCTAGATAATTTTTAACTGTTCCTCTCTTTTAAACAAGCCACAAAATAATACACCCAAAATAAATTGTTAGTTAAAAAAACAATATGTTCATATATAATTAAATATATAATTGAACATATAAAATTTATTAAAAGATAAACAGGTCATTACACTTAACAAAAAAAAAAAAAAAAAAAAAAAAATACAACCACAATTTTATGTACTTGTATGTGTAATATTTAGTATATAAAACTTGATCCAATGCCAAGAATTTTTTTCTTTTTAACAAAGAATAACCTCCTTCTCTGCCCATCAGAGCACTTGCGAATAAATATCAAACTGTAAAGATTTGGACAAAATAAACAATTAAATTGAAACGGGAACATTTTGCGCAAAATAAATGCGTCAATGTGATTTAATTTTTTTTCTTTCATTATTTTATTTATTTATTAGACTTGTATTTTTGGTTTTTTTGTAAAGAGGAAGTGCAAGTACCACAAAAACAACAACATAAGCATAAATTGTAAACGCTTTTACAAAACTTAAATTTATTATTTTTATGTATTATCTGTGGCTTTTGTCATGGTTAATAAGAAGAAAAACCCCAAGTAGAGAGACGAATTCATTAAATCACACATATAATTAGCCATTAGGTGAAAAATGCAAAAAACAAAGAAAAAGCTAAATTAACAAAGAAAAACAAAATATAGAAATTAACAAAGACAAAAACTCAAAACAAAAACAGCAAGAAATATGGAAGTATGTAGTAATATGTGTGACAATAACATGGCACGCTTTTGTACCACCAGCATGTTTTTCTTTTGAACGAAATTTTTAATTTAAATAGGAAAATATATTTAGCCGGAAATGTGACAAACAAATAAAAATACTTTTATTAAATAAAATAATATTATTATTAAGTAGATAGTTAAGTAGAAGTAATTACTTATTTAAACGATATATCATAACTTAAGATGGAAAACAAATTTATTTGTGACATTGATAGATTTTTACTTTGTATGTAACATTTTAAAAATCTCTCGATATTTGTATGTATACAGAGAAAACTGCTTCATTGTTAGAACTGAATTTGAGTTCAATCGCAGATATAATATATATTTGGTTGTAGCGTTGCCAACCAGCACCAAGTTCGAAGAACCATAAATATGTTACATTCGGTAATTACCCAGCAGTTTATTTGGTTACAATTAATCCACTTTTAGACAGTAAGGTTTATTTGAGTATAGCTTCCTGTCGCTCTCTATGGTAAGCGGGAAGAAGGCGAAAAGAAGATAACAAAAATTTTTTACTGACTCATTGTAACCAGTAAAGTTACTAAGTGTGCACAAAAGTGTCACTTCATAGCTGTGGAGGTGATTGTATGTGCAAAAAAAGATCCACCTCGTAGTTGTGGAGGTGACGATTGGCATTTTACTGATCCTTTGGTAGTCGCGTAGGTGAATGTGTATGCAAAAATGTGCTACCGCATAGTCTTGGAGGTGGCAATAAACTTTCTTCTGGGATATACCCCTGTTAAGGTGATCACGTGGTGATCTAATGTAGTCAGTTAAGTATATAGTTCGCAACCTTTGTTGTCCTGTGTACCTTTGTTGTCTCTTCGACGCTATCAAATCAGAGTGATTTTAGAAATAAATAGGAAATTTTTTATGTATAGTAGAGTATATGGATTTTAATTTAGAAGATAAACCGCCTGTGCCCTCAAGAGCGGTGCTATGTTATCTTAAAGTCGGACGGAGTTTTTCTCTTTTTTAGTCTGATTTTAGTGATTTTTTTTAACTCAGTTATTTAAAATAATAAAGTGTACAAGAAACATAAAGTGCTATAAAGATGTGCCAACAATTTCTAAATAAAGATAAATATGTTTAAAGCCGAGAATTCAGAAAAATCTGTTTTTTGGAAATAACTTCCGATTATTACGGTATATTTAACATTCTAAAAATGACGTAAAAATCCACTTATCTATATCTATAAACTACGCTATTTTATTTTGCACACATTTTAGAACATATAAGTTCGACGGGATCTATACTTAGCTGTATTGGGTAGTTCGGCTAGTTTTTAATTTTGAAATCATCCACGTAAAAATTCTTTTCAGAATAGTATAAATTATATGTTTTTAAGAAAACAGAGTGTAGAAAACTTTTCGACCAAAAAAACCAAAAACCAAAAAAAAAGAACATACAAAATCCTAATTTTTGAATGTTTCAAATTCAAAATCATTTATTTTTAAACTCGGAAAAGATATCGACTTCAATTTTTTTTATTCGATAGATAATTTTGTTCTTTAACTAATTGCAGAAAAATCAAACTAAATCGATTGCAAATGTTGGGCTATATATAGAAAAAGCTGACTTAAATCAATGCACAATTAAGACAGTTGAAATTACAAATATCAAGAGCTTTGAGATGGTATAAAATCCTTTGAAATCGGGTAAGAAACAAAAATTTGTCCAGCGGTTATAAATTTTCTATGTCACAGGTACTCCTGTTGGTACTGTGGAATCCTCCTTCCAAATGCTCCTTTGCTATGCTATGCCTATGCGAAGTTTTATAAAAATTCAGCTAGCCGATTAGAAGTTACAGATTTACTTCCAAAAATTTTCGATTCTGCCCCATTGTGCAATATTGCCAACTCTTTCGGATACGAAATTACTGGATTGAGTAAGAAAATAGCTAGAAATTGCTAAATTAATAAAATTATCTTAAAGTTGGTCATATACATAAATATGTTGACATATAAATTAAGTAAAACATTAAAGTTTCAACAAAATATTAAAAAGGAAGGTATATCAATTCGGTCCTCCCATTTACAGCATGTTCCTTAGTGTAAAACGAAAATTATGAATGTGTATGCAAAACTTCAAGTTTTCAAATTATTTTTTAATGATTTCCATTAAATTCTTTTCGACTTATTTTTGTTCGGCATCAAGAAACAGGCATTTAATTAATTGTTTATTTGCTTTGGATTTTTGGTCCATAACTCTGAAATGGTATTATAACTTTCGTTCAAAACATGAATACATATTCAAAACTTTTTTGATATATACTGAGTTAGATATAATACATTTCCGTTATCACATTGAAACCGATTTCTCAAATATTGGGTTTTCCAACTTTATTTGGTGTGAAATGTCTTCAACGTCTCCATTTTTCCATATTTATATAACAAAAAATACTTTATTTATTAAGTAATAGGAATAAATATTTTGCCACAAACAAAATTTCAAATGCCTTTTAAATTAAAATTTTCATACAAATTATATTTCTAAAATGTATTTTAAATTTAAAATTGTTTTTTAAAACCAAAACTACTAAACAATAATTAGCTACGGCCAAAACAAAATAGTTAAATCTTATGGCTAGATACAATATCGCCGGAAAATGGTTAAATTGGCAACATTGCTCTAGTTGAAAAAAAAAACTGTTCGAAGTTTTTGATAGCGACCAGCCCTGTGCCTTAACATACCCAGGTATTTTGGTTGCAGGGATGTGCGTAGTTTTTTGGTTAGTTAAAGAGTGTGGTCTGGGGATTTTGCAAACAAATTTGGAGCTTTAAATATTAGCAGAAGCTTTTAGCATTTAAAGCTGCTTAGTAACGATTTATAGTAAGCTACTGACAAGCTTGTACCCTATTGCTGTGCAATATTTCTTTTAATTCTGAGTATATAAAATTAGACTCTAAGAACAAATCTTAATGATAAATAAATAGCTACGGCCAAAACAAAATAGTTAAATCTTATGTCTAGATACAATATCGCAGGAAAATGGTTAAATTGGAAACATTGATTTACAGAGATCATTCTAGTTGAAAGAAAAAACTGTTCGAAGTTTTTGATAGCGACCAGTCCTGAGCCTTGACATAACCAGATATTTTGCAGGGATTTGCATAGTTTTTTGGTTGGTTAAAGAGTGTGTTCTGGGGATACTGTAAACAAATTTGCTGCTTTAAATGTTAGCAGAAGCTGTTAGCATTTAAAGCTGCTTAGTAACGATTTATATTAAGCTACTGACAAGCTTGTATCCTATTACTGTGCAACATTTCTTTTAATTCCGAGTATATAAAATTATACTCTAAGAACAAATCTTAATGATTTCTAAAAAATAAATCGAGCTTTTCAGCTGATGATTTTTAAAGTATATCGGGTTTTATTTCTTAATAAATTTAAAAAATATTCAATATTTTATTTTCTTTTATCTTTAATAACATTTCTTTATTAATCGGATTTTTTTTTTATTCATAAGTGTAGCAAATGTTTTAATAAAATGACTATGCCATCATATATATAATAAAATAGAAAAATACGTTTTTATAAAAGTGAACATTGGTCACTTTATTGTTAGAAATTTGACGGAAGCGTCATACTGTCTACCTGTTTTGGATTGAAATTGTGAAATACATTAAATAATATTAAATTCGTACAATATTTCTGTTTAGTCATGGGAAATATCTAAATGACGTTTTTCTTTATTTTACTTTTCTTTCTTTCTCAAAATCTAAAACTTTTTAAAACTCAAAACACATGCGTTTTTAAAAAAATTCTCATATGTTTTTCAAAAGAAAAAGTTGGAAAATGCGCAAAATTTTATTATTGCTGAAATGTTGCCAAAAAAAATTTTACTCTGTATTTGGTCTAAATATTAATGAACAAAAATAAAAAGAACGTAATTACAAAAAAGAAAAAATAAATAAAATAAAAAATATTGTATTTATTGTCGAGTCACTTAACAAAAACGAAAAACAAAAATAAACCCATAAATTCGGTGCAAAACACATGGAAAAAGAAATTAAATGTTTCTAGTAAATAAAAAAAAAAAAGAAAAACTGAAAGAAAATAATAATATTTTTTCTCTATTTACAGTCATTAATATTTTTTCTTTCATAGTAAACAGAAAAGTTTACAATAAATATTTTTCACCATAAAGAAAATGCGTTATTTATTTAACAAAGAAAAGAATCTGAACTCAGACAAAAGATTTCACCTCACCATAAAGTGAAAATGGTCCCCCATATCCATCAATGATGTATTAAATACTTTTAATTTTAATTTAAATATTTTATTTTCTTTCTTAAAAATCTCGTGATTTTACAAACAAAATAAAATAATTAATACATTTCATTTAATCATATTTATTTTGTTAAATGCGTCTCAGTATTTTGTTCTTTTAAACATTTCACTTAAATTTTAATTTTATTTATAACAAATTTATAGTTCATTATCATTTGAAGGGGGTTTGTTCTAATTTTGTTTAAAATTTTATTATTTTTATTTAGATTTAATTTTTAATTATAGTTATTGTTAATTTCTTTTGTTTTTTATTTATCTATTTCTTATTTGTTTTTGAAATATGTAAAGAATATAAATGCGTTTTTAGTTTTCTTGTTTTTATACAATTTTTCTTATCTGGATTGTGGCGTTTTTTGCGATTTCATTTATTAATTTAAAATGTGATCAATTTATGAAAAGAAACGCATTTTCGCTTAATAAAACGCATTACATTCGAAAACAAACTCATGTGACAATTTAACGTAAGAGTAAAAGAAAATTTGTTAATGTCAACAAGATTCGTTTCTTCTAAACACCAAATAGATTTTTTTTAGAAAATAAATAGTTAAAAATTAGTATAATTAAATTTGCTATAATTAAAGTTTGTTTAAAGAACTTAAAATAATAACTGAATTTAAACGTTCTCCAAAAGTAGCAATCCTTAAAAAGACAAAAATTTGTCTCAATCATTTAAACGAAAAATGAAAGCGTACAGTCGTCTAGCAAATCCCTCAAAGGGTTAGTTACAATTTCGGTTTTATGGCCTATTCAATTTCGATTTTTTGGAACCTTTTTTTCAATATGATTGGAAATAAAAAACATTTAAATTATTAAATCCAAATGTTATTATATGCTATTGTGTTATAGACTACTAGCATTATACTCGATTTTTACTAGATGTCGCACCCATTTTTGTCGTAATATTGTTAACTTTATTTAACTTTACATCATGTTATATTCTGAACTGATTAAAATTGAACTTGGCACATATATATGTATACATCTTTGAAGGAAGTACTAACTGAATGCCATGCCCAATTTATTTTTCTAAAAATGATTACTTTACTTCTTTGTATGAAAATTTTTAAATTCATTAAAATTTTGATTATAGTGGGCGAAAAAGAGACTTTTGGTACCTATACAGATTAAATTTTGTAATCTACAGAATTTTATATTCCTTGTGTATGTCAAATTTTATGTGAATTGCTTTAGTAGCACCAAGAAAGTAGCAAAATTGACTTTTACCGAAAGTGGGTTAAAAATATTATTATTAATGATATTATATCGTATATTTCGTACATAATCTAAGAGAAAAATATTTAAATAAAAATATTTTTAAATTTTAATAATTTTTAATTTTTTGATGAAGAGAATTTTTTAATATCCCGTTATTTCCAATACATATTTAACGATCTTTTATAGCTTCAATTCATCTAGATGAAATCAATTGTTAAAATGCACATTTTGAAATAAGCAAGAACAGAAACGATTATGAGCAACCGTAGAGGAAAGAGAACCGGTCTAAAACTATATAAGTACAATTCTTTGGGTTTTTTTAAATATATTTTTTATGTAATTTTTTAAGACGGTCCGAATCGAACCCACGTCAATCTAACTTATCTCATTTTTTTATTTATTTTAACCATTCAGTAACAGATTTTTATTGCTCGCGTGTTGTTAATTGAGCATTTGACAAGCATGCTAGAAATTAACTCTCAACTGATAGTGAGAGTGGTTGTGGCAACAGGTTCTCTCAACTCGAACTGTACTGAGGGACCGGTGCAATTGCTGAATTGCCACAAATTGCGCTTCATAAAAAAAATTCATAATGTATAATAATTTATGTTATGAATTTTTTTAAGAATTATTTACTATTTTTTACCAATAGTAAAATATAAAATAATTTTTAATTTATTGAAATAATGATATTTTTATTACCTAATTTTAGGCTAATGAATCTGAAGACATATTACGTCTTAAAAAACAATCTTAATATTCTTAACCAAAAAAAGTAATAATAAGATCAAGAATTGAGAAGGCTAAAGCATACATACAACATAAGACTCTGTTGGATTCCTGGTCACTGTGAATTTTTCGGCAATGAAATAGCCAATGAGTTAGCTCGCGTAGGCATAAATACTGGTCACTTCTTGATTTGGAAAATGATGATGAGGTAGTTTGGAGTCACACACTAGACGAGCTAGTGGAGGTAGTAGGTTCCACTATCTTCCATTAAATTTATCTAGTGAACTCTTTTCTACTTATTTTCTTATCTTCTTTTTATCTAACTTTTATCACTCGCAATGGACAAATTGGTCTGAGTGGAAGTGTAATTACAACGCTACCCCTTTTAATTTACCTACCTACCTACTTATCCATTTTCATTTGTTGATTGTTATTATTATTTTATTAAATCCAAAAAATATTTTTTTTGCTTATTTGGAATATGTTATAATGTTATATTTTATCATATATTCCAAATAAGCAAAATCTTTCCATAATCGTTCTTTTTTTGTCCCCTGAAATTTAGTATATATTTTTACTTCTTTCTTAAAGTTTTGTTAGTAAAATTATATTTACTTTTAAGGATCAGAAATAATTAATAGTAAAATTGTAAATTGATTAGGATCCTACGACCAGAATTGAATTCATTGGAATTTTTAGTTCATTGATCTAGCAAAATTTTCAATTTAAAATTAATTTTAATAACCACCTTATATTTTATATGCGTTGTAACTGTAAATTAAGATATTTTTTATATAAACTAAAGTTTTGAAACCATATAAAAATTTTAGCTTAGACTAATCAAAGGTTTACAAATTTTTGCTCATATACTTTCAAAACCCTATAACTTAGAAAATTGGAATTTTCAAAATTTTTACACAATATAATTTTTACATAATAAATTTTCACTTAATTTTTAGAAAACTATAAACAATTTTTAATAAAAACATTTCGCATTGTAATATTTATATTTGTGGTGATTTTTCATATATTTTTTATTGTTTAGAAAATTTAGAAAAGAATATTGAATTTGAGAATTTTTAAAATAAAAGTTTAGGAAAAAAATATCCCGCGCAAAGGTACAATATTTTCGACTTAAATATGGTTAAAAAGTTATCAGTAGTATCAACTTAAATAGTCATGTGTTTGCTTACATGACAACTTTTTTATCGCTTAAAAATATTGCATTTCTTTTTGATCTCTCAAGAAATTCCAAAACATTAGGTATTTTCCATTTTTCCTTCATTGTCTTATTATTCATTTACTACTAGACGCATTTTTTGATGTTACTTCAATTCGTCCCCGTTTCCAAAATTAGTCCATTGACCTTAAACTATTAAATATTAAACACGTTATTGTACTATCTAATAATTAACTACATACATACATACACACAAACATACATACTTACGTACATACATAAATATATACGTACAAACATACATACAGACATATTTAGCTTACATTTTACATTTACTTTCAAAATCATAACAAAATACGATATTTTGTTATTAAAATTATCAAACAATTGATTGTGGTTAAAATGTGTATGATAGAGTGATAGGTAAACAAATGTACTCGTAACATCCAAAAAATTTGGGCTGGTTATTGCTCGTGCTACCTTGATAAGATAAAACGACTAATTAGTTATACATAGTATTTCTTTTGTCTAAAAAACTTGTGTTTAATAATTATTAATAATATTACGTAGCAGAAATTGAAAAATCAAAACAAAAATATAAACAAAACATTAGATAGCCCAATATGTAAATTAAAATAAAATTTGTTGTATGTCAGAAAATTATGAATATTGAGAGAATATTTTTTATAAATTAAATAAATAAATGTAATTAAAGTAAATATTTTGTCTAAATAAACACTTATGATTAGATCAATGTAATATTTTTGTAAGTCATTTATTTTGTTTAAATACTACTTTGACAGTAATATCTAAATGCATTGATCAGTGTTGCCAGGAAAAACTAAAAAAACTTATTTATTTTTTGTTTGCTCTCATTGCTTTTTGATATTTTTTAAAGATATTGTAATAAAATTAAAAATAAAATTTAGAACAATTGACAGCAAAATGATCCAGTAAAAAATCACCTACAAAATTTCCACATAAATTTGTGTTATACGTAATTCATATGGAAAATGATTCAATATTTTGACGTATTTTGAATTTTCATTTCGATTTTTCGCTTCTATAAGACTTTGTTTTTAAATTATATTCATAAATATTTTCTGTGGTTGATGATTATTAAAAAATAATTACCTATAATAATTGATTAAGTAAGGCCCGGTATTATACTGCTCACTTAGTGACAAAATCTTACTTAAGTTCTTAAAATTGTTTTATGATTGAAAACTTAAATATTATTTTTCCATACCTTAAGTTTTTCCTAAGTATGTCTTATTAAACAATATTTATTGAAAATAAACTTATAAAATTAAAAAAAAAAAAAATTATTTTAAATTTTAAAAAGATTTCAAAATACGTTTTAAATTTAATGCGTTATAAATTTTAAATTTGTTTAATTTTACAGACCGGAAGACCTCTTTATATCTTTCAATTTATTTTAAATTTCTCTTAAAATGCTTAGTTTTTTAATTATTTTTGTTTTCACATTAGGGCGGCATCAAAAAATATTTTGCCCAGAAAAGTTTGTTTGATATTTATAGTGATTTTTGGCATTACCATATGCAAATAGTAATTTAAATTAAAAGATATTAAATAAAAAATTAACACAACTAGGATAAAACATTTTAGGATAAACAAAATATATCTCTGATTTTTTGTTAAAGAAAAATGTTTGGAAAGTTGGGACAACCTTATTGTAACTACATAAAAGCTTAATGATATTTGTTTGTTTTCTTGTCAAATTAAGTCTTAATCTATAAAACAAAACATTATTGAGCTTTAATTTATATGATTCTTAACTAACTTTGCACTTAAGTATATATAGAGATTGAAGCGCCGCAGACGAAAATTTTAGTTAAATATAAATAGTCTTGATTTTTTTGCGAATTAATACACAAAAATACTTAAATGAAGGATGTCGTAGAAATAAAATAGTAAAAGCAAATAAGAAGTAATTTTCTTCTTTATTGAAGTACTAAAATTAAAGCCAAAATGAAAACCAAAAGAGGCTGAAAAAAGCTATAAGCTAAAACGAAAGTTTTGATGCTAAAAACAGAATAAAAAGGCTAGATTTAGCCTTAAAAAGGCTAAACTGGCAACACTGGCTTTAATATATTGTATAGTTAATATTATGGCCAATTATGTGGTCTATAAACTCTTCTAAGTTTAAGAATTAAAAGTCCAGTAAAATATCTTAAGCATATGGAAATTTCAATAAAATTGTTATTCTTTTTTAGTTGCTCTTAATTTTACCCTTAATATTTCTTCATACCAACTACATTTCCATAACAAAATATTAATTTATAAAGTGATGGAAGTCATTGAAAACTTACATGTACAAATAAATTTAAATATGGATTGGTTTTAACTCGTTTTATTTAAGTAACAACGGATTTGACATATTACCACAGAAATCAATCAAAAAAGTAAACCAAAATAAATATTATAAAATATTTTATATAAAAAATAAACAATAAAGCCTAAAAATTAACTACTTAATAAACTATAAAAAATATATTTAAAATCTATTTTGTAATTTAGGTAGTAATTAATTACCACGCACATTTTTAATATAAAATTCACTTACTGGTCGCTTAGTCAGTCACTCGGACAAAAACTACAAACAAAAACACTTTCAGGTTAGTTAGTCAATAGTAAGTTAAGATGGATTAGTTTTTGTTAGTTACCCCAACAAAAAAAAAAAAAATAAAAAAAAGAAAAAAAAAAAAAATAAATTAACAAACCAACAAAAACTGACAGTTTAAATTTTATAAATAACTAATAATTGTGGCTGTATTTTCAGGTTATTTAGTTGCATTGTAGAAATTTTGTAAGGTGATGATCGTTATGAATTTTATTTATAGTTTGTTTCTGTGTTTCATGTAAACAAATATTTCAAAATTTTCTTTATTTATTTTTTCCATTATAACATACATACATCCATACATGCATTTTCAATTGCGGAAAATAATATAAAACTATTTTTAAAAACTAATAATAAATTTCAAATTTTTGTATGCTTTTATACGATTTTAACTTGGTTTTACACTAGTAGTATGTTTTGGTAGTTATATTTAATTTTACCAGCAATTGTCTAAATTACATAAAACGTTGAAAATTTTGAAAATTGTATAAATAATGAATAAAAAAAATATATATATTTAATTTGTTACATGAGTGTTCGTTCGGTCAGTTTGTATGAGAGTCTGTTTAATAATAAAAATTAATGAGAATGAACGTTTGTTTCTTACATACAATAAATTCGTTTTTTTTGATAACCTATATTATAAAGAGTAGGCACTTTATGTTTAGCTTTTAGTTAGTAGTCTGGAAAAGAAATGTTATTAACAGATAAAATTTGTTTGCAATTTTTTTTTTAAATCAGATTAAATTATAGTATCTTATTTTTGATTTTGACAACACTTTGACAATTTTTTAAGAATATTACAACTGTCATTTATTTTACTTAGAGTATAAACACGTTAGTTTTTATATAAGAAACATTTCATATAAGAAACTTGTAATTTACCAGAATTTGAAACAGATTTCATAATAAATAAATAAATAATGAATTGTTTTATAATTGTATCTGATTTAACAAAAGTCATTAAAAAAAGCAGCAACGTTTTGTTTATAGTTGAGTATCTTATCTTTTAAACAATAAATGTACAAACTAATATTTTACATTTTACCGAAACAAATGTAAACAATGACATTTTATAAAAGAAAAAAAATGAATCATCAATGAATTGATTGATTAATAAATTTGTTGAAGGTCATCGCATTATTGCTATATTTGATCTATATACATATAAATTGTATTATCTTAATAGATAATACGGTAATTAAAAAAATAATAATATGAAAGAAAGTTATATATCGAAATACGTTAAAAATAAAATTTTAAAGCGTCTATTTTGCTTAGTTTAGATGCCTTTCACTTATTAAATAAAACTAGTTGAATATACTATTAATTTACATGAACTACATCTTAAGTATTTAAAGAGATAACTTTTAATCAAATTATTTAGTACAGAAATACTTTTTACCGAAAAATAATTTTTCATCTATGCTTAGCAGATGCATTTAGGTAATATGTCAGTTCAGAAAAGTTTTTCAGATTTAAAGTAAATGTGAATCTAGATCGTGGTTTATTGAAATTTATTTGAAGCAATGTTCCCAAAGTAAATGACAAGCTCTAAAATAAAAATAAAAAAAACACCCTTTTCATACCAAAAACAGAACAGAGTAATAGTCGAGCAAGACCAAGGCGCATTGACTTAAGGTAAAAGCATAAAGGAGAGGACCAAGAGGAAAGCGCATTGACTATATGGTGTATGTATGTATATGGGGGAGGATTGGTTTTTCCATCTTTCTTATGGGGTTTGACATTTATGTACCGGAGAGATTTTTTAAAGTCCATATAAAAAGTAACTCTCTGGGGGTAATAAATGTAAAATTCATATAATAAGATATTTTATGCAAAACTTTCGATAAGTTTTCAATTAAAAGGATTGAAAGGTACATATACATTTTCTTTATATGTAATTATCGATAAACTTTCTTTTTAAGGGATATTTTTAGTAAATAAATAGATTCTGAATTTATGGAAAAATTTCAATATATGTAGGTATTTTTATACTCTGCACCATCATATTTGGTTGAGGTATTATGCGTTTGCGCTGATGTTTGTAACGAACAGAAACTCAAGATGTAACAGTCGCAATTCAAAAGATATCTTAATCAAATTTGTCACAAATAATTATTTTGGCACAGGGACGAAGATTGGTACATTATCAATGTGCCAAATTTCAGAAAGATTGGCTCATAGCTACCATATAAACCCCTCCTTCAAAATAATTTTAATGTGCATAAAATCTAAAAAATTTTAATATAGAGTTAATATTTGACAAAAAAAAAAATGTTTAAACTACAGTCCCAAAATTTATTAAGATCGGTCCATAATTGACAATAGCTCCCATATAAGACTAATTTCTGGGAATTGCTCTAAAATGCATAAGTATTATATAAATATACCAATATAAATGATCAACGTACGTACATATATATGTTTTATAGAAATATAAATTATACTTAATACAAGTACCGCCATACCCTATGGTATAAGAATTGTTTGAAAAATTATTCAGACTCAAGTTCATCGAAGTAATTTAGGGAAGAATATATTGTAAAAGAATGCATTTTCTGGGCAGCCACAACCATTATCATTTATCATTTTGAATACTGTTTGATATTCAAGTACCTTAGTACTCTCGCGAACAATTTGATTCTCTCAAACGACTTTCAAGACATTAAGATTTTTTTTTATGAACAATCTCAAAATTATAATAAAGTTTGAATAAAAATTAAAATAAATTTATATTTTTGTTATAGGAAATATTTAATAAATTTTCTTTTAAAAGTAAATTTTCTTTTTGTTTTTCTAATGTTTTGTTTGATATTTTAATAATGGGATTTCTCAAGGTCCTCAAAATATTATTGTATTAATTCTACTCGACTTTTTCATTGTTCAATTAATCAAATAACACGAAAGTGCTGTTTTTAACTTAAATGAGTAAAAATTTTAAATTAATCGAGTTATTTGAGTAAATTATAACCTTTAAATTTTGATCGTTTTTAATGTTTATTAAAAATTTAAACAAACATTCCGTGTTGTTTTAACATTTTATTAACAAAGAAAACAACAACAATGTTAATAATTAACTTCAATAAAACATAAAAATAGTTTAAATCTTCAAACATATGTCTACATTAATTGATATCGTCTAATTTACAAGAAATGCTTAAATTGCTCTTCAGAAATAGTTTTTAAGAAAATAATATGTAATAAAAATTTTAGTATATTTTTCTCTTGAGTTTTTATAAATCTATTGTTTCTCTATATTAGCGTAATTCTTTGATAGTTAAATAAATAAAAAGTTCCAATTAAAATTGTTAACGGGCAGATTAAAATCTAATTAGGCACAAAGAAATGCAACGATTCTTAGCATCCAAGCCATCATATCCTCTAAACCAGGCAGAAACTCATTGGTATATCAACACCATACTTAAACATATCGACTGCACTGTAGAACCAACAATATACGTGTTTCCAAATCAAGTTTAAAATCTTCCAATTTCTTTCTTATAAACATTGTATATAAGACGGTGAATCTTTTTTATCTCCTCCGAACCAAAAAATACTATAATTTCAGACACATATTCGGTTCTTTTTACTGAATAATTTTTTTAATATTAATCTAAATTGTTAGATTTTAAATTGAAAACATGTTTCAAATATTTTTTTATTCGAATTATTCGATTAATCGGAATAATTTTTACGAATAAATTTTTACTTGAAATTATAGATTTAAATTTAATCAAAGAGTTTTTTTATTTAAATTTTTCGCTTAATCGAACAAAAATTATTCGAGTGAATACCTTACAAAATATTAATTTGTTTGTTTAATAATTTCATTGATTCGAAGTATTCAAAAATGACACATTTACAGGGAGAAGAATCATTTTTATTTTTGGATTTTTTGGATTTTGATTATTACATATTGTCTATAGTTAGTTATTTGCAATTGAAGATTCAAAATTTTAAATTGCAAGTAATTCATAACTGGATAATAACGAAGTTTTTTTTTAAACAGTTATTTTTCAAGTAACGAATGAAATAATTACATCAAATTGAACTCACATATAACACAAAATATGCTCTATAATTAAAACAGTTTTCTACTGAGAACCACCACTTCATTACGCGCACTTTGACACAACTATGTTGCTATATTTGCGACAATGTCATATAAATATGACATTAATAACAAGATATGCCAGGCCTTTTTTGTGCTCACCCATATTCCACTCCTTTTTTATAATATTTGAGTCATAATAATATGTTGATACTTTTCGTTATGTACTTTAAATTGATTTTAGAAAGTGGGCTTTACATGGAAGTTATAGCTCATTATAGATCGATACTCACTTTGCTTTCTTATATGAAAGTTTTTTGTGCCAAATATAATCATAATACTAACGTTTATATGGGATTTATACACGTTAAAGTGATTTTCGGCTGAGGGGTTTATATGAGAACTATTATCAATTATGAACCATTCTTTATTGAATATTTATAATTAAATAAAACTTATTTGTAGGGAAGTTTATTAAAATATTTGTATAATATAATCATATATGAGCGTTAAACCTCTATTTCGGGAAGACATGTACTTTGATAAAACAAGGGTGCACTTGGGAACAACACTGTCTATATAAATTACATTAACAAATAAACGGGCAGGATCGGGTAGATCATTTTACAACAACAATAAACCAAATTAATAAATGAAACAAGAATCCTAAAAGTTGCAGTCCACGAAACTATAGAGTATAAAACTTTAAATATGCTATCACAAATGTTACTATACGCAATAAATTTTTTATAAAGCTAGATAAACATAGGCAACAAACGTTCTTCCTTAATTAATATATACTACCAATTTTCGAAAAAAACTTTAGTTTTTAAAATTAACACACACTGAGTAAATAGGCGCCATATTCGTTCAAAACACTTGCTACAATACATGCTATTTTTGACCGCTTACAGTTTTTCTAATGTTTAAAACAAAACAAAAGCAAAAAATTAATTCACTCAGTGAAGTATTGGTAATATGTACACTACAAAATATTTATCGATTTAAAGCCTTTAAACTTTGAATTAAATGGCGCTGGATCAGTCATTTAGACCACTGTGGATCGTAAAAAAAATTATTTTCGTTTAGCATCCTTAATATTTGTTTTGTCTTGTAAACATTTGAACAAATTAAATTTGACTAAGAATAAAAACGTTAATTTAATAACATTCATAAAAATTTAAGTCCACACAAATTATTTTAATAGAAATAGCACGCATGTTTCTATTGGTATAAAGAAATTGCTACTTTAAGCAGTTAACTTGTTTTCTTTTTATAAATTTTAATTTATAACGCATTAAAATGCTACTAATAACCTAAGTGTACAAATATTTATCTAAATAAAACCCCCAAACCGGAAACGAAAAAAAAAAAAATCTGTTTAGAATGTCAAAATTGTTCACAAATTTTGTTTAAAAATTATCTACCAAAGTAATAGCAAGTTTTCAAGGCCATTTAATTTAAATTAATATTTCTCTGAAAGTTGAGTATACTAAAAGATAAATTAAATTATTTGCTAAAAAAATGAAATACAAAAATTAATTAATGAACTTTTTGTGTATATCTTTTTATTTATTACGTTTTAACAACAGAAAATTTAAAACTCACAAAAATACTAAACTGAAAAACCGCATCGTAACCGAAAAAGAAGACTAAATATAATGAGTAAAGTCAACTGCCACAAATGTATGATTAATTCAAACAGTTACCCAAGGTTTTGACATGGTAAATTGTTTTTTTTTTTCTTGTTTTTTCATGTGCAACTTTTATTTTCCACACTAACTAAATTTACTAGTTTTTGCTAGAAACTTACCCAACATACTGTTTTCTTTGGCATCCTCACAACGACCCACTACGCGAATGACACCACGACCAGCTACAGGTGAAAATGTAACAATTCCACCAATTCTGGCAATATGTGGGGGTACTCGAGGATCATCTTCATATTGATGATTTGTGATGTTGCTATTGTTATTGCCATTATTATTGTTATTATTGTTGTTATTATTGTTATTATTATTGTTGTTGCCATTATTGGCAATATTTGTAATATCGTTACCGAATGGACGCATTTTTTTTTTTGATTTTATGTTTAATTGATTTTTTTTAGTTTTTTTTTTCTTAATAATATTCTGTTCAGATTTTCTTTGTTTCAATTTTATTTTCGAAAACACTTAAATTCTTTTATTATTACGATTTTTACAATTTATCACTTTTTTCTGATTTTTACAAAATATTTATTGTAATTCTTTATTTTTCAATGTGCATGTGTATTTATTATAACTTGTTTGTAAATTTATCATTAATTTTGAATTAATTATTTTTAATTTTCTTTAATTTTCAGTTACAAACCGTCTGGTAAGTCTTCCGTTTTTCAAATGTTTCAAAAGCTTTTACATCAGCTGTTTTTATACCACCGCCAAACACAAACAAAAAAAATTCCCAACAAAAAATAAAAAACAAAAACACTCTGGCCTATAACAAATAGTACGTAAGTCGTACATACGAATATTGTACAACGAAATAAATAAAAAACAACACGAAAAAACAAGCAACATGTATCTATTATTTTATTTAGTGTGTTTATTGTGACGCGACTTTTAATTGTTTTGTTTTTCTTTCTATACTAAAATTACAACAACAAAAGACAGGCAATGCACACTGATCGTAAATTTGCGTCTTTTATTTTTTTTTTGTTTACAGTTTATTTAGTACTCTCTCTTAGCTATTTTTTTTCTCTTACACTCAGTAACGAAACTTTATGATAAGCTATTTGTAGTTGTTTGGATAGAGTTGCCAAGAAAATCATGTAGGAACATTTTAACCTCAAGTCAATAAATTACAACTCCCACAAATTTTACCGAAAATCGTCTATGGAAAACCATATACGTATCGAAAATTTTTTCTTATTCAATAAGAGAAAATTACTTTCCATTTAGAAAAAAATTAACAACCAATTTTTTGTTATTTTTTGTTGAGAAAATTTAACGGAAATTCTCCATAAAAATAAAATTTAACGAGAATTTTCTATTAAGAAAAATTCAACGAAATTTTCCATTACAAGAAAATTTAGCAAAACTTTTCTATTAAGAGAAAATATGTAACAAAAATTTTTTATTAAGAGAAAATTTGGAGAAAATTTAACTAAAATTTTTGTTAACAGAGATTTTAACAAAATTTTTTTACTAACAGAAATTGTAACGAAAAATTTTTATTTAGATATACTTTAACCAAAATATTTTAATAATAGAAAATTTAACAAAAGTTTTTAGTTAGGAGATAATTTAAAAAAAATTTCAACTGAGAGAAAATTTATCGAAAATTTTCAATTCAGAAAAAATTTATTGAAAATTTTCAGAGGGAAAATTCATCTATTTTTTTTTTTAAGAAAACTTATCGACAATTTTGAACTAAGAGAAAATTCATTGAAAAATCTTCAACTAAAATAAAATCTTATGAAAGTTTTTAATTCAGAAGAAAACTGAAAGATAATTTTCTATTAAGAGAAAAGTTTTCATAAAAAGAAAATTTATCGAAAATTATTTATAAAAAGAAAATAAATAGAAAATATGTAAATTTCTATAAATTAAAAAAAAAATATCAAATATTTGCTATAAAATATATATGTATAAAAGAAAATAAAAATAAAAGAAAAGAGATAATTTATCGAAAAAAGAGAATTTAACGAACATTTTCTATAAAAAAGAGATTTTATCGAAAATTTTTTATAAAAAAGGGAATTAATTGAAAATTTTCTATAGAAATAGAGAATTTATCGAAAATATTCCATAAAAAAGAGATTTTATCGAAAATTTTTATAATAAAAGAGATTTTATCGAAAATTTTTTATAAAAAAAGAGAATTTATCGAAAATTTTCTATAAAAAAGAGAATTTATCAAAAATTTTCTACAAAAGAGAGAATTTATTGAAAATTTTATATAAAGAAGGAGAACTTATCGAAAAATCTATAAAAATAAAAGAAGAGAATTTATCGAAAATTTTCTATGAAAAGAGAATTTATTGAAAATTTTCCATAAAAAGAAAATATGAAGAGAGAATTTATCGAAAATTTTCTATTAAGAAGGAAATAATCGACAATATTGTATATAAAATATATATAGATATAATTTAATGAAAATTGTCTATAACGAGAGAATTTGACGAAAATTTTTTATAATGAGAGCAATTTACGAAAATTTTTTATAATGAGAGAATTTAACAAAAGTTTTCTATAAAGAAAATTTAACAAACAATTTCTATAGAGAAAATTTAATGAAAGTATTCTATAAAGAGAAAATTTAAATTTAAAGAAAATTATCTATTAAGAAACAATTTAATGAACATTTTTTATTTAGAGAAAATTTATCAAAAATTTTACATACAATTTTATTTTTAATTCGTAAAAAGAAAATTCATAAGAAACTTCTTTTAATTAAAAATTTATCAGTAATTTTCAATAAAAGGAAATTTATCGAAGATTTCTTAAAAAAAGTTTTTAGCATGTAATTTTTATATTATTAAAAAAGATGCAGGAGATTTTGTATTTCAAAAATACTTGGCAACTCTACCCTTAACAATAATAATAATAAATAAGCTTTCATTTTCTATGACTTTGTCGTGTCTCTTTTAGCCCTCTACTGAATGCCAGTGGCGTATTATATTAAATGCAAAATAAAAAAAATATATATATTTCCAATTTCTTTGTTTTATTCTTTTTTGCTTATTTAACAAATCTGCAGGTATTTTATTTTAATTATAGTTTTAGCTCTTATTATGCGTTATAAATGTGTGTGTTTTTTAACTCATTTCAAATGTTATGGTTCTCGTATTATTTAATTGCCATTAAGAAGAAGTGCGCCAATTTTGTAAATTTGCCAATATTTATTTTTAAACAATTAGAAAATTTTGGCACACACATCTTACAATTTTTTCGTTCATTTTTATTTTCTTAAGAACAAAATAAAATTAGAAAGCAGAAACGCATTCATTACTTAGAATTGTATAAAATATATTGTTTGTATTCGTATATGCCATAGATCGAGTACAAAAATTCTTGTTTTGTATTGTTTTATGATTTCTTTTCTTTAATTTATCTGGTGTTCAGAGACGTTAAATGTCATGTGATTATGTTGTAACAAATAGAATTAGATTTGTAATTGTTTAAAAATGAAGGACTTGCTATTATTATTGTCAAAGAAATATTAATAACCTAGATTTTTGAGGCTGAAAAGATTTTTTTTCATTTAAAGGTTTTCTTTTTTTTTTTTTTTTTTGGTGAAAAAAGTCATTAATTAAAAATTATTGTCATTAATTAGTACACTAATAAATTATTTATTGTAAAAGTTTGTACTAAAAAACCAACATGAAATATTTGTTTGGTTTTGCCCAATAGAATTTAGAGGTGTAAAAATACTTTAAATCAATTTATACTCGTATTTGTAAAGCTATTTTTAAACTCGTAGTGGTCAAGTTTAGCTCACTCTAGTGCTGTGTGTGCTTCAATTCTCTTTTAAGTATTTATGTTCTAAAATTCAACAAGTTAGAAGATCCCAATTTATTACCATTAATTTTGTGTAGTGTTGCCAGAAAAAAATTGCTTATGACTCCTAACATAAGGATAGAGAAATATTTTATAGATTTTTTTTTTATTAAGTGAAAATGTATTGAAAACTTTCTATAAGAGAAATTTATCGAAAATTTCCTATAAAAGGAATTTTTATTTCTATAAATGAAATTTATCGAAAATTTCCTATACACAGAAAAAAGTCACCAATAACCAAAATAATTCATTCAATTAAAATTTGTTTACACTTGCACCTTTCGCTAAAATGATTATATCAATTATTAATAACTGTAAAAAATTAAAAAAAAAACAAATTCCAAATAAAAAATTTATTAAATCAATCAAGTAGATGATTGAATGAATTAAAAATTTGAATAAGAAAAAAAATTTATTTACAATTTACTTTAAAATTTTTACTATTTCTTTTATTTTATTTTTACTTGCATATATTAATTAAGTTTTTATGTAAAATGGAACAACTATGTTAATTGAAAAATATTAGGTAATAATTTTTTCTGTGTAGAAGAAAATTATCGCAAATTTTATATAAAAAGATAATAGATCAAAAATATCCTATAAAAAGAAATTTTTTAGAAAAATTTCAATAAAATTAAATTTGTAGATAGTTTTCTGTAGAAATTAGAAAAAATGTTTGAACTGAAAGTTCTTTTTCCGATAAAAGGAAATTTATCGAAAATTTCTTACAAAGAAAATTTTATATAAGAAAAATTTCGAAAATTTGCTAAAGATATAAAATTTATAGAAATTTTCCTACAAAAGTAAGTGCATCTTAAATTTCCTATAAAAGAAAATTTTTGAAAATTTCCTATAAAAATAAAATTTATTGAAAATTTCCTATAAAATGAAAATTTATCACAAACTTCTATAAATAGAAAATTTATCAAAAATTTCTTATAAAATTTATCGAAATTTTACTATAAATTTAAAGAATTAAATGTTAACTAAATTTTTCTAAAGAAAATTTTGTGTTAATAGTAGATTTAATTAAATTATTCTATAATTTGATAAATATACAATATAAAAATATTTACATATATGTACATATTAAAAAAATTCCAAAATTCCCCTTTAAGAAAATTTGTCTGAAAATGAAATTGGAAATCTCATATTTTGGTACAAATGATTTTGTGATTGATGATGATAATACTTTAATTTTTTTATTAATGCAATGTTAATAAATCCAAACTTTGTTTTTATAGGATCTTGTTACGAAATTAAAAAACTAAAAGCTCTTTTTACAATAAAATTTTGTTTTCTCTCCCTTGCACTTGCTTTATTTTGCAAACTAAAACACACGTTTCTATCAAAAGCAAAGTATTTCAGCGGCTAGGGGGTGTAACAGATCATTTGAAAAATAAAAAAAATAAAAATACAAAACTATTTGCCTGTATGACACAGTTTGTGCACTACATTTTGATTGCAAAAATAAAAAAATATAGTTGAAATCACAACGTAAATATAATTTGGCTTCAAGCCAAATAAAAAAAAGAAATAATAATATTTCCTGAGTGCCGTGACTCGGTCAATAGTTTTTTATTATTTTCATATATGTATATTATTGCTGTTTTTGTTGATAATTTGAACAGATTGAACATGCTGTTGTGTTCTTTTTTTTTCAACAAATAAAAGGAAAAAGTGTAAACAAATAATAAATTATGAACAAATTATAGAAATCTTGTACATATTTAAAAATTTGACACATAAAGAACAAATTTCAACAACAATAAAAAAATTACGCATAAGGTGATTTTCCATCATACATTTCGGTGGCAGTTGTTTTATTGATATAAACAACGGAAGAAAGGAAATGTAAGTGACCGGCTAGCGGAAAAGATTTCATTGTCGTAGTTGGTCTTTGTTGTAAAAAAAATAATAAAAACTTGACAAGGATTTTGATTTTAATATTCAAGCTAATTATGATTAATTTATAAGGAACTTAAAACAAAATATAATTACACGGTGCTACAAAATAAAAAAAGTTGGAATGTAACATGTTGTAGCTATGGGTAAGTAGATTATTATACCATTTTTAGAATTTGCGATATACCCCCAAAATCGGGAGTTATATTCTCCAAAAAAAAGATTTTTTGGACTTCGTGGCTTTAAGAATTTTTATGTCGAATACACGTTAACCAATTGAAGATTTTTAAATTGTGTTAGAAAGAAAAGACCCTGCCCTATCTAAAAAGTATATAATCGTTTGCATTCATAGCAGACACAAATTAAACATTTTATTTTTTATTCGTATGTTTTGGATTTTACAGCCATTTTTAAGCCACACTTTATTAGATAATATATTTTTTTCATATTTTTTCCTAATACTATATTTTATTAGGAATAAAATGATTTACCATTTTACAAAATCAGATGAGAATTGTAGAAGATATGATTTCTTTCAAATTTATAAAACTCATAAAAACCTGTTGTTTTACGTGTATTTTTTTTTGTTATCAAATTTTGTATAGTAAATAATGGCAACAACAAAATACATGTAAAATCAAAGGGTTTTATTAGTTTTACAACTTTTTTTAGTTTAGTTTTTTTTATTAATTATAGAATTTTATAAAGATTATATCTTCTACAATTCTTACCTGTTTTTATCAAACGATAGCCCATTTTATTACTAATAAAATACAGTATTAAGAAAACAAATAAGATAGATTTAGTCGTTCAAGCCCGACCATATGATACCCCACACCTTTGTGCATGTCCATCAAAATTCGTGGAAGGTTCTAATATTGTACAATTGGATAATTGTGGACCGATACTTTTACTAAGTGTAAAATAAAATATACGAATGCAGAATATTACGTTAATACTAACATTTATTTTAATTTATGCACTTAGGGTCATTCCCGAAAGTGGGCTTATATGTGAGCTATGGTAAATTATGGAACGATCCTCATAAAATTTGTCACTGTGATTTCTACTTCTATAAAACCTGTGTCGAATATAAACTTAATAACATGTGTATGTGATTCATGCACGTTAAAGTGCTTTTCGGAAAAGGGTTTTATATGAGAGCTATGGTTAATTATGGACCGATGTTCAGGAAATTTGGCACAAAGATTAATACTTATACAAAACTTCCTTGTACCGAAACCTCTATTCCGGGAGGACATTTATATGTGGGCTATGTGAAATAATGAACCGATTATAAGCAATTTCTAAGGACTTCGTCCTTGTATCATGAAAATCATACGTGCCAAATTTCATTGAATTATCTTCAAAGCCTCTAAAAATTATTGCTCCAAGGAAAACCATATTTGCTAGCCGTTTTTCAGTAGATACAACAATAAATGATGTTGAATTCTATATTAAAACGAACCTTGGCATCGAAGATTATAATAATGTCCAAATTTGCAAGATAAATGCGCGCAATAGAGCTTCATTTAAAATAATTGTCCCAGAAAGTATTTTTGATCGTCTCGTTAATCCACAATTTTGGCCAAAAAATACAATTGTTCGACAATTTATTTATCGTGATGATAACAACGTAATTCTTCCCAGGGCATCTGATCCAAATCCAAAAAACTAATTGAATTAAATAATCCGTTAAATATTAATATTTGTCCAAAAAATGATTACAACTTCTCAGCTATCTCCATCGCATACCAAAATGTTAGAGGTATGAACACAAAGTTAAAATCCCTTTATTTAGAGAGCTTTGATATTGAGCATAATATCATTGTTCTCACTGAAACGTGGCTCCGAAATAAATCTGATAAAGAAATTCATAATTCTGAAATAATGTGCAGTAAATTTAAAATCTATAGACGTGATAGAGTGGGCAAAGAAGGTGGGGGAGTTTTGATTTCTGTCTCAACTCTTTTTCCTTAAGAAGAAATATTTTTTAACAATGATCAAAATATTGAATTTATCGCCGTATGTGTTAAAGCTAAATTTAGAACAATTTTTATAACTTGCTCTTATATTCCTCCTGCGTCAAACATTCAAATTTATGAACAACATGCAAACGCGATAAAATTTGTAGCTAATCAATCCAAACCTGGAGACTCCATAATTGTTCTTGGTGACTTTAATATTCCAAATATTAAATGGTGCGAAACTCCTGATTCATGCTTTTTAAGCCCATCAATAAGATCGGAAACATCTATTGAATTACTGGATGCTATTGCTTTTATGGGACTATTCCAAATAAACAACATAGTAAACAAGCTTAGCAAACTACTTGATCTTGTATTTGTTGATCAACCTGAAGAATTTAATATTCTTCGCATTAATCCATTATTAACACCCGAAGATGCGTATCACCCCACTCTTGAAATAAGCGTAAACGTTGAAACAAAAATATCATTACAATCCAATGTAAATAATGAGATGGTATTTGATTTTAGTAAAGCTGATTATTCCAAATTAAATCACCTACTTTATTCTGGAAACTGGTTTGAATATATTCCTTACAATAAAGTATGCCCTCGTAATATTGACATCATTTTGAATAAATTCTATGATGGCTTATTTAAATGTTTTAAGAAATAAATACCAATGACGAGAAAAAAAATTGCACATGGACCGCCTTGGACTACAAAGCAGCTCAATGGCTTAAAAAATTTGAAAAATAAACATTATAGAAAATACAAAAAATCCGGTTTACCTATTGATTATATGAGGTACTCCATATCAAGATCAGTTTACAATTCGGAAAATATCAAATGTTACAATAATTATCTTTTTAGGGTGAAAAGAAACTTTAAAAATAATCCAAAATATTTTTACCAGTTCGTAAATTCTAAGCGTCGAGTCTCTGAATATCCGTCCATGATGAAATTTGGAGATAAAGAATCCTCAAACGATGCAGATATTTGCGATATGTTTGCTGCTTTCTTCTCATCCGCCTATTCTGATAAAGATTCACATGAACTTTCCAATTATCCATATCCAATTCCAGCTGCAACCCTTATAAATTGTCCAACATTAGATAAATCGATGGTACTGAGAGCTGTACAGAATCTAAAATATTCTGATAAATGTGGACCTGATGGTGTTCCAAGCTGTGTTCTTATAAAATGTTTACATTCTCTTATATCTCCAATAACATACTTATTCAACATATCAATATTTAGTGGTTACTTTCCTGAAGTTTGGAGGAAATCTTATATTATACCTTTGTTCAAATCCGGTAGCAGATCCAACATTTCCAATTATAGAGGTATTGCTAAATTAAGTGTTATTCCAAAACTTTTCGAAAAGATAGTTACTGAAATCCTTTCGCATCAAGTTGTATGTTATCTTTCGCCATTTCAGCATGGATTTAAAAAAGGATGTTCCATTACTACTAACCTTTTGGAGTTCACAACCTCAGTTATAACCGCATTTGAGTCCGGTTTACAGACAGACGTAATATACACAGATTTCAGTAAAGCCTTCGATAAAGTAAATCACGATCTCCTACTGTTCAAATTGGATAAGCTCGGATTTTCTCCTGTTTTCCTTAAATGGATCTCCACATATCTTAAAAATAGATGCCAATGTGTACTATTCAGAGAATGTACATCAAAAACCATTCCTGTTTTATCTGGTGTTCCACAAGGTAGTCATCTCGGCCCCTTACTATTCCTAATATTTATAAATGATCTACCAGCTTGCATTAGGAATTCTAAAATATTAATGTATGCTGATGATGTAAAGCTGTTCCATAGCTTTAACTATTCCTATCAATGTTCCTTACTCCAATCAGATCTTGACAATCTTTATGATTGGTGTATGATGAATCTAATGGATCTGAATTTAAAAAAGTGTAAACACATGATGTTCTATAGAAGAAGTCCAGTACTCTGTAGATACACAATAAATGAATATCAACTTGATCTAGTCGAAGAATTTCTTGATCTGGGTGTGTTGCTTGATTGTAAACTATCCTTCAACTCCCACGTTTCACAAATCGTTAATAAGGCAAAAGGAGTTCTAGGTTTCCTCAAGCGCTGGGGAAGAGAGTTTAATGATCCTTATGTTTCTAAGCAATTATTCATATCTCTTGTAAGACCAATCCTGGAATATGCTTCCGTGGTCTGGGATCCTCAATACGAAGTTCATATAAAGAAAATTGAATCGGTCCAGAAACAATTTCTCTTATTTTGTCTTCGTAATCTTCCATGGAATCCTAATATTAATTTACCATCATATGAAAGTCGATTACAGCTTATTGATCTCCCTACTCTTGAAAGTAGGAGAAAATATATGAATATTTCATTTGTAATTAATTTAGTAAACGGTTCAATTAATTCTGAGTTCCTGCTTTGTAAGATCGAATTCGTAATCCCAAATCGTCCAACTAGAAATTATACTCCTTTAAAAATAAAATATTTTCGAACCAATTATGCCAACTTTGATCCCATGAGACGTATATGCAATCAATTCAACAGTTTCTATCCATATATTGATTTCTCATTAAATCCAATCCGCATTAAGAGGATTATTTTTAACTTAGTTAAATAATAAGTTTTTGTTATTGAATGATTATGAAAATATTTTATTGTTAATAGCTTTAAGAATAATATATATGCTAGCCTGTAAGAAATTGTAATTTCATTGGCTATTAAATAAATAAATAAAAAAAAAAAAAAAAAAATTGCGACGTGTACTTTGTGCACAAGATTTACATGGACAGCCAGTCAGCCGTCCAGCCAGCCAGACGGACGGACATCGTTAGACCGACTCAAAAAGTGATTCTGAGTCGTTCGGTATACTTTAAGGTGGGTGTTGGATGATTTTTTCTACACGTGATAAACATCAGCACAAACGCATAGTACCCCAACCACCTATGGTGGTGTAGGTTATAAAAAATTAAACAAATTTGTTTTCTAATAAAGTGTGGGTCAAAAATGGATGTAAATTGAAAAATATACGAATAAAAAATAAAAAAATAATAATTTGTGTTTAATATATTACAATGTTTTTGTATTAATATAAATATGTATATGCTTTTTAGAAAGGCTGAGGATTTTCTTTCTAATGCGGTTTTAAAACTTCAATTTGTTAGTAGGTGTTCGAGATAAAAATTTTTAAAGCCGTGAAGTCCGAAAAATCGGGTTTTGGATATAATTTCCGATTTTGGGTGTATATCGAAAATTAAAAAAAAATGATATAATAATCTACTCACCCGCACCTACAAGCTGGAGTGTAACAAGTATTTTTTCACTGTAGCACCGTTTTTTCAAATTTTAAATTGTTTTGAACTAATTTCTTAGTAATTACTGTTCCTTCTTGAGCTTATTACTTTGTGTTAATTTTTTATATTAAAACCTTCAACCACATTTGTATATATTTATTTTATTTTTATTTTCTAATATTTTTTTTTAATTTATAATTGATTTTTGTTTATTAACAATTATATTTTTAAAAACTAATAAAATACATAATTTATTTAAAAGATTCCTTTAGTTTCGTTTTAGAATTTAAACATCAAATACTGCTTATTTCTTTCATTGATTTAGTTTTGTGTGTTTTCAAAAAAATTCATTTAACACTGGTTTCATTTTTTTCATAGTAAATATTATATATATTTTTGTTAAAACTTTAAAATATACATGTATATGTAATTGGTGTATTTTATAACACTAAATAAGTTGAACTCTTTTAACCCTTTGGTTATTTGTAGAATAATTAAAATATTTTACTTAAAAAAGGCCGTTATTAAAACAAACAATTTTTTATTTGCCTTTGTTTATAATAATACTATTCATAAAAACTGGTGCAATATAATGAAAAAATTATCAAAATCAAAACAGATATTCAAATTACATAAATGTACTCACTGGTACTTGCTACATTTTAGTTACATTCAATATCCATTATTATATTTATATATATTTTTGAGTTTCAAGGGAATTTGTTTACAACCTTGTGTAATTTCAAAAAGGAAAGGAGTTTTCTTTCTACTGAAGCATATATCTTAGGTAAAGGTTTTGCCTTTCTCTTTTTATATATTGTGTGAGAACATTTAAGTTTGATTATAAATATCAAGCTTTCATTTTCAAACTTGCACATATATTGTTTATTTTTAGTTTAAATATATTAAACCTTCTACTTTAGTTTTAGTTCTAGTTTATATATTTGCATATATTCTTTTAATACTTCTTTTATTTTTTGTGTACATTTTAATTTGACTACTTCAAAATTCCATAATATGTTTTTTTGAAATATTTCAGCCTTATTTTAATTTTTTGTCTTAACAATATTGGTATATTATTATTTGTTTTCCATATGAAATATTACTGCATGGCAACACCTTGAGCATGTTGCAAACCAGTGCATAAATACAACATTGTTACACTTAGAGCTTGTATACGTTCTTCAGATTTCCCTAAAATGTTTGATTTATTTGTGTTTTGTTGTTGTTGAGTAGGATTCTCTGGTGTTGCCAAAAGTTCACTGCTGCCATTTTTCATTGATGCTGTTAAATTTGAATGTATAGCAGTTTCACTGTCCAGAGCCAAGCGTAATTTTGAGAGCTAGAAGTAAACAGAAAGAGAGAGTTTTGATTACACGCTGTCACACGCAGAGAAAAAATATAGTTGTAGTGACCATAATCAGTGAGCAACATATTATGTTTGGAACATATGGTCACAGCTAAAAATAGATGTGATTATAAATAATAATTATTATGATTCCAATTTATCATATTATATCCGATTTTATAGTTCGTATTTTCATTATATAATTATTACATATTATCATATTATTATTCCATCTTATTATATATTGGAATAAAACACATTAATTCAAAATTATTATTTTTATAAATTTGTATATTAGTTAATTTCATTTATTTTTACCATCACATGTTGTGCAAGATAATAAAATATATTTTTTATTAACTAAACCCTTTAACAGTTAATCAATATCTTATATTGCGTGACTCATGCCAAATATAACAAAACCTTGTCTACTTATATTTATTCATGTATATACTAAATGAGAATTATAATGAAGGTGGCAAAAAATTATAAAAACAAAATAAATTAAAAAACAAACAAGTTATGGATTTTGAAACCATATTTGTAAAAAGCAAATTTATTTGTAAGATTTTGTTGTTATGGAAGTAATAATTTTATTATGGTTTGAAAGCAAAATATGGTTGAAGAACAAGGAAAAAGATTGCAAATATTTAATGGTTGTAGAAATAATGATATTTTTTATAATAATAAAATTTTGTTTCTAGTAAAAAATTTAAAAACATAAAATTTTTGTAGTCAACTATATTAAAATTTTTATTGTATTTAAACATTGAATGATAAAACTGAAACAAAAGCATTGTTATCATTATGAACACAGTATTATTAAAGTTAATAAAAATTAACAATGAGAACATAATATTGTTGTAGTGACAATGCCATAACCATATTTTTTCTTTGAGTGCAGTGAAAAATCACTCGGGACGTGACATAGTGTAGGTTATAGGTTTTTTTGAGCACATCATAAATCAGTTTTAAAAATTTGTAATACACCCTCAAAATTTCGTGTTATTCGCAAAAAACTGTTTTTGAGTAGAATCTTGTATAAATGTATCTCTAATTCTATTATTATCTAAGGCTTTTCCACCTTATGAATTTGGTTTGTTTTAGTCAAATAGTAAAACTAAATTTTTAAACAAATTCTATTATTATTATTTCATTTTTTCTATAAAAGCAATAATTTTTAAGCGCATTTTTGTTGAGATCATAACTAAATTTAATATGTTTTGAATGGGAGAAAAACAATATAATTTGTACGATTTTATCTGTAATAACTTATTAAAACTTTCCGTACCATTTTTATTTTTATCCTCGAAAAGTAAAAACCAAGGAAAAATGAGAAAGAAAGATGTAGACGGTCAAGCGCGACCTTATGATACCCCACACAATTCTGCATGTCCATCATAATTCGTGGATGGGTCTTATATTAGACATGTGGTCAACTGTAGACCGATACTTTTACTAAGTGTAAAATAAAATATACGAATACGGAATATTACGTTAAATCTAACATTTGGATGAATTTATGCACTTTAGGATGATTCCCGAAAGTGGGCTTATATGGGAGCTATGGTAAATTATAGAGCGATACTCATAAAATTTGTTACTTTGATTTATACTTATATAAAACTTATTTGTGTCAAAGACATTTGTATGGGGGCTAGGTGAAATAATGGATCGATCATAACCAATTTCAATCCATGTGTCATGAAAGTCCTACGTGCCAAATTTTATTAAATTATCTTCAAAATTGCGACGTGTTCTTTATGCACAAGATTTACATGCCGTCCAGCCAGCCAGCCAGCCATCCAGCCAACCAGAAAGACGGACGGACGGACATCGTTAGATAGACTCGAAAAGTGATTCTGAGTCAATTGCTATACTTTAAGGTATTATTTTTTCTGTGCGTTACAAACATCAGCACAAACGCATAATACCCCAACCGCCTATGGTGGTGTGGGGTATAAATAGAGAAAGATATTTTGTCTTCAAATATATGAAGAATTTTTTAACAAAGTTTACAAAATGCTTAATAATTTTTTGAGCTTGAGTTATTATAAATAAAATGGCATTTCAAACTTTGTAAACAAATATGTCTAGTCCTTCAGAAAAAAAATCAGAAAATTTATATCAAAGTCAAAATTTCGAAAAAGAAAAGGGAAATAAATTTAAAAATGGTGAATAATTCATTATTTAGTTTGAGTGTATATAAATGATGGTAATATAGTGTAATTCTGCTTACAAAATAAGTTTGAAAATCTTAAATTGACTTAAAATTTATGAAGCGATGAGATCTATGGTGCAGGAACTATACTAAAAACGGTTTTTTTGCAATACCTCGAAATTTAGGGAGCGTTTAGAAATTTTCTAACTCACATTAGATCGTTTTTTTTGTTAGAATAAAAAGCCGAAATTTTTGACTTGTGATGTTATAGGCAATCAAAGTAAAAATGTATACATGGACTTTTTTCAAAAAGGCCCTCATTTAACATGTATCTAGCCTGTTAACAGCGGTTTTTATTATTTAATAGAGTAAAATTTGCCAAATATGCTTATTATTTTAGCGCAAATGGAACAAAATCTGACATTGAGGTATAAATTTTCAACTTGTTACACAATATTTTCATAAAATGTAGAATACAGCCTGAATTTTTGAATCCTTATAGCGAGTATTTTTAAATAATTGATACATTAAACATTTGTTAGAAATATAAATGTTGCCTATTAACAAAAAATTATAAAAGTAGACGTGTAATATTTTTACAGATAAACACCGAACCGAGAGAATTGATTACCGATATAAATAGATTAGACAGTAGAGCACCATCTGTTAAACACCTTGGACATATCAAGAGCCACTACTTTAATTTCACCAAAACGATGTATTGAACATACTACTTTTCCGATGCGAAGGCTATAAAGTCTCCCGTATACTGACTTCTACGAAATCTGTACTGCGGTTTGCGTTATCAAAAATTTAGAAATAAGTACCATGCTACTTTATTAAACATCTTCGAAATATTAAGAGCCACCACTTTCATCAAAAACGTATATACAGGAGTACTGGAACTGAATAAATTAAAGCACACTTTAAGGCTCATAACTTTTATTGTACTTAAAGAAAATTAGTACCGTTAAATTGCTTACATTTGTATATTTGATATATAATTGATATAATATAACATTTGATATAATCATTTTTTCTTAAAATGCGAATTGAAACAAATACACGAAAATGCAAAATTGAAGTTTATAATGAAAAGCTACCATATAAAACAATTGCTAGTTGTTCATGATCACTGAAAAGAAACCTGGTAGCCGTAGAAAAAGTGGATTACAGACTATAGAACCGAAAGTAAAATAATATGAATTTGAAGAGATATTCCTCCATCTGTGGAAGGAGAGCTGCTCATTCATTAAATTGTTCTGTATCTTTTATCAGAAAAGTTATAAAAAGTTCCTAATATGAACGCAAGAAAAAAAATATAGAGGCAAATGAAGGACGAAATTATTGATATTAATTTTATAAAATATGAATACTGTCTAAAAGGCAATAAAAAATACGAACTGGCGAACTTTTTAAAAAATTCATAATTTGTTTGTTTTTAAATACATTTTGTTTTTAACGTTTGTTTTTCAACTTCTTTATAATTCTCATTTAGACAAGGTTTGGATATATTTGGTGTGATTAAATGAATATGAGATATTAATTAAATATTAAAAAATTTAGTTAATAAAAAATATGTTTGTTTCATGTACAATATATAATAAGTAGGATAAATAATTAAGGAAAAAATAACATTTGATCATAATAAGATAAATTTGAAGCACGTTATCAGATATTTTTATAATTTTTATATATAATATAAATGGTTAAACTGATTCATAATATTAAGAAATCAGATCATAATATGATAAAGTTAGATCACTTTATGATTATAGTTATCATATTTATTATTTATGATCATAACAATTTATAAAGCAATTATATAATCGAAACATGATATGTTGCTCTTAGATTATGGTCACCACAACCATATTTTTTCTCTACGTGTGGTATTTAAGAAATTGTGCTACAACAAAAGAGGCCATATTCCATTAAACTTTCAGTCCATTTAAAATGTATTGGGACATAGTAAAAAATAATGTCTAAAGAAAACTTAAGGCTGAGTAAAAAATAAGAAAAATGTTTAAAGAGAATCATTTTAACAAAAAGTAACCGAAAACACAATAATGTTCTTATTGGGGCATTCCAGAAAATATTAAATATTTTATTCAGGATGAATAAAAAAATTAGTTTTTCTTTAAATTTAAAACTTGAATATAATAATCCAAAGCAAAATTCTAAAAGGGTTGACGCATTGGATTTATTTTTATAAGCTGAATTGTATGCACTAATTTTTCGTGCGTAGTCCTTAGTTTCCTTAGTTTAGAATTCTGTTAGTTTCTTTTCGCTTACTACATCTTCTAAACCAATTTGCGAAAACACAAACATTCATTACCAACATACTAACCAAACTATTTATTTTATCCACTCTCTCGGAACCACTTAAATCAGCATAGAGATTTTTGCTAGCATTTTTAGCCAAACTCATTACATCTTCATCTTTGGATAGCAGCATTATATGCTCGGTAATAGAAAGAATTTGTTCGGCTGAAAAACTATTAACATCGGAGGGCAATGCTTCCAAACGCTGGGTAACCAAATCAAAAGTATTTGGACCTAAAGAAATCACAGACGACTTTCTATAAAAGAAAAAGGAAATTATAGCAGAATTCCAATAATATTAAAAAATAAGACTTATACCTTGAGGGTGTATGCTGTGGAGTTGGTGGTAAACTTTTTGCAATCGAACTCGGTGTCATACCACCTGAACTACTCATATTACCCGTAACACCAGCTATTGAAGATACTATGCCAGGTATGGCTAGATTATTAGCTGAATTAACACGTTTAATACCCTGAGCCAATAAACCAGTCAAACTTGAACGATGTACTTCCAAATTACTGGGTGTCGGTGTAGTAGCATTCGATTTTTTATCGCTACTATCAGCGGTGAAAAGAATTTCCGTTTCTGGTTCTACTCCGGTATCAATATCAGCTTCGGTAACCATAAACTCGGGTGTTGCCACCGTTGAGGTTGTTTGTTGTAGAGCAGAGGAACAATCGACTGGGCCGCATACAGTGGCATTTTGACATTTATTAATGCATTTTTTGTGGCAACACATAAAACAATCGCGACACTGAACAGCATCTTTAAGCCAAATTTTCTTGCCACAAAAATCACATTGTGTGGCTCGTTGGAAATGTGTGCGTATGAAGTTATGGGCTCGTGTTTGGTAGGCTGTGGTATCAGTGGACTTGATGGATATGGTGTCAGAGTAGCCGCTGTCATCGGTTTTATCAACAGATGTGACAGATCTAAGGAAAAGAAATGTATTTTTTAAATATTTTTAATCCATAAAAAATCATTAGAAAATTTTTAATCAGTAAAATACTACTGAAGGAGACTTATTTGGGTTCGATATAGAGGTATCGCAAATTACAGCAATTGTATGGGAAATAGGAACAGCCAAGTTTTACTGTCTCCGAAAAACTATATCAAAGTTTTATTTCCTTTTCCCGCAGACTTAAAATTATTTATTAATAAAATACCAATATTTGTTACTTAACTTACTTGGATTTAATCTTCATCGTTTGCTTGAAGGGTGTTTCCGTAGCTGGCAAATTGGGGTTGCCATCCCAGGTGAAAGCAAATAATATATCACCAAAACACAAATTTGGATTAAATCCCGATTGTGTTGACAGATAATGATTTTTTCTGGAAAATAATAAAAAGCACCAAAATGAAACATATTAGCTGAAATTAAAAATCTTACACACAACTTACAAATCCTGCGGTATAGGTGGATTCAGTTCATACATCTTAAACGATTGACTCAAACTCGTCTCACAACATTCCGCCAATATTTGATAGATGGGTATGTTAGTAAAACCCAATAGCTGATTTTCTCCTAAAGATTTGCCATAAACACACACATTTAAATAGCGACACTGCGGATCTAATTTAAAATTACAAACATCTTCCATGTGTATCAAAGTGGACAATTTACAATCTATAGTAGAATGTTGATAATAATGTTCCACATCATTAACGCCTGCCCCAAAAGAGGCAAGTAAACTTTCACAATTTGTTTTAGACGGAACTTTGTGTAAAGTAGATTGCTTGGCTAAAGTTTTAGTTTTCGCTTTGGCCTCTTCATCTTTGGAGCCTTCACTATGATCACGACTTATAGTTTTCTTTAAAGCTTTTGCTATTAGTTTTGTCTTTTTTGGTGAGTTGGTAGGAGTATTCGATAGACTTGACTCACTGCTGGTGCCCTTGTCAATACTACTACGTATGGGTATGGTATCAGTGGTCTTTGCCGTTGTACTGTAACCACTTTTATTATCTCCCAAATCTTCATAGATATCCAAATCCTCTAAAATAGCATCGTTGCGTATAATACCCGGTATAACACGATCAATGCGTAAACTAAAACTATTCGCTTGAAGACTCTTCATAACTTTAGCTACTTGTTGTATGGTAGCTACTCGTTTACCTTCTATGGCTAGCAGAATGTCACCCACTTTTAAATTCGATTTGCAGGCTGGCGTATTAGGCAACACTGCTTCAATTTCTACCGTATCAGCCGAGGATTGCTTGAATATTATGCCTATTTGTTGATTTTTAGCTTTATGTATTTCCACATCCAAGGACACCATAACATGTCTATCATCTTGCTGATGAGCTTCTACAAACGCCAACGATGCCATTGTTAGGGAACAATAAATATCCGTTAAATGAGAGGGACACATAAGTCGAGAAATCTCCGATACTTTTACTTCCAATACACCATTTGGTTGTATACCTTCACCTTCGCCCAGATCTTCTTCGGGTGTCTTATGGAAAAATGGTTTATAACGTAGTTTATAATTGGGTAATGTATGTTTACGTCGTACAGCTTTGCGTATTTGATTCGATATCAAACTGGTTATATTGGATTGCATTTGTCTTCCTTGATATTTTGATTCGATGGCTAAATCCAATTCCGGATCACCCAAAAAACTAAGAGACCAATGAGTATAAGGATTGCGGGTAAATTGTAGGCGAGCCAAGCCGGAGAGTTGTTTGACTGTGAGAAGAATGAAAGGAAAATTTGATTAAATTCTTAAAATATACAAATGGCCTTAATTTAAGTAATAAAACAATAAGTATAATCTTTATACTAAGAAAACAGACAGATTCAAAATTTTACTAATTTAGGAAATGGTGTTCGTTTAAATATTTATACTAGATATAACATAACAAAATAGAATAGAATATCCATGAAATATCTGTGACATTTCAAATAACCAATAAACCTCAGCTTATGTCTCTTATTCTCCGATCTGAATTAATTTTTCAAATATTGATATCATATTTATAACAACTTTAGCATATAAGCCTGCCAATGCCAGGAAAAATATTATAATAAAAATATGCACAAACAATTCCGAAGATCTTATAAATAAATGTATGAACAACATTTTGACACTTTTTTTTCTCTCTAATCAAAGTTAAGAGATTTGAAGCCATTAAAGTTTGAAGGGATAATAATGCTTAAGGTATTAAATTAGCAAACTTTCAAAAAAAAAAAAGATCGAAATAGTAAATTAGCTTCTGATAGCATTTGAGGAATAAGCAATATGTATAGCAAATTTAAACTTTTTAAAACCAAAACAGTTTAAAAAATATTACATAAAATTAAATCAATAAATAAAAAATAAATCCACATATCTCCGTTGAATGAAAATTTCAAAATCTGAGTTAAGGACAAATAGTTTTATAAGTAAGCCGAATTTTAGTTTTCTACGTCGGCTGGAAGTTTCAGAAAGCTCTGAAGAGAGAAAACATACTTAGAAGGTTACATATAAGTCTGCATATCTCCGTTCCCTGATAGAAATTTCAAAATCTTGCTCCGTTGGGATTTGTAGAACGAATAGTTTTGTAAGTAAGCTGAATTTAGTTTTCTTTTTGCGTCATCTAAGAGCTTCAGAAAGCTCTGGAAAGAGAAAACATGCTTAAAATTAAAAATTATATATAAATCCGTATATCTCCGTTCCCTGATAGAAATTTCAAAATCTAGGTACGCTGGGATTTGTAGGACGAACAGTTTTGTATGTAAGCTGATTTTTAATTTTTTACGTCATCTAAGAGCTTCAGAAAGATCTGAAAAGTGAAAAAATGAAAATTATATGTAAATCCGAATGTCTCCGTTCCCTGATAGAAATTTAAAAATCTGGTTCCGTTAGGATTTGTAGGACGAACAGTTTTGTAAGTGCGCAGAATTTTAATTTTCTACCTCATCTAGGAGCTTTAGAAAGCTCTGGAAAGAGAAAAAATTAATAGGAAATTATATATTGAAGATTGATGAATAATAGATCTTAGTATGGTTGACAAAGGCCAATCATATCATCATAAGATATTTGTTACAAATATTCTATTATAAAGCGTCATTAAGACCTGCCCTACTTTTTTTCTGAGAGCATATCTCTCCTCTACAATAGTACAAGAAGTTGTCAATTTAAAAGGCTAGTGATCTGAAGAGACATATGCGAATACTAAATTTGTTTGAAATGGATCCTTCCATTAGGGAACTGACTGCATGTTGCCACCTTTAATGCTGCACTAAACTTTTCATTTACCTTTGATCTTCTACCCTATGCTACCAAAAACCATAAAGGACAGTCTTACATATGTAAAATAAAATAAACTTATTGTACACAACAGCTTAAAGTTTTTTTATCGGAGAATTTCATAGATCTTCATAGATAGGAATCCCTTCTTGGCATTAATGGGTGTGTACGCTTTGTGAAAGATGGGATCGTGAATTGTATCAGTATTTACTCATCAAAAGAGGACCTCAACCGGTATCATATGAGGAGCATGGAAGAAATTTCTTATATTTCTTGAAAATTTCATTATTAGGTTGAAGAATATTGTGATATTATTTATTCTGACATAGACAATATTTGTAAGTTTGTATTTTGAATGAAGGAACTTGTTATTAGTAGACATTTGGCTTAAGAAGGACTACGCATGATAAAATCCGTGCACACTTTTAGATTTATGCCTTTTACTATACGCAGAAAAAAAAGAAAATATAGTACCGTTACCTTCTTTACATTTGATATTATTCTCAGTAACTATGTACTAAATTTTGTTGTAATAGCATAATTAGTTTTTGTTAAAATGAAAATTTAACAAAATTAATGTAAATGCATAATTAAAATTTATAATCAAAATACATATCGATCTTATAAAACAATTGCTAGGAGTGCAGGTGATTTGATAAATTCAGTTTGTTGAATCATAAAAAATGCAAAGAGTTCACGATCACCGAAAGGAATCCTAATAACTGAAGAAAAAATTGATTTATATAGGATCACAGAAAAAAAATACGAAATTTAAGAAAAAATTTCTACATCTCCGGATGTAAATTTCATTAAATTTCTCTGTATCTTTTATTAGAAAAGTTAAAAAAGCTGGCCTAAAGACCCGCGAATAAAAACCAGTTTCTAATAGGAAAATTGGAAAAAGCTGAGAAACCAAAAGAGAGGACGTAAATTATTGATATATATATATATATATATATATATATATATATATTTCTTTTTTCTAAAATAGGAATACTGTCTTAAGGATGATAAAACATCCTCGTCACGAATTCCATATTACAGATATTATGGAAAATATATTAAATAAAAAAATCGAAATTGTCGAGTAAACTTTTGATCTGGAGTGTCACTTATACATGTGGGGCAAAAAGCACTAAATTCATAACAAATGACACTTTTAACAAAGAAATGTACGCAAATGAGTGCCATCAGAAAAGAGTCCTTCCTGTTATTAGAAAACACAGCAAATTCTAATTTTCTGAACTGATCTTGTTTCTCATTATTACCACAAGGAAGTAAATGGGAGATATCAAGAAAATTGTCCTCATCTCAGACTATTTTAAATGCATTGCGTCATTGTAAATAAATATTTAAATAATGCTTGAAGCTGGCTAAAAATAAATAGAGTTTTAAAAGAAATGGACCATTTCAACAAAAACCAGTAACCGAAAATACAAATAGTATTTTTTCTTTCTGAAATTTTCCTGTTTTTATTTTGAAGTTGTATTTACGTTCACATACAAAATTTTAATTCAACAATTCTTGTTTTAATTGTCTTGATTTGTTTTTGTTTGGAAGTATAAAAATGAAAAACGAAACGAATTTCGAAGTACAGGCAAGTTTGTACCCTTTCATATTACCTCACGCTCGCTCTCAAACGAAATCAGAATTTCAGCAAGAAAAATTGTCTTGTGTGAACTCAGAATAAATTATATATACCTAAATATTTATCCTAAAAACTATAATGTATAAAGTGTTATAAATAATTAAAACTAAAAATATACTTATAAAGCTAAAAAAATTTTTGATCTAAATACAAGCAATTTGTGCTAAAAACTCCTACACATTCGTTTATGTACAGAATAAAAATATACGTCGTACATCATATTAAAGAAAAATAAATAGTTTTATTCACTTAAATCATCCGTTCTACTTTACATATACTGTCTTCTCCTTCTAATCCGTCTAAACAGAGGGCATTCTAGAAAATATTAAATATTTTACAAAATTAAAATTTCAAAGATATTGACCCACTGGTTTTATTTTTATAAGCTAAATTGTGCGCACAAAATTTTTCGTGCACCCATAGTAGCTGCGGTGATTTTTAGTCCCAGATTAGTTTCTATTGAAAAGTTTTTAAAAACGATGTTGCCAGTCTCTGTTTTGCTTCTCAAGTTACACGGTTGTTCATCAGGTCCAAATAATAAAACTTTACTTTATCAAATTGGGAGTTTGTTAGTGCAAAAGTGTTGCTTCCATTTTATTGTACACATGGTTCAACGAAAAAACTCTCTAAAGTTTGGTGGCCAAATTCGTGACGATTAGTTCGGCAAACAATCAGACAATACTTACTTGTATATTAAAATAACGCCTGAGATACCAAGAATATCACCCCTAACGGTGTAAGTGTACAGAGGATCCTAATTCAGTTGTACACAAAAACAGATAAATCTCTTCTTGGCTGGAGTTCAACAATAGATGGATGAGAACGACAAAAATGGATATTCTGTATGAAAAATTTAAAGGTATATTTCCCCTCGAAGAGGTGAAGTGAATTTTTCACCAATGCGATTTCACCTCGCTGGATTTTTTTCTGTGTGATTTTCAGAAGTCCTAGGTATATGACACCAGCCGCAATCGGCTCCCAATGCTCTCAAAGTTATCATAACCCATGTAGTCGCTCAAATTCAAGCGGATCTATGCGGTATTTCAAATTAAAATCAATAGATAACATTTCATACATAGCTTGTTTTTCTCAATACAGCATTGAGCTGTGACCAAAAGGCTTTGTAACCCCCACATTCCAAAGGGTTTTTTATATTTATTTATTTTTGATGATATATGAAATATTTTCTCTAACTGACTGAAATTGCAGTGATCAACAAAGGAAATGCGGGATAAAACTAATCGCTGAGATATCAGGAGATGTACAGTTGTAACTATTATTACAAAAACTGTTTATATTTTAGGAAAAAAGGTGCGTTTGAAAAAACTTGAGGATAAATATATTACCATTACAAATTAAAATACTTCCTTTTCTTAATTTTCATTAAATACTTACATTTCCAAATGTACATATAACTAAGTGTAATCTTATAATCTAAATAATATTATTAAAATTTAACTAAAACTCTTACCTTTTAATGTCAATGAACCCTTCTTGCCAAGCACCATGTCAGCATCTATTGATGTACGGAAATTGCCCATATAATGAATTTCCAATAATAAATCTAAATTCTCAATACGTTCGCCACTTTCATCCAATTCAACATTATGAACTCTTAAGGTTTTTATCTCCGGAAATTGATCACCCAACTCAAGTTGTTTTATCTGAAAAAAGAAAAAAATTGTACATAAATAAAAACAACAGCAACAAGAATAATAGGAAGAGAAAGATACAAGTGAAAGCAAGAACAACAAAAAAACAAAGTGAATGAGACAATGAGTAAATAACCAGACTAATTAATGTCGCAAATTAACATCTACAGACACAAATGCTCATGAACGTGGTAAGAGTGTGTAAAATAAAAACAAGCTACTAACTGGTACTCTGTACGAAAACATTAATAATAACAACTACAACAGAAACTGTTCTACAACAACATAAAACAAAAGATGTAATTGTTTGTACATTTATAAAGCTAAAGAATAATAATAATGGTTAGAACTATGAAAGAGCAAAAGAATTTTAAAAGATTCAAGAGGAATGTGATAGTACACTATATACTAAGTATATATTAGGGGTATTATAAATTGTGGGAGGCCACTGGAAGTATTGATAGGATGTTGAAAAGAAGCTCTTTCTCTGTATAGGATTAACAACATTTTCTTATTATGAAGTTTAAATTTGTTTTGTATATCTGATGTACTAATATATAAATTCTTAATTTGTTTACCTTGGCATTTAAATAAATCCTTAATTTGGATTTAGTAATATATTAACCCTGTTACAAATATTCATTTCCCTTTCAACCACCTCCAACTCATTAATAAATCTTGTATAATACCTTCCCATTCGTAGAGGAGGATACAAGACAAAGAAAAGGGAAAAACATATGACTTCCAGCTGTAAATGAGCTGCTGTGTATGTAGAGCAATGCTAACACTCTTCATGTATCATATAAACCCTGTGTTATAAAATGGACGTCACAGATGCACTATTTTTCATTTTGTTGAAAACCTTGGCAAAAATCAAAAATTTGAGCAGAAGAATTTTATAAAAGTAATGATAGGGTCTGATAGAGAACTTGTTACAGTTTGAGAATCTAAACAAATTTTTAAAAGTTATTTAGTTTTAAAATCAACTAAATTTAGTCAAAATGAAAAAAATTTTTTTGTCAGAAAAAATTTAATATTTCGCATTACTTTAAAACGGTTAGACACATATTTAATTTTTTTATTTTATCATTTTATTTGAATGGTATATTCAATTCTAGTTGAGTGTAAATTCTATTATCAATTTCTGATAATTTATTTTTTTTTTAAATTTAATTTTGCTTATTTTTTATTTTTACCCAGTCTTTTAACTATATTGCTAAAATCAGCAAAAAATTCTACTTATATGGGCTTATAGTGCAAGTTATCTTGATTTGTTTTATATATAATTTAGCTGCAAGAAATTGCAAGATGATGTAGGAATGCCTTTAATAAAAAAGTCGTGTTGATTTGTACTTTATGAAACAAAATAAGAATATAAATTTACATAAAAAAAAAAATACCAAAACACAAATTAGTTTAAATTGCAGCTATTTTGAATATTCTGATGGAAAAGCTCATGTGGACGTAATTGCAAAGAAAAATTTCGTTTTAATAAAATATTTTTGAATAAAAATGTGAAATTTGTAAGAAAATCTTTTATTTACTAGAACACTTTTGTTTATATTTTAGGAACAAAGTATGAAAATATTATGAAGATTATCTATAAATCTTCTTGGAAGATACGATAGCGGATAATATTTAGATGCTTTTTACGTTATTTGATAATCATATTATATTTTAATTACGTCCGTTCAGACGTCCATCTGAAGAATAGATCTTTGACCTCTATATGCGTTCCATTGGCATTATCCGCATTGGTTGAAGTTTTACGACTATAATTTATGGACATAGTGCTACAATATCCCGATCCAAACATTTTAAAATTCAAAAGCGATGAGTGAATTTTGCCTTAATATGTATGTTATATAACTTTTTTAATAACTTTACAAGTTAAAATATGGAAATATGTAATGATTATTGTATTGCTGGCGATAGCAAATTTTGTGCAAAATAACATAAAAAAGTTGCGGACAAAAATGTTAACCCGTTCAAAAGTTATTGATTTTTGATCACTTATACCCACAAAAAAGTACACTGTGCGGTCCCAGATTTTAAAAGACACTATATTTAGGTAATTTTTTCAAACTCAATGGAACAGAACTAAAAAAGTTACAAAAAAAAGAAATGTTACAATCTCGCAATAAAACTCTTCACGATACTTTTCGTTAAAAAGGTCATAATATTTTAAATAATGAAGATATTTTAAAAATTCAAAAAGCATTTAAAAGAAAAATCCTTAAGCTTTAAAATAAACCCCAATACTTTCTGGTAGACCCATAAGACTTTTATTTTTTAAGCGGCCGCCATTAAAAAAAAAAAAAAACACTATATTTAAGTTATTTTTTCAAATTTAATGTAACAGAACTAAAGAAGTTACAGTTTGTTGCGAGAAACACTACATGTGAGACTTCAATTAGATAATACCTTACCAAAGCTAATAAAATTTGCTTGTCCCTAGCTGAATCCCTGGGTACAAAACTAAAAAAAAAAAAAATTAAAAAAAAAAACTGTGACAACCCCGCATTAAAACTGGAAGTATGTATTTTTTTATTTTTTATTTATTTATTTAATAGCCAATGAAATTACAATTTCTTACAGGCTAGCATATATATTATTCTTAAAGCTATTTACAATAAAATATTTTCATAATCATTCAATAACAAAAACTTATCATTTAACTAAGTTAAAAATACTACTCTTAATGCGGATTGGATTTAATGAGAAATCAATATATGGATAGAAACTGTTGAATTGATTGCATATACGTCTCATGGGATCAAAGTTGGCATAATTGGTTCGAAAATATTTTATTTTTAAAGGAGTATAATTTCTAGTTGGACGATTTGGAATTATGAATTCGATCTTACAAAGCAGGAACTCAGAATTAATTGAACCGTTTACTAAATTAATTACAAATAAAATATTCATATATTTTCTTCTGCTTTCAAGAGGAGGGAGATCAATTAGCTGTAATCGACTTTCATATGATGGTAAATTAATATTAGGATTCCATGGAAGATTACGAAGACAAAATAAGAGAAATTGTTTCTGGACCGATTCAATTTTCGTTATATGAACTTCGTATTGAGGATCCCAGACCACGGAAGCATGTTCCAGGATTGGTCTTACAAGAGATATGAATAATTGCTTGGAAACGTAAGGATCATTAAACTCTCTTCCCCAGCGCTTAAGAAAACCTAGAACTCCTTTTGCCTTATTAACGTTAAAAATAATACATTTTCATTTTACATTTTATTAAATAAATAATATTTAAAATATTGAAGAAATTTCCAAAATTTAAATAGTATCTAAAAGACAAATATTTAAGCTTTAAACTGAGTCCTAATACGTTGGGATAGGACATTGAATATTATACATAATATTCAGTAATAAAATCTCTTTACGTTTATAAATTTGTTTCTGACCAGCTTGATATATCAGATTTTACTTTAAAACTGTACATTATTACCTTGATCGTTTACATTCTAAAACTTTTAAAATGCAAATATATAATAACGAATACACGTATTTTTTTATGCTGATATAGGGGATCTATGGTTTATTATGGAACGATCGTCATAAAACTCGATACCAGTGTTGCCAGGTGGCGGGAAGAAAAGAGATTTAATTGAATTTCAAAAAGGTCAGAAAAGGCTTACTGCCCTAAAAAATTAAGACTAGAAAGAAACTAATATTTTTTATTAAAAAACTATATATTATAATAAAGGGCTGCAAATGATCCAGTAAAAAATCTAGTGCAAAATTTCCTACAAATTTCGGTTATATATATTTCATATAATAAGTGACTTAAAGTTTTGAAATAATTTTTCGTCATTTTTGATATAATTATATTTAATTTTTGATTTATCATTTCCAAATTTTTGGGTGATTTTTCGCATTTATAAAAATTTTTCTTTTTTTTTTTAATTATATTCATATATATTTTCTGTGGTTAATGAATTTTATTCAAAAATTATTACCTATAGCAGTTGATTAAGTGAATTCAAAAAATTACTTAAGTATATTTTATTTGCAGATTAAAGCGTCGCAGGCGAAAATTTTAGTTAAATATAGGTTAGGTTAAATTCTTAGGGCAGCTGTGTAGTCAATAAGAGACTGCTTACTTTAGTGCAATTTAGTCCCACTGAGGGAGCATGAGTTGCCAACTCACATGTTCATAACAGCGTTCGAGACGAACCAACCCGATGAATGTATGAAAGAATTTATCCATCTGATGTTAATATCAGAGAGATATGATAATACATACACAAACGGTCTTCCAAAATTAGCAGTCCTGATCTCGGTAAGAGTGGGACAGTGGCATAAAAGATGCTCCACCGTTTCCTCCTCTTCCTCATTCCAACAACTTCTGCTAAAGTCGCTAAAAGGGAGCCCTGGTCTCCTAGTATGCGCACCAGAAATCCAATGCTTTATGACCACGGCAACCAGAATTTTTAGCCGATGCGTAGATAGTCCCATGATGAAGTTAGATCGAGATTCATCATAATGGTCTCATATTTGCCTAGATGTTGAACATTTGGATTCACTAGTCCATCTAACTTGTGCAATCCTCGAAGAAGGAATCCAACTCTAGTGCATCCGAAATACAATTACCCGGGGTGCTTGAATGACCCCTAACCCAAACCAGCTCCAGATTTTCCGGCATTCATGTACTAATCTGGATATCGAAAAGACACCCGTGAGCAATTTCATCGCGGCTTGACTGTCCGTACAGATCCGCTACGAATACCCTACAGGACATTAACGAATTCTGCACTGATCTGGCAATTTAAAGGAAATGTTTTTGCTTTAAAAATTCTAGAAGCAAAGTAAAAATGCTAAACTAGCAACACTGCTCGGTACCATGCTTTGTACTCATATAAAACTTATTTGTGTAAAATATTATCTTGATACTAACAATTTTATGATGTTTACCCACGTCTGAGTAATTTTCGGAAGTGGGCCCTACAATGGAACTTATGTAAAAACAATTACTCGTGCTAATTGTTTTTGCATAAGTATGAAGATATCTTCAAAAGAAAGAACAGTTTGTATTTTATTTTGCATGCACCAGACTGCCTGATAAAATTACTTAATAAAGTAAAAATAAAGATTATATTAATTTATATTTACATGTTAGCGCAAAAGATATTTCGCAAATGTGTATTTGATATACAAATATACCATTTAATGTAAACAAAACTTGTAAAATTTATATCCAAAAAGTTATTGAAAATTGGCATAAAAGTATACAGTCCCCTGTGAGTCTAGAATTGGTTTTAAAGCTTAAGGTATCTTTTTCAAAATACTTTTTCAATTTTGAAAATATCTGCATTGGTTCAAAAGTTATGGTTTATGCAACGAAAAAGTCAAAATGACCCACTGTGCGACGATAAGGACAGCAAGTACGTTAGCAAGATAAACACAAATATGGAGAGGAACGAATAAGTATCTGAATGGTGGTCATAATAATACATACAGAATCATAAATATGACTCGTTCTCTTTGTAGTCATATATACTTTTAGATATTTAATGTTAGCAATAGAAAAAGGTCATCAACGAATGTTTGCAAAACGATATAAAATGGGTTCATTTTAATTTCTTTTTCTTGTTCCCTGATGCACTTTCGTTGTTGCAAAACATGTGGATTTGTTTGTGTTGTTAAGTTATATGAGCTTTTTATTTGTGTATATGTAAAAATACATGCACATACGAGTACTTATGTATTACATCCCTGCCAGCATTTTCTATCCAAATTTGCACTAAAGAGTAACTTCAAGTTGTTATTAACAGTCGAATATGATATCATTTTCTTATCCAAGAAGAGTCACCGTGCGGGAAGAAGTGTGCAGCAGATCTAATACTTTTTTAATGACACTATTAAGTGCCTTTTTTATGTGTCAAATTGGAGTCATTTTGAGGAACAAAAAAAGTCACTATTTCTGTCGAAATTCTAACTAAATACTATCAAAATTACTATCCAAACTTTGACTAAATAGTATCCATATTTACTTTAAAATAGTAAAAGAAAAATAAGTTATTTCCTATCGAAGAAGAGTCATCGTTCGCGAAAAAATTAATCACAGTTTTGATACTTTTTTAATGACACTGTTAAGTGCTTTTTTTGGGTGACGAATTGGAGTCATTTTGAGAAACAGAAAATGTGACTATTTTTGTCCAAATTCTAACTTAATACTATCAAAATTACTATCCAAACTTTGACTAAATAGTATCCATATTTACTTTAAAATAGTAAAAGAAAAATAAGTTATTTCCTATCGAAGAAAAGTCATCGTTTGGGTAAAACTATATCGTAGTTTTGATACTTTTTCAATGACACTATTAAATGCTTTGTTTGTGTGACGAATTAGAGTCATTTAGGGTTATTCAAAATCGATTTTAGTAGTGCTTACGAAAATCTGAATTTAAATATTAAATTTAAGAGATGAATTTTTAAATGCAAAAATTATACTAAATTGCTAATAAAAAAAATATGTATTGAAATCAGGCGCGAATCCACGGGGGTAGGGGTGGTATAGGAAATTTTGGAAGCTAAATAAAAATAAAAATAGTAACATATTCAAGTAAATGCCTTAAAATATTAAATTTTTTAGAAAAATCTTAAAAAAGCTTATTGAAATATTCATAATCTTCATTAAGAAAAGAAAAAGCTAGTTGTAACTAAAAATCATAAAAAATTTATCATTTTCGTAAGAAATAAGATTTTTTGTGTAATTTTGCGAACATATTTTATTAGGTCAATTGAAAGTCTTATTGATCGCATATTTTAAATTTGTATCAATTTTAAAATATCTGGATTAGTTTGAATTATTATAAAGATTAATATGAAATTTTATATGAATTTCATAACACAAGACTTTTCTTCCGCGCACCAGCGAAATATAAATGAAAATTTTAAATTTAAAAGTTCTTGACCTTATTCCATATAGAATAATTTTAACTACAATTTTCATATTTAGGAAATAATATTGTAATACACTCTGCTACAACAACAAATCACTTGAGAAATGACATAGCAAACGTATAGACCTTCTTGATATATCCCTAATTACGTAGGAGAATCAAGCTGTTATCCGTATGTATCTATTTGTTTATGTTTTGGTCAAATATTAAAAGCAAATTTATAAACAAATTTTAAATAAATATTTTTTTCCAGATCTAATGCATTATAATTTTTTTATAGAAAGCGACATTTCTGTATTAAACTTAACAAGATTTAGTTATTTATTATTTTTTTAATTCAGACAAAATCTGTATAACTTATTCGTTAACTTTCCACAAATTTTTTTCTTTTTGCCCAGAAAGTATGCAAACAAAGTATAAAATAAAAGCTCTAAAATATATGAAAAATTTATTTTTGAAGTTTAGACAATTTCTAATAACTTTTTTTATAAAGAGTTTTTCAAGATTGATATCTAATTTTATTGCAAAAAATTAAATTTAAAACTTTAGATATACATATGTTTATTTCTAAAAAAAAAAATCAAAAAAAAAATTAATGTAGAAATTTTTAAATAAAAAATAATATTTGTGGTATATATGTATAAAAGATTTTAAAGTAATTTAAAATTCAACTTTCTTAATAAATTAAAAAATTTAAAATTGACTTTAGTGCAGTAACTACCAGGTTTTTTCTAATTTAGAGGGTATTTCGAAATATTTGAAAATTGGATTATGATGTACTCAAGAAGATATACATATACAAATTTTCATTTTGTAGAAAAAATATTATTAAGTTAAAAAAAGAAAAAAAAATGGGAAATTTAAGTGAAATAGCGAGTTTTTCGAAATAGAATTATTAAAGTTTCATAGATCAAAAATTGAGTATAAAAACATAATTCTTTTCTGTGGCGATCAAATTAAATTTTTTGGAGTAAAGGTCGTGATCATAATATTGATTTTTTAATAAAAAATTACCTTCCTCCCCAAATACTGAAATAAAACTAAATGCCACAATTTTAACCAAAAAACAAATTCACTTTTTATTGTTTCGTAAATTTTTTTTAAATGATTTGTTTTAAATTATATTCCAATAAATAAATAAATTTTTATTTGAATTTACACAAGGAAAAAAATATACATATTTACAACGTTGTGTTAAGTAAATTTTGGTTTTAAATGTAAAACTAAATAAAATTAACATTTCAAACAATTGTATTTGTAAATCAAAACTACATTTGTAACTTAAAAATATTTTCATATTTGAATATACAATAAAAATAAAATAAAATAAAAAGGGTAATTATGAAATTATTAAGATACATATATACATTTAAACATTAAAACAAACATTTTCTTTTACAAGGTTTTAAAAGAATATACAAATTTTAATTTCATGTTTTTTAAATTAGTTTTTTTTTTATTAAATAGGTTGTTTTTGTTTTTTCACCACACGATCCCTAGCGTGCAAAAAATGTTGCTGTGTCATTTTATTTATTTCGAATTCTGAAGCATTTTTAAATTTTAAATGACAGATATCTATATTTAAGAAAGGATATTTAGAAAATTGTTAGTTATTTTATTTGTTGCTATATGAATTATCCAACCTTTTATTATTTTAAAAACCGCAAAGCCTTGAATACTAGGCTTAGTGGCTGTTCCGCGCCAAGTTATATCTATTGCTAGATCATCGCTAATGACAGTTTTTATTGCAAGCTTTAAAAAGGATTTCAAATCGCTCCCTCCAATTCTTTGAATTAAATATTTCTTGAAATTAAAAATACATCAAAATCTTTGAAACGTAAAAAAATACTTAAATTTTAACTTACAAATTGATTTCTCATAGAATCATCAATTAAAACCTTTTCATCAAACTGTTTCAAATCCGAAAAAGAATAAAAAGGTAGATTCGGGAGAAGATTCAATTCGCCTTCATTATTGTTTATAGACTTTAGTTGTCTTACTTCATTTCGTAGCGCTATAACTTCTTCTGTTAATATTTTAATCAATTTTTGCGAATTTTCATCCCTTTGTTTTATTTCTTCTCTTAGAGAACGTATTTCGTTTAACATGTTTGATGAATTATTATCTTCAATACCTAAATTAAAATACTATTTATTATTAAAGTAAATTAATTTGTATAATTATAAATGTTAAAATCATATCTATTCGATTTAAATGAAAAATGAAGTTTTTTGGAAATATTAGAAAAAAAAAAAGAACTTTGTTGTAAAAAAAAAATTTTTTTACTAGCTTCATTATAGTCCCCTTAAATGCAAAAATGGTAAGCCACGTCCATAGCAGATATATATAAAACATATACAAGGTCTCAATCTCAATCTCATATATATATATATATATATATATATATATATATATATATATATATATATTAATTCAATCAAAAGAAGATTTTTGATACATATATTGAAAATATTTTTATAAAATTTTATATTGAAATTGTTATATTGAAAATTTTAAACATTTATATTTTTATGAAAAATAACAAACAATATTTATATATCAATAGACTCGGCTTCCGAATACCTTTTAAATTATGGCACATTTTGTATGCGTTTTTGTTTTTTTTTTGGGAATAGAAAAAAAATTAAAAAAAGGCATTCTTAAAAACGATCCAACGGTCTAAGCTAAAGAAAAATAAATATACCCATATTTTGTATTTTTTTTAATTGTAATTTTTATACAATGAACTCATAAAAATTTACATAGAAATAAAAATAAAACTTATCTTTATCGATTATCGAGGTTTTTTTTCTTGGTTCTTTTTTGTTATTAAAACTGTCAAAATATATTATCTATTTAATATATCAAACAGTTTAAGCATAAATACCAAATTTCTCATCTAATAGTATTTCATATTTTAAGTCTTTCAACAGTTTATAATTAATCTGAATAAAAACAAACATGTTTGTATTATTTTTACTAACACAATTTTGGGAAAATATTTAAATAAATTCAACTACAATTAACTCTAATGTTGCAATTCAGTTTGTATTTTTCAAGGTACATAAAGATTTAAATTAAAAATGTCTTTTTATGTTCAATCCAGATTTCTGAGTTGCAATCAATCCAGATTGTAGAGTATGTAATAAGTTAGGAAATGCAATCCGAATTACAATTTAATAGGTCCTTTTCTCCTACTTAAATATCTATTTATTAATCTATGGTACTGGATATTAATTAGTGCGTCCGAAAAATACACTTTTAATAAAATTGTATAAATATTTTTAAATTAATGAAATAGGTATGATATCCAAAAATCGAAAGCATCAAATTTACCCTAATATAAATATATATAAGCTTTTTCCAGAATTTACCTTGGGTCATATTTGTAAGATTTATGTATTGTAGATCTCCATGTTCTTGATGTTGGCTTAAATAATATGGAGTAACTTCTATGAAAATTAAAAAATACTTTAATAACTTCAACTTAAATTAAAACCTTTACAAACTTACCGTTGTTTTTGGAACCCATTATATTAGTAATGGAAAGAATACTATAGATGAGTTATATTTTAATATAGCTGCTTTAGTTTTAATATCTGTGGCAGAAAATGTTATTTGATTATCAAAAAGTAGTTGATCAGTTTCATAAATTTTTAGAATTTCGGAATTGATTGGCTCCAAAAAGAAAGGTTTCAAATTTTTAACCGAACTCCCTTTGAATAATGGCAAGGAATTTAGTTTTGTAATATTTTCAATTTTAATAATTTTTTCTCCAACAAAACAATAGTTATTTGGCTCGTCGATAGAGTAATGAAAGTTATTAGTTTTTACATAATAATAACATTCACATTCACTGCAGCGAGTCTTCTTACTAAAATCTGCGTTAGATTTTTTATTGATTTGTGTTAATGATAAACTTCTTTCAACACTTCGGTTGTATAATTGACCAGAAACATTATTACATTTTTTCACTTTTTTCTTCAATATTTGAAGATGATTTTCAAACTTAAACGCGCTAATCCTTTCCAAATTACCGTACGATTTGGCATCAACGTGTATATGTAGCAAATAATGAAAATTGCACGTTAAAAACGATGGGTCATATAATGTTGAAATATCTCTGACAAAACCTTTTAATAAATTTTGAGCAAGTTCATAACCATTTTGAGAATTTTGTTCTTTTAATAAAATTCTTGTTGCAGCTGACAGCTTTAAAAAATGAATGTATCTTTCTTTACTCAAAGTTAATCTTAAAATTAGCGGTCCATAATACAAAAGAAATTGACGCAGTTCTGTAGCTTTCCAACGCTCAAGGTCAATTAACGATCTGGGTTTTCTTGAAAATTCTATTGGGGTTTCTTTTTTTAGGTTTTCCAATTGGTTGGAAATACTGGAAATTTGCCAGGAACTTAACGAATATAATTCACCTTTTATTCTGACCCATGATTTTAAAATGGTTCTAGTTACTCCAAGACAAATGACATGCATATAGTCTAACGTAATTTGTTTGACCATGTCTATTGGAAGATGTTCAATGATTGTTTTAGTATGTATATTATGGTGCTCCCGTTGAGTTCGATTTCTGAAGGATTCATTATCTCTTTCGGGTAAGTGTTCAATGGTAGGGAACACCACACGATTTTTAAACATTTCGCCTTTTTGGCTGCACCTAGTGCATGAAAAATAACCACTATGGCCTTTAACCCCTAACACAAAAGCTCTGGCTGGAGCATCCATTATGAAACATCGAACTTTTATGGTAAATAATTTATTTTCAAAAGAAAACCCGTTTTCTATTAAATAATTTGCTTCATTTACAAATTCAACTAAAAACTCGTTCGCGTCCTTAGGTTTTGAATAACCTTCATAGACCCCAATTAAAAAAACATCCTCATAGCCAGCAACATTGCCTAAAATTGGCCATACTTGTTTTGTTGAACTTTTTGTTAACGGCAAACCATCTATATTAAAATCGAGTTCTATTATATTCAAACGATAGTTATTTGAAATCATAAAGTCTGTAAGCGCATTTTCCAATCCGTAATGGCTATAAAAACCATTTCCCATACTGCGACTCACAACTTCTGTAGGGGTTCTCTTTAACGTTCTGGCGTCTTTCGGTACACATAAATTGTTTTCTCTTAAAATAACCAACAACTCATTTAATGCGGTGTTGCATATATTGTTTTTTATAGACCATTGTCTTATATTATTAACTAGCATTGCTTTTGCGTCAATATCATTTATTTTACTGTCAGTGTCGCTAGAAGAACTACTTTCACAGGCAGAATTTATTAGTTTTCCGAAATCATCAGATAGCTCTAGGAGTTCATCGAAACTATCGGACACAAAATGACTTTTTTTAGTTGGAAGCGTAGGGGTAGAGGTTTCACCAGATGTGGAACTTCCAAATATATTTTTCATCATTCGGGCAGCCTCCCTTTTGCTCCTCATTTTTATTGCCCTTGAAGAAGTTGAACTCATTTTCGCTTTATGAGGAATTAGAAAATCAGGTATAAAAACGCACATTATTTTAAAATATTTAAATAATAGTGTATAGTTTAAATATTTCAAAAAAGGACTAGACAATATCTGTAACCTACAAAAAATGCTAGAAAATTGTTCTTTCTTTGTGGAACCATCAATAAAGGATTAATTACTCTGACATGCTCTTTAACCAACGTTTTGTCCGCAATAGTAACGGGAATATATGATAAAAGTTAAAAGAAAAAATTCCAACATTTCCAAGTTCTAGTTTTCTGCATTTCACTTTTGGGGCTACCCCCAATATTTCTTTTCCCGGAAAAAGGGAATGATAAAATCAATTGTGTAGTTTGTAGATAATATATTTTCAGTAATTTGTAAAGTGTTTCAATCCATCCTACAATTTTAGAATCATGCCGTTTCCGGTCCAAAAATATGACGGTTTAATTTCCTTTACTTCCAAATTTAAAGCTATGTCTTTTTCTAATATAGTAACTTTATTTTTAAAATGCTTTTATAATTTAAAACTGAGGTTAATGTTTTTTTAACAAATAAATGTTTCTCAAATATTTTAAAAAATCCTCATTTTAATTAACAATCCAACAATTTGAATCCTCATTTTAATTAACAAGATAATCAAACTTTAAATATGTATTTACTATAATAGAAAACTAGAGATAAATGAAATTTATACGATTCATCTCCGAGCAGTCTCATGTGGCTGTTGCGAATTTAATGTTGTTTAAAAGAGTTTAAGGATATAAAAATACTTTTGCGACTTGGTGTATATAATATATCTACGATATTTTAAATCAATTCCGTTCTTATAAGGATACAGAATATAATTTTTGGGATCACCAGCGTCATGATCTTCAAGACTTTTTCAAGGTGAACGGTATAAAAACGAATTTTTATTTCGTTATACCATGAAAATTGGAAAACAAAAGACCAAAAGCGGTTTCTTAATGGTATATTAGCGCAAGTGAATTGGAATATGAATAATAGAAAATGAAAAATATGAATTTTTAACTAAAAGCATTTGATAATTTACAATGTATAATGCTTGAAAATTTTTGGAAAAATAAATCCCTAACTTCTAATCGGCTACTTGGATTTACATAAAATTTCAAACAGACGTAATAACGGAGTATACAATTTTATTTTTTGAAAGCGCACCGCTTATACTCCTCAGGAGAGGAGCAGGGTACATCTGACATTGAAAATTTTTAAAAGTTTGCCACTTTTTTTGCTATCGGACTTCAAATATTTTTATATCTTCTTAATGCCTCAAAATGGCCTATAAAAAACATGCTTATATGTGTTATTTTTTAAATTTTAACTATTTTAAATTTGCACGTTCTTGGTCCAGTTTTTATCATATAGGTATATCCCAGTATTTCCGACTGATTTTATTAGTTTTCTTTATTCAACTGATTAAAGAATAAAAAAAATTTTAAGTCGATATCTTTACCAAGTCCAAAAATTAACGATTTTGAGAATTGTTAAAATTACGAAATTTTGTATTTTTTATACCGAAAAAGTTTACACTCTTTTTTCTCTAAAATGTAATTTTCTTTAACAACAAATTTTATACTCCCGAAATTGACCTATTAATATGAAACTTTTGACTTTAGTCTATGTTTTCTAAATCTCAAAGTGTTAACCTGTAAACAAAATGCAGTATAGGAATCCATAATATGTTTTTAGAGTTTTTGAATCATAATCTCCATAAAAGTGTGAATTTATAGGCGAAAATGTGAAAAATCTCATTTTTAGGATTTTCAGTTTTTTTTTGAGAATTGTGGGATTCCTTTTACAAAAATTTTAAAGTTTTTTGCACTTTCTCATTTTAAACAATCAATGATAATTTCGTTAAGTAAGGTATCTTAACAAAGATTTTACTACAGATAACATATTTATTGTATCTGCAAAAACCTTTTGTTTTTTATTTTTTAAATAAATTACGTTACTTAGCTAACATAATTTTTCATTATGTAGATAAAAATTTTAGTCAATATCTTTTACAGATCAAAAATTACACTACTTTAGAGTTTAATAAGATATAAAATATTTGAAATCGGATAGGAACAAACAAATTGGAAAGCGATGAAATATTTTCTATGTCAGAGGTAACCTATTTTGAGCCCTAATAGCTCTGCTCCCGAAACGCATATGGGACCCCCCATCCAAATTAAAAATTCTACGCTCCTCTACTACTTCTATGTGAAAACTTGTGCAACTTTAGCCAGCCGATTAGAAGTTAAAGATTTTTTTCCAAAAAAATAAAAAAAAACCGAAAAAATAGAATCGATTATGTCAAAACGTGGTAGAGGAGCAGAATTTTTTAAGGCAGATATGAAATGATAATTTATGAGAAACAAGAAATTAAAATAGCTTACCTTTGTAAAAGAATTAAACATATGTTTTGATAAATATGTTTCGATTTCAAAGTGCCTAACAACTTTAAAAATTTAGTTGAAAGGTTTGATGCACACACATATATGGGTTCACTTTCACTAAAAAAAATATACATATTTTTATAAGTGAAACGCAAATCTATTTCGACATTTTATATTATTGAAAACAAGAAATAAATCCAAATTTATTTGTTGTTTCCAAAGTAAATTGTCAAAATGAATTTCGCTTCGTTTTACGGTATAAGCCACTACCGACATAAATTTTTTAAATAATTTAATTTAAAATTTCTTTCAATTATTTTTTTTTTATTTCTTTTTTCACTATATTTTTAACTATTCTATTCAATTTTGTTTTCGTTTTAAACAACATTCACTATGTATATATATATATATATATATATATATATATATATATATATATTCTTTTTTATTTTTACCTCACTTTATCCCTTTTTTTGGTTTATTTTAATTTCACTAAACGTTCTTTAAATTTTTAAAAAATCGATTAATTGCCTTTGAAAGTAACACGTGAACTAAGAACTATCGTCTTCTTCACATTTTTTGTTTTTAATTTAAAAACAATGTGTGTTTTTGTAATGTAACGGTTTTTTACTTTCAGATGGTCAAAAATCGAAATTAATGTTATTTGTTTTTGTAAAATGGTTTACTATCTGGAAAATAACATCTTGAAAACACTAATGGGAGACAGTTTTTAGTAACATTATATTTATCCAAAAACTAACTTTTAAGTGACTTTTTCGACATTTTAGTTAGTAAGAAATTTAGAATAAGTAGATCAAAAATCGAAATTAATGTTATTTGTTTTTGTAAAATTGTTTACTATCTGGAAAATAACATCTTGAAAACACTAATGGGAGACAGTTTTTAGTAACATTATATTTATCCAAAAACTAACTTTTAAGTGACTTTTTCGACATTTTAGTTAGTAAGAAATTTAGAATAAGTAGATCAAAAATCGAAATTAATGTTATTTGTTTTTGTAAAATTGTTTACTAACAGAAAAATAACATTTTTAGAATACTAGAAAGAGTCATTTTTCTGATAGTGGATAAAACTATCACCTAATTGCTGGCAGGGATGCAACATTCATACATGTATGTATTTATTTGTTTGTTAATGATGATAATGATAGTGGCATTGTTATCAGTAACCTATAAATTCTTGTATATTGTGTTTCTGTTCCTGTCACATGTTTATATTTTATCTGTCCCCTAACACAAATAAATATAGAGCAAAACTAATATTTATTCCTTTGCTAAGTATTTTAGACAATTATATATTATTGAAATTAATTTATCAATTAATAGAAAAAGTGGGAATATTATAAAAACACATTTGCGTGTTTTTATGATACTTATTTTATTTTTGGTCCCATTACGTTACGCTAATGTTTTTAGTGAGGAAACAAAAAAATCAATTTAATTTTTATTCAAAGGGTAGTAAAAATAAAAATTATTAAATTGTTAATGATATGATTTTAAAGTTAATATTATGACGCAGTATATTTGTTGGGTTATTAAGTTTTCTGTCCTCGCTTATAAAGAGTAACATTATAATTATTTTATTAACTATTTTATTTAGTAAGTATTTCCGATTTGATATCATGTCATTGATTCAGAAAATAGTTGCCATTATATTTAGGAAATATATATTTATTTGAAGTTTGTAAGAATAAAAAAGAATTTGTTGTAGAAAGCAAAATCATCGTTACAATTCCATAATAAGGACTTACGCAAAACTCTAATTTCTTAATGTTCTTCCGTGAATAGCTGACATAGCGGTTACGAGTTTATTGGTGATTTTTTAAATTTTTTATAGAAACCCAAGACGAAACTATATAAGTGACGAAACTATATATATTCCCAGATTGAATCCTAATAAGACAAGAGTTCATTCTCTCCATATTTTTGCTAATATTTTATTTTATGGCTTAATAAATAAATAAATAAATATATATATATATATATATATATATATATATATATATATATATATATGCATTGACTCTCAGTGTTGTTTTTGTATAAGCAACCAGTAGTTGTTGATTTTATATAAATACACATAATCAGTTTTTTATATATGTTTGGACGTTTTTAGCTGGAAATAAAAGCATTGCAATGACTCAGTGTTGCTGGTTTTTGTATTAGTATGTATCTGCATATAAAACATGTATACCCCTTTCAGACCTATGCCTTATTTTACTTATAAAATACATAAAATTTTTAGAATTGCAAAAAAAAAAAAAATAATTTATTTCGCATAAAATATACCAATAAAATATTACCACAAAGTCCTTTTTCAAATCAAGGACATCGCACAATTGTGCGACCTAGGTTATAAGCTACAAAATAATTTTCCAAAAAACACAAATAGTTTTAACAATTTTTATTTATAAATTAACTTAAAATATGCAGGTACTTCATTGCATTAAAAAAATAAGCTTTTTAATAAAAAGGAACATAAAAAGAGATCAATTGGTATAAAATTCTATAAAAAAGTAGTAATAAATAAGTAAAAAATAATAATTCACTTAGTGTGGTATTTTTCAAAACAAAGTGTTACTTGACATTTTTGGCATCGTCCTCATGATCGACTTCCACAATTGTTACGGCATATTCTTGGTGAATCGTCAGAAAATGTTGGCCAATGATCAAGCCTGTCATATCTTATGTCATCAGTTATTTATTTACGATATTTAGTACCATAGAACTCTTTAGGCAGTTGAAATTTCCCAACATTCTCAGGAGCTTCAAATGAAGCAGCTAGAACTGTACCTATCTCCATTTTGAATGTTAAAAATGATTTTATTTTTGATTTTGGCAGCCCCATAAGTTCTGAATCTTTTCTATATTTCATCCAAGAATTATAGATCGCCAGATCAAGAAAATGGAAAAAGACTTTGACAGTCCATTTCTTGGTTTTCATTTTAATACTGTAATATTCTAACATTTGGTCACACAAATCAACTCCACCCATAAAAGCATTGTAGTTTTCAATTACTGCCGGTACTTGAACGGGATATCGGCGTTTTAAATTTTTATTCCACCTGTCAATTTCACCTACAGGATCTTTTCCGGATGCACTTGAAGCAACAATTACAGCTTTTGTGTCTATCCATTTCACAATGGCTACATTTTTGTAAATTGACAAATGTCACTGCGCTTCATATCTTTGTCCAAAGGAAACTTAACACTCTTAGGTATTCTATTTGCCATAATTGTCCCTGTTGCCAGAATGCCCATTTGATGTAAGGATTCTATGAGTGGGATTGTAGTAAAAAATCGATCAAAATAAACATGACTATCTTTTGGTAAGTTTTTGACTAGTCTAATAACTATTGAGGGTCCATGTCCAAGACCACAATCTTCAAATGTTCCAGCTCTTTGAAATACTTCGAAATCCACTACAATTCCTCGGGATGTTGCACACACAAGATTTTTCAATCCAACAGGTAGTGGTTTGGATCTAATCACCTGACGAGCAGGGCATTTTCCCGTAAATGGTATCATTTGTTCATCAATGGAATAGTTTGTTATATCAGTTGCTAATTCATTACACCGCTTTCTTACTGTATCGATGAACTCTCCAAAGTTTGTTTGTTGAGTTTGGTGCAGAGAAGTCTTAAAAATGTATGTCTGATCAGAGCTGAAAGAATTTGTCACGGGACATAGAATTGTATACGGCAGGAATCTTGCATTCATTTGACCAGTACATTCTAATCGCTGGGTAACCAAGGTAGCCCATTATAATTGAACATCCGTAGAATCTTTTAATGTCTGCTGATACATAACGAGCTTCCTCACCACGCTTACCCATTGCATATATTTTAGTGTATTTTACAACATCATCATAATGGGTTTCCAGAAAGTAGTTCTTAAGATATTCTAACGGCGTTTTCGAAGTGATTTCATTTTGACATCCGGACGTTGTAGGAAGTTCTGTATTTTGAAATGAGACATTTTTCCATAAATCTGGTCTTAGTGTTTTAGATTTGCCAATCGATGGTTGTTGTGATGTAGCTGGCCGTTCAATGGAGTTTGATTGCTCTACTGCTGGATTTGACTGATTATTCGGAAACGCAAAAATATCTTCACTGGATATGCCATCATCGCTGCTATCTGCTTCTGTATTTAAATTTGGAGCGGTAAAAATTTCATCAGCATCATCATCTTCACTGAAGTCACCATCAGACTGATCTAAAATATCTAGAACTGCCTCACATGAAACCTTATGTTGTGCCTGACCAACACAATTGTAATATCTATATTATCTTCCACCAAAATTAATAGCAACTTTGACAAATTTTACATTAAAAACTACAGAACCGTTGCACAATATCAACGTACAGTTACCACCAGTGAAATTTCAAATTTATTTGCAAAAAAATAACTAAAAAATACTCACCACGTGGACGCATGTCTACACTTGCTGAATGTTGCAATCAAACTGAAGCCGAAACTAATAATTTGGCTCTCCCACTTTGTTATTTCTTTTGTTTTTAGAGAGAAAACAACTACACACGATCATTGCTTTTAGGTTAACAGATAAAAAAATATTTTTTTTTCTTATAATTTTTAATAAAAAGGCAGATATCACAATTGATATAGCCGGGTCTGAAAGGGATACAAATTTAGTAGTCATCAGAATTTATCAGAAGTGTTGCCAGTTTAGCCTTTTTAAGGCTGTTTAAGTTTCAACAAAACCAAAATGGATAAGACAACACGAATGCTGATGAAGTGTGTAGTGGCACAGAAAATACGTATTCCATTCTGCTTATGTCTAATTATAGTCCACAAACTCTACTTTGGTATTGTCAAACAGTGACCACAAGCCAATTTATGATTGCAAAGGCTAAATCTAGCCTTTTTATTTTGCTATTAGTCTAAAAATTTTCGCTTTAGCTTCTAGCTTTTTTTCTAGCATTTTTTAATTCTTAAAATTGCCTTAAAAAGGCTAAAATGATTGTATTTTAGCAACAAAGGAAATAATTTCTTATTTGTTAATACTAATTTTATTTTTACAGAATCATCCATTTAACAATTTTTGTTTATTTATTCACACAAAAAACTTGATTGTTTACATTTGACAAAGGATTTCGCCAGCGGCGCTTCATTCTCTAAATTAAAAATAACTTAATTAATTTTATGGACTTACTATATCGATTATAATTATTTTCTTTTATTTATTTTCATTGAAACTGTTCACGAATATAATTAAAAAAAAAAAAAATTATAAAAGTGTAAAATCGCCCAAAATTTTGGAAATGCTTAATCAAAATGGAATTATAGTCCAAAAATGACAAAAATCAATTTTGAATTGAATAATTTTTCATATGAAATAAAATAATAATTTTTCATATTATTTTTCTAGCAGCCATTTTATGGTTTATTTATAAATTACGATGTCTTTAAAAAATATGAAAAACTAATGAGGACGAGAAAAAGTTATTTTTTAAGTTAAGAAAATGCTAACTTTTTCTGACCTTTTCTTTTGGAAAATTCTTTAATTTTAGTATCTATTTTTCTCACCTCCTGGCCACACTGGCTATCAGTTATGTTGTTTCTCGTTTTGTTTAGCTTAGTGTTTACATTTTTAAAGTTTGGAAAAAATGTAAATTATTTTTATAAGTATAAATGTGAAAATATAAAAGCATACTTTAAGGCGGAAATTATTTGTCAGTATGTGGTGGAGGGAATAAAAGATTCGTCACAGTCAAATATAGCGGCCTGACTTGTTCCATATAAAAATTCTATTTTTCTGGTATTATTTTCAAAATATTTTTAAAATATTTTATTTAAAAAAAAAATATTGGGTTACTTTTTAAAAATTTATTAAAAATACTAAACCTTAATGTACTAGACTAATTAATATGGCAATTTATAGTAAATAAATCAATTTAAAATACACATAAAAAATTAAATTTAATGATTTCACAATTATCAGAAATGCACCAATAAATTGAATTTATATTTGGCAAATATTTTAGAACAAAAAAGTTATTTTTTAAACTGAAAACTGCGATCAATAAATGATATATATAGTGGAGTTTGTGTATGCAGATATATAATATATATATATATATATATATATATATATATATATATATATATATATATATATATATATATTTATTTATAGTCGTTTGAATAATGAATTTATTTTAAGGACGGAGATAAAGGGGAATAACAAATTTATATTACATTTAAAATAAAATTTTCATCCAAATATCTAGAATGTATTATTATTATTTTATATTTATTATTTTATATTATGATTTTAGATTTGAAGTCCTTTTGTACTGTATAGCTCACGAAGTCTAAACTTTACTACAAAATAAAGATTTTAAACAATTTCATAATATTAAAAAAATATATTAAAAATCAGCTCTTATAATAGTATTTCCAATTGGATTCCCTATATAAGATTTAAATGGCTGGCCGCTTCTATAATTGGATTTCGTATGTGAAAATTGCGTGAACGAAAATAAAATCTCGAAATTAAGAAAAATGAAATCTCATTTGAACATTTTGGAACAAGTAAAGTTTTTATGAAACTGCATTATGATTTAGATGTCGAGCCTCTCAGAAACGTAATAATAAGAAAAAAAAATAAATAAATGCTATATCACACTATCAAAGGCTGTCAACTCACGTTAACACCGATGCAAGAACATTCTTTATTATTGGCAGTCAACCAAATAGACTACAATGTACATAACCACACCATCTGGTTTAATAAGAACGTATTTAAGATATTTTTACTATAAGGTAGATCAGCTCGTTAGTAATATTTTACTAGTCTCGGAATAAATAAAATAAAATGAAATAAAAAAACTGCCTTGGAATTTTAGAACAACATATAGACTAAACTAAAAATAGGAATTGCTTTAAATTTTAGAAATATTTTTATAAAGATATCTTCCGGATTTATATGTTCTTAAGGATATTTTTATTTAGAAGAGTAATGACTATTTTTCGGCTAAAAATAATAATTGTTGCTAATTTCAGATACAAAATTATTTTTTTTTTCGACACGGAACATGATTAAGTTAAGTTGTTTAGCAAATAAAACAAGTCATCTGATGAAAATTTTGTACAAAAAATTTAGCAAGGGCTTTAACAAAATATAAAAATATAAAAATTTTTGAATTCGGATAAAAATCAAACTTGATAAATATTTAAAAAATTGGATGTTAAAAGGGTCCTATTATGATACCCCACAGTACTTAAAACCTATTTGAAATTACTAATTAAATTAAATTAAATTATATTTTATTCCCAAATATATTTTAATTCTAAGCTGCTGTGTGCTGTATGATTAGCAAATGAGGAAATCATCCATCCATCGTATGTTGACAAATCGAAGATGTAAGTTAAAAAAATGGTAACGTGCAACAGCACTTATTGCTTTCGTCAATTACACGGTGCTGATAAATAAAATAAGCTGAATACACTTGGAATATAACATAGTGAAGTTTGTAGCTATAGGTGAGTAGTATTATACCAATTTTAGAATTTTCAGTATACCGAAATCGGGATTTATATAGAAAACCCGATTTTTCGGACTTGGCGGTTTTAAAAATGTTTATCTCAAATACCTGTTAATTAATTTAAGTTTTTAAATGGCTTTAGAAGGAAAAGACCTTTCCCTTTTACGAATATTTTTCTATCGCCATTATTTTGCATCATAAATATAGCAACAACAAAATACACGTAAAATAACAGATTTTTATGAGTTTTACAACTTCGAAAAAAACATATTCTATAATGCTAATCTGATTTATTCAAGTGATAGCTCATTTTATTCCTAATAAAATATAGTATTAGAAAAAAATATACATTTTCTAATAAAGTATGTGTCAAAAATGGATGTATACTTTAAAACACACATATAAAAAAATAAAAATTGAATTTTTGTCCTTAATTATAGTTATACTATGAATATATATGTGTATATATCTCTAAATGCAGTTTAAAAAATTAAATTGGTTAACAGGAATTCGAGATAAACATTAAACATTTAAAGCCGTGAAGTCCAAAAAATTATTTTTTTGTGGATATAACTCCCGATTTTGGGAGTATATCCAAAATTCTAAAAATGATATAGTAATGTAATATAATAATCTACTCATCCACATCTACAAACTACATTATGTTATACTCCAAGTGCTTTTTCACTATAGCACATTCTAATAATTTTCGGAAATGACTGACAGAAAAAGGAAAATTTTCGTGGTATTATATAATATTCTTTAGACATATCTTTCCGAATATTTTTCAGACCACTTAAACAAGCAATATACATATTTGATGAGAAAATTAGGAAATATACATACATATTTAAATTTATATTTTGCAAATTTTTTGTTCGTCTTTAAATTGTAAAAATTAATTTGCATACTAGAATATTTTTATATTCTGGCTCCTTGCTGAAGTAAAGATATTGAGTTCAACTTTTAAAAACCAACAAATCGTCGGTGCATTGACAAAAAGTCCTCAGCGAAATTTTGAAAACTATTTATTGGAACATCCAAAAGCTTTGTTGATCATTTATTTTCAATTTTATTCGATTTTAAAATCTTTTAGTTCCGAGGATATTCAAAAGCTTAATATGAAGTTCATATACAAAATAGTTTTTTTTTCGTTTTCCTGAAAAGTTGTAGGCAAAATAAAAAAATGCTCTGATAATAAAATATATCATAATACTCTCGTAAGAGTAAAATATACAAAATTAATTTTAATCATGATGTAAAGAAATATGGGTAAAAGCGATCTCTCTTTTCGTCGCCATTAGGGTTTTTATTCCGGGACGAATATCCCATTTTAAAAAATCAAAAATTCTATAAAAAATTCTCTATGATTGAGTAGCAAAATTCTCGAAGGGTTATATACATACATATATAAAACCATATATAAAAAGCGTTGCAAACAGTAGTTGTTGATTGTATGTACGTACACACAATCATTTTTTGGACATTTTTTACTTGGAAATAGAAGCATTGCAATGACTATTATTGTTGTTTTTTTGTATAAGCAAGAATCTACATACAATCATATGTATATAAATTTAGTAGTCATTTTTTGTGTAAGCAAGCAGTGGTTGTCATTTGTATATACACACAAACATTTATATATGCATTGCAATGACTTAGTGTTGTTGTTTTTTATAAGCGAAAAGTTTAGTTGACAACACCAGTATTATAATGGCTATTAATGTTGTTGTTTATAAACATACATATGTATACTTATAAGTTGTTATTGTGTGTGTTTTTTTTAAGCAAGCGTTGCTTGTGGAATAAATTTATGCATTATTATTTTTAAGTATAAATATGAAAATATTAAGGCCTACTATCTGCCTGTTTTTATAACACGAGCGCAAAAACGACTCGTTTAACTTACATTTAAAACAAAAACAAATTTTGAATTTTTTTTTTAATGTAAGTTAGACGTGTCGTTTTTGTGCTCGTGTTATAAAAACAGGCAGTATTTCTTTCTATTTTTTGATAAACTGGTGAAGGGTACAAAAGATTCGGCACAGCCGAATATACAGCTCTAACTTGTTTAATATAACAATGAATTAAGTATTTACTTGCAAATTATTTGTAAATTAAACCTTTTTCTTTATTTTTCATTCCTTTTAAATAACATTATATTTTTTCCGAATACACGGGAATTCTTGGGAATGCCTTAAATAAAAACTCGATTCCCGAGAGTTGAAAAATGTCGGGAAATTAAAAACTCTGGTCGCCATACTATGTTTCTGACGCTTGAGCCATTAACTATTTTACCGTGCTACCATATCTTCTTTGAAAAATCCGAGTTTTTTTTTTAATTTTTTTATTACAATTTTAGACGAATTATATTTTTCAATGTATCATCAACATATTAAATTTTGTGTTTATGTTCATAAAAAAAACTATTTTGCAGACATTAGCATGTTTTATATATAATCTATTTCATCATCATCATCATCCATTATACGTTGTTTGAGTGACTTAGTAGTCATTAAGTCATTAATTTAGTGATACGTTTCCAAATATCAGTAATGAAAAAAAAAAAAAAAATGAAATTCCTTTATTATATCACTTTAAATACAACCGTTTTTAAGGAAGCACAAATGTTAAAATCACATCAATAATATTTAAAATAACCATTTTAAGATATATTTGCTGTAATTTTATAGCATAACGAAAGCAATATATAGAAGATAAAATGTTCGCTTTAAGTAAACTACTCAATTCTTGATAAAAATTACAATTTTACCTTCTTTAAATGGGGTAACAATTCTTTAATTTCGTTAATATATATATTAATATATATTATATATATATATATATATATATATATTAACGAAAATAAAGAATTGTTACCCCATTTAAAGAAGGTAAAATTATTTTTTCTCCTTCTCATTAGTTTTTGATATTTTTTCAAGAAATTGTTGTACTACATTTATAAATAACACCCAGCAAAATGATTCAATGAAAAATTGCTCAAAAAATTCGCACACAAGAATTTCGGTTATATTTCATTTGAAAAATTACCCAATATTTTAAAGTGATTTTTCGTAATTTTTTTTAACAATAATTCCTTTTTGATTAAGTATTTCCAAATTTTTGGTGATTTTTCGCATTAATAAAGTTTTCACTAAATTAATTTCATATGGTGGATGAAGTATATTAAAAAATAATTATAATAAACGACTTAGTTACTCCACAAATTTAGTTAAGGCACTTTTAATTTGGAGAATGAAGTGCCGCAGACGAATTTTTTTTTATTAAATAATAATTTAGATTTTTTGTGCGAATAAATATGTACAAAAATCTTTATAATGATGATTCTGTAAAAATAAAATTAGTAATAGTAAATAAGAAATTAGTTTCTTCTTTGTTGAAATACTAATATTTCAGACTTTTTAAGGCAATTTTAAGAATAAAAAATTAAACGGGAAGAGGTCTTATATAACACCTGTGGCCAATATTACTAAATGTAAAATAAAATATAAAGAATAATAAAGAATAATGCGTTGATACTAACATCTATGCGCTTTAGGGCGATTCCTGCAAGTGGGTTTATATGGGAGCTACGGTAAATTAAGGACCGATTCTCATAAAATTTGTTACTATGATTTCTACTTATATAAAACTTATGTGTCGAATATTAACTTTATAATAAAGTGATTTTCGAAATAGGGGTTAATATGGGAGCTATGTTCAATTATAGACCTATCTTCATAAAATTTGGTACAAAGATTGATGCTTGTACAGAACTTCTTTGCACCGAATTTCATTAAAATATTCTTATTTTTAAGGCATTTTTGAGTGCTTAAATTCTATTCCGGGGGGACATTTGTATGAGGGTTAGGTGAAATAATAGACAGATCGCAACCAATTTCAATAGGCTTCATCATTGTGTCATAAAAGTTCTACGTGCCAAAGGATTACATGGACAGCCAGCCGTCCAGCCTGCCAGACGGACGGACGGACATGATTAAATCGATTCAAAAAGTGATCCCGAGTCGATTGGTATACTTCAAGGTGGGTGTTGGATAACTTTTTCTATGCATTATAAACAGAACAAACGCATAATACCCCAACCATATATGGTGGTGTAGGGCATAGAAAAGAATAGAAAAAAAAACTAGAAGCTAAATGAAAATTTTGAGGCTAAAAGCACAATAAAAAGGCTAGATTTAGTCTTAAATAAGCTAAAATGGCAATATTGATTATAATATGGACTGACAAATCAATGTTTAACAAAAAAAGAATTGAAGATTCCTCTTTTTTTATGACGACAGATTTATTATTTTCTCATAGAAAATAAAGCAAAATATTTCTCTCTCAAGAAATATTTTACTTTAAAATTGAAACAAAATAACAATTTGAAAAACCTTTTTATTTAATTACACAGGTCAACACTAACAAATACCGCGGATAATCTTAAATTGTACCAATTGAGGACCAAAGAAGATGTGTTTCTCCAAAGAGTTTATGTTTATATAATTGAGAATAAATAACTTGCCCTATTTATCCCCTAGAAGCTTTTAAAGTTGAAAAGATTATTTATCTCCTAGGTGTTTTTAAAGTAGAAAATATTAAAATTTTTCCTTTAAAACCTCACACAACCACGAGAAAATACGGGGCAAAAAGATGGCGTACAGGTTTAATTTGCATAGTATATAACTAATACATGATCATAGATGAAGAAAATTATAAAACAATAATATTTTTACCATTTATGGATTGATGGATTGATCTTCATAAAATTTAGCATTGTACTGTGTACTTATTTATTCTTCTCAAATATTATGCTGATACTAACATTTATTTGGGTTTTGTACACGTTAAAAATATTTAAATGGGTCTGTGGCCCACTGATTTATGTTTATATGAGACTTATTTGTGACAAATTGTATATAATTCATGATATATTAAGGCATTTATGAGCGCTGAAATTAGAGTAATCGAATATTCGACTTTTTAGAGAAACCGGGTTTCGAGTAGTTGGAATTTTGCATTTTTTCGTTTTTTGAAATTCGCAAATTTTTTTTGGAAAATATAAGAAAATTTTATACTTTTACCCTTTTATGAGTAAAGTATGGTTTGGCGTAAATGTATGAGACCCATGATTTTTTTAATCCCTGGTAGGGAAGAGAAAACCGACTTTTAATATTTTTTTACTACGCATTGTTTGAGTGGCTTTTCTACATATATTAAATAATTAAATATTTATGAATATGCAAATTATATCTGAATATGGCTTATGTGAGAGTTATGAAAAGTCAGTCGTATTTAAAATCCCTGAACTTAAAAATTTTATTCAATACTAAATAGTTAATAAGGACAAAGTTCTTCTTTAAAATGTGTGGTTTACTTTTTACAACGCCTTTATAAAAACATCAAATTGTTTTATATATTACTCTTAATTTAACCCTGACTATATTACGTATATTCTACAATGTTTTAGTTTTATAGGTTTATAATTTTTGCAGATTAAGGCCAATGAAACAAATAATAAGTACGTTTGTTTTTCTTTTTTTTTGATTTCGTCATAATTACAACTGTATTTAATACACATACTTTTGTTTTTACATACCGTTAATTTATCAAATAGCTTTCCTGTTGTTGTTTTTGCTATCAATTCATCTAATTCCAGAGAAAGTTTGCGATAAAACCATTTTCTCACGCGATTTGAATTTTTCAATTCATGAAATAGGAACTGCATAACAAAATTCAATGATACCAATGACGAAGCATCTGCATCTTTGCTATTCAAATTAAGACCTGAGGTATTTGTACCTAATGGTGTGGGTGGTGCTCCAGCTGATAAAGCTGTTGAGGCTGCTGATGTAGCGACAGCTGCAGGTGATTGATTAAAAGCTAGAGCAGTTTGATGAAGAGTCTATAAGAGAACATAATGAATAAATAATTTGTTAATATTTGTTAGAAAAGTTCTTATTCAACTGAAATGAAATTTACCGTGGGCAACTTATATTTTGAATTGATGTCCTTTTGCTCGGGTGTCTCCTCGGGCAATAGGGAAAATTTCATATACACATAATATTGCAGTAGCAAAATAAAAACTGCTCCAATTATAAAAAATATAAAACACAATAGAATCAACATTGAAAAATTAATATCCATATTGATTGGTTTCTTAATCGTGCTGTTTTAATTATTTTAAAATTCTTTGTGTTTTTTTTTGTTTTGTTTTACTTGGAATTTCGGAATTTTTTATTTGGTACTTGTAGAGATTGTTTTTTTAATTATATTTCAACATTAAACACACCAGTGAATACTCGCACACTTTCTTTTACACATTTCTACAGAGACAAAAAAGTCAATAAATTTTAATGTTTTATTTAACAAAAAACAAAAAAGTTATTTATAGTGTATTGTTTAATATACAATAGCTTGGAACTCTACATTTACCACTTAGGGTGTGGGTTGATGAATTCTTCATTAAAAAGTAAACGTTTGAGTAGACGTGTTACATTTCTGATATTTAAGAAAAAATAAATTTCCTTTTTTCTTTTCTTTATCTACTTAACACGTTTGTTATTCGTATTTTTTTAAAAATTTCTAGATAAAATGTGTAAATTATTAATAATTTTTTTTCTATATTTTAATTTCCGTATTTCCGCTTTTGTTTATTCGACGTGTCTGTATAACTTGCACTTGTATGGACATTAATATTCAAAGTATTTTTCTACTGAAGTGCTTGCGCTTTAAGGGTGGGTGCATTTTGCATTTCATTTCACTTTGTTTCTGCTCTCTTTTTTAAACAACCCCTTAAAATCGATAGTTGCGCCAGAGTTTACATTTGTGGTCGTCAGCTGTTCGTGTGGAATTGAAACATAATTGCTACTCAATATTTTGTTTTTATTTATTTTTTTTCTTTTTTGTTTATATTTAGCTTACGATTTGTGTTTCCAAACAAATCCGGCATTTGAATGTTTTCATTTATTAAATGTAAACAAACCAAATCCATTTTATTTTTGTTTGTTCCCGCCGCAATGGTGAGAGTGGTAGTACTGATGGAGGCAGAGTTTTGTTTTGTTTTCACAAAACACAAAACAGTGGGTGTCAAGGATGTTGTTAAAGGTAAAGTTTATGGTCACGTAAAAGAATTAAATTTTAAATAAAAAATTTAAGTGCTTTCTTTGAATTATTGAGTAAGGTACATGCTAACTTTTAAAAAGGGGATGATCTTGTATTAGTATTTGAAAAGAGCGTTAAAATGATGTCATAGAGTGAGCAAATTGTTCTTACACTCCCCTGTTGGTTAAGTGAGAAACTCTCTTAATGAAACCTTGTAAATAAATATCCTTGAATATGTATAAATTTTTTTTACTTCAATGTGTTTTATGGGGAAGAAAGTAATTTAAACTTCAAGGAAATAAAAATAATAAGGTCATTCACGATACGCTGGTTATCAGGTTATGTGATTATGTAGTTATATTACAATCAGCAATATACATTAAACAAAATAACCAGCTTTGCTCAACCCATACCCTTGTCTATAGATTATGCGATTATCTGTTTATTTGCAGTTGTAAAAAGTAATAAAAATTTAAATAAATAAAATGTATTTTGTTGTTCGTAATATAATCACATAACCTAATAACCAGCCTATCATGAACAACCTTAACAATTTTGTGTATATAAAGCCATAAAGAATTATTGTCGTCCTTCCACATATCTTTCATAGAGTTTAAAATATTTCTTTCTTATTTAAATCAAAGTATTTCAGCACTGACGCTAGACTGCCTGTACAAATTACCGTAGTGTTGTAAGGAAAATATTCCAAAAATTCAAAATGTTGCAAAAAATGCCTCAAACATTTTATATTTTGTAATTTAAATAATTGCCTGATTTTATTCTTCTTATATACTGAAATAATTAGAAAAATTTTACAAATAAAGTAGTCAGTCATCGATATAATAAAAAAATTAAGATATTTTCTTTAAACGAAAATCAAATAGAAAAACTTATTGAAATTAACAAAATATTTTATATCTTACAACTTAAAAAGTATCATTTCCTCTTATAGATATTGTTGAAAACTCTAAGTTATTATAAAAAGGTATATTTAATGTAAAAGTCTAACAAATTTTATATATATATATCTCCTTCATTATTTCCAACAATTTTTCTGAAGTACACTTTTATGTATCATCATTAGTTTTGGAGATATAGAGCAACTTATGTTAGATTTAATGTTGGTTACATTGTCAATTTTCATTAATTTTAATAACACGTTCATGATAAGAATGTTTTTGTTTCAGTTTTATCATTCAATGTTTACGTTCGATAAAAATTTTAATATAGTTGCCTACAAAAATTTTATATTTTTGAATATTTTTACCAGAAACAAAATTGTATTAATATGAAAAATATCATTATTTATACAACCAATAAATATTAGCTGTCTCTTTCCTTGTCTTTAAACTATATCTTAACTTGTTTGCTTTTAAACATATTTTGTTTTTAGTATTTGTTTTCCAACTTCATTATAATTCTCATTTGGTTTATACATGAATAAATATAAGCAGACGAGGTTTTACTATGTTTTGTGTTATTCAAGCAGTGTAAGATATTGATTAACTACTGTTAGTTAGTAAAAAGTATCTTATATTATATTGCACAATATATTTAAATAAAATTAATAAAATTTATTAATGAACAATAAATGAGTGATCATAATCAGATTAATACGAAACATGATATAAGTAATTTTGAACATATTGCAAAACTTTCTTTGGTAAATAATATGATGAAATTGAGTCATAATATCAGAAAATCAGAGCATAATTTCATAAAACTGGATCATAAATTATAAAATATTTAAATACAAAATACAAAACCTCGGATCACAATATGAAAAGTTAGATTATGTTATGATTATAATGTTCATTTTTATTATGATTTATGATCATATAGTCCAATCATAATATGTTGCTCTTCGATTATGGTTCCGGCCACCATATTTTTTTTGTCTCCGAATGATATTGTGATATTGTGATATTGTAAGGATAATTATACCATCTATTAGTATATGTATTCATTTCTAATATGTAAATTGTTGTGAAAGCGCTTTCTGGTACATTTAGGGTGTCCGCAAGTACAAAATGTTTAATGTCGTTACATGCTTAAATTATAATCGAAAATTTAAACTATCCCTGCAAATTCTTAATAAAATCATTCATCTTTCTCAAAGATTTTTAAACAGTGGTCCTTTTTTTTTATTAAAACTACTCTCACCATCATAAGTAGTTGGGTTATTACAAAAAAAAAAAAAAAAAAAAAAATAATTGTCTATTTTCTAAATTTTGAAGTCCGTTGAGAGAAAATTTGACATCCTGAAGAAAACCTGTTTTATCCATATAAAGATTTTTTACTTGTGAGAATGACTGTTGCAGGCTGATATATATTTGAAAATAAATAGTAATGGTAACATTTTTAAAAGAATATTTTCTTAAGTTTTTGTGCTGAAGCATTTAAATGAATAAATATAAATATTATTATATTGCAGGGATTCTTAGCTTTCATTTGACATTCATTTTGGGTTGATATATTATTTGTAGATATTTTATAATTTTTTTGTTTTTAAATATGTATCTTCCGTCCCAGAAAAAAACTGGGTATGTAGTTTTACTTTTTATAGTCAATAGTTTCATGAATATATGGATTTTTTTCATGTGTGAAAATGACTGTCACAAGGTGTTATGGTGGTAATGTTTGTTACGCCCTAAATTATTGGTATAAGACAAACTTTAAAATGGAACATAGGTTTGGTATAATCTAGGGACCAATTCTATTGATATCATTTCAAATCAGTTTATTATTTCACCTAACCCCTCCCCTACAAATTTCTTCTTCATACATACCATTTCATAATTAACTACGGTTCCCACATAAAGGCCTTATAAAATAACTTGAATGTGTATAATTCTTAGAGTTTTCACAAATAAGTTTTTAATTAACAGAAGGCATACACAACATATGATGCTCGGTCCATAATTGACCATAGCTCTTATATAAGTCCCGAAAATTAACCTAAAGTTTAATATAAGACCTCCTTTGAAAATCTCCTTGACGAACAGGCAAAAATTAAGATAAGTCGTTTGAATAAACAAAGAAATTTATTATTGATAACTTTTTTTCTTCGCATTGTTTGTTTGAAGACTCGAAAATTAAAATAATTTTGTTGTTTAACTAAGAAAGGAAATTTGCATTAAATCGTATAAAAAATATGTTTTACAGTTTTTAAAAACTGGATCAAAGTTTTTATGGGACCTGTCTTCAAAATTTAAACTCCGAATACTTCTTTGCTACGAACTATTATGTAAATCGAAATGGAATTTACGTATTTGTAAGAAAAAAGTGTCCTACTGTACAATGTGAAGCTTAACGTAAATTCTGTCAAAACTTTAGATACAAAGACTCACTGAAAACTATCTTTAAATCATTTCTAGAAACATTTATTAAACAAGTTAGAGCGTTATATTTGGCTATGTCGGTTCTTTCATACCCATCACCAGCTTACCGTCAAATCAAATTTACGCCTTAAAGTATGCTTTCTTATATTCACATTTATACTTACAAATATAATGTACATTTTTTCTAAACTACAAAAATGTAAACACAAATTCATAGCAAGCGATGCTGCTTTCTTAAAAAAAACAACACTGATAGCCAATGATGACTACTAAATTTATATACATGTGTTTGTATGTAGATACACACTTATGCAAAAAAAAAAAAAAAAAAAAAAAACAACACACTGAAAGTCAGTCATTATTTTTAATAATTTTTTTTCAGATTTTTATGGACCGATGTGGTTAATTTAAAAAACCGAAATTTTAGAAAAATATTTACAATTGATTAGTACAAAAACGAATTCCGAAGCTTATATAGAAGCTTCACAAAGTCCAAAAATGCGTTTTAACCGATATCTTAGTTACCAATGAACCGATTTTATTCATTTCTTACGCAAAAACATTCCAAAAAAAGATTCCGAATTTACTGCCGCTAACTTATATAGCGGCTTATAAAAGTGGAAAACAAACATGTTTTTATAGGCCTTTTCGGTTTTTTATGGCGATATCTCGGCCATTAATGAACCGATTTTGTAGATTTTTACTGGCGTCATTTTAAGGAACATTTTCTATAATTTGATGTATAAAACATATATATCCGATAAATGTGGCTTTCTAAAAAGTGATTTCAACAGACATACGGATATCGGACGGACATCGTTATATCGACTTCCCTATTAATATGGATCCAGAAAATATATACTTTTTGGGGTCTAAGATAAATATTGTAGAAATTACAAACGGAATGACAAACTGATATACACTGCCTGCCACTTGAATAAGGAATCACATTTTTTTAACTTTAATTAAGTATATCTTCTAAAGTAAAGTCCCATTTTGAATAAAAACTATTTAAAAACTATCAAATTAAAAATTCTCTAGCCGTTTATATTGAAGGGAATTCAAATAATAGCCTTCCTGATTAATATTAAAAGAATTCCTTATTCAAGTGACACACGAAATAGTACCACAGAAATACATGTCTTTAAATAAATGCATAATTTTAGTATAACAAAATATGTATATTTTTTATTTCTTCAGGAAACTAAAGCCAACACTTTGAAATTTGGTTGCGCAAAAAATTATTTTTTTTCTGGACTTTAGTTTAGGAGTTTATTATCGGGCTTATGATTGTACTTATGAATGATTCCATGTCAAAACGAACAGAAATCGGTTTTAACCTCTCCGATTTCAGTAAAATTTACCACAGACTTTAGCTCTTGAAAGTGTTTCTCAAATCATAAACTTTTAGACTTAAGGCTCTTCCCGGTCCAAAAATATTACGTTGAGAAAAAAAAAGTTACAAACTTTAAAAAGGTGTACTGGTTTAAATGCTAATAACTGATAAACTATACATCGTAGATGTATAGTCTCATATTAAAGACAAAGATATTACCTTTATAACGATATATATAGGGCTTATTTGCATTTAAAGTTTAAAGGTCAAAGTGATGGTATTTTTGAAAAAATTTTTTAAAAATTCCATCACAAATTAATATGTGATAAGCAATTTCTCCAAAACTAACAATCACAAAGGGACGTTTATTATTGCAAAAGGTGCGTCATCAGAAGATTCCTCATTTATTTCGTATTAAGATGCGAAATTACATAGAATAAATAATTTAGTTTCGCCAAAACAATATCACTGAAAAAAGTTTTTGGTATATCAGCCCTTGTATAGATTAAAACATAAAGATAAATACAGACTTTCAAGGTAAAATTTCCAGTCATTTATCTGAAGGCAAAACATGTTGTATCGAGTTATGTATATGAAACATTTGTTTTGGTTATCATACGTTTTTATAAAACATCGAGATTAATTCTTTTTTAAAGAAGCTGCCAATGAGATTATTCTGTCTGAGAGCACAATTATTAAGGCCACAGCCATCGAAAGAAGTTGTCAATGCAGTTGTTACAATTTTAGATTCAAACGAGAAAATAATAAAATCTTTCCACATCATTTAAAAAAACATCCATCACATCTTTTGATGTCGAAAGGTAATTTTCTATGTCTAAGGTCTTTACTGTACATTTATTTTTAATTTAATATGATATTGAATTAAAATTTTATGTTTTTTTTTTTTTTTTAATAAAAGTTAAGAAATAAGTGCATATTTTATTTGTGTTTAGGGCATATTTTAACATTTTTAGTGCATTTTTTAAGCGCCTGAAACACACTTTTTAAATGCATGAACTTCCTGTCCCTGTTTATTAAGTAAGTACACCTTTAAATAATTTTATTGAAATCGGAGGTGTCAAATCCGAAAATTATTGTCTTCTGTCCGTTTTGATGTGGAATAACTCTTATATATATTTCAAAAATGGTTAGCTAAACTTTACCATTGTAAAACTTTGAAGACATCGACATCAGTTGGATGCGATTAAAATTTTCCATTATCAAAATGAATACTTTACCTTTAATATTCCGTTTACATCTGATTGTTATTTATTTGTTTCTTTAAATTAAACACATTTTTTTTTTAATTTTTTATGTTTTCATGTATTTGAAAAAAATTATTTAGTTTTTTTTACTGCAGTTTTTTCGTTTTTTTATAATTATCCATAATTTTATAATTTATTTATAACAATAATAACTAAATTGTTTTTTTTTTTTTTGGATTTTTATGTTTGGTTGTTTTTTTTATAATTACTTTTTTTGTTTTTCATTCGTAGTCTGTGGTGTGGACAAAAATTGATTTCTATTAAATAGTTTTTTTTTGTTAATATTTAAATAATAAGGAATAAAAATGGTATTAATGAATAAAATGCATTGTTTTTATATACTGAACCAAAAGAAAAGAATTTTAAAAATTTCAATAAAGGAATTAAGAAACTGACAGATTTTACTAAATAAAAGTAAGAATTATTTGAAAAAAAATAAAAAATTATAATAAAAATATTTATTGAATTGTTAAATGGATATACATAACAATAGCTGTATGTGATCCTAGAGAGGGAATCTATTTTTCTTTGAAAACTTTTTACGAAGTTATCAGAAGTTAAAGATAGTTTTAGGTTAAAATTTATTTAAATTAGACATTCATATCAACACAAACATTACAACAAAAGCTTATTTGTTGTTGTTTTGTTTCCTTAAATATTAACATTAAGAATGATAAAAGTACACATAAGCTTTTTAGGGATTCGAAATAACCTTTTCGTAGTTCGCACTGCATTTTTGGATTCTATTAAATTCAAAAGATATTAAAATGAAGCATTTTGTTTTTAATGTTGGTTTTATTTGGTAAACTTGTGCCAATTTAAGCGTGAAACTTAATGCTAATTTGATGCTTCTTTCTGTTACGAATCAGTTTTTTAATCATTAGATTTTATTTCCACCAATTAGTTTTTTTCTTTTTAAACTTGGGAAGATATCTGCTATATATATATATATATATATATATATAAAGGAGGCATCATAAAAATAAATTACCTTTTAAACGAAACGAAGTGTTAGAAGACTAATTACCAAAGTCGCTCACATTAAAATAGAGTCATCTTTTTATATTTGAAGGTTCAAAACTAACTTTTGTTTGAAACAAATTAAAAATTTATTGAAATTTTAAAAGTTTGTGATTGAAATTAAAAAAAATTTTAAAAATAAAATAGACTTCTTATTAATTGAATAAATATAATATTGAATAAATATAATATAATAAATATAATAAATATTCTTTAAAAATGTTCCGACTTTTTTAAAATACGAATAAAATAAAATAAAACGAATTTTTTTAAGCCAAAAATTTCGCTGATAATTTTATAAAAAGCTACGTCTTCTTTTTAAATTCCCAATTCAATAAATATTTTCTTTGACTATTTATAAACTTTTTTTAATTAAAATAATAAAATATATAAATTAAACTAATATATATCGGTTCAGTCCTCTAAAAACTATAATTTGTAAAATAATTAAAAGAAAATTTTTAATATTTTTTTTTAAATTTGTTTTTATTTGGTTTTTAATAACTTTAAGAAAATTTGTTTTTATTATTATTTTAAGAATTTTTAGCGTTATTTTGTAAATGGGGTTTTATTTTTTATTATATTACTTTTTTTTTTTGTTTTGTTGTATTTTTTGGTAAAAAATCGTTTGGTTTTTTTTGTTTTATTTAATAGAAATAAATTATTATTTTATATAAATTTTTTAACTACTTGTTTTTGTATTTTTCTTTTTTTGTTTTTTTTTTTTTTTATTCAATACGTATTTACAAATCTTAGCTTCAACAAAGAAAACAATTTACGCGTTTTTTTAATTCTGATTTTCAGTTTAATTCAAAAAAATGCTGGTTTTATTTTTAATAAGCGGATTTTTTTTTTGGGTTTTGTTATAAAGATTGATGTTTGGTTGGTAATAAAAAAAGTTTTTTTCTTTTTTTTTTTTGGTTTTTTCTTTAAGTATTTAAATGTATATACGTTTTTTGTATTATTTATATAGAATTTGTTGTTCTTGTTATTAATTATTTTAATTATTAAATGCCAAATTATAGTTTTATATTCTTTGTTCTTTATTTATTTTTATATTTTTTAGGTGAGGAAAAGAATTGAGGGGAGGGGGAAGTAATTTTTGTGTAAAAGGAAATAAAGAAATAAATTGTTAGTGGCAGATTTTATACTGAAAAAAATTCATTGGAAGGCAAACTAATTTTGCATAAAATTGAAATTTAAGGAAAAAATAATACAATACAAAATTTCCTATATCAATATTTTAGATTACACACTATATGTAAAATATACTTTAGAAATATCTATTGAAGAGATCCTAGAGGTCTTTATTGAACAAATAAGATTTGGATTTGGATGCCGGAATGGTGGAATCGTATTGAAACTCTAGAGATTTGCGACGGAATTCATAGTGTTTCTATGCCAGGTTTAAATTTTAATACAATTTGTTTTTTCAAATTAAATTAAATAAAAAACTAATAATTGATTATTTTTAAAACTAAAGTTCAAAGTGGAAGTACGTAAAGTATTACTACAAGAGGATTTAGAAAAGTTTCTCAAATATGGTATAACAGACTGGTCAAAGTTTGTAATAACAAGCAATTTATATCAGGATACCAGGTCGATTAGGATAGCTTTTCAACTACTAGTTAGAATACTAGTATTGTTATCTCTATTTTGTTTTGTTTTGTAACAAGGTCTAGCGATCACGATGGAGACAGAATCTTTTTGGTTAAATATCTAACTAAGCTAAAGTTAAAATCTTCTTATATATTTTGTATAGACAACTTGAGGTTCTCGAAAACCTTTCATAATTTAATCAAAATGAGAATTTTCATTGTTTCATTTAAAGTAAGATATAAGGAATTGAGGTTGAGCAAAATAGAGGTTGGGCAAAAATCAAAGTACTGATATTCACACAGTTTACTTCCGGAAATAACAAAGCTAAGATTGAAATATGTATGTATCTCTTCGGTTTGTAGTTGATAATTTTTGAAGTCCAGAGCGTTTGTACCAATCTAATGAGATAAATTCATTAATAGTTGAAAAAAGTATCCCGGCGAATTATACTTTATATATATTGTAGCACAATAAATAATTTTTATTTACCTAGTTCAGAGCTGAAGAAATTATCTTATCATAATGCTTCTACATTCATTAGCCGTCTGAAAACTGACGTATTTATCATATTAGTTGAATGCTGAAAAAATTTATCAAGTCGGACTATCATTAGTTATTATTAGTGATATATTCGAGTAGTTGATTCGCTCTGCATATTTTAGTGGATGGTTAAGATTCAAAGATAAAAGATAAGATAAAATATTTTACTATAGTTTTTTAATTATATACGAAGAGAAAAATATTATTGAATATTGCGGGAAATTGGTGGCAATTGCTGCAATACTATCGGTTCCTCAGTATCACTTGAGTACCAATTGACAGTAAACCACTCACCAAAGTTCCGGTTTATAACCCTTTGCGACCATTGCACTCACCAAGAATCCAAGTTTTAGATTTAAACAAAATTTAGATATAAACAAAAATTTAATTTCTTGAATAAAATATCTGATAAACTTTATTAATTTCTTGCTAAATATTTAATGAATTTCTACACGCAGATTAAAAATATAGTTGAGCATTGTCACGATAAACACATCATGTTTACACATTTATTATAACATTATGGTCACTAGAATGATTTGTATTACTACAACAATAGTATGGTTTCTGCAATTATTTAAATTATTCTAGTGACCATAAAAAGCCTCTAAACATGTATGTTATTAAATATAGAAAATCAACAAAAAATTCAACTCTTTTTGTTTAAGGATATGTATTACTTTGGTAGAAAAATAAAATAACATACAAAAAGAATGATATTAAAAAATTTTTCCGATATCAGCATCTTGATTATTTCACATTCAGGGATATCGAAAATTCAATATATCTGATAACTAAGATGAAAGGCTTCTTGAAAGTATTATTATGAGTTATAATTCACTAAAAAATTCTCGGGATAAAAAAACATATATTTTTATTAGATTTTTTAAATTTAATATTCCTAATTGGAAAATCTGTAATGAAGTGCCTTCTGCTTATCATAAACATTATAGTCTGAGAAAATAAAGGTTCCACCTCGAAATTTGATGGAGGAAAGAGAATTTTGGCAATATAGCTACGCGAGTTACTAGCGGGTCACAAAAATTATTTTTTTCCAGATATCTCACTTTTTATGATTTTCTTTTCTTTTTTGTTTTTTCCTTATCTGAGAAAACGTAATGAAACCTCAAACTTATTATTTTTTTTTTTTATTAAGGTTATTGCTACATCGACTGGATGTTCATAACGATGTTTTATTATTATTATTTTTAATCTTAAAGAGAAAGGATATTTTTAAATTTGTTTTGGAAAAAGATAATTAAACAAATATTATCTGCGTCATTTACAATACATTTTTTTATATTTAAAATGCGACTAAAATATTTTTGCCACGCCCACAATTAGAAAACTTGAATTTTTTTTGACTGTTCAATTTTTAACTTCAATTTTTAACTTCCCCGTTTACTATATGTATTTATTTTTTGTAAATATATTTGTAAAACTGCAATTGTTTAGGAGAGCATAAAAGTTCTTTCTCTCAATCCTGTTTCAACATTTTGCAATACAGTCTTCTACGAGCCTGTTTATTCTTAAAGTTATGGTAGATAGTCCTTTTTTTCTTAATATATCATCAATGAGTGTTATAAAATGTTTAAACAGCTCTTTTTGTTTAAAGAAAATTAAAGGTTTAAAAGATAAATTCTTTGGTAAAAATTAGACAATATACTAAATTTATGATATCATTTATGATCAAGAGATAAAAAAAATCCAAAAATTATGTTACAACTAAATTTTCTTTTCAAATTTGATAACTGGTAAAGGGCACAACAACAAAGTGTTGTTTTCTTTTCCTTTTTTTTTTTTTTTTGGAAATATAATATATAAGCCCCCGACATGTATATTTAAGGGCCATTTTTTGCATTTTCTATAAAATTAAAAATATTTTGCCTTTCATTGAATTTCTCCCAGTGTATAAGTTATTGGCGACACTCCGACACTCCGAGAATGTTGAATTCATTTTAAGTATAAAGATCTTTAAAAAACATTTAGAATATTAGTTAAAATTATATTTTTATACAAAATTTGTAACTTACTTCCAGTGTCTCTAATAATGTGACCAACCACTGTGTTAGGATTATAATGAATTTAAAATGAGTTTTTATTTAACAAAAGTTTGATTAATTTACAATTTTTGTAAAAATTGGCTGTTAATAATTATTTTGTTTTTGGTTTAATTTTTAGCGTGTTTTTATTTATAATTTCACATATTTTTTTTTACTTAAAATTTAAATTCTTTTTATTTTTAATGTTAAGAAGTAATGAATTTTTTTTTTTTTTTGGTTTTTTATTTTTAAGGTATAATAAAAATTTTTTTGTTGAAGGCAGGTGTTAATATTGTTATTTTTTATAAATACAGTTCAATTTTTTATATTATTAATTTTTTATTTTATATTAATATTAATTTAATAATTTTATTATTTATTTTTTTTTAAATTATTAATGTTTCCTAGTTTTTGGTTTATTTCCACTAAAATACGTTTTCATTTTGTTTTTGGTTTTAAACTAATATTTTTGGGGGATTTTTTTTCGCTTTTATTTTATTAAATTATTTTCATTATTTATATTTTGGTTTTTTGTTTTGTTTTTGTTTATAGAAAACATTGTTTGTATAAACCGGCTAGTTTAGTTTACTTTTAAGATATATTTTACAATTTAATTAAATAATTTATTTCTTTTTTTTTTTTACTATTTTGTGTATATAAATATTAATTAAATTTAGAGGCATTATAAAGTATATTAATTTTTTTATTTTTAATTTTATATTTAGTTATAAATTTACAATATTAAATGAAATTATTTGAAATTGTTATAAAAACCTATAAATGTCTAAAGTATTTTTCTATTTGTTTATAATCAAATTCATGTTTATCTCTTTATTTTTTTTTATGTTTTAAATATAAAAATTTGTCTTTTTAATGGAATTTAATATAAAATCAAATTTGTTTTTGGTTTTTTTTTGTGGTTTTAATATGAGGAAGATGTTTATACATTTTTAAGTAATAATTTCAAATATTAACATTTAATTAATATTATTTTTTATTAATATCTAAATGTTTTTGGTTTTCACTTTAATAATAAGTTTAATTTATTAAGTAATGCTAAATATATATATATATATTTTTTTTAATTTATTTTATTAATATTTTACACATTTTTTTAATTATTTTTATTTTTTATATAATATTTATTAAATTTCCTAGTATTTTTATTTTTTTTTATTTTAATATTAATATTATTTTAAGAGTAAATATTTATAACTCGTAATCCAAGGAACAGATCAAGCTAATGTTTGTTTTGTATTTTGGAAAGATTTTTGTTTTGTTTGAGAAAAAAGAAAATCATATAAATGGAATTTTTTTTTTAATGTTTTGTTGTTGCTGTTGTAGTGTATAAGTAGTATGTTAATGTTAATGTTAATGTTTTTTTTTTTTTTTTTTTAATTTTTTATCAAATTTATACTTTTAAATCTCAATACTCAATGAACAACATCTTAGAAAATAGTGTTTAACGAATCGAAAAATTAAAATGTTTTGAATGCGTGTTTTTTATTTTGTTGGTTAAAGTTTTTTAAGTGAATTTTGTATTTTGGCAGTAATAATAACTATAAAAAACGATTTTTTTAGGTTTTTTCGGTTGGTTTTTAGTTATATATAAAAAAGTTAGTGATTTTGTTTCATATATTACAGACTATATACAGTTCTTTTTATAAAACTAGAAATAATATAATAAACGGACAAATAAAAAAATCTAACCTAATTTAGCAAATTAAGCAATTAAGTTATATAAACTCCAATTTTTTTATGGAAATTTATATAAACGAGTCAATAATAAATCAGTTTTTTAAGTAACTGATAATAAAAACATTTTAAATAAAATAAAGCATTGCTGAAGATTTTTTTTAAACAATTTCCTTTTTAAATGAACATAGCTGTTCTTTGATTTCTAAAGAAATTTTTATTTAAAAATGTGCTCTTAAATTATTAAGAGTACTCATTTAAACGCTTCAGTTTCCCATTTGTGTAATTGTGCAAATTTACGCAACATGTTTCATAAATCCCCTTTTCAAACGTCGTGTAATATTAACGATAAGAAAATAAGAAATCGTTGTAAATAATTTAAAAATTTTATTAAAATCAAAGAAATAATTAACGTAACTATAAATTTTTACATCGCAGTTGTTAGTAATGTTTAAATATAAACAAAAGAAAGCTGATTTATAAATGCACAATTAAACAGCGCAAACTTATAATTGTTTTGCACAGAATTTTCTATAGAATTTTTGACAGTTCATTTGCGAGTGTGCAAATTTGCATACATTGCACAATTTGCGAGGGTTTTACGCATTTTTATGAGGACCTTATTATTTTTTCTAGTTAAATTCTAAATTGTCTACTTTTTCATGACAAAAATAACTTCAATTATTTCAGTAATTGCTAGATATTTTTTTTGCACTGCAAAATATTTAAACCTGATAGATACATTCTGTCAGGAAATTACAAAATTTCTATTAATTTATAAAATTAGATTTGAAAATCGTATTTGAGAGTAAAAGAGAATTTTTCTAATGCGAAATTATGTAAAAAATTCTTTTGAGTGCAAATCCGGCAAAATTTTGCACTTAAGTATTAAATATGCAAAATTATGTTCTTAAATATAAAATATTGCAAAAATATGTATTTTGTAATGTGTTATCAAGAACAAAATATGTTGAAATATGCAAAAATCGATTCCAAAATTCTTAAAATTGTTTAAAACGGATAAATAATTAATAGTTTGGTTCATGTGAAGCACAGGAAAAAGTATTATATTGCATATTTTTGGTAGCCCTGGTTATTATATATTTTTAAAAAAAATGCTTTCATATTTGTTTCCAAAATGTTGTTTGGTAAGTAAAATACTTAAAATTGCGAGAAAGGCCAGCATTTGTTTTCAGTTTCACCACTTAAAATAAAAAATGTTTTTCCATAGAAATCAATATAACTTGGCTAAAGATTTTCTCTAAGGATTAAACTTTTGCTATGGTCACACTTGGCAAATATTTAAAAAAAAAGTGCGTGACAAAAAAAGTTTTATTTTTATTGTTTTATTTTACAAGTATTTTTTTTTTTTAATAGAGCATCTTGGAAAAAACCACTAATGTTTTTAATTTTGAATTGAAATTATAGTTCATCTGAATAAAATTAAGTGGAATAAAATGCAATGTTGCGACTTGGAAAGATTTTGTCAAAAGTTGTGTAAAATAGTCAAAGGCGTTATTTTAGTAAAACGGACAAAAAATGGTTATATTAAATTAGAAGTTTGTTTTAATAAAGCTTGTTTTAATATTGAAAAAACTTATAACTTTGACGTGCGTTCGCGTCTCATAGCATTGCCAGATTAAATTTATGACAATGTTTTCAAATTTTCCTTTGTCAATTTTTGTAAACAAACGAATGGTTTTTAAGTTGGTAATAATGCCGCCCGTCGCTGCGTACTTTGGCCTTCCACTATAAACTCATTTTATGCTCACTAACTGGGCTCGCTGCAAAAAATCTTTACCTATTTTTGTTTAAATTTAGCGTTACCAGGAATATAATATTAATATATTTTTGATGATTTTTTATAGGAAATATGATTAAATCATTTTTTCTAAAAAATTTGACTTTGGTAAACTAATAAAATTAATTTTAAGATATTTGGTCATTTCTTTAATTAAAAGCTTAATGTCAAATATTTGTATGATTGACGAAGAATTCCTTTAAGGAAGAATTGAAGATTACCTTTCTATTTTCTGTTTAAACTTCTTTTCCTCCAGTATTCAAATAAGTATTTTTTATTATAGTATTCCCTACCAGGCTTTACTTATATAAGCTTTGGTAATTTCTAGTATACAACTGAACTCTGCTCGGATAATTGTCAATTGCTAACGAAAAATTGTTCACTACAAGTGAATAGGAGAGAACGCTTTAAGTGTTCCAAATTTCGATGATCATAATTTGTAACCCAAAGGATATGGAGTGACATAACTTTTTACTTTTAAATTACCCTTGTATTGTTCGGACCTCTGAGACTTTTTGTCTATATTATGAAGAGGGTTGATATATTTTATTTACTTTGCTTAAATTATTTTTGGCCAAGTTAACTTTGTGATGTCATTGTAGTAGGCTTCCCAAAATAATATTTAAAAGTTATTTGAACTATAGGAAAACTGTTATATTTGAGTATAAAAATGGTTAAAAAAATGTTTCCTTAAAATCGATGTACACATTTATTCTACAGATGTGAAGTCATACTTGCAATGTTCAGTTGTGTTTTAGTAGTGAGGATTATTATTAATTATGTGTCAGACCTTATCATAGCCCCTATCTAAGTAATGAATTCAAATTGAAATAAAGTAATAAATTTCGTCATTTTCACAGACAAATTATAATTTGTCTTGGTTCCAATGATGATTTTCGTCATGTGTTGCTGGCAATGCTGTTTTAATGGGGCTTTCAATCAATGAAACTGTAGCATTTAAATGGAGAGAGAGTAATTCGCAACAGAGTCAAAGAGAAAATCGCAAATTAGTGTAAAAAACAGTGAGACGGTTACTTGCAATTCGAATGGTATTGAAATACAATAATTGGTCTTTTTGGTCTCAAAAGAATACAATCTTGATCGCCGCTCATATTGGCCAATTTTTCATTGAAATGGGAGTATCTACCGAAATAAGATTTTTAATTTAAAAATATACTTTCAGCGGCATTTGAGCTTTATGTGCTGCCAGTATTACCAACGAATCTCATATTCAAATTCTGCACCTCAATTTAAGTTAAAATTCGCTCTATTTCTGTTATTGACCAAATTTTATAAAGTAGTTTAATTTTTACTAGTCAGGTTTGCTTCTATAAATTAGAATTTACCGGAAACCGTTTTTTTCTGTGTTTTGTTGTTTTTCACTAAAACACGTAAATATGGCTAGTACTTGAATAGGACAAATATTACACAGTGCGACAGCAATATTGGGGGATCGACCATCCAACGGCAATCAATAGCAATCAACGGTTGATGTGTCAAAGAATTTAAAACTATGTAGTTAACCTTTTGTTTTATGGCGTTCTGATGTTTTTTCAAGAGTATTTGGGTATTTGAAGGATTTTTCATTAGAACTTCGTAAAAGTTTATTTACTACCATAAGGGATCATTATAGTAAAATGACATACAGTAGATTAAAATATGCATTTGATGGGTAAAATTGTTCTAGAGAAATATACATACATCCTTTAATTTTCCTAGGAGACACCGAAGTAAAAAAATCGTGCTTCATTTCGTGTGTTCTTTGCATTTTAATTCTTTTACTATTGAAAGTAATTCTTTAAAATTATCGGTGTGATTTAAACTTGCATTATAAATCCGCTTGAGTAATGCTTACATTATAAAGTCTAACTTATAAAATTGCTTCTATGTATGCAGTATTTTTTACTTCTAACTTCTAAAAATTTTTTTTCTACCTTCTTGAAATATTGGCTACAAAATGTTGCCGACTTTTTCGATACTTTGAAGAATACGTAAAAACACCGATATACCATTAAAAAAATCAAAAGTAGTTTAAACTACTTCATTTATCATTATCAATAATTACAAAATAATCAAATCATTCATATTTCGAGTATTTATACCCTACACCGTTTGTGCTGATGTTTGTAACGCACAAAAATATTGGTTGTAGACCCACCTCAGAATCAATTTCTGAGTCGATTTAACGATGTCCGTTTGGCTGGCTATCCATGTAAACCTTGTGAGCAAAGTACAGGTCGCAATTTTAAAGATAACTTGGTGAAATTTGGCACGAGTTATTATTTTTGGTAGAAGGATGAAGTCAATTGAAATTTTTTATGATCGACTCATACAAATGTGCTACCGGAATAGGGGTTTAACGACCATAAATGCCTTAAATATAGAAAAATTTAAATTCTTGTATCAAATTTTATGAAGATCGGTCCATAATTGACTATAGATCCAATATAAACCCCTCATCCGAAAACCACTTTAACGTGCATAAATTCAACACAAATATCAATATCAACTTAATATATCACACAAATAATTTTAATGTAAGTAAAAACTACAGTGCCAAATGAGAATCGGTTTATAATTAACCATAGCTCCCATATAAGGCCCACGTCCGGAAAACACAATAAAGTACATAAATCACATATAAATTTTAGTACATATCAACACAATATAATGCATATATGTACATGTTTTACAAAAATATGCATAATATTTAATGCGAGAATCGGTTCACAATTGGCTAAAGTTCTCATACAAGACCCTTCCCCGAATTTTGATGCACATACTAAATGGTGTAGAGTGTCATATGGTCGGGCTTGACCGACTACACATTTCCTACTTGTTTTAAATTATGAAAGTTTAAATATTAATATTTTTAAAATTAAATTTAAAATAAACTCAAAATTTAGAACCAAAAAAAAAAAAAAAATTGTAATTCCTATTATTTATATTATTTTACAAATACCACCTCTATCTTCAATTATCCCGCTTCCTTATTTTATTATTATTTTGCCAAAATGCAAATCTATAATTTATTAAATTTCGAATTAATTTATTAAATAGTACTCGTATCTATTGTATTTATTAGTATTTCTTTGCTTATATTGTTTAAATTTCTTTAACTATATTTTAAATATTTTGTTTTTGTTTCGTAACCTAACCATTAGGTCTACAGAGGTTTTTTTTAATCTATGCCTAATATGGTTTTGAAAAAGTGTTTGAGAAGGGGGGGGGGGGGGGGCGGAGAAGAATATTTACGATTTCGAATGTAATTTCTTGTGCGCTGTCGTCTTAAAAATTGTATTTTTATTTTAAATTTTATATTTTTATTCCTTTTTTCATTCTTTTCATCTATTTACTTAATAATAAAATTAAGTTTATTAACTATTATAAGAAAATGTTTTTTTTTATACTGAGTAAGATTCTGATTTTGACTTGACTGATCTTAATGAGCTGTCAATTAGTTACGAGTATGTTTGTTTGTTAATGATTATTTTAAATGTGTTTTTTTTTAATAGTAATTATATTGTGGTATTGTATGTGTTCTATTTGATTTTTAATTAATTATTTACAATTAAAAACAATTAAATCAAATTGTAAATTAACTTTATGTAAGTAATGATTGCTAAATATATTGTTTTATGAAATTTTAGCAGGCCCTTGATTTTCTTGTTCTATTACTGATTTCTTAGTTTAATTTATGTATTTATGCCTTTTTAATGTTTAATGTTTAATGTTTAATGTTTAATGTTTAATGTTTAATGTTGCTGTTTAATAAAATTCTAATATATTTATCTTATTTTATTTATTTTTATTGAGTTTTATTTGTTCTCTTTTATTTTTTTATTTAGTTTGAGATGGGATTTCTTTTATTTTTGGGGGAATTTGTGGGTCGTTTAGTTATTTTTGTTCAAGAAGTATTGCGATCGCTTTCTGAAATTTCAGTTCCCTCTTTTTTCTTTATATTATTTTTTCTAAAGTCCAATGGTTCTAATGTTTATGGTTGTTTTTTTTTTTCATTTATTTAATAAAAAATTGATTTTCTGTTGCTGTATTTTGTTGTTGTTTCTTTATATTTTTATTTATTTGATTTTTTATTAAATAGTATATAAATTGTCTAACTACTCTGTGTATTTTGTTGTTACTGTTTGTTAATGTTGTTGCTTTCTTGTTATTGTTTATTAAATATTTAATGATTTGTTTTGAATTGTTATTACGATGAGTATAAAGTTATAAATGTTGTTTTCTTTAATATTTTCTTTTAAATATGGTTTAATATTTATTGATTATTTTATTTGTTTGATAAAATTGTTTCTCTATTCTGAATGTTTGTTTATTTGAATGTAAATTTTTCTAACTAATATTTTTGTCTAATAAAGTTTTAAAAATTATAATTTAAATAATAACAATACGCCAAATTAAGCACCTTTTTTGTTACTCTGTTATGCAAAGCAGTTTTACTTGGTAAATTTTTAAAATGATTTTACGATATTAACAATAGATTTATATTTTTAAGGCAAACACTTGAAATTTATATATTTTGAAAATTATGGTTTATTTTAAATGAATTTATTAGAAAAACCTTATTCAATTAATGCTTTATTTTAGCTACTTAGAATTTAAAGGAAATTTATATAATTATTATCACTGTTAATTTTTTTATCTTTTATACTATCTGATTTGTGAAAAATCGTAAGTGCATTCGACCCCTTAGGACCTCGAACGCCTACCACTGTTGTAAAGTCTAATTAGCCTTAATTTTGAAAGTTGTTCAATTTACTTTTTTATACATAATTTGACCGAAAATCAAACTTTTTTTATTTTTTTTTACATTAAAGAATATTTCTAAACTAAGAGTTCTGAAAAAAATTTCGTACTAAAATTTGTTAACTAAATTCACCTACAATTAAAGATGTAATTCTAAAATTTGTATTAGATATTTAGTACTTAAAAGTTTAAAAGAAACAGTTCAAGAATAAAAATTTTTAAATTTACACAAAATTTAGTACTTGATAATTTTTAAAAGATTTTAGCATGATATCAAATTTAGTATATAAAAATTTAGCACTTAGAAGTTAAGTACTAAGTAATCTTGAATTAAAAATTAGTATGTACTTATAAGTTAAGTATTTAAAATGATGAATTAATAAATTTAATGGCAAATTTTTTGATTCTAAAAATATATGTTTCAACAAATTTTGTACTAAAACATTTAGTAGTAAAAATTTTATGTAAAAATTAGTACTAAAAGATAAAAAGCTTTTGTAATAGGAAATTTTGTACTAAAAATGAGAACTGAAAAATTTTATACTCAATTTTGGAATACTGATAAATTAAGAAATAGAATATTTTGTACTAAAAAATTAATATTAACCTTTAACTGTGCACGCGGTGTCTCATATACCTCTTGTGTTTTGAAATTTTTGTGAATTTCTAAAATTGCATGATAGCTCGAATAAAAATGTACGACTTTTTAAATTGAAATTTAATAATTTTAACCTTAAATCAATTAATTTAGGTTATATATTACCCATTCATATATTAAGATTATTTTTTTTTCTAACAATTGCTGTCAATTGGAACTTTAAAATATTGTGGTCCTGGTTAGTCTTACAACACACAGTTGAAGGTTAAAAATGCTTATACTTAAAATGAGTACTGAAAATTTAACAGTAAAACATTTAACATTAAAGATTTTAGAATTGAAGCATTTAGTTTCAAAAATTGGTATGTAAAAAGAAATTTAGTACTAAATGAAATTGATTATGGTACTAAAAAATTTGGGCTAAACATAATTAAGTACCAAAAATTAAAACAAAAGAAATTTGCACTAAAAAATATTTAGTACTATTTTTTTCTGTTATTCTGAAAATTGTTTAGAATTTTTTTATAAAAAATGGTACTTTAGAAAAATGTACTAAAAATTAAGAAATAAAAATTTTGAGATTAAGTACTAAAATATTTGATAATTGAAAAAATTTTATATTAATAATTTATTGAAAAAAAAAAAATATATATTAACAATTTAGTATTAATAATAATTAAGTACCAAAAATGGAAACAACGAAATAGATACTAAAATTTATTATACAGAAAATTTTGTACTATCTTTTTGGAAATGTTATTCTAAAAAAACTACCTAAACAATTAAGTACTGAAAAACTAGCGTTATGAGGTAAAAATAATTGTATCAATGAATTGTCTTAATAAAAAAAATTCTAATACTAAATATACTTACTACTAAAATTTTTATTACTTAAATATTTAGTACTAAAAATCTTATTGGTAAAATTAAGTATCAAAAACTTAAGTCATTACTAAAAAAATTACCAAATGGAATTAAAATTTGAAGTACCAATATTTTTCGTACTTAATTTTTTAGTTCCAAATATACAGTTCTAAATTTTCAATTACTGATATTTTTCTGTGTGATCTGGTACTAATTATTTAATTATTCTTAAAGATTTTTTACTGAAAAATGTAGCACTAGAAAATTTAGAATAAAAAAATTTAGTTAGAAATTTTAGTACAAAAAAATGTTCTGCCAAAAATAAAATACTAAAGAATGTAGTAAAAAAAAATTAACTATAAAAAATATATACTAAAAAATTGTTAGTAAAATATTTAGTGCTAAATATTTTCGCATAATTTCGTGTGACATCATTGACCCGATAAGTGTGAAGGTCAAAGTCTAACTTTTTTTTAAATTTTGAGCAAATCTTTTAATCTTTTTAGACCATTTCCTAAAATTTGAGAGAAATATTAAACAATGTTTGCCTTTTCTTCTTTTACCACTCTCCTTCCTTGATGAGATCATTTAATATAACTTTTTTTATATTTCATTTTTCTAATAAATTCGTTTTCCTTATTAAAAAACATTAACTATACGAATCTAAAAAGTTTCATAACAGGCTAGATGGTATTTTATTTTTACTTCTATTTAAATTGTTAAAATATATATTTATGTATTGCATTTGTTTTTATAAGTAAATAAAATAGTAGCAAGTGTTTAACAATTTATTTTAAGTATTAAAAAATTTAACAAAAAACGAGATCCATAAGTTACTTTAGTGTATGCAAAACCCTCTATTCATATTTTTAGTTTTTTTCTCTTAATTACTTTTGCTATAAGAGCCAAATATTACAAATCTACTTTATGTCATTAATGTATATAAAAAAAATTAAAATTTTCAAGTGCTTAATTTGGGCAGGGGATTATATTCTTTTTTAGCAAAATTTTTATAAAATTTAAAGAGAAGCTAAAATTTTTATTTAGAAAAATAATAATAATTATAATAATAATTGTTGTAATAGTGTTGTAATAAGTAATAAATATGCTTAAAAATAAATCTAAAAACAATTCTTTGGCCTTGTTTTATAATTTTAGCTAGAGGTAAAAATCTTGATTTTCTTTAACGTTTTCCTATGTTTTGTTTCTTTATTTATTTTGTTTTTATTTTTGGTTAAAAACTTTTAATAAATTTGTTTTTGTTTTAACATTTTCAATATTTAGATTTTATTTGTGTTTTATTTATTTTTTTTGTTCAAGGTACATACTTAAAAAATGTTTTAAAGCTTGGTTTACAATATTAAAAACTAAAATGAAGCTAAGGTTTTTATTTAATGGTTGTAGAGAGAAATTGTTTTAAGACAATTTAAATTGTGAAATTTTTTAGGATTAAGATTTAAAAATAATTTGAAAAGAAAACAAAGAGGTTTAATTTATATTAACATTAAACGATCAAAATAAATTCAGGGAGAGACTCGTTTTGGTGATTTCTACTCTTAGGAATATTTGAAATGTTAGGTTAACGCGAATTTATAGAAAAATTGTGAAATTTATTATGCCTTTTGTAAGATGTTCGAATCCAAATGAGACCTGAATATATTCACTATTCTTACCCATAGATAAATTGTTGGATGGAATGTAGAAAGTGCGCTCTAATAAGTTTAATAAAATCATATGATCTTTAGTATGTTGCAATGAATGTAATACATATGACCAACCGATCAATGATATAAACATTTTTGGGAAAGCTAATAAAACTAAACTAGATAAGACTAGTGTGTTTCAAAAGAAAGAGAGAGAGAGATTGAACGTAACGATATAATTTATGTCCATAATATGACAGTTATGACAGTGGAAGCGTAAGTCCTTTGATCTCTGTCCCTGCCATAACAGCGGAAATGAATACATAGTTAAGACAAGAACCCCGTTTTAAATAATAATTTCAACAAGTTATTAAAGATAGAATTTCTAAAGTACTATGATCTCCACAGACAAAAACTCAAACTTCCACTCAGTGTAGCAAATTAAATTTCATTCCTTTATTTACAGTAGTAGTAGCACATGTCACAAACAATTCCCTACAACCATTTTCTTTTATACTTTATAATTTTTTAACCAAATATTTTTTTCTTTTTAACTTAATGTTAATTCTTAAAAAAGTCTTTGTTTAATTATTTTGCATTATTAAAAATAAATTAACAAAAATTTGCTCATGATAACTAATTATACTATTCGTAATGAGAAGTTCAAGTGAGTTAGTTAGGATGGACAATTTTCTTTATGATTTTATAAAATATTTTTGTTGTTGCAGTTTTAGTTGCTGTTGTTACTGTTGTTCGATTTGCATATGCTATGACCTATAACGTATGATAAAGATGTTGTTCTTGTTTATGTTGATCTGATGTCATACCAATAATTTCTTCACAAATTGGTTCCTGGAAACCACATTCAGGTGAATCGATTGTAGCAATTGTTGTGGTTGTTGTTATTGGTGGTGGTTGTAGTTGTAATTGTATTGTAGTTAAAGTGCTGATGCTACTATTGTTATTATCGATAGTGGCTGTAGTTGTTGTTGCTGTTGTTGGAAGTAGTGATAGTGGCGGTGTTGTTGTTGTTTTTGTAATAGTTGTAGTTGTTAATGTGTCATTGGTCTCATGATATCTATTCGAATAGTAATTTATTTCATGATCTGAATAGACTTTTGTTGTTGCAATATTTGGTTGCATGAATGAAGTTTCAGCAATAATTGCTTCAATATCGTCGTCATCATCATCAATATGATAATTATGCCTTAAGATGGTTGTTGGTAGTTGCAGTTGTTTCTGTTGTTGTAGTAGTGGTGTTGTTGTTGGTGGTGGTGGTGGTGACATTATAAGTCTTTGGTTCAATTGTAATAATGTTAATAAATCATTATGTGACATGGCGGCTGGTATTGTTTTTCCTGTTGCTGTTGTTTTTATTGTTTTATCAAAATGTTGCATTGGTATTGTATCAAAATTATGATCTAAGTCTGGTGCGGATAGTGTTGTTTGTAAAATGGCCTGATGCTATACCCAGATCTGTTCCCTTCGATCACGCGATCGCAATCAAAGCCTTTGCTAGCACCAATCCTCTTCGTCTGAATCGGAGTGGCGTGCATGAAGGCCACCCTTTGGCTTATAGCCATTCAAAACGGGTGAGGGTAAAACTCTCCCCGTTCTGCCCATAGCTAACGCTTGTTCAAAGGACAAGGGTGCTACGTATTCCAGTCTGTAAATAAAAAAGTCCATATAAAACGATAGAAAGAGATAAAATTAAAATATTAGTTTAAACATTTAATCCAAAAAATCTTAAATAATTTATAATTTATTTATTTGTTTATTTATTTATTTTTTTGTTAACTCTTGTTACCTTTCTCTTTCATACTCCAACTCACGATCTCGTTCTCGTTCATATAACTCACGCTCTCGATCCCGATATTCATATCGTGGATCATAGTCGCGTAAGCGGTCCCTATAACGAGCGCGATCACGCTCACGTTCTCTACTACTATAATACAGATCTCTAGGGTCCCGCAACAGATCGCGGTGATGTGGCAACGAGTGAACACTATGAGGTGTTGAATGATGTGTCTGCAACAAAAAAATCAAAAACAAAATGCAAGTTTATCGAAAATTAAAATAAAAAACAAAATAAATCATATTAGTATTTTTGTTGTTTTTGTTATAATCGGAACATGCTTGGTAGTTGATATTTTTGGAATGGAATGGATGTTAATTGTACGAAATGAAAATGAGACTCGTTGGACATGAATTTTGGTTTGTGGGTGGGAGTAATTTAAAAATTTATTCAACTTATTTTTATCATTAGTTTTTGCTATACAATTTTATATGTTTTCTTTCAATTTCGTTTTTTTACTTAATTTATTAAATTTATTTAATAATTGTGTGCTTTACGTACGATGATTTTAATTCGTTTATAGTTTAGGAATGTTTTTAATGTTATGAATAAACTTAAGAAATCTGAGAAAAAAAATAAACCAATTCCCAGAAAAAGCTGCAGGCAACATGCATTCATCCATGATGATGATTTTATTTTGTTTTTGCATGCACTCTGAAACTTTAGTATTCACGCGTTCTTAATTTGTTTAATGGGGGAGGGGGGGGCGTCGCAGTTTTATTTTTATCAACTTTAACATTAACATTAACAGTTATGCATAAGTATGTTTAAATAAACCTAAATTGCACTCTATGCTAAAGTCCAAAAAATAAAAATATTACTGAAATGATGGGCTTTCCAATACGAACAAGTTGGTGTTTTTAATTTCAAATTGTGAGAGGAAACTGACATGTGACAGTGTCCACAGTGGATACGAGTAATTGCTAGATGTATTTATCTGAAATTTAGCGAAGGCCTGGGTTATGATGATTTCGAAGACATTAATCAATTACGGCGAGGAATCGAATCCACGCACAGTGTCACATTCATACAAATTTGAATGACAAAAATACGAAAATAAAAGCTTAGCAATTGAAGGAAATTTTTTGTATTCCCTACTAAACGTATCATATATTATGGAAAAAACCTAGAATATTGGAAAGTGTCTATAGCGCGAATTATGAATTTTCAAAATTTCCACTTTTAAAAGTATTTTAATTTTGTTTAAAATTTTTGTGAAGTATGTTAATTTCAACTACATAAATCTGATTAAATACTGCAGATATTTTAATGATTTTTCTGGTACGTAATAATAAATGCATCAAAATTATATATATATATATATATATATATATATATATATATACCTATACATATATATATATAGGGTGATCCATTACGAGTTTCCCTACTTAAAAAAAACACAGAAAATTCAAATTTAATAGACAATGTTTATTATCATTTGAAAGAACATTCTTTGGCATTTATTTTTTGAAGATTATGTCTATCAAATGTTGGCCGTTGCTACGTCGCAGATGGTCCATCCGTTGAGTCCAATTTTTGATGACTCGTTCGAGCATTTCGACTGGTAACTGGCGGATGACACGCGTGATGTTTTCCTCCAAGGCCTGAATCGAAGCGGATTTGTCCGCATAAACTTTAGAATTTACAACTCCACACAGGAAAAAGTCTAACGGTATGATATCACACGATCTTGGTGGCCAATCGACCGGCCCAAAACATGAAATTATGTGCTCACCGAAGTGTTCTCTCAATAAATCCATTGTTGATTGACGCGATGTGTGGGAAGTGGCATCGTCTTGCTGAAACCAAATGTCGCCGAGATCACGAGCCTCAATTTTAGGCATCAAATAGTCGGTTATCATGGCACGATAACAGTCGCCATTGACGGTTACGTTCGCACCGGCATCATTTTTAAAGAAATATAGACCGATGATTCCACCGGCCCACAAACCACACCAAACCGTTGTTTTTTCTGGATGAAGTGGCAGTTCTTGAATCTTTTCAGGTTCCTCTTCGTCCCAAATGTGGCAATTTTGTTTGTTTACATACCCATTGAGCCAGAAATGGGCCTCATCGCTGAACTAAATTTGCCTCGAAAACGTCGGATCTACTTGGAACTTTTCAAGAGCCCATAGAGCGAAGCGATGTCGCTTAGGAAGGTCGAGCGGTTTCAGTTGTTGCATAAGCTGTATTTTGTACGCTTTCAGTTTAAGATGTCGACGAAAAATGCGCCAATTCGTTCCATACGTCAGTCCGAGTTGCTGCGAACGGCGCCGAATCGACTCTCCACGGTCTTCGTGTACACTCTCATCTACGGCCGCTATATTTTCTTCACAGAGTGCTGGACGTGGTCTCTTCGGTCGAATATTATCCATGGTGTTGCGAATAGTACTCTAAATAGGCCGATTATGTTGACCATAAGTTGAGCGAAGTGCACGAAACACATTCCTCACAGAACGTGAATTTTCGTAATAAAGTTGAACGATTTGTAAACGTTGTTCAGGCGTAAGTCTTTCCATTATGAAATGCCAAACAATACTAAACAAAAATAACATGTTAGCATGACACGACTCACACGTGATCTGTCAAAAAAAGGCTATTGAAAAAAGTATCTCTACTTGAATCACCCTTTATATAAATATATACATACTGGAAATTTTATTTTTAAAGGATTAGAATGAACAAGTTTCAACGAGTTCTAACTTAAAAATGTGATTGGTATATAAAAAATATCAATGAAATTATATTTGAGAATATTGGCTGCGATCTTTTGTGATCTTTTAAAATATTATATTAGCAATTTGTTAAGAAATATTTCAAAATTTTTAGGTATAGGCTGAAAACTTTTAAGCAAATATTACACTAGAATTAGTGTGATTGGGTCCTGCTATGCCTACCTTTAAAATATTCTGTATTATAACAAAATTTGTAAAAGTATGTCCAAAATTCATGCAAAAATTTTTTTCAGTGTGGGAGTGGCAGTGTTTCTGCCTGTCCATTTTTAGTGAGAATACTTAATGCTCTTATCTACTAACAGGATATAAAATTTTTTACCAATATCTCCAAGACTGGATTTTTGTCGTTTTAAAACTGCCAAATGTGACACTGTGCCACGGTAACCAGCATTTTTCTTGAACGAATTGGCTTTCTTTTGAAAAAGCTCGTCTCGAATTTTGTCATCGAAGCTAAACGCTAATTTTGACAATCAAGATTTAACATTTGGAGATGCTTCTCAATTTTATGGTGATTTGGTATCAGAGGCTAAGTAATAAACAATTTTTGTTTAGTTTACAATTTTACAGGGGTGAATTTCCACTTATTAAACTATAAAAGAGTTTTAAGAAGAAAATACTGCCATTGTTAGGGGTACAAAAGTTTATGAATTTGGCCCTCATTAAAAACGGAGAAGACATTAAAAATTTCTGTTGGTATACCTGAAATAACTGAATCTTAAAAAAAGTTTTTTAGATTGTTGAAGACCTTGAGAGAAATTGTTTATTTTTTCTTAATTAAATACATGATTTTTCCTTTAGTGAAAAGTAACCCCATTCAATTAAACCAGAAACATTGATATATCTTTAAATAATTTTTCGAGTTACAAAACTTTATGTTGTCAAAGCTTTATGTTGTCAATATTTCTTTTTTTTTTTATCCTGAATTAAATAGCCTTAATATGAGTTGTGACATCAATAAAAAGTCGCAACAACATTTTTCCTTTTGGAAAACATATTTATGTATATTTTCAATAAACATCCCATCCAATTGGAACCCCAAATAATTGGTAATCATGGTTCTTTGGTCTAAAGAATTATAGACCAATGATTCCAACGGCTTTTAAATTGCACCAAATAGTGATATTTGTAGTTTCGCTCACTCCAATGCGCTCATTTTTCTTATAGACATGTTCATTGAGCAAAAGATGTGTCTCATCACTAAGAAGAATATTACGACTTCCCGATTTCCAAAATAATTTTACACAATTTTTAAACATTGTTTTATACGTATGAAGAGAGTATTTTTTTCTGAGAGAATTAAAAGAGTTGGACTTCTAGTTGTTTTCTATGGTTCTGGCGTTGGTCTTATAAAATGGTAAAAAAAACTCATAATAGAGTTTTCAGATATGACAACCGTATGGCAGTTTAAACTTTTATGTTAAAAAGATTTGACATTGATGTAGACTATGTATGGAGTGGCAGAATCGAATATTTTCGGAAATAAATCTGTAACTTCTAATTGGATGGTTGGATTTATATAAAATTTGGCATAGCAGAGAAGTGTACAAATTTAAGTTTAGAAGTAAGGCCCCACAGATCTTTCAAGAGAGGACCAAAGTAGGGTACTTCTTAGAGATGAAACACAAGCAAGCTGTCGGTGGCTGTTTTCCGTTGTCATAGAAAAGTTCAAATTAAAATAAGGTGGGGGCTGAAGTCGGATTTTCACATGTATTTTACTTTTGTTTATTTATATTATTTGCTCATGACAACAAAGCTACATGTTTTATATAACTATATTTTCCATACATAAAAAACTTAAGCAAGGCTTTCTTTATATTTCGATCTTATGTAAATTTAATGTAAAGATATGTAATTTATTTTGCAACAACGACAACACCAACAGAGGAGGCGAGAAAAAAACGAGAGCTTTTGAGAAACCGCTTTGTGAATAAAATAGATTTTAAGAGGTGAAACAGAAGCTATTGGCTATAGACACTTTCCAATATCAGTTATTAGAGAAAAGTTCAAATTAAATGAAAGCGGATGCGAAGACAGATTTTTACATTTATTTTGTTTTTGTTATGACAAATTATTTTCTCCCTCTCTTAAACTCCAAACATAAAAAATACAAAGCAACGCTTTCTTTCTCCTTCCAACGTATATAAATATATAGTTAACGGTTGTTTGTCGAATAACTAAGAGAAAGTAGCAACAGAAAAATATGTTCCGAAAAAGTGAACACATGTAAATGTAATAAACATAGAAAAGGTACTAAAGGTATATTGTCCACTTCACATGGTACCTCGAGCATTTTTAGCTTATTAAAGGGCAAAACTGAAAATAACACAATTATGTTGATAAAGTATCAATCGAAATATAATTTTGTGGGAACTTAAATATGTATGTTAATCATTGATTTAAATAAATTGATCTATATTATTATAATAAGTTTTGTTATTGTTTTTTAGAACAAGTTATTTAATGATTATTACTTTAAAAAACAAAAAAATAGAAAATTAAAATAGCCGAATGTAGTTTTTAAAATTTAAGAAAGCAAAAATAAAAAAGAGCTCTCACAGGAATAACTGTATTAGTTTTGCAACTAGTTCCAGAACGCATGAAAATAGCCTGTACTTGTTTTAGTTTGGTGTTACGACCAATGATCTTTGTTCAAAATTATCACCTCCAGAACTAGTTCTGTGGAAGAGTTACCTAGCCAGTATCCATTCAATGGAACGGTTCTAGAACTAGTTCCTTCAATGGTTTTTTTTGAAATTGTCACATATAGAAACATTAAGTAATGGTTCAAGGACCAGTTATTACATTTTTTATATTTTATTTTTCATTCTAATGAGCCATTTCCCAAAGGCCACTTTCAAAATCACTCTTTTTAATTTTTTTGGCTTTTTTTAAAGCTTTTTAAAGAGTCCTAAAAAATAACTTTTTTCTGGGTAATGTATATAAATTAAATATAAATTCAGATTTTATTTATTTTTTATTTATAAAATTAAAAATTATTCAAGAAGGGAGAAAAATGTTAATATATATATAGGTATATATATATATTGTTATTTATTATTCATTAAAAATAAAAAAAATATGTTTTAAACTAATCGTCATTTTTTATTTGAAAAATTATTACTTCAGGAGTTTTAATTTTTCGTTGAAAACTAAATGCCAATAATATAAATAAAATTAAAAACATTTTTTTGTCTAACAAACTGAACATTGTGCATTTAGTACTACGTTCAGTTTTACTTTCGCATTATACTCGACATGATCTCGCTCTCTTGGTATGTTCGAATAAAATAGAACATGTCGGCAGTGTTCATTATTAACGAACACAGGCAAGTAACATCAAGTGGTTATTCGACAATTTTATTGTTCACAAATATGTATGTGTACATTTTTTTTGCGACGCTTCGAGTAAGTGTACATGCTTCGCCAGTACACGTCTACTCTACATATACAAATACATTTATGCAGATCTCTAGTGCACAAGCACAGAACAGCGAATCCGCCCAAAATTAGTGTCGGCCCAGAATAACACATTACTACATTACTTAAAAGTAGATATGACGGAATTAGAGCGCTACGCCGTGCGCTGTTATTCTGGTTCAACGTTTTCGGAAGAGAAAATTGAGTGTTGCTGCGCTGGTATTCTGGGCCGACACTTAAAATCTATTTAATTTTCACAGCGGTTTCTGCAAAGCTCTCATTATTTTATCATCCCTCTCCGTCGGTGTTGCCGTTGTTGCCGTTGTTGTAAGTAAACAAAACATGCAAAAATCCATCTTTGCATCCGCCTTCATATAATTCGAACTTCTCACTGATAGTGGAAAAGTCTCCTCTTGCTTGTATTTCAGCACTTACACAGAGAATTTTTAATCGCTTGTCAAATTTTAGTTTCTTATCCGATTTATTTATCACTTATAGTTTTCGAGTTCAAAAATCTTTGAGTTTTATATAGCCCAACATTTCCTATCGATTTTTTAAATTAGTAAATTTTTTACATTAGTTACGTTTTCGGAAGAATGTATAAACGCACATTATTATAGTGTTTCATATTGACCAAAAGAAAAACAAATGTTGTTCGTTTATATGATTATCATATCTTCTTAAAAATTCCATATCAATTGGTTTCTGCGTTTTAAATAAAAGACTTTCTATTAATAAAAACTTTAAATTTAAACTAAATATTTAATTTAACAATTTTTTTTTAATTAAATATCGAAAATTGTGTAAAAATCTGAAAAAAATATGAATATCCCGAAATTTTTTATATATTTACTTTATTTGGGTGATTATGAAACATGGGTTTTTCCTTATATCTGTTCGAATGCCTGTCTGGGAATAAAATTTTTGACCACGGTGCTCGTCATATTAGCCAACCTTAAAGTTAGAAAGCCTATTGACACCTTAATGATAATCAACCTATAGTTGAATTTTAATCTTTATTAAATATTCTTAAGATACATGTCGCACAGTGGGGTTAATCGCGAAAAATTTGGTAATAAATCTGTATTTCCTAAACAATTGGTGGGATCGTATTGAAATTTAGGGGAAAGTTGTAGAGGAGGACCTACGCTTTCAAAAAAATTGTCTTGTAATCACACTGTAATAATACGAGATAAGCTACTGCATATCAAAGCTCCCTAATAAAAAAATATCACTCGAGTTTTTTAAATTTATTTATATTGTTAAATTATAAAATATATTTGAATCGATTTGGCACTAAACTGTTTCCTCTCGGCCAAAAACGAATGCAGGTGTGCAGATTTTATAAAAAAGTCAAATTTTCAAAAGACTTTTTAAATTGCACAAGAAAACATCTTAGTACTATATTTTTACTATATTTCTCATTTATTATATAAAATGAAAATCAGTCTTTCGTTCATAAAAAGCATTCAACATCTAATTTTTTCCAATTTTTCAAAAAAAAAAAAATAATAATAATAATATTGTCAAAAAAAAGTCGAGGCAAAAAATATCTTTTTAACTATAAGGGAAAACTTGGGTGAATATGAATGTTGTTACTTAATCTTACCAAGCGGTTTACAAAAACAAAAAAATCTTTGAAATCGGACTTGTTTTGTAGAAGATATGATTTTTCGAAACTTTTACATGCTCGAGCTGGTCAACTTTGACACCTTGTAGATTATCTCGTATTATTACAGGGTGACTACAGGGTGATTTTTGTGAAAGCTTAGAACTTTCTCATACATTCCAATTTGAACAGAGGTTTAGTATATACAGATTTATTACCAAAATTTTTTGCCATTGGCCTCACAGACATTATATACATTAGGAATTCAGTTATCATAGTAATATATTACTGATTTGACCGAAAGTGAAGAACAATTCACACGTACAGACCTATGCTTTAAAGTCAATTTTGAACTGCTCCACACATTGATCATAGTAAGGTATTCAACTCTTTTCATCCAATAATGAATCATCACAATGTGAGTTTCGTTTCATTGTTCCATCCTTACTATAATAGAATGAATTTTAATCAAACTAGGAAAGTCGTTCTAGTTGTCGATTGTTCGTTCGGGTCATTTTAGGATGTGAGAAATTTATTATAATGCATTATTAGAGAGCATCTCCTGACTGAAGGTTCAAAATAAAAAAGGGATCCTTCTATAGCTATCTTTGACACTGAATATCTGGTCTATACAATATATGTAAGTGTTATTTTTCAAAATCCTGTTTAGCTGGTTAATTTATATTGACTAGCTCCAATATATACATTTTGTATAAAGCCGAATGAACGCTTCTTTCAGTCCCCATCACGTACGTTATAAGAACCATTTAACTTTTTTTTCAATATTTGAATTAAAGAAAAGGAAACATCGTTTACACTTTCATTTGTTAAATACTTACATGTGTTGGACTTGCATTTAATTTTGGAAAATTAATATTTGTTGGCTTTAGCTGCAGTGTCGATGGTTTACTTGGTGTCGGTGGTAGACGTCTACCTCCACCACGACGATGGTTTAAATTTGGGTAACTATGTTGGCCATGGGGTCCACCTAATGAGAGCAAAAAAGAACATAAATGAAAAGAGATGCTCAAATTAAAATAACTATTTGCAATGATGAGTGAAATTATATATTTTTGTTTTTAGAAATAATATATGAAATTAATTGAATGAATATTTAACAACACACATTTAATGTAGTTTTTTTATTGTTTCTATATTCTGATAAATGTATAGCGTTTGTTGTTGTAGTAGTAGTTGTAGATAATGAAATCACTGATTTACACAAAATTTAGACATCGATTAATTAAAAATATGTAACAGATAAAAAAAGTAAAGACAAAGTGCTCTTTATCAAAATCAAAAGTCATATGATAGACATGCATGACATTTAATAGAAAATGATGTTTTCTTTTCATTTTTAATTAATATAAAAAAGAAATAATTGTTAAGAAAATAATTATTATATAAATTATAATTAATTAAAGCAAAACAACTAATAAAAGCCAAACAAATGGCCTAAAGAAGCCATACAAAATTATTATGAAATATAAATTAATTATATAGAAAATAATTATTTAATATAAATTAAATGATTAATTAATTAAAAAAAAGATAATTTGTTAGTAACGCATAAACCCACTTAATTAAAACGTTATGATGACAAGTTATGACATGAAGGCGCACATTGACATAATTTTGTTAATTGAATGTTGACATTTTAGATGACATTTAACACATAACAAGACGGCGAGTTTGTTAAAGAGCAAGAGAAAGAGAAACAAAAAGATATGTATGGATGAAAATGGATTGATTAATAAACCGTTAAGATGATTTAGTTGTATTTAAAGCTATTTAGTTTAATGATCCCTACTCTATAAAAAATGATTGACTGACTGACAATTGATTCATAATGACACGAACAAAACTGTTTTCAAATATATATATATATATATATATATATATATATAAATATGACTTAAGTAAAAGATAAACAATGACTGCAACAGGTAATGCTCTATTTATGTTGCTTTTTTTTAATTGACTATAGTGTTTTCTTGTTGTTGTGAATTTGACAGATAGTGTTAAATGATGATATCCCCGAAAAAGGACAAACTGAAATTGTGTTTTATTGTTTTCATTTTACAAAGCAATTTAGGCAACATTGATTTAAATCTAGACGGAATGTAATTTAGAATATTTTTCAATTCAAAACTGAGTTAAAGCTAAAAATGATTTTGTAGTTTTTTTCTGTTGTGGGGTGATTGAGTTTTGACATAGTGTTATTTTGTATATATATGAGAGAAAAATAGTTATACTGAGTTATTGGCGAGAAAGAGAGATAGAGAGAAAGAGTATAACAGTGAAAAAAATTAATATAGAGAGTGTGTATAGAGAGTACCCATATCAATCCCATAGCCAAGTCTATCTCTTTCACGCATCTCCTGTAGTCTAGCAGGACTTGGTGATCGTGATCTTTGACATAGACTTGTTGTCCCATATGTGGGATAAGGCAGTTCAGGGCGTCTGGTGCGCGGTAAATGGCCACCATAACGTGAAGGTGAAGGCGAGCGGGCCGGACTTGTCGATGCTGACCATGAACCTGTTAGTTGTTGGTATACATTAATAATTAAAATAATAATAATAAAAGATAAATAACAAAGAAAAACAAACAACAACAAATAGGTAATAAATAATATAGAAGGAGAAAAAAGTATAACGACAATTCCATGAAAGAATGCCCGAAATAGGGTATTTCTTTTGCCTGGTATCTTCCAATTTTCATAAAAATTTGTATACACAAATTAAAACAAATTTTTATATACAAATTAAACCATTAAATCATTTATTGATCTCAGTTTTCAGTTTCGCTTAAATGCGAAAACCCGCGATTTTATTTCGCTTTTTCACTTTCTCAAAAATCCAAAAAATTTCAAAAGTATATTACCATAAATATCAATATCTGTGGAAAAGCCTTGTGCATTTTAATGATTTAAACTACGTTTGAATTTTGCTTGTGTCGGGTTTAATAAGAATGTTTTAAAAATAAGAAAGAGTTTTAAAAAATTCAATTGAATTTTTTAAATGCATTTTTCGTTCAATATGCTATTTAAATTTTTTGATTTTTTAACATATTTGAAAACTATAGAAACTTTACATTAGAATACAAATTAAAAAATTTTAAAAATGTTATTCAAAAAAAAAAAAAAAAAAAAAAAAAAGAACATGTTCCATATTTTTCATATAAGTATAATATTTTTTCTTATCTTTTTGAATTAACAAAATATAGAAGTTTTAACACAATAGAAATATTAACATCTGTTGAAGTTATTGGCGGATTTTTGTAATTTGAAATAAAATAATATTGTTTTCTTTTTAACTAATTCAGTCAGCATCTCCAAAATATCCTTTTCGTTGAAAAATATTTGCAAAATAAAAATTCTATTTATAGATGTATTTTTGACAATTCTGAAATTATTAAATTTAAATTTTCTTTATGTGAATTTTAAATTGTTTTATTTACTATGAATTGCTACATTAATTAGTCTAGTACATAAAGGTTTACTATTTTTAATAAATTTTTAAAAAGTAACTTTTTAAATAAAATAATAAACCTACTCATATTTAAAAATGATACTAGAAAAGTAGTATCTTTACATGAAAAAATGTGAATGGGTTTTAGATAAAGCGAAATTGTGTATAGTATATGTGTGCATCCTAAAAAATTTGTATTCTTATTTTAATGTAAAGATTCATAATTTCCAAACATCTTAAAAATCTAAATTTAATACTTAATTTTATTTAATATTTACTGAAAAATGCATTTCAAAATGTAGTTACACTCAAATTTATTTTTAAAAAATCTTCCTTTATTTTTCAAAAGTTCGTATTAATGCCGACATAAGTAGAATTATAAACCTTTCCAGAAATATTGATATTTAAAGTTACATACTTTTGAAATTTTTTGGGTTTTTGAGTAAGTGAAAAAGCGAAATAAATTCTCGAGTTTTCGCAATTTAGCTAAACTGGACTCTAAAATCGATACAGATATCCGTGGACTATTTGCATGCACAATTTTATGAAAATGGAAAGACACTTGATATATTTTTGGGCGTTCTTTCATGAAATTGTCGATGTATAAATTTTCTTTCTCGGTTTTTTAATTCATATAAAATTTTAAAATATATATATTTTTTTGTTTTTTAATAAAATATGGCAAAATATTATTTAAGTATTTTTATTAAAATGAGCAATTTAAAGTAAATAAAAATAAAAAATAAATTAATAATTTTTTGTAATAAAGCTTATTTACAAAAAACAACAAAATTAAATTAAGGAAATCGTAATACATTTATAGTAAAAATATTTAATAATATTTAATTTGTATTAAAATGTAATAAATTGTTTTAAAAAATATAACTAAATTATTTTTGTATGTATGTATTTATGTTGTAAAATATATTAAAGTATTCCAAATTTAAATCGAAAAACAATTTTGACTTAATTATCTATTACGACATTTGACAATTAAAGTCACTTCTAGACTTTTGGGTCATCAAATATTGCCTCAATGATTCCAACTCGAAATGAAAGTATACCATTAGATTAATAAAATCTCCAAACGGCTTTGAAAAGTTAGTTTGGATTTCGATTTAATGGACTCTTAAATTTCGGATATTTTGGAGCACATTTTCATTATGTGTGTAAATAAAACACATTTAAATCAATAAATTTTAATGTATTAATAGGTATTTTTTGTTTTTTAGAGTACAAAACTTTTATCTTATATATAATTCGAATGGAAATATAGGATGAAATATTAATCAAAATGCCACGCCCACTTTTTGCAAATAATTCTTTTTTTGAAAGTTTAAATAAAACTTGCACATATATCAAGTATTTTGTGGAGAAAATTATGGGCTAAAATATAAGTTAGATGCCAATCCCAGTTTTTAGTCCACTTTCCATAAAAATTAATTATGTTATTCTTTTGATGGTACTTAGAAAATTTACATAAAATTTTACATATATAAGGAATAGAAAATTTTGTATATTATGACATCTAAACTGTGTAGGTGCCATGCTTCATTTTCGCCTAATTTTACTATACTGAAATATTTTTTTTTACCAATTTCATTTCAATTTTAATTAAATTTTAAATTTGCTTACTAAGAAGCAGTATAAGCCTTTTATAATAAAGTGGGCTTTGCACCCAGTGAGGACTTCCTTGAGGAATATACATATGTGCCGAGTTTAAACACATGATCAAGTTAAATAAAGTAAAAAATATTCTGAAAAAAATGGGAGTAAAAAGGGTGTGGTATCCAGTAAAAATCTAGTAAAATAATGATAGTAGTCCATAAAACAACAAAAACATTTTGATTAAACGATTTTTGAATAATTTTTATTTCAAATCATATTGAAAAAGGCTCCGAAAAGTTTGAACTTCAAGAGGCCATAAAATTGAAATTCGAACTAACTTTGAAAACCCCTTTGGTGGTTTTGCTAGACCAGTAGTGTGATTTATTTTGCGTCGGAATTATTGAGACAATTTTTTCTTGTTGCACTGTGTAATTTACGGTTACAAGCAATTTCTTTTCTGCTGAATTTTATATAAATATGACGATATTTAAGTAATTTATATACGGAATGTTAGTTCTGGGAAAATGTTTGTATAGGTCTGGCTGACCCTATACAAGACTTCGTTCAGATCGAAATCATTAAATCAATTTAAAAAGCTTTTGAGTAAAATGGTATAATACACAGAAATGTACCGTTAAAACATAGGAAAATCACTCAAAAGATGCGTATAGATGAACAGAATACAGGAAAAATATTTAATTTAAAATCACATGTCGAAATGGATATTAAAAATTCGTAATTTTGAGCTTGAAATGAAAAAAAAAAATATTAAATATTTTTTTTTTTTCGCAAAAACATTGGTCTATACGAGAGAAAAGGTACGAAATATTTTTTTGCAAAATTTAAAAAAATTTAATAATTTTGTTCCTTTTTATACTAAAATATTAAAAAGTTGTTTTGTATTAATTACACGGTGCTACAATATAAAAAAATAAATACACTTGAAATATAACATAGTGTAGTTTGTAGGTATGGAGAATTAGATTATTTTTTATTTTTTTTTAGAATTTTCATATACCCCTAAAATTGGGAGTTATTTCTAAAAAAAAACATTTGTCGGACTTCTCGGCTTTAACCATTTTTATCTCGAATACATATTATTCAATTTAAAGTTTTTAAACGGCATTAAAAAGAAAAGATTTAGCCCTTTTAAAAAAAAAAGTCATATACACACTTTTATTCATGTCAAAACTGTTTAGGATATTAAGGACAGAAGCTCAATTTTTCGTGTTTTATTCTCGTTTTTTGAACTTTTCAGCCATTTTTGAACCACACTTTATTAGAAAACATATCCTTTTTCTTATTTTTTTCCTATACTATATTTTGTGAATTTTTATGTCACTCAGCGGGAGCTAGGTTCTGATTTTATATCCATGGTTTCTTAGGAAAGTTTTTTTAGAATTCTTTTAAAAAATATTGACCTGACCTAATATACATTTACATTCATAGCGAAACTGTGTAAGATATTAAAGACTCAAATTCAATTTTTAATTTTTTATTAGTATTTTTTGGATTTTGACTCACATAACATATTGTTTTTATATTTTTTTCAAAATACTATATTCTATTAAGAGCAAAATGAGCTACCACTTGATAAAATCGGATTAGAATTACACGATATTATTTTACGCGTATTTTATTGTTACCATATTTATGATACATGAGCTTTACAACGCAGAAAAAAAGAATATGTTCTACAATTCAGGTCGCATTTTATTTTTATTAAAAAATAGTATTTAGAATAAATATGAAAAAATATGTTTTCTAATAAACTGTGGGTCAAAAATTGTTGTAAAATCGAAAAAATACAAACTAAAAATTTAATTTGAGTCTTTAATATCTTACACAGTTTCGCTATGAATATAAATACTTATATTAGGGCGGATCAATTACTTTCGACAAAAACTTATAGCAAAAATGTAGTATTCGAAGAATTCTAAAATAAAACTTTCCCAAGAAATCATACACTGAGTGACATAAAAATTCACAAAAATTCACTTAATTGTCATCTGGAGGACAAAAAAAATTAAAACATTTTTTTCATAAGAAGCTTAAAATTGAAAATTTATTGAGACCCATTTCGGGAAAAAATTGTAAACTTTTACTTTGATTCTTTTATCGCTAGTAGGGAACTAATTTTAAATTAAAAAATAATTCTATTTATTTATTTGTTTATTTATTTATTTGTTTATTTTTCCGTATGCTGGTCATCATTTGAGTTTTTTTAAATACCTCTAACTGAAAGCATCTTTTCAGAAGAGAGGAACTTAAGACTGTCGATTAAGTTGCCAGATTTCTGTAGCCTTATAAATGCAGAGGTTATAACCATTATTATATAATAAACGCATTTTACTGATAGCAAAGCAATCATAATATCTCTTGGAAAAGGATATATCACATGGAAGTTTTCTCAATAGGATACCTCTGAAGAGACATCGAGACATTCATCGGTTACCCTTATGTTGGTTCTTAAACAATTTAATTAATTGCAAGTACCACCTATGTCTGTGATATAGATAGATATTCTTCTCACAAAGAGTAAACAACTATTTTCACACAAATTTTACATCGAGGTGAAATAAAAGATGGGTAAGAGAGCCAAGAAAAATCTGGACCAAATGGATAAGCAAAGGACACAATAAGTGTTTAAATTTCCCAGAATCCATATCCAACTGATATTTGTAAATCATCGTAATTACGGGGAACAGGAGGAGTTCACTGAACATTTTTTTTCTTTATTATTCGGAGACTTAATACACAATTTGTTTGGTCAACGAAGGTTCATTGACAGATGGTGATTTGGATAAAATTCACCGTATAAAATCGTACCTATTTTTAAACCAAGTTGGCTATGTTACGGCCGGCTGGTAATTGAACCTAACCTTATGTATATTAAAGTGCTTCACAAAAAAAGTTCCAAATGTACCCATATTGAAATCAAGATTAATATGTTCTTATATGATTCCAAAAATATTGCATCTGAAGGTTTTCATTGACGTGAGCTTATTTTTAGAGCACCTCTAAAAATAAGGATTTCTTTCAATAATATCAAAATTTTCGTTATGGAATTTTATTAATATTTTTTTGCACTTATCTTTACTTAAATATGTATTTTTATAAATTTGCGTTGGAAAGAACTATCGTGATACTTTTAAATATTATAGATAATTAACACTTTAATAGCAAAATTGTCAATCAAGGTAGATTAACCCCAGGTCTACAACTGAGATTAACGCTGATATAACATGTGAGATAACGTAGGCAGAGGAGAGTAACTATTTTGTTTATATTATGTTAAATCTTAAAGAAGGGGTACTCGTATTCTAATAAATTCTATAAGAAATCATTATTTTCAACCAGTCACAAAGTAAATATGTCCTTTTTATTTAAGCAATTCGCACTTTTTTAGCACAATTTTTATAAAAATGTTTTTTAACATGTAAAACAAACACTAAAAGGAAACAATTTTACAAAAAAAATTGTTTTTTTTAGTACTTTCCAAAATACATATGCACATAAACAAACAAATTTTCGTATATGTGTATTTTTTTGACAGTTCATCTTATAAGATAGTTGTGTAGAGAAATATCATTACAACAACCTCATAATACATTTTATAATACTAATATTTGAATCTACACGTGAAATAATTCTCTCTGAGAGCGAATTTGACACTCTCTGACACAAAAATCTTACATAATATGTTACGTCTAGACGGCCTGTAATCAGGTAGCGACATTTAAACAGGTGAGAATTTTTTTCTTTTCGCCAGCAATATGGCGGCTTGTGTTCTAAAATCTGTAGTGTCAAATTGTCGTTTATGTTCACAATCTTTGTTTACATTTTTTGTTTCCTTTTGTGCTATTGTGTCTTATTACTTTTTTCATTACGTGAAATGACAAATGCGGTTTTGTTTTTTAAACAAACATGTGAAATGTCAAAATTAAAGTTGAAATAAGAGATTTCAATGTAAAAACCAAATACATTGAGCTTTTTTGGCGTTTTTATTATTGTAGATTTGTCGTTAACTTACTTATCGTACCATGGTGCCAATTATTTGTATTTGGTTACAAAAAGGTCAAATAAGCAAATTTTGCAAATAAGTTAGATGGAAGTATTTATTACACCTAAAAATCAGTGAATTTATGAAAAATATAATAAATGAATAATCGAATTAAAGAGAGTCTTTGATAATTAGTTGCTATTTTACACGAACTTATAGTTTCTTTGATAAATGTATGCATCTGGTAATATCTATTTTCTTAAGTTAATATTTCTTTGCCACAAAAATTAACATAACCGGTATGGATCAGTGATCCAAAAATATTAATTTTGTTACTAAGAAGTTAAGTACATAAATAAATAGTACTGAATAACTCCTTTCCTGTGATGCCCTATAACCTAAATTACAATAGAAAATGTCCGAAAAATTCAAAATAGTATTCTAAAAATTCATAGAAAATATTACAAAAATCTTAATTTTACGACAATGAAAACCAATTTAAAAAAAGGATTTTTGAATTTAAAATGTTTTCTCTCTGGACATTTACTTACTACTTTGAAAATGAAAATTCATCTAAAAAACTAAATTTTAAATATTATTTTTATCGAATATTACAAAGTATTCGTGTTGAATAATAAAATTATTAATCACCCAAAAATTCGTTATCGTTTAAAACATTTTTCTGTAATGAATTTTACTTTTTTAAATAACGGTATACAGGTATATATATAAGATATTTTGTTTCTAGCCCGATTTTTCTAAAAGTCTAAAGTGATAAATAAACGGAAAGCTGTTTTGAAAACTTAGATGTATACAATGTATATGTATATTGTGACTAAAAAATGCTACTTTGATTGCATTTATTGTATTTTTTTTGTGACAAGAAGGACGTTTGATTTTTATGCAAAAAGCAATTTATAGGATCATAATATTTACAAAAAGTATATTAGATTTTCTTAAAAACCTACATAATATAATTCATTTTTTTAAAGCTTTAGTATATTTTATAATATTAACATAATATTAAGCATATATTCCCAGCCAAATTCATCTTAAATATTAATGTGTCAATGACAGAAGTAGTTAAAAATAAATGGAATATCCATTACTAAGTAATGTTCTTATAAAGAAGTACTCAATACTAAGTAGTGTATTTAGTAATCACTTTGTCATCGCATAGTTTTTGCATAGTGTAATGTAAAAAGAATAATAAATTAACATCAAGAATAATTTAATTAAAACCAAACAATTTTTCATTTTCTTTTAAACGATTATTAATATTATCATGTATTTATTGTGTTTGGTGCTGTATAACCTTTTGTACGTATTAAAATATACAACAATTATTGACACCTCTTTTTTAATGGGGGAACACATATAAAATTGTTTGTTTTGATTTCTCCATTAATACAAACAACATTTAACAGTGTCATGCAATTGTTTTGTTAACAGCTTGACATTTTCTGTAGGTTGTCTTTATGTTATGTCAATTTTGTATTTTATTTATTATAAAAAATAAATTTAATTAAAAACAAATTATATAAATAAAGAAAAAATAAATACAACTATCATGCTTTTTTCGTTAAAAAAAATATAGGTATATTTATTTTGGATTTTAAAAAAGCTTAAAATTTAACAAAAAATAAAACTTTAAAGAAAATTTAATAGACTGTTGGAGAATTACATACCTCTTGGATAACGCGTATGATGACCATAACCTCGAGGATGACGGGTTTCTTTGACCATCTCTACAACATTAGATACAGTATCCGAAAACCCAATATCATGATGTTGATATGGATGGCCACGCCGTCTACTTGGACTAGGTGATCTAAAATAAGGTAAAAAGAAAATTGTTAGCATTTTTTTTATTAGGGAATATAATAAACATTAATATCTACTTTCAAAATATAAGATAATGTATTAAATAGTCCCTGGATTTACAAAGAGTAAGCTTTTCTGCAAAGCCAACTTTTTGTGATCATACTTGATAACATGGCCCTACACACAGAGAAAAATTATGGTTGCGGTGACCATAATCTAATAGCAACATATTACGATTGGACTATGTTGTTACTGTAAAAAATTCCGTGGTTGTATATAATAAATATGAAAATTATAATCATAAAACGATCAGATTTTTTTAAATTATGTGTAAACATTATATCATGCTATGATTCGGTTTTACTATATTATGATCTTATTTTCTCATATTCGATTTCATTATATTGTAAATCGTATTATAAAAAAAAATATCTTATTATGAAAGATATTTTTATTAACTAAATAATTTAATAGTCTCATATTCTTTGAATCACACCAAATATATCCAAACCTTGCCTACTTATATTTCTTCATATATAAACTAAATGGGAATTATATTTAAAAAGAAACAGGTTATACATTTTTTAACCATATTTGTAAAAAAACATACGTTTTATTATTTTTAATATTTTATTATTGTGGAAAAAATAATATTAATAATTAATTTTGCTTTTGGTAAAAATATTCAAAAACATAAAATATTTGTAGTCAACTGTACTAAAATTTTTATTGAATTTAAACATTAAATGATAAAACTATAACAAAAACTTTGTTATCATGAACGCACTATTATTAAAATTAATGAAATTGAACAATGAGAACATAATATATTACTGTTGCGTATAGGGAAAATTTAACGATTATAACATTCTACATTAAATAAAAATTGTTTCGAATGTAGGGTTACAAGTTAATATTTACCTTAAACTAGGTGATCTTCTATGGCTGTTTTGATAAACGTGTCCAGGATGTAAATGACCAGCATCGGCACCGGTTAATGATTCCTGAGATGGATGTCTTGGCGCATCCCGTAGTTCCAACATCTAAACAATCATTATTGATTTTAAAATAAATAAAAATTATATATTAATACTTTTTTCTTATTAACAGCAATTATTTTGCAAATTAATATTTTGTTTTCGATTTTGGATAAATTTAAATAATTTAATAAAGAAAAGTTACAAAACTTCAAAGGGAGGGTCTAGTATATAAAAATGTATTTTTTTATTTCATTAAAGGTTGGGATTTAATGCAGGAGGGTTTTTAAAAATATACATATATATTTTTTTAAATGTATTTCTTTTTGTTATAAATATATATGTATTAAGGTATAAATTTATAAATATAATTTACGATTATAATTAAATAAATCACATTTATTAAAACATTTGTAACATTTCTACTTAAAAATAGTAAACTTTATTTAATGAAAAAACCCCTACAGAAAATAATTCAAATTAAATTTTTTGATTTTAATTTTGTAAACACTAATAAATTCTTTTCTCTAAACATTTTTATTATTAATTACTTTTTGTTTAATTTGTCCTATATTTATGAAATATTTAAAACTAAATTCTTTATAAAGAAAAGAAAAAAATTAAAGAATAAAAATCCAACTAAAGTTTCTAATTATAAATGAAATAAAATTAAATAAAATTATTAATATAAGAGCTACATTTAGTTTTGACTATTTCAACTAATTTACACAATTAAAAATTTTAATAAAATTTTATATATTTTTACATGCAGTTTTTTTTTTAGTTGTGCTACATGATAACTAATATTTGCTTAAGGCGGATACTCACCTCTGTTTAGTATTTTAAATGAAATTAAAAATTTTTACAAAAAATCTCAAAAATTTTAACACAAAATCTTTTATGATGATTGACAATATTTACAGTGTTTTATGTACAGTGTGGTGCAATAATGAATGTATGAGTTTTATTTACGTGTAATTACAAAATTTAATTTTGTATAATATTAGCTAAATATATATGCTAAACGAATTAAATATTTCATAGTTTTAGATGAAATTTTTTCGTTAAAAGTTGTTAAGTTACGGCAAAAGTACGATATTTGTATTCTAATGCGATTTAGCTCTTTTGAAATATATCTTTAGTTAGAAAGAAATGAAATTGTATGTTTTAATACATTTATGTGTACATGTAAGCCCTAAAGATATACCTATAGACTGCAGTAGACATTTGTTTATATTATTTTATAAAAGTAACGTTTCTTTGAAATTGTTTTTTTTACTTAATCTTTCTATTTCTTAATATATTTTAATATATAAGGTTTTAAAAATATGTTTGGATATAGGTTAAATTTTGGAATAAATTCAACTTGGTTGATTCCAGTTGACATCAATCTCTATTTCTGTTTGGGTACTTTTATAACATAGTGCAACAAGAAAAAAATTGCCTCAATAATTTCAAGGGCAAATGAAAGCGTACCTGTAGTCTAGTAAAACTCCCAAAAGGTTTTTCAGTGTTAATGTTAATATTTCTACATGCTCTTCTTATTTTATAGACTACTAGCATTATTACACTGGGTTTTTGTTGGATGCCACTCCCTTTTTACGCCCATTTTTATCATAATATTATTTACTTTAGTTGGCTTGACCATATATCAAAACTATTGAACCGATTAACATGAAACTTGGCACATATGTATATTCTTGCAGGAATTGCTGACTGTGTCCCACTTTTTAAGGAAAGGTTGCTTTGCCCTTTAGTAAACAAATTTCGAATTTCATAAAGATTTTTATGACAGAGTAGAAAAAGTGGGAGAAAAAGAGACGTGGTACCCACACAAATTAAATCTTATAATACACAATATTTCCTATTCTTTATGTATGTAAATTTTATTTGAATTATGTAAGTAGCATCAAAAATTTTTACTAAAATTGGTCTCTACAAAATAGTTGACATATGTGCTACATTTTATTTTAACCTTCAAAAAAAAAAAAATTATTTACCGAAAGTAATTTTATATCTTATATTCCCTTCCGGAATATATATATACATATATACATACATATATATATATATATATATATATATATATATATATATATATATATATATATATATATATATATATACATATAATTAAATCGGTTGAATAATATGAGTACTTAAGTTCGCTCTTGTTATGATTGTATTATAATATAAATGTATATATATAAATATATATATATAATATATATTATATATATTGTGTCGTCACCTTAGCATTATAAAATGTAGAAGCGACTTTGTAAATTTTTTTTCTTCATATAAGAAGCATGTCGTTTGTTAAATTTGGTGAGTTTTTGGACATCGAGCGTAAATTTTTCACTCTCGTAATTGTAACAAAATAAATTTAATACCGCTTGTAGCTTTTACATGCTGTTTATGCTTCTTAGATGACATAATAAGTTAATTTCTGGAATGGCGTTCTAAGCCTGTAACAATAAAATTAGAAATGGTAGGCCAGCACCAATGAAATTCAGTCTCTTTTTGGAACATAATATCATTTCTGATCATTTAGTAAATAAAATTCCTAATTTCATCATAATTCTTTTGTTCAGAAATATTTGTATATAAAGATAAAGTCCACATCGAATATAGACTATTTTACATAACCTATTTTAACCAATTAATAAGAAAATGAATCCTTATTGTAGTAAAGGTAATACAAACTGATCAAATGGTGCTTTTCGTCATTTTAAAAATGCAATAACTTAGAAAATAATAAATACATGTTCATAATTCTTTCATAAACAACTGACTGCTTCGACTTAATATGTATGTAAAATATTATATTGGTCGCAATCGTATTTACTAAGTTATAACAAATGTAGGAAGAAAGGAGAAAAAATGTTGGATATTTTGAATAAAAATTATGGTTTAATTTAAAATGGGGCCAATTATAACTCTTATGTGTTCATTTGGGAGGTAGAATTATATATTTTAAATTTGTAATAAATTTGACTATTTTATGCACCAAATAAATCAAGATCTGGTAGATCTCCGATACTAAAAAATATTGTACAAACATTTTGAATTTAACTGAAAATCTCTGTGTAGCATACAGATTCGTATGTGTCCAAATTAAAAAGTGAGGTTATGAGACATAATCGCAAATTATTCTAAAGTAGAAGAAAATTTTATTTGTGTCAAATATATAGATAACCGCTTTAATTGGGTATCACTAGTTTTTCTATAGTGCAAAAACTAGTCATTTTATAGCGTTTAAAAAATTCCAAAAAACACTTCGGACTACCCTTAAGGTTACCATTTTGTATGATTTTATTAAAAAGAAATCCAAATATTAAATTTATTTAAAGACGATGCTATTATTTTAAGGGTATTATATCAGAACACTGTTAGAGAAAAAGTGCTTTAAATACCAATTTTATAAAGTATTTCGAGAGGCAATATCTATAAATAAAAGTATATCTAGCGTAAATTGAAGATAGGTCTTGTGGTGGTATTATTTTGATCGGTACTGTATATATTTAGAGTGTTCCTTAGGAGGAGCACTGTCAAAAATATCGCTTCTCTTCTTTTTATTTCATATTGGGAACAAATGTCGATATAGTTTTATTTTTAGTATTTCTGCTCATCAATACGCATCGTTTGAATAGTCTTCCTACATCAGAATCTCGAGAAAACTTCTTTCTTGGGACACTCTTATATAGGTACACCTATGTTGAGCGACGAGCCCAAAAAAGGAAAAATAATGAGTAAAGAACGCATAATTTTGCAGACACAGTGATCCGCCGTTATACCTGAAATAACATTAAATGATTAAATGAGGCTCTTTGAAAGAGCTAAACAGTGAAAAACTTATATTTTCCGGCTAAGGTTATTTTAATCTATAATTTCCGTCAATTTCACTAGTCTTCAAATTCTCATTTTAACTATAAAACAAATCTTGATTAAAGTTCATTTAGACGATAGAGTCGTTCCAATTCAGGAACGTTTTGTTTCGGTCCAACAAAAATTTGGCATATCCCTAAGGCTTCAATATATAAATATTTTTTTAGCAAAGTTCGTAGGGTTAATGATAAGCACAAATGTTCACTATTTTCATTTCCAGGGAGTAGCATATATGTTTATTATTCTTTTGATAGAGAGACAGCAAAAACTTTTGGTTCTCTGTAATGGCAACTACTTATTAAAGTAGTTTCTTGGTAATGGGTCGTCATTATTATTTGCCTATATATATATATTATATAAAAAAGTACTCAATAGAATAATAGAATAGTAATATTGCAATCACGTGGATCAGTTAGCTAGAGCGCTGGATTAACAACTAGAAGGTTGTTGGTTCAACCCCATTTTAATGCTGTTAGTTTTTTTTTACTAAAAAAGTTTTTGTCATTAAAAACAAATGTTTAATTTGTGCCCAAGTTCAAATCTCACTGACGGAAAAATTTCTTTGTTTTTTATTTTTATTTATTTTAGACCTAGAGTCTAAAAATAACTACATGAATTTGTGAATAACTCAAACAATAATAACTAGTTATACCAATTATATCTTCTAGCTTACCAGGAAAGCAAAATGCTGGGTTATTACAAAAATTTTAATAATATATGTTTAGTAAAAGATTAGAATTTTTTGGTCTGTTGTCCTAACTTACCGAAAAATTATTAAAATGGCAATATGATCTCTATTTATTTATTTATTTTTTTGATATATTGTTTAAGCTGCTATAGTGCTATACTGCTATACCCTTTTTACAAAACTAAACTAAAAATTATAAAATCGGATGAAAATGATTGGCTATGTATTTAAAAAACTGAACCAAGATTTGGCAAAATTGACATAGTTGAAATTTCAAATGCAAATAACTTAAAAACTATAAGAAAGAAAAATTTGACAAGCGGTTAAAAATGCGCTATGTCAGAGGTACCCCACTGTGAGCCCTAATAGCTCCATTTCTGAGGTGTATGTAGGGCGAATTTCCTGATTATTTGTACTTATGGTTATTTGAATTACTATCATTTTATCCTGTTGCACCATGTATTAATCATTGAAACATAAGAAATTATTTAAAACATTTTTACATTTCAGAACCAACACCTAATTTTTGCATTTCTCATATGTTTTAAAGTAAATAATAAAGAAGAATATTTTGAATTGCTTATTAGACTGATAAATATATAATCATATAAATATTTTTCAGAATGGTTACAAAAATTGACCTAACCCAACCTTTTAGCTACGGCAATATATCATAAATGGAATTAAACAACTCTTTGAAAAGCTAGATATATAAAAATTTTAATAGTCCTGAGGTTCACAGGATTTTGTTGCCTCTTTTAATATATTAAAAATTTGTGTATAGTAAAAAGCCGCCAGTATTTAAGATTTAAAAAATTTATATATTTTTTAAATCTTCGCTTTTTGAAGAAATATTTGTTGTATCACAAATAGAAAACTTTACAGAAAAATTACAACTTAATATTCTATAAAGAAAAACTATAAAAATATCTAATAAAGTCCTATAAAATTGTAAACAATAAATAAAAACTAAATATAGTTATTGTGTTTCTAGAGCTCTCTTAGACTAACTGAGTTCCTTTCGAAGCTTAGAATCTTACCTCCTTATTCAAAATAAAAAAATGTATGCTTGCTAACGAATAGCTAACTTTTTCCTATGGAAATTTACATACAAAAAAGTTAGCCACACGTTAGCAAGCATATATGTTTTCATTTTGAATACGGCTGTATGAAAAACAATGCGACAGGAAGTTTATAAATATAGATAGCATGAGAAAATAAATAAATATAAGTTTTAAACATTTAAATAATTTGTAATTTTTTAGAACTCTGAAAGTGTAAAATAGCTTAAAATTAAAATACCACACAAGCTATAATCTAAATGAACTTGAGTAAATTATTTACCTCCATTTGAACTAACTAAACATCTGACGAAACTAATTAGAAATTATTATTTACAACTATTAAACTCTATAGCTCTGTTACTAAAATCTTTATTTGTTTTATTTTTTAAGGATTTTTTTATATGAAACACAATAAAGAAATTAAACAACACCAAAGATTCTTTAGATGAAAATTACAGTTAAGGAAAAAGAAAACATAAATTAGGACACACATATATTAATTATACGAGTAAGTTAAGTAGTTATAGCACGATTATAGTATACATAGTTATAGTAAGTAACCACATCGATTATTATTTTAAGTTTACACATACACACATTTATTATGGTTTAATTAGTTTAATATACGAATTAATACGATTTTAAATTTGTTTTTTGTTTTTTGTTTTTCTTTGGAATATCATTTTTTTGTGTTACCATTTGTTGTTTTATACAATTATTCACCTTTTTGTTTCTGAAATTTAAAAAATTATATAAAAATTTTTAAGTAAAAATGTATTGCTTTTTTGCGATTTATAAATGTTTGAGTGTAAAATTTTGTTAAGGAAGGTGATTGTTAATATGATGTAATGATGATATGAGTTTGATTCTAGATGATAAGTGCTTAATGGTTTTAACAGTTTCTTTTCAGTAGATTTTTTTCTTAATTTTTAATATTTTTGTCGATTTTTTTTCTTTAAAAAAATTTTTTAAATTCCAAAAAATCTTAAATCCTTAATAATCCAAATGAAAAAGGGCCTCATCTGTGATCACTTAGATTTCGGACTAAAATCTTTTTTTCTATGAAAATTTCAAAAAATTGAAATCCTTTATAGCTTGGTTAAAATGCTTCCAAAAGGAAAAAGGGCCTCAATTTTTGATCACCTATATCTTTGACCAGAAATTAATATTTATATAAAAAAAAATTCTTGATAACTTCAATCATATTTCCGACCAAAAACCAATTTTTATACGAAAATTTCAAAGATCCTTTATAACTTAATAACTTCCTTTAATTGCCTTCAAATGGAAAAAGGGCCTTAATCTGTGATCACTCACAATTCCGAGCAAAAACCTATTTTTATATCAAAATTTCAAAAATATTAAATCCTTAATAACTTTTTTAATACTCCTCCAAATGAATAAAGAGCCTCAACTTGTGATGACATATATTTCTGATCAAAAGCCGATATTTATATGAAATTTTTAAAAAATCTTATCCTTAATAATGCCTCCAAATGGAAAAAGAACCTAAACCTATGATGACATATATTTCCGACCAAAAACCAATTTTTATACGAAAATTTCAAAGATCCTTTAGTCCTTAATAACTTCTTTTAATTGTCTTTAAATGGAAAACGAGTTTTAATCTGTGATCACTCATAAATCCGAGCAAAAACCGATTTTTGTATCAAAATTTCAAAAAATCTTAAATCCTTAATAGCTTTATTAAAAACCAAAAACCGATTTTTATATGAAATTTTTAAACAATCCTAAATCCTTAAAAACTTCATTAAAACATTTCCAAATGGAAAAAGGGCCCCAATCTGTGATCACTCATATTTTTGGACAAAAAACTGATTTTTATATGAAAATTTCAAAAAATATGAAGTCTCTAAAAGCTTCTTTAAAAAGCCTCCAAATGGAAAAAGGGCCTCAATCTGCGATCACTTACATATCCTACTAAAAATCAATTTTTCTATGCAAATTTAAAAAAATCTTAAATTTTTAATAATTTTTTTAAAACGTCTCCAAATGGAAAAAGGCTCAAAAAATCTCCGACTAATATCCTAACAAGGATCGATTTTTATATGAAAATTTCAGAATTGCCTTAATCTGTGATCACTCATTTTCCAATCAAAACGCGAATTTTTTACGAACATTTCAAAAAATCTTAAATCTTTAATAGCTTCGTTAAAACGTTTCCAAATGGAAAAAGGGCCTTAATCTGTGATCACTCATAATTCCGAGCAAAAACCGCTTTTCTATCAAAATTTCAAAAAATCTTAAATCCTTAATAACTCCACCAAATGGAAAAAGAGCCTCAACTTGTGATGACATATATTTCTGATCAAAAACCGATTTTTATATGAAATTTTTAAACAATCTTAAATCCTTAATAAATTCGTTAAAACGTCTCCAAATGGAAAAAGGCTCAAAAAATCTCCGACTAATATCCTAACAAGGATCGATTTTTATATGAAAATTTCAGAATTGCCTTAATCTGTGATCACTCATTTTCCAATCAAAACGCGAATTTTTTACGAACATTTCAAAAAATCTTAAATCTTTAATAGCTTCGTTAAAACGTTTCCAAATGGAAAAAGGGCCTTAATCTGTGATCACTCATAATTCCGAGCAAAAACCGCTTTTCTATCAAAATTTCAAAAAATCTTAAATCCTTAATAACTCCACCAAATGGAAAAAGAGCCTCAACTTGTGATGACATATATTTCTGATCAAAAACCGATTTTTATATGAAATTTTTAAACAATCTTAAATCCTTAATAAATTCGTTAAAACGTCTCCAAATGGAAAAAGAGCCTCAACTTGTGATGACATATATTTCTGATCAAAAACCGATTTTTATATGAAATTTTTAAACAATCTTAAATCCTTAATAACTTTGTAAAAACGACTCCAAATGGAAAAAGGCCTCAATCTGTCATCACTCATATTTCCGACTAAAAACCAATTTTTATACGAAAATTTTAAAAATGCTTAAATCCTTAATAACTATAAGCTTTCAAATGAAAAAAAGGTCCTCAATCTGTAATCACCTGAATAAAATGATATACATATGTATTAGACTTTTAAGTCTCTTTTCTTTGCTCGGATATTTAGTAATTTATTTATTATGTTTATTATGAATCAGATCATTTGCTTCTGGATTCCATATATCTTGTACTGACGATCCTGCTTATATACTGGTGTATCAAGAACATGTTGCTTTGTATGAGCCATGGCACAATTTCTGTTTTGTGCTAATTAAAAAACTTATAATTTGGGAGAGTGAAATGATAAAATAAAATTAAATATTTTGTATGATACAACACAAATTTATCATGTAAGGTGAATTTTAAGATGATAAAAAAAAAAATCTAAATGTGTATGGATTAATGGTTGAGAGAGAGAGTGTTAAAGATGATAGTTAGAAATAGAGAGAGAGAGAGAGAAATATTACCTAACGGAACGTTTTCTCATAGTACTCCGACGTGCCAGTGTTGCCAAACTACCATGTTCAGCATCACCATTTGCATGACCATTAGTATTTGCTAATAAATGCGTTTGTGAATTGGCAGCATCAGTGCCATTTGGTTCATAACTGATGGAACCTTGACGCGATCCACTTTTATCCATGGCAGTCATATCGAGCAAACAATCAAAGAACGATTGCTTCTATAGACAATTTTATTTGTTATTGATTTTGGTTGTTTTTATGATGATATTGTAGACGTTTATTGTTTGGTTTTTGAGGTTTTTTTTTTAATTTGCATTTGTTTGATTTTTGATAGTGTATTTTTTTTTTTATTTATTATAGATTTTATTGTACAGTGGTGCAGTAAAAAAAATCATTGTTACAATATTTGTCAAGTGATGCGTGATATATTTTTTTTTATTGAATCCAAGTGATGATAATTTGTTTTTGTAATTTTTGAGATTTTATGATTTATTTTGTTTTGTTACGATTTATTTATACACAGAGATGTTTTTGAGAGAGATTTTGTAAACACGTTCGTACCAAAAAAAAATTTTTTTTTGAATGAAGAAAAATAAACATGATTAATATGAGAAAAATTTGTTTTGTTAAAAAAATTGAAGATTAAAATTATATATATATATATATATATATATATATATATATATATAAAGTACGCTTAAAAATATGTTTGTTACGAGTATTAGAAAAAAACTAGCGTCTGTTCTGTTTAAGTAAGTATATGAAAAAATTTACAAAATTTTACATAAGAGATTATCTATATAGTTAAGGTTTTTTATTATAAAATCTAAGTTTAGTTTAGTTTAGTTTAATATACAAGCAGTTATAAGTTAAGAAAGTTTATTATTTCTATTTTTTATTTTGTTTCTTATTTATATTTCTTATTTGTTTTTTAATAATGCAAAGAGATCTCACTAAGTGCAGTTAGAAAAAATTAAAATACAATACAGCATTTTGACATTTAAAAGTATGAAAAAATTAAAAAAAAAATGTTGGAAACTTTTATAATAGTAATGAATTTTAGGATAATTTTTAGATGGAAATTCTGAAAAATCATTTAATAGAAAAATGTTTATGAAATTTCAAAACTTTTTTAAGAGAAAAAAAAGTTTAGAGAACAAATTTTAAAAAATGTGTTAAAGAAAGAGGTAGAAAAGACTGCAAAGAAAAACTTTGAAGAAATTTTTTATAGAAAAAATTAAAAAATGGAATTTATTTTAAAAACCGGAAGATTCTTTTTATAGTTTTTTATACACAAAATAAAAGATTCTTTTTATAGACAAAAGATGGAAGGTCCTTTTTTATAGAAAAAAATGTACAGATCTTTTTTTATAGACAAAAGTTGAATAGAAAAAATAAAAGATTTTCTGTTGTAGAAAAAATGGAAGTTTTAAAAAAAAGATGGAAGATTAAGAAAAAGAAAAAAAGATCGAAGATCTTTTTTTTGTAAACGATTTTTTTAGACGAAGGGTGCAAGATCTTTTTCTTGTAGACAAAATATGAAAGATAATTTTTCATAGAAAAAAGATGCGAGATCTTTTTTAAGGAATAAATTTCGATAACTGTAAAAAGAGGAAAAGTTTAAGGACCTTGTTTTGACAGTTGAAAGAAGCTTTTTAAAAGAAGAAAAAAAATTAAAGAAATTTTATTATAATAAATAAGAACATGTTTTTGAAGCGAAGTGATGGTAGATATTTTTTATAGAAAAAAAGATGGAAGATATTTTTTTGTAAAAAAAAGTTTTAAGAACTTTTTCTAAAGAACCAAGATTGAATAACAAACATTTTGAAGAACTTAGTTTAAGAAACGTTTTTAAAAGGAAAAAGTTTAAAGAAGTTTTTTAAGAGAAAAAATTTAAAAAAATGTTTTTTTTTTGTTTAATAAAAAAGTTTAATGAACAATATTTAGGGAAAAAAATAAAAATAAAAAAATTTTAAAACTTTTTTTGTGGAAAAATGTTTGAAGAATATTTTTTCTCACTTTTAAGATAGAGATCTAAAGTTTTTTTTTCAAAAGAAATCAAATTGAGGAGCAAACATTTCAAGCAAAATTTTGAATAAAAAAATTTTGAAAGAAAGAATTCAAACTTTTCTTCATTGAAAAAGTTCTGGAACTTTCTCAATAAAAAATTTCTTTTATAATAAAATATATTTTGAATAAACCCTTTTTTTAATTTATATGTATATTGTATTTTAATTTTCTTATTTTTTAAATTTATATTTAACTAAATATTGTCTAAAGTTTTCTAAAGAAATTTAAAAATTTAATTATGAGAGAAAAAGGTAAAACATGCTTTAGGCTAAAAAAGTCAAATTTTTACAGAAGATTTTATAAAAAAGACAAACGATTTTTTTAAGAAAAGACAAACAATGTGTTTTGTTTAATAAATAAAAATTATTCAATTAAAAATTAAAAAATAAAATGAAAATCATACAAATATTTTTAATAAAAAATCAAGCTAAAACATGCCGGTTTTTTAATGTTAAAGAAATAAATAACCAGTATTTACATGCCTTTAAAATAATTGAAATAAAATTGAATTTAAAATAATAAATAAATAAGTACTACATAAATTTAAATAAAACTAAATAGAAATTATTTATAACTAAAAAGAAAAAAAATTACTAAATTATTTAAATATTTATAATTTAAAATTAATATTAAAATTAAAACTTATTAAATATAGGACACATTTATTTATTCCTTTTTTAATACGGTAGGCTAACATTTTTTCTCTAATTATATGTTTTCCCAATTTTCAATTTATTAATATTTGATGGTAAAAATTTTGTAAAACAAAATTCTTTTTTTTATATATAAATAAAATAAATTAAATACATTTATTCTAAATAAGTATTTTATATACGTTTATATAACATTGAGACCATAGCTTTCAAACATTTAAAAATATTTAATTTAAATAGCGTTTAATAATTTATTTTTCAAAAATAATGTGCTTAAGAGTAAAACTAAAAAAAGAAAATGTTAAATGGTGCATAATTAATTAATTGTTGGTTTAATAGGTTTAAGGTTTAAGAATTTTATTAGTTGTATTTATTGTTTGCTAAGGATTCTTTCCACGCAAATTCTATAAAAAATTATTGATGATGATGAATTTTTTGTGTTATGTAGGCCAATAGTAAATTTCGAATGTTTTTTTTTTTGCTTTTTTGCATTTTAATAAGATTTTTTCGTCAATTTTGTATTATTTTTTGTAATGAAAATTTGCGTTGAAATATTAGGTTACTTTTTTACAAGACTTTTATTTTACACATAATTGGGTAATGATTGATTTCTTTTTGTTATAATAATTTCAGCATTTTTTATTGAAACTAAAATTATTTAATTAACAGATCTATGCTCTTATTTTATTTATTTTTGATAATTGTTATATTATGACTCATTAAACATATGTATATGGATTAGAATGATCGATTATTTGACTTTTTGGAGAAAGTGGTTTTCAAATAGTTCAAATAATTGGCGTTTAAAAAAAACCGGTTAATTTATTTGAAATTCCAAATATGGTTAACCGCTTTTATTTTTATTTTTTTGCAGAAGTTATTATTTCTATAAATAGACTGTATATTAAAAAAAAAAAAATCAATAAATTTTATAATATTCAGGTTCATATTTATTAAGTATAATTATTTTGGAAAAAAAACTATTAATTATGATGGGAAAATAATCACCAACAATTATACTAAATTTCTTATAGTATAAACAGAAACTAGGTTAAATATGGAAAAAGTGTGTTAATTTTTTTAAAATCAATTTTGCAAGCTGACTTTTTTCAAGCAAAACAACCTCTTTAAAAACTGAATTTGTTTAAACTTACAGAATTAATTTCAATTTAATTTCAAACTATATTTATATGAAAACAAGATATTAGACTTTATGAATATCAATCAGTTAAAAAAATATTCCTAAACTTCCATTCCAATATTAATATTTAGTACATGTTTTTCAAAAAATTTCAAAACGCTTTGAAACCTACTTAATGTGTCCAGTGTTTCTAAAGTTTGTTTTAGAAATAAGAAAATTGTTGGTAGACCTTATAAAATAACTAAGAAATCTAAAATTTTAGGTCATTCGCGTAAAATCCCACGGAACTACAGACATTTAAAGCTAAAAAATTAAAAAAAAAAATTCGAGGATTTTTTGACTCTTTTTAATTTTGCATTCGCAATTTACATCAAACCATTAACCAAATTTATGATTTTTTAAATTTTGCCGTTTTTTTTTTATAGAAAATTTGCGAGCATAAGTGATATTAAATATTAAAGACAGTATTTAAGATGAAATATTTTGATATATATCACGTTGATATCAAGAAACCAGGCATGGGATATCATCATTACAAACTCCCATATAATTATCCCAAATGTTTGTAAAATTTATGTTTTTCACTATTGGCAAATACCGCTTTTGTAGAAATTGCCTAAAATATAGCGCAAAAAAATTTTATTAATAAATGACACCTTCAAGTCATATGGGCATTTTAAAATTTTAAAATGCAATAATTATATGCAATTTTAAAAGTTATCATCAATTTTCAAAATTTTGTTTCGCATAAGACATGACTTAAATGACGAAAAAATCTGTAAAGAATCATCTTAATGATTAAAATTGATAATATGAAAAAAGAAAAATTAAAGAAACATCAGTTATACGGACTACAGCTTTATTCATCTCCAAACACATTTCGATTGCTGATAACTGCCGCAAAGTATAAATGACATTAATATTGATATCAAATGAAAGATTTTCATTCAGTGGACATCATAATATTTTAAGTACTTATAAAAACATATTCTTAACCTCAAAAATCACCCTTTCACATTTCGCATTATAGTTCGAATTTTAAAATAGTAAAAACAATTTTCGATGTAAAACTTTTCACTAAATAAGAAACAAGTTAAATATTTTACAAAATTTCACTTTCTAAAAAACTAAAATCTTGCCATTTTAAAGGAATTAAACGATATTTAAGCGATCATATTTTCCAAACAAGTACCGATATTCACTCAATATTTTCACTAAATTAGCAGAAAATATGTCTATTAATACGTACAATTTTTCAAAATTTTAAACTAATATAATATTTTTCTATTTACAAAAATCAAGCATTTTTCTTTTCAGTGTATTTTGATAAATATTAAAAATGTTGTAATATTTTTAACAAAATCCTGTTGTTTTGATTTCGATAAAGTGAAACTTTTATTTTTTAAGATTTTTTGAAAATTTTAACTTTAAACCAACACAATTTTTACGCGCATTGATAAAAATGATTAACGAGAATAGATTTTGCATAAATAAATATTCTTTAATAAAACCACAAATCGATATTAGTGTAAGAAGAAAACAAATTTTAAAAATATTTTTACTCAAAATTTTAAAAAATTTTGAAAATTCATATATAAATTTTAGTTTTAACATTTTATTTAAATAGAAATAAGTATCTTTTGTTTAAAAATTCTCTTATTCTTTTTTGCATTTTAAGATCATATTGTGGTTTCCCTGTTAAGAATTCAGTTTAATGGACTGTTACAAAAACACTGTAAAGAATTTCTGTGAACATTTTCTTTTATTTTGTTTGTAAAATAATATTTTTAAATTATTGTTTCTGCAAAAATTTTGGGGAACTATTGTACGATATATATATAGACCAAAATTGAAACGGTAAAGTTTGTGCAATTTCCTTCAGAATTACTGATACACCTTACACCTTCAATCGTAACATTAAATGGGATTTTTTGCTTACAAGTTACAAAAGACTTAGCAATTGACTGGAAAGTCATATTTTCTAAAAGATTTTGGGTGAATAAATGTACAGAAACATTGAATGTGGATTTCGGACTAATACCACATATCTTAGTGGTGCTTTTCTGTTAGTTGATGATCAGTGTTGCCAGTTTAGCCTTTTTAAGGCTAAATCTAGCCCTTTTATTTTGCCATTAGCCTTAAATTTTTCATTTTAGCTTCTAGCCTTTTTTGATTGTTAGAAATGCCTTACATAGGCTAAAATGTTATTTTCATAACGAAGAAAATAATGTCTTGTTTGCTATTACTAATTTTGCTTTACAGAATCATTCGCTTACTAGCACAAAATCGAGATTATTTATATTTAACAAAAGTTTTCACCTACCGCGCTTTATTCTCCAAATAAAAAATAACAAGTAATTTTATGGACTTACTAAATTGATTATTATAATTATTTGTATTATTTTTTAATATAATTAATTAGCAATAGAAACTATTTTTGGGTATAAATTTGAATATATTTTCATAAAAGTGAAAAATCATAAAAAAATTTACAAAATGGTAATCAGAAAGGAATTATAGCTCAAAAAAAAAAAAAAAAAAAAAAAATACTTTAAATCATTTCGCATATGAAATGTGACACACATTTGTATGGAAAGCTTTTGGGCAATTGCTGGCAAGCGTCATGTGTTTTATTTATACATTTTTTACTATAGAATAAAACTATGGTGTCTATTCTTGAAAACGCGTCGAAGAAGTGAAATTTTCCATTAAAGCAAAAACAAAGTTTATAAAATTGTTTTTGTTTACCATATATTTTTAAAATTTAATAAACGTGAGAACTTTAACGCGTTTCTCTCTCTTTTAAAAACGGTAAATTCTATTTTAGAAATGTACGGTAAGTAAAAACAACTTTTTAAACTTTGTTTTTGTTTTAATTGAAATTTTCACTTCTTCGACGCGTTTTCAAGAATAGACACCTATTTAAAAAATTTTGACCCTTGGTTACCGATTTGGACAAAATTTGCTGAATATGCATGTAAAATAAATTTTGTTCATTTTTTTTTTTTTTTTTTTTTTTTTTGAAAACGTATATTTGGATATTTTTTGCCTTATCGGTATACATACTTAATGCAGAGAAAATATCTCAGTGATCAAAATTTCTTAAATTTAAAGTGGAATTACTCAATATCTTTAAAAGTTATCAAAAACTAATAAGAATGGGAAAAATAAGTTTTTGAAATCTCAGGGTCAGAATCCGGTCCAAATAGCCAAAAACATTAATAGAGGAAAGACAGTTGTGTATAATTATTTAAATAACGTGGAATGGTATGGAAAAAACATGAAAGGGCGGAAGAAAATGATAACAACTCCAAAAGAAAGACGAAAAATTCTTAGAATTGCATCAAATTCTGCAAAATACGTGAAAAAAGTGGAGTCAGTGCCAGTCTAAGAACAGTGCACCGTATTTGAAAGTCGTGCTCATACATAGTCCGACGAAAACTGCAAAAAAAAACCACCACTTAATGAAAAACGCAAATTACAATGTATAAAGTTTGTCAAAAATACAATGACATGGTTCGAAAAATGGGTTAAAGTTGTATTTTCCGATAAAAAAAAGTTTAATATTGATGGTCCCGGCAGGTATAACTATTACTTCCATGACCTAAATAAGGAGGAATTATTTTTGATCCGCAGACACAACCGAGAGTGCGGAATAATGGTATGGGGTGACATTTCGTATTATAGTACCATAGAATTGGTTTTTGTATCCAACAAAATGACTGCAACGACTTACAAAAACATTCTGGAGGAAGCATTTCCAAAATTTAATGATTTCTTTGGACCTATATCTTGGACATACCGATACGACAAAGCTCCGATTCATACCGCCAGAGCAGTAAAACAATGGATTAATCAACAAGGTGTTTAACTTTTGGATAGGCCCCCATATTCACTAGACCTGAATCCAATGGAAAATGTCTGGGGTTGGCTTGCAAGAAAAGCTTATGAATGAGGAAAACAATCTTAGACGATAGAATCCTTAAAGGATGCAATAAAGGAAGCATGCAGTTCAATTTCGCTAAATTACTTAGAGTCATTATACAAGTCGATGCCAAATCGCATTTTTTAGGTTAATTATAAAAATGGTGGCAGTACTCATTACTAATTGAATGCTAGAAGATAACAACTTTCATTTTTATAACCCAAAATTTAAAAATTAATTACAGTTTGCTTAGCTTTAAAATATTCCTTATTCAAGTGATACACGAAAAAGTACCACAAAAATACACGTGTTTAAATAAATGCATAATTTTAGTATAACAAAATATGTATATTTTTTATTTCTTCAGGAAACTAAAGCCAACACTTTGAAATTTGGTTGCGCAAAAAATTATTTTTTCTGAACTTTAGTTTAGGGGATATACTTAATTAAAGTTAAAAAAATGTGATTCCTTATTCAAGTGGCAGGCAGTGTAAAAGCGTGAATTTGTTTCTATGCATTTTGAAAATGGTAAAACATAAAAACAAATTGACGAAAACGTTAATTTGTGCTTCGAATATTATCGAACGCTAGATTTCGAGGATATTGAGTTATTTGTAGAAAATTATATCTTTATGCAGTTATATGGCTATAATGGCAATAATAGTAATAATTGAATAATTTTATTTAAATAGGGATATTAATGAGCACGGCATTAATGAGCGCTTAACTTATTTCCGAGTAAGTGATAAGTATATTAGCCAGCGTTTCCAGGAACCTTTGACAAAAAATAATAGTAATAATATAATACAATAATAATGCTTCAAAAATCATTGAATTTATTATTTTATAAGATATGATATATGGACATCTGGAGAATTAATTTATGCATCGATTCTTAGGAAAACTTTTTCGAAGAATTTTTAAAGAATTCGAATCAAATTCTGTTTAAAGAAAAAATACATTTTTACACTTAAACATAATGAGAGTTTTTCTAGACTTCAAAGAAATCTTCGATAATATTTTGTGGAGGCTCCTATTACAATATCGCAAAGTTTTCTTTGACTAAAAAGAATTTAAACAAAATAAATAAAATATACCAACACGTTGTTTTCAATGCCCTTAACAACTTACTCTGGACTTGAAGTCTCAGAGGTTTAGAAAATACAAGTATGATTTAAAAGCAACAAGTTACATATGTCAATCCCTATCAGTCCTATCAAATTTGGAACATTACTTGAAGTGAATTAATTACCGTTGGCAATTGACATTTAGCTGAACAAAGTTGAGTTGCGTTTCAGAAACTTACTCCTCTGGCGTTCATGTCATTATCTTTTAAGGCTGGTGGAGAACCGTATATAGTGGGAGCATTCGCCATAGGTGCACAAGTAATAATTTTTGAGGCATTAATTGATTTTCATTTGCTTTATAGCAGATTTTAAAACTATCAACCATAAACATTTTTCATCTCCTCAAAAATATTTCGCCGTAGGTATTTTCTGAGATAACTTTCTTAGTTTTTATTTTTATATTTTTTATATTTGTTTTTAATAAAGATTTTCTTTAGTGTTATAAACTTGATAGTAATGACAACAGGTGTTTTAATAAGTAAATTTAAAGTATAAAAATACAACATTGATTCATAAGACCCCGCCTGAGAAGCATTCGCCAGACCCCTGCTAGGCAGGACCAAATTTATTTTTCTTTGTATATATAGATTCTCTAGTGTTAAAATAATTTAAACAAAAAATTATTTAATGCTTTTCACAATATACTTATTTTAGCTCTGCATTATTTATTTAATTAATTATATTGCTTTTATTTATTTTGTCAATTGCAGTATTAAAATAAAAAGCGCCTTATTTAGACAAACGATTCCGCATCAATTATTTGGTGAACTTACCACATAGGTGGGGAAGTCTTGCTGTTTTGGCTCATTTCAGAAATTTGTACAAAAAATTAACAGAACGGGGAGATATTAGGATTTAAATTAAAGCAAACATATCTAAGTCTTAAGTACAAAAAAAGTTTACAGATATCATTTTCGCTTATTAGAAGAGAGTGGCGACTGCTCCTTTTTCTACTCTACTTATTACGATATCAATAATATTTAATTGTTCATAGAAGATATAAATGGATCGAAGGAATTTTGTCGTATAAAAATTAATGATTGTCAATTCAAAAAAGAAAAAGGACTAAAAATCTTCAAATTATCTTCATTAATTTTATTTTAAAGCTTGATACGAATCTTTACTAGACTTTAAAAATCATTTTTTTTTCACTGATTAAAATAAAATTCATATTTTTTAGGAAAAATCATCAAATCATATTTCCTTTAAAAAATCATCAAAAATATAATATAATCATTGTTCTTGCAATGCTGATCTTAGCAAAGATCTCATCTTCTATTAATAGTGGACACGTGCAACGAAATTAAGTGGAATGGTCAAGCGATGTAGACATTAAATGCACCACATATATTTTTCTTAACAGTTTGCTTGTCATAAAATCTTAATGAGTGATTCCATGTCAAAACGGAGAGCAATCGGATTTAACATCTCCGATTTTAATGAAATTCACTTTATAGGTATAGAAAAAACACATTAGGATTCTTCCATATCAAAGCGTACAGGAAGCAGTCATTTTTGGATTTGTTCTTAAATCATGAACTTTTAGACTCAAGGTCCTTTCTGGTCCAAAAATATGACGTTATCAAAAACGAAAAAGAATTAAAAATTTCACAAAGGTGTACTTCTTTACTTGCTAATAACTTATAAAATGTACATAGTAGATTTATGGCTTTAGTTTCATAACAAAGACAATGATATTTCCTTTATAATAATATGTGTAAAGTTTATTTATATCAGAAGTTCAAAGGTCAAAGTTTGAGATATAAAACTCAAAATAACTTTTTTATTTTTGCCTACGTAACTAAAAATCATTTCACATCTTTAAGGTATTTGTAGTATATTTTGTTTTTTTATTGTTTTTCTTTAACACGCCGAAGTTAGTTACATGTAGAAATTAATTTAAAAACAAAATGGCGGAGGTAATATTAATTAATTTACATCAAACAAAAAGTAGTAGTTTTTGGCTTTATTTGGGTTTTGATTGAAAAAATTTCTTTAGTTTTTCCATACAAATCAAAAACCATTTTCATCTAGTTTTTATTGAAAACCAAATAAAAACTACTAAAATAAATCTTTATGATACAGACTGTTCAGTTGATTTCATAAAAGTAAGCTTTCGAATATGATGAAAAAAAAAAAAAAAAAATAAAATTGTAAAATTTCTTGAATTGAAGTTATTTTTAAATAATTGTTGAAAATATTTTAAGCAACAAGAATAAAATAAATTTAATTTAATATGCCGTTTATACCAAAACAAAAACTAATTGGTTTTTGAAAAACAAAATTTCAAAAACTACATCGTTGACAGTCGCATTTCTTGGATATTTTTTATTTCTATTTGCTATTTCTTTGATCAGAAAATACATAGTTTCAATATTAAAACGTATTTTAAAAATTTTTAATAAATTATTTATTTTAATAATTTCATAAACAAAACAAATAATTTCTATAAATTTGAAATTTTATTTTTCTCTTTATATATAAAAGCTACGGTTCTAAAATTTGCTAAACAGGATGTATCATAAATAATTATTTTAGTGGTTTTTATTTGGTTTTCAATAAAAACTAGTTAAAAATGGTTTTTGATTTGTATGGAAAAATCAAACAATTTTATGTAGTTTTTTATTCAAAAACCAAATAAAGCCAAAAACTACTAGTTTTTGTTTGGTGTAAATGGCATATAAATAAAAATTTATAAAAATATGAATCTGTAAGTTTACGTGTATAAACTATTTGGTTTTGTACATTAAGTTCTTCAAAAACCAACAAGTTTTTGTTTTGGTATAAACGGCATATAAGCACGAAAAAAAAAAGCCTTGTTATGTGTAAGGCTACTAACCAAGCTAAACCGCATATTGAGCATAGATCTAGATATTTAAATAAATTTCAAAATGAATGTAAATAGTTATAAAATAAACATGCTTATTTTCTGTTTTCTTAGTGGTTATAATAAATACATAAATTAAAATTTTAAGCGACTTTTTTCGTTTTAATTTAACTCCATGAAGTCATGCCTTTAGCAGCATTACCTTTAATATCGTGCAAAGTTGTTCACTAAACGAAAAATATTTTTTTTGTTTTTGTTCTTTAAATTTACGAGCATAATTAAAATTTATTTCTAAATTTATTTTTAATGTATTTAAATAATCATTGTATTAATTATTATTTTTTTACTTCTTTACAGCAATTTTTTCCAACATGACTTACTGGTAAGTAGAGTACCACAAAATCATATCAATCATAACCCTTTTGGAATTTTAATGTTTTGTTTGTTATGTTAAATAAAAAAGGGGATGCAACATTTTTTTCTTATTTATAGCATTCCTTTGACAAAAAAGTTTATTAGTTTTTTTTTTGCAATTAAAGCTTAAAAGTTTTGTTAAGTGGTATTTTATTGTATTCCATTTAGCAATAAAAATATTTAGGCATAGAAATTAAAAATTATATAATGGTTTATATCTGCATTGGATATATTTTTAGGGATTAAGATCACGTTTATAAAAAATAGAAAAAAACGAGCATTATTTTTTGGAAGGGCAATTACAGTTTGTTGTTTCTTTATACATTCTCTCTAGCAATTGTTTTCTATTAGAAAAATATTATATGAAAATTCTTTTTTATACCGGTTCATCATCAGCTGTTGGACTATGTAAAGGTTCTTCTTCTTCATCATCTTCACGCTTATTCCGCTAAGCAAATTTGTTTTTGATTTTTATTGGTTGAAGTTATTGGTTTATGATTTATTATTTTTGCAATTTGTTTTCGATTTTTTTTATTGTGTTTAGATTTTACGAAAAATAAAAATAGAATATGAATGAATATATTTTGTATGAATTTTGAACAACATTTAACAATATGTATATATTTAGATTATCTTAAAAACGTGTAAAATTAAATTAAAAATTTTGTATATTAAAAGGAGTTAAATTTAATATATCATGAATTCTATGAGACCATACCATAGGTATACCATACTTCAGATTTTGTCATAGGTATATCATACCTCAAATTTTGTTCATATTTGGTACTTGCATGCTTCGTAGTATTAAATTTACGTATCTAATATAATTTTTTTGAAATTTCAAAAAACTTATTTTTTGTTTCGTAAAAAATTAAAATATTTCACTTTGTATGTAATTTTACTTATACATATCCTTTGAAGTTTAAGTCCGAATGCATTGATTTAAAAGTCATTAGAAAGGCAATTCATTCCTCTTTTAATATCAAAATTAGAAAAAGAAATAAATTTTTAGAAAATGCATTTATAATGCAAATGTATTTTTTTGGATGCATTTTTGAAAACTTTCTCCCCTTCGACTTTTATATAAGCTTAAAACTTGATATGTTGACTTAACAATTCAGTTTAGATTTTTTATGACTAGAAGCTATAGTATTTTTAGTACTTTTTTTTCTAAAAATAAAAACAGCAGCAAATTTTTCCAAAAACTCATTTATTCAAATATATATTTTTGTGTTTTGGACTATGGAAATTTTTTAGACCACATTTTTTGGTTTATTTATGAAAAATTGGGAAAATATGTATCCAAATAAAGTTATATATGAATAATTAGTATAATTGTTATTTTTTAATAATATATCTTCTTAATACATTTTTGTTGAGGAAATTCAGTAAAATGTATTCAGTAAAATTCATAACTAAAATGATATTTTTAAATTGTTCAACTTGAAGCAAATGTAAATGCCGTTGAAATAATTTTTAAATCAATTATATTTGTCTTTTTCGAATGTAGATTTTTATATTTGAAGCTGTACAATCTTTGCGTAAAACGTACAAAGCACTAAAATATTTAAAAAAGTAAATTTTTGTATGAAAAAAAAAAATGTTGGTATTTTTTTTCTAAAGATTATTAAAGATAGTAAATATTTCCATCGCAAAAAAACTCTAAATTAATTTTTTTAAGTAATAAATCACCTTTTAGTATGAAAAAAAAAAAAAATTAAAAATCGTAGAGAGAGAAAAATTTAAAAAATGCATGTGGAAAATGCATTTGCATCTAAAATGCAATATTTAATAAACTTATTATAAAAGAAGGCTAATGTAGAAATCCAATGCATTTAAATAATGAAAATTCTTATTGAATTTTCATTAATGTGGAAAATATGTTCTTTTAAAATAACATTTTTTAATTTTTTTAATAATTTCAAACCGCGAAAAAAAACAATGTTTTTGATTTCTTGGTTTGGAACAAAAGTAGGATATGAATAGTTATTAGCTTCACAGAAAACATATTTAATGAATATGAATAAAATTGAAAGATATGAGGTCAAAAATTTTACTTTTTTAAGTGTTCTTTCGTGGAATTCATGATATAGTAAATTTCAATTATTTTAAACTTTTCATAGTATTTTGATTTGTTTCATTTCTCTTTTATTTTAAACATAATTTTATAATATTTTTAACATCAGACGTTAAAACCTTTTAATATTTATTTAAATGTAAAATATAAAAACTTTAAATTAAAACCTTAAGAAATATTTCAAAACTAACATTAAAAGAAAAATTACCATATTTGTATGTAACAGAAACTGCTAAGTTAACATAAATAGTAATGGCATGCCATAATTCATATGTTATACCATTAATAATCAATTAAATAATTAATCAATAATATGTATATAACTAATGTCTCAGTTTTATTTTATCATTTAACATTTTTACGCTATGGTCTTAACTTTTCGATAAATAAATACAAGTTATAAACAAATACTATTGTACTTCAAACTTTTGTTAAAAACTGATTAACTTTTTAACTAAAATGAATTAACTGTATTGATTAAATAATTTTTAAAATTTTTAAAGAAAAACTTAATGTAACGAGATTATTTAAATGGAAAAAATTCTTTATAATATTGTTTAAAATATTTGAGTATTTTTTTTAAAGAATTTTTTTGTAACTAAAGTTACTGGTTAAGAGAGTAATAAGTACCTCTTTCCAATTCTGCTATAATAATGATTTTTTAACAAAAATCACAATTCAGAGATATTTTTTTTTCAAATATTAACGTGTGAAGAAAAGTTAAAATGATATATATTAAAATTAAATTGAATATAAATAAAACTGTTTTATTCTAAAAAAAAATAAAAAGTTTACAAAGTATTTATTTGTTTTATTGTTTTTGATATTTGATCAAGTGAGCTTTGATATTTAATGTACAACTACCAATTAAATGTTTTTAAAATATATAATTTTTTGTGCAAAATTTACTTTTAAAACTAATGTAATTTTTGGTGTGGTTTAACAAGTGTTTTAAATAATTAAAGCTATTTTTAAATTTCTTATTGAAATACCAATATAATTTTCCACTAAATTTAGTTTTGTTTCTTGTATTTATCAGTTTAAACTCAGTTTTTTTCTTTGTATAAAAATTTTTTCAAAATTGTAAAATCAGTTCAAATTAAAAGATATTTTAAAATATTTTTATAACTATACTCAAAGTGTTTAAAATGTAAAAAAATATTCAATTCTTATATCTTCTTGTCATTTGACTTTATAAATTGTAATACTTAATTCTTTATTACAAATGTTTCTTTTATTAATAATAAAATTTTGATCATGATAACTTACCCCCATGCCTCCTTGTGGCTGTCCACCTTCACGTCTTATGCGATATGCTTCGTATATCAACAGTCCCGCATAGACTTTACCCACTGTCAATTTGCCCTTATTCAATTGATCATTGGGCGGCACCAGTAGATTCAGCATTTTCTTGGCCTGCAAAGGCCATATATTTGTTATAGTATCCCTAAGTTCAGAATCGGCTTGGTCCATTTCTTCCGCTAAATGGGAGGAGCAGAAAATGATGAATGGGTTTAAGAGAGAGCAATAAATTTTAGAATTTAATTTTTTTTTTTTATATAAATATTGGCCTTAAATATTAAAAATCTGCTTTTTGATTCGCACAAAGGAAAAACTTTTGTTAATTATATAAGAACATACTAATTTTTATTTCTACAAGTGTACATTTGCAACTTTTTTTCTTAAGACACTTTGAATTGTGTATACGTAACATGCGATTGCACTGGAGCGTGCTTTTTAAGTAACGATATAATATTCTTAAAAATAGTTTAAATTTATTTCCAATTTCGAACTATTTATTAGCGAATTAATGTAAAAGATCCGTAATTTGTTTTCTATTGAAAGGGTTTTCAAAATTACCTAATATGATCTATTTATTAGGTACATTGAAGGGCCTCATAAAAAAAGTTGCAAATGTACCCCTCTAGAAATGAAGATTGGTCTATTGTTATATGATTCCAAAAAAAAAAAAAAAAAAAAAAACACACCTTTAAAAATATGTATTTCTTTCAATATCATTATCAAAATTTTTGTTAAAAGAAATTTAACTTCAAATTGTAATATAGTAGTATAAAAAAATGAATAACCCCTTTGCGGTTTTCGTTAGTTTACTTGCATTTTGTGTGAAGACCATTGAGACAATAATATCTTGCGTTGCCCTGTTTTTTTTTCTCTATTTAAAAATTTGAAGGGAAATCTTAGGCTCGGTAATAGAAAAAGTAAAATATAAAAACTTCCTTTCAGTTAAGCTTGATATCGAAATAGGGATCTACAAAAAATGTACTCTGTGAATTCGAGCAAAAATTACAAAATATATTTCGGAATTATTTAGAGGATTGATCAGCAAAAAGGGAGATATCAAATTGCGATTTTTGCTGACGTTCGGGTTATGTATGTGAAAATGTTGAAAAGCTTTCGGCCTCTGAATGCTATGAATGGCGATCATTGATTTAGAGAGTCTGCAACGTGTTTTCGAATGGCTTAAAAGCGGACGACAATAAATAAAAGAAGGCTATTTGCTTTGCTTCGTGTAATATATATGTAGGAAATGAGGGGAAAGGTAGGAGGAGATCACCTAGATTGACAAGTTAGGGATTGACTTTTAGTAGGTTGGGTTTAGGACGAAAGGAACATGACGGAATAGGGACAGTGATATAAAAGACCGACGTTACGGACAAAAGGGGGAGAGTGTTTTGAGTTATTGTGGCGAACGTTTAACAACTAATAAAATTATTTTCTTATCTTGCTAATGTTATTTTTAAGTATTAAAAATGTGTAAATATTGTAAAATAGATAATTAGTGTATGAATAAATATTATAATGAATTTAGAGTGAACTGTGTTTTAAATTGGAGAGAAAAGCAGAAGTATCTAAAGTGTTCAACAAAACGTTTTTCAAATTCTACAATTGGGGGCTCAACCGGGATGATCTCACTGAGCCAGTGAAATAAAAAGTATTCATTAAAATACTTTGATTACTACAATATTCGGCAAAATATTGTATACTAACACAGTGAGTCAAAGTGAGATGAAGAGAGAGTTGCAGCTGATAAAGTGAAAAATAACTGTCGATGACAACACAGAAGAGGGGAAGCCAACAACAACATCACGGTGAACGATATGCTGTACAACAACAACTTAAGAAGTGATTTGCAATAGATGTGAGTGTTGTGACCAAAAAATTTTCCTGCATAGATGGCGCATAGAGTTTAATGAGCTGTTTGGGTGCTATATGCTTATTAATAGAGGGCGCTGCTGAGCTGAACGTGTGAAGAAGGTGTATTTTGTGTATGCGACCTATGAACGCTGAGCATAGGAGAAAGAGTTGCAGAATATACGCTTATGGTGTGTTGAGTGAAGGGGTGAGAAAGCAGAGAGTACGTTTTGCTACAACGAAGCGTGAGTGTATCTGAAGTACCGCCCAGAGGAGAAATTTTGTGTTGTGATATATTATCGTGTTTTAATTTCATATCGTTCGCAGGGAAATTGTTTGTGTAGAATTGAAGTGCACGTGCAGATTGTGTACGCACTTGTTAATTTTTTTTTGTGTGTGTTTTTTTTTGGAAGACCGTTAGGTCAATTTTTGTGCATTGTGCTCAGCATATAGTTGTTTGTGTTTGTTGTTGAAGATTTTTTTTTGGTGGAATTTGCAGCTGCAAGTATTTGATTGTGTTGTCTGTGGTCCGTTAGGTCAGTTTTGTTTTTTTTTTGGTAAAAGGGTCGAGAATTGCGTAGTTTGTTTTATTAATTGTGTGTAATTGTTGTTGTCTGTTTTTGGGATTTTGTGTGCATATTGTTTTGATATTTTAATTTTGTCCGTTTTTTGTTTTTATATTTTGTGGCTTGTGCGCACGTGCGACATCTGTCCGTTAGTTTTTTTTTTTTTTGTTTTGATACAAAAGGGTTTACTTGCATATTTAATTGCGTATCAGGATCACTTGTTTGTGTTATTGCTGTGTGCATTTTTTTTTTATTTGGGTTTTATTTTTAGTTTTGGGATTTTGCGACGTGCAATATTGTATGGATACATATTGTTACGTGTACATTTTTATATATTTTTATTTTTGAATTTATTTTTTTTAAGGCTTTAATTTCTTTTGTTTACTTTTATTTTTTTTATAAACCTTTTTTTTTATTTTTTTTCTTTTGAGATGGAACTTAGTGACATTTTGACATTGACGATAGAGGGGCTGAGGGAAAAGCTGGGTGAATTAGGACTTTCGACGGACGGTAGTAAATCTGGTTTGCAGGAACGATTGATTAGACACTTCCAAACCCCTAGTACTGCGGATGATGATAATTCTGAGTACGGAGAAGCGGCTTCAGGTGGTCAGCGCGCAGGGGTGTATCATCATGGGCCGTCAACCTTTACCTTGAGGGATATTGAGGAAACTTTGTCGAAATTCTCAGGAGAAGGCCAGCCGGAGGTTAACCAGTGGCTCCGTGACTTTGAAGATTGTGCCCATACAGTGAGGTGGAACGAACTGCAGAAATATATTTACGCCAGGCAGTTACTAACAGGTGCTGCGAAGATGTTTGTTCGAAGCCAAACTTCTGTTCGTGATTGGCCATCTCTGAAAACTTCATTGTGCAACGAGTTTGGGGTGCAGTTGTCCTCGATAGAAGTACATAGATTGTTGAAAGGCCGTAGAAAGAAATCAACAGAGAGCTTCCGCGAATACCTCTATGCTCTGATGGAGATTGGTGCACCAATTAGCTTGGATCAGGAGAGCACTATAGAATATTTCATCGAGGGTATCCCGGACTCAAAGGTCAATAAATCGATTTTATATCAAGCTATAGATATAAACGATTTAAAGGCCAAAATAAAGGTATACGAAAAGATAAATGGGTCAGTGCATCAATCAGCTTCGAAAGGTTTCCGTCCAAAGCAGGAGCAGACCAATATATTAAATCAACCTCAAGGTGAGAAGCGGTGTTTCAAATGTGGTGACAAAGGACATTTGGCGAATAAATGTAAAACTGATGGTGTAATATGCTACAAGTGCAAAGAGTTGGGGCATAAAAGTTTCGAATGCAAGAAGAACGTAAAGGATGGAAATGTAAAGGTTATGAAGAAGGAAGAAAATAATGTCCAGACACTGTCATCATTATCTTCGCATAGGATATTTAAAAGCATCATTGTTCATGATCGTGAAATCATGGCAATTATTGATACTGGCAGCGACATAAGTTGTTTACGCAAGGAGCTATGGAAGATGATGGGCGATGTTAAGTTGAGTTCTGAAACCAAAACGTTGACGGGAATAGGCCAAAAGGATATAACGACTCTTGGCTGTTTTTCTACTAATGTTAATCTTGACGGAATTTTCGTTACTATAACATTTCATGTTGTTGAGGATCAGGACATTTTATATCCTGCTGTTATTGGTAATGACGTTCTAGAATACGTGAACATGACCATTACAAGTGATAATGTGAAATTCTGCTCAACAATCTCCAATACAGAGTCTAAAGTTGAAGGTGGATACAATAATTTAACCTTACAAGATGTCTTTAGAGAATTAGCAAATATTAATACCATAGGCCAAATAGGTGACTTAAAAGTATATGATCAAATAGAGTTGGGTCATTTACACAACGAAGAAAGAGTGCAGATACTGAAAATGTTAGAGAACTACAAACCTGAGAAGCCAGACATATTTCCAGTCAAGATGAAGATTTTACTCAGCGATGAAGTTCCAGTTTGGCACAGCCCAAGAAGGATGTCGTTTGTAGATCAGCAGACCGTAGACCAACAAGTAAAGGAATGGCTGAAGGAGGGTATTATAAGACCAAGTTATTCCCAATATTCTTCTCCTGTGGTTCTAGTGTCGAAGAAAGATGGTTCTAAAAGACTTTGCTGTGATTATCGCCGACTTAATGAGAAGATAATAAGAGACAATTTCCCAATGGTAATGATAGATGACATTCTGCAACGTTTACAAGAGTGCAAGGTTTTTACAACACTGGATTTGCGAAATGGATTCTTCCATGTGCCTGTAGAAGAGGATTCCAGGAAGTACACAGCTTTTGTTACTCATAATGGCCAGTACGAATTTTTGTATGTTCCTTTCGGTATATCCAATTCCCCAGCTGTTTTTTGTCGTTACATTTCTGCAATTTTCCATGATTTGATAAGGGATGGAACACTTGTTGTATATATGGACGATATGGTAATACCGTCAAAGGACAGAGCGGAAGGTCTTTTGAAGTTACGAAAAGTTTTACAAGTTGCAGCATCAAACGGGCTTGATATAAAATGGAGCAAATGTCAGTTTCTAATGGAGAAGATAACATTCCTTGGTTATATAATAGAGAATTCAACAATACTGCCATCAGAGGAGAAGACAGCAGCTGTGGAAAATTTTCCATTACTGAGAGATAGAAAATCTATTCAACGGTTCCTTGGTCTTACATCATATTTTCGAAGGTTTATACCTAATTATGCCATAGTGGCTAAACCGCTTTCTGATTTATTACGGAAGAATGTTCAATTCAAGATGGGTGATGAACAAATAGTGGCGTTTCAACAATTAAAATCTTCCCTCGTTAGTGCTCCTGTATTGAAATTGTATAATCCTAAGGCAGCAACTGAGATACACACCGATGCTAGTATGTATGGTTATGGGGGTGTTCTTCTACAAAAGAACTCCGAGGACCAACAATGGCATCCCATAGAATTTATGAGTCGCAAAACTACCCCTGCTGAAGAGAAGTACCATTCGTATGAATTAGAGGTTTTGGCCATAATTGAGGCTTTGAAGAAATGGCGAATATACGTGATGGGTATAAGAATAAAAATTGTAACTGATTGTAACGCTTTTACAATGACAATGCGAAAACAAGATGTTCCATTAAGAGTATCTAGGTGGGCGCTTTTTCTACAGCAATTTGATTACGTAATTGAGCATAGATCTGGATCAAAAATGCGTCATGTAGATGCATTAAGTCGCGTTTCATGCTTGCTGATGGAAGACTCATTGCGACATCGAATAAAAGAGGCACAACTACAAGACGAGTGGAACAAAGCAGTTCGTGAAATTCTACAAAATAGTTGTTATGAAGACTACTACCTAAAATACGATATTTTGCATAAGGACTCTGGTAAAGAGTTAATAGTGATACCAGCAAATATGGAGAAAGAGATTATAGAAATGGCGCATCGACAAGGGCATTTTGCAGCACGGAAGACTCAAGATCTGGTAGAGAGAACTTTTTATATTCCTAATTTGAGTAAAAAGTGTGAGAATATAGTTAAAAGCTGTATAGAATGTATTATGGCTAATACTAAAGCGGGACGTCAAGAAGGATTTCTCAACCCTATAGATAAAACAGATAAACCGTTGATGACGTATCACTTGGATCATGTTGGGCCAATGGAGACAACTCATAAGCAGTATAATCATATTTTAGTGGTGGTAGATGCTTTTTCCAAATTTGTTTGGCTGTATCCAACAAAAAGTACGGGAACTCAAGAGGTTGTTGATCGTCTTCGGAAGCAGTCTGTGATATTTGGAAATCCATTCAGGATGATTACAGATCGGGGCACAGCATTCACATCAAATATGTTTAAGGAATATTGCGAAGAAGAAGGTATACAACACTTACTAATAGCAACGGGAGTACCTAGAGGAAATGGTCAGGTTGAGAGGATCCACAAAATTATTGTGCCAATGTTGACTAAATTATGTATCGAGCGTCCTCAAAATTGGTACAGGTATGTTGATCGTGTACAGCAGGTTATAAATAACACAACGTCGAGAAGTACAGGAAACACTCCATTTAGAATATTAACTGGCTTAAATATGAGAATTAAAGAAAATCCTGATATTCGAGCAGCTCTAGAAGAAATAGCGGTCTATGAATTGGAACAAGAACGTGATATTTTACGAGAAGAAGCTAGGGAGAACATCCAAAGAATACAGCAGGAGAATAAGCGAAATTACGACAAGAATCGTGTCTTAGAGAGGCAGTATAATGTCAATGATCTGGTCGCCATTAAGCGCACACAGTTCGGTACCGGCTTAAAGCTCAAACCTAAATTCTTAGGTCCATATAAGGTCATCAAGAAACTGAATCACGGACGTTACGAGGTCGAGAAGGTTGGTGAATTTGAAGGTTCCAGTAGGTGCACATCTGTCGCTGAGTACATGAAGCCGTGGGGTTCTACATTCGGGTCGAATGTAAGGTCAGGAGGGCCGAATGTAGGAAATGAGGGGAAAGGTAGGAGGAGATCACCTAGATTGACAAGTTAGGGATTGACTTTTAGTAGGTTGGGTTTAGGACGAAAGGAACATGACGGAATAGGGACAGTGATATAAAAGACCGACGTTACGGACAAAAGGGGGAGAGTGTTTTGAGTTATTGTGGCGAACGTTTAACAACTAATAAAATTATTTTCTTATCTTGCTAATGTTATTTTTAAGTATTAAAAATGTGTAAATATTGTAAAATAGATAATTAGTGTATGAATAAATATTATAATGAATTTAGAGTGAACTGTGTTTTAAATTGGAGAGAAAAGCAGAAGTATCTAAAGTGTTCAACAAAACGTTTTTCAAATTCTACATATATAATGAGTCTATGTGATGGTGAAATACATATCTTATGTTTTTTGTTGTTAAAGATCTTTAAAAACTGTTCTTCATATGATTTAATTATAAGAGATAAAGATTAGTATCCAGTGATCGAATCAGCCAAATGTACTATTTCCTTCAAAAGTAAAAAATTATAATTCATAAATTTTAGTGTTTTACAGCTATTCGCTGTAGGGGTACACCTGCCATTGCTAATTATCTTTAAAAAATAAACATTCATTTTTGTAACACTTTCATTTCATTTTTTCTTTTATCTCTCATCCATCAAAATTTGATATTTTCAACTGACATACAATTGGAAGCAGATGAGATTAAATGTTTTTTTCGTAACCCGAGAATATAATAAACTCTAAATTGGGGTGGTCCGACATTGTATGAACAAATCCAAAGTATATCGTACATTTAAACATACCTAAATTTATGTAAGGGGACATCATTTGGAATATCTTGGCCAAATTGAAATATAATGATATATAGACCGATTCTCATAAAATTTGCCATTGCTGTTTAGTCTTATATGAAATTTATTTTTGTTTAATAATACTTTGATACTAATATTTATATGAATTTTTGCACTTTAAATTAGTTTTCGGAAGTGGGGTCCATATTGCTATGGTTAATTGTGTGGATATTTAAGACATCTACATATTTTTGTACGGGTGCTACATTAAATAATTGACAGATTTTAACCAATTTCAATAGAGTTCGATCCTGGGCTATGAAAGGCATACGTACGAAATCTTCAATATTACTAGCTGTAGTTTTATTAGAAAGTTTGCATGGGCGGATGAACGAACATCGTTAAATCGACGTAGCTAGTGATTCTAAACCGATTGATATACATTAGGGTGGGTCTTGAATATTGTTTGGGGTTCGAGCATATCCGGCAATTTTGTTTAAATTGTTCCACCAGTATGGGAAAGATTGACATTAAATAAGTATGTCTCCTAAACTAAAGTTCACAAGTGACACACGAAAAAGTACCACAGAAATACATGTGTTTAAATAAATGCATAATTTTAGTATAACAAAATATATATATATTTTTTTTCATCAGGAAATTAAAGCCAACACGTTGAGATTTGGTTGCGCAAAAAAATTATTTGGAAATGCTTAATCAAAATTGAAATTTAGTTCAAAAGTGAGGAAAAAAAAAACAGTTCAAAATATTGAATAATTTTTCATATTTATTGAATATTTTTTGGGTGAAAAATTTTTGTTGTAAACCAGTTTTAACATTAGTATTACATTAACATTAACGCAAAAATCTGAGACACAGTTTTTAATATAAATTATGAAAATTACTTAGTTTATTTGTATAAAATATTTAAAAATTTTTTAATCTTAGAAATGGCCTTATGCTTTTATATTATTTAATAAAGTGAATTTTCTTTATAAGAGATAATGGAATTTTTTTATTATAATTAATGTTTTAAAAAATTTTCAAAAATTCCCGGGAAATTGATTTTTTTGTTTCCGTTTCCCGGGAAAAGAAATATTAAGGGAAATCTCAAAACTCTAGCCTTGGGCCAGAGAAAGAGGGCCATGATCAAATGTACTTACTTGAAGCCAACATTTTTAAATCTTTAGAACCAAATAAAGTTTAAAAACGCTGAATGTTCTCCCTTATAGCTTTTGTTTTTAAAGAACAAATAATTTCCTATTTAAAAATGTGCTTCTAACATTTCTTCTAAACAAGTAGTTTTTTACAAGAAAAGAAAAAGACTCTTTTGAATAAAATAGCTAAAAGTACATTTTATTAAAAGTAGTACCTTTTATTAGAAGAAGTTTCTTTCATTAAAAAAAGCACACCCCTATCCATTTTTATAAAAAAAATATCCTCAAAATAGTACTTTTTATCTTTAAATTTTTATTAAGAAAGTCTCTTTTGTTAAAAAATAAATTGTTATTAAAATATTAAGAGAATTTCTTTTTATAAAAAATTTTTTATTTAAAAAAGTTCATTTTATATAAAAAAAAAACATTTTTTATAAAAAAATTATTTCATTAAAAAAGTTCCTTTTATTGAAAGCGTTCTTTTTTTATTAACTTATTAAATTATTTTATTAAATTATTGTCTAAAAAATTATATTTTATTAGAAAATACTTCTTATCAAAAATTAATTAGAATAGTACGTTTTGTTAAAAATTATACAAAAAAGAACCTAGATAACCTTTTATCTTTAAACTCCCACGTTCTTCGAAAACACGGTAATTATGAAAAAGTACCTTTTTAAATTTTATGAGAAGGAAGTACCAAAAATAGTAAAATTTTAAAAATCGTTTTTTATTTAGCTTCTTATTTCGAAGTTCTAATTTTTTCTTACAACCAAAAGTTATATGTAAAAAAAAAGAAGATGTAATGTATACTTACCCGCTCTCATTTTAATACTAAGATTTTCACGTATCAATGCAAATAGTGTGGTGGTAAATTGTACTCTCATCTCGTCATCTAGGGGCATATTCATACGTATCAGTTTCTTGAAGGCGAGGCGATTGGGACATTTGTTACCGAACCCCAACGGAGGATCCATATTTTTTAACATATCATACATTTCCGTATAATGGATTCGGCCACTATACAGTCAGTATTTTACAATTGCGATTTAATTTTTTTTTTTTCGTTGAGCAGACAAATTTTGAAAACAAAATAAAAATTTTTTGAGTTAAATAAAATTCTTAAAATTTCTTTGAAATTATCGAATTTAGCAAAATACACACAGACACATATATAGAAATAATGAAATAATTTATAAACAACTTTTACTCTTTTGGGTTTTTGTAGTGATCGATTTTTGTTTTTTTTTTTTTTTTTTTTTTGAGTGAAATGTACTGTTTGGAGTACTTTTTGGGTTAATATAAATACGTGTACGAATTAAATACAATAATGATAATTTACAAACGTTAGTAACATGTAGGAAATTATTTAGTAAATGTGTTGTTTGGTGTTTTGCAAGTTTTATTGTGTTTGAAGCTTTAAATTGTTTATAAAGAGCTTTAGTCATAAAAAAGCTTTAAGAAAATTGTAATTAAAATTATTATATTCTATAATTTTTTTTAATGAAATTTATGGCTTTAAAAAAACTTAATATAAGTAAATTGTTTTCATTAAGCTATTATAAATTGCTAGCTTTACTTTTAAATATGTTTATTAGGTAAATATTGGCTTAAGTGAAAAGGAGCTTTAAGCTCTAAATATTTGTTTTGCATTAAAATTATTTTACCTTTTTGTGTTGCAACGTGTAACGTTTTCGTTAATATATTTTTGATTTTATATATGAAACAAATACGATCAAATAATAATCATTTAATATAAAGGCTTTAAAGCTTGGTGCGTAGAGCTTTTTGTAGTTTTTTTTTTAGTATATTATTGTTTAAATTTTTTCGTGTAATTTAATAAACTTAAATGTGTATTATTTATAAAAAAGCATACAAAATTAATCAACAACAATTTTAGCTACATTAAAAGAAAAAGAAACTTAAAAATTTACCAAAATTTTTTAAAATGTTAGCAAATAAACTACAATCACAATACCAATTTTTGCACATAATAAAAGGTAAATTTGTCCTTAATTTTTTTATGTAAAATATATTTATAATCATTTGAAAAAAAAAAAGAAATATTCAACATTACAGAAAACAAAAGTAAAAAAGCTTTGCATCAAGTTAAATTCTTAGAACTTTAAAGTTATATTTTATAAAAAAGCTTTTGCTTGAAATTGATTTTGTTTTGCATAAAATCTTTGATTATAGCTATTTTCTATATTATTCAGAAGTCTTTTTTTATTATTTTTTTTTTTTTTTTTAATTTTGAAAACTACTTAATAATGCCTTATTTCTCTTACTTTCGAATTTAGGACAAATCTATCTTAAATAAAAAATAATAAAAAATAAAAGTAATTTAGTTTATTATTTTTTCATAAAATATGCAACTTATGATATAAATACAAATAGATTACGAAATAGTTTTTTTTTTTTGGTTTAGCAAACTAAAAACAAACTGAAAATCTCAAAAATTCATAAATAATTCAATTAAATTTACAAAAATAACACATTTAAATAGAAAATATTAAATAGTAGTAGGTAATAAAGTAATATAACATATAGAAATATTTTGAATTATTATATTAAATTGATAATTACGTCGCATTTGGATCATATTCAGCCCATATCCGTACAAATTCATCTAAATGATGCGCCCCCAATATACTGGAATCTCTTGTTAAATAATCAAAATTATCCATAATAACAGCCACGAATAAATTCAACATTAGAAATGAACAAAAGAATATAAATGATACAAAATAGGCATAGGCCAATGTCGAGCCACATGTCTCATCGCCCTTTTCGGCTTCGTCATCGCATGGCCTCCCCTTAAGGCACGCCAGCATAATGTTCGGCCACGCCTCGCCCGTTGCACATCTAAAATAATACATTATTAGTATAAACAATTCTTATAAAATATTTTTTTTATCAATAACAATTTTTAAATTTAATGAAAAAATAAAAAAAATTTAAAAACTATTTCAAGTTTAACTAAATATATAGATTTTTTTATAATAAGAAAATTAAAAATTATTGATATTCAACTCTAATTTTTAAAATATATATTTAGTAAATATAAGAAAATTTTTTAAGTTTTCTTTTTTTTTTAATATTTGTTAATAAATTTTTTTCTCTAAGAAAAAAAATTATTCAAAATTTATACTACACAATTTGTTTATTTTTCTATATACTATAATTTTTTTATTTTAGTTTTGTTTTTTTTGTTTGTTTTTTGTTATGTTAAATAAAAGTTTAGTTGTTTTCTAAATATTATTTTTTATATATTTATATTGAACAATATTGAAAACTCAAATTATCTACTTGAAAAATATTTAGTTATTTACACTATAAATATTTAGAAAAATATTTACCAATTTAGTTATTATTATTTTTTATATAAATCAAAATTATTATATTTTTTTAGCCTAATTGTAAAACCTAAATGATAATGTTAATGAATTTGGAAGAAGATAAAAGAATTTTGAATAGAAATTAAGAATTAAAAAAAAAATAAATAAATAAACTAATTTCACTATATTACTAAGAGCCAATTGTTTGAAAAGGGGTTTTGAAAGGAAAAATGTTGCAGTAAAAATGTCGAAAAACTAAAAATAATGAGGGAAATAAAATACAAAAGTTAAAAAGTATTTGAAAGAACTAAATTATTATATTAGTGCTACGGTCAGATTGAACAAATATTTGATTGAAAAATTGATTAAATTTGATTGAACTTTATTAAATTTCTTATTAAATGGCTTACGTAAGATCAAACAACTTTAAAAATTATTAGTTAAATAAAAGACCTTTAAAACTGCAAAGAATGCAGATGAAGGCTGTAGCGGTCCGGAAAAAAGCTTCATTCCGCTAGTGCCTTTTTAGTGAATTCTTTATAATTAAATTAAGTTTGAATCTTTTAAATATAAGGCTTCCTAATAAGGATAAAAATTAGTTATTGTTTAGTGTTCATTATTATTTCGTTAAACATTTGTTCAGTCTGCAGCTTAAGAGTAAAATTATTAAGACAAAAAAAAAAAAAAAAAAATAAATTATAAATCCAATTTGCTATTTAAAGTAGTTTTATAAATGGCATTTAGATTGATAATATCTTTATTTATACTGTCTGTATGTCTGTTAAAATAAAATTTTTGTTGATAGTCAGTAAATTTATTGGGAATTTTCCAGGAAATATTTTTATTCAAATCAGGGAAAATTCTTATTTAGAAATTAAATGTTATGTTATTTTTTAATTTTTATTGGACATTTGCTGTTTCTTTTTAAAATATACATTTCCAGGACTTTATAAGTAGAAAGTAATATCATCAGATATGTAATAAACAAACTTCTAACATCTAAGTATTTATATATAAGGATTAACTGTAACTGAGTTAATGACTGACTGATTCAAAATTGTTCAGCTTAAAACGATAGAATACGAAATTTTAGCTTTTCGTAGACATCCACTATCGACGGAGGGTAAAAACGTATAAAAGTATTAGCTTTATATCTACCAAACTACAATGTTTAGGGAAAAATTTTTTTATTTGTTTGGTACTTTTTGGGAATTGGAATACTTAGAGTTTGAAAATGGGTAACTAATCAATAGTAACATTTAATTAAGCTTTCTAGAGCGTATATATTTGAAAATGAAAAATGATTAGTCTTTTTTTATATTTTTTCTTTTGAACTTTCTTTGAATTTATGGTCACACACAAAAGTTTACTTCGACAATTCTTGCTTTAATTGCCTTAATCTGTTTTTGTTTTGAAGTACGAAAATGAAAAACAGAACGAATTTGGAAGTACAGACAAGCTTGTACCCTTTCATATTCCCATTCGCTTGTTCTCACACGAAATCAGAATTTTTAGTAAGAAAAATTGCATTGTGTGAACTCAGACTAACTTTTGAATTTGAGTTTTTCAATTAATTAAATTTTGAGCAGAATTTGATTCATGGCCATTTCTTCAAATGACTATAAGCTTATAATTTATAGTATTAGGAAACGGAATCTTATAAGTGAATCCATATTTGGTTTTAATTTCAGTTATAACATTTTATTTAAATTTCATTTCCCGTAAAATTAAGCGGAATATGTCTGCTACGACCGATAGTGGATAGGTAAGAGATTAAAGATTATATCATTTCATTGATTGAATGTCAAATTTGACCGAGAAATTATAATTCTGTCAGGTCACATTTATTTTCAGAAATTTAGCATGTGATTGTTGTTAAACCAGACATTCACAGAGGGTAACAGTTTGATATGATTTCTAGAGTGGTGTCGTTGCATTATCTTTTCATTTTTTATATTTTTTTTGCGTACAAATTAATATTGAGATAAATTTTGATTTATTCAAGATCAAAGAAAATTTACATTAAAAAACCGCCATAAATAACTGGAATACAAAGAGTTATTTCTAAAAACTGAACAGTTAAAGAGCCTCATTTGGATTGGAAAATGGTGGAATTGCCAGGTGTATTAGTGTAATTTAATAATTGGATTAAGCTCTAAATCTGTATGTCTAATTTTTTAATTCAGACGTACCCAAAAATCCTGACTTGTTTTAAAATAATTTGAAATAATATTTATATTAGTGTTGAATATTAATTTCATACTAACATTAGGCTGAAATTTATGTACACTAAAGTGATTTTCGGAAGAGGCATATGAGAGCTGTGGTCATTTACGGACCTATAAAAACTAACATGAAAATTGTTTATGCTGAATTATGTTAAAAAATATTTATATTTACGACATTTATGATCGTTAAATCTCTATTCCGGGAGTTCATTTATATTTGGGCTAGATGAGATAATAGACCAATCGTAACCAATTTCAATTTCAAACAATCATTTATTCCAAATTTTATCAAATCATCTTCAAATCGTGACCTGCACTTTGCGCATAAGGTTTAAATAGATTGACAACTAGACGCACGGGTGAACGGACGGCCTTCAGTAAATCGACTCAAGAAGTGATTCTGACTCGATTGGTATACTTTAAGATGGGTGTTGGATAATTTTTTAAGTGCGTTACAAATATCAGCACAAACCAGTAATACTCAAACCACCTACGGTGATGTAGGATACAAATATAACTTTCTGAAAGTAAATAGTTAATGAGCTTTCAAATAACTCCAATTGTTACAATTAATTGTTATTCATATGCCCAGCAATTTTTGGCTGTGACTTAGGTTCGATAGCCATATTCTGATGACTTGACGACGAAGAGAGATTGTAATTACCCCGGGCCGCAGTTAGTCGAATAGAGTTTTAATCGGCCTTAAAATTGATCAGGTGTATTAAATGGTCCATCAATTTTGTATCGAGCTTAAAAACGTCTGCTTGTAAATACAATACATCTGCTTGTTCATGTCAACTAGTTGATTGTTACCAGCCGTACCCAAATTCTCTTCAGGTTAAAAAATATTGCATTCTCATTAAGAGATGCCTAGCCTTCATGCATTAAATTCAATATCGAATAGACACTCTACAGAGACTTAATCGCAACTTGGCATATCACCACCATATAACCTGTAGTATATTTTAAATTTGGTATCAGCATGTAAAAGAAAGTTGTATTAAAGATTATATTCTGTGAATTTGCCCATCTAAGATGGATATCAAATGGTATAGTTTTACAAAAATCGATATTATAAAGAAAACATTTCTTCTGCCGCATATCCACAGCTAATTAAATTTCGTGGTAAAACGCTAAAAACGTAGCAATTTAATTTTTTTTTAAAGAGCTTTGGATGTTTATTTTCAAAAAATTTAAATTTTGAATATTCGAATTTATTATTTATGAAAACTTTAAATAAATTCTGAATAATTTTAGTGAAATGCTACGCTCTCTACAATCATTTTGTTAATTTAGTTTTATTTTAGAAGCACAGTTTTGAATCATTCAGTTAAAATGAAAAACGAAAATTTGTTTCGTTAGTTTTTATTGAAAACATATAATTAGTCGAAACAAATTTTAATTTTGTTTCACTAATTTCATATTATGTCTTACAGGTACGGAACATTCATATCATTCTAATTTAGGTTATGTAAAAAAAAAGTAAATAATATTAACAACATTTTACTGCAACATTAACTACAAATGATTAATATGAATAATAATTTTGAATTTTCAAAACGAACAAAAATTTAACAAAAATTAAAAAAAAACTATTTTATTTTTTTTTTTCAACTATAGTAACAAATAAAGTGCAAATTTTGTTTTAAATTATTTTCATATGTTTTTTTTAGTAAGTCAATAGTATTTAGTATTTAACCACCATATTAAAACCACAAATTAACTCTTAATTAACAATGCAAGCTTTTTATAATTAACAAATCAACTGAACAAATTTATAAGTGACAATTAAAATTAAAAAGAAAGTAAAAACGTATAAAACTAAAATAATTAAAGAACAAATATTTATTAAATGATGAATGCGATAAGAGTGTGAGTTTTAGTGTAGTTTTATATATTTTTTTATTGATAGTAATTGATTTACTAGTTTTTCCATATAAATAGAAAAACATAAAAGTAAACAGCTAAATAAATGTTGTTTTTGAAAAATAAAATAAATCATTTGAAACTAGAAAAAAAAAATAAACTAATTTTTGGGTGTTGTAAAGATTTTTGGCTAAAGAATTTTATTTAAAAGAACCTAGAAACAACACCTACTTTTTAGATAATTAAAAAGTCCTAAAACTGTTTTTTATTGTAAATAAAAGCCTAAGGCTTTTGTTTGGTTTTAAGCTAAACATTATTTTAAACATTTGTATCGTCTAGTTTAAATTTCAATTGCTATTACTGGTGTTAAGCTAATTTTATTTTTTTTTTGTATTTAAAACTTAAGAAAAACATAAAATTAATTTCAATTTTTGTTTTTTTGCTTTTCGTGATTTTGTTTTTTTCTTTTAATATAAAATTTCAAAGTAGATAATTTTAGAGTTTCATTGTTAAAACATGATTACATACCTGAATAGGAGCATGACACCTTGTATAAATGATTGGAAGTTGTTGTGCCTAGTAATGGAATTTTCCACTGTACCTAGTTTGATATTTCCAAATACCTATTTGCGATACAATACACACAGACATACACGAAGTAGCGAATGTCACATAGAAGTTTTAGTTTTTTTGTTTTGTGATTTGATTTTTTTTTTTAATTTAATTTGTTTTAAAATTTAATTAAAAATTTGTTTGAATGAAATCAAGTGTTTTGTTAAAAGAAAATAATAATGAAGAGAAAGTTAACAAAAAAAAAAAAAAAATGAAATTTTTCATAAGAAAATTAAAATAAAAATAAAATAAGGCCAATTCTTTGTTTTATACTTAAGTGTCTTTTTTGGGTGTTTTATGTAAATGATTAGAACGAAATTATTATCAAAAGCGTTCTAAAATTTTAAATACAGTTAAAAATCAAAACATAATAGTAAATATTTAATTTAATTAACTACAAATATAACAACTGTTTATTAACTCTGTTTTTATTTAATCAAAATTACTAGGGTTTTTTATTATTTTTTTTACTTTTTTTTTTGGAGGGAGGGTCTATTTATATAAGTAAATAAATTACTAAGATAAAATTTTAGCCAATTTGAAATTATTCTATTATTATATTAGTTTATTATATTACAAAACCATTTCGAACAAATTAATAATTTTGGTATTTTATAAAATAATAATAATAATAATAATAATATTATTATTATTATTATTATTGTTATTATTTTTATTATTATTATTATGATGATTATTACTTTATTTAATTAAGTCGACTTATGCAAAATTATGTTCTTATTATTAATTTGTTAGAATAGTTAAGTATTAAGAAAATTATAGATTTATACATAAAATAGAACTGAAAATAATTTAGAGTTGTATCTAAAAATATTTTTAATTTTTCTTTTCTTTCTGTTCTATTTTTTTGATTTTTGATCTTATTTGTGGAAATCGTTTATCAGAGATTTTTAAATTATTTAGATTCAGTGAATGATACCTTTCAGTAAACATTTGTTCAATATTTTATTTAAAGTCAGCTGATGTATTTTTTAATTGTATAGATAAAAGTGTTTTTTTCTATTGAAAATTCGTTTATGGTTCTATCTTATTATTAGTTGCCAATTTGGCTAAGAAATTAAGTCAAGAGGTTTTTTTTGGACTGTACCAAATCTTAAAAAAACCTTTAACTTAAGCTAAGTTCAGATTACGAAAATACGTGACACGAAATATTTTGTTCTTTTTTCCGTAATTTTTGCGACTAAATACAGAATTGATTTTTTGTTTATATTACGCATATTTATTTGACGTTTTTTGTTCGATAAAATAGCTATCAAATATAGTAAAATACGAGAAGGAAGAAATATGTTAAGCCTGTTCATATTACATACCAATTATTTACTCAAAATTATATGATTAAACACACAACTACCATAAATTTATTTGACATCAATTAGTAAGTGAATATTTGACATCAATTATTAAATTTTTTATTTTGTCTTAATCAATTCAAAACAATTTGCTGAGACAATTTCGGAAAATGTGGATGTCAAGGTAATGTTTGTGGCGTTTTTATTTAATGTAAAGCGAAAATGCTATTTATTTTAAATACAAATATTTATATTGAACGTTTTATTTAAAAAATATATATTTTAGTAGATAACACATAAGTTAATCATTTCTTTTTTGTTAATTTAAAGTTTTTGTGCATAGAAACAACAACTTTTTCAACTTAAGCTGTCTATCGCATTAACTGTTGCTTGACGCTGTTTGATCTTACATTAATTTTGTAGGATGAGATAAAAGTTCGCCGAAAATAGTTACAAAGATTTTACAACTGGCGTTCACACAATGTTCTCAGTAGTGACATTTTTAGTTAAAGGCAAATATTTTTGTTTGTTCAAGATCAGCTGTTATCTTGTTTAAATCGTAAAAATATTTCGTGTTCAAAAAGCAAATATTTGCAAAAATCGTCAAGTATTAGCGTAGCGTGAACTTAGTTTTAGTTATAGATGCAATGAAACTTGAAGAGAGATTTATTTTTTCTGAAGTAACTATAAGTTAAATTGACGAAATTATTAAAAGTTTCCAAAACTGTTTTCCGGTTTTTAAAATTTGAGATTATGATTTAAACTTTTGTAAATCTTATTAGTAAAAAATATTATTTTGATACATTTATGTTAGCTGACGATTTTCGGAAGTAGGCTTTATATGGGAGCCATTGAAAACACCCTACAACAACACTTCTCACACATAAATGAAACCATGTGCGCTTGAAAGTAGAGGAATTTTATGATAGGTCTGCGTACTTAGTTTTCCATTTAGTATTCGATTTTAAAAATAAAATGATTTTATAAATTATTTTAAAATCTTTTAGTTCATCAACGAATCGATATGGGTATTAAATGATAGAATATTATTTAGAAATTCCAGCAAAAATTTTTTGCTTCAACAGTTTGGTCCTTTATGAAGTCAAAAATGTCTTTCAAATATTTAATCCTTAAATATTCTTGAGATTTGTTTCAAATTATTCTGAAATTATATTAATTTCATTGTCCTTTTAGCTTCAACAGTTAAAATTTTTTAACATTTTAAAAATGTTCGGTCAAATTAATGCTGTAATTTAAAATATTATTTAATAATAATTGGAACTGTTGTTACATTTACTTTTTTTACTAAAAGACGAAGCTTATAGAAAAGAGTAGAAATCGGTTCATTTTTTTTAGTAATCATTGAATATGCGCATATTTATATGAAATTCGAGATAAATGGGATTTTTTTATCGGCATTAGTTATACTATGAAATTTCAAGAGGTTCAAGTGTATAATTGGCCACAGTTGCCATATGATGCCCTCTCCCAAAAATTAGTTTAAGGTGAATGAACAACATGAAAAAGAGAATCAGTCCATTACTTAACATAGTTCCCATATAAGATCCACTCCAGGAAATCAATTTACAGCGCATAAATCTTACATAAATGTCAAATGTTGAAATAAATTTGGCGTAAACCATTTTTGGTAAGTGTATAGACCGCAGAATGAAGTTTAATAAGAATTAGTCCATATATATAAACATAGTTTATATATAAGAACCTTTCCCGAAATTTACTTCAACGCACGTACATGATGGGGTAGGATATTGCACGGTCGTGCTTAATTACTATTTATACGTCTTGTCAATTACTAGCAAAACGATATTAAATATATTATAAAAATCATAGTCTATTATTCTTTCACAGATTAAAAGTATATGTAAAGTAAATAAATTGAAATACTCAACTTATCATTTAAAATTTTAAACATGTTTAAAAGTAAGATTTACAACCGCTTTAAAAGACTGTATTGATTTTACATGCTCCAAGTCTCACTAATCTTAAAATTAAATTTATATTTTTGTTCTTAAGAATAATTTTCAAATGATTGTATGCATTAAAATAATAAAGTTAAAACCATAAAATTTCCGCATTTGAAATTGTATGTTAGCATATGTTATGTTGACATGTGTTATTTTGGAAATTCAAGGATATTTAAGGATTAATTATTTGCTGGAAATTTTTTCAACTTTCATTTGTTATTATGTTAACAAAAGGTTATCCGTTATAATGTCAAGATTAGGCTTTTTCAGTTGATATCCATATCGCTTTATATTAGCAATTATAAAGTAGCGAAATAAAAAAATAACCTCGTGCATCCTTCAAAATTTTAAAGTCCTTTAAATAGGAAAAACAAAATACGAGATGAGAACTGAAAATGCAGTTATACTATATTAAGTCAATGTTATCACATTTATTTGGTATTTATCATGTGTTAGAAAAATTTTTGATTCTTGTACGGTGATATATTTTATAACCTTTATTAGAAGTAATTGAAAATATGTTTTAACTAAGAAGAGATTTATTTTCGCTTTCGAAGAATTCATTTTAAACAACTTCCAAAAAACCGCAAAATATGTCCTAGTAACACTTTTGAAATGGTGAAAATATTATTCTTTTATAAGTACTTTTCTCTTTGTTTGCTACTCGTACGTATTTATATAAGATTTATTTGTGCTGTTCAGTGTTACCAGTTTAGCCATTCTATTTTGCTTTTAGCCTCGAAATTTCTGTTTTAATTTCAAGTTTTTTTTTTGGTATGTTCTGAATTTTCAAATTGCCAGAAAAATACTAAAATGCCAGCATTTCAAAACTGATGAAAAGCATTTAGACTGTTAAATTTGCCCGACCGATATCATTTCTAACTAACAGACAATAATGAAAGTATGCTAGTTTTTAGTCCTGATTTAAATATAGATTTTTGAAAAATAGTTGTTATTTTTATTAAAAAGGTGCTAAATAAAAAATGGATGTTTATGCTCAGAATATGTTTTAAGCATCGATCATTCCAAGATACTGACTGTGATGGTGAAAAAAATATTGCCATTTAGTTTTTCGTCAAAATTCTTACTTATTACGTTTTACATTTTTGTTTGGCTGTAAAAGTTTATTCACCGAATCAGAAAATAGTTACAAAGATTTTTGGCGTCCAACCTGGGGCCTCGGAGGTCGTAATTTTTATAACGTTTTTGTGCAAATTTCATCTAGACACTGAGATCTTTTGAACATGACTTATGTGATATACTATTTCCTTTCACATTTTCTTTATTTCACTTGACTATTTGTTTTGTTACTTGTTATTGTGGATCTAATTGTATATTTTTCGCATGTTAATTGATTCTCGATATACATTTAATGAAGCTCAGGTTCGAGTTTGAGATTTTGTTCTGGTAGGTATAGACTCAACACTCATTCAAATCCTACTCTTCTCTCCTACATTTCTGTTTCTAGTAGGCAGCTTCGTTACAATATTTCATACATTTTTCTTTTGTTTTCAGGATAAATTAGAGATTACAGCATATGAAATAAGCATAAAGTCGAAAATAATTTTCTAGCATGTAGAATTTATTTGTTGCTCTTGAAGATTTCTAATTCTATATTTTATTCACTAATAAAAAGTAGAAAACATAATTAGTTTTTAAATCTAAATTATTAGCTTTGTTGGCCTTAGTTTTTATGAGATTTAGCCTTTTTTAACATTTTCTAAAATTTTCATCTCCTAATAATACTGATGCAGAGTTTTATCTACATACTATGCACGTTTAGGTAATTTTGGGGAAAGTCATTGTATGCTGTATGCACCGATACTACTGAAATTTTATGGGATATTTTAAGCCTACAAAAAATGTATTTATGCTGAATGAACGGACGAACATCTTTGAATCGACTAAGCTCATGATTTTAAGCCGATTGGTATATATTAAGGTGGATCTTGGTTCAATATTTTTGGGTCTTACAAACATCAACAACCTGCTCCGAAGAAGGCCCAGGTAAGCTTGTCGGCCAATAAGGTGATGGCAACAGTTTTTTGGGATGCATGCGGGATAATCCACATCGATTACCTTCAAAAGGGAAAAACAATGAACGGCGGATATTATGCCAACTTATTAGACCGATTTAATGAGGATTTAAAAAGAAAAAAACCTCAAATGTCCATGAAAAAAGTTCTTTTTCATCAAGATAATGCACGGGCGCATACGTGTGCAGTCTCAATGGCAAAAGTATATCAATTGGACTACGAATTGGTACTTCATCCACCATATTCTCCTGATTTAGCCCCTAGTGACTACATTCTATTTCCAAATCTGAAAAAATGGCTCGGTGGAAAGAGATTCAGCTTCAACGATGAAATTATTGACCAAACAAATGCCTATTTTAAGGACCTCGAAAAATCCTATTTTTTACGCAAAGTAAATGACGACACTTGCTCAAAATTTGACAGTGGTCTATTAACAGGTGGTACTTGATAGGAATAGTGTTGCATTTCATATAACTATGAGGGAAGTTCGAAAAGTCACGGACTTTTTGATCCGCCCTCGTATCATTGTCCTAAGTAGATTAGTATTGAAGGAAAATAAAAGTAGTTGTAGACTTAAACGTTAGGTGTCCTGCTAAGAACAAATTTATTTTTAAAGGTATCACATCTTCAGACAAATTCAAATATCTGTTGGTAGTACAGTTAAAATGTCTGAATGTCTTTTTTGCTATAGATTTCCACAAATTAATTAATAAATTATTGTACTTTAATAATATTATTTTTATAAAAAATTTTGTTAATAAAATTTTTTTCCATAAAAGCTCTATACTAAAATAAATATTAACTTCAGGAAATAAATTTTAGTTTGAGTACTCAAAATATGGGAATTATAAGCTGAAGCCAATTTGAGGGGGCTTAAGGTGGGATTAAGTGATTTAATTTGTAAACAACTCTAAATTCAAAAATACAAATAAATTACATTTATACAAAAATATATTCTCTTTAGAAAAAAAAAAAAACAATAACTAAGACAACAGAAATGTAAAAAAATCTCAACTCAAAATCTATAAACGAGTATTTTTTTAATTTACTTTCTGTTTTTTTTCATAATTTTTTATACACATATAAAAATAACTAAAGAAATCAAATAATAATAAAATTAAATAAATAAATCATTAACTAGCATTCAAGTAAAATGAACAACGTATATGTATTTTTTATTAATTTCCAACAATATAAAACTTTTTTCCAAAGAAATATTAATTGTTTTAAACTCTAACTACTTTTAAAAGATAATTAAACCCTGCAAAATTATGTATAAATGTTGGTTTTTTTATAAACAAATTCTAAGACATTTACTTTTTTTATATATATAAATAATATATAGTATATAGTTAATAATATGTATAGTATATAATTTTCAAATGATTACTTTTTTTGGTTAAATTAAATTTAAATTGTTTTTCTTGCAAATTATTTTGTTAATTTAATTTAATTAATTTGTTTTGTTTTGGATTACGAAAAATACTTTTTTAAAAAAATAATTACTTTGTTTTGCAAATACTTGTTCAAAATCAACAATGGTTTTTACCGAAAAAGCAGCATGATTCCTCCGGAGAATGATTGAAAATTATTGTGCCGGTTAAGTTGCGTATCCGGATCGTATTTTATATTGCCAAAAACCTTTTTTTTTTTTTTGTTCAGTTTTCAGTTTGTTTGATTGTTTGTATTTTTGAGAAGGATTTTTTATTTTCGTTTGATTAGTAAACGTTTTGATTTTGTTATTGGTTTTGGTTGAAATTAGTTTCGTATCGTTTGGTATTTTTGAGGAATTGTTTTTTAGATTTGTTTTGTAAATATAAGTAGTAAGTAGATTTTTTTTGATAAACAATAAATAAGTATACACGAATTAAGATTAATAATTTTATTAGAAAAAATTACATAATTTGCTAAAAATGTTTTAATATTTATAAATAATAATAATATGACTAGTTTAGATAGTTAAAGAAAATGGGAAGGAATCCTGAGGGCAACTAAAGAGATTAGTGAAAAAACCTTTTAGTGGATTTTTTTTCGTAATTTAAAAATTTTGTGTGAAATTTTTTCTTTAAGTTTAATAAATCAGATTTATTTCTTTAAGTAATAAAATCAGATTATATTATAAAGAAATACAAAATATCCTTAATTTCATTATTGAAATTACACAGGATTTTTATTTTACTGTAGAGATTACATTTCACTTGATATTTTGTGAAAATATTGTAAAATTCTAGTCAATAAAACTGTCCTAAATATTCTCTAATACTATACTAAATGCATCTTTGAAAAAAAGTAACATGATGCAATAATACAAGGTGACAGTATAAGAACATCTGACAATTTTTCGCCGTCCTCTATTTTTATTAAATTATTGTCAAAATTTCTCAAATTTGTGTTTTTTTTTTATACAAAAAAACAGCGTCATGTTTTTTTTCGATTGGTGTAAATCTGTTTTCGTTCAATTTGTTAAAAAAACATTAAAAATTAAGATGAAAGTTGTTGAAAATCACATGTGGAAACTTTCTTATACTTTTGGTTAAAAGTAAACAAATTAAAAAATAATAATAATAATAAACAACTTCCAATGTCTTCACAATTCTGTGAATTTAAGAAATTTGCTAAACGAAAAATTAAACAAAAGTTGAGTTTTCCGCAATAACTACATTAATTTTATTATATTAAAAAGTTTTCAATTAATTTACGTTTTCCTATTAATTTTTACGTGGAAAATAAATCTGAACTTCACCACGTGTTAGTAAAATGTTGTTATTTTGTTATTGTATTTGAACATTGTTCCAAAAAAGAGTAGCAAAAAATGCCTGTTGTTGCCTTGTAGTATTTTTTGTAACGGTACTGATACCTGGTATTATTATGCCATGTAAAGTAAGTTTGAACAAAAGTCTACCACATTTCAAATTAGTATTATTTTCACATCATAAACCTTGTGGAATATAATTTTTACCATTTCAGATTGAAAACTTTGCGTAGCTTCTTTTTTTTTTTTTTGTAATTTTCAAAATGTTTTTTATAATTTTCAAAATGCAATCAATCAGAAACTAATAAATGTATTTTCATAGTTCTTTCACAATCTAAATGATACATGTCAAAATACATTATACTGGTCGGAGTTGTATTTATTGTAGTTGTATTATATCACATGTACATTTGGGAGAAAGAATTATATATTTTAAATTTGCAATAATTTCGACTATTATATGGAAAAAGTAGTTAGTTCTAACTAATTGTATATTTGATTAATTGATTGATTGGTAGAAATTAAAAGTTGTGAAATATTCTTGCACAAAATTGAACTAAAATATAATCATGAGATCGCTCTAATACAAATAAGAGAAAATTGTCTTAAGAAATGTATACTGATAAATGATCACATGAATGCCTTCTAAATATTGAATATAATTACTCAATAAATTATTAAGTATTGCAAGACCTGGTGCATAGAAATTATTTAGAGCATGATAGCCTAAGGTTTTGTGCTATTTAGAGCTATTCAAGCCTCAAGATATATTTGTACTTCAGTTTTTTTAAATTACTTAAAAAGCTAGTTTCCCTTCGGTTGGTTAATTGCTGGTATATTGAGGATAATTTCTAAATGAGACAATTTAGAGACATCACACTCAAATTGTTCCAATTAATGTAGCCAGAACTAGTTAAAGTTATGTGATGGTATAGATTATTAAGTACTTAATTTATTTGGATATTTCTTGTGATCAGTCATTGTAGTATATGGGTTATACGTTCCCAAATTTCAATTAATGTAGTTTTGAGGCTAAATATATTGAGATGTGTTTTCGCTATAACTAAACCATTTAAGGAAATTTTATGCTCAAAATAAATCTAAGTTTAATAGATCTCCGACACTTAAAAATATTGTAAAAATATTTTTAATTTAACCGAAAACCTCTGTGTAGTACATACATTAGTACGTGTCCAAATTAAAAAGTGAGGTTATGAGACCAAATCGCAAATTATTCTAAAGTAGATAAAAACTCGACATTAGTTTTTATTAGGGTAGAAAGCATAAATAATTGCCTTTAATTGAGTATCATTAATTTTTTCATCTAGTCATTTTATATCGCTTCCAAAATGACAAAAACGCTTCGGATTTTTAAATCTTTTTTTCTTCGAAATATTATAGCAAACAATATTATTAGCGATTATCTGAATTTTCACGATATTACGGTAATTGAAACTCAAAATAATATATTTCGAAAATGAAAAACAGGGTATGCGGTCACTGATCTCCATCCCTGATATCTTGTCTTACTAAGGCAACGTTATGTGAAATTGGTCTGCATATGAGCATACGAAAACATTCGTCAAAACAAAATGGTTAACGAATGCGTGGGAAACGTATTATTGTTATTAATGGTACTCTTTTAAATATGGTTCTTTTCTCAAAAATATTATAGTAGTTACATAGTAGCGAAGATTTTTTTTATTGTTTACCATGTGCAATGAAAGTGCTGGTTACAAACAAAAATATGTTTTTACGATACCATTTCCAACAGCTAAATGATGTTGTTGAAATAAAAACGGTTAAGATATTATTATTTTTAAATAAAGTAATTTTTGTTCAACCTTTTCGGACTATTTTCGACTTTTCTAACTTTTCCCAACTTTTTTCGACTTTTCTTCTTTTTCCGACAATTCTAATTCTTTTGACTTTTTTTTCGTCAAAAAAGTCAATTTCTCGCAAATTTTGAACCAAAAAATCGATTTCGATATTTCAACTTTTATCAACAAAATGGTTTAATTTTTGTCAAATATTTGCTTAGTTTGACTATGCCTTTAGAAGGAAGTAGTTTCAAATGCTGTAAAAGTTATTTTGATTTATTATTCTTGTGTACTAAATTAGCGATATGAATAACTTCTAAGATGGTTTGGTTTTTAATATGTAAAAAACGTTTTATTAAAAAAATATGATCAAATAGTCTTATATACATATCATCTTATCATCCCCCTGCGGATTCCTTCCCTTTTTCTTTTATTATAAACTTAATTCTTTTTATAATAACTAAAATAATAAAAGATTTCTAAACTAACACTTTTAAAAAGTCTAAGACTTGAAACTAAAGGCAAAATCCTCCATCAAAGACTATAAAAGACTATATCCGAAACCCTAGATCATATTATTAAAAAATTAAATAAAATTAAAACATAAAGAAAATAAAAACTAACAATATTTAACTTAAAATTTAAGAATGAAACACCTGTTTAAAGTTATATTTAAAAATATTTGAAAATAAAGGCTAAACCTTATTGTCGAACTATAACTCTTGTTAAGCTAACTAACAGTATTTGAGCTATTTTCGTTGTTTTACTAATATTGAAAATAAAAAACTTAAAATTGACCACAAATAAAAGAAAAATAAAAACTCAATGTTTAACAAAAAATTAAAAAAAAAAAAAAAAAAATAGTGTGTGATTATTTTTTGGGTTTTTTTAATAAATAGTATTTAAAAAATAGTTTTTTTATATATATAAAAAGCATTTTTTTTTTTTTTTGAATGGGATTTTCAATAATATTTGTTAATAAATTCATAAATGTAAATATTGGAACGTTTTTTTATGACTTACCTGCATGCCAATAATGGCATAGATAAAAAATAGCATGGCTATCAGTAGACAGACATATGGAAGTGCTTTAAATGATTGTACAAATGTCCACAGTAGAATACGTATCGTGTATCCTTGACGCAGTAATTTAATTAAACGCGCCGCACGAAATAAACGCAGGAAGCCAACGTTGATTGAGTTCGACTGTAAAATATTTTTGGTCAAACAACAAAATGTATGATGAGCGGGTGGATGGGGTTTTGTTTTGTTTTGTTTTATTTTGGAGAGAGCGAGAGAAATAAAGAAATAGAGAGAGAGAGAGAGAAAAAACAAAAAACAAACAAACAGAGACAAACAAATAAACAAACAAAATCATCAAATTAGCAGAGTTTTTTTGTTATCGCTGTTGTTAATGTTATTGTTATTATCTTGGTAATCTTTTGTTTTTTTTTTTATATGTTGTTATGGTTGTTTTTTACAATAAAAAAATAAGAGCAATAAGTGTTAATATGTTTATTTATTTTTTTTTTGGTCTTTTTTTAGTACAAAAAAAAAAAAAAAAAAAAATGAATAAATAGTTAAAATTTTGTTTTAAAAATTAAATGAAATTCTGTTAGTAAAAGTTTATGTTTACAGTAAGTATAGAATTTAGTTGTTTTGTTAAAAAAAAAAAATTGATTAATTTTTTAATAGTTTTTTAATAACACTATGCTACAAAGACAGAGAAGTAGAAATTATTACAATAAATTGAATGAATGAATTCATCTTTTTTCTTATTTCTTTTTTTTTCAATAAAAAAAAATAGTATTGTTATTTTTTAAGAATACACTTGTTATCGATAAATTAGAAAAGAAATATATATTATTTATTTCTTTTTTTAATTTGTTATCAGTTTATTTTTTTAAATTTTGTTATCGATTAATCTTTTTATAAATTGATCATAACACTCTAGAGTTAACGATGACTTTTCTTTAAAAGAAAATTTTTATCGATAATTTTTCTTTGCAAAGAAAAGCTGTTATCCATAATTTTTCTTTAGAAAAAAAATGCTATCGATAACTTTTCTTCAGAAAAAAATTGTATTCGTTATTTTTTTAATTGATATCCCTAACTTTTTTAGAACAAAAATTGTTATAGAATTTTGTTTTAGAAAAAATTGTTATCGATAATTTTTGTTTAAAATCAAATTGTTATCAATAACTTTTTTTGCTAAGAAAATTTGTTATCGATAACTTTTTTAGAATTGTTATTTATTTTTTTGGAAAATAATGTATCGATTTTTGTTTAGAAAAAGACTTTTATCGACGACTTTTTTGTAGGTAAAATTGTTGTCGATGATCCTTTTTTAGAAAAAATTTGTTGCCATTTTATAAAAAGTAACATTAAAAAATTGTTATTGATAACTCTTCTTAATACTAAATATTTTTATCGACAGCTTTTTTTATAAAGAAAAAAAGCATATCTTTTTTTACAAAAAAAAAAAAATATCGACAACAAATTTAGAAAAGAAAATACAAAATGACGATAAAAAATCCTTTTCTAAAAAAAAAAATAAAAAAACATTTTTCGATAACCTTTTTTATACATTTTATAAAAGAATATGTTATTTGTTAATATTGTATTATTGTACTCATTTTTATCGGCAACATTTTTTAAGAAACAAATTTGCTTTCGATATAATTTTTTCTAAATTATTACCGATCCTTTTTTATAGAAAAAATTACAACGTTGATATTTTTTTATATATTTCGTTTTAGAAAAATAAATTTAATAACAATTTTTGTCAAAAAAAATATAAACATTTGCTATCGATAACAATGTTTACTGTTTAAAGAAACAAGTTCTCAATTGACTTAAATCTATGATCTCTGCAGCAAAGTGTAGCTCTTTTTTCGAAATTTTGTTAAGTATTTATTTATCTATTCATTTTTTTTAATCATAAAAAATAAAAAAAATTATTTTAATTTATAAAATTTAATTTAATTTTGTTGCATATAAATTTATTCATTAAATTTATATTCAACATGAATTACAAAAGCTATATTTTTTGAGTTTTTCGGAAAAAGTTTTTTAGACTAATTTACATATATACACCAATTACAATTTGAAAAAAGAATAAAAAACTAAAAAAAATTTCAACAGAAAACTATTTATAAAATAATTTTCATTTATACAATTCAAAACGTATTAAAACGAAATTAAAAACTTTTTCAGTTCTTAGCAAAATTTACAATAGTATTATTCATTATTTATATTTATATAAATTTAATTTTGCAATTCATTACAGCAAGAGAAATTGGGTGAAAATAGAGAGGGGTGTTAGTCGACAGTCATTAGATTTATTTAAATATATTTATTAAGTTTTTTATTGTATAAAGAAAAATTAAAGCTTTAATTAAATTGAAAAAAAAATAGGCCAATCCATTTATATAAAATAATTTTTACAAATAAAATAATTATAGAAAAAATATGTTTTTTTTAATAAATTAAAAATTATAGTTTTAAATACACTTAGTATATTTAAGGCTTTAGTAAAATTTTAAAATATGCCAATTAGTTTTATTTTATTAACTAAAAATAATTTAGATTCCAATTTAGTTTAAGAAAGATTTAGTTTTTTTTTTAGAAATTGTAGGAGAATTCTTATAGATTTTTAAGAGAACTTGAAATTGAAAACAACAGAATTTTTCATTAAAGTTTGAAAATCTACCAACTTGAAATGTCAAAGATAGTTCAGTCAGTATTTTTTTTTTAATTCATATTTTTTTACACTTAAATTATAATCTTTAAGAACTCTCGCTTAATTTCATTTTAAGCTAAAAAATAAATTCCGCTTTATCATTTAATTTCATTTTAAATAACACTGAATATGAACTCAAAATATTTTATAAAAAATAATTTAAATTTGTTTTCGTATATCTAAATAACTGAGATTGAAAAAAATATGTAATAAAGTTGTACGAGTAAATATAATAATAATAAATGTAAAATGGGTGTTAATTTTTAGTGCCACATCAAATATAGAAAATTAAGTCGTTTCATAAACGACATTTTGAGTGACACTAAAAATTCTAGTAAAAGACCAAAATATTTTACGACACATCAGTTGTTGAGGGAGTTGTTGAGGAAGAAGAACAACCGATGCAAAGACGCATACCGCCTCGCAGTGTGGCCTCACTGGTTTATTTTAGGTTTCACTTTTTTGTTTTTTAGAAGGTTTAAAACAAGTTTTAAATTTAAAGAAGTTTTTTTTCATGGATTTTTTTTATTTTTGAATAGTTTCATAAAATAGTTTTTTGCTACTCTAAACTAACAGTAAATATAAATATTAAAGGAAATTACGATACTTAAATATAGAGTAAGAGTTATATTAGTAAAAGTTAAGCTAGCAATAGATAATAAATTAAATAAAATCTATTTAAAAACTAAAAAATATTAAACTTAAAGAAAAATCTAAACTATTTAAACTTATATTAAAGAGGTAATTATTAGATTTTATACTATCAATTTAAGTTGAACTTCCACTAAAAAAAAAATTTAAGCCAATTGTTTTTTAGATGATTCTTATAGGTAAATAATAACTAAACTAAGAAATGTAAGTCTAAATAAATTTAATACCGGAAGTTTGACATTGTGTTGTCTTAAAATTTTGTTTTCCTTTATATTGTTAAAAAAGAAGCTTAGGCAATTTGGGATTTTAAAGCAGTAAATTTTATTGAAAACAAATTTGTAGTAGCAGCGGAAACATACAGAATCGTTGTCATAGGCTGTGAACATATACCAAGTCACAGTTGTGATGTTTAGATATAATATTTAAATTTTGAAGATATAAAAAAAATCTTGAATTTTTAGCCTTCAAATATGAATAACAATTCATTTAGCGTTAGTTTCGGAGCATGTACTTGCTATAATTGGTTAATATTACTAATAAAAAATATCTTTTTTTTCACTCAAAGTTTGCTATTTTGAAAAATCAACACCTTGTTTGCAAGAGCAGTTTTCTCTATAATAACAATAAAACTAGCAGCTATTCGTTTTTTGATCGTGAATTAGTGTATTATAATATTAAATCCAAAAACATTAAACATTTTTTAATGCACTTTCTTCGTTTTTCTAACTTAAAGTTTGTCGCTTTTGGAAAAACAACACAAAGAACATGAATTCCTTTGAAAGCAAATGGCTTTATAAATTTGTTTTTTTTCCACATTAACGAAAAACTGGCAGCTGTTCTCTTTTGACTACGTATTAGTGCATTATATCGAATAAATATACAAATATGTAATGACTATTATTACTGTTTTTTTTTCAATTTTTGCCAACAGCTCTATGTCACCTGCTATATGAGGCAGTTTTCATTTTTATCGAAAGTCCTATTTTTATTATTTTAATATAATGCTATGAATAACGGAGTGATGTTAATTTTTGCTGTAATAAAAAGAGAACTTTGATTGATAGGTTTTCATTGTTCTTATTACTGCTCTAAAGCAATAACGGATAAATATTGGCCTGATTAGTAAAAGCAGCGAATAATTTTATATAAGTTTTTGATATTTTTATGTTACGATTATGCGATGAGTCAAATTTGAAATGGTATAATAAACAAAAGAATCTCGATTAGATTATCTTGCAATCTACTTTATGGTTTTCATCGAAAGGATATAAGTAAAAAGCTGTTAAAAACTTTCTACTTATAAGAAAAAGAGTAAAGATAATTTTTCAGCCAAAGAAATTAAAAATCTAAAGCGGTTTTATACGGTACCTGTGGTCAATTATGGACCGATATTTGTATATTTTTATAAAACGTACATATGCATTATATTCATACTAACATATATATGGGAATTATGTATGTACTTAAGGCTGATTACTGGAAGTGGTTCTTATAGGGGAGCTATGATGAACCAAGAATCAATTCTTATAAAATTTGACATTATGATATCTACTCGTATAAAATTTATTTGTATCAAATATTTAATCTGGCATTGGTGTGGGATTTATGAACTTCTTTAAAATATTGCTTTATTTAAGGCATCTATGATAGTTAAATTACTATTCCAGAACAACATTTTCTTAACTAATTTCAATAGACTTTGTCCTTGTTACAAAATAATTATTCATGGAAAATTTCATGATGTTCCATTCAAAATGATCCATTCAAAATTACTTTGTTCACAATGTTTGCAGGGACAGCCAGCAAGACGGATAGATGGACACCTTTAAATTGACTAAGGGATTCTCAGTTAGGGGTGTTAATGAGTAAAAATGTAGTTGTGTTAGTGAGAGTGAAAATGATGCACTCAAAGAAAAGTTGGATTTAGTAAACGACAAGTGTCGAAAAATGCTTTATTATATAAAACATATTTTTTAATGAATTTTAGTTTTCCTTATACTTAAATTTATTAATATTGTCATAAAAAATATAATTCACATTCCTCCAGCTTTATCTTAAAATATTAATATTAAAGAAATTGCTGATTATTAATTACCAAACAATTTATTTCCGTAAAATTTTTCCAATGCATTTTGTACTCTTTGCACTCTTAGTAACGACAAAATTAAAGAACGTAAGATGTCAAACGGTATACTTTATAAAACTTTAAAAACAGAAGTTCCGCACTTTGAGAAAGGTGTATAATCAATTTTCAAAACTTTAACTCATGCTTAGGCTTTTATAAAATTCTTTTTTTTATCAAATTTTCACATGAAAGTATACATGGGTATCCCATGCGAAATTCTTTTTACGCTGTCATAATTTAAATCTGGTTTAAATATGGCTCAATGTTTTACTAGGAAGCTACTGAAAAGCTGGGACCCTTTTGCTATGGTTACATATTTGCTACAAATGTTATATATATATATATTATATATTTGGCTGAAAATATGATGTTGTAAAAGAACTAGTAAGAAGTAAAGATAAAATGCTGATCTTTACTTTAAAAGTATATTTATTAAACGATTTAGAAATGTAATTTGCACCCATGTAAAAATTGTTAACGATATCTTCCTAAAATGAATGGAATCCTCAAATAACAACATACATTTATAAAGCACTACTGACAATGTGGACTTAATGGTATTAAAATATTAACTGTATAAGGATTTTTTATCAGATGAATTACAAAGATGGTCAAGCAATTTAAAGGGTCTATCTGATTATCCAATAACTGAAAATGATGTAAATTAATTTGTTAACTTAGGTTTTCCTTAGCTATAACTAATAGTGTAGCATAAAAATAGAAGGAACTTAATTATATTTTTTTTTTGCATGAAAAAACCATTACTCATAGAACTGGGTTATAAACCTGAAAAGAATATTGCTTCAGTGATCTGTAAAATTCTTTGCGGCTCTCTTAACAACAAGCTTACTTCCGTAAAATTATCGGTGGAAGTTTTATCCACAGGGCAATGTGAAAATCGAAGTAAGGATTCGAATTTCGGAAGAGTTGTTATGTAATAAAAGGTGTTCAGTTAATTTTAGAAATGTCAATATTTCAAAAAGAACTGAATTAGTTTATTACTTTATGATTAATTTGTTTGTTTTAACATTTTTTATCCTTTACTTAACTTACTTATCTTATAAACATTTAAAAATTTATTTTAAAATAGACCGGGAAAAGAAAAAGCTCTAATTCTTTGGTATTATATTGCGTATGTTTGAGACATTATAGATATTATAGATATTAATCATACGTAGATATATTTTGTTATGTAATTACATTTGAACAACTTTTGGTAGCATATATTCGGAAGTATATGTGAATTGTAAGTAATATTAATTTTAAGTATAAAATACAAAGTGAATGCTTTGGAAATAATTCTAATAAATTACTTTGTAATGCCATTCTGTATGTTCCCATTACCTCATCACATAATAATTATACAGACAAATCTAATATTTTTTAAAACTACTTAGATATTATATTAAAAAAAAAGAACACACAGTTATTTAATTTTCTATGATAGGAAGTATGTATATAAAAGTAAAAAAAGGATAAAAGCGTAATTATACAGGATGCCACACAGTAGAGAATCAAAAATATATTTAATATTTTAATAATTGACAATTAAGTATGATTAAATATATACAACAATTATTTTAGTTTTGTTTAACTACTAGTACTTACATCCTGCGTGATATAAAAGATTTTTTTATTATTTTTATTTATAGACATAACGCATTTTTTTTTTTAATATTTTTTATATATTTTTGTAGTGGTTCGTGTATTTTGATAGTTTTTTTTTAAATAATTACAATTAGATGCAAATTGATGTTAAAAATTTTACCATTTATTTTTGGCATTTAACAAGTTGGTGGTGGTAGTGGTGGTGGTGGTAGAAGAGAGAGTTTCAGTAGTAGTGGGTGGTTGGTGGTGATGGTGGTGTTGTTATTTTTATGCATATATATTTTTTGAGATTAATTAATAATGTTTTATAAATAATTATTGGTATTAATATTTTTTATTTATAGAAATTTCAAGATGTTATGGCAAGCATGTTTTTTTTATTAAATTTTTTATTTTTCCAAATTTTCCCATATTATGATATAAGAAAAAACACAATGCAGTTTTTTATTTCAATACATTTTTTTGTTTTCAATACATTTAAAAAAAAGTATTACGTTAAAAAGAGAAACACAATCATTCACAATTCATTTTATTTATTTGTTGTTGGGAAAAAAGTATTTTTTTTTTTGTCAATTTTTAACAAAAAGTCAAGTTGCCATACGCGCACATTAGCCCCACAGTTGATACAATATTTTGATTTTTTGTTTTGATTATTAAATATTTTAGACGATTTTTGTTTTTTAGATTTTTTTTCAAATCAAGATGTTGCAGTTGTTCAATTTGTTTTTGTTCAAAATTTCGTTTTGGTAATTTTTAGAAAAAAAGAAGAAGAAAAATATAGAAAATTTGTAATTTAAAAAATTTGTTCTTAATGATTTGCTAATTAAATTGTCAACAAAAAGGAGGGTTTATTAATTTTTTTTGTTTTGGTTTGGAGTTTATAGTTTGGGTTTGCGCAAATTATAATTGTATAAAACAACAACAATTGTAAGTTAATTTATAAAAGCAGTTTTGAACATCAAAATAATACATTTAGAGTGGTGTTTCTGGTAAATAACAAGAACAAGCAGCAACATTTTGTAACCAATACAACATTATTATTTTAATTTTTTTAGTTTATTTAATCTGACTAAATAAATATTTCCAAATAATTTTTTGTTTGACTAATTTGTTTTATGATACAGATTTATTTGGTTTTATTTTTTATATGGTAATAAAGCTAGGGGTATGGTACAACTTTGTTTTTTGGTTTACTTTTATATATTTATTTTTGAGTAAATGTTTAAAGGTGTGTGCTAGAGTTTTTTTTTTATGGAAAGCGCTTTTTTTTAAATAAATTTAAATATATAAATACTATAACTAGTTAAAGACTTTATGATTTCATTAAATAAATGAGTTGATTTTAATATATTCAGATGATACTAAATAAATTTGTATGAATAAAATAAATACCACTAATTCCAATTTTAAATATTTTATAATAAGACACTTATTTCAAATGAAGTTTAAGTTAGTATGTGCCGTGATTACCTAAAATCTATTATAAACAGTAATTTTCTGAGTGTATTATCTTTCAATAAAAATGCTTATATACTAGCAGAGATGGAAACGTTGTTACAACGTTCATTGATACAATTTAATATTAAAAAATTCCCAAATACTTCCGCGAGTAATTTGATGCTCTCTACAATTCGATACAAAAATAAACTGTTTAAAGGAAAATGTATATAATTGGAAGATATTTAATGTATTTAATTTTCGAAAATCTATAATTTTTTTATGCAACTTTTTTAAAAAGACCTTCGACTTTTATTTAGACTTGGTGTTCAGAAATAATTATGAAGTATTGATGAACACCATCCTTACACAAAGTATTTGGGTTATAATTCCCATAATATTACATGTATATGTAATTAAGACAATTTATATAAGTTTCTAGGCCAAATAATAAAATTATAGAAACATTTGTAATGTAATTTAGGCTTAAGGTAACTCATTTTTTTTCAAAGCGGTAAATGAGAACCACTATGTAATTATCACTTCTAAAAATTTCAAATTTCTTTGTTCTGTTAATCAAAGTCCAGTGAATGTAAAAATTTTCAGAATTTCAAAGATATTAGACAATCATTTTTACGAAACTAAAGATAGTGTTTGTTTTTAAGGAATTAATATTTGCAAATTTCTTTCTTTTTAATTTTTTTTAAGAACTGGACTATATTTTTAAAGATCTTCAAATTTTATTAAAATATGTATAATATTTAATCATTAACTTTAGATATACAAATTACATTCTTGAGTTTAAAAAATATAAAAAATTAACACATATCAAAAATTTTAATTTTAGTACCGTTTAAAAATTTCTTTGATACCGAAAAATATTTTTATTTTACATCCCTGTATCCTAGTATGTGTGAATAAAACAAACTCTCTCATTCTCTCATTTTTAAATACATATTCATGTAGCATACTTTTTGCAGTCATTAATTGCGTATGATTTATGTGTAAATAATATAAAATATTAATTATACTTTCAGTATTACAATTAATAATAATAATTTTTCGTAGCTTACTTTTGGGGGTGCGAAAAAAGATTAATATTTATTTAAAGTATTGGGACTTCAAATTTCGTTTAATGATTTCGACTTTATATTCAAAACTGCAGACCACTTTGTTTCTTTTAAAGATACAAATCGAAATACATTCAAAATTGATGTAAGTGATGCAATATGTAATCACTTCCCTCCAAATGATATAATGGAGATGCATTGTTGTAGGGTTGAAATCAATAATAGAATAGATATTGTTTCCGATAATGTTAAAAAGATGTTAATAATTAAATATAATTGGCAGCAAGATTCGAAGAGAATATTTACTAGAACGTACATTGGTCAAAAATCCACTTTTTCTGACATAAATACAAAAAGCATTCTTAGTACCTTTTTGAGGTTGTATCGAAGTCATTTTATCGAAAATTAACAGTAATATTTATTAAAGCCAATTTAAAGTATCTTTGCTTAAACCTCTATAATACATGATTTTACAACAGTAGATATATTTTTTGATTTTACTTTAATTTTTTTGTAAGTTTCCAGATTTTCATTGATTGGTGAAACCCCTCAATACGTTAGAACATAATATTTTAGACAACTTATTTGTAAAAATTAAGGTATTTCCGCTCAGGTTCACCAAGATTTAACTGAAAGAATATTAACGATTGCAAAAGTTTTCCGAAAAATGCTGGCGATATCTAAATTGTTACATAAAATAGATACTTTTGCGAATACTTTCATATTTTTAGATTAGTGCAAACTTAACTTTTCGTCTTTCAAAGTTATTGATTACCTTGATGAACAACTCATATGTCCACAAAACTCAAAAGTAGCGTCAAATGCACGACATTAATTTTGGTACGCTAAAGATGACATCAACACTGCGTTGTTTTTTTATTTCGTTAATAAAAATTCCATGCCGACTATTAGATCATGATATGCCAAGTATTGGGATTGCATTCCGACTACAGCAAAATTCGATGTATTTTATAAAACATTTTAAGTAGGAACATTTTGCAATATTTTTTTTTAATCTAAGTGCATCTGAAAGAATATCGTTTTCTGATGTGCAAAATCGATGTTCACAGTATTAGGATAACTTTAAAGCAAGAAAAAATATTAAACTGCCGATTACTGGTATTCTACTTTTTATATTGCTGTGAACATTCTAATTTAAATTTTGTTGTTTTTTCATTTCATATTTTAAGTTGTTAAAAATTTTAGTTGCTTTTTTGATATGATGCCAGGAAAATGTACAAAAAAAAAAAACTGTATTGGATATAAAATTTCATATTACGAATCGGTCTTATTATACGTATTATATAAAAATTTCGGATGGTATGTTTTAAATTTATTTTATTATGATTAAACTTTATTTTTCATTAATTATTTAGTTGATTCGTTATATGTATATTGTACAAGGCAATATAAGAATATTTATTTTATTAACTAAAGTATTTAATAGTTAATCAATACTTTTTATTTTTTGATTGTCACCAAATATAAGTAAACCTTATCTATTTATATTTATTCATATACAAACTAAATGAGAATTATAATGAAGTTGAAGAATAAACGTTTAAACATACAAATTATGATTTTTTCAACCAGACTCGTAAAAAGAATACTTATTATATTTATTTGTAACCTTTTATTTTTATGGAAATAATAATATTAATCTGGCTTAAAAGCAAAATATGTTTTAAAAATAAAATATGTTTAAAAGCTTGATAATGTTTAATGGTTGTAGAAATAATGATATTTTTTAATACTGATGAAAATCTCGTAAAAATATAAAATTTTTTTAATCAACTATATTAAAATTTGAATTGAATGTGAACACTAAATGATAACATTGTTATCATGAACACAGTTTTATTAAAATTGATGAAAATTAACAGAGATAACATAATATTATTGTAGTGACAACACTGTAACCATTTTTTTTCTCTGCGCGTAGTAATCTAGTGTTAATATGTTAAATTTTCTCTCATTTCTCCGAGTGTTTCTTTTATTTAAAGGCTATAATTTCTTTTTATTAAAGACTATAAGTTAATAATTCGATTACGTAGTATTTGTGTAATACAATTAAAGCTTTATAAATAATCTCATATAAAAAACTTTTAGGTGAACAGAGAATATTTTTGTCTATCTAAATTTTAATGAGAGACAATTATAAACAGTAATATGAATGATACTCTAAAAGATTATATCTTACCTATGTTCTTTTTGATAGTAATACATATTAATTTTACGGTATAGAAATTGGGAAAAATGTTTCTCCAAATTATGTTATAATTAAATATTGACTCTAAACATAGGAATTCTTAATTCAAATATCCTAATTCTCTTCATACACTCAGAAAATTACTTGTTTGTAATTATTATTATTTCTATCGATTTTATTTTTTTTCGTAACACCCAATATGCTTTATTAGCTACAGATATACATTACATATATGATCAAATTTAAATAAACACTATGAGTATTTGTTGTTACGAGTATATGTTAACCCATCAAAGTTTCATGTAAATTATTTTATATTATTTCTTTCGTTACGTTAATATCATTGAAAATACTTTAGTATATTAAGTTAAATTATTAAAAATATAATAGAACTAAAGATATAAAAATATAATCATTAAAAGTACTTGAAAATATTAATACTTAAATAAATATTTTAAATAAATAGGCAATAATTAATAACAAGTGTATTAGTAACAGTGTTAGATCATAGTAAGGAGCCAAAGGAGGGAGTTTAATAAAAATGTGTAGTTAAAAAATATAATGAATAAAATTAATTTATTTTTTTTCAAATAAAACATGCCTTATTTTAAAATTAATATGAGAAACTACTGCAGAAAATGGTGCTCTTTTGAATTTATTGTTTGCTTTAAAATAGTATTTAGTAATAAATTTGTTTTAATGCACAAATAAATTTGGTGATGTTTAAGTAATAAACCATTTAATTTTAAATATAAAAGTAATGCTTAGAAATTATTAAGAGCGGTGAAATAAATTAATTGAGTTGAAAATAAGCAAATAGTTTTAGTAGTAAAAAAGCACTGACGAAAAAATGTTAGATTATTTTTATTTAATTTAAATATTTCAATTTTAATTTTCAATTGTCCTTATCCTCAACTAACTATTATTTCTATCTATTTCCAAAAAAATTGATCTTTTTTTAATAGCCTATTATCTGCAGAAAACTAGATAGAATAATTAAAAATGAAATTTCAAAAACAAATAAAATAATATTTATTTCTAATAATACCATCGTTTTGTGGTGCCTTCATTTATTGTATCTTTGATTATAGCTGTGAGGTCTCTTATGTAAAAAAATAATATTAGCCAAAAATGAAATATGTTCCTCGCAAAAAGCTTAAGATTCATAAATTTTGCAAACTGCTAACAACCGTCAATCAAATTTATAATTGTGATAAGAACCTTAAGGTTTCATAGGAAGAATATATTTTCTTTTGCGACACAAAATATACAATACATAAAAAATAATAGTAAAATATAATAGCAGCATGATTTTTTTGTGTAATTTAAAAAACTAAAATTTTTAGACTTTTCTCTGATCTCCGGCATACGTTTTTGGCCACCACGAAGTAGTATAGTGCCAAATTGATCTAAATATATTTTGTCATTTAATCATGAATAATTTTCTGAAATTCACCATTTTCGACCAATGCTGAATATAGGGTACAAATCTAAATCAATTTAAAATTTCTTTACTAACCATTCATTAAGCCTTGTCTTTTGAAAAAAAAAAATTATTTTATTAACAAAACTTTGAGAAAAAAGTAAGAGAATTGTACTATTTTTTGTAAAAAAAAATAGCCATTTTTCACACTAATTTCAAAGTGTTGAATTTGAACATTTTTGACGGCTAGACGAATTGAGATAAACACAAATTTTTCGAAATATATTAGAAGTTACACAATATTGTAAAAAAATTTGTTCACCTATATACCTCGGAACTTATTCCCATAAAACGAAAAAATCCAAAAATTCAAAGTTCAAGCGTAAATATTATTTTCACTGTAAGAGAAAACTTAGGTAAGGACGTGTTTGTTTTCTTTATCTCGACAAGAACTTGTCAGAAATTTAAAAGTCTTTGAAATAGGACTTAATTTATATAAGTAACGATTTTTGAAAATTTTACATACTAGAGGTGATAAACATTTGACACCCTGTAGCTTATCTCGTATTTTCACAAGATAATTTTTCTAAAAGCCTGGGTTCTCTACAATTCGATCTGACCAGTATTCTGTCAAGTAGTTAGTAGGACATGTTTGAATAAGCGACAAATATATCAGATTGAAATACACTGCAACCATCAGAGCATAGAAAAAGACGCCGAATCTAATCTCACAGTTCGTCAGTACAAATTCTGGCATTGTAGTTTTTTTTATTGAGTTAATCCTGCACCACTCACCTCAGGGGTGGCTGTCTAGAATTTTGAAAACTCTACCAAAATCCATATAGGATCGGTAGCAATATAATTAAAATTTTTGCATGGCCTTATGTTCTTTATCCACAACATCCAGATCGTTTGAGGTATCACTGCGATACTGGCAGATGTGGTCATTATGTGTAGGTCAATGGGAAAGAAGTGCAGTATGGTATTCAATGCCTCTGAAGGACTAATTCATAATACACCTAAAGTTCCAATACAAGCTAAACTTTGGATTCAATATAACTTGTCTAATAAGTATTTCTTATAGAAAACAAGAAATCGATCATTGCATCTACACGTCAAGGAATATTATTTACGTTAGGACAGACAAATTGAAACAGAATGTTAAGCATTGCAAGTAAATCTCATTTTAGAGATCGCTATAATATGTACGAACAAGGAGATAAGATAACTCGTAGATGGTTTAATGCAAAAAAAAAAAAAAAAAAAAAAAAATAAATAAAAAATAAAAAATTAATAAATAAATTAATAATAATATAAAAATGAAATCCATTCAAGGTTTAATAGCTCTTGTAGCTATTTTGTATGAAACCGATATTCATATGTGCTTTATATAATGAATAAGCACTACCTAGTAAGAAATAATACGCTTAGATTAGATATTGATACGAGTCCGTGGTTTTTTCAATTTTCAATTTTCTACGTTTTCAAAAATCAGCCCCAAAAACGGGAACAGTTTTTTTTTCATTAATAACCATAAACGCAATCATGTGATAACTTTGAAGTTATTGAGTTGCGGATGTGTTCTTATATTATTTTGTAACGGTTGTATTTTTGTAAGACTTTTATGAGGAGAATATACTGCTTGCACAATCTGCCATCTTACCCCAAATATGAAAATGTTAAACACATGCCTATTTTTAAGACTTTGAGAAATTCCATTAAATATTTGGAAGGTATAACGTAGTTGAAGAAATATTATATTGAGAAATAACAATTTTGTTTTACTAAGAGTAGCTGTAAACTTTAACTGAGAATTTTTGAACGTAAATATTTCTGGAAACAAATTCGAATGTAAACAAGTTAGAGTGCTATATTTAGTTGTGCGAATCTTATATATCCTTTAACCGTGTTGAGATGTGTTATATGAAAATGAAATACTTTATATTGAATGTATTTACAAATGTATTTACCAAGGCCATAAGTATAGCCTAAACACTAAAAATTTTAAATAATTTACATTTTTATATAAAGTTGAAATAGAATCAAAAATTCATAAATCCTGTGAATGTTATAAGATTTACTAGATCTTGATCATATGCCACGCCATATTTACGCCCACTTCTTTAAAACTATCAAATAGATGAAACGATTAGCTAAAAATAGATGGGGGCAGGGGGTGTAGTAACCCACATATAAAGCAAATATTGATTATGCCATATCTAAAAAACTATTACAGTGTGCGCCCTCAAATTTCGTGAGAACCTTATGCTATGATATCGCATTTATAAAATGAAAATAGGACGGATAGATAGAATAGATAGGGGGAGAGTTAGCCTCCATACAAGGCAAATATAAATTCTCTCACTTAAAAGACAATTACCGTGAAAGTGTTAAAAAAATTTAAAAGTAATTTTCATATCAAATTTCGAAAAATGTGATTAGGTCCAGGGAGAGTAGCAGCTCCCATGTAAAGTAAATTTTAGTTGTCGCATCAAATAGGGTAGCGAAGCGCCCTATTAAAACTTTGAAATTTTACAAAAGTTCGCACATATTTAAGGAAGATATAATCACTTTGGTGCAGAACACATGTTTTATAAATGTAAGGAAATATTAAATTAAAAATGGGTATGGAGGAAAATTTATGGAACGATTTGACTGAATGACTTAAAAAACCGAAATTGGAGAAAAATATTTGTGATAGAGTTATGCAAGCATGTGACCCATATATTATACAGGAGCTTAAAAAATCTATTAACTCCTCGATTAATACTGGATCTTCTTAGTTCATTTTTCAAAAAAAAAAAAAAAAAAAGAGCGAAGTTCGTAGCTCACATAGGTACTTAAAAAAGTTAAAGAACCAAGCAAGCCTTAGTTTATTGTTGCTGAAAACAACAACTATATATATATTTGGCAATAACTCGGTTGTTTATAAACCGATTTAGTTGATTCAAAAACCCGAATCAACTAAAAAAAATATTTGTAATCGAACTATATAAGAACCAAGTAGATAGCTTGAATATCTGTGAAAACAGCGTTTTGGCCGATATCTCTGTAACTAATGGACCGATTGAGTTCATTTCTTCAGCAGAAAAATTCAGAAGAAATTTTGCGATTTTGTTTTATAAAAGCGAAGTCCCTATCTTATGCAAGGGTTTCAGAAAATCGCAAACCGATTTGAAAAAAGTTTTCTTTTTAATATCTCCGCTATTTTTGGAACCCATTTTTTCTGAGTTTCAGTAGAAAAGTTCTGGATAAACTTTATATATAAATTATATATATATATATATTATCAAAGGGCTTCATCAACGCCAGTGGACATCATCCTATGGGCATCATTTTTTTTATAAGGATACAAAAATATTAACTTTTTTGCTCTCCAATGAAAATTGTGTAAAATACAATGGGAATGACAAACTTATATATACCCTTTACACCTGTACTGAAGGGTATAAAAAAGTCCAATATTGACGATCTTAATCAATCGCCCATTTTGAAAAGCAAACATTTTACATTTTTTGGCTAAAGGACCTCAAAACAGAAGAAAATTATGCTGTACAAAATTTGCTGTATTGGTAATTGATATTAAAAAAAATTTAACATACTAACCAAACTTTTAATTATGTAGATCTCTTTAAACTGATCTCAGTGCTTTGTACTTGAGGAGAATAACTCATGACATTAAAACTCATTTTAAGTTAAACGAATTATGTTCAACTTTTAATTTACAAATTATAAATTTAAAACTTTTCTAACTTGACTAGAACCCTTTTAAAAATTGCCGATATTCTGACTAAACTATTAATTTCAAGTAAATTCATTATATATAATAGAATTTCTTGGATCAGAAATGTCTATTTAAAAAATAATTTAGAAACTATTTGTTAAAATTTCTATTTGTTTTCTAAAAACCAAACATTTTTATTAGTCAGTGCTTTTTTTTAAATATGTGAAAAATAAAAAGCCAAAACTAAAATGCAATTGGATTTTTTTTCGATACGCAAAGAATATTGAAAAGTTTTTTACAAATATTTAAGCCAACTTAATAAAGATTTTTATTAATATTATTATTTTTCGTCAAATTCAACTAATTAGAAAGAAACTTTAAATTATTTATTTTAAGATTTCAATAGTACAAGTACTTAATTAAATCTTGTGACAGCAAATCACAAAATTATACAAATTTTATTTAAATTTTTTTCTATATAGATTTTTTTTTTTATTAAATATTTAGCAATTTTTAGTATTTTTTAATTAAAATTTAAATTGATTTGGTAAATTCTTACTTACAGTTAAAGTTTGCTGATGATTAATATGGACTGTAAATTGCCTGGCGGTGTTATTTGAACTGATATAGTGGTTGTAGGTGTAATGGTATTGTATAACTGGTGGAGTTTGCTGGTGGTTGTTAAGTTTAAGTTTCAGTATTGTTTTTTTATTTTTTCGTATTTTGAGTTTCAAAAAGGATTCAAAATATTTTGATAGTGGTTTATTTAATTGATTGGTTTGGTTGGTAGTAGTATTTTATAGGTGTTTTTGTTTTTGTTGGTGGTAGTGGTTGTGGTTGATTTGATGGTGGTTGGGTGTACATTCAATAGTTCAAGCATGTTGGTTTGGTTTGTTTAGTTTTTTGGTTATTTTAAACAGTATGAAGTATTAGAATAATATTTAGAGTTATTAAAAGCCATTCAATAGGTTTGTAGTTGAATTGTTTGTTTGATGTTTTTTTAAGTTTTTGAGATGATTGGTATATATTTAATTTCAGAGGAGTATTAATTGTATTATTTTGTTTTGATTATATGAGTGTTGTTTTCAAATTCAATAGCCATTTGTTGCGATTTTTGCCAGTGTATAACATTCAATTGTTTTGAAATATATTTGTAATTGTTTAAGATGTTTTGTGAGTGTATTTTTTTTTTCAAACATTTAATGATTTGTTTTCAATTGTATTGATTGATGTTAATACGCATTCACATATGTTTATAGAAATATATATAGAAGTATTCGCATAGATATCACATGATTTTTTATATTAAAATTTATTTTTTTAGGTTTTTTGTTGTCATAGTTGCAGTTGAGAAATATGTAGTATTTGTAGTTGTAGTGTTTAAATTATGTTGGATTTTGTTATAAAAAAATATTTCAGTGTTTTGATGATTTAGTTATAAAAAATAAGGTGTTAGAAATTATATCATTTAAATAAATTGTTTAAAATGAATTGTTCAATCCATAACCGTTACTAATTCAAATTATCAATTTATTCTTACATAGTTTTTCAAAAATGTTTTAAAAGACGTTTAGAAATTGAACAATTGGTTTGGTAGGTGATTTATTACAAAAAGGCAAAAATGAAATCTTTAGTACCAGGGAATTGTGTTTATAGTGTTATTTTAATTTAAAAAAGGTGATGTGTTAGTGATAAGGAAATTCAAAAAACAAGAATATAAAAAAGCTTAAGAACAGAAAAAATAAAACTCAAGTTTAAAACTTATATTTTTGGGAAAACTCAAATTAAAGAGAATATTCTTTAGATGGGTTTACATTTTTTTATTAAGTTGTTTTTTGCCGAAATTTTGTTTAAAATTAATATTCTACTTAATAAGAAAAAAAAAGATGCTTAAAAGTAAATGTTAGTTTATGCTTTTTTCGTTGTATTTTTGATAAATTAGCATTCCATGTTAAGAAATTTGTTTATAATAATATATTTTTTTTAATTAAAGAAACTCAACATTTAGAGACATTCTAAAAGCATAATGTAAAATATGTTTAAATTTTGTTAAGTTTATTTGAATGAGAATAAAATATCTTTTTTGTGGTTTTTATTTCTTGATTTTGATAAATGTTAGTGTTTCTTTATGTAATATGATGTTTTGATGTAAAATTATTAATATTAATAAATAAAAAACATATAATTAATAGTTTGTACAAAAATCTATGAAAAAATATTTAATAAATTTTTGGGTGTAATTTATATTTAATTTCTACATACACATATTTTTCATAATTGAAATAATATATATATACATACATAATAAATAATATATATATATATATATATATATATATAAATATATATATATATATATATATATATATATATATATATATATATATATTTATTTATTTATTTATATTGTATCATTGTAATATAATTTTATGGAAAGGAAACGAAAGGTTAGCAAGGCTTCAGTAATGCGATTATTGCGAAACCATGCTGCCGATCACATAGTAGATGGTTGGACTCTTAATATTTAGTTCTATAATAGTTTTACATTAGAAACCTTCCAACTCCTAGGGAATTCACAATAAAAGTATACAATTAATAAATGGCGAATGTGGAAGATCATTTCTATTACATCAACTGATCTGTCTAAACATTTTTAATGGCATATCCTCGAAATAATATATTCCTGTTTAATTGAGAAACTAGCATTTGTTTTTTTTTTTTTGAATTTTAAAATCCGCGCTTTACGACGACAATACCTGGTAATCATAATTTTTGAAAACCTTCAGATATGTATATGAATCTATTTAGTAGGGGGATGTATATAAAAAGTAGCTACCAGCGCAAAAGCGGAAAATATCAGCTGAATAACCACAGATATGTAAATATACTGTTTTGTCTTCCTTCGCGACACAGGTCGTTTATTATAGTTGATTATAGCAACGATTGGCACAAGGAGAAGGCTAAAACTTGAATGCATATAACAGAATTCTTGCCTTTGTTCTTTATTATTTGTTTTGTTTTATCATAGCCAGAGCGAGCAAAAACATGCAAAATCATTTTATTTATTTATTTATGTTATAATTACAATACAATTACAAATTATATTCTAATTCTAACCGAGCGGAGTAACGAAGACCATAGCTCGTTGCAGTGAATCGAACCCAAAACCCCCAGACTGACAGACTAGCTCTTTACCAAATAAGCCATCGGGGCACCCATATGCAAAATCATATTTTTTCTTGAGCTTCAAATATATACTTTAGTGATAAATTTAAGAATTTTGGCATCATTTTGTTGCAGCATATTTTGTAATATTTTAGTTTTAACAGCATATTTTTGCACATTTTGGGCTTTGCAGCATATTTTGTCATATTTTCTTAGAAAATCCTTATTTTGGAGTATATTTGCATACTTTATATTTAAAAGCATAATTTTGTATATTTTGCTCTTCAGAATATTAGCATAAATACTGGAAACACAAATGCCGAGACATAGCATGATTTATGCGATGTTCGCGATTTACAAATCTTCTAAAATAAGTTAAATAGTCTTTATAAAAATATGAATATCTTTCAAATATATATTACAACGTTAAAGTTAAATGCAATAAAATTATCTGAAAATATTTTTGTATTAAATTTGAATGATCGATATTTTGTGAATTAAATTTCGCGGTCACATAAAAGAAAAATCAGAATTTAAAATAAATATTTCGTATTTATTATGATATTTTTTGTAATAACTCATAAACTATTGCAGCACCCAGCGTGACACTTACCAAGGCTATAGAAAACGTTATCGCTCTTAACATTTATTATTTAAACTTTTTTAAGGAGACTGTTTTTTTTTAGATATTTACCTGCGAACTATAAATCGCAAGATATTTATAGTTCGCGAATATTTTAGTTTTGAGAAAAAAGTCATGTTGTACATAATTTCAAAAGTAATTTTGATACCTTTAGTATGATACCCTAATGGATCTTTGAAAGATATTTGTAACTTTGTAAATTTTTGTAAGTATTTTACACTTTCAAATCGCTCTATTTGTCTAAATTTTATGTCAGTATTTGCTTTGATGACTACAATGATTGTAACAAATAACATTAAATTCGGAGAGGTCCAAATTTGTAATTTTTTGTGCTGGTTTTAAATGAAATTAGCTTTGAATATTTTGGAGTGCAGAAGGAATTTTTCTTTTTTTGCGATTACCAACTAAATTCAAATTATTTTTAGCACGAATAGCTGACAATTTAAAACTAAGCCAGTAAAATTATATTATAAGTGCATATTTTAAAATTTTAAGGGCATATTTGCCGATTTTAGGAGCATTTTTTGTTTGCGTAAATTTTTGCTTGATTATAACCTCTATTGTTGAAAGCTAGCATAAAAATAAACACATTTTTTATTCGCGATAACCTGCTTATCTTGGATATCTTTCGTGTAGTGTGTGTAAAAATGCCGATAATAAATCTGCCTCTGAGGGCCTTGGGTGTCGATCATGGGATTATAGTGATATAAGATCAATGAGACATTTTATACGACATATAATTTTATCTGAGAACTCCTAATAGAGTTTTCAAATTCTACGTTTGAAACTAAGTATATACAGAAAAAAGATTTGTTGGAAAACAGTTACGAGTACAATGATGAATATTTAATAAAAGAACCCAACAATTATGATTGAATTATTGTACCCATAATTGTTATATTAGTCAATTTGATTAATTTAAGAATTTGCGAAATAGATTTTAAAAATTCGGTATACACAACCAATTTAATTTTATATTTCAAAGATAAATATTGATGGTGGTAGTCAAAAATTTATTTTTCTTGTGATATTTTAAACTACAATAATTTTTTAGTTGTAGTAACCACTAGTTAGATACAAAAATTCGGTTAAAATAACAAAAATGTAATTTAGTATTCACAACCGACTGAATATCAGGATAGCAAACAAATTTAAAATTTTTAACATTTTTAAACTATAAATTAAAAATTAAACTAAAATCAATAGAAATAAAATCTTAAGTGATTTTCAACAACACCAGCCAACATTTTTTATCAATAGTAGTTGAACTTTATCATTAGAATAATAATAAAGTGTCTAAGTTTTGAATTAGTGACAAAAAAGTATGTTTGCGAACTTATATTAATTTTAATATGAAACTCTAATGTTATGTTTCACAGAATTTTATCGAGTCTGTGGCTATTTTTCAAGATTTGGTTTTGTGACAGTAATTATACCTATTTTCAAGAAGCATCAATTCACGTATTTATGTTAGCAAACTCCTCTTAATTGCTTCTACAACGTTAAAGATTTATTTGTTTCCCCTTTCGAAATTTTTTATAAAAAAGGTATAAGAATTATTTTCATATTTAGCACTAGTTCAAAGGAAATCAATCCCATACAAAAATTATTTTATATTCTGTTGTTTATAACCATTTCTTTCTCTATATATGGCTAGTTTCTGAACTGAGTTTTTGCTAAACAATCCACTTAAATAAATTTTCATTGTGTATTCAAAAAGTTGGCTGTAAGGTTTTGTTATGTTATTTTGAGGCCTTATTGTTCATTCTTGAATACAACTGCAATTATAACCCTCTCTCCCGTTAAATTAAGATTTTAGGAATAATTTTCCTAATTGTTTCTTATTTCGTCCACTGCAGATATTAATTGGTTCAGTTGTCATGGAAAGTTTTTAGCTCAATTAGTAAATGTGATCTGCATTCGAAAAAAATGTTGAAACAAGCTGTCAATTTTGTAATTTAAATTCTAAAGTCTCTTTATTTACTTTATAATAAAATGTATAAATTTATATTTTTTTTTTTTTTTTTTTATTGGATAGGCCCAACAATAGGAATACATATTTTGGAGTTATTCGAATCAAATTATTTTGTGACTACCAAAAATACCGCTATCTCAACAGAATTACGAGACCAAATTCGATTGGAAAAAATTCGGTTGCCACATCGAAACTGTTTTCTTTGTGTATGTTTAAGGAATTAATAAACATTTTATTTGCAGTTTATTTGATTTGAAATTCTTAATGAATAACTCATATATATTTAATATATTCATTATTATATTTCATTTTATGAGAGAAATCCAGCTGAATTTTTATCTAGAGCTTTTTTTAAATATCTGATATTCACTTGAAGTGTGTTATATAAATATATTTTGCTCACCATGACAATATTTAATATCACAAGTTTAAAGCCATATTAGTATACTATAAAGTTAATTGTAATAAGACATAAATAAAATTTCTATTTACTAAATACTTATTAATACATTTCATATACATATGTATATATCAGACTAAAACATCAAATTCAATCTATTAGCATGATTACACCCAAAAAATTTATCATCATAATAAATCTCATAGAATTTTTGTAAAACTAATCTAAACGATAATAATAAAAACATAAAGTAGACACATGAATAAAAAAACACCGAAACTAAATTATAATAATAAAAGAAAGACATTTAAATAAATATTGATATATATTTTCTTGATAAATAAAGACAACAATAATGCAATTTTACAAATTTGGGGAATGTAGTTTATCACATGTATCAAGTATCAATTAAAAAAGGGGGTTAGTAAATATTTTATTTGTTAATTTAGACGATATAGAGAAAAAAAAATCAATTTTGAAGAGCGAAAAGGTTTTTGAATGTTATCGCTAAACTGCAGAACAAAAATATCTCAAGAGCACACAAACAATATCGGAAATAATAAATAATAAATATTCATTTACATATAATGTGAGCGTAAACAATTACATTTTAGGGTTATGATTTGAGAGTTTTTCTTTCACTCTAGTTTTTTTTTAAATTCTTTGGTTAACAGTTTAATCAACTCAAAAACCCTTTCTTTTGTTTATGTATATGTTAAGTATATAGAGAGTTAGAGCGAGATAGTTAAAGAGATAGAGAGAAAGTGTATTAAAGTGTTTTTGTACTTACATCGTGCTGTTGTTGTTGAATTGAGAATAGAGTACGTGATGAATTTTAGTTGGTGTTTTGTTGATGATGAAATATATATATATATATATTTTTTTTTTTGTTTATTTTTGCATTATTTTTTAATAATTTTAGAAGAAAGTTGTTTTTGAATTTTGATGAGATGATTTGATTTATTTTTATTGGTATAGAATTTTGATTAGAAGTTGATAGTTTCAGATTGGCAAAAAATTGTTTTTAAATTACGAGAGATTTTATTTGGATCGATTAATTGATAGAGTATTTGTATGATGTTTTGTTAATATGATTTATTTTATATTTATGAGTGTATTATAGTGTTTAGTTGTTGGTATTTGGTAGTTAAAGATTGATTTTTTTTTTTTTTTTTTTTGATTTTGGAGTATTTGTTTTATATTTAGGTATTTTATTTAATACAGATATAGAGTATGGTATATAGTTGTGTATAAAGTTTATTGTTTATTTATATCATATGTTGCATATAGATTTAGGGTGTTCAATATTGTAGGATTTGTTGGATATTTAATTTAGTTGTTGTTTTTATGGTGGTAGAGGTGTTGGTAGTTGTAGCAGTGTTTTTAATTTTGTTTGGTGTTGTTTTGGTATTTGATTTTTTATTTTATTAAAATTTTGTTTTCAGACCCCATTTTCGTAATTGGTTAACAGTTTTTGAATTTATTTTGTTTTTTGGTACACATAAACAAATTATGAAAAAAAAGGAAATTAAAAAAAAGAAATATATGAGATTAATAATATTCAATGACTTATGATTAAAATGAGTATATTATTTATTATAGTATTTTATATATATTTATAAATATAAAGTTATATAAGTAATAATAGTAATCATATAAGTAACTTTAATAATATTGTAATATGTATTTTTATAAAATATATATTTATGGTGATTATATCAAATATTTATGATATATTTAATTATAAAGTTATTTATAGTTTAAAACTGAAACCTATTCAAATTCTTAAAGTTTTACTAAAGCTTTTTGTTTTTATTATTAAACTGCTGTCATTTGCAAAAATCCTTTGTTTATTTATTTATTATATTTAAAAAAAAGTAATAACCCTATGTTAAGAAAATAAAATTATGATTTAATAAATAATTAAATACATAACACATACATTCCAACAAAAAATAAAATTAAAACATTTTGTTCATTAAACATAGCGAAAAAGAGTTTTGCTTAAAATAAAACTCTTGAAACAGTTAAAAAAAAGGATAAGACAATTGGACATAATATTTTGTGAATATTTCTTCATTGTTTTTTATCTTGGTCCTCCTTACACAATATTTTGTATACAAATATTTAAATAAAATACTTATAATAATTACAAATGAAAATTTTGACAATAATTACCCCAAATTCCATCCACAAAGCATCGACTATACTGCCCAAAACTGTGATTAAATCAAAGATATTCCAGGGATCTTTAAAGAAATTCTAAAAGAAATTATGGCAAACAAAATGTTAGTTTCTTAAATAAGGGAATTTAAATAAATTTTATAAAACTGTTAGCTGAAGTTTGCAATGTTTTTCTGTTGGAAAGGTTCCTTAGAACTACCTACCGTTAGGCCAAAAGCTACTACTTTCATTATTGTTTCCGTTAGAAAGAACATGGTAAAAATCAGATTCATGTTGGCTAAAATCTCACTGTGTAGAGGCGGTGCATCGTGAAACTACAGGTTTTAATTTGGTTTGTTATAAAAATAAATAAAATAGAAAAGGAAGTATAGGCCAAATTCAAAATTTTAATTGAATTTTTTATAAGGTTGTTATTAATAGAAGTTGGATTTAATCAATGCATTAATTTTGTCTGGGAAAATTAAACAAAGATTAAGAGAAGAAAATTAAAGATCTAAGTTAAAGTTTAATGTGTTAGGTATAAGTGTAGAGTAAGGTGTATTCGACTAAAGAATTAAATAAATATTTTAAAATATTTTTAATAATACAATTAAAGCTTAGATTAATTAACATGGATATTGTGAATTTCTCTAGTACGCTTTATTACTTAGAAATTATGTTGAATATTACCAAATAATTTATATAAAAATCATAAAATTATTGTCTAGACTTGATGACTTAAGTGAGGTCTTTACTTTTAAAGATAGCTGAACGAAGGCTTAGCAATCTTAGTGATTAGTGATTTTCACATAATATTCTTCCCTTTTTACAATTTCTTTATTTTATTAATTTGTTAATTTTATTTCTTATTAGTAACTTTGGTATTGTTGAAAAACCTTCTATTCTCTTACTAAATTAATCCTTAAGTTCTAATTAATCTTTTTATAAATTTGAAATAAAAAATTTGGTGCTCAAAAATATTAAAAAAAAAACATGCTCCATCAAAAAGCTCTTTAAAAAATGTGACTCACAAAAGCTAATCATATTAAAGCGCTTCAGAAAATACTCATGCTTAATTTAAAGCCAGGAAGTTTACATCATGTTTAACTCGCAAATATTTAGAGAAATGTACTTACTGGATCTAGTAGTCACTTAAAGACCCCTTTTATTTTAATTTTATGTAATATATAAAAATTAACATTGCAAGTATCAACATTGTTTTTACAGCTTTATAAAATTTATTTTACATTATTTTAATATTTTCATTAAGTGCTTTTTTTAAGTTTTTTATTTTTTTTTTTTATAAAATAATATAATTTTATTGATCACCTACCTTTACACCAAATCCAATAATTTTCAGCACAGTTTCTACGCTGAACATTCCAGTGAATCCCATGTTGATATACTTCAGTGATTTTTCATACATCTCACCTTGATTATGGTACTAATGGAGTAGGGGAAAATTCGTTTTGTTGTGGTTTTATTAAAATTAGTAATATTTTGTATTTAATTACAAATATTTAGGTTGGTAGAAAACACTTAAGTTCTTTTATAGTAGAGAAATATTGAAAAAAAAAGCAGTAGAAGAAAGCTTTTCGTACAGTGGAGAGCTTTTTCCTAACAATAATCGCAGAAGGAAAAGATATTTTTATATAATTGAAAAATTTTATAAACTTTATTAAAATAAAAAAAATATAGACTAACATGCCTATTCAAAAATATTGTGACTGAAAATAGCCATATCCAAAGAATACAAAGAATGGAAAAAGGAAATGGAAAACTTTCCTTTCAAAATTGGACTTGCAACACATCTTTTGACTAACACACAATATTTTATTGCATTTTAATTCCCGTAAGAAAGAAAGTGTTTTTTATTTTTGACATTCCTTTTTTGTATATTTAAATTTAAATTGAACGAACAAAGTTGTTACTTTTGGTATTAAAAATATAACAGAATTTAAAATAATTTTCATATTCATCAACAAAAAGCCATATTTGTAGATGTAATCACGCATCAAAAGATGAAAATTTATGAAAAAATGCGAATATAATTGTGATAAATTATATTTCATAATTTTTGAATCCTTTTTGGTGCAACTATGTGTGCTTATGATGTGTGGTGAAAGTGGTTTCTGCACTTATACATATAAGTAAAATTTGACTAACATAATCTTAAAATTAGGTTTTCTGACAAGCCTTCAATTCTTTGTATTCTTTGGTCATAAAACACAAAAAATGACTGTAGTCTTAAAATGCCTATTCACAAACAAAAATTTAATAATTTTTGGATTTCAAAATTAAGACATGGTTGTGACTATCACAAAAAGATATTTTAAACGAAAATAAAAATATGAAAATATAAAAACATGTAAACAAATCTTTGAGGGCCAAGGAGTGAAAATGCATTTCCTGCTGATTTTCATCGCATCTTGTTGTCTTTTTCGCGATCAAGTTATTCTTCTATAAACTTTTAAATTTCTGTACACAATTTTTTTATTTTTATTTTTTTAATTAACTGACAAGAAAAGTTATAATTTTTACTTTACGTAGTATATTAAGCATGTTTTGTGATTATGTTAAGAGACTACGAAGTTATGACTGACCCACATGAATAATCATAACCAGGACAAATAAAAATATGTTAGTCATTTTATTCATTTTAGGTAATTTAATAAATTCTGGCATCGATTTTTTACAGCATATTTTTCATATTTTAGCCCTAGCAATATATTTTTGCAAACTTTTTACTTAGCAGCATATTTTCATGCAAAATCCTTATTTTAGAGCATATTTTATAAATTTAAATGGTGTATTTTTGCATATTTTATACATAAAAGCATAATATTGCATATATTACTTTACAGAGCATCATTTTTCATATTTTACACTTAAACGAAAAATTTTACATCTAATAGAATTTTTATAAAAATTGCCATTGGTGATATTTTCTTCTTACGGCCACATACGCTTTTAAAATATTTCCTAATTATTATCATCCTGTAAATTAATAGAAATTACTAATAGAATGTATTAGCTTTGAATGTTTTGAAGTGCAAAAACAAAATATTTTTTAAAAATTTTTAATAAATATCTAGTTATTTTTAGGATGAATAATAGGTACTATAGGAATTATCCCAAAAAAATAATATTTTAATAGCATATTTTTTAATTTTAATGGAATATTTTCCGATTTTAAGAGCATTTTTTATACGCATAAAACACTTTTTTATAGCATATTGGTCGCCCTGATCATAATTTTTAGTCATAAAAAATTTTGACTTTTTTAATACTTTTGCTATGAATAGGCATGTTAGTAGTAAAAAAAATTAATTTTATAAGTTGCGGTCTACAACGAACAATCCTAAATTTAATTATTGGAACAAGATCATATACAGTGGAGAGCAGAAATGTACGTGTTAGTATATTTATCACATTGAAGTTTATAACAATATTTATAGTCAACCAAATTTCTTTATTGGTTTATTTACAATTTACAATTGATAAAGTATGTAACAAAAGTATTGAATATATATATATATATATATATATATATATATATATATATATATATATTATTATTATTATTATTAATAATAGGGTATATATATATATATATATATATATATATATATATAAACTTAAAATTTCTAACCCAGAAAAGTTTCATACTGATTTTATATATTTATCCCGAGTACTAATAATGGTGCAAAGTAACTTACTAAAGTCATTACTTAATACCTTAAAAGTTGTGTTTAAAAGTACATCATACGGTAGTGGTCAAAACATTCGGAACTGAGATTTGTATTTATTTGTTGCTCCCCAAATAATTTATTATATTTTTTATTTAATTTTTATTTTTATTTTTATTTTTAGTTTATAAATTTCAAACCCTTTCTTTAACTTATACTAATAAAAAGTAATTAATTTGTAATTTTATCGAAATATATATATATATGTACAAACCAAATGTTAAAAAAATCTTTACTTTTATACCTCTACATATAACGGTCCAATAAATCATAAACTAAACAACTATACAATTATATGAAGAAAAGTCTTCGTTTTCCAGCCATGTTAAATTTTATGGGAAAAATTTTTTTTAATATTGATTTTTTGTCAAGTTTTATTAAAGCGCACCCTTCTAAGTAATATCTCAGAGTTGTTCGCAAGTGATTAAAAAAATATGGTTATGTGAGCAAATATTACTCATTTAATTCGAATGTTGCCAATTTTTGAAACACTGGAATTTTTACTTGTTTAGTTAAAACTTTTTAATAAATAAATGTTTTTTGTTTTAACTAGATAACACCGAATGACAGTCATTTTCAGTTTTTCTCTGGAACGTGAAATCTTCTCATAACAGGACTTAAAAGTTTATGAGGATGGATACACATTTAAAAAAATGTATAAAATATTTTCGAATATTATATTAAACAAGAAAGGGTGTCTAATGAAATATAAGAATCCCTACAATATAAAAATATTTTTTATTTAAACGTTGAAGCGCAAAAACTTAAGAAAATATCCTTTTGAAAATGCTACATTTTACTAATTATTTTCACATTTATTTATACGACAATCTTTCTCGCACATGAAAAAATTCATTATATAAATTAAAGGAGAGACCATTCATGGTAAAAATGCGTGCCCAGTTTTCTCCGGAATGTCAAATTTCCTTTAAAGGGATTTCAAAGTTTCGAAAGGTGAGCAATTTTTAAAAATGCGAATATCAACCCAATTTGGATGTCAAATAAAAGCTACCAATCACTGCAACAGAACAATATTTTTTATTTAAATATTACAGTACAAAAAGTTAAGAAAATATATTTTTAAAAATTTAACCCTTTAATATTATATTTATTATTTAATTATATACTTAGCCTTTCATTTGACATTTTGGTAAAAATTTTATAATTTTTCAATTATGTATTTTTTATTATTTATTATGTGTGATCTCTAGTTTGATGCATATTTCGATTTTTTCGTGTGTGAGAACATTTTTGGGTAATAAATGTTTCAAATTATTAAAATAAAAAATACAGTTGCTAAAAATATTCTCCTTAACATGGATATTTCAGTTTACTAAAACTTGGTTTTTAGTTACGAATGTTTTGACCACCCCTGAATGTCCATTTAAGTCTTTCTCAAGAATAAAATCAAGTAGGAAAATAATATTCGGTCAAGTCCGACCATATGATACACCATTGTGTGAGGTAATATTTTTTATAAATAATTTATAAATTAGAAGTTTTGACTTAGTAATCCTTTTAATTGATTATTTTGAAATATACCCCATTGATATAACTAATAAATCTAATCTGCAGGTAGAAAATGGATTCATAATCACTCACAAAAGCTACCTTTTAGCTGATGCTTTAAAAAGTCTTATAAATACGGTTTTCGTTTTTCCTTATTTACAAAAATGAAAAATAATGGATTTTTACTATTTTTCTTATTGTATTTTAGTTTTACAACTTTTTGCTGGGCTTATGAATAAATATATTAAAATTAATCCTTAAAATTAATTTTATAACAAATGGTGCTTAAATAAAGATTAGTTGTTAAAATTTAGGATAAATGTATTTTAGACAAAGATAGCAACAACATGCTAAAATAAAAATTAAATGTAACAAAATTTAATTCTGATTTCAAATAAGAAAACTGTCATAACACAAGTTTAACCATAAATGATTATTGTTGGTGAAATTAAAATTTGTATGTACTACTTGAGTTCACATTTTAAAATAGAGTTCTATTGGCTATTCCTCATAAAGAAAAAACAATTTTTCAAAATCATCTTGCCAAAAGTCATATATATATATAATTCGTTTTCTAAAGAAATATTATGAAAATTATTGTTTTTAGTTTAGCTATTTCTTTTCTTTAATTAATGAATAATTAGTAAATCAACAATATTTTACATAAGTTAAACTTTATTTAATTGAAATCAAAATTTTTTTCGTTTATTAATGCTTTAAAATATTAATTTCGTTTAGTTGTTCAAAACAAGGCAGAATAATTAAGAATATAATTTAAATTACAATAAAACTCAAAAGTAAAACACAGATTTTCATATAAATTATATACGTCTTTTAAGGAAAAAATGAAAGGAAAATGTAAAACCAAAAATTTATTTATGAACTTAAATGGTGTTTTATATGGATTGTGGTTTAATGATAACAAAACATTTTTCAGAGGAAATTTGAAAAAATGAAAAAAAATCTTTAATATTAAAAATGCACTCTTAAAATCCATTTTATTTTTGAAATAACATTAATTATAATTTAAAAACTTACCTTCATCATTAATAATAAGGTATTGAACACAATTAGCATCATTATAAAATATTCGAATGGTGTCGATACGACAATACGCCACACTTTATATTTAAATGTATTACGATTTTTGGGCATGTAACGTTCTAATGGTCGTGCTCCTATTGTAAAGTCTATACATGATTTCTGTAAAAATATTTAATATCAGTTTTAATAAAACTTGTTTTTTGGTAAACAATTTTTTCAAAGTTTGCTAATGTTTTATTAAGATTTTTGGTTAGTTACACACAGTTAGTATATAGACTAGTTTTGTTATATGTTTATTAATTTAATTTAGTTTTTTTTTGCACATGTTATGACATCTAAAGCTAAAAAAAATACTTAGTTTTATTATTTATATATGTATAATTTTTTATAATAATTGTCTATAGGCTCTGTTATTAAGCAAATCAGATGTTGAAGGAATTGGTTGTATATTTTCAGTAAGCAAACTAAAGAGAAATAGTGATCAAAATTAAAGTTTCGAAAGAAATGGTCAAGTGTAACTCGGTGATTTAAAAATCGTATTAGAAAGAAACTTCTCCACTTCACGTTACTCAGATACTCAATTACGATCTTACTAAGAAGATTGTAGATTTGACCCAAGCTAACACCATTCTTGTGATAGAAATTAACACATTTGTTAAAAAAAAAGTAAAAATAAAAAAAAAATAAATAAATAAATGAATAAATAAATAAATACTAAAACGATAATAAAATGAAGCAAATATTCTGAGACATTCGTGACGGATAAAAGAATTCTTTCGAACATATTGCACAAAAGGTTTGAAATGGTTTATCACAAATTTTTTAAAAAATAAAATTGACGGAATTTCTCCACAAAATGAGACTTCATCAAAAATTTTCTGCAAAATTTTCTATAAGTATCGAATATTTTCTCTATAAATGGTGAACTTATGAAAAATTTTCTATAAAAGGAGAATTGTTCGAAAATTTTCTATAAAAAAAAGAATTTTTCGAAAATTTTCTATAAAAAAGAATTTTTTGAAAATTATCTATAAAATGAGAATTTATCGAAAATTTTCCATAAAAGGAGAATTTATCGACAACTATAAAAGAAGAAAATGTATCGACAATTTGCTATAAGCAAATAATTTATCGACAATTTTCTATAAAAAGAGAATTGTTCGAAAATTTTCTAAGAAGTGAGAATTTACCGAATATTTTCTGTAAAATTCTGTATCGATAATTTGCTACAAAAAAAGTGAATTTATCGACAATTTACTAAAAAAAGAAAGAAAAATATCTAAAATTTGCTATAAACAGAGAATTTAACGTCAATTTTCTATGAAAACAAAATTTTTCGTAAATGCTCTATAAAAAGAAAAATTATTGAAAATGTTCTTCTATAAAAGGTGAGTTTTTCAAAAATTTTCTATAAAAAGAGAATTTTTCGAAAATGTTTTATAAAAAGGGATTTTTTCGAAAATTTTCTATAAAAAGAAAATTTATTGGTAATTTTCTATAAAAAAAAATATTGAAAATTTGCTATAAAAATAAATTTTATTGAAAATTTTCTATAAAAAGAAAATTTATTGAAATTTTTCTACAAAAAGAAAATTTATTCATAATTTTCTATGAAAAAAATTTATTGAAAATTTTCTATAAAAAGAAAATTTATTTTAAATTTTCTATAAAAAAAAATTTATTGGAAATTTTCTATAAAAAAAATTATTGAAAATTTTCTATAAAAATAAAATTTATTGAAATTTTTCTACAAAAAGAAAATTTATTGATAATTTTCTATAAAAAGAAAATTTATTGGAAATTTTCTATAAAAAAAATTGTTGAAAATTTTCTATAAAAATAAAATTTATTGAAATTTTTCTATAAAAATAAAATTTATGGAAAATTTTCTATAAAAATAAAATTTATGGAAAATTTTCTATAAAAAGAAAATTTATTGAAATTTTTCTATAAAAAGAAAATTTATTGAAATTTTCTATAAACAGAAAATTTATTTAAATTTTCTATAAACAGAAAATTTATTGAAAATAAATGCAGAGAGAAACATAAAATTTATTGAAATTTTTCTACAAAAAGAAAATTTATTGATAATTTTCTATAAAAAGAAAATTTATTGGAAATTTTCTATGAAAAGAATTATTGAAAATTTTCTATAAAAATAAAATTTATTGAAAATTTTCTATAAAAAGAAAATTTATTGAAATTTTTCTATAAAAGGAAAATTTACTGAAATTTTTCTATAAAAGGAAAATTTACTGAAAATTTTCTACAAAAAGAAAATTTATTGAAAATAAATGCAGAGAGAAACATAAAATTTATTGAAATTTTTCTACAAAAAGAAAATTTATTGATAATTTTCTATAAAAAGAAAATTTATTGGAAATTTTCTATAAAAAGAATTATTGAAAATTTTTTATAAAAATAAAATTTATTGAAAATTTTCTATAAAAAGAAAATTTATTGAAATTTTTCTATAAAAGGAAAATTTACTGAAAATTTTCTATAAAAAGAAAATTTATTGAAAATAAATGCAGAGAGAAACATATTTGGGGTATGTTCATGACAACAATATTATCTCCTTATAGTTATTATTTTATAGATTTTAATAATACTGTGTTCATGAGAAAAACTTTTTGTATAAATTTAATAATTCAATGGTTAACCTCAAAATTTTAATGTGGTTCACAAAAAAAAAAAAAAAATTATATTTGGTAAAAATAATATAATTTTTTTTACTCTCGTATAAGAAAATCAATTTTAAATTTAAAATACATTTTAGAGACATAATTTATATGAAAAATTTGTTTTAAAAGGCATTTCAAATTTAAAAGTTGTTGGTGAATTAAGCCCCGTATTCACCTTTTGTACTATTCTTAAACTAATTATCAACATCTGATTGCTCTATAACACTATAATTTAAAATTTTAGCTATAATATTATTATGAGTTTCTAAAAATAAGCATTTTATATGAAAATAAAAATTTCATATTTAAAGCAGCTCACTATAAAGCAACATACAAACCTGTTTTTAGAAGTTTAGCGATTTATTTTATTTTATTAATTTTCTTTTTTTTTGTTAGATAAAGAAGCAATTTTATCAAGAACATTTTATTTTGTGATCTCTAAAGCAAAATAAAATGTTCATGATAAAACTTATATTTTAAAAAATTTATACACTGAAAAGTACATAAACTTAAAGAACTTCCGGAAAATGTTCAACATTTATACACATTAAAACAAAAAATTTATAATACAAATTAAAACGTTTTAAAATAAACTAAAAATATATGAATATGATTTACAAAAAAAGAGGCAGCAGACCGTAAAGGTCTAAAATCTAAAAGATTTTGAAAAAAGGTGTGATAGATTTTGTATTGAAACAATGTTTTGCGATAGGAGAGACTAAAAACTAGCTCTAGATTTTTTGTAGCTAAAAGTAACAGCTAAATTCAGCTAAAGTTGTTTTTTTATGAGACTAAACTAAACAAGTTTTTAAGAATTTAGTAGAACTAATTATTTTTTTTATAAATAATGAAAATTTAGGAAATTATATATTATTATTTAAATGTTAGTAAAGCAATTTCTTTTTACACTAAAATGCTAAATTTTGTTAAAAAAAAAAATAATATGATTAAGACAAACATTTATGGTACAACAAACACATCTATTATTGTTAATTCTTTTTTTAATTATTAAAATCAATTAAATTTTTTGACAATACCAATTAGTTTTTTTAATAAATTTAGATAATATTTTAGTTGTTTTTTAGTAGCTTTCTTAATTTGGGTTTTAATTGTGACATAAAGTTCTTAATCTCACCTGATTTTTATCAATTTCACCGTCTTGCAATTCAGCTTCGCCTTGTTCTTGGAATGTAATGATAATCAAGGCCACGAATATGTTTACAAAGAAGAATGGAAATACAATAAAATATACGATATAAAATATGGACATTTCGATCCGGAAATTTTGTATTGGACCCCTATCTTCATAAGTGGCAGCCATGGAGTGTTGCAGTACTCTAAATTAGTTTTTGTAATACAAAATTTTTTTTTGTTGGTTGATTTGCTCTTTTTAATTTAAGTGATTAATTTTTATAATTTTATATTAAACAATTAAAGTGTTTAAATTCAAGTGTATTAAGTGTTAATTATATGTTAAGACTTAAAAAAAAATAAAATAAATTGAAAAATTAGTAAACAAAATCGCTTACTGTGGCCATCCTTCGCCCGTTTGTACCGCAAATAGTGTTAACATTGCTGCTGCCACATTATCGTAGTGAAAACTTCTGGGTTTCCATATGCGTAACTCCGGTCTGGGCAGCAGTTCGCCTTCTTCATATTTAAAATATGAACCCCTTTGTTTTTGGTAACAAGTTGATTTAGTTTTCAAAGTTTAAAGTTGAGTATTTTTTTGACAATTTTTAATAATTTTTTTCATATATAAAATTATTATAATAAAAAAATAAATAATTTAAAACAAAATTAGATATCTACTAAAAAATAAAAATAAAAAACATAAGATTCTACAATTTTTAAATTGAACTAAAATCTCTATAAAAAAAAATATTTAAAGTGGTTTATGTTAAAATGGCTTTAATGGTGGATGTATTTGCTTTGGTGGGTGTCTGGGATGTATTTTGGATATCAGTGTGAAAAAAGCTGTTTTCTTAAAATTTATGATATAGATTTTAAGGCAGAAAAAGATAGAAAGATAGTTAGAGATGTTACACAAATAAGGCGTAAAAAAATAGCAAATGTTACAAAATCGATACATAAAAAAGCATTGTTGTTGAGAGGAGGATTTTTCTTTTTTTTGTTAAGCTGTTGTTTATAAAATGTTTAGTTATTTTTGGAAATAAAAATTTATAAAAAAGCAACAAATTATAATGTTTATTAAATGGCAATTATGAGATTTTGTGTAGATTGTTTTCAGATGTATTGGAGTTTGTTTTTCTGTTATGGAAGAGTTTTTTTTTTTTTGGTCTTTTTTTACTTATTTGCTTGATTCAAGTTATTATTTTCAATATTGTGAGCATTCTTTTTTTAATTGAAGCGATATTTAATTTTTTTAGATAAGATTTTAGTTTTACAAAAAGTTCAAATGATACAGTGTTTTTTCGTTTTTGCTACTAAGAGGAAGGATAGTTTGAAATATCCTAATACTTAATTTATCACATATTTACTCTAATTAGTTCATTGATAAAATATTTACTACAAATAGAAAATTTGTGATCAATATAATATAAATTGCAAATTTAACAAAAGTAATCTAGAAAAAGCAAATTTACCTAAAAGTTACCATGAATGGCAAATTTATAAAAATATTACTATAAGTAACAAAAATATTGAAATATTTATTGAAAATTTACTATAATAAATAGCAAGTTTATCATAAATTTGCAATAAACGACAAATTTATCTCAAATTTACTATAGACAGCAAATTTATGAAACATTATTTATAAATAGAAAATTTATTCAAAATTTACTATTTATAAGAAAGGCAAATTTAACAAAAATTTGAAATAATTTATTGAAAATTTACTGTAAATAGCAAATTTATCGAAAATTTCCATTAAATAGCATATTTATCAAAAATTTATTATAAATAGCAAATTGAACGAATATTTACTATAAATAGCAAATTAATCGAAAATTTCTTTTAAACAGCAAATTAATCAAAAATTTACTATAAATAACAAATTTATCGAAAATTTACTATAAATAGCAAATTGAACGAATAATTACTATAAATAGCAAATTTATTGAAAATTTCCTTTAAATAGCAAATTTATTGAAAATTTATTGAATATTTACCATAAATAGCAAATTGAACGAATATTTACTATAAATAGCAAATTTATCGAAAATTTCCTTTAAATAGCAAATTTATCGAAAATTTCCTTTAAATAGCAAATTTATCAAAATTTTACTATAAGCAGCAAATTTATCGAAAATTTACTATAAATAGCAAATTTATCAAAAATTTACTATAAATAGCAAATTTATCGAAAATTTACTATAAATAGCAAATTTATCAAAAATTTACTATAAATAGCAAATTTATCGAAAATTTACTATAAATAGCAAATTGAACGAATACTTACTATAAATAGCAAATTATATAGCAAATTGAACGAATATTTACCATAAATAGAAATTTGATGCTGTAAATATCAATAATATAAAGAGCAAACATGAAAAAATTGCTATAAGTAGCAAATTTACAAAACAGAAAAAAAGAAATATCGTTTAAATATCATATTATTAAAATATCAGTTGTACTTTATGATTTAACAAAATGTATTGGCATAAATATCTTTACACTAAAAACACTGTATCATTTTCATAATTTAAATGGAATTTAAATATAAAAAAATTTTCCATACTTTTTGTAAAAGTTTCATTGCACACGAAGGCAAACAATCAAAAGATATAAAATCTTTTGTATTTGTTTAAAATGTTCTTTATGGAAAAAACGTTTCTTGTATTTTTATTTTATAAAACAATTAGATGAGTGTGTTGTAAGATTATTAGATTTTTTTTGGACATTTATTAACATATATAAGAAATAAGAAATAAAATAGGCTTTCTGTCAAAAATTAAGTTTTATAACTAAAAAGTAAATCAAAAATGTATTTCTATTTTTTTATGAAACTAATAAAACTAATGAAGCTAAATATATTTTATTTTACATAATTTTTGAGTTTTTTTTTAGTTTTTTTAGTTTAGCTTTAACTATTTATTTTCTAAAATTTTAAGCTAATTTGCAAAAATTTATATTTTCACTAATTTAAATGTAGTTTCAATTTTAACTAATTGTAACTTTTATTATTATAAATTATTTTAATACTAGCAGCTTTTAAGTTTGGAAATTAAGATATATGTATGTAAGTAATATACGAATTAGGTATATAAGTAAATTTTGTAAGAAAACAATGTAATTCAACTAATTAAAAATGAGTAGTATTTATTAATATTTTGTTTTTGTAGTTTTGCTGTTGTAGTGGTTTTAATTTTTTACTAATAAATCCAGACTTGAGAATTTCCTGCGTTTAAATTTTTTAGCTTAACTTTAGAAGTATGCAAAATCAAAGGCATAAATCTAAGTTTTTTTTTTTCAAACAAATTGTAATTAGTGAATTGGAATTTAGAGCGCGTGTAATTTTTTTTTAGTTATTTATAAAGCTTATTAAGAAATCTTCTGGCAGTAGTATGGACTCTTTGGTATTTTAACAAAAAATAAAATACCCAATTCACAAAAATTAAGCGCAATGATATTAACTGTTTTAATCTTAAAAACTTATTTATGTTTATGTTGCATTATATTTAATCCAAGTCCTTTTACTACTCAAAATGCAAAATTAATTTATAAAAGCAAATTCTCAAATTAAAATCCTCATTAGCTGAATTTGTTTAAAATATTATGGATTTTTTCATTTCGTTCTTTGTTTGAAGCCAGTGTTTTTGAATTTTCAATTTGTTGAATTTTTGTTGTAAATTTCGGAATTTCAGTTTCAGTTTATTTTCTTTGGGGTTTTGGTTCTTTTTAGTTTTTTCATTTTTCAGCATTGTTTGCTTGCATGATTTTGTTTACTGGGTAGTGTAGCAGTAATCAGGCAAATAAACAAGCGGGGAAACTTTAAAATGCTACTCTTACATTCTGTAAAATCTGTGCACGCATTTTTTTATTTTTTTTTTTTTTAATAAACTTAAAATTGTCTGCAAAACAAAAGAAATCTATTTATTTTGGTTTTTTATATGGGAAATTTAGAACTTTTTATTGCACGTTAAAATACCATTTTTCTCTATTTTGCAAGGCATTATGATGATCAGGCGGGCCAAGGTTTAAGGTTTTTAATTTTTATTCCTGAGAGTGTGATCTTGTTTGTATGTTATTTGGTTTGAATGTGTGCAAGTTTCAGTTTTTGTTTCTTTTTTTTTTGGAAAATGTTTCAATTATTTTCTGTATGTGTACAGACTTTCAGTGCAATTAAAAGTAATTATTTTAAAGTCGTCTTCTTTCTTTTAGGAACTTTAAAATTTGTTAGATTTTATTTAATTTGTTGAATTTACTTTTAACACTTGGTGTCATCGATGGGTATTGTTTTTGTTTGATAATAGAAATATTAACATTTGAAAACATCCCTAGAAGATTAAAAATGCGCTCTTTTCACAGAATCTTGTAGAATTCTTCAAATCTGATTTGTGTTTTTTTCCTAAGACATTTTACTTACAAGTGATGGAATTTTATAAATTAAACATTTATTTTGTGATGGAAGACTACAAATTATGGAAGATCTAATATTGAATTTTAAAAATATAATTACGAAAATATATTTATTCCAAAAGTATGCTAACTTGTTTTAATTTTTAAATTATCTTCTAATTAGTAGTTTTTTTAAATATAATATTTTATGTTAAATAAAATAGTTGTTTTTTTTTAATAAATGTCATCTTATTTAAATAATTTTAAAGAATATTATTTAAATATTACAATTTATGGTCTTTCACTTCACAATCTAATTTGACTAAATAATTTTATTCCATCATCTTGTTAAAAATACATTATTTAACACTTTGTATATCTATTTTTGTTAGTGATGACATTTTTCAACCTTTAAATATTATTCGAATAAACAATAATATCTAGCAAATAAAACTAATATAAAATTACTTAGAATAAAACATTTAGAGACTGTTTGGACGAACATTTATTATTTATTTGCTATCACTAAGACTTCAAACTATATCAATATTATTCGAATAATATTAGAATATTTGCTGGTATAACAATATTTTTATTAATTTTATTTTGTAAAGCAAGAGAATCTATTTTATTTAGCTCTTTTTTTAATACTTAGTACAGTTTACATTTTCAAACAATTTTCACAATGGCCATATATCCACCACGATTGTTGAAATAATACTGAAAAATTTGTGTGTATGCATGAAATCTCTTGTTTTTTATGTAAAATTAATGTTATTTTCAAGATAAAGGTAGAGCGTATTTCTTTCAAAGCATTGGTCATCAGAAGCTATCTTTCTGGCTATTTATGGATTTAATCCCAAAAGCACTTTTCATTGTTTGAGGACAGAAACGACTCAAGTCAATTTTTGATACCTTGTGCAGAACAGAAGCATATTCCAGCTAGAGGATTCCGAATCGACTGAAGCAAATAGTGGTCAGAAAGGACAATGTATGGGCTGTAGAACCCACAGTGTCATATTTAGCCATACGAAAGAAAATTTTTTTGTAGTATGGGAGTATCAGTTATACCAACCTTCCATTTTTAGAGGAAATACTTACTGCTTTTTTACTAACAGAATATACAATTTCATTCCAATGTCTCTTTAACTGGATTTTTGCCATTTAAAACTGCCAAATATATTACTGCGAGAAGCCATACTTCTAAAAGCCTTAGTCGGTCAACAAAAGGCCAAGCACTATCATGATGGAATATTTTGGACTCATGTCTGGTGGCAATTTATGGCCGCTTTTCCTTCAGTGTTCCCTTCAAACGGATCAACATCTTTTGTAGGATGTTCTTTTTATGGGACATTTTTTGTAGGATGTTCTTTTTTATACGACATCTTGTTCATTGCTTTTGAAATTCTTCCCTTAAAACTTTGTTAAAAACTATAAAATTTTTGAATTTCACAGTATTTATATAAATTATAAAATTTCTTTGAAATTATAAACACTTTTTTCTCTAATTAATAATAACTTGCAAAAAAGTGAAACATATGCAGTTAGTTCTACTTATGAAGTGGTGAAAATATTCTGTTTTAAAAGCACTCGCGTTTTTTTTTTTTTCTTTTTCTAGGAGTGGAAAATATTTGACTGAGACCTGAAAAAAATAATAACAAGGTTCGTAAATTTGTTTCGGGATCATTATGAAACGTTATCTTCTCATACGAGTATCAATACATCCATACCTTCATCAGACAATTAAACCTTCGCCTCGAAGCACGCGTTGTTACAATTGCCTGAACCATGGTGTAATCCTTTAAATAAGGTGACATTTTAAAATCATCTGATTATTTTTCGCCTCATTGTTTTGTTTAAGGCTGAAATGTCAAATTCTGTTCACATTTACATGTTATTGGTTTGTTTACACAGAAAAAATTATTTCAAATAATTTTTTAATAAAATTATTTATTCATTTTCATTTTATATTGAAATTTAATTATATTTTTAATTATTGTAATTGGCTTTATAATTGGTTTAAAGGTTGTTAATAAAAATTGGCAGCTTTCAAAACAATATACCAGAAAAAATAAACTTAAAATCAATTTTCAACCTTTTTCAACTATTTGGCCCATTTTGTAATTAAAAAACTGTAATACGAAATATAAATATTTTGTAAGGATTTGATCTGTTTTCGGAGACCCGTTTAATATATAATCATTTGGTAAGTACGAATTTTAAACATATGAAGAGATTTTTAATCGTTTCGATGTTTTTATAGATGTTCCCGCCATTGGTAGCGGTGATTATATTTAATTTCAAGATCCAAATTTGTGTCACAGCTGTTCTATGAAAGATTATTTGTATGTAAAAGGTCAGTTTATATTGATCTCTTTTGATGATTTGGTACTTTCATTGGTATCTCATCCTAGGTCGTAAAGGTGCTCTGATAGCATCATAAAAAGATCTTTATTGGAACGAGTTCAAAAGTTTAAAAAATCTTATTTATACGTAACCATCGGCGATTTCCAATTCAAATTATAGCCTTCCTGATTAATATTAAAAGAATTCCTTACTCAAGTGACACACGAAAAAGTACCACTGAAATACGTGTCTTTAAATAAATGCACAATTTTAGTATAACAAAATATGTATATTTTTTTATTTCTTCAGGAAACTAAAGCCAACACTTTGAAATTTGTTTGCGCAAAAATTATATTTTCTGAACTTTAGTTTAGGAAATATACTTAATTAAAGTTAAAAAAATGTGATTCGTTATTCAAGTGGCAGGCAGTGTATTATCATTTTGGTGATTGGAGCAAAATCAATTAAAAATTGAATTGATATAAACAATTACGTAATTGAAGTTCATTTTTATTTTTTTTCTGTGTTTTAAGCAAAAGTAAATATTTTCGATGGTGAAATTTTTATTTTTAATAAAGAAGAAATACTGTATTAAAATATTTAATTTATTTCAGTTTATAAAAACATTAGAAACAAATTTCTTGCAATTTATTCTAATTATTTTTCAATTTAAACAATCATTGCTTAGAATTTGCACATTTTTTTTACGTTTTAGTCCTAATAAGGGCAAAAAAATGTCTGTTGTCTGTTGCACTGCACAGTGTGGCAGAATCGAATTTTTTTGGAAATAAATCTGTAACTTCTGATCGGCCGGTTAAATTTTCATGAAATTTGGTATAGGTGTAGCAGAGGAATGTACAATGTTATGTTTGGAAGGGGGGCACAACAATTCAGACCATGGTCATTGCACATTTTTAGCATAAAATTAAAAATCGATAATATTTCTTTTTGATACAATCTTTTAACATGTTTTTGATGTATATTTGTCATTTACAAATAGTATAGTCAATAATAATTGGAACTTAAGTGAAATAATTTTCATAGCTTAAAGTCTATATATTAAAAAAAGTTATCCAACTCTAACTTCTTGAAATTTTAAAACTACTAGCGTATGAGCCTGCCAATACCAGAAAAATATAATAATAAGAATAAAAATATGTACAAACAAATTGTAAAATCGTTTAAAAAACGTATGAACAATATTTGACGCTTTTTTTTCTCGAAGTTGAAAGATTAAAAGCAAAAAAAAAAAAAAAAAAAAAAAAAAAAAACAAAAAGAAAAGAAACAATCATCGGCGTAAATGCCTGATTAAAATACAAAATCAGTTTCCGATTGAATTTGGAGGGCAAACAATGAGTATAGAAAATTAACATTTCTTAAAACCGACTTTAAAAAATATTGCTTAATACTGCTTAAAATAAAAGATAATAAATCCCTGTATCTCCGTTCCGTGATAGAAGTGTTAAAATCTAACTCCGTTAGAATTTCTAGGACGAAAAGTTTTATAAGTAAGCTGAATTTTAATTGTCTACGCCTTCTGGGAACTTCAGAAAGCTTTTGGAAAGGAAGATGTGCTTAGGAAATTATAAATAGAAATCCACATAGCTTCACTCCCTGACAGAAATTACAAAAATATGGATCTGTTTGGATTTGTAGAATGAATATTTTTCTAAGTAGGCCGAAGAATAAAAATTTTTTACCTGAACTAAAAGCTTCAACAAGCTCTGTAAAGAGAAAATATGCTTAGGAAATTATACATAAATCGCATAGCTCTGATCTCTGCAGAAATTTCAAAATATGACTCCGTTAGGATTTATAGGATAAATATTTTTATAAGTAAGCTGAGTTTTGATTTTCCATCTCATTTGGTAGCTTCAGAAGTTCCGGAAAGAGAAAACATGCATAGGTCATTAGATACAAATCCAAGCAGCTCCAGTCCCTGATAGATATTTAAAAATCTGATGCCGTTAGGATTTGTGAGATGAAAAGCTTTTTAAGTAAGCAGAATTTGTATTCTCTACGTCATCTGGGAGCTTCAAAAAGCTCTGGAAAGAGAAAATAAATTTAGGAAATTATATATATATATATATATATATATATATATATAGATATATATATATATATCTTCCTTAATATGTATATAACAATAGTATATTTCCAAATTGTATTTACCTTTTTTGCTGCAAAAATTGTTTTTTAAATTTGTTATCTTAACACTAATATTCTACAGTTTAAAATGTCATCACTAAATTGTTTAAAATGTTTGCTGCTATTTAGCAAAAGAAAAACACAAATAAAACCAAATACACTAAATGTATTTACAGAAAGAATAACATCTAAGTATTGGATGAAATAAATATATAAATGAAAAACTTACATTTAACATTTAAAAACAAAATGATAAAGAGTATTGACTAGATCAAAACTATATTTAGTCAATATATTTTTTATTTTTTTATATTTTTTTTCGGAAAACGAAAATACATAAATAAAGGAACACAGGAAAAGAGCGTTACTAAAAAGGAAATTTTAGAAGTTGTATACAAAACATATTTAATAATACTAGGAGATGATATAGCAAAATTAATTTGTTTCTTTGTAGTAGTTTTGATTTGTTTCTGTTTGTTTTTATAAATCATGGAAAATATGGACTAGGTTCGAGACAAAAGATATTCGCGAATCTAGTACGTTGCGTAAAAAAAAATTAGAAATTGGAAATTAAAAACGAAGTCAATACAAATGAGTTTTAGAAGAACAAAAATAGTAGAAAACTGAGTGTAACTGTGTGTTTTTTATTTAGCTGTAATTGTAGCTGTTTGTAAATTAAGTTAAGATAACAAAAACACTACTTGTAATTGTTTAAAGTTTTTACATTTGTATTTGAAATATAATTAACGAAAAGTATTTTGAAACTAGCTGTTTTAGAAACGTTTTTGTATTGAAATGAAGAATTTTCAACAACAGAAAAAAAAAATTAGACACATACAAAATTAATTTGTTTTTGTTACTAGCACTCTAAGCTATTTAGTAAATGATGTTGAAATCATAAAGAAAAAATAATTTGTTTTTACCTAAGACGACGGAAATAAAACTAAAATGAATTGAAATTTAAAATTTAATTTTTGAGTTACTGAATTTTGTAAAAATTAAAAATAAAAAAAAAAAATAAATAAAATACGACAACAAATTTTGAATAAAAATTTTTAAATTAAAATAAAAAATAAAAGAGAAATTTTGAATTAATTTTTTAATTTTTTACTTACTGGCACTCTTCGGCAGTATGTTTACTTTCGTCCGTACAATAAAAAAATTTCCCATTGAATAATTGTACACCAATGACAGAAAATATAAATTGAAATAATATGTACACGATTAGAATGTTAACAACATTTTTTAATGAATTTACTACACAATCGAAGACGGCTTTCAATTTGGGTACACGTTTGATTGTTTTTAATGGTCGCAGGACACGTAGGACACGCAACGATTTGATTGTTGATAAATTTTGTCCAGCACTGCTACCGCTCATATCGAAACCAAAACTAACAGCAGCGCATATAACGACCACAGCATCCATAATATTCCAGAATTCTCTTAAATAGCTGCCAGGATGTAATATAACACCTAAATCTACAATTTTCAGTAACATTTCTATTGTGAATACGCCGGTAAATGCATAATCGAAATAATTTAAAATTTTATTTCGTGGTGAATTCTCACGAACGGGATCTTCGGCCGCTAACGCTATCGATGACAATGAGATGACGACCATAATGAAAAAATCAAAGTAACGTAAATTAACAACCCAATGGGCGCCACGTCTTATGCTGATTATTTTTTGTTTTTTTTTTTCCAATTTTTAGGCAAGGCGCATTTAGTTTTGAATTTGGTAGGTTTTTTATTTTTCAAGTTGATGGGTGTTTTTTTTTTTTTTTTTTGTTATTGTTGGTTGTTTTGGAAATGTTCATGATTTTGATGGTGATTTTTGTATTCGTTTTGATTTTTAGCATTAATGATTTTGATTTTTTTTGTGGTTGGTGGTAGTTGTTTATCGTGCATCATGCAAGCATTTATGGAGCGTTTGATTTATTTTGTTATTTTTTTTTTTTTATAAAGAAATTATAATCGTAATCATAATTAAAATGAAGTAAAAAAGCAAATAATAATGAGTTTACCATAACGAAATTAAAAATGGAAAATATAAAAGAGAAAAATGTTTACATTAATCATTTGTTACGTTTACCTTGTTCACTAAAAAGTTTTTTTTTTATAAAGAAAACTTATTAACTAACTTAGAAAGTTTAAATATTAATTAATTAAAAAGTCAAAATTAAGTTATTAAAAATATTTAGAAGAATTTTTTTTTATATATATAGAAAGAAAAAAGGATCTGGAAATGTTATTAAAGGGGTCCAGAGTGTTGAAATAATTTATAGTAAAAGCTAAGAGCTTTTACCCTGTATTTGGTATTTATAATTTTTTAATGCCCTTAATCCATATTATGTCTTCATAAAACCTGTGTCCATCCGTCTGTTGAAATCAAAAATTCCTTTATTTACAGGTTATAAGATATTAAAATGTTTTTGGTCCATATAAAATTCTCAGTCAGTTTAGTGTTCGTTTGTCTGTAGGAAACATTTTCGTGTTCAAATCACTAACTTGAATTAAATTTTATTCAATCAGATTGTTTCTTGCTTTCCTAAATTATTCACTAAATCGGTTCAATAGAAAAAAACTATAGAAACGGTGTTTTTTTTATAATTTATAAACTAATCAATGGAATTAAAAAAAAATTCCTTGTATATTTAATTGTAGATAATTAACTGATATATACGAAAGCAAACTTTGAAAAAAAATGTGTGCTACCCTTTTTGTTATATGTTAAGCCGCCATAGTGGAAATGATATTTATAGTTTGTGCTGATGTTATTAATGCCCAAAATTTGTGATCAAACATCTACTCTAAAATTATAGTAATCAATTTCTGAGTCGATTTAACAATGTCCGCCCATACATGTAAAAATTCCAATTAAAATTCTAGTTGTAGTTTTGAAGATAAATTTACAAAAATTGGAAAATATGTCGGTTATAACCTAGGGGCTTATCCTATTAAAACTATATGATATTGATTCACTATTTCAGCTTGCCCCCATAAACACAATACCTCGGAAAAAGGTTTTAATACTCATAAATTCTTTAAATATGTTAATTTTCCAATTTGACATAAATTAATTTATTTTAGGTATAAAAATATTACTATTAATTTATAGGAATATTGATCCATAATTGATCATAACATCCACATATACTTCTTTACTGATACTCCCATAAATATTAGTAGAGATATACGATTTAACACTAATTTTTAAGTATAAATCACATTTTAAAATTTAAGTATAAATCACAATTTAAAATTTCAAACGAATCGAACTCAATAGGGCATGGTTTTTAACTGTAGTTTACTTCACGAAACCTTTAATAACTTTTTTGCGATTCTTAAATATTTCAGGACCATAAAGCTAAATTCCTTTTCAAATGCCTTATTTTAAAAATTTTTAAACTTTAATAAAAATTAAAATAACAAATCAGTTAGATATTTTTTAATTTTTGTTTGGGAATCTTGGTGTCCCTGTGTTAAAGGGTTAAGTATTGCAGATGCAGAAGGAATAAAACAAGTATAATATATATTATATAGTGTCGATAAGAAAACGTGACGCACTTTAGTGGGAATGGTGGTAGCAGCAAACACTTTGTAAAGAAGGAATCAGTCTTTTGTATGCCCAGCCCTCAGATATCTTTCTCAGACGACGGGTGCAAGTTATAATGGCCTTATTGTATATCTTAAAGCCGTAAGTTGCATCTAGTGTCTTATTTTACAACACCATTTTTAATAGTAACCAAAAAATATGAATAGAAAATTCGATTTTTCATTTTAAATTTAGAAAAGGTTAATTGAAAAAGACAAGTTTCATTTCATATTTGGAAATGTTCAATTGAAATTAACAATTTTCATTAAATTTTAAGAAAAGAACAAGAGAAAATTTTTCAATTCGAATCCAAAAGAGATCAATTGGAAATTAAATTTTCCATTTAGAATTTTGAAAAGAAAAATTGACAACGAGGTTTTTAGTATTAAATTTCGAAAATGGCAATTCAAAATGGGAATTTATATTTAGAATTTAGAAAAAAAAAAGAACAATTAGTATTGAGATATGCTGTTTCATAATCGGAAAAACATAAATTAAATTGAGAACACTTAAAATAGTGTAAAAATGGGTATAAAATGATCAACAGCAAAGCTTAAATGATGAAGCTTTCATGCAAATAATATTTGGCGATTGAACAATCCAAAGTACGATATTTCAAATTCTTCACAAAATTCACATAATTATTTTTTACATTATTTTTTTTTACAATTTAATTTTTGCTTAAATTCACAATTTCATTTCAATTTTTCTCAATATTAACTGTTAACTTTTTTCATATTCAATTTTTTTTTTTAAATTTTAAATAAAAAGTCTAAATTTCATTTTTTTTTTAAATTCGAAATAAAAAACCTAATTTTTAATTGAACTATTCTTAAATCTATATAGAAAATTATATTTTTAATTTGGTCTTTTCTGAAATCTTTATAAAAAATGTCAATTTCAAATGGTCTTTTCTGAAATCTAGGCAGAAAATCGAAATTTCAATTGATCTTTTTCAAATTCTAAATGAAAAGTTGAATTTTTAAATTATCTTTTTAAAAACTGAAATGAAAAATCTCATTTACAATTGCTGTTTTTTAATTTGATTTGGAAATTTTTAATTTTAAGTTAAAAATGGTTTAGTATTTGTGATTTATCCACCACTTTTGTACCTAGGCCTTTAAGAACTAAATCATATCAGTTGAGTTTGGTTGATCAGACCCTCAGAGATACAAAGACTTCTATTTGGCAACCTTTAGTGTGGCTAAACCTATAAAAACATTTTTAATTGTTTTTTATTGTAGAAGTTTACCGCTTTTCCTGATTTTAATTATGTTTAAACTTAAAATTTTCAAAAATTCCTCCTACTAGATCTATTTAATTAAAAAGAATCTTTAAAACCGAATCTCAAGTTTTTTTTTTATTCTATAGTGGCTACTAATGCACATTGATTGATCAGACCCCCAAGATCTCTATTTGAGAATTTTTTTCAATTATAAAAGTTTACTCGTTTTTCCCGATTTGACTCCTTTTTAAGAAACCTTAAAAAGAAATAACATGTTTTTATATTCTGACATTTAAGCAGCCACTTAGAAACCATATGTTTTGAAAAAGATCAATAATGTTACAAAATAACTATTAATCTTAGTAATAATTTCCAGATCCCGTTTTCTTGCCAAACAGAAAACTTCATATTATAGACTTAAATTCTTAAAATATATACAAATAGATTATACAGAGATATAAAAAGATCAAAATATAATTATTTTTTCATTTCTTATATAGAGAGAAAGAGAGTAAAATAAAAATAAAAATGACAAATTAGAGAAAAAAATAGAGTATTTACGGATTTGTTGGTGATAATATAAACATTGATGAGTATGGCAACATTGGTTTTGGACCCTCCGTAACTTCTTCCTCTTCTTTCTTTTCTTCCTCTTTCTTTTTGCTTTTCTTGACGGCAACGACAGTACCATCACCGCCATTTTCCACATGGACACCATCACCTTGTAGCGCTTCCATTTCTTTTTCTAATTCTTGTAATTGTTTCTCTTTATCTTCCTCGACTTGTTCCTCTTCGGCAGCAGTTAATTCTTGAGCATTGGCCAAATTATCGACGGCGATAGCCAAGAACACGTTTAGCAATGTATAATTACCGAAGAGTACCAAAACGATAAAGTAACTGCTCGCCACAAAATCGTTTTGTTACATGTAAGTTGTTTCATCGTTCGTAGTAGTAGTAGTAGTTGTTGTTGTTGTTGTTAATGTTTCATGCAGTAGAAGATTTTAAGATTGTTAAGATTTTCGATATTAAATCGCAGATGGTTGAAATATTTGATTTTGATTTTTTTATATTTTTGATTATTTGGTGTTTATGATGAAAGAGTCAGAGAGTTAAGAGAGTGTGTGGTGTTTGTTGAAAGAGAAAAAATATTTGTGGGGAAAGAGAGAAATATATAACATTTTGGTATGAGGATTAAAATTGCTTAGTTTTTAAAATTAAGAGATTTTTCTTAAACAATTTTGTTCAATAATATACGATTTTTTTTCACAAATAAAATTAGATTTAAAAAAAGAAGGGGATAGAGAGTATATTTTTCATTTATAAAATAAATTAAATTAAAACTGCTTTAAGCTAAATTTTAATATTAAGGCTAAATATAAATAGTTTTATACACATGAGTTTTATAAAAAATAAATTAAAAATTTTAAATGAATATTATTTATATATTTATTTTTTGTTGAATATATTAAAAATTGATTAATGAAAATGATAGCTAATGACTGGATAGCTTTAAGGATGAAAAGTTTGCAAGTAAATAAAAAAGAGAGTTTAAAATGATTATTGTATTTTGATTTTAAGAAATTTTAAGAAAATCTATTTATTCAAGCGGCAAACAAAAATCAAATAGACTTTCTTAAGTTTCTTAATTGAAGACATCAAAATGTTTTTTCTTTTTTAATTTTTGTTTTAAAAATAAAACAAAAATTTTATAATATTCTCTGTTGCTCGTTAACGTTAGTCTTGCCAAGTGAGAAAAAAGCTCCCGTAAGTCAACGTAGATTTTTTAAAACATCAAAAGAAATTGTTAAGTTATAAGAAGTAATTTAAAATAAATAGTTAGAAATTTTTAAATTAATATGATTATATATAAAATTAAGCTTTTGTTTCTTAAATATATACATTACATTATTATTAATAGATTTACTGGGGAAATCAATTCAATTACAAAAGAGTTAGGCGTTATTTAAAGTTAGGGAGAAAGAGATTGGTAGCAGATAGGAGATTTATAAAGGTTTAGCTTAGTTATACTTTTTCAATAAGCTTTATAAAAATGATCCGTTTAAAAGGAGAAAAAAACAAGCTGCAAAAATTACATAGAATTAATTAATAGTTTAAAAAATATTAACAAATGTTTATAGAATAAATAATTTTGATTTTTCGCTAGAACTCGATTAAAATCCATCACCTAATTTCATAAGTAAACTTTTTATTTTTATAAATTTGTTGTAGTAGAGTAAGTATTTACATGAAATTATTTTTGCAACATTTTTATAATCTTTTTCTTTTGATGTTTGTTTAAAAATATTGGGAAAATTTAACTTTAAAATTTTATGTTTGTAAAATTTGTTAGTTAAGTTTCTTCGTGGAAAAGATTATAAAAATGTTTAAATTTATATTGTTACCTACACTTCTTTATTTGTTGAAAGTTTCGTTAAAAGTTAAATTTTGTTTCATGCATCTCGTTTAGAACATGCTTCTAAAAGTTTGCATTTTGCTTTGTGTTTTACCTATTTCTTAGTGTAAGATTCCAGCTGTGGTTTTAATATTTTAGTGTAACATTTGACTGATATATGACTGATAAAAGATTACAAATACCTACCGATTATATATCTCTAATTCCTAGAAAAAATTTAAATTCTTGTACAAATATTTCATTTTTTGTATATTAATTTCAAATAAATAGCTTCTAAGTTTGATTTCTAGATGTTAACATTTAATTCAAAAAAATTCCTATCATATCTGAACATCATACGAGTATATATTTAACAATTGCAAAGGGCAAAATAAAGTCTAGATGTGCTTTCAAATAAAATATAACTAAAGAAGCGAAACAATTATATCTTGTTGCATTGTCAGTAAACTTGTCATACATCAAATTATTTTGTAAATTTTGATTTTTTTTCATTCGATACTATTCAGGCCCATTTTCTCGATTATTCGGTATATAAAACTTGTACTTGGAACATGAGAAAAGTCAGCAAGGGCGTATATTTTCCAGGCTTATACAAAATATTGAAAATACGTTTATTTTTTTATTATTTTGATTATTCTATGCCTCAGATTTCTAATCAGCATTGCTATTTAAATATTTTTAGCTTTGATTTACTAAAGCTAAAGTATAACTTTAATATAACAACGTGCCATTACGCGGCCGATCATAGCTCTTAGGAGCTTCTCTACTTTTTGGGTTTGGAATTCATTCTTTTTCTGAAACAAGTTTCATCTCATTCTTTAGGTCTTTTTTAAGTATTTTTATTAGAATGAAATGTAATACTTTTGTCAAAATATACTCAATCAACATTTTCTAGTAATTTGAAAAAAAAAACTTAAAAAAAATCAAATTTTATTTTGCACATTTTTCTTTGAGTGCCTCTGCATGCAGACAAAGGACCTGATTTCAAGAATTCGATCTTCTGTTAAATATGACATGTTTCAAAGATATGTTTAAGATTAACGGCAGTAAGAGTTATTACGAAAATTTTGTGTTATAATTTATTCGAACGCACACATTATTGATAAGAATCAAAATTACTAATAAAGTGGCCTAAAACTCTTCATCAGAAAAGCAAAGTTAGTCATAAAAATATATAAGTTTTTACGTAATAGTTTCATTTTGATTTAAAATTCTTTCTTCATTTATTGAGAAATCTTATCAAGTTTTAATATAAAAAAAAAAAAATTAAATAAGAATCAAATAATTACTTATGCGCAGAAAAAAATGTAGTCGTAGTGACCATAATCTAAGAGCAACATATTTTGATTGGAATATTTGATCACAGCGAAATATAGAAATGATTATAACTAATAATTATTATGATTTCATTTTGCAATATTGTGTCCGTTTTTATGGTTAATTTGTTCATGTTATGATTCTAGTTTTACATATAATTGAACAATCTCACTAAATCATTATTCCATTGTATCACATTATGATTTGATGTTATAATATTATTTTATCTTATTATATTAATATACCACATTGTTATATTATGATTCCATTTTATAATATTATTATGCCATTCTTCATATTATTGTTATTCCATTTTATCATATTATTATCCCATGTTATCATATAGTTATGTAATCTTATCATATATTAAAATAAAACGTATTAATGAAAAATTATTTCTATGAATTTTTTATTGGAAGTAATAAAGAAGTGTTCATTAGCAATATATATATATTTGTTCATTAATTATATTATATTATATTCATGTGTACCACCATATGTGGTTCAAATGTAAGATAGGTTTTTTAAACTAATCAATACCTTATATTGCTTGAATCACACTGAGTATAACCAAACCTTGTCTATTTATATTTATTCATATATAAATATAAATGAGAGTTATAATGAAATTAGAAACAAATATTAAAAACAAACAAGTATTGCATTTTTCCACTAAGTTTGTAAAAAGGATAAGTATTATATTTATTCCAAAAATTTTATTGTCATGGAATAATATTAATATGGTTTAAAAACAGAATATGGTTTAAAAAAAGGTAAAAGACATCAAATATTTAATGGTTGTAGAACTAATAATATTTTTCATACAAATAAAATTTTGTTTCTAGTAAAAATATTTAAAAACATAAAATTTTTCAGTCAACCATATTAAAATTTTTATTGAGTGTACATAACACATTAAATGACAAAATTTAAACAAAAATATTGTTATCATGAACACAGAGTTTTTAAAATTCAAGAAAATTAAATATGAGAACATAATATTGTTGTAGTGACAATGTTGTAATCATGTTTTTTCTCTGAATGTAACTTCACCATTTTAATGGTAAAATAAACATCTTATATATTAAACTAAACACCTCATGTTTTAAATTTTAATTTTAATAAGTGTTAGAATTCATTATACTGCTAGCACAAAACGCGTTTTTAAAAGTTGAAGCATTCTTTACAGTCAGAAGTTTCTTAAAGTTATTTTACATGAGCGCCATGAATCTCAGCGAGACCGACCGAAAAAAATAATGGCAGTTGTGAAATGAATGCATTTCAAACTTTGCAGAAGAGTAGTAAGCTTTTACGAATTTAGTCTTATAATCATTCTAATAATACACAGCATGAGCTACAATGTATCACTGTTGATTAACTCGAGCTTTAAAAAATATTTTAGAGCTCATAACCTATATTGACTCTACATTTGAATACGATAATTGTAAGATTAATTTTCTGTAATATTAGTTCCTTCTTAATTTTGTTTTCCATACCTCCTAATGTTTTTTTCTAATGGCACTACTACAAGCACTACTTGTGTACTTACATATTTTAATTCAATAGATTAGTTGTCCTTCTCTTGAAATCCTTAAATGAAAGCTAATATTTAATTAATAATATTGATATATAAATTATAATTTTGTATGTTGAATTAAATAGGTTTTATTTATTTATTTAATTTTCTTTTAATTTTTGTCCTGATGTTATTTATCAGCCATTTATCAGTCAAATGTTTTTTATTTATACATAACGTAAGCATACATGCAATTTTTATTTTAAGCGACTATATATGATAAAAATATTAGTTATATTCTACACCACTTAAAGCATATAGGAATAATTATATGTATAATTCATCAGAAATACTTCTTAACAGACATCGGACTTTAATACTTAAAAAACCAACTACTTATTTCTATTTCAATCGAAAAAAATTCATCATAATTTTTATTTCCATTAATACACAAAAAAAATTATTACCGTATATTTTTCAATTAACACTGATAACTGCTAACAATTGTTTCATTTTGCATCTAAATTTAAAAAATATAAAATAAAAATAAAATGTATGTAAAATTTTATTTTTCAATTAAATTTTTAATTCATTCAATCATTTACTTGATTGATTTGATCAATTTTTAATTGAAAAAAATTTCTGGTTTTCATTTTTTACAGTTATTAGTAATTGATATAATCATTTTGGTGAAAGGTGAAAATTTAAAAAAGTTTTTAATTAAATGAATTATTCGCTAATATATTTGGTAATTGGTGACTTTTTTCCTGTGTAAATTTTTTATTTTTTTTCCATCGAAATTAATAAATAATATAGTATTTTTTTTACTAAAAATGCATTCATTTGAAAATCTGTTTATACTGATTATTTATTTTAAAACATATATATTTTTTATCAGAAATTAAATAAAAGTCTTTTACATTTATCTACATTATTGTAATCGATAAATATACAATGTTTATGTGTTATTTATCGCGTGTATGTACTAATTAATCTGTGTAGATCACTTATTTGTTAACGATGAACAAAAGGTATAAACTTTGGAATGGAAAGTGTTGAGTTTCTGAGCGACTTCAAATTAGTATTGCGAAATGCATAAATAATCCATCTGAATATGTTCTCATAGAAAATTGTATTGATATTTTTACTGCTACATGCAACATAATGTGATAGTTTGAGAATTCGCAAAATTTTAGTCAGAAAGAGATTTTCAAGCAATATCTGAAGATTTATTGGAACTAAGTAAAATAATTCTAATATAATAACTTAAAAGGCTTCGCTTACTTATTTTAAAATAGTTATAAATTTGATTTATCTAAATACATTGCATGCCAAATCTTATCAAGATATCACAGAAACCGTGTAGTGGTCGAAAACCTCGCCATATTAATAAAATATCCATTTCCTATACATTTTAATACAAATTTGAACGGCTGATATTTATATTGTTTAAAAACAAAAGTAAAAATCTTGGAATATTTTTTTCTTTTCATTTTAAAACAAAACTAATTTGTTTAGTTTTTATATTCTATTCATATTACAAAATTCAAAAACAGATTTTAATTTTTAATATTTATTAAAAACAATCGAAAATAACTTTTATTCTGGTATGATAAAATAAAATTTGATTAATTTTTTTAAACCTATACTTATGGTACCTGGAAAAAGTATTTTAAGTAGTTAAGATATTTATAATGGTTGAAAAATAAGAACTAAAATCTTCGGGTGCTTGCTTCTTAGTATTAGATAAACTTTTCGTAGCTCAATCTAGAAATGTTCCTTTATTTATTATTATTTTAAGTATTTTCGAATTATTCAATCGCTTGAAAAAGTACTTCACCTTATTAATTTAACGTCAGATTTCAAAACCTTCAACTTAGGACTATAAAGTTTTTTAAAGAGCATAAGAAAAACATAAGTTCTTATTCGGATATAGAAGAGGATTTTGGTGATGATTTTTCACTATATTCTTCAAAAACGCAGTGCAAAAAGAAAAAATTGCCAAAATAGTTCCAACGCAAAATGAAAGCGTAATAGGTTTAACAAAAACCCCAAAGAGTTTTTAAAAATTAGTTCGAATTTCGGTTTTAAGAACACTTGAAATTGGTTTTTTTGAGCCTTTTTGGCAATGCAAATAGAAATAAAAGAACATTTTAATTATTTAATTCAAATGTTACTATGTGTTGTTTTTTTATAGAGTGTCACTAAAGTGAAAATTCCAAACATATAAGTCTATAGTTCTTTCCACAAAATGCTTTATATATATATATATATATATATAGTGATTTTGAATTGATCTTTCAAAAAAAGAATTGTTTACAAAAAATGAACGTAAAAAACGGGGAGACATGGAACTAGCTTTTCAATACTTTCATTTCGCGTTGGGAACATTGAGTCAATATTTAAAGACCGAAAATTTGTCGCATAGTTTTATAGTTATATTAATCAATGAATTGTATAAAATTAAAAATTTAATTTGTTTCTGTAATTTTGCCAACACTGTATCTATATCGAATGAACTTTAGATCAGATGTTATAAGTAATTACATAAATAATTTTTTTTTTTCATTTTATTTCAAACCATTATATTTATACGAATGTTTTCAAATAATAAACGAAGCTACAGACCTCACCGAAAGAGAGTTAATTCAATTAACAAAGGAATCTCCAACCGCGCCAAATCAAACATGAAAGTGACGACATCACTTCGGAAGAAGATATCTGTGAATCAATTCCAGATTTCACAATAAAGTGCATACGAGAGGGCTTAAGTTTGTCTGAAAAAATAAAATCTTTCTTTGCTAATAATGATATAAAATCATTGCAAGAATCACAAGGTTCTACAACTAGTTTTGTATCCAGTAGCGGCTATGTTGAAGAAATATCTTCTGGTGAAGCTATTACACAAGCAAAACGTTCAAAATTTGGACGAAATATGATGTTTGAAGACAGCAAAACAGATTAGTTACTTAAAAACAATGAAGTTTGAAATACACATTTAATATTTTCATTTCATTTTTTAAATTTTATAATACCAATTTTTTTTTTTTTAATTTGCTTTTGAATTTTGTGATATTATTATTTTTATTTTGTGTTTTTAATTTTATAACTAATTCAGAATTTTAATTTTAAGTTGAAATATATTTACTTTTATTATTTAGTATGAATTTTATATAAAAAAACTATTGGAACATAATCCTCAAATCACATAACGCGCAATTTTCCTGGAACGTAACTACCGCGTTATACGTGGGATACCTGTATTTACTTCTGCTTACAGAAATTTAACCTATTTAAAATTTTACTTTTTTAAGACTTTTATATGAAAGTTTTCAATTTAAAAAAGAAAGATTCTTTTCCTGAATCTTTTCTGGAATAAGAGCTTTTTTTGTGTGAGTCTTTTTTGCTGAGATTTTTGTGTTCTTCAAATTACTTTTTTTCTTTGACAGTTTGGAGGATTGCCATCCTTTGGCAAACAATAACTCAACTGATTTTTTACTATAATAGGATACTTTTTGTTTTCTAATGGTAGGAAAAAAACTTTTCCGAAGATAATCCATCACGTATGTTTCTATAGTAATGGAAGTACTTCTTTTCTCGCACCCAGACTAAAAATTTGTGGAACAATTTTGACTTCACCTACCCTACCTACCAGGTACATTTGCAGTAAGTTTCGTTTTGTCATTCTTTAGAGTCATTAATAATTATTTGATAAAAGATTCAGAATGCATTCAAATGAATGTAGGGATTTCCTGTTAAAATTCCTACTATTTTTTCTTTGGATCTACAGTATGAAAATAAAATTTTCCTCGGCTACCAGGTTTGCTTTTGGTGATCATGAACTTCATATTTTTCTATGATTGCGCATCACTCCTACATTCCTAGCAATTGTTTTATATGGTTGACATGGATTTGGCGTAAGTTTTGTTCAGTTTCCATTTTACTTTTTTATTTAATATTTAATTTTTTACTAGTTACCGAGAATAATAAAAACGATGAGCAAGTTAATGATACTAATTTTTTTAAATATAGTAAATGTTATATGCCATAAAGTGTATACCGATTTTTTCGTGCGCACTCTTTTTTTTTTCCTAACATATACGTATACTTATTTCAGTGGTGTAGGATATTCAAATACTAGTCGCTCTAAGTATTTATAAATGATCTAAAAATTGCAATTTAAAGTTTTCCTTTCTAAAAAGCACTTGTTAAATTTGTAAGCAATAGATATAAAATTTAAAAAAAATTAATGTGATTAATACTGAGACCTTTTTATATATTTCATATAATTTTATTTTTATATTTCATATAATTTTATTTTTCGATATCCTTCGGATATCATTTTCACTGAGTACAATATTGAATGTAAAGACATTGTGAGATGTTTTTGCATAATGTTATTGTTACTCACTTTTTCTTGAAAATTATATCCGAAGGATATTGAAATATTGAAAAATAAAATTATATATGAAAAATCTCACCTCAAGATCAACAAAAATCTTTTAGTTTTTGAAATTAAAAAATAAAAAACTTGTAATCTTCTGTTAATTTTGAGTAAGCTTTTTAAATTTTTCGCTTAAACTTAAAAAAATTAATTCTTTGAAAGCAAATTATCATAAGTTTAAAGCTTAAAGTATAGCGTTGTTATATAAACTTTATATTTAATGTGCTTTAAGTTTTAAACGTGCAAAAGTAGTAAAATTTTAATTTAACATTTATATTAAAAATATATTTTTTAATTTTAATTTATTTTTACGAAATTTAATGCCTTCAATTTTGAATTTAATTTTTATTTATTTTGGATGTTTCTGCGTAAAATTTTGTTTTTAAAAAAATTAAATATTTTTTTTTAACATGCAACTAAAAATTTACACTAAAAGGCAAACAATTTAAATATTGCCAACTATAGTAAGTTTAACAAAAAAAAAAAAGAAAATAAGTTTTCTTTTAATAATGGCAACGCTACTTTGTTTAAATATAATTGATAGTTAATTTATCTAGTTATTAAATAAATGTTAAATGTTTTCATAAAGAACTACTAGAATTTTTTGGTAAGAGTATGTAAGTATTTAAACAAAAAGTTGTTTTTTTTTCAACTAAGTAAATTACGTTCTAATGAAAGTTAATGTTGAGATTAAGTTTAAGTTTAAAGTTAATTGGAAAGTAACGAAAAGCTATCTAAATTAAAATGAACTTTTAAGTTTTTGTAACGAGAAACTTGAACAAAATATATATATAACTTGTAAGTTATTTATGTAGTTGTAATTGTTGTAAGTAGTATTGATTTTTGTTAATAATTAATATGAAATTTATAATTGAAATCAAGCTATTTAATACCTGAACGAACGTTAGATAAAACGATTTAGCGAAATTTTAAAAGTTTGTTAATTTATTAACTTGAATTTTAGGCAATTTTATTTTAAAAAATTGCTTTTTTAAATTAAAGAGTTTTGTTAATAAATTGTAACAAACTTTTAAAAGTTTGTTTTATTTTCAATTATTATGAATATTGTTGTAATTAGGATTATTGATTCGTTTGAACAGGAAGCAGTTTAAATGATGTTTGTTATATACTTTTTGTTTTACTTATCCTTATTTGTATTTAGTTTTAGCACAAGGATTGTACACATTAATGGTTCGACGTTCTAAACATCATTATCAATTACATGAAATTTTGATTGAATTAAATGATTGATTGATCGATTGATTGATTTATTTACAACAAATATTTTTGACAACTTAACAAGTAATCAGTACCCTTCGAAGCATGTTTTATTTATTTATCATTATTTTTTTTTTAAGATACGCTTTCTTGTTATTGTTGTTGTTTTTTTTTAATTTTGAAATGATTTTGGTGTTTTTGTTTTTTTTTTTTTTTGGATTACAAATTATATTTGTTTTTTGTTACAAAGCTCTATTTGACACTAATTTTATGTTTAAAATAAAAAAGTATTAAATAGTGCTTTTCTTATCCTTTAATTAAGGGTATGGAAGGGATTAAGGGGTGAAATGCTGTTACTATTGTTTATAAACTTTTTTGTTTTGTATTTTCGTAATTTTTTTAAATATTAAAGGTAAATACACAAGAGCAAACATTTAGATAGGGGCTATGTTGTATATGGGATTTTTGATTTTTGATTTAGACTAAAACTAAAAATGATTTTAATATGTTTTGGCACTATAAAAAAAATTGCTGTGTTTAAATTTATTATTTTAGGAATATTATTTTCTAAATAATACTAAGTAAATTTGTTTAATTTTCTCAATCCTTGATCTCTACATTATTATTTTGGCTTATCATTGATAACTGCATTTATTTTCAGTGCTTTAGAGATGCTCAGCTACTGAATTACAAAAAGCTTACTATATTAAGCTTTATGCATCCACTTTTAAATCTATCGTAAATATGGTCTTATGCTAGGTTTGGTTACACTTTATTTTTACAATAAATATATCACCCTACAATTCAGAGAGTCAGATGGGCACTGATATGATCTTGTATATAATATCACGGGCCACCAGTTCCAAATCGTTTAGACTCTAATTTTAAAAATATTTTGCTACTTTGGTTCAAAACCGACTTTTGGTGATTAAGACCCATATAACGGCTAGATTTTAAGTAACACTACAGGATCACAAATTTTGTTAAGTCTGTAACGAAGACTTTGAAAAGTATTATAGTTTCATCCTGGTCTAAATGGTATAAACTGGTTCTGCTAGACCTTCTATCCGATATTATCCTAGTCTGAGTCTTTGTTAATGAGTGGACAAAAAATTGGGAACATTGTGCTTATCTTTGAATAATTTTATCCCGATATCTAATGCAATTCGAGTAAGAATTAATAAAAGTGGATGGCGTAAATAGAACTTGTAGAGTTGTGCAGATCAAGCTATATGAGGTTTTGGACTTAAACAATTAAAACTCGTTACTAAGGTTGTTTAGGTTGCTAAATTCGAATCTTCACTGCTTCTTTCAAAATTGTTACTAGTTTTCGAGACATAAGCAAAAGCATTTTTTTATATTCGAGACCTAATAACCAATTTATTCTATAAAAAGTTATAAATAGGAATTAGAGAGCGACCAAATTAAGTCGATTATATTATTTGGAATCTGCTTCACGTATTATAGTCCAATAGTTGGCTCTCAATATGTCCTGGTTTCAAGATCCATGATACTATTTTTAGATATACGCCAAATTTTAATGTATTTTGTCTCCTTTCTCGTTACTAGTAACGCAACAGTTTTAAGTGAAAACTAGAAAAAAATTAAGTTGTAAAGATATTCCAGCTTCAATCTTGGGGTAATTAATTAAGAAGAAATCATGAGATTTTCGATTACCGGGAATTTTGAGAATAAATTCCTAATTATCTCATTACTAGCGGTTTATTGGACGTAATTTTTTTAAAATTCCGTCTGTTATTAGTTTCCAAATAACAGGTTTGACAAATATTCTATATATAAACCAAGGTAATGAAAATACTAACCTCTGAGAATTTGACATCATTTTGCTCATTTTCTCGAGTATATTACATTGGTAGATATAATAAAAAGACTTGAAATCGCCTTTGTAATAATCTTTCCTTATTTCTACGGGATCTAGAATAAAATCCAACATATAGAATATGATTGAAATGGATCTTTAAGATTCATTGACATTGTTTCAATATGCAAGAACTCGAAAACTAGAACCAATCCTCAGAAACTTATACCATATTCAGCAGCCAAATTAAATTAAAATTAGTTCTCATCTATCCAGGACCAAAAGTTGATCAGAATTTGAACACTTGTGTATTTATCTATTCGAACTCTCCATTAAAACGACTGACTTTTTTATTTTTATTGAGAATATTGGTCCTCGACAATCATGCGCCATAAATAAGATAGACAAAAATTCGTAAACTGGACTATATGATCTAACAAGGAATGTTGAGTCTTAAAGTGTGCATTAACATCTTGAAATGATCTAGTAATTTAATCTTCGACTAGCTTTGAGAAAAAGATTTTTTAAATATGTTTTCTTTTAATTTTAAACTATTTGATTAAAAAAATGTATTATAAAGATGTTTTATTTAAGCTCATGAAAAATTTTAATAAATCCTTCAGACTTTGTTTTTTTTTCCATAAATTTTACAGAAAAGCTTTTTAATGAGATTACTTGAATATATATTCTGAAAGATTTTTGAAAAACCTTTTTGGATTCTTAAAAGTTTTAAAGTTTTCTTAACGTTTAAATAAACTTATTTGCATAAAAAACATTTCGATTTTTTCAAAGAAATTATTATGATAAAATCTCTGCATGTTCCAGTATTCAGTAGCTCATTGAAGCAATTTACTAGTAAATGTATAACTTTTTACAATATAAATATTTAAACTTGTTTTTATTTCATTAAATTTCCATAAATTCACACCTTAGCATACACATAAAAAAAAAAAACTGCAACTCTAAATCTTGGCATAAGATACAAAAGCTTATAAAATAAAAAGTTCTGCGAAGCAGCTTTAAGCATATTCAAATTTATAAAAGTTTTAATATAAATTAAGCTTAAAAACAGCAATTTTTTTCACTTCATAACCAATTTAAAAAATAAAAATAGAAATTAAAAGTATCTAAACTAAGAATCGAAATGCTTGCTCCTGTATAAATGCCTTTTTTAGTTTGTAAAACGACGTTTAACTAAGTTAGAAAGAGAGAGTTCTAAAACTTTTTTACTAGCCCAATGAGATACTTCTGGTTTTGTTGGGTGTAGAAATTAAATTATATTAAATATATAATAATGATAGTTTGAAAACTCTAAAATATTAGGAAAGTTGAACTACAATTAAGAAATTCGTTAAAAATTTATTTTTGAATGTTATATATATTTTTGTAAAAAAGATGATGATAGTACATCAAAGGTATCTGAAGAAGGAAAGATTCGTATCAAAAAACTAAACTAGTAATATCCTAGTAAAAGAGATTTTTTTTTATTTTTCTTTAATTAAAAAAAGCGATACCACATTTAGTTAAACAAACTAAAGAAAACCAAATAAAAAGAAATCAAAAACAATAAAACTAAAGGAAAAAAAAAATATAGTTAAACTTAAAAAGGAAAAAAGCTACAAAAATCTTGAATTATTTTTCTTGATATTACAAAATTCTCATCATACCGATCTAAACTAATTAAATTTTTTTTTCATAATTTATTTAAAAAGAAGAATAATTTATATTGAAGAGGATGTTTGTTAAAAAAAGCTTTAGCAATAATCATCACACTTCTTGTATTTAATTTGAATTTATATATTTTTACGAGGAAATTTGTCAAAAAAGAACATAAAATAAAATAATAAGTAAAAAACAAAAGCAAAAGACATAAAATTAAAAAAAAGAAAGAAATTAAATAAGAAAGTAAAAGAAAAAAACTGAATCAAAATTAAAACTTACACAGAGTAAATCATTCCTCTTTTAGCGCCACCTTGTGATATAATACCCTGATACATAACTTCATTCCAATCTTCACCGGTTAGAATTTGAAAGACAGTCAATAAGGCTATAGGGAATGTGTTGAAATTTGTTTCGGGGGTACCGCTACTAAAATTAAATTGCCCACCAAATAATTGCATGCCAAGTAGGGCAAATATTAATATGAACAAGAAGAGCAGGAACAACAATGAAATGATGGATCTCATCGAGTTCAATAACGAAATCACAAGATTTCGTAACGATGACCAATATTTGGTCACTTTAAATATACGCAGCAAACGTAAAGCTCTCAAAACGGATAAACCGAATGAGCCACCCTTAACTTCAGACCATATAACTTCGAATATCGAACCACTAATGACGACACAATCGAAACGATTAAACGATGATTCGAAATAAATCCTTGGACTCATTGCATACATTTTTATAAACATTTCAGACATGAAAAGACCCAAAAATACATATTCAGCATAGTCTGTAAATAGAAAAAGAATAATAGAGAAGGAGAGAAAAAAAAAGAAATTCAAAATTAATTTAACATTAGTTTGGGTCACACAACTTACGCTTACACTTAATTACATAAAATACCATAATGACAGTGGATTTGGGTTTTATTTCTTTAATTTTGTGTGAAAAACGATAACTTACATAAAAAATCTGATAGATATTTGGGTTGACCATAATGTTCCACTGCCACACACACTGTATTCAGAAACACCAGCACAATGACAAACCAATAGAACCATTGTTTCTTCACCGTCTTACGGATCCAATAGCGAAAACTTTTCTCTTTACGCCAAAAACCCGTACAACTTCCTTGAGGTTTTGAACGAGTTTTCAGATAGCCTAAATGATAAGGAAGAAATAGAGAATGAAATATTTGTATTACATTGAAAGATGTTTTGCAAAAAGTTCAAAATAGACAGATATATGTTGAGAAATTTAAGCTGAAATAATTATTACAATTAGATTCTAATACTAATGCGTTTTTTATGTTTTCGTTTGAAATTATTATTATTATTATTTATTTTTTTGCTTTGAATTTATGTTATTATTTTTTTTTTCTTTTTTGGGGAATTCTTGATGTTAATTTTGTAGTATTTTTAGCGGTAAAATATGAATAAGTTTTAATAGATGGTATTCTAAAATGATAGAGTTTTATATATGTAATTGGGTGTAGGTGCCTTTCCAGGTTTCGTTTAATGAATTTGGTGATTATTTTATTTCTAAATGAATCTTTTTTTTTATTTATTTATTAATTTTCTTTTAGGTATATTTGATCAAATTAGTTTTAATGAGCTATAAATTCTTTAAAATCATATTTATATATAGAAAATAATATTAAAGAAATGAAAAAATTTATTTAAAAATTAAAAATGATTATTAAATATTGATAGGGTACTAATATGAGCTTTTCTTTATTATTATTTCCAAGTTCTTTTTATAGTCAACTATAAAAATTAAATATTATGGAAATATTGACATTTCAAGGTTACAATAGGAATCAGAGCACTAATATCGAAATATTCTAATATAATGCAATTTTTTAACAAAATTTGTGAAAGAACTTATAATGTTTTTAGGTCTTTTTTAAGTAGATTAAACAAAAAACAGAATTATTTATAGCACTTTCTGTATAAAATATCGCCTTTGTTCTGCCCTGTGCTTTGTGTAGCTTTAGCAAAGGGCAGAATGAAGGCAACTTTTTTGCAGAAAATGCACTTTTCATTTCTCAAGAAATTAAAAAATTTTAAAATTTTAATTTTAATATATCAACGTATGAGGGTTATTTTGATACACGAAAAAATCTACATATGCATGAAACTGAAGACCATACGTAGTAAAAATATGTAGTCAGTTTTTCTCCTGAACGTCAAATTAGCTCAGAATCTCAGAATAAAATAATATTTTTTATTTAAAAAAAAATTATAAAAAAACTTAAAAATATCCTTTTGAAAATGTTACCTTTTATATTTATTTTCAAATATATGTCATTTATTTTCAAATACAGTCATACTCACACGTAAAAATTATGTATAAAACTAGGCAGGTGGACCATCCCAATGGAAGTTTAAGACTTTTAAATAGTGAAGTGAAAGCTTTAAAGAATTTGACGGTATAAGGCCAAATGATCTCTTATAATATACAACAAATAATTATTCTTTCTGAAAAATGTTACAGACCAAATCATGTAGAATATTAAGATGTTGATATGATGTTCAGTATTGATTTCCAATTGGCTCATAGGCTTAGTGTTTACAGCTCATAATTATGCAACGATTTTTCGCCGCGTTCACCATAAATTTTATGGAATTATTCCATAATAATTATCACTACACTTTGCTTTAAGTACAAATGTTAGATAAATCGATTTTGTTGCACTCCACTCTGGAAGAATTTTCATTCTATAGATCTCCCCAAAGCACCAAATGCAATGGCACATAGTCTGATGTATTCCAGTTGGACCACGATTTCTAAAGTTGGAATATTACCCGATCAGTTTGCTTTCGTTTATTGTGGACACATTCCCTATCAGATGATTCTTTTATTATACTTTGGAAATTCTTATGGGCATTGCCACTTTAAATATAATCCACTTAATTCCATTTGAATGAAAGATAAAATTAAACTCACGTTTTGAGTTGAGAGCATGGGCTTTTATAGAAGAAATTATCTTCAAAAATTATGGAATTGTATACATCATTGCATGAGTTCTTAGAATATTTATATTTCAAATACATAAGTAATTTTAGTTAAATAAATGTACAGCAATTACACAGAAAAAAGTAACCAATCACCAAATATATTAGTAAATAATTCATTCAATTAAAAACTTTTTTAAATTATCACCTCTCAGCAAAATGATTATATCAGTTACTTAAAACTGTATAAAATGAAAAACAGACAAAATTTTTCCAATTAAAATATTTATCAAATCAATCAAGTAGATGATTGAATGAATTAAAAATTTAAGTGAGAAAAAAAATTTTACTTAAATTTTATTTTTATTTTATATTCACTTGAATATATTTATTAAATTTAGATACCAAATGAAACAACTGTATCATCATAAAAATTAAAAATTGTGCGAAATAAGTTCGTGACTTTTCGAACTTCCCTCGTAGTTATATGAAATTCAACACTATTCCCATCAAGTACCACCTGTTAATAGACTACTGTCAAATCAAGAAAAAGCTCGATAAATACTATGGGGACTCTGCACAATCAATTTCAATGGTAAACGCTGAACGTTCTGGACAGCCAATTGAGATCAGTACACCCGAAAATGTCGAAAAAATCCACGATATGTTGTTGGCCGACCGAAGAGTAAAAGTGCGTGAGATTGTTGATGCCATAGTTATTTCGATTTTAAATGATCAGCTGGGTTTAAGAAAGTTGTCTGCAAGATGGGTGCCGCGTTTGATCTCAATTGACCATAAACGTAAACGTGTGACAACTTCAAAGGATTATTTGGAGTTGTTTAACCGCAATCCGAATGAGTTTTTGTGGTGTTTTGTAACTGTGGATGAAACATGGATCCATTACTGTACTCCGGAGACCAAGTAGCAGTCTAAACAATGGGTTTCTCCTGCTGAACCTGCTCCGAAGAAGGCCAAGGTAAGTTTGTCGGCCAATAAGGTGATGGCAACAGTTTTTTGGGATGCACGCAGGATAATCCACATCGATTACCTTCATAAAGGAAAAGTAATAAACGGCGGATATTATGTCAACTTATTAGACCGATTTAATGAGGATTTGAAAAGAAAACGACCCCATATGGCCAAGAAAAAAGTTCTTTTTCATCAAGATAATACACGGGTGCACACGTGTGCAGTCTCAATGGCAAAACTCTCTGAATTGGGCTACGAATTGGTACCTCATCCGCCATATTCTCCGGATTTAGCCCCTTGTGACTATTTACTATTTTCAAACCTAAAGAAATAGGACAATAATTTCATTATTGACTAAACAAATGCCTATTTTAAGAAACTCGAAAAATCCTATTTTTTATGCAAAGTAAATGATGACACTTGCTTACTTCATGGGAATAGTATTGCATTTCATATAACTACGAGGGAAGTTCGAAAATCATGGACTTATTGATTCGGCCTCGTATAACATTCATGGGAAATTTATTGTACCTTTTTGAGCATATTTTAAATATTGAGCAATAAAATTCAAGCATTCATTTATTCACATTTAGCATCACAGCAAAAAAAAAACGATGAAGTGCTTCCAAAAAAAGAACTTTTTCATTACTTCAAAAGTAGAAGTAACAGCATATTTTGTGCTTTTTTGGAAGTTATTAAAATTACTTCAACAAAAAGTGAATATACTTTTAGCAGGAAAAAAGATTACTAATTTATAAAAAAAAAATTAAAAAATTCACAAATTCAAGAGAATTTTTATTGTCTTTTAACAAAGCTGAAACAGAATTTTTATAAATAAAAATTATATAAATATAGTTTTAAAAGAAATACTTCAAAAGCAGTGAACAAGAAGCATAAAATATGAACGTACTACCAATGACAAGCATTCATTAGAAAGAAAAAAATAACATCTGCAGCTCTTTTTCAGCACTAAGTACTTCCTTCCAATGATAACACAATGTTAAAGTCATGTCCTTTTCAGCTCTTGTTCAGTTTTTTTTTGCTGGGATATTTCAGGCAATTCTTTGAATATTAGTGACCATATCCAGTAAGTTAGTATTCCTCTATAAAATGCACTATGTACTCATGTAGCATCGATTCTTTATTGGAAATTCATTCTTATATTTATTGTCAGCAATTTTAAAAAATAAAAATTTGTCAGTATGTTTGCAGCAGGCAGAAAATAAAATTTTTCGAACAAAAAAACCTATTTTTGACCTCACCACCTCCGATTTCAATAAAAATTTTTTATACACACTCATTACGTCAATAAAAAGTATTTCATGTATTAAAAAAAAAAAGAAATTGCTGAAAAAGTGAATTTTGAACCGCGATAAAAACTACTGAAAATTTTGAAGAACTTTAAATTTTGTATTGACATAAATAGTGTGTATATTAAATTTCTTCCCAGCAGGTTATAAAAATCTAAAATAATAATAAAATTTTGTAAGGCTACAGTACAAAAAATTTTATTACACATGTATCTTTAATTCTAAAAATTCTACAATCGTTTATGAAAAATATTTTTCATAAATATTTTCTACTTTATTTTGCATAATTTTACCATTATACCTTAACAATTTCCATTTTTTGCGGTGCTCGCGTTTGATTTTTTTTTTGTAAATTTTTTCTATTTTTTTTTTTTTTTAATTTTAAAAAGGTCTATTTTATATATTTTTGACCAGCTCTAGAGGAGGTATACATTTCACGGAATTTCAATTTTTTTTCTTAATTTATTTGGCCAACATTCTAAACTGTATATATATATATATATATATATGTTTGGAAATTATTTTGAGTTTAACTCATATTTATTTACTACCTTTTTATGTAACCCTAAATTATTACTTTTTTTATAACTCTGAATTAAATTCCAATTTTTGTTTTTGTTTTTAAGTTTATATATATACAGTCCACTTGTTTTTGAAAAGAGCAAATAAATTGTTGAACGGAGATTGATTGGTTTTTTTTTTGTGTGGTTCAATTATTATTCAACAATATATATACGTATAAAACATTTTGATTAAGGTTATTCTAATTTAGTTAGGGTAAAGGCAAAATAGATTAAGAAAATATTTCATAAGGATATTTTCTTAAACTTTAAATAACTTTGTTATATTGCAGGAATTCTTAGCTTTAATTCGGCATCCATATTGGGGTGATATAATTTACAAAATATTTGATTTTGTAATTTTTTGAAATTGTCTATTTTTTCGAAACTTTGAAGTTCTTTTGAGAGAAAATTTGACATTCTGGAGGAAAGCTGAGGAAATATTTGTATTGTGTATGGGTTCTAGTTTCATGCATATATCGATTTTTTCGCGGTTACTTTTAGATTTCTTAACAATTTAATGAAGATTTTCAAATAGAGTTTAAATATTACAATAAATTATATTACATTAAGTGATTCTGACATGAATAAACTATTAAACTTATTGACTAACTCAATGCAATTGCTCTGAGTTTTCTTATACGATTAAATCATAAATAAAATGTTTTTAATTGAATTTCAACTAATGTTTATGATATTTTAAACTAAAGTCATTATATAATATGACCTAAAACTATTGAGGTGATTTAATTTGCATTTGATTAAATTTGAAATTTTATGTTTTTAATAAACTAGTTGTAATGATTTTAAGTGATACAATTAATATCTTTTTTAGTTAAAGAAAAAAACAAATGATTCTTAGAAAAAAATTACTTACACAATTTATAAAAAAATTTTCGTTGTTTTTTATAAAAGAAATTAAATAAAATGATAGCATTAATATAAGATTTAAACTCGAGAGAAATATATATTTTTTCGGTAAATATATTATAAATTGTTTGTATTTATAACAACACATTTAGAGGGCAACAGGAATTAAAAATTATTTAACAATTTAACATAAACAAATAAACACTTGTACAAAAAAAAAAAAAAATTATATTAAGTAAAAACATAAATAATAAAAGGACATAACAAAATTTAATCACTTTATAAAAAGATTATTTATGCATATGCTTTTTATTTAATAATTACTACATAAACAACAAAACTGGCCAAAGGTAAATTTATTTTATTTCTTTTTAATATTAACACACATTTATATTTTTGTAAACATAATTCCTAATCAAGGGAATTTTTCTAATTTTTTTTTTATTTTGTAATTTTAAAACTATATTTATATTTGATATAAGAACATAATTATAATAAATTATTTAAATAAATTTTCAAATAATAAAGCAAGCTTAAAATATAAAGGATTTTAAACTCTCAAAAACGTTTTAAAAATTTGTATTAAGCTTTAAAGTCGTAATCGTTTAATGAAGAAACTTTTTTATATTAATAAAAAATTGTCGATAATAAAAAACAACCTAAACTTTTAGAAAAATAAATTACATTTTAATTACCCTGTTCATTAGCTACATGGTGTCAAATTTGACCACCTCGTACAGTGTGAGATTTTACCAACTTAACTAGATAAAATTCTAAAGCTCCTAGTTTTTTGAAGTAATTTGTTAACTATTTCACAAATTACTACTACCGGTTCACATCATTTCACATCATCGATATGAAATTTAAACACTTGGGAATGCACTTTGTTCTTGTAAACAAAACGATGAAGTAATAAGCACTCGATTATTTTAAAATTTATAATCCATATATCCAATTATTATTTAAAATTAATGTGGTGGCAAATACAGGCATATAACAAAAATTGTATTTTTGTAAAAAAATCTGAATGTTTATGTCATACGTTTGAATAATATAAAGTACATAAATATAAATCCTAATCAATCAGAAAAATCTAAATGATAAAAAAAAAAAAATTTGACCAGAAAAAAGTTAATATTTTTTTAATTTAAAAAATAACCTTTTCTCGTTCTCATTAGTTTTTCATATTTATTTTTTAAGGTATTGTGTAATTCCATTTTAAATTTAAAAATCCTGTCCCTTCTGAAATTTTTTCTGTAGCAAATATAAGGCTTCTTATCAAAACTATATATAAAAAATTAAAATTAATTTTAATTTTTTAATTAGATACACTTCACCAAAGAAAATTCTTGCAAAAATATATTAATAAAAATATTTTCAAAATTTTTATATGACATCTTAAAATACAAAAAATTATTTTGATATCTTTTATATAACAAAATTTAAGGCCATTTAAATAAATATGTTAATCACTTTCAAAGCTATAGACTTGCCACAGTTCTCCAAATACAAACGAAAAAAAATAATTTTACATGCCTCTGTATCCTCCTCTACAAATGCACCAAATTTTATCTAAATCGGTAAATAAGGGTCAAAATTTTTTAAATATAAAATGGAATTACTCTACTCTAAAAAAATAGATAAACCATAAAACGGCTGACAGCAAAATAACCCAATAAAAAATCACCCAAAAAATTTCAATACATATGAAAATTTTTTCAGTATTATTTTTCGTAATTTTTGGATTAAATTTCCATTTTGATTAAGCATTTCCAAATATGTGTGCTATATACACTGCCTGCCACTTGAATAAGGAATCACATTTTTTTTTTAACTTTAATTAAGTATATCTCCTAAACTAAAGTTCAGAAAAAAATAATTTTTTGCACAACCAAATTTCAGTATTGGCTTTAGTTTCCTGAAGAAATAAAAAATATACACATTTTGTTGTACTAAAATTGTGCATTTATTTAAAGACATATATTTCTGTGTTACTATTTCGTGTGTCACTTGAATAAGGAAGATTTTAAAACTATGCAAACTGTAATTTATTTTAAAATTTTAGGTTATAAAAATGAAAGTTATTATCTTCTAGCATTCAATTAGTAATGAGTACTGTCACCATTTTTAGAAATAACCTCAAAAATGCGATTTGGTATCGACTTGTATAATGGCTCTAAGTAATTTAGCGAAATTGAACTCCATGCTTCCGTTTTTGCATCCTTTAAGGATTCTATCGTCTCAAATTGTTTTCCTCTTCCATAAAATTTTCTTGCAAGCCAACGGGATTCAGGATTCAGGTCTGGTGAATATGGGGGCCAATCCAAAAGTTGAACACCTTGTTGATTAGTCCATTGTTTTACTGCTCTGGCGGTAGGAATCGTAGCTTTGTCGTATTGGTACGTCCAAGATATGGGTCCAAGGAAATCATTAAATTTTGGAAATGCTTCCTCCAGAATGTTTTTGTAAGTCGTCCGCCCTATCGGCAGTGTCTGCCGCTCAAAAATAATTCCTCCTTATTTAGGTCATGGAAGTAATGTTATACCCGACGTGACCATCAATATTAAACTTTTTTTCATCGGAAAATACAACTTTAAACCATTTGCCGGACCATATCATTGTATTTTTGGCAAACTGTAGACGTTGTGATTTGCGTTTTTCATTTAGTGCTGTTTTTTTTTTGCAGTTTTCGTCGGACTATGTATTTTCACGACTTTAAAATATGGTGCACTGTTCTCAGACTAGCACTAACTCCACTTTTTTCACGTATTTTTGATACCGACATGGCAGAATTTGATGCAATACTAAGAATTTTTCGTCTTTCTTTTTGAGTTGTTGCCATTTTCTTCCGCGCTTTCATCTTTTTTCCATATCTTTCCACGTTATTGAAATAATTGTACATAACTGTATTTCCTCTATTAATGTTTTTGGCTATTTGGAACGGATTCTGACCCTGAAATTTCAAAATCAGAATTTTTTCTTTTTCAGAGTTACTAAGAGCCTTATCACGTTCCATTTTGAATAAAAACTATTTAAAAACTATCAAATTAAAAATTCTCTAGCCGTTTATATTGCATGAAATTCAAGTCATAGCCTTCCTGATTAATATTAAAAGAATTCCTTATTCAAGTGACACACGAAATAGAGCCACAGAAATACATGTCTTGAAATAAATACATAATTTTGGTATAACAAAATATTTATATTTTTTATTTCTTCAAGAAACTAAAGCCAACACTTTGAAATTTGATTGCGCAAAAAATTATTTTTTTTTCTGAACTTTAGTTTAGGAGATATACTTAATTAAAGTTAAAAAATGTGATTCCTTATTCAAGTCGCAGGCAGTGTATATATGAAAAAAGGCTAAAGTGGCAATACTGGTACTAATAAATAAAAAATCTCAAAACATCGATTCCCATAAAAGATTATGCTGTTTCGAATACGAACAATTTTCAATAATCTTATTTAACTGAGTAAAATATTTTATTAAAAAATTTCAAATTGTGTAAATTGTTTACATAAAACTTTTGAAACAAAATACTTTTTAACATAGTCTACAGCATTTTAAAGGATGCTATTTTCGTATTTTAGTAATATGAGATATTTTTCATAAAGAGTTAAAAATGTTTTATATCGTTTCAGATGAAGAATTTTGTGTAGATATTGTTTTCCATCATAAGCTTCAAAATGCAGCCGGGATTTAAATTTTTGTATAAATTATATACAAGACATTTTGGAAAATGTAGTTTGTTCTAAAATACTGGGCAAAAAAAGAATTGTGTTAGCCTTTGGAAATATGTTTATTATGGGTCAGATAATATTTAACTTAATAGAAATAGGGACTGATTTATCTGGAATTATTTTAACCTACGTTTTCTCTTCAGTAACTAACTAATTTAGGTAAATTTACTAAATCTCTGGTCCAAATTTTGCATTTTTATTAGTTTATAATTTGTATTAAATTTTAAAGTAATTTCGATGTAACATCAGGAAATATTTTAACTTAAAGTGTAAGAAAAAGAAATTTAGAAATTTTTCAAATTATTTTTTGTTTTAGTTGGGAAAAAATGGAAGTATATTTTATATATTAAAACAATACTAACCAATCAAATTTATATATTGTTTTTATACTCCATTGAACTTATGCAATATTTGTATTAAAATTTTAAAACGATCTATTATTCGCTCCCTCTTTTAGATTTGGATTTTAAGTCCGAAAATAGTATTTTACTCTTTCTTAATTGTTTTTTTTTTAATTTCGAAATAATTTTAATTAATTTAATATTTCAATTCAAGAACTCTTTGAAATTGAAGTAAAATCGAGAAATCAGACACTTTTCAAATGTATTTTTTTTTTTTTTTAATTACCTAAAATGAAAACAAATTTAAAAACTTTTATAACTTTTTCATACTCTTAATCACATCTAAATAATTTTTATGTTTTTAATAATAAATATGTGTAAATTTGAGTAAAGAAATGTGTATATTCGGAATGTTATATTTAAAACTAACAATAGATTTAATTTAGAAATTTACTGAATATAGTAGACCACATTAAGAAGATCATTATGTCATAATTAAAATTTTCGATACACCCTCAAAATCTGAAGTTATAGATAAAAAACGATTTATTCGACTTGAGGGAATAAACAAAATTTTTAAATTATTTTTTTTTTTTATATTTTTAAATTATTTTTTTTTAAATAAAGCTCTACATATATGTGGGTCGACTATGTGTGGCAGCCGACCTTTTGTTGAGCTGCCTATAGGCAAGACAACCTACAAGTAAATTTATATTATGAATGGCAACATTCTTTCAGTTACCAAGAATTTATAGAAAATAATATTTTGAAACTGAAATAAATGTAAATGTAAAAAAAAAACACAAAAGTTTTTCGTTCAACGCCCTTTAAACGGATCAATTTCATTTGCTACAGATCTTCCATTATAGTTTCAACAGTTTTTAACAGCTCATAACAAACTCATATTCTTCGGAACTCACCAAATACCTTGGTGCCAAGGATATACCGCTTTGAAGTGATTTTTTTTTTTGTTTTGGATGGCTTTATATACGACTTTTTAGGCTTGAGATTATCAAATTGAATACTTTTACAGAAAAAACATTGTTTCTGATACTGAATCTGCATTTCCGACACGCAAAATTTAACTTTTAGATATCTCTTGGATTAATGTACGTGTTGCATCCAATTTCTCAGCTTTTGAATGAATCTGTTTAGTACATGATCTACTAGATACTCAAATTATTAAAACTTTGAAATAAAAAAATATTTCTTTTAAAAAACTTTCAGCAACCATTGAAGTGGATAGCTTTCAGTAGCCAGTTGCCACCTGTAATGTCATTTCGGCAACTGGCAACACAACTAAAGTTCGATTGCCATACATAATCGACCTATTAAATTTAAATTTATTTTTGATATAATGACATTTAAACTCAAATTCAATAAGAAATATGAATTTAACACATGTTGAACAGTATTAAAAAAAAATATTCTCAACATTGTTTGATTTTTGTTTATTGATTATCAAATGTTAAAAGGTTACGTATGTGTGTTCAGAAAGTGATATAGATTTCCCACTATACATCAGTTAAAAAAAGTAGTGAACGATTGGAGAATTTTTTTATTTGTTAGTTTTAAAGTACAAAATTAAAAATTGTGTTCAGGGCTTTTTGCATTTTAGGTGACGATATGTATATTCAGATCCTCATGAAATTTTAGGACTTGTACAAAACGTTGCGTAGTACTTTCATTCACTTTTCATCAGACGAATTTTTCTTTAAATATTTCAATGTAAAACATAGTAATGTCCTTCATTATGTGCACGATCATCAGCTATTAGAATTTATTGTATTACGCTGCATAATAAAGTAATGGAAAAACTGTGCTATCACCGAGGTTGCATTTTCACACAAAGTGTTAGGACTTTGCATTTTTTATTTACTGAATTTTATATGATCCCATATGGACTATTATCTAAAATTGTCCTAATTGGTTGTGCGTAGCTAATCTAATAAGGTCTGTTAAATTTAACAACGACTTTAAAGTTTAATACGTTTAATTCATTGAACAAAGATAAAGGTATTAACAAACTATACATAAACGTTTAAAACAAACTTTAATTAAGAACTTAACAAAACGAAACTAACAAGAGTTTAAAACTAAACTTAGAGAAAAGAAATTGGAACTTAAATAAAAATTACCTGCTTCGCCTTTTTCGCCACCTTCTGTAGACATATTAGCGAGTTTTATTAAATAAACAATTTCACAAAAAATAAAAAATAATTAAAGATAAAAAAATTACACAAAAATGTTTAAAACAATGAAATAAAACAAAAATGGATCAAAAACTAATCAAAATAAATTAAAATTAAAATAAAAATTAAAATAATAATAATAATAGTCTTTAAAAAAACAACATACAATATGTACAAACAATTTGATGTAAACTCATTTTTTTATAAAAGAATCTTTTCAATTTTTTTTTTTTGCTGGGGTTAGTATTGACTAATTTTATTTCATTTAGTTGATTGTTTAAAGTGGGTCTCAAGTGCTTTTCAATATCTTAAAGTTTTAGTACTTTGTTTGCGTATTAGTTTTTTTTTGCGAATTTATTTTGTTAACTTTAAATTTTAAAAGAATTTAGTAAGTAGATGAGTTTTTTTATTTTTGTTAAAAAAAAAAAAAAAAAAACAAACATTAAGACAATAATTGATTTTTACACATTGCTTTATACAAAAAGTTTGAATGTGTTTGCTTTGATATACGAATGACAATGAAAATCAATAAATTGAAACATACCATCATCACCATAGTCCTCTTCACCCTCTTCCTCTTCGGTATCTGTGGACTTGGATTTACCCAAACTTTTCAGTTTTTTTCTTTTGGCAGCATTACGACGTCGTGCTAAAATGTTTTAATGAAAACCGAAATTATTATAAATCTATTTAATTATCAGATATCAAATAAAATCTAACCCTCCATAATGTGCATTCTTTCCTCTTCGGTTGTACGCTCTTCGGCTAATATCACTTCCTCTGTGAAAATTTTAAAACATTAAAAAAAGAAAAGATTTAATAAAATGTTTTCAATCATTTTACAAAGAATATGAGATATTTATTATTTAAAAAATTATGTGTTAAAACATTTAAAAAATTAAAGTGTATTAGTGTTAAGGTTTGTTAATTAATTGTTTGAGTTTTGTTTAAGAATAGTTAGTTTTGTTTTGAACAAAATACTATACCAGCTCTACATATCCACTGAACATAGCCGTTTAATTCTCTTTCTAGTTGCTGTTGTCTTCTAAGTTTAAGAAACTCTTGTCTATTTTCTACTTTTTCACGTTCTTTTGCGAATTCACTACAAACAAAAATATTTTTTTTTTCGTTTTTATGTTGTTTATATTACAAATGAATAAAAAATAAATAAATAAAATTAAAATAAAAAATACATTGACATTCACAAAGTTTTATGAGAGAGATAAAAAATAAAATGCACTAAAACTAAAATAAAAATTATTAGTAGAAAACTAAACTAAAAGGGAAATGAAATGTTAATAATGTTTTAAGGTTAAGCTTAAAATAAATAGACTTTTAACTTAAATTAGTTAGAAATGAATTAACTAAAATTATAAAAAAAAAATTATAAAAAAAATTATATTTACTTTTTGTTATTATGAAAATTCTTATGAATTATTTGACGAGGATGACTCTAAAATTCAAATTCTACTTTGGATTTTTAGAATTGTTAAGAAAATATTTAGTAGTTTATTAAGAGGGTTATAGGGTACGAGCGAAATAATTTTAAGTCAACTGTTTTAAAAACTGAGTGACTAAATTTAACGCATTCAATTCTGCTAGACTATAAAAACGACAAGGTTGAGGAAGGGGGAATAATTTTCTGAATCGTCTCATTAAATTATTATACAATGCAATTAATAGGTAGTAAAATATAAATTCATTAACAAATTGTCGCTGTAAAATCATAGTACCCTTATAAAGAAATTGCTTGAAATAATAAGAATTTTTAAATTGTTTGACTTTTTGCACGGATCATCATTAAGGCGGCTTTTATTTCTTTCGTTACTCGTGATGAATAAATTTGTAGTTCCTTGCTGAATAGGCATAAAGAAATATTCATTTAAACTCCTATAAAATATGTATATTCAGGGCCTTTCTTAACTTTCAAATGGATTTAGCTATATCCGTCTCACCTTTAAAATACAAAACCGAAATAAATGAAATTACTGGTCGGCTAAAAAATTTTTTCGTCCTCCTTTACCAAAATATATATACAATATATATATATATATATATATATATATACATATATATATATATATATATATATATATATATATATATATATATATATATATATATATATATATATATATATATATATATATATATAAAATACAGAAGTATATTTTACTAATATTGGAGAATAAGATTATCTGATTAAAACAACTAAAACTCCAGAAAATGAAGACGAAAATTTACTTTTAAGTCATCTTAACATTATATTTTATCTGCTCAAGGGTTTCGGAGTTACTAAGAGTTTAGTGTCGGAAAAAACGATTTTGAAAAATTGAAGAATATGCAGTTTTTAGTCTTTATCATAAATTTGGTAATATTATGAATAAAATAAGCTATATATGGTTAAAATTGATGCATAAATTTTGATTTTATTCACAATTCCGTAAAAATGCCCATATGTACCTACAATGAAGTAGAAACATACTAGAGGGCAAAAACAAATTCTTTTTCTTCTTAAAAAAAAAAATAGACGGATTAAGTGGATTTTGACGTGCTCAGGGTTTCTATTTTTTTTTTTTTTTTTTTTTTTTTGGAGTCATATCCTCAAATGGCAAAATTTTCATCTTCAAAATTCCCCAAATAACTGCTTATATTATTGCCATAAATCCCCACTAAAATATACTAAAATATAGAGATAGATAGATAAACTATATTTCTTTTTTGTACTTCACAGGATTCTCAGATTTTTTTTCGATTCTAATTCCCAATTAGCGAAATCTCATCCCTAAAAATTCCCACTAAAATAATAACTATATTTTATAAATTAGTATAAACTACATTACTTTTTCTTCGTACTACAAACCATATCCTTTGTAGATATGCAGGTTTGGATAGATAAATTACCTAAGTAGTTAGTATTGAAAAAGAAAGTTTGCTATAGGCTTTCAAAAAAAAAAAAAAAAAAAAAAAAACTGAGATTATATGGAAATCGTTTTAAAATTTGTATCAACAAACTTTTTAAGTAAATAATTTACGTCATTTTTGTAGTTAATGCAAATACCGAAGATTAAATTTTTATTTCTTCAAAGGCACGAAAACATGATAAATTAAGTTCCATTGATTCAATTATTTTTGATACATTTTATTGAACTTTTAACTGATTATAATATACTAAGTGAATGCCCAAGCGTTGCATAGAATCATAAAAAGTAATAAAAAACAAATTGAAGAAAACGTAAAATACATGTTTTTCCAGTTAAAACTTCCACTTTCATTGAAAAAATAAAAGTGCGAAAAATAGCTACATTTTGTCCATTTCCAGCAACATTTAATTTAAATCCCATAGTTTCTTCCATCTTAAAATTAATCTATAGCGGTTTAGGCATGATTGCATCACAAACAAAAACACATTTGATTTTATAACAAGAATGTGGATAACTATTAAAGGCTTCTCTATATTATTGATTATTATTGGAATAACAATAGTAAAGAATCAATTGATCAAACATCACCCTCCCAATCAATCCATAAAGAATCATCTTGTTGCAGAGATTGAAACTAATTCTTTAATTACGATATCATATTTAGTATAACAGTTATTTTTTAGTGTCTTCACTGCACTGTTGTTAAATAAATAAAAGGCATATCTTACTAAAGATTAATATAGGGCGGAATATTATTTTTTTTAATCTTTCCAAATTAAAAAAAAAAAAGTGAAAACTAAATAAAAATCCCCTATTTGAGGAAAAATCCCCTAATCTGACAACACTGGATGTGCTAAACAGAAATCTCTTCTTCTATCACGTACTGATTTTTTAATGGACATGACTAATATGACCCATCTTTTAGGCAGTCACACTTGTATAACTCGACAACGTTTAAAATTATTTTCAATTTATATTAACATTATTTTTATATCCGCTCAATATTAGTGAAATTAGTGATGAAAAACTATAAACTTTGCATGAAAAATTGGAAGAATTTTGATCATTAGCTCCGAAAATATATAGTGGAAAAAAAAGTAATATTAAGATAATTTTAATTGGCATCTATAGAAGTTTTATTTATCACGAGTTGTACAAGTGTGACTGCCTAAAATATCATGTCCATCAAAAAAATTCAATATATGATAGAAAATAAGTTGAAGCTGATCCTTGTTTAGCTCGTCAAATTCAATCTAGTCCACATAAATTTTGTTTAAAGATATATGCATGAGTATTTCCACTTAACTGTAAATAAATTCAAGATTAGTGCATCAATTTTGATGCGTAGCACTACCAGCTTATTGTTTAAAAATCTTCAATTTTGTAAGAAAATTTTTTTTCAGACACAAATTTCTAAATAATTCCAAAAATATTCAGCATATAAAAAAATTATGTTAGAGTGGTTTAAGGCATTCTTAGTCCATATCTTTTGGTGTATTATTTATATAAATCGTACACACCGTTCTTGAGTTATGGGGAAATATACTCATGTAATATCCTTATTATGGGCGAAATATTAGACACACCCATAAAAAAAATTAATGATGAATGCTGGGAAAAAAACTGAAAGTAGATTTGTATTTCGCATATCAAAATCCATATAGTCGAATTATTAATATTTAAGGGACAGTTTTTTTGTGCCGACCAGTGAAATGAATATGTATGTATGGATGTATGTATGTATGTAAGTGTGTATAGTAGGTATGGATGTTAGGGTTATAACTTTTTGCAAATATCCAAAATACCATAGCAGTCCTTGAAGAGCATGGAAAGGTATACAGGAATATGAAATTAATTTTCTGCTATCTTTAAAAAGTTCATGCATTTTTATTATTATTTTTTATAGATGATATCGTTTGTGTATCAAAAAGTTTAGATTTTCGTCCAAATCACTTAATTTTTCGTCACTTTTTATTGTGACATAAAATATATACATTTACAAAATTTTTCGGTGAAATTTCTGTAAAATTCAGTAGTAATATAAAACTTTACATCTTTTTTTTACATTTACATGCTGTCCATTATTTACAAAAATATTTAAATATACATGGGATCAAGTTTATGAGATTTTATCTACTTTTTAGATATTACTGCAAATAATTAATAAATTAATTTTTTAAAGGAAAATTTTGAAATCAAAAAACCATTATAAAAAGCTTTGTTCCCGTACTCTAAATTGAGAGCACGCGGGATACCAGTGTTACCGAAAAGCGGTACCGTACACGTATATTGGGCAAATGAGAACTTTTTTGAGAGAATAAGGTTCTTCTTCTTCTGCACGAAACAGCCCAGAATATTTCTTCGGGTTTACTTATAATTACAATTTTCTGCACTCTCTTATTCTATTTTTTGAAAGCATGTTGTAGTTAGTCTTCTGATATGCTCCATTATGTGTTCATATCCTGTTTCTTCATAAAGGTGCTGAGTTGGATGCCTCCAATGCCTCTTGAATATCATTTTGAAATACTTATTTTGAATTACTAGCAGTTTTTTAATGTGACAATTTGCGACAAGGCAACCATATATTAAAATTGGTCTTTTGTAAATAAGATTTTTGTTTTTAATATTTAAATGCTATCGTTTATTAAGTATGGGCCATAGAGCTCTAAAAAACTTGATGTTTTTTTTTTAACTTTTCTTCTATGTGTCTTTTAAAACTAAGTTTTTTTGCCTGAAATGACACCCAGATATTTGACTTCGCCTGTTACTGCAATACTTTCGTTCCTAAATAATAAATGTCTGTTGGTAATTCATTTGGGAGATTTATTGTATGAAAGAATCGTAATTTATGTATTATTTGAATTAATTTAAATTTTCCAATTGTAAAAATATTTGTAGCAACATAGAAGTCCTCTCTACATTTTTTAAGTAATGCTTTTTTTGGCTTAGTTGACGTAATAATAGCAGTGTCATCTGCGTAGTAAGCAGTCTCCATATATGACGGTTCTGGAAAGTCTGATATGTAAATAAAGTAGTGGTGACAAAACGGATCCTTGAGACAAACCAGTAAGTACAATTTTAGTGGATGAAAATTAATTATTGACTGATACAACAGAACGTTCACAAATTGTTTTGCAAAGTTATTTTGGAAAGTTTGCTTTTAGGAGTTTGTAAATCAATCCATTATGTCAGACAGTATCTAAGGCTTTTTCAATATCTAAGAAAATTAGACCGGTAGAGCGTTTGTTTATTTTATTGGTTAAAATTTTGTTTTTGCTTCCGCTAATTTGGTGGGTGGTACAGTGGTCTTTTTTAAATCCGAATTGAATATTTGCGATAATATTGCTTTCTAATACAAATTCATTTATACGCAAATAAAGAATTTTTCCAAAAAATTTTCCCAGATTACTTAAAAATCTAATGGGTCTATAGTTGTTGTGATTAATATAGCTGTTTCATTTTACATCAATATTTAATTAATATATTCAAGCAAAAATAAAATAAAATAAAAGAAACTGTAAAAACAAATAATAAGATTTTTAAGTATTTTTCTCATGTAAATTTTTAAATCATTCAATCATCCACCTGTTTGATTTAATAAATTTTTTGTTTTTCATTTTTGATAGTTATTAGTAATTGATATAATCATTTTTGGTGAGAGGTGCAAATTTATAAAATTTTTAATTGAATGAATTATTTTGGTGATTGATGACCTTTTCCTGTAAATGTTTCTTGAATTTTAAATTTTTTATACATTTCATGATTTTCTATTAATTTTATTTTGAGGCCTAAAAATAGTAACGTAATATCAAAATCGACTATTTTCGTTATTAGATCTATATGGGCTATAAGGTGATGCTATGGTATTTTGAGGCCTAAAAATAGTAATAACCCTGGAAAAAGTTTCTGTTGGTGTGGTGTCTCTATCTTCCACAACTTTTAGTAAATGTGTTCAGTTTATAAATTTCAATTGTGGGCAAAGTATGCGTATCAATGTGGTAAATTTTTCTTGGGATATTCTTTAAATCTCTGAATCCAAGTAAGCTGGCTATGAAATCTGTGCTCCTGGCTCATTCAAATGCCTAAGTTCCGCTGAAAAAATTTCAAAAAATTTAAGCCTGCGAGTCCGAGTGGAAAGTTCGAAAAGGTATCTCGGCCGAACGATCGTCACGAATATGAAATATCAACGTTGGAGATAATAATTTCATAATAACGATTTCAACATTTAGATTAACTGTCCAATTCTGTATGAAACTTGTCGTGATATTTTGACATCAGTGACCAGTGTTGCCAGGAGCATCATATTGAAAAAGGTTAAATTGAACTTTAAAAAAGTCAAAAAGGCTAAATTCTCTAAAAATAAAGGATAATATTTCTAATTGAATTTTTTTTTATTTTTTGACGCTCGGCGCTGCTTAAAAACAGTCCACTTATGATAAAGACTATTTATCAACAATTTTGGATGACCACTGATAATATTTCTTCAAAATGTTAATAAAAGACGAATTACTTTGAAAAAATATTTGTATTTTTTTTTATATTATTTCTAACAAATGATTTCCCACAAAATGATTTATATTTTAACTCAGTTAGCAATGAGAGTAAAATATTTTTTTTCGGTAGATATAAAAACATTGATAGAAAAAATATAAAAATTATGACCAAATGTTCTTCGAAGAAAAAAATCTGTGTGGGTCAAAGTTTTGGCGAAACTTCTAGAAAGTTTCTAAAATCCAATTTAGCTTGAGCTTATCTAATAACAATCGAATTATGATATTTATCACTCATTTGGGATGTTTTCTGATTATAACATATAAATTTGTGTGAAAATTGGAGTTCTAGTTTCTTAGAAATGTTAATAAAAAAGAACTAATTTGAACAACATTTTTTTTTTTTAATTTTTCGATGATTTTTATATTTACCTCACACAAAATGATTTATACTTTAACTCAGATAGCAACGATATTCAAAGAAAGTTTACTTTTTGATAGACAAAAACCAGAAAATATATAAAAAAAGTTTTCGGGAGAAAAAATGTTTATGCGTCGAAGTTAATTTGTGGCGACTTTTGGCTTTTGTGGCTTTTCAAAACTTCGACTTGACTGCATTTTTTGATTAATATATAAAACTATTTAGAGCAGAGGTGATAGATTTTATAAAAATAAATATCGAAGTATGTTATTCGATAAAGATATATCTTCTAAACTATTTTAATATACAAATATAACGACAGGATTATTTTGAAGTTTAGAAAAAATATATAAATTAAATCAAAGTGTAAAAAGAACACTCTCCAAACAATTTCAATTAAATCGTTTAACGAATTTTGTACCAATTTAAACACAGGAAATTTTGTAGAATCCTTTCGTTAAAGCTTCAAGGTAAACTAGGATATAATAACCGAATAATGGGTTCGAAAAGCAACAACATCGAGTTTTATACTCATGACAAAAAAAGTCCTTCGGAACTGCTCTAAAAGTGTACCAAAATAATCCAAATATTTGATATATAAAAACAACATAATAAGTTGTCTTTTGAAAAATAATGTAAGATTTATGTTAATTTATGGAGAAATTTTAACATTTTTAATTTTGTTGCAATTCTATTCCGCATACGTATTAAAATTTTTTCTAAAGATGTTGCAACACATTTTTAAATAAAATATAGAAGATTCAGGATTTAAGTAAAATTTATGACATACATTTTTTTCATATAAAAACCCCATAAACTAAAAATATTTATGGGATTTTTAAAAATTTTAGGCTTTAGTAGTTTTATAATTTGTTATATGAAAAAATAGAAGAATGAATATTATCGGACCTGAAATTCAAAAATTAAAACTCTACGAAATATTTAGTGCCCAATCGTGTAGAAATAATGTAATTTTAAAATGTTTACAAATTCAGAGAAAAAAAAATCGCAATATTTCCAGCACATGTAAAAGTGTTTGGAAAATGTGTACTGTGTATGTGTATGGAATATCTAACAAATTAAATTTTGTGTCCTCCCTTATCTACACTAAAATTTGGTAAATATCAAAATCAGGTTCCAAACAGTACTAAAAATTCTGCTCACAAACTTTTCATTCTGAGTTTGTTTAAAAATAATTTAAAAAAACAAGTTATATATGTATAACACCTTAAAGTCTAGAACTATTTATAAAATGAAATAAATAATCAAAATCTGCAAATCAGCTCCAAAATGACTTCTGTTGATTAAAACCAAGATGTGTATACTTGTCTTATTTAGTTGTAAATTGGAAATTAGAACGGTTATGTACAACCAACTGAGTTTATAATTTAAATCCTTCGATCGAATATTCTCATGTATTATTAATAAGCAATAATATTTAAGCGAAGGATTCTGCAAAAATAAAATCAGTAATAAAAAAAACCGTTTTATTCATTGCAATTCTAATACTTTAGTTTTTTAAAGTTTAGAAAAAAAACTAGTAGCTAAAAGTTTAGACTTTTTTAAACGCTAAAATGGCAAAACTGTCAGAGACTGAATAATAAGCAACAGTTCGATCCACCCTTGTTGGAAACCCGTTTTTAAAACCAGAAAAAGAACGTCACAGGATCGCTCAAATACCACTAAAAAACGTTTATAGAATTTAAGACGATAGCTGTCCGGCATTACACAATATAAACAATGAACAAACAACTGCCGTATAAACGTAATAATTGAAATTTCTATATGTTTCAGCCCAGGATTATTTTTATCGTATTTTTTTAGAAATGTATTAAATAGTCACCTATTTCTAAGCTTTTAAAAATTTTCAATTTTATTAGGACTACATTTTTCTCCTTTATTATCAATGTAACCATGATGTAATACATGACTTGATTAGAGATGTAAAAATATATATGCGATGGTTATTGATTACTGATATTAATTGTGAAAACAATAATTTTTCAAGTGTATTGATTGACAGTGCATTTACATTTAGAATATAGTTGTTGTAGTTATTTATTATTTAATTGTTTTTGTTATTGTTGTAGCAAATAGAATTGTGCATAAGTGTGTTTTATTATCATTAAATAGTAGTAGTTTTATTGCAGCTATTTGTATCATATTCTAATACATAACGATGATTTTTTCTTTGTATAGAAACTTGCAATCAAAATACCATCACAGAAATACAAATGATCCATCCAATATATTGCAATATAAAAAAAATATATTTATATATTAATATTTATTTATGCTTATTTTTTTAAATATATATTTAGAACAACGTATAGACATACAAACGTATTTGCATCAGCTGGTATAATTTAATTATTAACTAAATGTCTAAACAACACTGAGAGCATACACTCTAAATACTAAAGATATTTTTAAGATTTTATTGGGAAAAAATAAAAAAAAAAAACACTTGAATGGAGATCAATTCTTTGAAGAGAAAATTAGCCCGATTAGTTGCTGCAACATATTGCTAGCAATATTATGCAGAAAATATACATATTTCGAAATAAATTTATTTCTTTAGAATTTTGTTAATTCAAGTGTTTTTCCTTTTATAGGGTAGACTAACTAATATTGTTTTGGATTTGAAAACAAAAACATAATTTTGGGAAAAATTTTGTTTTATTTATAGAAAGTGTTTTTGTTCATTTTGAATGATCATGTCTTTTAGTGGAGGGAAAGTAAGTAAATTGTATAAAACTCAGATAAAGAGTTTTATTTTTATTTTAGCAATAACTGATCTGCTTTGGCTTCTAAAACCCAAAGTATAGATTTTTTTTTGTTAATTTTTGTAGTGTGTATATAAACCTGCTTGTGTTATCCAATCAAGATATGATACCATGGCCGTTTGAAACATTGCACGAAAACGACATTTTTGAAATTCCATACGACGTTCAACGCGATTACGTTCATTGGAAAATTCACTTGAAAAATTTTATAAAAAAAAAAATAAACAAAATTTAAAATTTTTTGTTGTTTAACAAAAAATAAAATAAAATAAACAAATAGAAACTTAGTAGATAATGAATAGAAAATTTATTGAAAATAATAGTTAAATAAAATTAAATGTTTAATTAAATTATATTATTAAGCAGAAATTTAAGATTTTTTTTTTTAATATTAATAAATTTTCAAAGTCTTGAAACTTACCCGCTAAGAACACCAAGAACTAAGTTGAGCATAAAAAATGAGCCTATAACTATAAGAGGCACAAAATATATCCAATTAAATTGTGAACCTAAAGCATCGTTGGTCTGGAAGAAATTTATAGATATTTATAAATAGAGAAATGAGAAAATACAAATATATAATCGATTATTAATTTAATGTAGTTAAATTTTATACTGTTAATATACGGTTAATATTGTTAAAAGCTTATCAAAGGGATTGAAAATAATATTAGTCTTAAGCTTAAAGTTTGTAAAGCTTTTTTAAGAACTATTATGTTACAAACTTGTTAACTATGTTGTGTACTTAAAGCTCTTTTCATTAAAATTTTTTTTTTTTTCTTTGCTGAAGAAATTTATAAATTCATTTTAATTATGTAATTATAACCTTTAAACATTTATTGTAAGAAAGCCTTAAAAATGAGTATTCATAAGGGGAATTACTTTTTTATACCATTTTTTAGTGTGGCAGAAAGCTTATTTGATAAGGCTTCTAAATGATTTTTTATATTAATTCTATTTGAAAGATTTCTTCTTATCCTAAGAAGCCCTTCAGAGCTGACATTTATATATATAAAAGCTTTCTTCCAAAACATTTCGCTCTTAAATTATTTTCAATCTCTTTAATTATATTTTTTATAAAGATGATTACATTAAAATGATGAAAAAACTTTGTTATTATTTACAAAAAGTGTTAAAATATTAAATATTTATTTGATTTTTATTACAACAAAGTAATGATGCTTTATTTATTTTTTTTTTTAATGATGATTGCATGATGTTTGTTAGTTATGTATGTTAAAGCCATATGTAAAGCATTTTAAAATTTTGTTATACATTTTTTTTATTAAAAATTTTAGATTTTGAATTGAAATAGTATAACCCTAATTATAGCTCAAATTATAAGCCAAATTATTATAATATATTATTTTTTGCCAAGCAATTTATAAGTATATTTTTGTGTGCGCTGAGTGTTTTTTTCTATAGAGATATGAGTTAGATTTAGTTTAAATAATTTACCAATTCAGAATGATTTCTTTTCTAATTTATAAATACGTTTGGTTTACGAGCAAAACTACTTACACATTGAGATATTTAAGAGTTATATGTTTAAGGGTATTTGGTATTTAATATTTATATGTATATAAGGTTAAAGTTCAATTGATGATGCATTTTACTTTTCAAAAATGAATTGTTTTAGGTATTTTCTTTAGAATTTAGATTTTTAGTTTTAAGGCGAATTAAATTTTTTTTTTTTAATTTTACTCTTACGTTCTCAGGTATATTAATAGGTAAGAACTAGGAAATTAAAAAACTGTATATTTGTGGAGATTATATTAAATATTTACTTATTTTTGGCAAATATTTGCCTAATGTTACTATTAATAATATAAAGAACTTTCATGTAGAATATTTGCAAATAAAAGCTGTGTTAATATTGACCATAATTATTCGAAAATTTATTTTTGTAACTTTTTTATTTAAAATACAAAAAATCTGATCAAGTTCCTCTTAGAAGTGTGCAAATTTAATGATAGGAGGAGTAAATGGCGGGTATGTTTGTTAAACAAATTCATCAGGTACAGACACATTCAAGATCTTGTAAACGATATGAGCAAGATAAATTGCCGAGTGTTTTTTTAAAGGACAAATAACTTTTATCAACAAAGAGAGAAAACTACCAAATTATAGTTATCAAAATGCTAATTTGTAATAAATATTTAATGCTTTTATAACCGTCAATATATTTGTAAATGGAATACAAAATTTCTGAATTATAATAAGTGGAAAATCGATTCGTTCATCCGTCTGCCTATTGAAATAAACTTAAAAAAGTTCCCAGATAAATTATGGATGCGTGTAATACATCTATATATTTGAAATATTTTCAAGAACTTTCCTATTTGAAATCCGCAAAATTACTATATAAATAGGTTGATTATGAGGAAATTTTTTTGAAAGGCATTTTTTTTTTTTTTTTTGAAATTTCGTTTATGGATGGCTTTTTCTTTTACAGATCTTTTACAGATTTTCGCGAAAAGTTAATTTTTTACAAAAAAGAAATTTTCAAAACGAAACTAATCGCTTCGTATAGCATTTTTTAATCAAGAAAATAAAACTAAAATATTCCATCTGAAACTTTTATTGGTACTCATTGTCCTTATATTTCTCTATACCCGTTCAATGCAATCTTGGAAAACTCTTAACGATACTGTGCTGGCAACATAAGAAAATTGGTATAATATCTATTTTCCTAATTCAAATTACAAATTACAATCAGTACATGATAGACCAAAAGAACTCGATGTTACAAAGTACATTTTTATTTTTGATGTGGTCGTAAATAAGTTTGATTGGATCAAAAGTAAATTTTACTTATTTTTTTATTATTTTCCCAAAAATTAATTCGAATTTATCCGAACCTTAATAATTTTATGTAAAATTTTAGTTTTTGAAAAGAAAAGAAATATTACTTAAACAGTTTCGAACAAAAAAAATATTTTAAAACTGAAGTGGACCGGACAAGAAAAACTTAAACATAAATCTTGAAATAACCTTTAACAATAGTAAAATTATTCTTAAACCAAATTTTTTAGTCCTGTAATTTTTTTTTTATGTCCATAATGTTGGCATTTTCGAGTTTTCAGAAAAATTATATCGACAATTCCATGAAAGAATGCCCGAGAAAGGATTTTTTTTTTACCTGATGTCTTTCAATTTCCATAAAAATTTGTATACATAAACTCCATTAAACCCTTTATCAATTTCAGTTTTTAGTTTAGAGAAATTGTGAAAATTAGCGACTTTACTACGAATATTTAAAAAATAAGAATGATTTTTTTTAATTTTTTTCATGTCTAGAATTGTAATTTGTGGAAAATGTTATCGATATCTTCAAAAATTATTTTTGTTTAATTTTATGCAAATGTGTCATTTAAGTCGTTTGTATATTAGCTAGGTAAAATATTGATCCGGTTATAATCATATTTAATAATCAACGTCCTTGTTTTCTAGAAATTGCGACCTGAAGGGTACATCGATTTGAAAAGAAAATTTTTCAAAATTGTATTTATGGAATAGTTTACAAGAACTAATACCAACTAGTCAGAGGGACGGACGTCGTGAAATTGGCACACAAATTGATAATGTATATCTTGAAGTAGGGTTCTGAAAATATAATATATTTATTGCAAATATCAGCACAAATGCAGGGTATAGTTGCATTATGCTTTTTGAAAGAAAAAAAAAAAATCAACTGATAAGTTAAGATTTAAATTGGGCTCAATTCTCAATAAAATTATTTATGAAATGTTACTAATCATTGGGCGGAGAAATGTGGGCTTTCTTTGTAGCCTGTAAAAAAAAAGAGATATAAATAAGCATTTGATTTTACCTTTATTAATAAACATTTTTATAAAAAACATGTGCATATTTTTCATATATCTGAAAGTTGTTAATTAAATAGACTTGTTTTAAAATACTGAAGATTTCATTATTTTTTTCCCTCTCTAATTTTTTGCTTTGAACCTGAGTGCCACGTTCTGCCGATTTGATGTTTCAAAATTTTCAAAACAAACACAATATGGGATTTAAATACATATGGTTCTAAGGGTTCTAAGATTTATCTCAACCAGTAAAGAGGAAATGTCTCTTAAATCGGCTTATACGAACTTAATTGTAGCTATCGTTTAATACTTAGATACAAGTTATTTCGATTTAAGAAAAGTTTCAAAAGTTTTAATATTTTTACCAATTTATAATAATCAGAAGAAGAGAAATAACATCCCCAATATTTTCCCTAACAATTTTGATTTACCAATTTCAAACTCCACTTATTATTATTTATAGAATCTAATTTCATAACTCATTTTTTAATTGAAAATGCATCAAAAAGAACTTCATTCTAAGATTTCTTTTCATAAATATGGATTTGTAAATGAAATGAAAGAAAATATAATTTAGTCTATTTTTTAGCAATAAAAATTAGAGCGCTACCGATAAACGATAGGCAATTCTGTATTAGGTAAATTATTACACACACACACGCACGAAAAAGGATGAGAAGTTAGAGAGAAATATGTTACAAAAAGGAACTCAGCTTAAATTTTATTTAAAGAAATATGTTAAAAAAAATTGAGAGCACACTTTATCTTATGAAAAAAATGTAACAAGAACGAGAACGAATATACAAACTTTTAACAAAATGAAGAGCACAAATGGCAACGTTGATTTGATGTTAAGTTTAATTAAAAAAATACATTTATACAATTATGAAGATAATACAACAACATGCGTTTTTTTTTTTTTTTTTTTTTTTTTTTTTTTTTTTGAAAGAGAAGAAGTCCTTAGTTTAAGCTAAGAATTAAAAATAAATTCAAATGTTGTAAAAAGAAAACTATTTGCCATAAACTCTAGAATTTGTTTAAAATTTAGCTTAAACTTCAAGTAGAAATAGCAATACAATTAGAAAGCTTTATATTACAAGTTGTAAGAATATTTGTAGTGTTGTATTAGAGAAAGCTTATTCCTTAAATTTACTGGGTTTAACATTTTTTTTCTTCAATTATTATACAAATTCAACAAAAGCTGTGAATGTTTTTTAGCATAGAAGTTTTAGTTATTATAAAAAAAAAGCTTAAATGATTTTATGTACATCATAGAGCTTTTTTCTCTTAGTTATTAGTTAGAAATATTTTGATAAAGTTTGATTTATATTTTCGTAGTTTTTAGTTTGATTGATTTAGAAAATATTTGGCCTATTTATTGGCATTTACCCAATACAGTATTGCTGTCCAGCCTTCCATAGTGATACATTGGAATACAGTCAACATGGCAAAACCGATATTGTCAAAACTAGTTATGCCAGAATTTGGTCCATCCCATTTTTCCAAACACATACTCGTCGTATAATTACATACATATGAACCACCGGCCTTATCTGTGGCATTATCCGTATTACACGGTGTTTCTGATTCACCTTCTTTCACAGGCTTATCTGTAATAATGAGAAAATCATAATGAATAGGTTTTAAATGATTCTATTCGATTCAGAGAGTGAGTAGGATAAAAGCTGTATGTTTAAAATATAAATTGGAGTGATAAATACTTGGATCTTCTAAACTATAACAAGTCTTATGTAAAGCACCCGAATAGAACTCGAGTCCAATGATGGCAAATATAACGATCGCAAACAACACCAAGAGACCAATTTGTAGTAACGGTGCCATTGCTTTTATAATGGACTTTAAAACTACTTGTAAACCTGTGGAAGAGATTTAAATTGCATTTCACACACACACAAGAGATAAAGAGAAAAAAAGTAAAATAGAAAAAATATATTAGTATAAATTTCTTCAAAAATTTTGTAAATAATAAAATTGTAACTACTTTAAACTATTAGCTAAGTAAATGCTACATTTTATATTTTATAATTTAAACTACAACTAAAAAAACAAAATTATTATCTTTTTAATTTACTCTAATAATATTTAAAAATTATTACAAAATAAAAATTAAATATTTATTACTAATTAACTACTCACTAGGAATTCCAGAGACTAATTTTAAGGGCCTTAGCACACGTATGGCCCTAAGAGTTCTTAGATCTACTTCGGGCCCTAATTGTGGGAATTGTGTCATGAATCTGCTCATATGACGTTTGTATTTTTTTTTTTTATATTTTGATAACATTTATTTTTTTGAGTTTTTTTTAGCAATAGTTTCAAAATATATTCGGTTTTTGATTTTAAATAAAAAAAGAAATTAAAAAAATACAAATATTTTTTATTTAATAAATTTAATACAACTGGCAGTAATTTTTCTAAACAATGAAAATTATGTATTTTAAGATTTGTTTAAACATTTATTGGTTAATAATCAAATGAAGAGAAAACGTAAAACATAAATTACAAAAGAAAAATTATTTTATGAAGCTACATTTAAAGCAAAAGTATAATTAAAGAAATTAAATAAAAAGATCAATTGAAAAATAATTCCACACAAATATTCTTTTGTTAAAAAAAAAAAAATAAGAGACCCAAGCAGATAAAGCTAAATATTGTCGAAATTATACATGTAGATAATAAAAACGAAAAAACTAAAATTAATAATGGATTCTATACATTTTGTTTTACAACTATTAGTGAAATAATTTCCAATTTCTAGTAATAGAAATTGTAAAAAATTTAAAGTTAAATAATGTTTTATTTGGTACTAATTCTACGTTTGTTTTTAAGTTTTATTGCATTGATTTATAATTGGTTTTATTTGTTTAAAAACTATTTCTTGCGAGTTTTTATTCTTAAATCTAAAAAATATTTTTTTTTCAGAAACTAAATGAATTTGAAACAGTTTTTTTTTTTTTTAAAATAGTTATTGTAATTAACGTAAAAAGAGTACATTCAAAAAATTGTTTTAGCTGATGAAAAATATATTGGTTTACATAATTATTTTCACTACAATATCCTCAGCACCACAGAATTAACCACCACATGAAATAAAAAATGTGAAAGAAAAAGATTGGATTTTCTTTGGCCCGACATTCGAATATAATTCATGTGTTTTATAAAAAAATCACAATCAAAATCTGTTGAATTTTTTTCATATATGTAGGTTTATTTGGAGTATTTATTACAGAACTAAACGAAAGAACACTTCTCCATTGTGGTCACCTTCCTACACGCAAAGAAAAAACATGGTTACAGCATCATCACTAAAACAATATTATGTTCCCTTTGTTAACTTCCTTGAATTTTAGGAACTCTGTGTTCATGATAACAAGTTTTTGCTTAAATTTTGTCATTTAATGTTTACACTCGATAAAAATTTTAATATGGTTAACTGCAAAAATTAAATGTATTAAAAATGTTTACCAGAATTAAATACCATTAAATATTTGCAGTCTTTTTCCTTATTCTTAAACCATATTCTGTTTTTAACCATATTAATATTATTGTTCATATAAATATAATACCTATCCTTTTCATAAAAATTCATAACTTGTTTGTTTTTAAATTAGTTTTGTTTTTAATGTTTGTTTTCCAACTTCATTGTAATTCTCATTTAGGTTATATATGAATAAATACAAATAGACAAGGTTTGGTTATACTCGGTGTGATTCAAGCAATATAAGATATTGATTAATTGCCATTAAAGAGTTTAATTAAAAAACATATCTTGTATTTGAGTCACATATGGTGGTACAAATGAATATAATTAATGAGCAAATAATATGTAAATATTTTTTTTTTTTTTTTTTGGCTAAATCTCAATAAAAAAATTTATAAAGATGAAAATTTTTATTAATACGTTTTATTTTAATATATGATAAAACGGAATAATAATATGAGGAATGGCATAATATTATAAGACGGAATCATAATATGACAACGTGGTATAATAATATAATAAGATAGAATGAGATAATGAAAATGATGTAGTAGGATTGTTCAATTATACATAAATTTAGAACCATAACATGAAAAAACAAACCATAAAATCGGACACAATATGAACAAATGGAATCATAATAATTATTAATTATAATCATTTCTATTTTTCGCTGTGATCTTATACTCCAATCATAATATGTTGCTCTTAGATTATGGTCACTTCAACTATATTTTTTCTCGGAATATTCAATAGTTTAAAATCTGTTGTATAAAATATCAAATACTGTCCCGGAGAACTACCTGAAGGCGTGTGAAGTTTGTTCTTTCTAGAATGGATTAGAGGTTACACCAAAAATATATTTTAAAGCTATTCGCATGTATTCCTCATACATGCACATTTCCATCAATTCCTATAATATAGACAAAAGAAAAAAGAGTACAAATTTTGAAGCAGCAAATAAATTCAGTATAGAAAAACAATTAGTTTTCTGGTTACTCTTGTTATTCTAACAAATTTCGGTACGAATCTTGTTGCTGACTTTCGGACTTTTGATGAATTGTTATGATTTCAAGTCAAAGGCAAAGGTATTTATATATAATTAATGGCGTTTTCTTTTCTGACTAAAATTTTGTTTTTATACTTCCCTTTGTTCTTTGCTGAAAAGTATGTAATACTTTAAGTAAGTAAAATGTAATTTTCTAATAATTCTGCTATTAAAAAAATGTTACATGTTTTACATTCTTATTTAGTAGAGGCTAAACAATTTGAAAATTTCGATTTGCATTTATGTAACTTTCTTCTACTTTCTGTTATTAAAATATTGATATATTTAAGATATTTATGAGTTTTTAAACCCTATTCTGGTACGATATTATGTGGGATCCAAGTGAAATAATGGACCTATCTTAACGAATTAAATCTCACTGAATTATCTTTAAAATTATGACTTGTTCTTTGCACGCATTGTTTATATGGACAGCCATGCAGGCGGACATCGTTGTATTGACGCAAGTAGTGATTCTTATAATATTATGCAACCAAATGATATTAATATTATAATAGTAGTCGAAAAATGCTAAAATTGGTCAAACAAAGATCCGATTTAAATAAAAAAAATGTATAATATGCTTACAAGTCTTTTAAATTTTACGACTATAAAGTTAGCCTGTTAACTCATTACAAATATAAATTTCCGAAAACTCTAAATTTTCGGAAACTTTAACTAGAAAGTGATTTCTTGACAACATGTTTAGCAAAAGGTAAATACACATCTATAGCTAATGAATGGTATAATTATCCCTACAATTTCACAATGTCCTCCAAAAATATGGCATGGACTAATCGAAGTGAAAACGTACTATAACTCCAAAACCGATAATGGCACATAAAAGCGTGCTTCAACAGAATAAATAATACTTCCAATGAAGCGAAATATATGCAAAAAACTGATGGTAAGATGAAACTATTACGAAGATGAACCCCAATTTAACTGGGGTATTAATAAAACACAGTTTTCTACTGTCCTTCTACAATTGAAGAATGAGGTCGCAGGAAATACGAACGTGAAGAAAACTTTAGCCACAAAAATTCTAAAAACTGTTTCAAATTCGATTGTTTTTTTTTTTATTAAATTTATTCAGCTACAAAATTAAAAAAATAAATATATTTAAATATTAATTAAACACACACACACGTTTGTAAATATTCACTAAATCAGTCGTTGTTTTCTAAAAAAAGAGATTATTATAAAAAAAGATATTATTAAGAAAATACATAAGTCACAGTTTGCTAATATGATAGGTTAAAGACAAATAGAAATTCGGCTTGGCCGAATATATATCGCCATCATATGCACCCTAACTTAAAATTACATCTTATATGGTTGGTTGGCGGTAAACTAGGCGAATTACCCCCATTTTGGATTTTCGAGTTTACATAAACTCTTGAACTATTTGTACAAAATTCTGCTGTTGTACATGCTAATGTTTAAGAGAGCAACAATAACAGAGAGTAAATTTGTCTAACTGGTATTTGACCCATTTTTTTATCGACCAATTTTACCCATTTTCAATACTAAACAAAACTTATATGAGAGAAATATTTGAGTCAAATTTCGTACCCGAGCCCTATCCTGATTTCAACAAATAGACAGATGAAGATGAACGGACATAGCTATATCGTCTTATTATCTCACGAGGACTTTATACTTTGTAGGATCTTAGATAAATATTTCAATATGTAACAAACGGAATGACAAACTCAATATAACACCCTCTCCCATCCCATCCCTTTGGGTGGTGGGTGTAAAAACAACAAATTATAATTTTGGGTTATTAATAATAACTCAAAATTATTACTTTTCATAATTGAAAACACCTTCATATCAGCAACTGTAAAGCTCAGAAATATTTATTTATTATTTACCACGACTAAGGACACGTCTAAATCACACATTTATTTATTTTGCCAATATCAAAGTCTAAACTATTTAAATAATTCTTATTTTATGAAATCTACTGAAAATTTTTATTAAGTAGATAATGAGACCCTAGCGGTTACTAGACAAAAATTTGTTTGAATTTTCAATAAAATTGTTTAGCATACTATATAGCCTAATAGATAATTTAATATATTTTGTTGCAATAATCCAAATAAATTTGTACTAATTTTAAAATATATTTATGTAATTAAACCTATGAAATGTTTAGTTTTGTTTTATAAATAAAACATTTAAAAATCGTATATGAAAGAAGAAAATCTTACTTGGAATTCTTGAAACAAGTTTTAACGGCCTTAAAACACGAAATGATCTTAACATTCGTAGATCGACATCTATATTGGCCTCGGCAAAGATTGTCATGGCACTAAATAGGGCCAGCGATAAGCATTTTGTTAACATTTTGTCGTTTGCGATAACAAAAACACAACACGATACGATCGAACGATCACACGAGATAAAGTTGTAAAACCGTGAATTGGTAGTAATTTGTTTTATTTTTTTGTTTATAAAAAATAATTTCATTTGGGAGCGGAAATCATTAAAAAAAAAATAAAAAAAGTAAAATTAAAAAATCAAAATGCAAAATTTAATAAACCAAAATAAATAATAATAATAAAATAAAAGAAAATTGCGGGAAATTAACAAGTGATAGTTTTTAAAGTCGAAATAAAAGACAGTAATAGACGAAAGAGAGAAAGAAAATGTTAGAAGAAAAAACACAGCACAATATTTGCAAAATAAAATGAAAACAACATAAAAATAAAGTTCAAATAAAAACACAAAAAAAGCAACTTGTTATTAAAAAAAATTGAAAAAAAAGAAATTTTTTTTTTTTTTTTTTTTTTTTTCTTTTCAATATAGAGACTTAAAGCTGTGAAGAGTTTTTGTTTTTAAAAGAGAAAAAATTTCACAAACACTCACAATTATACATACACTCTCTCACGTACACACACACACCAACACAAAACAGGAAACAAATAAGAAGAGGAAACATAAGAATTACACTCACACGATATTTTTAGTGTTAAAAAAGTCTGCAAAAATATTTTAAATTATTCTCAACGACAATTTAAAATCATTTTGAACGATATAAAACACTAAAATTAAGCGCGGTAAATAAAATAAAATTTAAAATGAAAAACGAAAGAGAAAATTTTAAATATTTACCCCGTTACTACTACGAAGAAATCCATGATGTTCCAAATATTCCTGAGGTAGGAGTGTTTATGCAAAACTAGACCTAAGGCTAGGATCTTGAGTGATGCTTCTACACAGAAAATGCATAAAAAATAGGTCTCCGTTTTTTCCTAAAAAAAAAATTATAAAATAAAATAAATTAATTATTTATGTAATTCCTTTTTTTGTAGAATTGTATTTGAATTAAATATTAATTGATAACAATTGCCAAGAGATTTAGATTTTGTACATATTTCAAACTAAAGAGTAATTGAGTTAAGCTGTTTCACATTTTTAATTGTTTTTTTTTTGCTTTTTGGCAAATAAAATGTGTTGTGTAGTTTTTTTCTTTTATTGTAGATTTGTTGTTTTATTTTTCATTTTTCACTTACCAGCTTTTGGGCCAATACTGTTTTATCACACTCAGGCAAATGTTCTTCTAATGCCAACACAACACAGTTGGCAATGATTGTCAATAACACAGTGTACTCGAAGGGCGGCCATTCTATTATGAAACGTGTGTATTTTCTAATTGGATTATCCTCGGTTAGGATAAATAATGATGTGGGACCACCACCAGGTGGTGTTTCCTCTTTCTTTGGGCCACCCATTCTATCAGCTAAGCGATGGGCTCCCCTTCGACCCGAGTGCCCCCCGCTTGTGGAGCCCTGTTGATGCCCTGCTAGCGCCGCTTCCTGAGCCGCTGCCAACCTAGAATTAAAGAAAAATTATAAAGAGTTTTAATAAGAGGTTTCAATATAGTTTGAAGATTTACAAATTAAAACTAAAAATGTAATTTGACTTGACTTATTTAACATTTATTAATTGTATTTATCTTATACCCAGTTTTTGGAATTAAGTAATATGAAATATGATGTGTATTTTATTTCACTCAAAACCAAAAAATTCTACCTAGATCTTTTGATTTAATTTCATTTGGTTAGCATAAATTAGTTTATTCCTTATTCCGGAAATTTTGAATTTTAAAAAAAAAATTCAAATAATTATAAAAAAATATAGGAATGAGCAACAAAGAAATTATTTTTTCAGTTCTTTTTTTTAACAAAGAAAACCAATTCTCATTTCCCAAAACTAAACCAAAACTAAAATTCGAATTTTAAAATAATTTAATAAAATATTCTTTCAAAATTATTTTTATGCTACTACTTTTAGTTCAGATTATATGAAAATTTTTTAAAAATTTCAAATATAAAATAAAAATTTCTATTCATTTCTATATTGTGCCTTTTATTTTGTGTGTAAGCAACAGAGCAGAAAAATTTAAGCCCAAGATGTCCGCAAAGCTCCTTTATTTTAAAATATTATGTAAAAATTTAATTATAAGATTTAAGTTTATTAAAAGATTTCATCCTTGAATAACATTCATGGCCTATTTCTAGATGTCGAAAAAAAATTTAAGCAAACGAAAGGAATTTGAACGTAATTGAATCATTTTGGATTTCTCTATTTCTGCAACACTCGTTTGCAGTGAGTTCGTAGCATAGTGGCTTATTTTGAATTTTTTGCCAATGCAGACATTTTCAAAATTTAAAATGCATTTTGAAAAAACTTTTATACCAAACTAAAACATTTTTTAGAGTATACATTTTACAAGTTTTATTTACATTAAATTGTATATTTCTATATCAAATACACATTTTCGAAATATCTTTTACACTAACATGTAAACGTTAAGGAACATAATTATTATTTTTGCTTCATTAAGTAATTTTGTAGGACAGTCTGGTCCATGCAAAATAAAGTAAATACTGAGCTTTACTTTGAAGATATCTTAATAATATTTTGCACGAGTAAATATTTTAGCATAAGTATTAGGGCTGTTGTGATTGGTTATGATCGGTCCATAATTTAACCTGTCCCCCATACAAATTCCCTCTCGAAATAGGGTTTTAAGCTAATAAAGATCTTAAATATGAAAATATATTAATGAAATTTGGCATAAATAAGGTTTATATAAGAGTTAACATGGCTGCCAAATTTTATGAAGATCCGTGACAATTGACTACAGCTACCATGCAAGGTCCACTTCCGGAAATCAATTTAACGCGCATAAATTTCATATAAATGGTAAATCAAAATGATTTTTTACATAAATAAGTTTTATATAAATAGAAAACACACTACCAAATTTTATGAAGATCTGTCTACAATTTGTCATACCTTTCATATAGGGCCCACTTCCGAAAATTACTCAAATATAGATATCATAAACTTGTTAGCATCAAAATAAAATTTTACACAGATAAGTTTTATTAAAGTAGAAAACACGGCACCGAATTTTATACCATAGAGTTCTCTACATTAAGAAAAATATGGGTTTTCATTGTTATATTTCTGCAGTTTAGTTATTTTAGAATATACACGAACAAGATAAGAAAAACAATTTTAATTAATATAGATATATTATGGAGTAACAAAGTATTTTTAAGAAAAATGTGATACATCGACCGATGTTAAGGTTATATATATATATATATATATATATATATATATATATATATATATATATGTAGAGATAGATATAGATATAGATATAGATATAGATATAGATATAGATATAGATATAGATATAGATATAGATATAGATATAGATATAGATATAGATATAGATATAGATATAGATATAGATATAGATATAGATATAGATATAGATATAGATATAGATATAGATATAGATATAGATATAGATATAGATATAGATATAGATATAGATATAGATATAGATATAGATATAGATATAGATATAGATATAGATATAGATATAGATATAGATATAGATATAGATATAGATATAGATATAGATATAGATATAGATATAGATATAGATATAGATATAGATATAGATATAGATATAGATATAGATATAGATATAGATATAGATATAGATATAGATATAGATATAGATATAGATATAGATATAGATATAGATATAGATATAGATATAGATATAGATATAGATATAGATATAGATATAGATATAGATATAGATATAGATATAGATATAGATATAGATATAGATATAGATATAGATATAGATATAGATATAGATATAGATATAGATATAGATATAGATATAGATATAGATATAGATATAGATATAGATATAGATATAGATATAGATATAGATATAGATATAGATATAGATATAGATATAGATATAGATATAGATATAGATATAGATATAGATATAGATATAGATATAGATATAGATATAGATATAGATATAGATATAGATATAGATATAGATATAGATATAGATATAGATATAGATATAGATATAGATATAGATATAGATATAGATATAGATATAGATATAGATATAGATATAGATATAGATATAGATATAGATATAGATATAGATATAGATATAGATATAGATATAGATATAGATATAGATATAGATATAGATATAGATATAGATATAGATATAGATATAGATATAGATATAGATATAGATATAGATATAGATATAGATATAGATATAGATATAGATATAGATATAGATATAGATATAGATATAGATATAGATATAGATATAGATATAGATATAGATATAGATATAGATATAGATATAGATATAGATATAGATATAGATATAGATATAGATATAGATATAGATATAGATATAGATATAGATATAGATATAGATATAGATATAGATATAGATATAGATATAGATATAGATATAGATATAGATATAGATATAGATATAGATATAGATATAGATATAGATATAGATATAGATATAGATATAGATATAGATATAGATATAGATATAGATATAGATATAGATATAGATATAGATATAGATATAGATATAGATATAGATATAGATATAGATATAGATATAGATATAGATATAGATATAGATATAGATATAGATATAGATATAGATATAGATATAGATATAGATATAGATATAGATATAGATATAGATATAGATATAGATATAGATATAGATATAGATATAGATATAGATATAGATATAGATATAGATATAGATATAGATATAGATATAGATATAGATATAGATATAGATATAGATATAGATATAGATATAGATATAGATATAGATATAGATATAGATATAGATATAGATATAGATATAGATATAGATATAGATATAGATATAGATATAGATATAGATATAGATATAGATATAGATATAGATATAGATATAGATATAGATATAGATATAGATATAGATATAGATATAGATATAGATATAGATATAGATATAGATATAGATATAGATATAGATATAGATATAGATATAGATATAGATATAGATATAGATATAGATATAGATATAGATATAGATATAGATATAGATATAGATATAGATATAGATATAGATATAGATATAGATATAGATATAGATATAGATATAGATATAGATATAGATATAGATATAGATATAGATATAGATATAGATATAGATATAGATATAGATATAGATATAGATATAGATATAGATATAGATATAGATATAGATATAGATATAGATATAGATATAGATATAGATATAGATATAGATATAGATATAGATATAGATATAGATATAGATATAGATATAGATATAGATATAGATATAGATATAGATATAGATATAGATATAGATATAGATATAGATATAGATATAGATATAGATATAGATATAGATATAGATATAGATATAGATATAGATATAGATATAGATATAGATATAGATATAGATATAGATATAGATATAGATATAGATATAGATATAGATATAGATATAGATATAGATATAGATATAGATATAGATATAGATATAGATATAGATATAGATATAGATATAGATATAGATATAGATATAGATATAGATATAGATATAGATATAGATATAGATATAGATATAGATATAGATATAGATATAGATATAGATATAGATATAGATATAGATATAGATATAGATATAGATATAGATATAGATATAGATATAGATATAGATATAGATATAGATATAGATATAGATATAGATATAGATATAGATATAGATATAGATATAGATATAGATATAGATATAGATATAGATATAGATATAGATATAGATATAGATATAGATATAGATATAGATATAGATATAGATATAGATATAGATATAGATATAGATATAGATATAGATATAGATATAGATATAGATATAGATATAGATATAGATATAGATATAGATATAGATATAGATATAGATATAGATATAGATATAGATATAGATATAGATATAGATATAGATATAGATATAGATATAGATATAGATATAGATATAGATATAGATATAGATATAGATATAGATATAGATATAGATATAGATATAGATATAGATATAGATATAGATATAGATATAGATATAGATATAGATATAGATATAGATATAGATATAGATATAGATATAGATATAGATATAGATATAGATATAGATATAGATATAGATATAGATATAGATATAGATATATATATATATATATATATATATATATATATATAAATATATTCAGCTTTTACTTTAATATTTTTGTTGTTCTAATTTGGATTAATGTGACACTGTGCGCTGTGCAGATACAAAGACTCAAAGTGACGTGGATGAAGAACTACCATTATAATATATTATTAACTGGTTATAAATGTGTATATTTTCATAAATTGTTGTTTCAAATTATCTCGAAATTTTATAGATTCTTTGGTGTTTATTTTAACGTATATTTTATGGGTGCTGGTAAGTAAAAGCTCCATGACTAAATGTTTTTCTGCGTGTCTTTATTGGAGTTGGATTTTAATCAAACATTGACGTCATGATGTCGATATTTAAGGAAAAAAAAAACACACGTCAATATGTTAGTGAAAAAAAAAACAAATAATAAATAAACAGAGAGCATGAATGAATATGTTCTGACTGGGTTAAATTATTGTGAAATAGAAATATAAATACAAAATTTTATTCATGTCCTATTTTATGATTTTGCTAGTTAACTTCAATGTGAAACAGAATGTTTTTAAAATTTAATTAAGAAAAGGATTGTTTTTGGAACGAAGCTATGATCAGTGTTGCCGTTTTGGTTATTTTTAACCAAAATTGGTTATTTTCCAATATGTACATAATGACTTTCTTCCATTTTGGTTATTTATTTATTTATTTTTTGTTAAATCAAAATTTTATTTTTATTAGTTTTAAAAATGCTATTTACTCTGTTAAATTTGCCAACAATAAAAGTAAAGTATACTAAAAAATTCATTACATATTTAAAAACTTCTCATTCTAATTTTAACTGACAAATGAAGAAAACAATTTATATCAATAGAAAATATAAAAAGTGAAATGGATTGGAAGATTTTTGTGAGAAAGTTCTAAAGATATAATAAACAACTTAAATACTTGTAATTACAACATCAATTACTATTAAATAAGAAGTGTACATTCGGTGAAGACCGACTATGTAATATCCTACGCTATTATGTATGTGACTTAAAGTAATACATACTTGAAAGAGAGAGCATTATATGGGGGCTATGTTTAATCTTATTTGAGTAAAATTTTATTAACATACGAACATTTATGCGGGATTTAAGTACTTTTAACTGATTTTTGACAGAGGACCCTTTACAGAAGTTAAAATTAATTTTAAAGTGATTCTTTTAAAATTGAATACCATATTTTATGTAAAAAATTTTTTGTAGAATATTTTAGGATCAAAAATATTTTATTTGTGTAGAATTATTTGTATATAGGCTCATATGTATTTAAGATATTTGAGCTTAAAAATGTTACTTGTTTCAAAAGAACAATGAACCAATTTCGATCAGCTAAGGAGATTCTGAATCGATTGGTATATTTTACGGTGCTCCCCAATATCATGCTGTAGCGAATAAAAAATATGCCTTGTTAAGTTATTAAAATTGTGCAAGACAACATATTATTTTACAAATAACTGTAGTAAAATTATTTTATCAATCCCGATGTATTTTCAATTGGACCACAATTTTGTACACAATTTTTAAATTATCGAATTAAAATTTAATATATGTGAGTGCTTTGGTACATGAACGGTTGATATTGAAGCTTTTCGCCAAACCTCCCAATTAAATATCTTTTACTTTAAATCTTTAGATTTCGGAATTCATATTTCCAAATGAGATTACCTAAGTCCCTATAAAAAATAACTCTTATCTGCATTCTTTCTCTGCGAACACACAATCAACCTTATTTTCTCTTACTTTAATTACTCGTATTACTTTTAAACTTTATATCCCGACGTCCTACAAAATTGGATCAGGGATCACATTTTTATCAACATTGTTCTAAAAAGTTAAATTTTAAATACTTTTTTTCTCCTACAGACTAACTAAAGTTTATTAGTAGTATGCAAAGTATTTAAAACCTGAATTTTTAAAATTTGTTTTTTTTCCTAATATGATTATTTTTCCAAAATTTTGGTTAGAAAAATATTTTTACCGTAGCAACACTGGCTATGATATATATATATATATATATATATATATATATATATTTACGAGGAAATAGACCACATGTTTGTTTGGAAATTAATTTAATAAATAAATGCTTAATTGCTAAGGCTCATAATATAATTTTTAGATATAAATAATAGCACGAGATGCAAATAACTTAATTTCTCTTTATAAAACTTTATAACTTTTATAAAACTATATACTTTTATAAACTTTTATAAGTTTTAATATTAGAATATTTATTCATATTATTTTTATATCCATTACCAAAGCTTCCAAGTATTAGTAACTGCAATCTGTTAGTTATTTCTATAATATTCATCTTCATTCATCTGCAGCAATAAGAAAAATTTACATAGCTTCTCAGCAAAATAAATGACCTATTGCTTTCAAAAGTGAACACTTTCACTATTTTGCGATTTTTTGGAAGTTATTAATAAATACTTCTAAAACATTTAAATAAATGTATTATTCGCTGAAAAAAATTCAATAATTTCTAAGAAAATTGCAATTTTACAAAATTTAAACAATTTTTATTATTAGTCAACAAGGCTAAAATAATGTTTTTATTGAAATATTTTTTAAACATAATTTTAAGGGAATTTTAAAAATAATGAATAAGAATGAAATTTGTCATAAAGATTTATACTTATAGTTATAATAATACTCATTTGTGAAGAATTTACTAAATTATTTCTATATTTAAGGCATTTATGATCGTTAAACTTCTATTCCGGGATGACATTTGTATGTGGGCTAGGTAAAATAATGGACCGATCATAACGAATTTCAATACCAAAACTCGACTTAAACGACTCAAAAAATTAATTCTGAATCGTACGGTGTACTTTAGGGCGCGGGTCCCTTATGCATGATATAATAAAAAACATTTTCTACCCTTTTCACTTTTGTTTCCATCTGATGTTATAAAAGTTATAATATTTACTAAAAATTGCAATATGAATTGTTCTGAGACAAAATGGCATACTATTAAAACAAAAAATGTAAAAAGTATTCCTACAGATTTTTTCATATATTTATGAGTTTATCTTAGAATTAATTTTAGTCATAAAATTTCATAATTTGTTATTTGCGGTTTAATAAATTTTTATCTCAGAATAATTTCTTATGTACTGTGTAACAAACATATCTGTGTTCAATATTAAGTAAAAATATTTAAAAAAAAGGGTAGACACCTGAAATTAAATTATTGATAAAACAGGTTGTCTTTTTTCTAAAAAAAAATAAAAAATAGTAGACCGCCTTGTACCAGAAAAATTTGTATTGCATTTGGTAGTAAACGTATTGTTTTAAACATATTAAAAGAAAATTGAATTCGAATTAATAGAAATTTGTCAGAAATGCATTTTAAAAATGCAATTGCATTACGAGTGCAGTTTAAAATAAACAGTTTACCTTTGCATTATTGCCTTTAAAGAGGTTTCAGTTAGCCTTCATTAGAGCTTTAAAGAGATATTTACATAGTACGTAGTTTGTTGGAATTTTTTAAATTTTATAAAGTGAATATATTCGCGATTTTTTATTTTTTTATTTTTTTGAAATTGGAAAAATTAATAACGAAAAGACTAAATGGCTCCATAGGTTATATGTGAACAAAATCTGATTGCTTTTAAGAAGACATATTTTTCGCATATTTTATTCTTAACAGATTTTTTTGCATATTAATAATCTTCTAATAAAATTTAGCAGCTTTGGTTGTTCTTGAGTATAAAAAAGAAAAAAAAAACATTTTTATCCTTATACAAAGAATAAGCTAATCCTGTTCTCTCTCAGAGAATTTTTTTCAAGTATAAAAGATTTTTGAAATATATTTTTTTAAAAAAATTAATGAATCGTTGCCACATTTAAACAATGTTTAGAAAATCTTTATCAAGATTTCATGAAAATTCATTTTTGATGCCATTATATTCCCTATAACAACGCTCATCTATGATATAAATTTCAAATGAAAGTTCATAGTTTTTCCAATTTTATCAATGCTTTTGTATCCCTCTATCTTTCAAAATAAATATTTTATTTTTATTTTTAATGCAGAACCCTCCATCTTTCTGGATAATTATTTTATTTTTTGACAATTTAAATAAAACATATACCAATTTTGACTAATTTATACGGACAAAATCTCAATGCTAACACTTCCCCTGAAGCTGTCCGACCTATTTTCATGTCAGTTATGATTATTGATAAGGAAATTATTCCCACACAATTTTAAAACTCTTATTCTAATAGTTTTTAATTTAAGCGATAATAATAATTATTATTTTGTTTGTATGTCGGGACCATTCCATCTGTTTTGATTCCAAAATTAATAGCCTATTTAAATTATGTTGGGTTTTTAAATTACCAACTAGTTTACAAATTTTAAAAATCACACATCGTTATTTTATTTATACACATAAAATATTTTAATGGTGCAAAACCCTCTAACTCTCTTCAAAACTGCCAATATTTTAAAATATAAAAACAAATTATGTGTAAAATTTAGTCGTGGTTTTAAGTAAATATTTTAAAAGATTTTTTTTTTTTTTTTTTGAAAAAAATAAGAAAAATTAAAAGAATTTTGCTCTCCTGAAAAGTATTAATTTTGTTATTCTATGAAATTATAGCAAATATATTTTAAAGTGGTTGTTTTAAATTTTATTTAAACCTCTCAAACAGCGTATTACAGCACATCTACACTTAACAAAATATCAAAGATTTTTCTGCCAGAGAGTGTCAAATTTGCTCTCTGAGAGAACTTTCTCAAGTGTACATGAAAATATTAGTATTATAAGAAGTATTATGAGAATGTTGTGATAAGATTTCTCTACATTTTTATTTTTAACATAAACTGTCTAAAATGTACACATATAAAAATTTTTTTTGTGTGTGTGTATCAGTGTTGCAGTTTAGCCTTTTTTGAGATTAAATCTATCCTTTTTATTTCGATTTTAGTGTCAAAAATTTTGGTTTTAGCTTTTTCTAGCCTTTTTTCATTCTTAAAATTACCTTAAAAAGTCTGAAATGTTAGTATTTCAATAACGATTTGCTATTGTTAATTTTATTTTTACAGAATTATCCATTTAAGCATTTTATTTACACAAAAAAACTGATATTATTCATATTTGAAAAAAAATTTTGCCTGCGGTACTTCATTCTCCAAACCAATAAAAATTTACCAATTTTATGGACTTACTAAATCGATTATAATTATATTTTAATATAGTTCAATAAACATAGAAATATTTCTGAACATAATAAAACCATTCGAAAAATTGAGTAATTTTTGTACGAAATATAATGCAAATTGGTATGGGAATTTTTTGGACGAGATTCTATTGGATCATTTTGCTTACAGCCGTTCTATGTTTTATTTATAAATTTATTGCAATTTCTTTAAAAAAACATTAAATTGCACTTTAAAAAAAAGTCAGAAAAGGCTAAATGCCAAAAATAAGGAAAGAAAAAAAGCTAATATTTTTTATTTTTTTATTTTTTTGCTTTCATTAGTTGTTGGCATTTTTTAAAAATATATTGTAACAAATTTATAAATAAAATATAGAACCGTTGTTAAAAAAATTATCCAATGAAAAATCGACCAAAAAATTCCCATACAAATATGGGCTATATTTCATATGAAAAATCACCCAATGTTTTCAAGTGATTTGTCATTTCTGAATTATAATCACTTTTTGATTAATAATTTCGAAATTTATAAATAGATTCTGTGGTTAATGAAGCTTATTAAAGACTAATTATAATAACTGATTAAGCAAGTTCATAGAATGAGTTAAGTTATATTTGATTTGAAGAATAAAGCGCCGAAGGCTAAAAATGTTTGTGCGAATTAACACACAAAAATTCTTAAATTGATTATTCTATAAAAATAAAATTAGTAAAAGCAAATACAAAATTATTTTCCTTTCTATTGAAGTACTAAAATTTTAGCTTTTTTAGGCAATTTGAAGAATCAAAAAGACTAGAAAAACAGCTAGAAGCTAAAACAAACATTTTGAGGGTAACAGCAAAATAAAAAGGATAAATTTAGCCTTAAAAATGCTAAAGTGGCAACAATTATTATGGCACAGGGGTAATAATTAATTGCCTTACAAACATGCATTTTCAAGAATATGTGTTTCGGTGCATATATATATATATATATATAGTATCATTAAAAACTTTAAGAAAATTTTCGTTTCACTCCCAAGTTCGGTACAGTCTAATATATATATATATATATATATATTTACATATTAATAAAAATAACCAAACATTTTTTGCCACTAAAGGTGGTACTAAATTATGTTCGTAATATCAAAAAACAAACTTGAGTATAATTAATCATAAACATATTTTGTTTCTAACTTTTGCGGTTATTTTTTCTTAACGAATTAAAGATAAAGAAATTCTATCGGCAGCAAAAATCATCGTTAAAGTAAAATTGTTTTGTACCCAATGCCTCGCAAATGTTGAGCAAAATGGCACATGTTTTAATACTAAAATAAATTTATAATCGAAAAGCGTCATGATGTCGAGTAATACTGGCGCTAAGCCATTGACAAAAATACGAAATTTATTTTTTCTATTCTTAAAGGAGGTTAAAGATTTTCTACTACACACACAACATACGCAGTATTACACACACTAACACTCATTCTAAAGCAAAAAAAATTAATTTTGTATGTATTTGTTAGTGAAGAAGTAAATAAATAGGAATGTCAATGGTGGATGTGTTAAAAATAGGAGCCGGAATGTCTAAAAACATCATACTACTTAACTAGTCACTAGCGTGTAAGAACACTTAAACATGCGTACACATCTAAATACATACATACATACTGCTATACATAAATATCTATGTGATGTCGCAGCATCACTAACAAACATTACTAAAAGCCATTCATTTCAAAAATACGAAATAAAGAGTACGATAGCGTGTATGTGTGTGTTGTATGCGTGCTTCTGCCTCAGTTAGTTTCTATGAAAAACCAACTTAAAGGAAAATATTTCTCCATAAAATTATGGTATATATGTATGTACTTCTATGTATATTGATGTGTGTCTGTATTTATACAAATTTAATAATATACCTACATAAATACTAATTCTTTGTACTTATTTAGCCCTTTTTCTATTATTATTATTATTGACTAAAAGTTTACTTTCAATTTAAACATTTTATTTCGTGTATTTAACAATTTCTATGGTTCTTTCCTTTTTTTAAGCTGAAAAATACCCCATAAACCTAAATTTGTCATTGTTTGTTTATTTATTTGTTTGTTGTTTGCTATTTTTTCTCATTTGGCAAACATTAAAATGATCCTGCCTTGCAATGCGAGTGACTAACCAGCATTGTAAGCACATAAACAATGTCATCGTTGTCACCATCATCATCAACACCAGTAGAATTGGTGGTAAAGTTATAAAGCAGCAGCATGAGGTGCTATATCATCAGTATCATCATAAATGGTAAAAGTAAATAAAAGTATATTTACAAATATGCGTACAAAGCTTTGTGAAATAGGTATGAGGGCAGATAGAAAAGTTGTCTAAAAAAATTAAATCAACTCACGAAATTACATGTAAAGAAACAAATAACAAGTTTGTAGTCGGTCGAGACCTATCATATATCCTACAGTACTACGTGTGTTAAGCTGTTTTTTATATTTTTGGACAGCATCTTATATGAGACTGTTGGTCAATTTTAAACCGATTCTTGTGAAATTTGGAAATGTGATTTATGTTTGTATAAAATTTATTTGTGCTAAATATTATCTTGATAATAACATTTATTTAGGATTAATATACTTTAAAGCAAATTTCGTAAGCTTATAGAAACTATCGCTAGTTATGAATCGATTATAACGAAATTTGTCGCTGTAGTTTCTGTTTTTTTTTTTTTTTTTCAAGGTTCACTTGGACAAACGGACGTACGAATATCGTTAAATAGACATAAAAAGTCATTCTGAGTCGAAAGGTATACTTTAAGGTTGGGGTCCGAAGATTTTTTCTGTGCATTACAAACATCAGCACAAACGCATAATACCCCAATCGCATTTGAAATAAATTTTTCGAAAGAACAAACAATATAGTGGCATGTGTGATATATTAATGTATCGGGAATGTCCCTGAGAGTTCTACTATTGGTAGTCAAAGAAAAAATTCTATTATTGAGTACCAAAGACTAAGAAAAAAACCATTTTCATAAAAAGAAAAATTTAATTTAAAAAACTCGACTGCTCATCAAACGTAAATGATGGTTTGAGTTTTTAGTTTTTAATAGAAATTCAATATCATATCCTTACCAATTTTTCACTTTCTCAAATAATAAAATAATAAAATATTTCAAATAATATTTGAAGAATAATATCAAAAATTAGTTTGCGTAGCTTTAAGATTTTGACAGATAACAAATCATAAAGAGAAATAAAACTCGAAAACGATGCCGTCTTATTTTATACAGCAAACAGATCCCTTTTTGTTCAAAATGGAACTCCAAAAAATTTTAGGTTATATATTTTTGGAAGAATAAGATGAAACAGCATTAAAAAAACTCGCACACGTCATCTTTAATTTTTGATAACATAAAATATATACTTTACAAGTCGTTTTGTTAGGATTCAAATGATCCATTATGGATTCCTTTATCCCACTATAATAATATACTACCTGTTATTAATCTTTTCTAGACGATGAAGTGGACAATATTCAAAACTAGAACTGAAATAGAACTGAACAACCACCTAACTAGAATTGAACCTAATTAGAACTGAAATAGAACTTAACTAGAACTGAACTAGAAATGAAGTAGATGAATTTGAACTGAACTAGAATTGAAGTATAACCGAACTAAAACTTAACTAGACTAAACTAAAACTGAAGTTGAACTGAACTAGAACTATAAATGAACGGGATTGTATAAATGAACTAAAAATGAAACTAGACCTGAACTAGAACTGAAGTAGAATCGAATTAGAACTTAAATAGAACTAAACTAGAATTGAAAAATAACTGAACTAGGACTAAACTAGAACTGATCTAGAACTGAACTAAAACTTAACTAGAACCTAACCTGAAATGAAGTAGATGAACTTGAACTGAATTAGGATTGAAGTAGAACCAAACTAGAACTTAACTAGGCTAAACTAAAACTGAAGTAGAACTGAACTAGAACTAAAAATAAACAGAATTGTACTAAAACTGAACTAGAACTAAACTAAAATTGAAATAGGGCTGAACTAAAACCAAAGGTTCTTAATTCTTTAACTTACTTTTAAAAAATTAATTAGATTTATTATGCTAGTCATACTTTTAAAGCATTCATAACAATTTAATACATTTCTAGTTCTAGACTTAAATTCTTTATACTTCGTGTGAATTTAATTAATTCTATAATTCAACTAATTCTATAATTCAGTATTCCTTAAAGAATTCACAATCTAGCTTAAAAATATATTGAATCATTAAAATTTTCTTCAATTCAAGACCATTATAAATTAGCTTTGGAAAATATCTTTTAAATCATTTTGTAAAAGATTAAAATACAAAATATTAAAAATTTAATGACAACTATATTTCCATTTAATTTGGAGAAGACTTGAGTTAACAAAAATTGAATGAATTCTTTACGAATTAATTCAATAAAGAATTAATTTTATTCAATTGTTTAATGTGAGAATTATGTTTTGGAAATGGTATTATGGAATGAAAACCTAGCTAAGATTTAATTAATTCTTTCGAATTTTTTCTCTTTTGACTAAAACTGACTTGTCAACGTATTGGGATGCAAAAACTTGGAGTATTAGTTTAGGTAATTTTGTATCCTTAATTTTGGATATGAAAACGATAAGCATAGAATTAAAGATTATAAGTATCAAAAATATTCAATTTGTGCTCTGAATATTTTAAATATTTTTTTCAATACCCGGATCTAAAAAGTTTAATCAATCTTCCATGCCATTTTAGAGCGAAAAATTTTTTATAAAATGCTCTGTTTTCAACAACATACTCTCATCTCTAACAAATGTTAGTTTAGTTGTCCTGTTATTGAAATAGATGTGGCTTTTTGAAGCTGAAGCTCAACTTTAGTATTTTTTGTAATTTAAAGCCTATCGTCACAATATTTTACTACAAAAAGTTCTTTGAAAATTTCAAAAAGAAAACAATTTATAGAGTTGTAGTTTTAAATTTTTAAAATCAATTAAAACCGCAAAAATAAAGTCTTTTTCCCAATAAAAATCCTGGGGAATTTTAGAACTAAGACTTTTGACTATGACAGTATTACCTTGGGTAATTAGATATAATGTGCTAATTAGTTTCTAATATTTGCTTAGTTTGGGCCAAAGAATCATTGACATTGTACATCGATTTTTTTTATTTTCCCTTAGTAGGAACTTATCGATGGTTAACGAATAAAATAATGCTTAGGAAAATTTTCCAAATACATGCAACATATTCCCAAACATAAAAATCTTCGCAAGAGGAAAAATAAAATACAAATTTTCTCTAAAATGTTATGGAAAATACTATGTCATAAAATTCATTCTCTTTTAAAACATTGTATCTTCATTTGTGTATTTTATGAAACGAAATACTTTAATGACTAAGCTATTGATTGATCTTTATTTTAAAACTAAAAAAGGTAACGTAAAATGTCTGCTAATTTTAACTAACTAATGTAGAGTTAAGTGATAGTAGGTAAGGATTTACAAAAGAGTGTAATTTTTTGACAAACGTTCATTTTAATGAACTAGAACCATTTGGTTCTAGACAAATTGCATACTTAAGAAAAAGGGATAATGAAATTATATTTTAATTTAGCCTAAAATTTCTTTTAGATTTTTTTTTTTAGATTTTATTATTTTAAAGCACTACTAAATCTATCTTCGCACATAAATGTAATACGTATGTATTTGTGTTTATTATTTGCGTAAAATTGCATATTTTATGCATATGTCACTGATTCATGAGGATTTTAGCACTTTTTTCAGTAATATTTTTTTTACTCTATATATATTCTGTTTTTATATACATTACATTTACATTATACGCTAACAAATCCACATATGTACATATTTATGTATAAATATACTAACAAATATTTACACATACAAACACATACGCTTATGTATATAAGAATATATATATGCATATATTCCTATATCTTGGCATAAAATGATAAACAAAAGGATTTTTGAACATATTCATTCTCTCTAGTGAGCAATTAACAATGATTTATTGTCAAATGATGTATTTTTTATTTTTATTTTCTTCAGCTATTGTTCTTAAAAATGATACAATAAATATGTATATAGAAGAAAATAAAAAAAAAAAACAAAAAAAGAAAAAAAAATGGTTCATATTGTATTTTATAAATAACCACATTATAAACTATTGTATGTAAGTAAATATTTGCATTTATATGTATGTGTAAATATATAATTTTTATTGTTTTCGTATCTATGTCATTCATTCTATTGCACTTATACACATATACAAATTCTTTTATATACATAGATATTTATTTAAATAAATATATTTTTATAAACATTTATAAAAATCTGATAAATATTAAATTGTATTCATGCATACAGTACTGTGCAGAACAAAAGCAACAAAATTAGGATAAACCTAAGAATTGTTTTATTTTTTACAATATTTGGTTTACAACAAAGATATGAAATTATATACATATATAAGAATTAACAAAAACAAATACTTTTCAATAACTTTAACTTGGTGGATTAACAAAAAAGGGAATAAAACACTATAATCTTTATAAGAGTGTGCACAACAATAAAAACATAATGATATTTTGCTTAGTTTTCTAATCTTCCATGGGGTTTTGCGTCTGAGAATTATACCACATTAAAAAATTTAAAGCAATTATATTTAATCCAATCCTTGAAAAGTTTTAAAATATATTTCGCATTTTTCCAATGTCAAAACATTGATTTAAACAAAATATTTCTTTACGTATGATGAAATTTCTGTGCTTCTTAATAGCCTATTAACCTAAAAAGACCAAATTTTCTTAGATTTCTAAAGAAAAGAACATAGAACATAGAATTCAAGTATAGTCATAGTTACATCTTGTCTATGTCCAAAATATTTTTTTTTTTAATTGTGCGGTCTAAAATGTACACCTTGACAGTATACCGGGTTGCCGGACGTTGCTTATCCGGTCATAGTGGATACATATAAATATTGTTTTAAATGAAATAAAGTACTTTTCTTCAATACAATCAATCTATGTATAGGTAATCATAAAATGTTTCTTTAATAAAACAGAAATAAAAAACTACACCTTTGTTGAATAAGCTTTTCAGTGAGCAGTACTATATTGCTTAGCCTGTAAATTTTTTAAATGCTTTTAAATCTGAACGAAGTTTTTAGCGGAAGTCCTTTTACATACACTGATACGACACAATTTTTTAAATTGTGCTATATTTTTTTAACCTTAATTAAACAGTATTTTATAATTTGTAGTATAAACAAGCATTTTTTGCATAGGGATATATTATCACCAATAATAATTTTTATTAAAAAGAAATACAAGTAAAGAAACAAATAACAAAAAGAAGTATAAATAATGTTATGCTCAAATATTTTTACTATAAGACTGCCATTAACTTTAAAAAATCACATTAAATTTAAAAAAAGAAAAAAAAAATTGTCACTTTTTACATATGGAAATTTTGTTCCTTTTGATGTGCATGCTTTTATGTAGAGTTCATACGTCATTTTTCTCGTTTTTGCAAAAAGAAACAAAGTCGCATTTCCAAAGTACAAATTTTTGTAAGTACCCAAATATGTTAACTATTGAAATTAGTTTTGTTGTAAACTGAATACTTGAAAAATAATTCAACATTTACTATAACCTTAATTTTGTTGCTTATGTACTGCACTGTACTGTATATGTTTTTTTATATTTTTGGTATTACAATAAGTTCCATTTTATATCAATAAATTCAATATTTAATATTTTATAATAATTTAAAAGTAAAAGAAAAAAATTATTGTAGAATTTTAGATATATATTTTTCATAGCTTTACGCCTTTTGTTTTATAAATTAAAATTTATTGTATTTAATTTTTGCAGCTTGCATCGTTGTGGCATATTTTGGTAATCAAATTTTTTTCTGTAGTTTTGAATACCCCATTAGAAAAAAAAAAAAATAAAAATATATAAATTGTTGATAATATGATGCTGACTAATTTTTTCTAAGGCATCAAGGACATTTGTAAATTTTTTATTTTATTTATGAATCTTAAACAATAGTTAATATTTTTGAAAGCTTTTTATTTTGGGGGTAAATTTATAGAAATAATTACATATTTATGTATATGAATGTATTATATACATACTTATGTATACTAAAATCTACATATACAAAATTGAAAAAAATAAAATAAATATATGTAAGCATCTGTATGTATATTTGACTTCAAATTGCTTTACAGAAGTGATTGGTATTAGATTGATTTTTTTATTTATTTATATTTTTCTGTAGAGGAGGACATCATGAATTAGAAATGCTAATGTAAGAAATAAGATAATATAATTTTAGGCTAATGCGGCATTATGTGAAATCACTAATTATTTAACATGTTAATTTATTTATTTATATTTTCTAATTATGTTTTAATATTGCCTAATATTAATTATTTAAAATATCGTGGAATTTCCATGAAAAGAATATTTTTTTTAAATATTCTCAGAACTATATTCGATTGTGTCGAATCTTGTATAGTTTTTGCATTTATTAAACAAATTTTTCGCACATAAATAGAATGAAATCAAATTCAGAACAAATAAATGATTTATTTACAGAAATAAATCTTCAGTAAATTTCTCACAGATCTGCAAATATACCTAAGCAGTTTTTACTTTTGAAAAATTAAACTAATAAAATAGGGTCTTTACTAATTTCATTTTTCTGACAAAGGAACTCTGTAAATTTGTAATTTAATACAATGTACAATCAAAGAAGCTATTTCGAAATTTGTGACTGTTTTGTCCTTTTGCTTTTTAAATGACGATATTAATGATTTGTAGCTTTAATTATACATTAATGCAATATCTTTTATAATTATCAGGGCAGCCAAATAGAAAGGTGTTTTAGGGGCATAAAAATGCTGTTAAATTCGGAAAATATAATCTTTAAATTAAAACAAATTTAAATATTATTTTTCTGAATAAATTATAGTATCTACCTCTGATGACAAATTAAGTTTTTTGATTTTTATTACCAATTACTAAAACATATTTTCTTTTTAAACATATATACATTCAGAGCTAATAATGTAACAGTAGAAAGCAAATTTCGCTAATGGAAAGTTATGTAAAAAATTTTATTGGGTGTAGAATATACATAACTTTTCTTTTAAGTATACAATTTTCTAAATTATGCTCTTTAGTGTAAAATATGCAAAAATATGTTATTTTAATTACAAAACTATGTTATTAAATAATAATTTTCTAAGAAAATACGAAATACTTTGCTTCTAAGTCCAAAATTAGCTGCTAGGATGAAAATGAGCAAAAATGTGATTTTTTTTAATTTTCTGAAACGGATACATATCAAAGGTGCTCTTTTTTTAAGACCACTCAGCTTTTCTGTGAGATACGTCTTTAGTACATAAAATCGAATACTTTTTAGTCATAAATATTACAAGGTGTTCTTAATCACCAAAAGTAACCCTGATAACCGAAAAAAGAGTTGATTTACAGACTGTAGGATCGTAGACAAAATTATATGAATTTACTATAAAATCTCTAGATGGAATATAACTCATTCTTTAAATTATCATTAAATTATATCTTTTATAAGAAAAAATGTGAAGGCAAAGTAGAGGACGAAAATTACTGAGGCTAATGTTTTCAAAAATATGAATGCTGCCTAAAAGGATGTTAAAAAGTACTCACTAGCGAAGTGTTTGCAATATCATAGTCATTCATTCCATATAAGAGATATTATGGAAACTTATATATTTTCCATAATAATATCGCGTAAAAAATAGAAATTGTCGAATAATTTTTTGATCATAACAAATGGCACTTTAAAGAAAGAACTGTACGTACTGTCAGAAAAGATTCTTTCCTATGATTAGAAAATATAATGAATTCTAATTTGAATAAAAATTAACTGAGTGGTATCAAGTAAACGATGCTACTATGTACCAAAGGAAGCCAATCCACAAAACTGTCCAGAAATTTTTTCATTTTAAGTAAAAATAATATTTATAGAAAAATTAAAGCTGGCTAATAAATAAAACAGAGATTGAAAATGAGTGGCTCAATTAAAACAAAAATGTAATCAAAAACACACTAAAACTCTTGCGGGGAGTATTTCAGAAAATAATAAATATTTTTTTTTAAAGAACAAAACATTAATTTTTCCTTTAAATTTAAAATCTTAACATAACAGCCTTTAACAAAATCAAAATTTCAAAGAAATTGACCCATTGATTTCAATTTTATAAGATAAATTGTATGCATTAAATTTTTCGTGTGCAGTTCTTACAACAATAAGTTTCTTCATTTCCTGCTATTTTAACCGTCATTCATTACTTCAGTATAACTGCACCTTTCTCCTGATACAGTTTCATCTACATAGGTTTTGTGATCTTAATCTTTAAATCTTTAAAGAGCAAAAATATGCTTTGATTATTTTTGAATATTTGTAAAAACATTATCTCACATGACTATTATATTTAGTTTGTGCATATTTCAAATTTCACACCACAACAGCCGTAGCTTTCTCAACCAAACACACCCCTGCCTTTTTTGCACTGGTTCAAAGGTTGAACGCTAAAGAGTTTTGCAAAAATATAAGTATAAATGTAACTTAATATATTTTTATAATTGTTGTAATAAAGATTTAAAATAGATGTTTGAAAGACTTAAAAATTTATTATATTTTATTTTTTATGCAATAGCACAGATTCAGCTAACATTTGAATCGATTCAGTTAACACATTGATTAATTTTCAATAAAATTCCAATCATAAATGTTATTTATTTGATTAAAAAAATCAATTATTTTCTCTTAATTAATATTATTACTTTGATGATTGGTTCAAATTCAAACAAAATTTTAATTGATATAAGCAATTTTGTAATTGAAATCGATTTGCACAGCAGTATGTGTATTCATTATATTTTAAAAGAAAACCTAAATCTTTTAACCATATAAAATATGAATGACTTGTTCTACAAGTGCAATCAGACGTTTACATTTCTCTCTGCCAGTTTGCTTAAGCCAAGTTCACACTACGCTAATATTTGACACGATTTTTGCACCCAAATACATAGTTGATTTTTTGTTCATATTACACGCATTTATTTGCCCCATCAAATATAGTAAAATATGTGAAATTGAAGAATATTTCAAACCTGTTCAGATTAAGGTAATTTTTGTAGCATTTTTATTTGATATAAAGCTAAAGTACTATCTATTTTAGATATACATATTGAAAAAATTCCAAAGTAAAATATTTAGATGAAAGGAAAACATGTTAAATTTTATCGATCGGTTAATTGCAAAATTTAATATGCATATTAACGAAAATAACTTTAGCGAATACATTTTTATATTTTTTTACAAGTCATTTCTGTTTATACACAAGAACGACCTAGTTTCCTCTTCACATCATTTATAAAATAGCGTTGTCTTTACAAAACAACGCTGTTTTCTTTGCACTCCACTTACTGTATAAAAAATAACAAGTGTTCTTATGGTTAAATATAATAAAAAAATATTAATATATTGTAAGTTTTATTAAAAAAAAAAAAAAAAAAACTGTATTTTAATAGATAAAATATAAATTCGCCATTTATTGCAACTTAAACAGTCCGGCACATCAGCTGTTATTTGCCCCTGTTTGATTTTGTAAGATCAAATAAAAATTCGTTAAAAATAGTGGTAAATATTTTACAACTTGTGTTCACACAATGTTCGTACTTGCCGAATTATTAGTTAAGGGTAAATAGTTTTGTTGTCCAAATGCAGCTGTTTTCTCGTTTGAATTTTATAAATATTTCAAATATTAGTTTAGTGTGAACTTGGCTTTACTAAATATAAGTCTAAATAAATCTTTTAATTTTATGCTCATGCTTCTTATAATGATATTTTTTTGTTTCTGTCTTCGTTTTCATAAGTTGCATAAATATTAATCAAAGATAAATTAAGAATGAATAATTGTGGCAAAATTCAAACAAACAAGAAAGAAAAAAATGTTTTATTTATAATGGCTTCATAAAACGTTTATCATTTATGTATACTTCTCTCAATATTTTTTTATAGTTTTAATATAGAAAAAATATCGGTCAAATACGGAAAGTGACCTCATTTTATATATATTGCTGATGTTGTTGTTTCTGTCGTTTTAGTTTTTTTTCTATTCTTCTTAATTGTTGACCATTAAGGGCAACGTTTTCTGCCTTGAGTTTTCATGTCATAAGAAAAAGCAAGACAAAAAAAAAAGGAAAAGGAACACGTACATGATATAGCAACATAGTAATAAATATACGTACTTTTTCATTTTCTCGCATACAATATACATACATACATATAACCCGGTTTCTGTAAAATACATACACTTTAAGTTTTGTTGGATTCCATAATGCAAAAAAGCAAAAACAAGCTAAAATATGTTGCTGTCTTGTTTAAAATCTACTTAGAAAAACCCAACGACCCTTGCGCAATGTGCAGATATGTAGTCCTTTATATTTTGTAGGCAAAATGTTGATTTTTTTCTTTTTATATTCGTATCTCACACATGTATATTTTATATTTTATTTCATACTTTCTATTTTGATACCCCATGCACGATACAAACAAAAAAAAAAAACAAAACAACAACATTTGTTAGCTGATACATGCAAACATTACAAACTTCTTAAGCTAAGTCCACACTACGCTAATATTTGACAATTTCTGCAAATATTTGCTTTGTGTAATCTGAACACGAAATATTTTCATGATTCAAACAAGATAACAGCTGGTTTTGGACAAACAAAACTATTTGCCCTTTACACAAAATTTCACTAGTATGAACATTCTGTGAACAAAAGTTGTAAAATATTTGCCACCCTTTTGAGCGAATTTTTGTTTGATCTCACAAAATAAATGTAAGATCACACAGCGGCAATCAATAGCTGATGCGGTGGATGGCTTGAGTTTAAAAATTGTTGCTTTTATGCATACAAACTTTAAATTGACAAAATAGAAGTGATCAATTTATATTTCATATATTAAAATATAGTTTTTTAAACTTTCAATATATTAGTACATATATATATATATATTATGCAGATAACCCCGTGTTAAGAAAACAATATTGTTTTGTGAAGACAGGACTGTTTTGTAAATGACGAGAAAAAGAAACAGGTTTGTTTTTTATATATATATTTTTTGAAGTAATTTTTTTAATGTGCGTATTAAAGCTTTCAACTATATAAATATTTTACTTTTTAAATTGTTTAAACAAACATTACCTTGATATCCACATATTCCGAATTTCTCTCAGCAAATGCTTCTGAATTGATTAAAACAATATAAAAAATAAGATTTTCCTATAAATTTATTTAATAAATAAAGTCAAATGAATTTATAGTAGTTGTGTGTTTAATCAAGCAATTTTGAGTAAGTAATTTGTTTCTAATCTGAACAGGCTTAAAATATTTTTACTCTTCTCGTATTTTACGATATTAGTTAACTGTTTTATCAAACAAAAAACGTGAAATAAATAAGCGTAATATGAACAAAAAATAAATTCTGTATTTAGTTGAAAAAATTGCAGAAAAACACGATGAAATATTTCTGGTCAAATATTTGCGTAATATGAACTTAGCTTTACTCCTCTTGAATACTCGTATAAAATTTTTTATAATATAATTTTATTTGCTACAACAACAGTTAAAGAGAGCTAAAAAATCAACAACAACAACAATAAAGGTTTAGTCCAGCTGAAGAAAGAAAAAAAAAAGAACGTGAAATAAAATTTCAAAATTTATTGTGGAATGAGTAAAGAACAAAGCAAGAAATAGCAAAAACAAAGTAGGAAAAGGTAAAAATATAAAAATAAACTGTGTCACTACTAACACACGTACGTACGAACACTTCATATTTTAATACAATAATGGGGATGTGATACAATTGCGTTGAGCCACTTGAGTCTACCGCCACCACCATCATCACAAAACAACCAACTAAATAATCAAATATTGAACGAACCTGCAGTGCACTAAACGGCAATAACACTACTCGTACTTTAGGCATAATGAAGCATAAATTATTATTATTATTTTTTTTTTTTAGCATTACTGATATAAGTTTTAGGTTAAAAATGTTGCTATCAGTGAAAACATTTGAAAGTTATTAGACTAGAGTTGCCAGACGGCCTTGAATGAATTTTATTGTCAAGATATTTTAGAAGTTCTCAAGTTACAAGTCCAAATGTAATTTGTCAAGTTGAAAAACATTTGTAGTTACGTATAATGTTGAGTGAAATAATAAGCTAAATCGTCTTAGAATTTCACAAGAATATATACACTTTATGGGGTCTTAAAGGTGTATTTCGACATGCTACAAACGAAGTGATAAAAGCTCATCGTAGCAGTAACTGTTAGTCTAGCTAAACGCTTCTTCTTATTCAGTGTCTTTGGCTCCATCATATTCCACCTTTTCTATAAAGAGTACCCTTTCGGTATTTGTAAGATTAAATTGTAGACTGTTTTATTTTTCCCGTAATAATAAAGTGCTTAAATTCATTTCTTACTTAGTTTGAAGAGTATTTTACTCATGACAAGTTTCCATAAAGCATGAGATTATACTCCCTCTAAAGTACATTATGCCCAAACTTGAGTTTAAGGTCCTACCCTTCAGAAAAATGTTTTTTAATATGTAAAATTTATTTGCATAGAATTTCATTTTGTTATCGAATTTCATAAAAGATTTAGTGCATTGATCGGAAATAAAAGAGGAGTTCAAAATGTTTAAATCTAATGGTTGGTTTTTTCCTTGTACTCTTCGTTGTGGTTTTTGTCGTTGTTAAACTGGAGTACCTTTTACATAGAACCTCAAAATCGAAAATTATAAATTTTTTGGTTTTTATATTTTTAAGTTTTGCAAAATGAATTTCTATACGTAGCAATTGATTGTGGACATGGACATAGATTTTTAAAATATAGTTTTCAGTTTATTTTTTAAGGGCAGAATACAATAACAAATTTTAAAAATGTTTAAAATTTTGACATAATGTGCTTACTTTGTATTTGAACAGTAAATATAGACTCAACTATGAACCGATATTCGTGAAATTTGGCATACTGATATATACTGATATGAAATAAGTTGAATTTCAGAAAAATAAGGCATGTATTAGCGGTAAACCCAATTTCGGTAGAACAATTGTATGGGGGCTAGGTGGAAACAAAGACCGTTCATTACCAATTTAAATAAGCCTCGTTTTCGTTCTAAAATAATAATTCGTGCCAAACCTCATTAACATATCTTCAAAAATGTGAGCAGCCAGCAGTGCTGAACGGACAAATATTGTTAAATCGACTCTGAAAAGAATTATAAGTCCCCTTTACTTAACATTTTAATTTAATAAACCATTTTTAATTTTTTAAATCCGTTTTCATATTTGGAATTAGCGACCACAAATCTCTATGAAATGAGTTAAAAAATTTACATAATCTAAACAATCTAACTTAACTCAGTGGTTGCCATATTTTTATTTCAGATTCATAATCACCAATGTTTAGACCCCCAAAATCGTACTTTTACGTTACGAAATTGCAGTATTCTATTTATGGCCAAAAATTTGGATCATGGCCCAACGAACAACTTCCTACTGCAAGAGAAGTCTCCGTAACATTGGAAACCAAATAATATAATAATAATACCAATATAACTGAATCAATAGATTGGTCACAAATTGAGTTATTATAACTATTGTTTCCCTATGTATTTAGTGTAGACTCCCGCATGGTCATCGGTACAGATCCATCGAAAATAAAGAAGCTACATTTTTGTTTCCAATATAATGTCCATCATTCGGAACACAGTAGTTCCTGGATCGACTCAGCAGAGACTTTTCATAATATTATTATGATGATCTTGGTCAAATATATTAGTTGCTATGAATATATGAATGTGTTGCATTATCCACCTGTAAACAAAGTGCTCGTTGGTAGGGACAAGATTATGAGCAATATTTTTTTGTTTTCGGTTTTTAAACTTATGTTTTCTCATACGTTATTTCAAGGAGGTGTTACAAATTTCAGAGTTTTGAATCTTCGGATTGAAATCAAGAGCGTTCTATTTGATTCATAATACCAATTGAAGTTTAGTTATTATTGGAAGAAATCTAAGTTTTAAAATAATTTGTATCAAATATGAATGGACGGCTACAGGAACGAATATGTAGCTTCATGCACAAATAAATCTTAACACATTCTTTTAATTAAATTCTCATATGTTAACACGATATTGATATATTTATTACTTTTGCTTTTTGTCAAATATTTTGTTAATTTTGCTGAAAAATAAATCTCTCCAATTTCACTTTTCTTGGCCCACTGTATATCATGAGCACTGGTATGTATCTGTGAATACGTATGGATGTATGCAGTTTAGTTAAAAGCTAAAGTTAAAATACATAACTTAACTTTAGTCTCGTTTGAACCATGGCATACTTTCATTTTGCTACAGTATGTATGTACGTATGTATGTGCGTGTATGGTTATGTGCATGTTTATACAAAAGTTCATTTGTTTTCTCATTCTTCTTCTTCTTTATTTACCCTTTATTTGATACTTATTTACAATATACATACTCATGCATATGTGTAAATGTATGTTCTTATACATTTATCTACTTATATATGTTTGGTTGTGTTTGTTTCAAAGTTCCATATAAATGTCTACTGCTACTACTATGTTTATGTATAATGTTGTTGTTTTTATTTTATTGTTGCATGTTCGTATGTAAAAGTCATTTATTAACAACATTGAAACCATAAATACTGCATATTGTAGTTAGTAGTATGAGTATGATACATACTTCACATGTATTTATACCAGGAAAAAAGACCTCGCTTGCCCCCAAACCTCCTTTTTAAAAGAACCACGAATGTGACCAACATGAATTACTAGTATTTTTTGCATGTTGCATGTTGTCAGTTGATATTAAAGAAATATAAACACATGCGTATATTTTTTGTTTTGTATTTATTTGTTTTTATAGTATTTTTATTTGTAGAAAAAACTTTGTCTTTTGTACGACAAAAATGAAAAAAGGGCAATACGAATACGTCAAATAAGAAAAAAAAACTTATAAAAAAGGAACATGTGACTGCAGTAAATTTTTTCACTATAATAATTGAAATTAATTAAAATTCATTTTTGTATACGTTTATGTGTACGTATGTATGTATGTTAGTATGAATCTATGTAGGTATGAGTAAAAATATATACATATATAAACTAAATACGAATATCTGTAAATAAATTAAAAGATTCATTTAAAAATTTTCGCTTGAAAATTACAAGCCAGATTGATGGGAAATGTAATGAAATAAAACAGTTATTGTCCATTTAGTTGTTAAATAATATTAAATATATTTATTATATATACATAGCCATGCATACACTTGAACAAATAAAATTAATTTATAATTTACAAAATTATAACCACAGACAATTGCATTCTTTGAATGAGAAAATGGTTGTAAAGTTTTACTTTTTGCATTAGAAAAAAGTAGCTTTATGTTGAAATTCTTCTTACATACATATAATTAAACATTAGCGTAACTGAAAGATTCAGATATACGCTGACATTTTTTATTGTCACAACTTAAATTAAATAGATAAAATGTTATAAAAACAGAAAGCAGAAATATGGAACTCTGTTCCCATGACCATTTTGTTAAGAGTAAATTTAAGCCTACAAGATTGCAAAGCATAAATCTGTGCTAATTTGTTAAGAGAACTTAAGAGGAGTATTACATGTTCGCACGTTGGGCTAAAAATTGTCAAAAAATACTATTAACTGAATTTTGAAAATAAACTATTTAATAAAAACTCATTAGTCTAGGATGCGCTGTTTTTTATACTGTGCTGTAAAGTTAACGATTTTTTAGATATTCTAAAAAAAATCAAATTTCATAAACTTAACAAGTTTCATTAACCAATAAAATAGAACCACAACATATATTTTATTTTAGACAAATATTATACAAAAAAACTGTTAGATTTATTTTCGATCTTTTTTTTACGAATATATACTTTATGCACTAAATTGACAATAAGCAAAATATTAAATGAAAGTTTTATATCATTTTTGTAAAAAAGATATAAAATATTTGGAATGCTATAAAAATGGGCGGTCAGAAAAATAGAACCAATCCTGAATTCGTTGGAATTAATCTTCAATTACAAAGAGAAATAATGAAATTTACTAATGTTATTATGTTTGAAAACTATTAATTAATATTTTATGTTGGACTTCTCTCTTATAAGCATTAATACTTATAAGAGTATATATATATACATATATATATATATATAACAGGGATCAGTCCATTATTGGCCTATACACCTGAGGACCACTTTTAAGCTTATAGATTTATTTAATATGTAAATGTAAACAAAAACTGTAAATGGAATGGAATATCAGTCCATTATTGGCCTCAGGTCCTCAGGTGTATAGGCCAACAACGGACTGATCCTTGTTATGGTTTGCACATAAAACATTTGAAAAATTTATTTTATCTCAATATCCACATCCATTTCCATGCAAAATCACTTTAGGGTACATCTCGGAAGGTTTTTTGTATGTGAGCTATATAAAATAATGAACCGATTTGAATCATGTTCACCGCAATGCATGATTAAATCAATATAAACATATCTGCAAAATTTGGTTAAGTTATCTTAAAAATTGTCATTTGTAATTTAACCAAAAAGTTTTTAATTAATGACGAATAGACAGACGGACGGATGCAGGCCTAAGGACAAAAAAAAAATCCAAAAATTTTCAAATTTACTTTTTTTTTTACTTGTTTGTAATTAAATTAATAAAACAAAGTATAAAGTATGTTATTTTTATCATTTACTGAATTAAGCGTAATTTTTCATTTAAATAAATAAAATCCTTTACTGAAATACATAACTATATATATGTTAAATTAGTTTTTGTTTTAAAAGATACATCAATAGCTACGCATTTGTGTAGCTATTGCTACATTAATGTTTTGAATAACAAATAAATAAATTTTACAAATATATAAGTGAATAATAAAATTTATTACTTATATTTACAAAAACCTACCGTCAATATATCCAATTTCTGATAATTATAGGACGACCGCTCGGCCATAATTGTGTTACACCAGATGTACGGCAACACACATTTGTGTAGATTGACACGTTATACACATGGCATGCAATCAACGATGTCAAACTATTAATTTATTTTATATATTTGGTTTTTGTTTATTAGTTTTGTTGTTTATAATATAGTTGTTGTTGTTATTCTTATTTGTATTGTTGTTGCTGTTGTTGCTTTTTAAATTCTATTTAAACAATTCGGAGACTTTAGACGATTTTGTGTAGTTGAACTCACCACACACTTTTTCCGTTTAAAATCATTCACTTACAAACACTTTATACGGTTCGATCTATATGTGTATGTGTGTAACGTAATAAAAACAGGACTAAATACGTTTTATTAGGAATTTTATATGTGAATATAAATATACAGGATATATAGTGAATAAATACAGCGGAACGACTGAACAATTTGTTTGGTTGTTTGAAGATAAGTTTTTTTTTATTAAAAAACTTGTATTCTTTGTATTAAAAGCGGTTTAATTTCTTAATATTTTCTATTTTGTTTTAAGGAAACTGGACGCGTTTTATAAATTATTTATAGTAATAATTATTGATTTTTCTTTTTAATTTTATCATTAAATTTCATTATTATTTTTTTTTTTTTTTTCTAATGAAGTGATTGATTTTGTTTTATATACAGATGATCATATTCTGAATTTTCATTTGTTTTATTATTATTATAATTACTTTTTTTGTGTTTTAATATATTTGTTTTACTTTTTCTTTAACTTTTTTTTGCACGAGAAGAAAGAAGAAGAAAAATTAATTAAAAAATCACAAAAATCACAGATTATTTATTATTTTTTGTTATTTGTTTAAAGATGTAATGGTATAATTGGAAATTTATATATTTTAATTTTTGTTGTCGATTAAAGTGGAGTTAGAAAGACAGACAGAGAGAGATCTGTTTTATTTAAGTATTTTTTACTAGTATAATTATCAATTTAATTTATATGAGTTTTCTCATTATACGTATTTACATATGATGTATTTGAAAATTGTTATTTTATTATATTTAATTTATTTAATTTCCTTTAAACTTCAAAGTAAATCTTTTTATTTTTTTTAGTACGTATTTTGGGGCATTTCTTTAAAAGCCATTAAAAGGCACCTCTTAAAATACACATTTTACTTTTCATATACTAAGAATTATATATTTTGAATTGTTTTTGTTACAATTTCTTTTGCAGCGAATTTTTTTTTTTTTTTTTTTTTATTTTCTGCTAAACCACTTTGATTTGCTTTAATAATTTTTACTTTTAATGGTTTTTTTCCCATACGTTTTACAAACTTTATGTCCAGACTTATTATATATCTATTCAAAATTCTTAACACAATTAACAATTTCCTAGCTTTCTAAATAATAAAAATAACTAAATTAAGAAGTTTTTATATTTTAAGTTAAATTTGTTTTTGTGTCTTAATTCACAGTGTTTCAAAAAACTTTTATTATATATAATTTCAAGAATAATTTGCAAAATAATATTCTGATATTTATTCTTTGTCTTTCCTTTTGATATATATATATATATATTTTTTTTTTTTTCTGAAGTTTATGTAACATTCTAATAATTGATTGTACTCAATTTATACAAAAACATGTGGAAATCTAAAAATTTAGTATGAAAAAATAAGAACTCCATAAAATCGTATATTTAAAGTCGGTATTTCGATAAAATTGACCATGATCCGAAAAACGGAAAATTAAGACTTAAAGCGCTTTTTTAAAAATAATGTTAATATTAAAATTGAAATAAAATTTAAACTAGAAAAGATACCCTATTTAAATTTTAACATAATATAGACAAAATTATTCCAAAATTAAGGAATTAAAAAATTTCCTACTTTTTACACTAAAATGCCCAAATTCTCAATCCGGGCAAAACATCTTTCAAAAATTTACTTCTTTCATGGAAATCACCACTCGGTCGTTAAAAGAGACGGCTTTCAGAAAATAGTTTTTGGTTGTTTACCCTATATACGTAAGTATTTATTTAAGATAATTCTATCCCAGCTTTGCGAATTCAGAATTAAATAAAAGAAATATTTTTAATTTTTTCAATATTGACAAAGTTTGGATAGGGCTTGTTGAGAGACCTTTGCCCCAAGCTCCTCCGGATTCATATATTTATATGATTCTAGCAACTATGTTATTTAGAATTTTGTGAAAAGTATGCTGAATATTTTAAAGAGATTTTAAAGGCAATATTAAACCCGCCAGGTTAAAAAGTTAAAAAAGGCTAACAATGAGAGAAACATTTTTTTCCATTTGAATATCATTTAAACTTCAAAACAAAATCCTATACATGTGAACACATTTCTTTGTAGAAATTTACAAGCATTATCTATATACAAAATTTCTTTTCTATCGTATCATAAATGAATTTATGGCGATTTTTCAAAAAAAAAAAAATAATAATCGGGTATGTAATGACAAACTTTGCAGGGCCACCCACTGCCCCCCTGATCCGCTAAGAATCTGTACTCTTCCAAATCAACTCAGAATCACCTCACCTTCGGCCATATGAAATTTTGTTGAGATATGTGCAATGGTTCACATGTTGCAGAATTATTTCTAAAAAAGCGTTTTGGAACCCCTGTGAAACGTTAAAGTTTATATAATACTATATATATGTAGTCATTATGTCTGACGCAAGTCAACTTTTGAACACCATAATAGGGTTTATTGTTTATTGTTTATTTGACCTTGATAAAATAGGCATCTGCATGACTTCACAGTTTCTTAAAATAGAAAGAAGACACAATATCATTTTCACATTCATAATTTTATACATCAAAATTTTACAGAAATACTGTAATAAGTGAGTACCGATAATTTTAATTTTTTTAGTTTTTTTTATTTTCTCCAAGGTTGGAACTGAATTCTAGAACTTTCTATTACATTTATAATACCAATTTCTTCGGTTTTTTTTTAAATTAATCAATAAATAAATTCAATAAAAAAATATTATTTTCTGTACTGAAAATATTTGTTATTTTGTGTCACTTTAAATTATTATATTTTTAACTAATTTTATGTAATTTTCTAAAAATTCATTTGATTTCAGACCAAGTTTCGATTTATTTTAATCGAATTTAAATCGAATTAGTTTAATGTATTTTAAAATAAAGTTAAATTGTTATTAATTACAAAAATATTTAGAATTTTAATAAATAAAATACTAATATAGTTTCCAAGTCTCAAAAGTTTACAAAAAAAAAGTATGTTAAGATTGTTCTCTTTTTATTTTTAGGTTTTTGTTAAAATATCAATTCTTAAAAATATATACAAAAATGTTCTATTTTAGATATTTTTTGTTTTAATAAACAAGAACTTTTTGTCGTTTTATTTTATATAGTTAAAATTTATAATTCTTAGCTTATTTAAAATATCTTTTTTTTTTTGAATAAGACAATTTCTCACTGTTTTTTGTTTTTTTTTTTTTTGTAATTTTATTTATGATTGTTATTTTTTTTATTTATTTATGTATTTATTTATTTTTTTCTTTATATATTTTTTAATAATTCTATTTTCTTCATATTAATTCTTTTTATATTTATTATTTAATTATTTATTTATAATTTTTTTTCTTTTTTTACTTATATTTTTTCTATTTATTGTCTCTTGCACATATCTAATTAGATTTTAACATTTCTCTATTTGTAAACGAAATGAAAATATTTGTGCTGAAAATTCAACGGAAAACCCCAGTGATTATTTGTTATGCTGTCATTTCAGCCTCTTCTTCTACTTGTTTTTTCCTATTCTTCTTTAATTCCGTTTTTATGTTTTATTCTCTTTTTTCAGTTTTACGCATTTCTTCTCTCATTCGTGTATTTATACACTCATGCATAAACAAATCCATAGATATTTTTGTATGTGTGCATTTGTATGTGTTTAGCACGTGTGTCAAAAAACAAAAAAGAAAAATCAGTTGGGAAAAAAGTTTCGTTAAGTTTTATTTTTACTCCATCATATTTTTTGGTATAATTTCGTTACATTTTGATTTTTTTTCTGCTCCTTCCTGTCTTTCATATTTTCCCATATTTTTTATGGTTATCCAGGCCATTCAGATTTAGTTTTTCTTTTTCATTGTTTATTATTATTATTATTATTATTTTTTTTTTTTTATTCTTTTTTTTTCTTATATTTACATTTATAGTCATTGAATCAGTTTATAAACTCTCACATATACAGACATATGAACTGATTAGCAGAACTTAACAGGGCAAAGAGAAAAATATAAACAAAATAAGAAAAATTACCATATTTTGTGTAGTTGTATGGGTGTTCTCCAATATTTATTTTGTATATTCGTACATTCATATGGATATGTAAGCATGTATACAAACATAAGTACTCATAGCATGTTTATGTTTCATATTTGTTTTTCTAGCTGCTGTGTGTCTATAGGAATTAAATCAGTGTAACTACTTTTTCCCACTAAAAACACAAATTACATTAAAAATATTTCTTCAAGTTTTAAAACATTATTTTCTTTAAAATTTAATCAGGTATCAAATTTTAATCATGCACTAGTTTGAGTGCTCACAGTCCTTGTCCACGAGTGTTTTGCTGCATGTTTAAAATGCATTTCAAATTGTATGTAAATTTTCATTATAGTTTTTTTTTTTTTTTTTTTTTTTGGTTTCTTCAGATTATTACAAGTATTTTTTATTCTGTTAGAACTGTCTTAAATTGAATTATATTTATGGATTTCTTGTTTCTTTTCTTTATTCACCAGCTTTTGTTTTTTTTCACTTTAGGTATTTAGTTGATTTTAAATCTATGTAGTACTTATGTATTTAAATGTTTATAATTGAATTATTAGGAAGTAAAAAAAAGTATTATGTATATATTTTGTAAGAAGTGTTCTTGTGTCTATGCCTGCCTTATTGGATTTCTTTGAATTGATTTTGACATTGCTCATGATCTTTAGAAAATATAAAAAACAAACAAAATCAAATAAATATTTATAACTAGTTTAAACTATTTAAAATAATTGAATTTCACAATTTTTAAATTATTTTTAATACAATAAAAAGTCTCTAGCCTTCCACTTGTTCTATATCTTTCCTCTATTAAATCTCTATGAAATCAATTTATTAGTCATCCAACCGATATCATCGCCACCTACACAAAACACAGTCAGTCAACTGTATGGTTTGTAATTTTTAAGAGAGTTAACAAAAAAAAAAAAAAAAAAAAATATATATATATATATATATATATAGTATATATATATATATAACAACAACAAATTAATTTTATAAAGCTTCTTTTTTTCTTAGTCAGTCAATACAATTTATAGTCGTATCTAGTATAATTGAGTATTATTATCCCCTAAGATTAAAAAACATCATATATTATATTGTACAATATTTCGTTAAGAAAATAAGAAGTAGTCTAGAGATACAAGTTTCGAAATCAAAGTTTTCTTTTTATAAAGAAAAAGGTCGTTTCACTGTAGAAAAAAAAAACTTAAAACTATAGACTATATACGAAAAAAAAGCAATAAAATTATAATGTGGGCTTTTGCTTACATCAGAGTTGGCAAGGTTTCCTTAAAGTAGAAAAGTATAAATTGATATAATTCAATCATCTTATGAAAATCATAGGTCTAACAGAAATTTGCATTTACAAGGAAACATTTGTGTCAGGAAAAAATGGGTTTTAAGTATATTTTCCAAGAGGAAAAATTTCCTTGCAATGGAATGCTTAAGTAATATATAATCTTAAAAAAATTTTAACCTTGCTGAAAGTGAGTTTAATTCTTTAAAAGTTTTATGGTAATACAATTCTAAACAAACGGTTTACAGATCTGAACTCACAAGTCAGAGTGCACAAAAGAGTGCAGATTTTTAGCACCATAGGTTTCATTTTATAATCATGATTGCCGTCAAAATTTTGAAAACTTAGAAAAAGCGCTTAACATTAATTAACTCTTTTCCATTCTTCGACACAATTTGTCGGCGCGTTTATACTTTTGGATCTCATTCGATCTTATATAAACTAGTCGAATTTTTTGGATAAATTCTAGATGTTTTTTTATTATTGTGCAGACTTTCAGCAGATGCATACAGGGTAGTCGAATTTTATTGACAATATTTTTTAATTTTTAAAATTTTTAGATTTTTTGGGCGGATTTGTGGGTACCTCAATGGAATATAAATGTTGAAACAGGGATTGATACTTGTTTTTATTGCGCATCAATTGCGCTATACGTAATTGGTGTGCCCTAAATAGTCAATGCAGAAGATAGTGTCAAAGTTTGGAAAACAAGGGCAACAAGTACTTCGCGAGGCACATTCAAAGTTTCTAATGGAACAGCATGGATTACGGCATGAAATTTAATTAAAAATTTAATTAAAAAATTTTATGGACTTTTCGAAAATTACACATTTTGTACAAATCTTGGATATATAGATATAAGAACGATGATAAATATAACTGATCGAGGCCATAAATTTAAGTCAAATGTCGTTGATAGTTGAAAACGGGACACTTTTTGTCAAAACACATTTTACTAATGCGCATCGCATGGCCAACTCGAAAATAAATATTAATAGATGTTAGTAATGTTTCATGGAAATGTAGAGGTGCATTAAAAAATTTCGAAAGTTAAACATTTTATGTACCAAAAAAAAAATTTACTTGGGTTAAAAAAGAAGAATTAACTTAGATGAATAATAATTTTTTGCAAAATTTTTAAAAATCGCGGTTTTTAGCATAAATAATTTAGCACCATCAAACGTTGAAAATATCATAACCTTTATCTGAATAACTTAGTACGTTTTGATATTGTGTGTAATTTTTACCAGAATTGTGCATAAACTTTTAGCTTGTAAAATGTTTTATATGTTCAACTTAAAAGCGCTATAATTTTCGCGTCCCCTGCAAGAAATGATTAACGCAAACTAATTATACATGCATTCTAGTCACTTTGTATTTATGAAATGGATTTTAATGTGTCATCAAAAAAAAAAAAAAAAAAAAAAAAAAATTGATGATGGCCCATATATTTTATTAGAATAGTGAAGGAATTTGGTTTCATAAATCCTCATATTTCAGTTGTGGACTGAAAAGCATGCAATTCGGTCATTACAACGAAATAGTTTTCGGTGCAAAACAAGGTTACAAAATAAGCATTTCTTCGGATAAATCATTAGATATAAAATCAATAAAGTTGCAGCACATATTGCAACATGTTTCGAAAATTTTAATTCAAGTTATAATTAATTTTTTTAATGATACATAACTGAAGATAAAATATCCCATTTAACTGCTTATCTCGAGATTTAGAGTCAATTGAAAAAAGTGATTTATACGCCATAATCACGTGTATCTAAGTTGACTGCGAAATCTAATACCGCGGAATTGTCTTGCTCTATAAAATTTGCAAAAACAAATCATTTCATCGATGCTTCCAAATTAGGTTGAAATCATTAAAAAAAGAAATCACATTAATATCCCTTAGTAGAAAAAAATAAATGAAGTACTAAAATAGAATAAAAATAAACTAAAATTTTTGCAAAAAAATAAATAAAAAATGTCCATTAAGTAAAATTCTGGAATAACACTCTGCAAAAAAAATGGCACTTTTTATTTTAAATCGAAAAACAGCCAAATTTAGATGGTAGATCTTCACGTAGACAACTTTAGAAAGTAGAAGAACTTAGCTTTTTAACTATATTAAAATTTTTTATTCAACGTTTTCATTTCTTTTTCAAAATTTCGACATTGAGTTGAGTAAAGAAAGTTATTTTTAATTTTTTTATTTTATTTAAAACTAAATATTTTTTTATACATATTCAGAGTCGGAAAAAGCTGACCTAGTGCAAAAGAAATTTAAGAAAAAATAATATCTTGGTCTGTTGTTATGTTTTGTCAGAGCTTTGATGTTATGTACTTAAAACATGATAACATTTTTAGCTTTTCTAAAATTTGGAAAAGGTTTCCTGTTGAGCTGGCTCAAACAACCAGCGACAATAAAATTTCAATTTTATTCTGCTTAGGAATAATAGTGCGTGGAAAATACATTAAAAAAAATTAAATTATATTTTTGGATTTTCTTTTTTTTATATACAAAAGATTATAATTTTATGTTAATTATTTATTAGTATTAATTAATTAGTTATAAACCTAACTTATTTGAGAATGTTTACGATGTCCGTCCGTCTACATTGAATGAAGCTGAAAGTCGCAATTTTAAGATAATTGGATGAAATTTGACTTATATGATGCAACAACGAACTCTGTTCAAATTAGTTGCCAATATTTACTTATTATAATCCAGCTTCCATACAAATTTTTCCCTATAATAGGGTTTCAACATTCATAAATTTTTTAAATATTATATAATTTTGTACATATAAAAGTTTCATATACGTTAAGGCCCCATTTCATTTTGTAAAATAATTTTTTAATATAAAAAGCACAGTAGAAAATGTTTATGAGGTTCGCGTCTCAAAACCCATAGCTCCTATATAAGGCCCACTTTTGAAATTAATAATACAGTGCATAAATTAGTATTGGTAAAAACTATGTTTTTTTGTACATGTAACATTCTATAAAGTATAAATTTTAATTCTAAACTTTACAACAATACTTGATCCACAATAAAACACAGGTTTCAAATTGAAAACTCTCCAAAAATAAGTCAAGCCGGCGTATAACGCTTTTACAATCCTAAAGAATGTTGCCAGTGATAGCACTGACCTGCTCCCCAACTGAGCACACGTTCCATATCAGTTTCTCTACAGAAATCGTTCAAACCCCACTATAGCTATCTTACAATCCAAAATAATGTTGTCAGTGTTGGCACAGTATCGTGTCAAGTTTGTATCTACAATATCGAAAGTTTATGGAACCTGGTATGAATAGCGAATTCATAAAAACAACAAACAATATTGATGAATGTATAATTATGAAGACTGTCGCAAAATATTTTAAAGTTGCCATATATTATCTTTTGCGCCACTTTCTGAAGCTCCTAAATAACCTAGAAAGTTTAAAATTAAATTGTTTATAAAACTAATTATCCTTTAAAGCCTAACGGACAGGCTTATTAACAAAACAAAAGCAATTTTAAATTTTAACTTTCAATGAAGCAAAAGGTAAAAAACACATAAAAATTATATGGTTGAACCCGGCTACCCTGGGTAATGACTCCCATAGGAGTCAACTTTAAGGCAATTTTATATATAGACCAAGTTAACAGAATTGAGATTTTTTCAGTTTCTAAACCTTAAAGATACCTTAATCAGGAAGATGTGAAGTTTCGTGACTATATCTTAATTTTTTAACGAAATGCTAGCATTTTAAAATCGAAAAAGACACCCGGATACCCGGTATGTACTGTAGGGTTAATAACCACATAAAATCAAATGGCTAATGTTGACTAAAACGTTAACTTAACATTATATTTAACGAATAAAAAGTTTAAAAATTATAAAAAATATGAGGAATTTTTACAAAAAAAAAAAAAAAAAAAAAAACATGCTACGATTTCAACGCTTTTTATGAAAAAAAAAAAATAATAATAATAACAAAAAATGATTTTATTGAAGACAATAATAGTAGTGTGATAATATAATTGTGTTTTTAATAAAAATAAAGCATTATATGAACAACTTTAAAAAATCTTAAATTCAAAACTTCAACGCGTTTGGTGCGAAAACTATTTTACCGAAAGCGAAAATTTAATATCTTAATATTTGTTCATGCCCTATAACGCTATTCCCTGTGAATTTTGATATTCGAAAAAATTGCAAAAAGTTATACTCCTAATGTACATATGCTTTGGAAATTTTTTACAAAGAGTAAAAGAGTCGATGTTAACTTGGAAATGAGCCTCACGTATAAGGTGAAATTTTAAATTAGGGCGGCACAAATAGTTCAATTATATTAATAAAATAATAAAAAAAATTTAAAGAGTTAATTATTATTTGATTAACTATGAATTAATAAAAATCTTACAACATTTTTTTATTTCTTTTCTATTGCAGATAATGTTAAAAATGCATCATCTCTTCGGTAAGTTTATCTCACTTTATATTGAAATTATACATAAGTATTTATCTGTGTAATCTCAATATCTTAACATAGTTTACTTGTAAATGCATAAAAATAAGTCTTTTGCCAAATAAATGTTAAACTTTTTAAGAACTCTTTGGAAAAAACCGCATTAAAAAAAGCCACAAAATAATGTCACAACTATAATAAACTGCACACACACCAAACTGATGCTCTGAAACCAAATATGTATATGATGTATATATATGTATTTGTTTCTAATCTTTAAAGTCATTAAATTTAGGACAAACATTTCAAAAGAAAAGCAATATATATATATATATATATATATATATATATATATATATATATATATATATTGCGAAGCTCAGCTATTATCAGAAAATAATTTTTCAAAACACTAGTTAAGAAAAATAGAAAAAATACGTGAAAAAAATAAAACTCCCTACTCAATTAATAAGAAAACAAAGAGTCGGCAAAGAAATGTTGCTAAAACCTAATAATAGTAATATAATAGTAATTTAGAACAATAGTTTTGAGTATTCCTTTGAGATATAGTGACATTTTCCAGAAATTGAAAAAAAATATGCTTAAGTTTTCTGGTTAAAAACATCTTATTTTATTTTTATTTATTTATTTTTTTTCTAAAAGTTTTAGTCTTTAAACTAAAAGTCTGAGATATTTCCTTAGATTTTTTTTTTGTTATTCATTAAAAAATAAAATACAACAGGTCAATGAATTGAGTATTTTCTATAGATTTAATGAACTATTTCTGCTGTTGTTATTGTTGCTATTGTTTAATGCATACATCTACATATGTATAAAAACAAAACAATAGATATATTCTTCAGAAACACTTGAACTATAAAGATAAACAAATAAATACAACAATAAAAAATGAAGAATATTTTACATACGAGTACATGTGAGCCATCAATTCCTTGTGCACACATACTAGTGTCTACTAGTGACTAAAAGAGTGAGAGTGAGTGTACGAATGAGTGGATAAATTAGAACAATTGTATACATAGTAGGTAAACAAAATATACAAATCATAAACAAATAAGTTTACAGCCATAAAAACATGCACACGACCATAAAATATTCTCTTATTTATAATTACAATTGTCTTCATCTACTAAAAGTGAAAATTAAACTAAAGGGTGGTCCTATGTTCATTTTGTCTTTTTTGTAACGCTATAAAAAGAGTAGTTTTTATATCATGGAAAAACTAATGATACCAAATTAAAGGGAATTATCAATACTTTTGACCCAAAATTAATGTTAAGTTCTTAACCCCTTTGGAATAATTTACGATTTTATCTTATAACATCACTTTTTAATTTGGACACATACTCATACAGAGGTTTTCAGTTAAATTCCAAATATTTCTGCAATATTCTTAAGTATGGGAGATCTACTAAACCCAGATTTATTTCGAGCAAAAAATGTTTTTAAATGATTTGGTTATAGCGAAAATATATTTAAACACATTAATATCAAAACTACACTAATTGAAAGTTGAGAAAGTTGTATAACCCATTCACAATAATGACTGATCGCAAGACATAAGTACTAAGTACTTGACAGTCTTTATCATGACACAATTTTGGTTAGTTCTTGCTATATTAATTGGTATGAATTGAGGGTGATTAATTTCGATTAACTGTTCGAATTATTTAAAATTGTCTATGTTTGAATAACGACTAAAGCGAACAATTTGTTTCGAATAACCGATTAAGCAAAATTTAGTTTTCTGGAGTTAAAAATTTAGGATTTTTTTGGTTTTTTTAAGATACATTTATGCAAACTTCATATTTTTTTAAAATGTCTACAGCAAAAATAAATAAAAGTACTTTATATTACTTTCAACGCATCATTATGTGTACGTTTTATTGTGCTTAAGAAGTACTAGAAACAGCTTTAAAATATAATATTAAAAGGAGATTCAAATAATCGATGCTAAAAAACATTGAGATTCGGTTGTTATTTTTGCAAATACTTCTTACTAAAAGAACTGTTATAAACAAATGACCAAAATGTTATGCAATTTTTTTTTTTTTAAATGTTGGTTTATATAAAAATTAAAACTAATTTTCTTGTACCGATAAAAAAAAAACAATTCGGAAAGTCGTTGCAATTTTGCATGAAATCGTGAACATGACTCCTCCAATAACAAGCCTATGTTTAATTAAATTGGATTTGATCCGAATTTACACTACTTCTGGATCACAAGCTCGAGATTTTATTGACTTCTTTGGATGACTTTTTTTTTTTTGTTGTGACAGAATGATAATAAAATGCGACATAAAGAGATTATAATATTCTAACTTCATAAATACTAAAGCTTATGACAATAACAATTCTAAAAACATAGCATTGAGTAAAGTAGATTCAAATTTATATAAATAATAAGAATTTTAATTTTCATCAACAAAATGTACGAGAAAATACCAAAATGAATTTCTACATTTATGACAAAAATCATTCTCGTACAGAAAATGCTGCATTAAAGGGAAAGGTTTATAAATTATTAAAATTATTAAATATTTGGCAATTTTTTCAATACAAATGGCCGAAATATCTGATAAGATGAACTTTTATGCAAAAATTTGATCTACTTTATGCTTATAAGTAACAATTTAAATATATTAAATACTAATACCAGTGTTATTTATATGTTTTACTTTTATTACTAAGACTGTTCGGTTAATCGAAAAATTTGTTATTAATCGGATATTAACCGATCAACTTTTAACTTCGAATAATTATTTGTCGAATTAACCGATTTATATGAAAGCTCGGATACTCTAATAAATAAATAGCATCATTTAGAAATTATCCGTCGAATACCAGCAAATAACCAACCGATTGGGAATTATGTTGCTCTAAAGAACACAAAAACTTGGGCTATCATGTTCAGAAAAATTTCTGTGCACCACTTTTTACAATATTTTATAATCTATTACTCAATTATGCTCAAAATTTAGAAAGCATTCAAATGATCATTTATTATACAAATTTACAGAGTTTTTAAGATAATTTACTCTTATTTGCATTATAGTGATCTCGTGATTATGTTTCGTTTCAATTTTGTGCAAAATATTTCGGAATTCTTAATTTCCTAACAATATCGGTGTAAAAATATACAAAATTCTGCATTATAATTATAAATTATAATTATAAATTATAAAAATTTGTATAATCAATTAGTCACATATACAATTAGTTAGAACTAGCTACTTTTTTCATATTCAAATTTATTGCCAATTCAAAATTCAAAAAAAAAAAAAAATACTTACGTTGAAAGTATTATAATTGGCTCCATTTTAAATTAAATCATAATATTCAGCAAAACAGTCCTATTTTTCATTTTTTCCTATTTTTGTAGTAACTTAATAAGTACGACGGGTATTGCTTGGACTTACATCAGCTAGGTTGTGAAATAATTACGAAAATATATTTAGTTTCTGAATTATTCCATTTTGTAATAATTCACCCTTTTATACATTAGGGTGACCCCAAAACAAAAGATTTCGAGGTTCCTACCTAAAGTGATATTTATTTAATTCTGAAATAAATTTTAAAATTTTTATCTTGGCTTTATACTTTTAAGCTGGATTAAAGTATAATTAGGCCTTTTTATTCAATGTATTCGGGCCTTTTCAGAAATTTAAGTCTCGTCTATCTATTTTATCTTATTTTTAATCTACTAAAGTGACAATATTTAGGAAGAAAATTAATAATGATTCCTTTAAGAAATAATTAACATTTTTTTAGTATTTTATACCAAAAAATTAATTAATATATTTTTTTAAATTCAAACAAACTAATTCCGTGCTTGAAATCAATCCAGATGTTTTCCCAAAATGAGGTTTGTGCACATAAATGCCTTTAAATTTACTAATTAATATGCACCTTAATAGAAACAAGTATAAGTGCAATATTCGATTTGAGCAAAATCTAATATTCTCACTCTTTGTATGGTATGTGTATAAATCTCGATCGTATACAAAATTACTATATGATACAAATTCTAAGATATTATTAAGCAAAACTTTAAAACATTTATGTATTTTAATATCAAAGCTTCACAAATAAAAAACCTTCATACTATGATCTCGTTTAACTGTGATTAACACTACAACAGTAATATTGTGATACAGTTGAAAATCACTCGAAATATGACATAGTGTATGTAATACGTTTTCTTTTCACACATCATAAATCAGTCTTAAACAAATCCTATGCACTCTTAAAATTTTTAGATGCTCAAAAATCTGTTCCTGCATAATTGCATCACTAACATGACTTCTTGATTTTCATATTCTTAAACTGTTTTTAGAATTAAAAGAAATCTATTTTTCAACCTTATACTATATTACCTTACCTTATACTAGTGTATAAACCTGCTAAGGTCAGGAAACATATTATAATAATAAAAAAATATATGAACAATATTTTGGAGATTTTGCTCTCTCTAATCGAAGTTAAAAGATTTGAAGTCGTTAATATTTTATAGGATAATAATGCTTAAAGTACTAAATTAGCAAACTTTAAAAAAAATTAATTGGCGTAAATGATCTTCCTGATTGTTAGGATTTAGAAAGCAAATAATAAGCATAGCAAATTTAAGCTTCTTAAAACCAAAACCGACTTTAAAAAATATTACATAAAATAAATAAAAAAAATCCACGTATCTCCGCTTCCTGATAGAAATTTAAACATCTGTTAAAAATCTTTTAAAAATTTGTCAGTTTTATAAGTATGATGAATTTTAATTTTCTACGTCTTTTGGTAATTTCGGAAAACTCTAGAAAGTTAAAACATGCTTAGGAAATTATATATTAATTCCGCGTATCTCACCTCCCTGATAGAAATTTCAAAATATGATTCCATTAGGATTTTTAGGGCGAATAGTTTTATAAGTAAGCCGAATTTCTCTGGAAAGAGAAAAGATGCTTAGAAACTCATATATGAGCATTTCTTCAAACTCGTTTACTTTTGGAGTTCAAAAATATTTGGACATTTTTTTTAATGACACATCAACGCTATTTAGTACCAAATATTAGCTGGCTTTAATAAAGCACTTGAATAACTTTTAGCGAACGGCGTTTGTGTTATGTAGGTTTAAGATAAAAAGTTATAGAAATTGCAAAAATTCTAACTTCAACAACATTTAAGATCATCATGTTGATGATACCGAAGATAATCACATTCATATTGATTTTTTAATATTTCATGGAATAAATTTTAATCAAAAAAGTATGTATAGATTTTCACTTTTTTTAATTTTATAAAATTTTTTGATATATTTTGGATATTTGACAATCAAAAAATTTTTCTAAATGATGTAAAATAAAAATTAAAGGAGGTTCGGTAAGTTTGAACATAACCACGTTTAAACTTCCCTTTATAACATAGATCAAAAAACAAAGTATACATAGATTTTTGATATTTTTTGAAATTGCATTTAATTTGCTGAAGTATTTTTCACACCTAATTACAAAAAAATCTTTAAATGATGTTAATAAATAAAAAGTAGCATATATTAATTATACAACTATAAAATTAATTTTTCAATGGAAAATATACACACCCAAAAATGTTAAAAGTTGCATTAAATTCAAACCAGTTATTATTTTTGAGTGCCACTTGATTTAGATATAAGCTAGAACAACGGTTCTCAAACGGTAGTAAGCAACCCACAAGGAGTACGTAAGGATATTCGTGGGGGTCGAGAAGAAATCCTAAAAAATATTCTTGAATACACAATTTTTTAATGTAAATATTATTTAGAATTTTAAATGAAAATTCCAATGAAAGCATGAAACTATTTAAAAATGAGTTATTTTAAGAATCAACTAGCACTAGCTGCAAGAAAACCAGTGCTTTGCTTCCTTGCCATTTTCCGACAAATTAAACAATTAATTAAAGTGATAAATAGTTCACTTTAATTTACTGAAACACAAATTTTTAAGTGAAACTACTTTTTTCACCAAAAGAGAGAATCGCTTTTTTGTGGACACAAAGATTGGTATTAAATATGCATTATGCGAAAAAGTCTCTTAATATTGAGATCTTTAAGCAAATACAATATCGCAATTATTAATATTATTTTTGAATTATTTTATCTTTACATAACATTTTATTAAATTTTTAAACTAGTCAGAGTTGTAGTGGGTCGCATTTCGATTATAATGTTAAAAGGAAGTCGCGAAGCAACTAAAACTATAACTGAATAGATGTACATATTATGAATAAAATTTCACATAAAATGTAAAAAAATGTTAATATAAAGTATGCAACATTTCGGATAGATTTTAAAGACCTATAACTAGGGTAGTTATTCGAATAGAAATTATTCGATTATTCGAGGAACAAATTTTTTATTCTTTCCGAAAGATTAAAATTTTTAAATTTAGAATCAATTTTTAACGATTAATCGAATAATCGAATAACTTTTTAAAGCAAGTTTTTGTTAAATTAGACGATAGGTTGGTTATCAGATTATGTGATTATGTGGCTATATTATAAACAGAAAAATTCATTAAAATAAAAATAACCAACTTTGCTCAACTCATACTCTAGTTTATAGATTATATGAGTATCTATTTATTTGTAGTGTTGGAAACTAACAAACATTTAAATAAGTAATCTATTTTGTTGTTTGTAATATAACTATATAATCACGTGACCTGATAACCAACCTATCGTGAACAACCTTTATACATTTTTAAAATCACAAGTATAAAAAGTTTTGTTTAAGAGGAAACCGCTGTTAAAAATTATTGAAAATTTCATTAGCATATATAAATGTGTAAACCACATTTTAATACATTTCGGGTTAAAGCCTTTCATGGACACTGAAGTCTCAGTATTAATTTGAAAAAAAATTGTATAACTTCTCTAAAGATTTAATTTTAAATTTAGAATAAACGGGAGACGTATAAGTTATTATTAAATTCTGGAAGTTTTCCAGCTCATATTAATTTTTTCTTTAAATATTCAACAAAAAGCTTTATTTTTGAGAATTTTTCATTTATTATTTATTCCAAAAATTATTTTCATGATTCAAGTGATGTAGTAATAACTGAAGATTCTGAAATGTATAACGATGGTTTGTTAACTGAACTCAATCAGTATATAATATCAAAAATTTTAAAAATAGATTTTAGCAATATTGATGATCATTGACTATAAAGGACAGAAAAACTAGATTTGAAAGAATTTTTTCCACATATCTGATTTTATATAAAAACAAAACAATAATCGTTTTAAAGCCAGAATTCTTAATTATATTCTTTATGAATAATAATTTTAAAAGAAATTTAATTTCATTATATAATTTGTTTGTGATTTGAAAATGGTCTCAATTTTTTAATAGTTTTAAAAAATGCCAGTTTTTGATTTTTTTTTAACTTTTAATTATTCTAACAATATATTTTATTCTATATTCATTCAATTAATCGAAGGAAATTTACATCACACGAATAATTCAAAAAAAATTATATGAATATTATTCGATCATCTTCACGTTTTTGAAATGTAATATTTTATCGCGCCACAACGATTTTAAAATGTAATTTGGAAACCTTTTTGAGCACACGATACTTTAGCTTCATTGAAATTACGCTGGAAGTGTGCCTCGTGAAAAATGCACCTCGTAGAGCCATTTACGTTTTTTCTCCTCAAGTTTGGGCACACAATATAGCGCAGTTATTGATGACACATTAACGAGATGTATCTCAAACGATTCATTATTACAAGAGCAATAAACCATTCTTTGTTTTACAATACTCGAAACGGCGTCAATTTTCTAATTGAAAAACTGCAAACAATTAAAATTTTGAAAATTTTGGTTTCACCACTTCTCCACAATATAATTTAGCATTGGTCACAAATTAACCTATTTCTACAAGTGTTTATAGTTTACATTAAAGGAATTGGACAAATAGTTATTTTTTAAACACTTTTTGCATTTTTAACTTTGAGTGCTTGCCAGTACCACATGGAACAATTTTAGATCTTGAAGTTGTTTTACTCCACCAGGTTTTGTTAACATAAATGCATCAAAAGTTAATTTAAAAAATTTTAATTAAAAAATATATTTAATTATGTTTGATGCTTAAAGTCGGCTTCTTAAAAACAAACGTAAAAATTCCTCCATATAAAGATACTTAAAAGAATTATTATTTTTTTTTTTTATTTTCATAATTTTTCGAGTTTAACTGCAATATATTATACATTTTTCTATAAAATCATATACAACGGTATAATGATTTTTAGCGATATATTTTGTTATTAATATAGCAAGATTCATTTTTTTCAAATTAAACAAAACTGTAGAACTTATTTGATTTTATCTCAAATAACTTACTTAAACGTTTCACACATTTTTCATTTTTGCCCCAGAAAATATGCTCAAAATTAGACATTAAATAAAATTCTTGTATAAAAGTAGATGAACAGTTTATTAAAAGACTTTGGGAAATATTCTAAGGTAGAAAGTAATAACATTAGTGGTTGTGACAAACATATTTTTATAACAAAAATAATTTGGTTGCGGACCATAACAAAACTTTTAAATATGATTTGTTTGACGTAACGACGTATTGTAACATAAATAAAATGAAAGAATTAAAAATAAGTTATTAAGAAAATATTGTAAAAAATTGATACATATCGCTGGATGTTGAAAACAGTTGGAAGCCAGTTATTTAAAAATTTTGAAAATTTCGCAAAATATACAATATAAAAATGGAAAAAGTCGAAATATCAATTATTTTACAATTTTAATATCATGGAACATATTAGGAGCCGCAGAACTGGGAAATTGAGAATTTTTTTTTTTTTTTTGTTACAAAAATCGTTTTGCTTGTCATAAAAAGCATCGAACTAAAACAATTCACCATAAAAAATCTTAAGGATGTATGAGATTAAAGGACTTTTATTGTACATTTTGTTAAAAACATAGTGGAAAAATATATAATTGTTTTATTATATGGACAAAAAATAAAAAAAATGTTTTTTTTATAAAAAAAAAATAGAACTTGAAATAAAGATATACAGTGCACGAAAAATACCTAAATTTATATATTTTCTTTAGTAATTGAACCTTGTAACTATTATGATGGGACATGAACTAATTTTACCATAGAACTGAATTATTCCGCGAATATGCATGGAATTATAAGCCAAACAGTTTTCATTAAAGCAGCCGATTTAACAAAGTAAAAGGGGCACTAAAAAAGTACATGGACAATAATAATGCATGTTGGTGTATATTCTGTCCACCGACTTTTTTTGAGCAATGCTATAAAGAATAATAGAAAAAAAAAGTTCACTCTTTTCAGAAACTTTTTTAAAATACATGATTTTTAAATCCATACCTCTTCCAACCCATTTGTCCAATTTAACAAACTTTGGCTCAAATTAATGCCTAATAATTCTAGTTTCTAACTATTTTTGTAAAAATGCCATTTTTGAAAAAAAGGATCAATATACCTCCTTGTATAAAGGATATTTAAAAAATCATATCCTCTATTTATATTATTATTCTTTAAAATGTTTTTTAAGGTTTTTGCCATAAAATATGAAGAGTAGGACCATGAGCAAAAAAATTAGTTATTTCAATAACAATTTGAAATTTTGTTTTTTGAATGAAGCAATTTGTGTATATATAAAAGAAGGTTAAAAATTCGGCTTATTATTAGCGATTATATTTTATTAGTTTCAAAAATTTTAAAAAATAACTACATCTTAAAAAATAATACGTAAAACCAGGATTTTCAGTGCGGTCAAATGAAAATATTTTGATAATAAATCGAAAATTTTTAAGTAAGTATTTCGATAAATGATTATTATTAAAAATTTGGCGATATTTCTTTAAATATTGATATTTTGAAAAAGTTTAAAAATCAAAAAATTATGTGATTTTTAACAACAATATCTCGGAGACCACTTAACAGATTAAGATTTAGAAAATTATTAAAATTTAAAAAATGCACTGTAATGCAACTGCATTTTTAGATGCAATTTTCTTTGAATATGCCACCATAGAATTTATGTTTTTTACAATTTTTTAAAAATTTGGAATCTTCTTGTTACAATAAAAATCCAAACTATTTGGAACAAACTCATTTATTATGTACGATACTGATTTCAGAAAAATCTATTTACATATTTTCATACACAAACCAAACATATATTAAAAGCATCAAATTATTACTGAAACAAATGAGTTTTTTTTTTACTAAAAGTAAAGCATTTCCTCATGATCCCACTTTAAAATTTGTATATGTTGTTTGCAACATATTAAGAAACATTTCAAAGAAAAATTATAAAAGTGAAACATATGATTTTTTAAATATCCTTGATACAAAGACGAATACTGATTTCAATATCCTTTCATTTTTAAAAATGTAATTTTTATTAAAATAATGAGAACCCAGATCTGTAATTAATAATTTGAGCCAAAGTTTGTTTAAATTTGCAAACAGGTCCGAAGATATATCGATTTAAAACACACATATTAAAAAAGAAATAAAAAAGAAATGAAAAGAGTGAACTTTGAACCGCGATAAAAATTAAACTACAATAAATTTAAAAGTTTTGAAGAACTTCAAATTTTAAATTGACACAGTGAGTGTGTATACTGAATTTTAATGAAATCGGAGATAGGGAGTTTCGTTAGGTGTTCTAAAACTTTTGTTTTCTACCATCTACAAGTTTTCTGCAGTCCCTTTTATGCTCACGCTATACATACGTATAAATTTTATTGAAATTCGTTTAGTATTTTAGAAGTTATTTTGCTAGTAATAAATTTAATTTGCTAGTAATAAATATAAAAAACTCTCATATATGTGTATAAGTCTCCAACAAAAGGGCGCTTCAAATTAGTAAAGGCTCAGACAACTCTCAAGGCAGTCTCATTGTTGCTATTTCTTTGTAAAAACGAACTATGTAAGTTGCACTAATATAACAACATTGAGTTAGAGTGTTTTTCCATTTTTAGTTGAGAGATTTGTAAGGGAAGTGATAAACAAAATAGTAAAGAGTTTAATACTTTGAACTGTTTTTATTATTATTTTTTTTTTCTCTGAGTCATATGCATTACAAAAACAAAGTGGAAAGAATAAACAATTTGTATTGTTTTTTTGAAAGGTGCTTTGTTTTATACTGTTCCTTTTTATTTTTAGCAAATGTGAATTTTTAAGTACAATTAATTATTTTACTTGCATTATCAAGATAATAACATTTTATTGTTCTTTTGTTTTGAGTCAGTTGATATTTTCACTCTTACATTTTTGTGTCAAAATAACACTTATTTTGTGTTATCTATTTTTTCATAATTATGTGATTTTTTCGAAGGATTTTAGAAGTTAGTAAAATATAAATAAATAAACCAAAATAAAAAGGTCACAAAAATGAAAAATTTTACAAAATAAGAAAATATAAGAAATGTCGCCAAAATAAAAAAGAAAAACCGCTGAAATGAAATAAAAATCCAAAATAAAGAAATGCTAAAGAATCCCCAATAACAAAAAACAACAACATAGGAAAACGCTTAAATAAAAAATTAAAAAAAGCAATAATATGAAAAATGCCAAAACGGAAAAAATTATCAAAACGAAAAAAAATCGTCAAAACCAAAAAAAGCCAAATCGGGAAAATTATGATACGAAAAACAAAATCTTCAAACTGGAAAAAATAATCAGTATAAAAAAATCCTAAAACGGAAGAGAGTTATTACAGTTACTTAGGGTTTTATTCGCCCTCTCTTTCTTAATGAATTGGTTATTTTACTTTTCACGAATTTTCTAACTTTTTTTTTTTTTTTGAAAAAAGTTGGATCTATAATATTTTAAAATTAGTAAAAAAATATTTGAGAAGTATTTATTTACTTTAAAGACTACAATTTCAGTATTTGATTATTTATAATCGTCAAACATTTCCACTGATATTCCTGAAACTATGTTTTTAAATAAAACAGGATATCAAATATTTTTTTTAAGTAAAATGTATTTGAAATTTATGAATAAATTAAAAAAAGAAAAAATTTGTTTATAAAATATATCTTTGTTTATTCAAAGCAAAATATTTTTTAAAATATCTTAAAATACCATTAAGATCATTTAGCAAATTGTCATATATTTCTTCTTAAAAATAATAATAATAATAATAATAATAATCATAACTGAATACACATTTTATTTATTTATTTTTTTTTAAGTTTAGAGAGCAACTAACCCTTAACATCTCAAAATATTAAGTCTGCAGTACTTTAAAATGATAATTATTAGAAATGTTTTTTTAGTTAAAGAATAATATTTGTTTATGTTTTACATTAAATTACAAAAAATTTAATTTTAGTTTTTCTAAAAAAAACAAATGCTAGCGTTTTTACAAATACAAAAATAAATAAGAAACCAAAAGCCCACTTAATTGTCATTTCTATTTTGAGTGGTTGTAAAATGTTTGTTCTATTTATTCATTTTTATTGTGCACGAGTTCAACGTGTGTTTGTGTAAGTGTTATTAACTGTCGTATGCATGTGCTCAGTGTGTTTTTATATATGTGTAAGTGTGTGAGTTTAAACAATTAAAATCAGCTGTGTTGGGGATACAACGACCTGTCAAGTTATAACAAAAACAACAACCACATTAAAGTAAGGAAATACGAACATACAGTAAAATGAAAAACAAAAAAAGTTTGCTTTTTTCTTTTTGTTGTTCTTATTTCATGCTAGAGTAGTATTTTTGTAATAAAACAAAATTTAACGAAACTTTGTTGATGGAATTCCTTTTCTATTTTAGTATTTATTTTTGTTGGTTATTTGTTATTAACATACACACCACATGGTAAATTTCTCCCAGAAAACGAAAAGAGAGCATAAAAGTAAACTAGAAGAAATTAGAGTATATGTCAATGTAGTAGAAAACAAACAAAAAATATGTATTAATATTGGTAAATGCAAAATACCGCTTACGAATACACTATATTGTAGCTAAAGGAATGCACTAAGCAAGTGTTTCTTTCTAGCACGCATTTCTATTCAAAACTGGTTTCGAAACAACAACAAAAAAGTAAAATATATTAAAAAAAACTAACGCACTTATAGATGTATGAAAAATGTCTTTGGGAGTTAAATATAGAGTAATATTTTTTGTTTAATGATTTGCAATTTTTCAACAGATTTATATCATTATAAGGTTTTTTTTAAATGCTAAAAATAATATTTTTTTTTTAAATTTTTCGACACACGCACACACATAGAGTTACAAATACACTTACAAACTTATGCATAGTTATACATGTGTGTACAACATATACACGCATGATTATGTTCAAGGAAAATTTGACCGAATTTTCCGTTTTTTGTGTTCGTTTAACTAACGACCACGATTGTGTTGGTTACGGCGACGATATGTCGTTTATATGTAAAAATACAAAAAAAGATTTTTTCTTATTTTTTTCTATTTTTTCTAAAGGGAATGGGTCCTTTTTCAAATTCTGGGCATCAAGAATTCTAAATGATTGAATTTTTCACACTCTCTAGAATTTAAAATTTCATTTTAGTTTATAATTACAAATATTCTTCTTTTCGTTTTTCTGATTTAAAATGTTAAAATTTTTTATACATCTTATTAGTTTAATACTTTTTCATTTTAGCTAAAGTAGAAAATGGTTGCCCCTAAAATTAGGTTAAGCTTTTGTTAATACATTTTCTTTTTTCGGAGTTTTAACCTTATTTCTTACTTAATCCCGGGTATTTATTTTAATTCTTTTTATGTATTTATTTAGTTGCATATTTGAAAATTAAGATTTTTCTTTTTCATTTGGAAAAAATTAAATTTTCACACTTGCTCCACTTTTTTCTTCGTTATTATTTTTTTTTTAATTTCATGTAGGTATAAGGATTTTGCCTCAACCTCAGATTAGACCGCGCACACCCGCTCTTGTTGACTTTTCATAGATTCACTTGTATCAGCACCAGCCCCCTGACCCAAAAACCTGCATACATGTGTATTGAATTTTTCGTAAGCATAGAAGAAAAAATTTCTTGTCTTCACAATTATTTTCACATCACGCTGTTACGTTTTCCCAAAGAAACACTTTTTTCAAGTTTATTTTAAGCACTCGAAATCCATATTATTCCTTGCAATTTTCAATAAATTACATTAATTATACCAAGAACTTTAATTTTTTCACACATTTATTTTAATTTAATAGGATTTTACCAATTTATTTTCAATTTTTCACAGAGCTTCTAACGATTTTAGTCTAACCATTTGGGGAAAAAATTCAACGAACCTTACACTTAAACTTGGTCACAATGTATTTAACAGCTTTAAAATACCAATACATTCATATACAGCTACCAAAATTTTCACTTCATTTTCCCTGTGTGGCTGAATATTTCAGCCAAGAAATGTCAAAACGAAAAGAAATGTCCATAGACTACCAAAGAGCAAAAACAAATTTGTGTTGGCAATGAGTAAATAAGAAAAATATATGGATTTAATCTATTATGGGGGTTGTATAGTTGTCTTTTTTATGAGGCCTATAGTCGTTTCGCATGAGGTCGAAAAACAACCCCCTCTTCATTCACACGTACACAAAAATTTAATGTATATGTAAATGTACTTAAATGAAGTTATGTATTGTTGTTGTTTTTTTCGGTTGTATTACCTTTAAAGCACCACACATGCACTACAATAAGAGTTTGTAATTGTCAAAATGAAAGCTTTTGCAAATACAACTGTGGAGTGCCAAAGTAAATATGTTCTTAATAACATTAATCTATTTTTAAATAAAATATTAAAAGCTGAATTAAGAACAATAAATTTTAATTACATTTTAATTAAATTTAAGCTTTTCTTTATTTGTTACTTTTTGTTAACGAGCTGTTCTCCAAGCACCATTTTTCGTTAAAAGGTTTTTGTCTTAGCTAGTAGCTTTTTTTAGGGGTTGTTTTTATTTTTATGAAGCTTTTTTTTTTTTTTTTTTTGTTGTACTACATAGTAATAGTTTTATACCGCCAAATTATTCAACAGGTGGTTTGCTGGTTTACATATATTCTTTTGGAAAAAAAAAACTTTCATTCTCTTCAGTTTTGTGTGAAATTATTTTTAAGCCTTTAGTATATCATAATTGAAAATATTTGAATAAATTTTAGAGTAGCCCATTTTTGTTTCATTATGTTAACAATACAAAGTAAAAGTGTTTTACTGGCAGTTAAAACTGGATTATCTCTTAAAGATAATTAATTGATTATTTTTTATTATATCAAGAGAGTGTCCATTGAGAACTGCACTATTCTTAAGTAGTATCAGGGCTACCAGATACTTTTTGGCCAACCCAAAAATTTAAAAAAAATCCTTTCTCAAACGGTATCCATAAAAAATATATACACGATATTTTAATAGAAGATAGAGTTTGATATAACGCATATTTCTACACTATTAAATCAAAAATCTCGTTTATATATAGGTAGAGTTGGTTAAGAAGAAAGAAACATTATTAGAATTCAGTTCAAAAAATTTAAAATTTGAGCATTATCCTACAGCTGCAGAAGAGCGGAATGACTTTTTATTTTTATATTGTCATTACAAATTATGTGTATTATAACTGTGCTCTCTTTAGTAAAAATAATATTTTTTTAAATATTTGTATTTTTAATAAAAACCGGTTAACCGGTTTTTACGTAAAACCGTATTTGAAACCACTTTTAAAAAAGGCTATTTATTGAATAACTCGTAAACCGGTTTTTTGAATACACTAACTATATATAACTTTAGAATTACAAATTATTCCAAATGTCGTATTAAATCCTTGCCAACAGATTTTATTAACATAATAATGACCAAGGTAATACACAGGGGAGATATTTGTGAAAAACCTTTGTTTTATTTTTGTTTATACCTGATGTATAAAAATTAAAAATTCTCTCTTTTTAGAGATTATATTTAATTGGAAGCAGCATCATAATGCTTTCCAATACCTTAAGAAAATGCCAAATGACATATTTTGCTTTTTTACTGAAAAAGTGATAATTTCACAATCAACTTTCTGATTTTTATCATTAATATCCCCATCGTTTTTTGTTACTTTTAAATCGATTTTTGATACTTATTTTAAACTTTGAAACTTTAAAAATTACAATCGATAATTTAGCTATACTCAATCAGATACAATCGAATATTAATGAGTTAAGATGTCTCCCGAAGCATGCTATCTTGAAGATTGGTTTTTGTTAAACTCATAATCGAAAATATGCATTCTACACATGCGTTGCTTGTAGGGATCGTTAGCATATTAAGGACAATTTACTCAAGTTCTCTATAATGACAAGTAAATATAGCATCTTTAAGATTATACTTCTTTCCAGAATTTCAATTTTATTACCTAAACAAAAGATATAATTATTACATAATTTCCCCGAAAAAATCTCTAAAATATTTCTAATACCCAAACAAAATTTTTCATCCTTTTCTGCAAAAAAAATCCCTAAATTTGGGATTAAAACCCTTAATGTGACAGCCCTGAGTAGCATAGTGTTAGTTGAAAGTTTTTAATCAAATACTACAGGTTGTAATCTTCGTAATCTAATAATGCTAAAATAACTAGTCACATAAGAGTTTTTTGAACGGTAGTGACCTAATACAACTAATAGAAACGAGTATTCCGTGAACAATCTCTGAAACTGTAAGGATATTAGTTTAAATTAAAGTTAAAGCGAAGTTTAGTAAATTTTATGAACTTTTTTTTTTAATACAAAACTAAAACTTATTTTAAATTTCTCTATATTTCATTTATTTTTCTCTTTGCTTCTTGCTACATTATTGCTACTGTATCAAAACTGAAATATATTAGTAAAATAACAATATTCTACTTAATTTCCAAAAATTCTTGTTGTTTCATATTATTGTAAGAATTATTTTAAAAATATTTTATATTTCAAAACAGCTTTCAGTTCTATAACGATCCTATTCATGTATTATTTCTACCTCAAATGCTGCTGATCCTATCTAACATTTAAAAAATTTAACAAAATTACGAAATTGAATTTTTCAAATAAGAATAGGTATAAAATATACTTCAGTACGTTTTACGCGGTTTACTTGTATTATATTGGTCGGCAGAAAAATCCTCTCTTAAGCAAAAATAGGTGAATTAGATGCTTTCAATTTTTTTTTTTCGTTCAGAAAATGTTTAATACTGTTAAAATTTGTTTCGATAAGATAGTTGTTTCAAAAAAACTTGGTCACCTAGGACCCAACCTTAATCCTCTTTTATAAATTTTCATTTTTTACAGAAAAATTTTTCTTCAACCTTTGCCGTCCACGAATTTTTTTGGCAATGTATTTTTGATTGTTTCGTAATTATCGTGATCTACGATCAAGCCATATCTTCCCTCCAACTGAGTTAATTCTATATTATGAATATTTTCAACTTTACCACAGAGATTATTTCTCCTCTATATAATTCTCCTCTATATAATTAAGATGTTTTCTCAAGCGCTTATCTGGACAATTCTATAATCTAATAACTCGTTGAGGAAGCAATTAGGTTAAATTTGAGATGTGATGGAATGAAACTAAAATTTGTCTAGCGATTGAAATAAGTCTTCCTACGAAATCCACAACACATCTTTTAAAATAACTTTTTAGTATTGACCAGAGTTATTTAATCTAAATCCGCATTTTTTTTTGCACATAATAATCAAATTGTTTATAAAAGACCCTCATAGCGCATGCTCAAGTTCTATATATAAATTTAAATTTAAAATGAAATAAAAAAATGAATAGCCTCATTAAAAAATTAATTTAAGTTTAAAGCATACATTAGCAAATACTCATTTTAGCCCTTAAAGTTTTTATTAAAAAATCGTATTCAAAAAACTATTTAAAGTCTACATTAACTAATATACGGTTTTTTGTTTATGCAGGCAACCCTTTTCAGTTTCCCTATCATACTTATTGTAACTGTTGTGAGTATTAACAATAAATTATTCGCTAACTGTTTTATTCCATTATTTTTGAGGTTAGAGACGTTATTGACAATAAATATATTTTTTATATTTTGGAGAAAAGTTATTATTTAGCTTATGTAAATATATTTATAAAAGAAATACTTTTATCTAATGTTTGCTGGTTTTAATTATAAGTATTCGAATAATACTATTTTAGATTTTGTTTTAAATGTAATTTTTATTGAAATGTTTTTAAAATTTAAAAATGTTAATATTTTTTTTCTGCCAAAGTGCGCAATTTTTAAGCCAGAGCTAATATATTAGATTAATGGTACCTTTATCTGAGATGTTAACATATTAAAGTACAATTAGGAATTACAAGGAAACAATAAACAAGGAAAAAGTCTAATATATGCGATTGTGGAAAAAATTGATTTGACATGCTGGCAGCCGGAATGTTAATACAAAAGCACACAGAATAGGTTTTCCTCCTTTTTGTATTTATAATTTAACAGAAAATAGCTTAAATGAAACATATGCATAAAAACTATTATCCTATTCCGGAACTATGTATGTAATTCAATAAGTTCTTAAATAGCTGTAGTGGTACATTTTTTACATTTACATATTTTTCGGAACGAATCCTAACATTTAGAATTTTAAAATAATCCATTTTTCTTCAAAATTTACAAATGAATCCAAAGCTTATTTTTTCTTATTATTTTTTTCTTTTAATGCAAAATGTAAAAGCAAAAACTTTAAAGTAGATTTAAAGTAGAGTAGAAGCTATTTTAAAATATTTAAAGTTAACAATGGTTTAGCAAAAGTACATTAGACGAATTATCGCACATTAGGGTAAAAGTTCGACCCCTTTTTGGGTAAAAGTTCAGTGACATCAATATTTTAATGTTTGCATTTTGTTTTTATATTTATAAATTAGTCAAAAAATGCAATTAAGATATAGACTTAAAATTTCCTTTATTCAGTAGATAATTTTCTTTTAGTCGAAAGTTTTGGACTATATATAGAAAAAAAATTAAATTTCAAAAATATATATCGACAATTCCATGAAAGAACGTCCTAAAATTTACCGACTGTCTCTCGATTTTCATGAAATTTTGCAGGCAAATAGTTCACGGATATCTTTATCGATTTTAGTTTTTCGAGAAATTTCGAAAACTCACGATTTTATTTCGCTTTCTATAAAAATTAAAAATCTCAAAAGTTACAACTTCAAATAACAATATTTTTGGGAAGGCTTTATGGAATTCAATGATTTAAACGGCATATGAATTGTGATTACATCAGTCAATATTAGTATTTCACAAGTAAAATAGATTTTTAAAAAATTCATTTTAATGAAATTACATTTTTTTTAAATGCCTTGTTAGTGAAACATGCTATTTAAAATTTTGTTTAACATATTTGAAAAGTATAGAATCTTTACATTAAAATAAAAACCCAAAATTTTTGGGATGCTCATATTGACTATGGACTATTTGGCTCTTTCTTAAACCAATTTATATTTTTTCATATAAAAATTCTATTTTTCTGGAATTACTTTTAAAGTGTGATCTTGTTTTCGTATTTTAGTTAAAAAATTAATTGGGATACTTTTTGAAAATTTATTAAGAATAGTAAACCATTATATAATAGACTAATTAATATCACAATAATTTAAAAAACAGCTAAAGAAAACTAAAATTTAATAAACTCACAATTTGCAAAAATGTATACATAAATTGCATTTGTAGTTCGAAAATATTTTTTAACAAAAAGAATATTTTGAAGATGATGACAAAATTGCTCTAAAAGAAAAAAGCTCTTTATATTCATTTTAAATTATACAAATCCGTCAACAACTATAAGAGGTATGAATATTTAAAGTTACATACGAGGACGGATCAATAAGCCCGTGACTTTTCGAACTTCCATCGCAGTTATATGAAATGCAACACTATTCCCATCAAGTACCACCTGCTAATAAACTACTGTCAAATTTTGAGCAAGTGTCGTCGTTTACTTTCGCGTAAAAATTAGGATTTTTCGAGGTCCTTAAAATAGGCATTTGTTGCTGAATTTGAGCTGAATCTCTTTCCACCGAACCATTTCTTTAGGTTTGGAAATACAAAGTGGTCCATAGGGGCTAAATCCGGAGAATATGGCGGATGAGGTATCAATTCGTAGCCCAATTCATAGAGTTTTGCCATTGAGACTGCACACATGTGCACCCGTGCATTATCTTGATGAAACAGAACTTTTTTCTTGGCCATATGGGGTCGTTTTCTTTTTAAATCCTTCGAATAAGTTGGCATAATATTCGCCGTTTATTTTTTTCCCTTTTGAAAGTAATCGATGTGGATTATCCCGCATGCATCCCAAAAAACTGTTGCCATCACCTTATTGGCCGAAAAAATTACCTTGACATTCTTCAGAGCAGGTTCACCCGAAGAAACCCATTATTTAGACTGCTGCTTGGTCTCCGGAGTACAGTAATGGATCAATGTTTCATCCACAGTTACAAAAGCCGTAAAAACTCATTCCGGTTGCAGTTAAACAACTCCAAATTTTTTAATTGTCGATATATATATGTTTTTCAAAGGCCTTACCAAAAATCTTTGAAATCGATAAGAAACAAAAATTCGGCTAGTTGTTAAATATGTTCTATGTCAGAGATACCCTACTTTAAGCCCCAAAGCTCCACTCCTGAAATTCATGTAGGGTCCTCCTTACAAACTTAAAGTTTTACTCTCTTCTGCTACACCAATGTGAAATTTTATGTAAATCAATCAGCCGATTAGAATTCACAGATTTATTTCAAAAAATGTTCTATTCCACACCACTGTGTAATGCTTGATAAAGCAATAAATAAAAAAGTCTGCACTTAAAATGTTTTTTGTATGAGAGCAACTGGAGTTCTTTTCTCAAAAATATTTAATTCCTAAAATCAGGCTATATATGCGCACGATTTTTTTCGGAATAATAAAAATATATATTATTTTTCAGAAAAATACGAGAACAAACAACTTGCAGTATTTTAAGTTTCATTACATCAGGGTTTAAAATTAGTGTATTTTATGGCAAATTTCAAAAAAAACTAATAAAAATATTTTCAAACACTTGAAAAAAAAAACACACTAACATACGAAAAATTGATCGTTTTATTTTAAAATTTGGTTTCAAGAAACTTTTAATTTAAAAAAGTTGATAAAATTTGATTTTTTTTTTCAATACCTAAAAAATTTTTTAACTTTGTAAATCAATGACTTTTATTGCTATTGATAAACAATCTTGTCTGTATTTATTTGGTACCCAATTTTATTACGAAAATTTAATTTTCAAAATTCAATTAATCGCCACTTTTAACACACTTTACCCCAACCTTTAGGAATTTTGCTTAAAATGATTTGTAATGCTTTGTTATTTATTTATTTATTTTTTTTTTTTTTTTTTTTGAATATGGTAAATCTTTAAGTAATATATTATTCAGTATTATTTCTTAAGTTCCTTAGATTACAACAAAAAAGAATAAGTAGATATAAAATTAATTTTAAATTTTATACTCACATGATATCACCCAATTTCAGTCTAGTTTGTATAAGAGCACAACTCTTGTGATCACTTGTGGTAACAGCACGCCGACGTCTGGGTGGTATTTTCGGTATATAAGGAGAATTCATTCCTCCACTACCACCCTCACCACCAATGCTGCCTTCTATACTGCCAGCATTGAGCATAGTGCCACTTAAACGCACCATTGGTGATGAGCCACGTCGACGATTCGACATGTGACGTCCCGCCACACCGCCCAACATGCTAAAATTAGAAGAAAGAAATTTTTAAATTTATAATTCGCATATAATTTTAACAAAATTTATTTGCAAATATTCATAATTAAATAAAATTAAAATAAAATAGCTTTAAGATTGGTTGTATGCAATGTTGCCAGTTTAGCCTTTTTATTTTGCTTTTAGCCTTAAAATTTTCATTTTATCTTCTAACTTTTTTTTTTGATTCTTAAAATTGCCATATAAAGCCTAAAATCTTAATATTTCAATAACAAAGAAAATAATTGCTTATTTGCTATTAGTAATTATATTTTTACAGAATTATCTATTTAGTCATTTTTGTGTATTTAATTACACAAAAAATCGAGATTAATTATATAACGTATGTATAATGGAAATTTTTACTTGCGGCCCTTCATTATCCTAATGAAAAATAACTTAATTAATAACATAAACTTACTAAATCAATTATTATAATTATTTTGTAATAAACTTCATTAGAAGTTATTTACGAATATAATAGAAACTATTTATAAACATAACATTAAAAGAAAATTCTTATAAGAGCGAAAAATCAGTCAAAAATTTAAAAATGCTTAATCAAAAAGGAATAGTATTCTAAAAATTACGAAAAAACACTTCAAAACATTGGGCCACTTTTCATATGAAATATAACCCAAATTTGTGTGGTAAATATTTGGACATTTTTTCAATGGGTCGCATATGTTTTGTTTGCAGATTTTTTTTTTTTAAATATGAAAAAGTTAGGAGAACGAGGAAAAATAAGTTTGTAAATTAAAAAAAAAAAAAAAATTCTGGTGTTATTTTTTTTTCTCACCTAATAGCAACACTGGTTGTATATAAAATTGCATTAAATGTAACTTTTTATGGGATATAGTTTTAGTGGTAGTTATATTCTGTAAGAACGCTTGCAATTTGTACATAGTTGAAGTTTTTATATCTTTTTATACATGCATACATACGTATTAATATAATTTTTCATTGCTGTGTAAAGCTATTTGGATTTTTTTATATAATTTTCTTAAAATACAATAAACAATTTAATTACAATGACTCATTACAAGATCACTATAAAAAATGGATAAAAAAAATACTTTTTATAGTCTTAAGCAATAACTCGTTTAAACATTCATTACCTTACATCAATTTATTGCCTTAAGTTGTTAAATGTTATAAAAGTATTAATTTATTTTTTGCTTTATGTTTTTCTTTATGAGGATATTATTAAATTGTATTTTCAGTTTTAAGTTGGTTCAGTCATCTCTGAAATAATTATAATAAAAATTAAAAAAAAAATGTGTTATTGTTATACCCTACAGAACCATGGGCGGTTGGGTTATTATACGTTTATGCTGATGTTCGCACCCTCACCTTACGATATACCGTACGACTCAGAGTCACTTTCTGAGTTAATTTAACGATGTACATAAATCCGTCTGGTCGGCTGGCTGACAGTTTGTCCATATAAAGCTTGTGAATAAAGTGAATAAGTGAGTAAAGACATTTGGCACGAATAATTATTTTGGCACAGAAACGAACCCATAATGGTGTAGGGTATCATATTAACAGGATTGACCAGACAAAATGTTTTTTTTTTTTAATTTTTCTTATTTATTTGTATATTTTTTAGCCACTGGCGTCGTGCACTTAGTTAAAACAATGATTTAACCTTTTAACGGTCGGAGCAAAAATGTATAAAATTAATTTTCAAATTAAAAATATAATTAATGTAAAATGTTGGAGGATTTTAGGTTTACATATTTAGTTTATTATGTCAACTAATTAACCAAAAGATTAGAATACAAACAGAAGTTAAAATATAAATTATTTGCAAAAAAAAAATAAAAATAATAAATGATGTCATGAAACAGCCTTGAACGTTACAGTGTTAAAACGTTTTTTATTTACGGGAATTTACTATGGTCTCAATGAAGTATTTTTGGTAAATTAAAAATATGTATCCAAATATAAAAGAGTAATATTACTGACTGACATTGTCCAGCCAAAATTTTAGACTGACAAATAGCTTCATGATTTTTAGAAACTCAAATATTTGATATTATGGTCCCTTTTTGCACTTTTTTAAGAATCTAATTATTATTTCAAAATTCCGCTAATACTATAGTAGTCAATAAGTTTATTTATAAAAAGAATTGAAAATTTATTTCGTAAATTAGATTTATCTTCCATCCCCTCTTTCGTCTTAAATAATTTATTTGACATATTAGTTTTCTATTAGACTTTACCCCTTAAGACATATTGCTGTCATAGACAAATTGTAATGAAATATTCATAAATATTAATAATTTATAAACACATAAACACATAGTACACATTTTTGTATAAATCTACAGGTGTTAATTCAATCTGGCATGTTATCTGTTAGTTGTCAATATATATATATATATATATATTTATATGATATATAAATACTGATAATATTTATTATAGTAATAATTGTGCAATTTTGTCGATTATAAAATCAATCCGAAATTATATTGTAATCAAATTTAGAAAAAATAAATAAATAAACAAAATTTAAATCACTACAGTTTCTTTTATTTCTACTACTATTCAAATGAATTCAATGTGTACTTTTTCATGCAATACTTTAACAGAGATTTTGTTTCTAGAAAATATTATTTTCTCTTAATTCTCCTAACAACTGTTATAAAAAAATCAAAATCATATTTTCCAATCAACTTTAATATTTTCTAGAGATTAATAATGTGTCTCTAGTTGATTTTTTTCTTCCTATAAATCGATTAGTTATTCCAATTATTTAATTATCGTCCGGCTATTCAAGCAAAAGTTTTGCAAATATTTAATGGACACTTGCTTGCACACATTTTCTTGTAGTTGTTCAATCTATTTTAATTGTAATCTAGAAAGATTTTGTCATTGTTAGCAGAGTTTCCTTTTCTTTTATATTTAAAATTTTATTAGACCTTTTATTTTTTTTTCTTTTTTTTTTTTTTTTTTTTGCTGGGATACCTTTACTCATAAGGAAAACAAATACTAACACTTACAACACCTTCAAGTTGTATGCTGTGCTCTTACCATTTTATATTTTTAAATTCAATTATCAGATCTTGGTAAAAGTGTTTTTAGTTATTCTAACTGTTTGTTTTATTTTTCGAAACTAACATCAGATATGTCAATTTGTTGGAGATAATTTCTGGATAATCTTTAGCCAAAATGTAAAATTGATACCTAATTAAATTATGAAATGAAGCAAAAGTATTTTGAAATAAACTTGTGTACTCTCAAAAACTGTTACGCGCAGTAGTACTCGTATTCATAGCTAAAGTTCATAACGATACCTAAAATGTAAAAAGTACAAACATTACTTTTTGTATTTTTACGGAAAAGATAAAAAACTTAATAAGTTGAAAGCTATTAAGGTTACAAAAATGATTTAGTGTTAAGATATATCTCCAATAAACACAGAGTTCTGTTAAATTTATTGCGTTTAATATGCCTGCGCCTATAATAAATATGAGCTTTATTTATCAATAGAACTCTAAACATTTATAATAATATGCCATCGATCAAATTGAGCAGGGTCTATTCGCCAGAGTTATTGGAAATTGGACATCTTTGATACGTTAACCACATAAAATAAATTGGTGTACTAGATAGAATTTCAGGTGTTGAACTTGAATCCGCTTTCGTTTTTTTTTTCTATCAGTTTTTTATTTTTTCCAATTTTGCATGAAAAAAATTATTTTTTTTTCTCTAACTAATTTCCGAAAAATACAAAAATTATTGAAGTAATAAAAAATAATGTCAAGATAACATGTAGTTGATTTTAGTCGATATCTTTTAAAGTGACCGCCTGAAAAGAGTAAAATATTAGATATATCCATAAAAAAATCAAAACTTGATAAAAAAAAAGGAAAGCAGATTCGTTTTCAATACGTCACATTCCATCTAGTCCACTCATTTTTTTAAACCAGTGTAATTAACACTTAATTTTAAGTATTTGCCCAGCATAAACTTGGTAATGGTATGTAGTTACTTATTTAGTTACTTTTCAATAATAATATATCGTCTGCATTACATTTACAGTTTAGCAATTACTTATTTCTGATCAGATTTTTGAAAATACTACTTTTTATTAATTTTTAATTTAGTTTGCTAATTCATATATTTGAAGAGGGTATAAATATATAAGAAGGAAAAAGTTGCGTATGAATTATTGCTTAACCTAAAATAGTTTTTGAAATATTATATTTTTTAAGTCTAAAATAAAAAAACTGATTTTATATCCTGACATTTCATTAGTTCTTTGTAACCTAAAATGTAAGTAGTTCGTATTGTTTTTACTAATAATGACTTCAGTTTAAAATCAATGAGTTATTAAACAGCTTAGAAGTATTTACTTCTTGAATTGACATTCTAAAATGCCTACTTGTAATAATATGAGGTAAGTGGTTTCCTCCAATGTCATTGCCGTGTTAAAATAATGAGTTATTCAGCTAATGTGTAAGTAGTGAAGAACTATTATATTAGCTTCTTAACTCATTACATGGCAACCAAAAGTTTTGATGGGTGTAAGTAAAAAAATACCAAACATTGCAAATGCGGAGCAAAATAATTCAGCCATAATTGAAACATGATTTCCTTCAGGTATTTAAAAAGCAAAAATAAATAAAGATTGATATTTTTTTAAGTCTATAACAGTATTTTTCCATTTTTAATCCTAATCTTACTTTTTAAGTAAAGTGGTATTAATTAATAATTATAATAGTACTTTTCTTTTCATCCTTAATTTTTTTTTTTTTTTTTTGATAATCTTTTATTTAATGGATATTGAAGTAATAAATTAAATTCATCTGATTCAAAATAAAATGAGAAACTATAAAGAAATCAAAGTTTTTATGAAATTAAATAGAAACAATCCCAATTAAAATATTAAATTATAAATGAGTACCGCCACTTTTTCTTAGTTCTGTTAGTTCTTAAGTGAAAATCGAAAAGGAAACTAAATTGCACATTTTTTAATGACAGTCTAATTCACCAATTTTTCTTTCGTTCTGTTCACATACAGTAACGAATATACTTACAGACAAAAAATGTATTGTGTAATATTCAGGATTAATAATATTTAGTCCCGGTTTTATACTGTTCCCTTAGTGTATACTTAAGTGCAAACTTTGTTAAGAAACATTTAAGTTAAACTCACAGTTAAGTAATGTTTCATTTTACAGTTTAAAACTTAAGTTGACAAGCAAATAAACAAAGAGCTTTAAGCTTTTATATATTTAAAATAAGGTGATCCCAACTTTCCAAATATTTTTCTTTAACTAAAAATCATAGATATATTTTTATACTAAAATGCTTTACACTAGCTATGTTAATTTTTTATTGAATATCCTTTAGTTTAGATTACTATTTGCTTATGGTAGTGCCAAAAACCATTATAAATATCAAACTTCCTTTTTTGGGCAAAACATTTTTTGATGCCACTCTAATGTGGCACCAAAAATATATATTAAAAAGACAATTAAAAAACTTATGAGTTGTAAAATTAAAAAGTTGTTGGTGCGAAATATATAACCATAAGGAAAATATAAATTTAAAACGCCTTTTGAAAACTTTTTAAAATTTAAAATTATTTTATAAAATGTTGTATTTTTATGTTTGTAAATATTTTATATTATAAATATTTTTTTAAGACGTCAAAAAAAGAATTTAAGGGATGGAATAAGAATACTTAAGTTTTCAATCATAAAACAATTTAAAATACCAGATACAAAATTTTATAATATTCAGAGTTCATTTACAATCTTTAGTTCAGAATTTTAAATAATTTTTGATATGGTAATACATTTTTTAATTTATTTTAAATGGTAACAAGAATCATAGAATATAGCTAGAAGTTTATGTGAGGGACAAAAACCTAATTCAGTTGTGAAATAACTAATTCATGCAACAACAATATTTATGTAGTCACATATATTTTGTTCTTTGTGTTTTGAAAAAATTAGTAAATTTTTTGGATATTTAGTTTGTAATACCTCCTGAATAAATTTGTAGCTGTATTCTATGACAAGAATTATTTGTTAAAATAAATAAAAAAAATTGTGTATTGTTTCAGCTAATTTATAAAAGGCATTAAAAAATATTTTTAAATTTTTGTGTTGATTGTGTATTAAATTAGTTGATTTCAAATTAATATCCAATGGTTATGTACTCTAAATTTGATACAATTTGTGTATTGATCAAAACTTTTCATTTAAGAAAAAACCGAAACAAAAAATGTATCAAAAATATATGTATCGGTACCATAAGAAACAAAAATTTGCAAAGGATATGAAAATTAAAAATTAAAGAAATATTAATAAAATTTCCTATTCATGAAGAAAATTATGTTTTTATTAGTATTTTTAATATTTATTATAAGTAAATTCTGAAAAATACATTTTAGTATATGTGTAGCATGCATTTTTTCTTTCTATCACCTCCCAAATACCTATCGTTGAACTTGAAAGTCATTTTTTTTTAAACGTATATTACAGAATATGCATTTTTAGGAATTTAACCGATTTTCGTCATATTATTTACAAAATGGAAAAAATGAAAAGAGTTACGGAATTAGGACATAAATCTGCAGTACTAGGGTAATCGACTTCCGACAAAAACAATAGTGGTATCATTTTTAAAATTTTGGTGAATATAAGAAATTGCATTACTTGTCTGTGTAGATATTGAAAAATATTAAGAAATGCGGTATTCGATTTTGGGAATAATTATTTTAAATAATAAATAAGACATATGGCACAGCATATTTATATTAACTCCATTATATATATTAGTTTTTTAAACTAATATATATACATTTTATAAATTTAAATGTTTTTTGGAAGTTTGCAAATTGGTCTCGAGGAAACAGTAGTCGATATACAATATATTGTACTTAAACAATTCTGAATAATATTTGTTTAAAACAGTCCTCTTTTATAAAACCATTCATACATCATTAAAGATTATTTAAAATTCAATGTTCATACTGTGTAGTTTTGCAATTGTACAAGTTTCACTTTCAGAGTGTATTTAAGCAGAACATATTATATATGGAGCCATACTCATAAAATAATCACTTTATTTTGTACTAGTATAAAACTTGTGTGTGTAAAATATAATCATAGTATTAATTTTATGTGGAATTTATGCACGTTAAAGTGATTTTCTGAAAAGGATTTTACATACACGCAGAGAAAAAACTTGATTACAGCATTATCACTACAACAGTATTATGTTCTCATTGTTAATTTTCTTGAATTTTAATAACTCTATGTTCACGATAACAATGTTTTTGTTTAAATTTTGTCATTTAATATTTACACTCAATAAAAATTTTAATATGATTTTCTGAAAAAATTATATGTTTTTTTTTGATATTTTTACCAGACACAAAATTTTATTAATATAAAAAATATAAGTACTTCTACAACTATTAAATATTTGCAGTCTTTTTCCTTGTTCTCAAACCATGTTCTGTTTTTAAACTATACTAATATTATTGTTCCCTTGATAACAAAATGTTTCAAGTAAATATAATACTTATCCTTTTCACAAACTTAGTGGAAAAATTCATAACTTGTGTATTTTAAGATTAACTACATTTTTTATGAACAAATATTATTCAAATATATTTTTTTTCTTTCTGGCTAAGGAACATTTTTCTCTGTTATTTTCTATAAAAAATTTATATTAATTTTTATTAATACGTTTTATTTTAATGTATAATAAGATGGAATAATAATATAATAAAATGAAATAATAATATGATAAGATTGGAAAATTATATGATATATAATATGATAAAATGGAATAATAATATGAAGTATGGAATAATAATATTATAAAATGGAATCATAATATGATAATGTGGTATAAAATAATAACATAAAATAATAATATAATAACATCAGATCATAATCTGATAGAACTGGAAAATGAGATAGTACGATTGTTCATTTATATGTAAAACTGACAAAATGGAACCATAACTATTATTACTTATAATCACTTCTATTTTTTGCTGTGATCATATGTTCCAATCATAATATGTTGGTCTTAGATTATGATCGCTATAACTTAATTTTTTCTCTGCGTGTAGGAGCTATGGTTAATTATAGATCAGTAATCATAAAATTTTCACTTATTTAAATCCCTATTCCTGGAGTATCGGAGGTAGGAAAAATAATATAGAGATCATAAGCAATTTCAGTAGGCTACGCTCTTATACCAAAATTGCTATTAGTGCCACAAATCATCAAAATATCTTTAAAATTGCCACCTATGCTTTTTTGTAAAGATTCGTACACGCAGAGAAAAAATATAGTTCTAGTGACCATAACCTAAGAGCAAGATATTATGATTGGAACATATGATCCCAGCGAAAAACAGAAATGATTATAAGTAACAATTATGATTCTATTTTGTCATAAAGTGTCCGATTTTATAGCTTGTTTTATTTTTTCATGTTATGATTCTAGTTTTACATATAATTGAACAATCTTACTACATCATTATCCCGTTTTATCAGATTATGATTTGATGTCATTAAATTATGATATCTTATTATATTATTATACCACATGATTCCATTTTATCATATTATTATTCCATCTTGTTATTCTAGCTTATTATACGAGTATATTAAAATAAAACGAATTAGGTAAAAAATTATTATTTTTATAAATTTTGTATTGACAATAATAGAGAAAAGTATTCATTAGTCACAATATATATATATATATATATATATATATATATTATAAAATATATATATATATATATATATTTTCATTATGTTAATTTGTATCAACATATGTGGTTAAAATGCAAGATATTTCTTTTTTTCAACTACTCACACCGAGTATAACCAAACCTTGCCTATTTATATTTATTCATATATAAATTAAATGAGAATTACAATGAAGTTGGAAAAGAAATATTAAATACAAAATATATTTAAAAACAAACAAATTATGATGAGAATAATAGTATTAATATGGTTTAAAATCAGAATATGATTTAACAACAAGGAAAAGGACTGCAAATATTTAATGGTTGTAGAAGTAATGATATTTTTCATATTAATAAAATTTTGTTTCTGATAAAAATATTTAAAAATAACAAAATTTAAACATAAATATTGTAATCATGGATACACAGTTATTGAAATTCAAGAAAATTAACAATGAGAACATAATATTGTTTTAGTGATAACGCTGTAACCATGCTTTTTCTGTGCGTGCATGGATGGTCTATAACCAATATTTTTGAGTGTTACAAACTTCAGCATATATGCCTATGGTGGTGTAGGGTATAAAAATGGTATAGAAATTTAATATAATAACAGTGTTATTATAACTGCTATTTGTTTTTTTTCCTTTCTTTCAACTTTGTATTTTTATCTCGATTATTTCCCACAACATATTTTCCTGTTGACCATGAGGAGTGTTTGGCTAATAACAAATGATTGACGTGACAAAAAGTATGCACACAAAAAATATTCATGCTTTTATATATGTACTTTTATATGATTTTATTAAAGTTTTACTTAAATTAATATAAAATATTCTAAAGATTTGCAAAACATATTTGAGGTTTACGATAAGAATGTGAAGTGCTTAGTACCAAAGCATATTTTAAATTGTTTCAGGATATTTTAAACAATTGTGTGTTTTTTTTTTCCTTTATTATAATAAGATTATAAAAATTTCATATTTCGCCACCTTATAGGTAAAAATAAGAAATAAAGGAAAATTTTATAATAAACATAAGTGAAATGAAATTTTAATAGCTTATCTAAGCAGAAAACGCACTAATAACTTATGAATTAATATATGTATAAAATAGCATATTATAAAAGCAAAGAACGGGTTATAGGGCTTTAATAAAATTTCGCTTTCGTTAAAACTACCTTCCTTTTACCTCTCGTAAATTAAGTTAAAAAAAAGTAGTGATACGTTTTTAGCATTAATTGTGGGTTCTCCTAATTTAATCTATAAAAACTCATATTCCTTATTACGACCATCCCCCAACATACGCACGTCAAAAACAGCGTAAATAACAGAGATGGAAATTTTAGATTTCTTAAATACAGAATTTATATTTTTTTATATAAGTTTTGGTTACCTTAAAAAGTTTTTAAGAAAAAGAATATCTAGATTAGCGTTGACATTTATGGGCTTTTTCCTATCAAATTTGGTAGTATTTTGTTTTTCCTTTGGTAGGATGGTAGGTTAAATCGAATTTTGATAGATTTAAACAAAGAGCTTGACTTTTTAAATCGAAAAAATATAGATAGTTAATAATTATATATGAGGCCCTATTCTCCTTATAGGATCGATGGGAATTATAAAAAACTTAAAATTTTAGTAAAAATTTGCATATGTAAAGGGAATAAATTTTCTCCAATTGTGGAATAATTATCTTAACTGTGCATTTGAGGATAGATTTGTCGCTTTGTTACGGATTATATGCCTAATGGAGTAATTCCAAAAGAATAAATCTGCTAAAACAATTTCAAAAATACTTGATAAAATATGATGTCTATCAGTTGGAAGGCTTGGAACAATATTTTATATTCTGCTTTTATATAGTAAATGACATACGAGCCGCAGATCTTTCGAAAAATGTATCCAAAGAATTTAAGTGCTACTTTTTATTCTTATATTCCTTTATATGAATATTAGCCCTAAGTTATAATTTGAGATAAGATCAGAAGGGGTAAATTTAGCATATCTTTATTAAAAAAAAAATTAATGAAGTAGGTTTTATAATAAAAATAGTTACAGTGATATTTAAAATATTAATATGAGCACAAAACAACTTTGACTAAACTGAATTGTAATACTAAAATACATAAGTTTTTGTTTCAATTCACGCAGTTTTCTTTCATTTAAGTGCTTTTCGAATTCCCGGGAATCCAAGACAATATTCCTAGGAAAGCGGAACATGAAATATTGAAAGTTTCCCGTAAATCCAGGGATGGTAAATTCCGGCATGCATTCTCTATTTATAATTAATTCCATAATTTTTTAAACAAAAAATACATACAGATTTTTTTATTTGAATTGGCAAGTTTTGGTAAAATATTGTAAGTGGATATTATTTTTAATCGGAATACCACTAAATATTCCATACCTGACCATATCAGTTCAACATAGTTGAGTAGAAAAAAAATTCTAAAGCTCTGTCATATCATACTCGTATCGCTTCTAAATATAATTACTTTCAATACTCATAGCTGTCATATTCCAAAAATCACACGAAACGTACGAGAAGAGTTTGTAACATAATTATTTGTTTTTGCTATTGATGTTGTTGCCATCATTATCGCTTTTCCCTATTACTGTTGTTACTGTTTGGAAAATGAATTTTACATACTTACATTTAAGCTAAGTTCACACTACGCTAATATTTGACGATTTTTGCACATATTTGCTTTGCGTAATGTGAAAATAAAATATTTTTACGATTCAAACAGTATAACAGCTGATTTTGGACAAACATTGTGTGAACACAAGTTGAAAACTATTTGCGAATTTTTGTTTGATCTTACAAAATAAATGTAAGATCAAACAGCGGCAAACAACAACTGATGCGGTAGATGGCTTGAGTTGAAAATTTTTTGTTTTATGTACACAAACTTTAAATTGAAAAAAAGAAGTGAACAATTTATATTGTCTCTATTAAAATATAGTTTTTTTTTTAATAAAACAATATATTGATATTTTTTTATTTAACCATAAAAATACTTGTTATTTTTTATACAGATGAAAGAGACATACAAAGAAAACAGTATTTTTGAAGACAGGACCGTTTTATAAATAACGAAAAAAAATTAACAGGGTTTTTCTTGTGCATAAAAGTAAATTACTTACAAAAAAAATTTTTAAACATAAATTTTTAAAGTAATTGTTATCAATGATCTGAAATTATTATCTTAATGACACCACCTTATTAGAATTCTATTAAATTTAAAATAAACAAAAGTATTTAAAAATAAAATTAGGATAATTCAATTCTCTTTTATATAAAGCGAAATAATAAGAAATTAAAATAAACAAATTTTAAATTGTTTTGTAAAATAAAAACGAGGGACGACTTTTATCATTACAGCTTTTAGGTATTTACAATAGGGTGGTCCCAACCTTCCAAAAAAAATTCTTTAGCAAAAAATCATAGATACTTTTTTTATTGAATGTATAGATTACTATTTGCTTATGGTAGTGCTAAAAATCATCATAAATATCAAACGTACTTTTTTGGGCAAACAATTTTTTGATGTCACCCTAATGTGGCATAAAAACTAAAAAAACAATAATTAAAAAAAAATAAAATAGATTGAAAGATGTAAAGAAATCTTTAGCCTGTGGGCGTAAAATTAAAAAAGTGTATATAACCATAAAGAAAATATAAATTTAAAACGTCTTTTGAAATATTTTTAAAATTTAAAATAATTTTATAAAATTTTTCATTTTTATTTATGTTTGTTTATTATCAATAAACATTTTCTAAGACTTCAAACAATTTTCATACTTTGGAAAAACTTAAGTGATGGAAAAATAATACTTAGGTTTTCAATCGTAAAATAATTTTAAGAACAGTATAATACAGTATAATACCGGTTCTCAGTCACTCATTTCATGTTTAAAATTTTATTAGAAAATATTGTTTATAAACCACAAAAATGTGTTGATAAAATTTTGCTACTTAACAGATGCTATATTTAAACACACACATAAAACTTTTGTATATGTGTGAAAGTTTCAATGATTTCTTGTGTGTGTGAGAGTGTTCCTATTATAACAATATGGTAATGAAGTAATGGGTATAACAAATTTAAGTGATTTGATGCGTAAAATATAGCAAAAATACACCCACAAAATAAATGAATCAAAAAGTCAATATTTTAGTTCTTGAAAACTTTATCAAAATAGGTTTAGTTTGATTTTAAGCTTTCAGATACCTTTCAGAATATTAAAAGGTATTGCATTTATTTTCTTTTATTATTTATTATCTTTTTTTCCAGATAATGTACGTCATGGTTTCTTATGAAATTTTCTTTCACTTAAAACAACACTGTTAAAGTTTTTTTTGGCTATTTATCTTTCTTGTATGTAGTTATAAATTGTAGTTAATTAAATTCTATCCACTGGCGATTTGAAAAAGTTAAGTTTTCTTTATACATATGTAAATGAACTCCATGTTCAGTCAATATGTTGAAATCTGTATATAATAGTTGCCTTAAGATAGAAAAAGTATTTAATATTTCATTTAAGATCAATTGTTTAATTCGCAATAAAAGTGAGGAAAAAATAGTGCTTAATTAGTGTAGCGTACAACACAATCAGAGTGAATTTATAATAAAAATATTGGTTTTCAAATTTATCAGCTTTTTCTGATCTTTTCGTGATTTTGTGACATAGTTTCCGTAGAGACATAATGTGCATAATGGGCAATTAGAATGTAACGATAATGCATCACTAAAGTTCATCTTTGGAAAACACAGTCTCGGGATACAAACGAAAATCGGGAACTACACGATGCCACCAATCCACAGTGGAGTGAAATTTAGAAAGATGGCGATCAGTAGAAAATTGAAAATCAATATTTTTAAAAAATATTTGATTTTATGTAAAAATAGATAAAATGAAGCATTATTATCTTTAAAAAAGTTCTTTAATTATAATAAATTATATTTTTTATTTAATTATTTTCTTTATTTAAGTATGGAATTCTGAAAATAGTTAGAACAAGTAGAAAAGTAAAAGTAGAGCCAGTTTTGCCATATTAAGTCACTTTAACGCGGAAACGTAATTTATAATTTGCCTTAACTTGACAGGGTCTTATATGGAAGCTATGGTCATTTATGAACCGACCCTTCTGAAATTTGACTGTAAGATTAATACTTAAATGGGATTTATTTTTATCAAATTTTATGTTTATGCGATCATGTTCATAGTAATTATGAAGGAAAAAGTAATAGGTATAGCTAATTACGGACCGATCCTCATTAAAATTGGTAGTATGATTTTGGTTTAGACAAAACTCATTTGTAATGAATTTTATTTAAATATGGACATGAGAATTTGACCTATTTTTTAGGAAATTTTTGTTATGGGGACTAAGTGAAATAATGATAACATTTCAACTATTTTTATTGTGATATATTATTGGCCAACAAAAATTTTATAAAGTTACCATTTAAACTGCGACCCACAGATTAGGTGAAACTATGGTACTTGATACACGGACAGTCGGACGAACAGAAGTTTACGCTAAAAAGGAGCATTACTTTGGATAAACTCAGCCTCCGCACATTCGCAATATTTAGGAGGCGAAATAAAGCATATTTCTCAAACGCTCCGTTATAAAAGAGAAATTTACAAATATAATTCACAGAGCTACTTTTGTGTATAAATAATTTATTGCAAACAAAAAATATTATGTGTTATAAAAAAAATTTAACTTTAATTTGAAAACATGAAAGTTTCATATATTTTGCAAACAAACCATAAGGAAAAAATTTATAATTGTAAAAATTTAAAAATATTGAAGCCAAAAATTAAACAAATGATTAATGATTAATCAAAAATTTATTACAGCACCAAAATGACGAAAAAACATTTCAAAACATGGGATATATTTCATATGAAATATAACCCAAATTTATAAGGGAATTTTTTGGGCGATTTTTCAATGTTTTATTTATAAATTGCTGCAGTCAATTTTAAATGGTTCGTTCCATAATTGACCTTGGCTATCGTACAAGACCCTCTCGCGAAAATCACTTAAACTGCATAAATCCCACACAAATATTAGTATGTGTATGAAATTTAGTACAAACATGTAAGTTTTACACAAATATAAATTGCACTAATAACACATAAAAAGTATCGGAAAATATATGTTGCAAATATTGCAGATAGAGTCATTCCAATCACCAGGAACATTTCGGTTTTTCTCCATTACGTCATATTTTTAACCCATTGACGATCAAAGAAAATATCCTTCTCAGTTGAGTTATTAAGTTATATAATTTTCTATATAATAGGTATTTTTTAAGAAATGGAGCTACAAAAATGTAGTAAAAGTAAAGTGTCCAACTTACCACACATAGCCCCTATAAGTCTTTAAATTTATAAAAATCAACAATTATTGAATTAACCCTTATAAATCGATAGAAAAGTGAGGTGTAACGTGTGGGTGTAGAGAGGAAATTTGCATTTGATATAATTAACACATGACCGTAGATCTCAAAAATTGTAAAATTTTTAAAATCTTACTGATAGAAAAAGCGCATACATCAAAAGTTTGAAAAAAAAATAATAATAAAAATCCTAATTTATATAACAAACTCAACAAAAAATTAGAAAAAATCAAATCGTGAATAATTTGGTTTAGTTTTTACTCCTTAGACTAAATATAGTGTAGAAAGTTAAATAAAATATGTCCATTACGTCACACTCTTAACCCGTTGACCACCAATAGAAATATGTACCTCTAAGGAGTTTTTAGGTTATATAATTTTCTGTATAATAGGTAGAGAAAATTAGTCATTCATGTTTTATAGAGAAAGAATACTGCTACAAAAATCTAATAAAAATAGTTTCTACAACTTGCAACAAATAGGCCCAGGATATTTTAAAATTTTAAAAATTCCGAAAATATGGGAACAATAAGACATGAAAACGATAGCGTTTTCTCCAAGAAATAGCTGTTATTGGAAGATTATGTCAAGCAAATGGAATATTACTGTGCTGACATATTATTGCTGCTTTTTAGTATGATAAAAAATTTAAAACGTACTATTTTTGATCCTAATAAAAAAAGGAAATATGTAAATAAAACATGATATCTCTTGAAATGGTGATCTGATGGAAACATTTCATTTCACTTTCTACACTATATATAATCGAAGGAATAATAATTACTTAGAATTATTTGCGATAATTTTTTTTTTTACTCTTTTGTTGACTTTTGATGACCACCTATTTCCTGTTAGTGCGATTTTAAAGATATTACCAAGTTTTAGTACAATACAAATTTCCCCTCTACACCCGCTCTATGTGGTAACAAGTTATGGTAAAATTAAACAAAATTGAGATTCCATGAGCGTATATTACTTCATAATAAGATCAAGATTTAAAAATAATTTTTTACTAATAACCCAGTGTGGCAGTAAAAATATACTTTTGAAATGACGTTGTAAAGCACATAGAATATATCATTATTTCATTCTTAAAATTTTCTGAAGTTTACGATTAAAAAAACGATTTTTACGACTTGACAGAATAAAAAAATTTATAAATTAATTTTTTTATAATTTTTTTTATTTTTTAACGATTTTAGTTAGAAGAGAAATCAATATTTTACGAATATTGTAAAAAATATATTGAAAATATTGTAAAAAATATCTGCAACTTTCTTTTTTTTTCCTCATTTTGTTTTTAAACTCTGCAGCAAGTTTTTATATTATTTGATATAAAACCCTATTCTTTTGTATTTTTGTTTTTTTTTTTTTTTTTTTTGTAATTTGAATTTGTAATACTTAGTGAATAGTTCAAGCCCTCATTTGTTAGCATCAATTAAGAATTGATGAAGCTACAGTATTTTTAACTTACTCATATGAAATATTTACACGAACAAAATATAAAATGATAAAATAGTTCGAAAAATCTATTGTCTTTTAAATCCCTAAGTTATTTTTTTACAAAAAATGTTTATCTTTGCTAACAAATTGTCGATTGTAACCAAAAGGGCTTAAATTGTTCGATGCATAATATAATAAAAGAAATATGCAGCGGAATTTAAAAAAAAAATTAAATAAAAATAAAAATAGCAGATATTTTTAGCAATATTCCTGCAAAGGTTCGTGTAACGTGAAAAAATGTACCGTCAATTCCATGAAACATCGCCCAAAAATTTACTGAGTGTTTTTTTAATTTTCTTAAAATTTTGCACGCAAATAATCCACGGTTATCTATATCGATTTCAGTTTACATATAAGTTTACATATTTTAATTGAAAAACTTTTAAAAATTTATTAAAAATTAATACTAATAAACTAATTAATATTGCAATTTAAACTAAACAATTAAAATACACGTAAAGAAAAATTATTATTTAATAAATTCACAATGTTGAAAAATACTTCTATAATTTGCATTTTCAAATATTTTTGAACGAAAAAGGATATTTTGGAGATGTTGACTGAATTATTTAAAAAGAAGACACTAGCATTTTATATGCTTTTTAAATTACACAAATCCGTCAATAACCTCAATTGATATGAATATTTAAAGTAGCATATTTCTTTATTTTTCCATACTTTCCAAATATATTAAAATATCAAAAATTTTAAAAGGCATATTTAATGGAAAATGCATTTAAAAAATGCAATTAAATTAATATTAAATTATTATTATTATTATTGTTATTATTATTATTATTGTTATTACTATTATTATTATTGTTATTATTATTGTTATTACTATTATTATTATTGTTATTATTATTATTATTATTATTAAATTATATATATTATCAAATTATTGAAATTAACAAAGCCTTCCCAGAGATATTGCTACTTAAAGTTATATACTTTTTTTTTAGTTTTTGTGTTAGTAAAAAAGCGAAATAAAATCGCTCGGAAATTAAAAAATACCATTTCATGAATTTGTCGAAACACTAAATATTTCGTCTCAAATATTAGCGTAGTGTGAAATTAGCTTTATACAACAATCAAATACTTTATAGCTTAAGCAACAAGATTAAATATCAAACAAAATAAAATTAATTTTTCTTTTTTACTAGTTGACTTTCGTGCTTTCTAGTGACATTTAATTTCATTAGAAAAATCTATGCCATGCCCTTTTAAACCGAATATTATATTGGATTTTGTTCTTTAAAATCAAGTAGACCAAAATTTTCTAAAACATTTCAATCCAAAGTTTTATTAATCATCCTGAAACTAAACAATATGATCGTGTAGCAGAAAATTATACATTTAATTTACTCATCAAACCATTACGAATTATTACGAATAAAAAGTATTTTTAAACCGCTCAACTCCAGGCTTTTAGAGGCGATGAAGTGCATTTTTCTATATATACTATATATACTATATATAGTATATATACTATATATATGTAGTTATGTAATTATAAAACTCTATCTGAAAATATTGGAAATTAAATTTTGAAAATTTATAACAATTTGAGAAAATTAATATTTACTTAACAGCTAGGTATTTAAATTTTTTGCAATAAAAAATATACTTTATACATAACCAAAAGTGCTTCTAATAGCAAAGCTTACAAATGCATATTTATATTATTACTAAATAATTAAATAATATAAATGTTTACACACTTATTTCATTGTTCTCATTTTCATACAAATTGAAATAAATACTCTTTCGAATATTGATAAGAAAATTTCCATTGAATTGAGCTAAAAACGGTTAAATTTAAATATGTAATTGAATTAAAATTTGCTAAAAAAAAAAACTAATAAATTTTAAAGAAAAAAAATATGCATATTTTTTGTTGTAAATTATTTTTATATGAATAATAAAAATCGATTTAATCCCTAAGAAAATATTTTTAAAAACAACATGCATATGTAGGTGTATTTGTGTGTGTGTATAATAAATGATTTAAAGAAAAATATATAAGGGTATGTGTATGTACATATGCATAAATCGAATTAAAACCAAACTCATAAAATAAAAATCATTTTTCACAACTCCATTAATATAAAACCTCAAGAAGAAAGCATTTTATAAAATGTACGTACGTACTCTAAACTATGGTTTACGATATGATGCTATGTATAATGGGTATTTGTGTGGTTTCCTGACTTGTTTTTACAGAAAACTATATAATTTTTTTATATATTTTTATTTTTCTAGATTTTCTTATTCATCAGAGTGACTTTTTTATTCTTCTAAGTACTCTACAGTACTTACTTCGAGATTAAGAAATTTTTTTAAATTTCATAAAAAAAATATCCTTTATTTATATGGTTAATATTAAATTTAAAATAGTTATTTTTTAAGTTTAAAAATAATGTCTACCCAATAATTTAACGTTTTGTATTTGTGTGTTTTGAAATGGCAAAGGAAATGTTTATTTTCATTAGTCTTTTCAATTTGGTGATTAGTTTTTTTGTTTAATAGCAATATTTTTGTGTATTGAAAAGATTACTTTGAATTTAAAATTTTTTGGTTAAGAAAAGTTTTCAAGTTTATATTAGGTACGACTACCTTGATTTACTATTATTTGTTTCTATTTTTTATTATCCGCCTTATTTCACCTTACTGTTTCATCAAGTCGTAAAACAAAACTAACAAATCCATTAGTAATTTCTTTTTCACTTTTTTTCTCTTTTTTACCATTATTCTTATTTCCATATAATGTATGTAAATTATTTTGTGCTCATTCATAAACTAAAGTACATACTCCTACGTTTCTGACGTCCGTGCAATAATGCATGCGGGTAAAATACATAAAAGTATATTCTTACTCATATAGTCTGTAACTAAACTAGAACTGGTATAGTGTAAAAGTTATTATCACCATATACGTTCTTTTTCTCCTATCAGTTATTTTTTTTTACATTGCAAATAGTCAAGTTAAAAGGGAAAAATTCATTCATTCATTTACTTACTTAGGCTTTTACCTCAATATTTGCATCGTAATAGAAACAATTTTACACTCAATCATATTACATATTTAATTAACTTTGCAACAAGCATTTAATATACTGGGAAAAGGAAACAATTTGAAAAATATTTTATAACTTAATATAATAGTTTTATTTTTTCTATCACCATGATTTATTCTATATAAACAATTGTATTAAAAATATTTGTGCACCTTTTTGTTTTATTTTGTTCAAATTCCAGGTGAAAATTGGTTTTATTTATAAACAAATAAAAAAATGTATGTTAAAAATGTGAACATATGTAGGTAGGTATGCAGCATGCTATTCATGCATAAAAAACCAATTTTTCATTGCTAAATATAGTTTTATTTTTGTTCATTTTTCTCCTTTTGATAACAATCATTATTAGCATTGGCTTAAGAAAACCGGTCTGGGGGGGGGGGGGGGTTGTTAACCCTACCACACACAAAATTTAGACCCGCTTTTTTTGTTTTGTTGTGATTCTTGTAAATATTTTTAATTTGTTTTTGAAAAATGAACTATCTTGCTGTTTTCTCAAATATTTTATGAAATATTAGACAATTAGAATGGAACAATATTCCGTACCAAAAAGAAAAAAATAAATTCTTGAATTTACGTGTCCAATTTCAATTAATTTTATATACTATTATTTATAATTGCTTCTAAAAAGTGACACTTTTCACTTTCGAGGATTTGGGTTAGGTTCTTATATTACCTATTGGAAAAATATTTCTTTCAAACTTTTCTTCTGTAATATATAATATTCTTGAATGAAATTTAAATAAAAGTTTTTAAATAATGGTATTTTCCTTTCGTTTAAGTAATTTATAAAAAAAATATCTAACTTTTAGTCCGACTTATCCCTATCAGAAACGTAAGTAAAAAATTCGAATAAGATAAATATTATGTTATTTTCCAAATTTATGTTTATATTTTGTTCACTTATAACTTAGATATGTAAAATTTGTCATACGCAGAGAGTGTAGGAAAAGAAAGTTTCAGATCTTTAAAAACTTTTACAGGGTATTTAGTTTTTACGTTAAAAATCATAAACATTTTTTTAGCTTAAATATTTTTTAAGACATTTGTCCAAAGTATGATATAAATTCTTTTAAGGATTCTAAGGATTCTATTTACTCTCAAAAATTTATAGAATCAGCTTTTTTAATCTAAAATGAAAAAGTATACTTAAAAATACATACATATTTTAATAATTTCTCTAAATAAAAGAAATATTTTATTTTTAAATTATAATTCCAAAAAATCACAAAAAAATTTTTTAGTCAGAAGCTATATCCCTCAGATAAAAATTATCTAACTACGCCAATGACCATTAGTAACTGTTTTGTATATACTTTTGTATTAAAAATATAAAAAAGTGAAATTATAATAAAAAAAATATTATGACATATTTGGGTACAATGATTTATTATTGTTAATAACAACGCGAGAATAGCACTTAGTTGTTCATAAGTAAAAAAGATTTTTGCTAAACTAGGTAAACTAGTAATAATTTCTCGATCTTATATTGACACGTTATGTATGAAATAATTATACAATATAGTATTTTTTGTTGATAAATCATGCCTACGTTAAAATTGAACATATAACAACCAATACATCATATCTCTAAAAATGTTATTTTAAAAATTCTGTTCATGTACAAAATTTCTATGTGGACACTTATTTACTTTAGAAGTTCTAATTGCTGTCCGTTTTGACTTGGAATCATTTTAAGTTATAATTTTATTTTTTATTCAATTACTATTAGCTACTATAATTATCATTTGCTTTGTTGGAGCTGAATTTATATTTAATAAATATTAATTAAAATTTGAAATTTGATGATTCTTTGCGATTTCTGACAACCCTGTAGACACTACGTTAAAACTCATTTAAATTTGTCAACAACGCGTTAAACCAAATTTATTTAATAAGTAAAAAACTATATTTTAGCAAAGTACTCGTAAATTAATTCGAATGATCTGTAAAATAATTTTTTATGCTATTTTCTGTTTAAATTTTTCACTGTGCGTCAGTTATTTATTTACTGAGTTTAGAGTTATTTATATATATTTTTCTTTTTCTATTTAATTTTAACAAAATTAAAATATTTCACAATATATTCGTTTCAATTACATTAGCGCCTTTGACTTAATTTTTAATAGGAAATGAAATTGTGCGTGCTTTAAATTATTTATTAATTAATTTTGTCAAATATTTAACATTTGTCAAATACCATCTATTTTATATATATTTTCTGGTTTTAGGTACATATGTAAAGTATGTATGATTTAAATTGCATGAATATTTGGTAAAAATAAAAAATTACGTACAGTTAAATATGGCTACAACAAATTCCGTAAATATAGAAACTTTATAATAAACTTACAAATATTTTCATAATAAACATGACCTGCAATTCGAAATTTTCTGTATTATTTCATAAATACTGAAGTTATATAGTACACATGCACAAAGTTCAAATATTTGCTTAGTCAGTAAATACTTTACAATAAAAAGAAAGAAAAAAAATCATTGTCCATTTGAATGTGTATTGTTCTCCCAAATTTATATTATACACTTTAAAATAATTTGTAACAAAATAAATTTAAAATAACATCAAATGAATTGAAAAATAAAGAAACAAAACTACAGAAATAAAAAAAGAAAATTTCATGGTATTCAGCATGGTATAATTTTATTTCATTTTACAAAAAAATATTGTCAGTCCGTCTCCTTTCTTTTATAATAAATTCATTGGGAATTTCTGTTGTATTTATATGTAACACAAAAGTCAGTTTAGCGTAAAGATACCCAAATCAAATAAAAAATAACCTAAAATTGCAATAGAGGGTAGAGAAAGCAAAAAAAGGAAAATATAATATAATCAAAGCTTCAAGTAATAGCACAAAACAAGACCCGAAATACATTGAATTAACTCAATACTAATAAGGCATAAGAAACTTCACACTACGCTAATATTTGACGATTTTTGTAAATATTTGTTTTGCGTAATGTGAACACGAAATATTTTTACGATTCAAACAAGATAACAGCTGATTTAGGACAAGCAAAACTATTTGCCCTTAACTAAAAATACCAGTAGTGTGAATGAACATTGTGTGAACACAAGTTGTAAAATATTTGAGCGAAACATCGGCAAACAGCAGTTCATGCGATGGGCGGCTGGAATTGAAAAAACTTTTGTTTTTATGGGCACAAATTTTAAATTGGCAAAAAGAAGTTATCAATTTATATTTTATCTTTTAAAATATATATTTTTTTAAATTAAACTTTCAATATATATAATATATACAATATATATATAAAACTTTCAATATATTAGTTTTTTTTATCCATAATAATATTTTTTATACAGCTGAAAGTGGAGTACAAAGAAAACCAGGGTTGTTTTATAAAGATAGAGCTGTTTTGTAAATGACGAGAAAAGGAAACAGGGGTTTGCTTGTGTATAAACATAAATTGCTTATAAAATAATTTTTATTAACCCAACTTGACCGGGAATGTTTTTTTGTTTCAGATATTGATAAAATTTCCAAATGTAAATCTATGGGGCGGTCATGCAAGGCACTACATATTTTTTTTTTTTTTTTGCAAGAAGAACATGAGTAACTTTAAAAAAAAAAATGGTTTTTATTGGCAAATTTTCTTAAGGAGATGGAATTTAATATTAGTTTTAGTATAGTATTGAGAAACATACTTTACATATTGCACATTGACCATTAATTATACCCATTGGAGAAGTCACCGTTATAACATCTTATTTAAGCTATTGGTACTAAAAGGTGGCCTTCATCATGATCATCAAAACTTATTGTGTTATGAGTCCGCTTTTCATATTGAGAGACATATACTTATTGTCATTTACAGAATAGTAAATAGCTATTGGATTCATAAACTCTAATTAATTAGGACTTCTCTTTTATTTACCCGGAAGCTGACGAAAGATTTCAACACAAATGCCACTTAGATATGTATAAAGTTTGCTTTACAATTTTTATCCTCTCTTTCAATATGTTAAATAACAACATTTTGGCTTGCTGGAATATTTGAAGGACTAAACGAGGAATATTACTATTAGAAATGTTTTCAGCATCACCTTCGTCACTAATATCACTATAATCTTTAGGCCATTCGATGAAAATCTTTTAGACGTATTCATCATTTTCACTCTTAAGTTATTCAAAGTTTCACTGATGGACAATTTTTCGGAAAAACACGTTATATATATTTCTTGACATAATTTTCATAAGAATAATACTACCAAAAATTTTCTATGTTGTGCCTGGCGCAGATATATTCTTCATAAAAAACAGGATAATTTTATAATTATATATTTTATTAATTTATACCAATCTAATATTGTACAACTTGGTTATATAAAAATTATAAAATAGTTTTCTTAAGTAATTCAGAATTTGTAATATTTTTTATGCTATATAGTTTTTTACGTAACTTTTATAAACAGATAATTAGCATATTACCTTGATATCCACATATAACGAATTTCTCTTAGAAAATTATTCTAAATTGATTAAAACAAAATAAAAATAAGATTTTTCTAATTGATGTCAAATAAATTTATGGTAGTTGTGTGTTTGTTCAAATAATTTTGAGTAAATAATTTGCATCTAATCTGAACAGGCTTAAGATATTTTTTTTCTAATTTTCGTACTGTACAATATTTGATAGCTGTTTCATCAAACAAAAAACGTCAAATATGTAAGCGTAATGTGAACAAAATATCTAGTAAGTATTTAGTCGTAAAAATTGCAGGAAAATACGATAAAATATTTTTTGTCAAATATTTGCGTAATCTGAACTTAGCTTTAGACTTATTTTGTGATGAACGACAAAAAAGAACATCAATGTTAAATTATTTCCTAAAATATCTAGATACTTTGAAACACGCATACTATCATACCTACTAAATATGTAGGTATGTTTATGACACACAAACGTAAAAAAAATATGTAGTGAAAATTTTCTGTCAAAGTTACAAATACAAAAGTTACTGTCAAAGTGAATCCTATTGTCCTCTTTTTTTGTTGTTGTTTACAAGTACAATGGCTATAGTTCATTTATTGGTATTAAATTGCACACAACATTGAAACATAAATTATGTATTTACAGTTATGGACAAAAAAATAGGGTCGAGTATAATTTCTTTACCATTTTTGAGTTTTCGACGAAGTTTTATGCAAAACAAAAGAAATTTTAGTGACAAATCAAAACGAAAGAAATTTTAGCGAATACATTAAATTACAAACTTACAAAAAAATAATAATTTATCATTATTTCTATAACGGTGCATGATCCGAAGCGCAAATTGATATTTTTCAGTGCGGACAAAAAAAATAGGATCAGAGGTAAATTCGTCAATATACTTTTTTTAATTTTGTAAAATTAATTAGTTTATAGTTTTATGTTTAACTTTTTCATATAGTTATTTATAGAATTTTTACATATTTGGCTTAAGTTCATTGAATAGTTGTAGATTATTCATTCATCAACACTCTTCAGTGTTCCACCGTGGTGTTTTCTGTAAACATAATCTATTTAACTTACAACTTTTTGGGAAATGGAATCTGTAACATATTTTTCCTATATGCTATTAAGTAAGACGAATGGTTTACGATAAAGCTCTTTTCCAATTATTTTGCACATGCAAAAATTCTATAAATAACTATATGAAAAAGTTCAACAAAAAACTATAAACTAATTAACCTTAAACACAAGGCACGGTGTAAAGTGTTACTTGATGACTGCCCCTGTTAAGTATTTCTAAAAAAAAGAAAAAAAAAAAAACAGAAAAATAACAACAACATTGTTCATTGCTACTTAATAAGTGGCTAAATAATAACAAATTATACATTGCTGATTTATTACCTAAAAATTGGTAGCTTTGAGCATACAAACAATAATAATTGAAAAAGGAGAATACAAAATAATTGTAAAAAAACTTTATCGTAAACCATTCGTCTTACTTAATAACAAATAAGTAAAATAAGTTACAGATTCCGTTTCCCAAAATAGTTGTAAGTTAAATAGATGATGTTTACAGAGAACGCCAAGGTGGGACGCTGAAGAGTGCTGATGAAGGTCGTGGCGGACCAGAAAATTCATTCAGAAACATTTGTAAAATGTTCGGGGTATAAAATGTACTACAAAGGAAAATATGAAAAAACAATTATTGAAAACTAAATTTATTCATAACATTTTTTTTTGAAAGCCCTGGTCTTAGAATAAGGATCAGAAAAAGTCAATATACCCAAAGTAAAACTTTTTTATCCGCTATACAATTAAGATAAAATAATAATATAATATAACGGTATTGATGTTCCAAAGGAACTTTATTTACATTAAACCTTTCTAAATTTCTCTTAAGTACTGGCTTTTAATTAAAAATAAAATTATTTAACTACAAAAATCGGTGTTGGTACTTAACATTTATTTGGACCTTAGATTTTTTCCCATATTTTCGACAATGTTATTCTCTAGATGATTTTTGATCAAAATTGCTCTCAGAATTAAAAATTATTTCCAGTTCTTAGCGTTCTTCAATTTCTAATTGCTGACATTGTCATCAGGACTTAAAAACAGTAAATATTTCGAAAAAACTTTGCAAAAATTTTAAATAATTTTGCTACTGACCATATTTTTTCACACTGAATAAGTAGAAGAAGAAAAATTTGCGGTTGAGATGTACCGTTTTTGCGATAACTGTAAATGATATTATTTCTATATAGTTATTTAACTCAATGTATTCGCAGTGATTTTGTATTATTATAAATTTTATAGTTTTACTCAAAATTTGTTAGAGAACTCAAAAATTTTAAAATAAATATAGTTGACCCTATTTTATTGTCTGTAATTATATATATTTACTAAGGCAAACAGGGTATTCCAAAAATAGTTGTTAATATAATATGTACTTTAAAAAGACTATTAGAATATTAAATATATAAAAATTCTAGAAAGTACAATATGCAGATATTACAGTTTAATTGAGCTAATAGATTTGAAATATAATTGGTTTCAAATGTTTTAAATCTTAAATTTTTCGATAGGAACTTTAAAATTGTTTAAAATAATTTTTCATTTAAATAAAGGCTGTCCTTTTCTGTAAACGGAAACAAACACAAATCATTTTCAACAATGACAATAAAAAACATACTTTAGAAATGACCTAGTGTATGTTCTAGACCACATTTAGTAGATCATTATGTCATTCGTAAAATTATCAATACTGATAAAGAAAAAGGAACGATTTTTGGTGACTTGACGGAATAAAAATTTAAAATTTAATTTTTTTTACCAATTTTAAATATATGAATATTTAGAAATATATTTAGAAAAATATATATATATATATATATATATTTCTTTTATATCTAAAATCGTTAAATAATTCAGGATTGGTAAAAAAATTAATTTTTGGTAATTTTTTATTCCATCAGGTCGTAAAAAATAGTTTTCTTTTTATCGACAACTTCAAATTTTGAAGGTGTATAGAAAAATCTGAAAATTACAAAATTAACTGGTCAACTATATGACCTAGTGTGGGCTGCACCATGTCATTTCAAAAGTATATCCAACTTTTTCAATTTTGTCACACAGTGTAACTTGTAGGATATGCAAATGAAATATATAATGAAATATAGAAATGAAATATTAAAAAATGCTTAACCAAGAAATGAAACCGTTCTCGTTTAATAGACAATTTCCACTTCATTAAATTAAGATGAATAGGCGGCCAGCTAGACGGCCATTATAATACATAAAAGCAACACCATGGAAACATAAAATAAAAGGACAAAAGATAAAAAAACTCTTTAATTTACATACAAAAAAATTGCAAATAAAATATACCCTTCTTAGCATATAAATTTATAGCAAGGATATTTTTTTGATAACACAAAAATATTTAAGGTGATTCATTTTAATTATGTACAAAAACATAAATATTTTATTTGAAATGAATGGGCTTGTAGACGTTTAATGATGAAAAAAATTCTCTTGAAGTAAAACTTTTTATGCGGAAAATAAAAGAAAATAGAAAGGGATTTTTTTAATGAGGTAAATTGCTTAACATTCAATTTTATATTTTCATTATTAAGCACCTCAAAAAATTGTTTCACTAACATTCATAAGAGTTTCGTTATTTTTCTTAGTTGGTTTAATTCAGAGACAAATCAGACATCTCCACCAAAGTACATATTAGCATTTGTTGATTTCCATTTAAACTCTGACAAATACTCAAAATCTTTTAATATAATATTTAATGTTTATTTTTTAGCTTTTGTCAGATTTTTTAATTTATTTTGCATAAAAATGAATTATTTAATTTTTTATGCTTGATAGAGCATAAATAACAAATAGAATTTGTTCTTCAATAATTTTAATAATATTAGTATTTATTTATATTATGAAAATGAATATAATTAAATAGCAAAAAAAATAATTAATTAAATTTTTCCTTGGGGTTTGCTTTAAGTTAAAAATAGCAACCATTATTTTTGAGAAGGCAAATTTTTGGAGCAGCTTATAATCTTAGCATCAGTAACCAACTCTATTTGGCGGTACCAAAGGGGAGTTTATGGGCTAAAAGTAGATACCGAAAGAACGTGACGGATTTTCTGTGCTACAACATACTTCATCAGTCTTCATTCTTGTGTGAATGAAGTTGTCCTTACTAAATACTAAAAACGCAGGAAAAAGAGCCATTTAGTTAATAATAGTCATTTGGAAAAATGTTTAGGATTAAAAGAGTACAAAGAAATTGGTTGCTAGCCTTTTCTAGCCTATTAGAAAAGTCGAATTTCAAAAGTAACACCGTGAACAATTTCCCAAAACTTTTTTTCAAATTTCACACGTGAAAAAATCTATATATGCATCAAACTAGAGATCGTATACAATAATACTGCGTACTCAGTTTTTCTATTTTCTATTTTTCTCTAAATTTTCGAAAAATACACGACCTAAAATAAATTATAGAATATTTACGAAAATTATATCAACACAATATGGACGTCAAATGAAAGCTAAGAATTCCTGCAATTTATTAAAAATTTATATATAAATGTTATAGAACAAAATGTTAAGAAAATATTTATTTTATATAAAGTATATAATTAAATAATAAATATAATATTAAGGCGTTAAATTTTCAAAAAAGTTATTTTTCTAATTTTTTATACTGCAACATTTAAATAAAAAATATTATTATGTTGTAGGAAGTCAGCAAAAACATACGTTATTGCTGACTTTTTCCGTGTTCCAAGGTACAAGTTTTGTATACCCAATCGAGAAAATAGTACTGAATAGTATCAAACAAAAAACAATAAGAATTTACAAAACAATTCGACGTATGACAAATTAACTCAAAATGCGGAAAGATATGTGATTGTTTTGGTTCTTTAGTCTAAATAAAGTAGAATAATCATTACAAAGAATATCATAAAAAGACATTTATGACGCTTGTGACATACAACAGTGTTTTTAAAATTTTCTTTCCAGATATAGAATTTTGACATTACAATTATGGTTATTGATTTTAAATTCTTATAGGGAAATACAGCAAAAAATTTCGTAAAAGAACTTTAAAATTTTTTTCCAGAATTCATACCTAAAAAAAATTAAAAATATCCTATTTAGCAATTAATGTTTATATAAAATGATATATCAGAGCAATCTGAAGAAGAAATACTACAAACAGTTGTTTTAGTTTTAATTCTAACTTATTCCGTTTAGAATAAAACATAAAACGTGTTCAAATAAAACATAAAATAAAACATGAAATATAAAACGTGTAATAACATATATACATATGTACATACTTACTCGTATTTTGAAAGCTTAAATATTCGCCTTCCCAGCCCTGTTTTAAAATCTTAAATCCACTTTAAAATAACCTTAAGATTTTTTTTTAGTTCTTGAAATTTTGAAAAACGTTCTTTTTTTGGAAACTTCAGATTTTTATAGTGTGTCGAAAATTTAAAAAATTCCAAAATGATCTACCCAGTTAGGTCCGATACCTAAACTGGGGCATTTAAAAATAATGTTTTCACTCTCATACCGTGTTTTTGTTTAATCTGCTCAATAGCTTAGAAGATATTAAAAGATTAAAAATAATAAAATGTATAAATTTTTGATTTTTCAAAAATCGTTAAAATACGAAAAAAAAATCAATTTAATGAAATATAGCTCGTTTTATTTGTAACATAAGAAGCTTTATGATAAAAGAGAGCAAGTAAAAATATAATCTTTGACTTGGCCTATAACATTTGCAATACCAATTAAACCTTATATAAGATAAATATTTGAGCCAAATTTCATCCCGCTAGGTAGTCCCTACCAAATCCTATACTGCTTTCAATGGACGGATATAGCTATATCGACTCAAAATCTTACCAGTAGCCAGAATATATATACTTTATGAGATCTTAAGTGATTTTTTCGACATGTAATACATGGAATAACAAACTCAATATACCCCCCATATTTTTGATGGTGGGTATAAAAAGAAGCATTTTTGTTGTTTTCGATTTTTTACAATTTTTTTTTTTTTTTTTACAAAAATCTTTTGAGCAGAATTTAAAATTATGTAGACATAAGTTAGAGGTAATCTGAATTAGAACTTGTTAGTTTTTTATTAAACCAAATCAGTCTATTTGTTCTCGAAATGTGGTGCAATATTAATTTTCTATATTACAGTTTTTCTCGTCTCCTTCTAATAACTATTATTTTATTGCATAAAATTCGTACTTTGAAGATATTTTGCGACTTTTTAATTAAAATGTTGCAGTAAGTCATTTTATCGAACTTTAGAAACTTTTTAAGCTAAGGTGAGAGTTAAAAAATAGCCAACATGCTGAATTAATTCTTTTTATCCTATTCTTCTTTATAAAAAAATAACAAAACTTGTATATTATATTTTTTAAGTATAAGTTTTTTCTTTTTTTTTCGGCTGAAAAAGCAATTTTTGTGAGACTTTTTTTTTGTCATAAAAATTACTTATTCCAAAGTAGTTTTACAGAAACCTAAAAACAATGTCCTCTCCCTTTGTTTTCAGAAATTAACTCACAACTGGGCCACGAACTCAGTCTATTGTCTATAAATAAAATACTGCAAATACGTAATATAAAAATATAATTTTGGGGGTTTTAGATACCTCTGATTAAAAATCTGAAATAAAAATTTAAAAAGTCAAAATTTCGGATTCCATATGGCGACCACTGAGTTCAAATTGTTAGCTTAAGCAATTTTTTAAATACACTTTATATAGATTTTGAGATATGAAAAGGCAATTTGGACGGCTTTTTGGCCACAATTTTGAAGATAATGTTAATGAAATTTTCAACGAATAATTATTTTTGTAGAAGAACGAAACCTACTGAATTTGGTTATGATTGGGTCATATTTTCTTCTAGCTTCATACGAATATTTTTTTTTCCGATTAGCGGTTTAACGCACATAACTGTCTATTCATCTGAAATTCGACATATTTCATATCAGCATATATCAGTGCGCCAAATTTTACGAATTTTAGTGTATTATTAAACTCATATTTGACATACAGCTAGAAAGGAAGCACCTTATATCAAAATATTCTAATATTTTCAAAAATTTATTTTTACTACATAAAACACTAGTTTCATATGAGTTTCCTCATTAAAGTACCAATAACTCAAAAGTATATGAAAAGGAGCAAAAAGGTGCAAACTTCTGCCCTTAAAAACCATTCAACGATTACATTTATGTTAAATATCAAATTTCATAAAAAAGTGCATAATTGCATACGAAATTTTGAAAAAATAAATTGAAAAATATATTTTATAAATGTTTAACCATGTTTATCCAGATTAAAAGCATTAATTGTTATTGTAATTTCCAACATTTATTACGAATTTACTTTGCAAAACATAATACCTTTTCAAAAAATAAAAACCAAAAATAAATTATTTCTGATTTATTTCCGATATTGAACTTCTATGGAAGGAGAAAAGTTCTACTATATAAAGATAAAATTTATTTTCCATTTTACCTGAAATGACTATTGGCTAAAAAACTGGGTTCGTGACCCAACATGTACTGTATAATTTCTATTTGAATTTGATTGGCGGTAGTAACAAATTTGTTTTTCTTCATATTTAAACTTATTTGCTATATTTATGATAAATATTTTCCAAAACATAATATAATATTATTCAAATAAATTAAATAGATATATTTACATTTTCTTTTACTATCTACGGGGAGTAAAAACATCCTACATTTAACATCTACTTTTTTTGCAATAAACAATTTAAAATCATCATTGTGAAAGAAATTCAGTAATTTAAATATTGCTTTTATTAATTTTAACAAACTTAACCAATTCGTCCCTTAGAGAATTTTATTTATTATAAGATTTTTGACAAGTCAACCCTTAACGGATTAAATAAACACACAAAAAGAAAAGCTATAAAGCAAACGTTAAATTTTCTCCTATTTACAAAAACCGTTTTCTTACTTGATATTTTACTATACAAATAAAATACGAGTACTCAACTACTTGAAAGAAAAGAAAGATTTAAGATTTGGTAAATCTAACAATACGACTACAATAAAATAATAATAATACCATTACAAACAAACAATATAAAAATTACAACAATAAAAAAGGAAAATATACAAATTGAAGATTTTCATTTTCAAGAAGATCCTCTTTTTCTTTATTATAAATAATACAAACGTCTGATATTACAAAAGACTTTTATAGGCCTTTAACTACTTACTTATGAAGAGTCAAAAATAGTATGATAAAAAGGAAAAAATTTAAACACCAATATATAAATAAAAAGAAAAAAAAACACTTTGCTATTGTTGTCAACCAATAAAAGGATTATAAAAGAAAGGTTTCTCCTTAATTCAACAATGAAAATATATTTGTGTGTTTGTTTATTTTTAGTGTAGATAGAAAATTTGTTGTTTGGTTTACCTTTCCCTCTTTTTGAAAAGATTGTATGATAATTATAGAACTAATATGAAAAATATCTATTCGCTAGCCTGATTAGAATTTCTTTAAATTATATAAAATTGGTGCAGGGTATTATATATTTTACTTTATTACCTCCAGTAATTACCGTCTTACTTTCAACATTTTCGAAATAGTTAACATAACTACGTTAAACTGATAAATTATAACAAATTGCAGTCGGTTTTCTTTATCATAGCAAATGTATTTGTATTTGTTTTCCTAACAAATATATTCATTGTGTTGAAAATATTTACACAAAAGGAAACATGAAGAAGAATTCTTTAGAAACTTTTTAAGCTAAGGTGAGAGTTGAAAAATAGCCAACATGCTGAATTAATTCTTTTTATCCTATTCTTCTTTATAAAAAAAAAAAAATAAGAAAACTTGTACATTATATTTTTTAAGTATAAGTGTAAAATGATATAATGAACATTGTTAGTGGTTAAAGTTTAAAGAAATAAAAATTTAAAAGTATAATAATTGAATTAGTTTCTTAAAGGCTATACGATACAAAATAATTTAAAATAAACTAAATATAATATTGCTGTAGAAACTGATAAAAATAGAAGGCATAAATAAGGAAGTTTACGTGTTTTTAGGTCCAAACTTTTAAGTTCAAAATATATAATCCTTTTTTTAAGAAAGATATGCAGTTTTGAAGTTATTATGTAAGTGTTATTTAAAAATATACAGTTTAAATTTGCCAACACTGCTTTTAGTGTTAGATATTTTGAAATATATCATGTAATTTATGTCAAGCTTGATTTGTCATATCATCAAAAGTATTTGTTTTAGAAACGGATTCAATTTTTGGTTGAATGGCTACGTTATAAGAAAATGATAGTAAAAACAATTCTCAATCCAATCAAAATAGAAAGAATTATAGTAAAGATCGGCAAAAATAAGAGGAAATTAGAAGGAGTAGAAGGAAACTTATGCTATATAGTAACAAAAAAAGTAAATTCTGGAAAAAATCTATGCAAGATCTCAAACAACTTCTATATATTCTAAATTATTTTTCATAAATTTAGGATATAGAAATCCAAAACTTTGTGTAGCCTGAATTTCTATCTATGTTATGACTCTTTCCCATATACTTATTTTTTTAAATTCTATTAAATTATAATTGATTAAAATTATTTTAATTGTTCATGCAATACAATAAAAATATGCATATTTTTCAGTTTTAGGGGCTGAATAGTGAATCATTCAGAGTAAAAAAATCGTCATTTTACCTTAAGATATTTTTGCTAATTATATATCAATGACATGCTAAGAGTTTGTGCATTTTAAATATATATCTTTGCTTTCAATATGTTTATCATTGCTTTAATTATAATTCTTTGACCGTAGATCCAGTTTATTGATGAAATATAACCTAGAATAGACTGATGTATGACGCAAGGTAAAATATTTTAAAATATTAGCAAAAATGGATCAAGAATAACAATTTAAAATTTGGGTATAAAAATAGATCTTTCTCAAAAATGTGTTAGAGTTTTGCAGTTTTGCAAAAAAATGTGTTATTGACTTCAATGCTTTTTGAATATGTTATCATAGGGTATCATCATTGTATAGTATCCAACCAATGTGATATCACAGACTTAATTTTTCATGAGAAATTGTAGAATTTGTCATGAAAATCATATATATATATATATATATATATATATATATATTATTTTTTTCTTGTCTGATTTCAAATATTCAAATATCTTCTTAAATCTCTCGGTATCCATTTCTATCTTATCTCTTATAGTTTCAAAGTTATTTATAGACCAATATTCTTCTGCAATTGGTTAAAGAAAAAACTATCTATCGACTAAAGAAGGTTTGAAGTCGATACCGAGTCTAAAGTAAAGTAAATGACTTTGAATTGAAAAAAAATGGATTTTTTGTGTTTTTTTTTGCCGAAAAAGTGTCTAAACTCGTTTCCCTAAAGTACAATTTTCCTCAATAATATATACAAATTTTATACTTTATACTTTGACCTATTATGTACCGAAATTTTGACTTTAGCCTAAATATTCTAAAATTCCAAACCTTTGACCTACAATCGGAATGGAGTTTTAGAAACTCTGATGTGTTTTAAAGAGTTTGCCAATGGCTTTTTTCAGACAAGCAGCAAACGTGGACTTTATGGGCAAAATTTTAAAAAATTCCATTTTTGGAATTTTCGCCGGTTTTTAGGTAATTGCGGGAATCTTTTTACTAAAATCTTAATTTTTTTACACATCATCATTTCAAATGATAATGTCAATAATCACAGAAAATTTCGTTAGGATATAATAATAAAGGTTTTTCTGCAGATGTGATATTTATAGTTTCTCCAAAAACCAAATTTTTACAAAAATTTTACTTTAATTTCAAAAATCAGTAAAACTATACATTCTAGTTTTTTCAGATACGTCTAAGTGACGTTATTTTTAATAATATGTAAAAAAATGAAATCAATATCTTTTATAGGACCAATACTTTGCTACTTTAAAGTTTAATGTCAGAGGTATCCTATTTTGAGCCCCTTTAGCTCCGCTCCTAAGGGGTTCGTAGGATCGCGCTTTCAAACTTAAAATTGTACACTCCTCTGCTCTGCTTGTGTGAAATTTAATGTAAATCCAAGCAGCCAATTGGAAGTTACAGGTTTATTTTCAAAAATGTTCGATTCTGCCTCATTGTGCAATGTAACACAATGTTAAAATTTCTTTTTCTGTTCTTTTTTGCTGGATTTAACCCATTTTTTTATGAGTTACAAGAAAAAACTCAATCTAAGTATTCGACATTCGAAAAATTAATATAATAAAAAACCGAAGTACGTAAAACAAAAAAAAAACGAGATTTTTAACAAGTACTACCTAAAATATTCAGCTGGGAATTATTTATTTATTGTAATTTTTAAAAATTTGAAAGAAATCACAAACTTTCCTAAAAAATCCATTAAAACCCTCAAGCGTTTCCAATAGACTAATAGAAATTTACTAATCATTTGACGTTTCCAAAGTTTTATATCAAAAACAAAAATTTCTAAATCTTAAAAAGATGAAAGGAATGATTAATTGATTAAACAAATATTATGAGATTTCTTTTAAAGTAGAGTTTATAAAGTAAAGTTTATAATTAATTTGCAAAAAGAAGTTTAAATTTCATCATTTTATGTTTTTTTTTTTTTAACAAAAATGTTTAATGATTTCTTTTATTTAAATTTGTTGTTTTTGCACAAAATTTATTTACCCTAATAATTTATAAAACTTTATTATATTAAAAAAAAGAAATGAAAATAATGTATATAAACTTCCCTATTTTTTTCTTTTATAATAAATTTATTTTAGAGTAGATTTTCATAGCAAACAAATAAATTTAAAAAATGTATATAAATCATTTTATTACATCTTTTTTTCAAATTTTCACGTAAATTTACAGTGGCAGCAACAACAATAACAACAACAAAAGCGTCATCAGTGGCAGCTACATCATCATTGAAAATCATTTAATGATAATAATACGTCGTGGCAAGTAATACTTATGTATTTGTGTATGTATGTTTTATAAAAGTACTCATATTTTTAGTTATTGTCGGTTGTATTTTTGTTGGTATTGCTGCTGTTAATGTGTTGATTTGTTGCTGTTGTTATGCGTAAACATGGATTTATATATGTATACGCACCCATGCAAGTTAAACACCAACTACAATAATATCAGCAAAATTTAGACAACAAGCACACATAAAACATAAATGAGGTGTTTGTTTATTCATCTTAAGCTACTTTATGAACAACAACAACAAAAATCTAAAGAAAAATAAAAAAGAAAAACTCAGTTTTTTATTCGTTCTTTGTTTACTATATTAATATGAAAATTTAAACTTAGTCACACAGATGCAGACAAACCTATGGAAAAGAAGTAAAATTTAATGAAAAATTGCACAGTAGTATTTAATAATTCTATGAAATATATTAAAATTTTATTAACAACTTGGTAATTCTTAAGTTTTCATTCTGGGAATCTACAAACTACTACTTCTGAATAAGTAACATAAAGAGATATTTATCTAAACCTCCATTAAATAGTTTTGATTTTTTTTCCCCGGTGCGCTGTCCCTTACAATGCGATAACTAATATTTATTTTATATGGGGGCTATCTATCTGTTCTATTCGAAATTTAATATGGAAATTATTTCTACAACTTTTTAAGACGTTCACTGCAATATTCCTTAGATATGTGAAAATTAATATTTGCTTTGTATAGAGGCTACCTCACCCCCTGGACCTACCCATACTATTTTAATTTCATCAATGCAATATAACATGATAGTTGTTCCCACGAAGTCTGAGTGCTGTAAATATATTAGTTCCTTAGATAAGCTATAATGGATATTGGCTTTGTATGGGGGGTACTATTCCCCCTGCTTTGATCTAAAAATAAAATATCATATTTGAATTTAGAAACACACAGGATGATGCTGTGAAAATTATAAGCAAATTGGTTCAGCCGATTGCGAGTTTTAACAAAGTAGGCGTAAAATGTGGGCGTGTCATCCGATCATTATCCAACTTAGCCTATAATATTCTCCAGTGCAAGCACTATCTGTGTGTCAAATGTAAAGTAGGTGTAAAATATAGCCTATAACCACCTCCCAAATTGGTACTATCTGTGTGTCAAATTTCAGGAAAATTGGTTCAGTCGTTTAGACGTAATTGATACACAAACAAACAAAAACAAGCTTACATCTAATTTTTATAATATATGTATGTATATAAGATAGACCGGTAATCTTTCTTCAAATCTAAAATAAAACAAGTAAGAAAGCTATAGCAGTCAAGCTCGACCATATAATACCCTACACCAAACTTGTTTGTGTAAAATATTATCTTGATACTAATATTTCTACTAGAAAATTTAGAGCTGCGCTTTCTGCTTTCACAAGATTTATTTATGCCAAATATTATCCTGATGCTTACATTACATTACATGGGATTTAATCACGTTGAAGTAGTTATCGGAGGTGGGGTTATACGGGAGCTATGGACAATTGTGAAACCATCTTAATAAAACTTGGCACAATGATTTATACTTATATACAGCTTATTTATACCGAACGTGCTATATTTAAGCCTTAAAGCCCTATTCCGGGCATACATTTGTATGAAGGATAGATGAAATAAAGGACCGATTAAAACCAACTTCAATAAGCTTGATCCCTGTATCAAAATAATCATATTTATGTGCCAAATTTCATTAAATTATCTTTAGAGTTGATTCCTGTGGTTTGTGCTCAAGGTTTACATAAACAGACAGAAAATGATTCTGAGTCAAATGGTACACTTTATGATGGATGTTGGAACATTATTTTTGTACGACACAAACATCAGTACAAAAACATAATACCTCAACCACCTATGGTGATATAGGTTTAAATACAGTAGTAAGAGAAATTCATCGAAAATATTTTTTTTATTTTATTTTAATCTGTTTCAAATCACTTAACAATTTAATTAAATTTAAATTGTAAAGGAAGGAAATTAAATATAACAAAAAGCACAGAGAAAAAATTATTCTATAAAATTTGTCAAATAATTTGTTATTAGTTTTTTGTAAACATTTCATTAAACTATTAATTTTTACAATTAACATTTTTAAATTGTTTTATAAATTTGACAACTTTAAAATAAATTCACACAAAAAAGGAAAAGAAATTTTAAATATTATTTTTAATTTCTGCAAATAAGTGAAATTGTTTACCAATTCTTTGGACTTAAATGACAAATAATTATATGTAATTCAGGTTCGAAAGATAAAAAAGTTGCTAACTCTTCGTTGAGAACATGTTTTTTGAATCTGGTATCCTCTACCGCGACGTTCTGCCATGAGAGCTTTTTGTCCAGTGAAATAAATATATGTAGGTTTAATTTTAAGATAACATACTCACTGACAAATTAAAAATATTCAGTACATCACATGTAACATTACACAAGTTTAAAAGTTGGGGAAATAGCCGGCAAAATACGACCATATGACACATTACACCATTACAAATTTGCATTATTATGACTTTCATGAATTTATTATTTTTTCATGAAGTGTCATTTATAGCCTGAAATGTGTTTTCTTTTAATGGGACTTAATAAGATATAAAAATTTTATCTCAATATAGCGAAATTTGGCACAATTAAGTGATTTTCAATTTATAGGAGTGAAATTTGGTGTTTATTTCCATACAGAAGTTGTATGTTCTAAATTTTAAGGCCTATATGAGTGTTAAAATCCTATTTCAATAAACGATTTGAATAGAGGCTAGGTCTATTACTGTACCCACCTCAACAATTTTTATAATTCTATCAAAGATTGTATCTTTAAAATTTTTACATGTACTTTATTTACAAGGTCTGTATGTACAGCCAAGCAGACGAACATCACTAATTCCACTCAGAAAGTAATTCTGAATGTATAGATACAAACAAAGGAAAAACGTATAATACCTTAACATTACATTATTTTCTCCATACTTTATATTCATGCACTTTATTTACACAAATTAAGTTAAAAATTATTAGAATAATATTTGTAATTTTACTGTAAATAAATCTCATGAAAAGATACAATATTTTCATTTTTATTATGAGAAATACATATATTTGAGAAATTCAATTATATTTTTAATTTATTCAATTAATAATTTAGTTACTAAGCAAAAATTCAATTACAGATATAATTTATTTAATTAAAAGATTAATTATGTCTTATTAAAAAAATCAATTATTTTCCATGAATTAATATCATCATTTTGATAACTGGATGAAAATCAAACAAAATGTTAATTAATATAAGCAATTTCTTAATTGAAATCCATTTTTATTTTTTTTTGTTTCTGTGTAATAATATTCACAAAAGTAACTAAAATATTTTTTAATATTATTAATATGATAAATATTATGCTTGATAAAAAAAAGAAACATAAAAATAAAAAAATAAAAATAGAATCCAAAAGAAATACATTTTGGCAAAAAAGTACAGAATAAAAAATAATAAAATTAAAAAAATAAATAACATTTACATTAAAAATGCGCACTTGCGAACAGTCTGACATAGACCAAAAGCTATTATTGTCAATTTAATAAAAACAAAAGAGGAGCACATATCTTTCGATAACAGTGGTCGGCAAAGAAATTCTGCATTAAACTCGTGTTTAGGAAAATATTAGACATGCCTATAATTAAAATCAGTATATGATAGAAAAAAACTAAAAGCAGATTCTTGTATAGCATAACAAATTCCATCTAATCCACCTATTTTTGTTTAAAGGTGGAAAAATTTGTTCTTTTCCGATCCTTACAATTTCTCAATGTCGTACTGAAATATAGCGGGAACTGAAACATACTAAATGCGGTATAACTTCAAAAATTATGATGACACATACAAATCAGCAAGTACTTCAGCAAAAATCAACAAATCAAAATGTTCGTTTTAAAATAAACAAAATAAACAAATGCACTTAACCAAATCTCATAGATAATATTGTCGGTAAATTTTCCTGGAATTTTAACTAAATATATATATATTAAACAGATTTTTTCATCAAATCAATATAATTTTTACTCAATTCATCAAAACAAATTTTGTTAAAAATATTTTTTTCCAAAAAATTTCTTTAGAAATAACGAAAAATTTGTTAAATAAACAAAAATTTGTTTAACCAATAACCATTCATAAGTAAAATAGCACGCAATTTCATTCAATTTAACATTCTTAAATTTTATAATTAATTAATATATTTTAGTAAAAAAAATTGTTCAATCTGACTAAGAATATTTAAATTGACTAGAGAAACATAAATTTGAAGAAATTAGCGAATTCATTTTATTCGAACTGAGTAAAATTCTTCAATTTGAATAAATATTTTTAAATTGACTAAAGGAATATAATATTGATGAAAATTCTGCATAGCCAATTTAACACTTATTTTTTCAAGATTTAAGTTATAATGAGATTATTTAATAAATACAATTACAGTTTAAAAAATATATGTACATATGTAAATATATTATAATTTTATTATTTATTTAGTTTTACTAAACATTGTTGAATATACATATATGTATGTAAACGATGTTTATAAGAATTTGATAAAATTTATTAATACATAAACGAATTTGCTTTAACTAAAATGTTGTGAAATTAAATAAAATCAAATTAAATAAAGTCAAATTAAATAAAGATAAATAAATTTGAAGAAAAAATTAATTAATTTGAATAATATTTTTTTCAATTTAACAAACAAACTTGTTAAATTAACTATAATTACTAATACAATTAGTCATATTGACGATTTGTCGCCAATTTAACTAATGACTAATGATTTTGTTAGTTAATATTTAACATACTTTTCTTCAATTCTGCATACCTTTTTACAGTATTTGCTACTGATTTTTTGGTTGAGTGGATGAAAGTTATATTGCCACTAATCATGTTTACTACTTGGCCCATAACTTTTTTTGTTTACGAATCACTTTTGCTCATTTCCAATACTAAACAAGCTTTATCGAAGGTAAATAATTTAGCCTTAAGCCCTATTGTTCTTTTAATGGACACACAGACGAATTAATCGACTTTATGGTGGCACAAGAAGAAAGTTTTATTAGGTACTAATTTTTTAAGAGTGCATTCTCTTATGGAAAATAGAAAACGATATTCTAACACTTAAATAATAAAAAACAAAAATATGAAAAATCAAAAAAATTTATGTTCTGATGCTATACAATTATACAAATACTTCCTTTCTCCAAAACTGATCTACTTTCTGAGGCCTCATGTTTATGAAATCTTAATTCTTATCTTTGATTTATTTCCTTGGTAATATTTAAATTAAAATATTATTTAAACTAATCGCAAATTCCATTTGTCCCACCGTTAAACCGTTCAACAACAATACATCCCCAAGTTTATACGTTTAACATAATCTCAACAAAGTAATAAAATAACACTAAAAAAAAGCTACAAAATAAAAATTAAAAATAAGAAATTTTTCATTTCCCATTTCATGATATATTATCGAAATTTTTTATTTACAGCTCATTTGTGTCATCTATACCCTAATGTTTTTAAAATGTGCATAAAAATACAAATATTTCACTTTTTCCTTTTCAAAAAGTAGGAAAATAGTCGAAAATATTAACACTGTGTAGATGAAATAACAAAAAGGTAAAAAAAACACTTACCTTTTAAATTGACTGAGGATAATCCGTATTATATCCAATTGTCAACTGTGACACAATTTTTCTTTTAGTTTTTTACATTTGGTATAAAGCATGATTTACTATAAAAATATTGATTGGAACATTTTAAAGAAGACGACATTACTTTCTATTTCCTCTTGAAGTTTATTTATTTGCGTATCTTTACTTTGTTTTATCTATTGAAGATTTAGGATTTCTTTATATAAATAACTACTCTTGAATTTTACTTTATTTTCATTTTTGTATATATTTATTTATATTATCATTAACTTTAATTTGTTTTAATGAATACATTTTTGTTATTTGTATTTTGTTAGATTTTTAATTGAACACATTTTTTTAACTTTATTATTATTTTTTTTATTTTATTTTGCAAAATTTATTTATTTGTATAGATTTTATTTTAAATTCCAATTATAATATTGATTATTATATTAAATAAACTACCTTTGAATTGATTTTTATTATTTTTTTTTTTTTTTTTTTTTTGTTATTTTTACAAATTCCTTGAATTGTATAAAAATAAATAATCCTTTTTAAAAACATGTATTAGAAGGATTAATAAATATTAATATATATTAATATGAATTTAATAAATTAAATATCATAATTAAATAACACTCATACGACCTTTAGTTTTTGTGATAAATTACTTATATGCAGTGCTTAATAAAAATATAATATAAATTTGTTCTTGAAATTATAACAAAAATTAATATAAATTTTATAGCAAATAGACTCAATTTTTTTCTACAGTTTTTTCTTAATTTTTTCTTTTTATTAATTTTCAAATATTCACTAAATAATACAAAACATTTTCTTTATATACATCAAAGACCGGCGCCTATATTACTCCGGATCCGAGTGTTTTCGGCATTTTCACATACACAATACGAAGGTTATCGAAGCTAAACAATTATAAGCGAATGAAGAATAAAAAATCATTTAGTTTTGTTCTAGCTTTCAACAACCTGCCGCATGGTTAAGCAAAAATAAAACACATAACAAAGAACGTAAACAAATTTTATTTTTTGTATGCTAGATATAACATACATATTCGCAATAATGAACGTAATCAAACCAAATACGCTAACGCATTCAAATTTTTACATACTCTCTTTGTGCCTATCGCTGATATACATATAAAAAATTATTTTCAAAAATAATCAATACCTTAAGGGCTTAACTTTATCTCACATTTTCGTTCTAGTAAATTTTATGTTTAATCTCCATTTGTGAAACACAAATATCTATGAATGTATGTATAACACGAAATGTATATTTAATGAAATATTAATTATGTTTACATCACATACACTTATTACATTTACATTTACATTTAATGTTTGTATTTGAAATTCTATTTTGGTTCGGCGCGTTCTTTTTCTATAATACAAATCAAATCATTTCCTACAGCCATGATTTATATTTTTAACAAAATAATAATTAGCAGCGAATTTCCTTAAATTCCTTTTCATGTGTTTATGCGTTCTAAAGGAAGAAATAAATAAAAAAAAAGTTAGAGTGCTATATTATATACCCTTCACCCGTGTTGAGTTGTTATATGAAAAATTAATATATTTTAAAGTTAATGAAACAACAACTACATCAAATGACAACATTAATTAAAAAAATAAAGATAACATTATTTAAAAAAGGGTATTTTGAACATTTATAGACGGATTAGATTGATTTAAAAATTCGAAATCCGAGAAAAATATTTGTGACAGATTTCCGTAACTTATATAGGGACATCAAAAGTTCAAAAACGCATTTTAGCCGAATCTCGAATACTAATGGATCGATTTAGTTAATTTCTTGAGCAAAAATTTCTGAAGAAGAAGAAAAAAGATTACAAATTTTCTGTGAAATAACGAAGGATATAACTTATATAAGGGCTTCAAAAAAGTTGAAAAGAACCAAATATGATATAGCTATATCCAAATATTCATTAAATAAAAAAAATATTTGCAAATAACTCGGTTGTTTATAGACTGATTTGTTTGATCCAAAAAAGCGAAATTTTAGAATAATAATTATGACCGATCTATATAAGAACGATCTATATAAGAAGGAGCTATAAAGGTCTAAAAATACATTATTACCGAAATATCGGATGCCAATGGCACGACTTTGTTCATTTCTCCCACAAAAAAAAAATCCAAAAAAATATTTCGATTTTCTTTTTGACAATATCTCGGCTACTTATGGTCCGATTTTTCTTATTTTTATTAGCTGGAATTTCTCTGTAAATTGATATATGAAATATATATATCCGATATATGGGGCTTTCTAAAAACTGATTTCAACAAACAGACGGGCAGTCGGCCAGATGGATATCATTATATCCATCTATATATTATTATCCATATATATATCATTATTTCCTATCAATAAGGTTCCAGAATATATATACTTTTTGGGATTTTAAAATACTGTAGAAACTACAAATGGAATGACAAACTTATATATACCCTCTACACCTGTGATGAAGGGTATATACAATAATTAAGGAAACAAAAAGTAAAAAGTAAAAAGAAGTATAAGTAACATTTTTGCGTGTATGCTAAATATTAAATTTAAAAAAGTATATTTTGTTACATTATTTTCTTTAATTAATTTTAAATTCTTTAAAGAAAGTTTTAAAATTTACATAGCAAATTAATAGTATTTATTTAAAATATTAATACAAACTTTTATGTACAATTTAAAAAAAAAACTAATGTTTTAGAAGAAAATTCTATTTTTCATATCAGTTCTCTTTCATTGAATGCCTTATTTTGTAGTACAATTCACCTCTGCTTGATAATATTTTCATAGAGATTATAAAAAAAAAAATCAAAGAGCTGAAGCAATTTATGAAATTTTTCTCCCAATTAAAGGATATTTATGCAAAATAGAAAAATATCTACATAAAATGTTTCTTTCCTACGTAATTATTTTCTTCTGTTTTATAAACTTAAATTGATTTTAAATATTTTCAGTAATCATAAACTTTTCATGATAATATTTGTGTATTTAGTACATATTACTTCTTTCTTTAAATATATTAAACGATTTTTTTTATAGAGTAAAATTTCATTTATAGTATATGTTCATGACTAGTTTTCCATATCGTTCAATGAATGTTCTGCTTTTGACATTAAATGCATTTACAAAAGCCTTAAGAACAAAATACCAAGAATGAAAGTTTAATATGTATTCTAGCATATATTGATTTATATTAATTTAATTTTTTAGAAAAATAAAATAAAATTTTTTCATTTAGATATATAAATTCCAATAAATAAATAAATTCCTTGTTTGCTTCTTCAGAGATCATAAAAGGAAAAAAGAAAATTCAGAATGAAACCTCTTTCAGCTTTTTTTAAATCTTTATAAATAGAATAGAAAAAGAGATTTGTTATAATAGCAAATTTGTTTGAAAAAGCAAAAATAAAATCGATTGAAATTTAAAATACAGAATTGAAACTGCTTCATTCGAAATGGCCTGTTTAAATATGTGGAAAAATATTAATATAAAGATCTATAGATATATCCCTGAGTTATCAAAGTCCATTTAAAAATTAATTTCAACAGACAGACTAATATCTCTATTTTAATTTATTTTCCTATATGGATCCATAATATAAATATTTGTTTGTGTGCTCTAATAGTATAAAACTTCAAGCTATACGTTGATAATAAAGTTAAATGCACTTTCTTGAAAAGGATAGTTAGAAGTAAAAGTTGATATAAATCTTATATAGGTCAAGCCTGACCATATGATACCATACACCATTGTATATATGCACCAAATATTTGGGGAGAGGTCTTATATTATACCTATGGCCAATGCTGGATCGCTACTCTTATTAAGTGTAAAATAAAACATACGACTACAATACATTGATACTAATATTTATGCACTTTAGGGTGATTCACCAAAGACTTTTATTTGAGCAATGGTAAATTATGGATAAAGATTGATACTTATACAAGACTTTATTGAATCGTTAAAATACCTAAGGCATTTGTGATAGTTAAACCCCTATTCCGGGAGGAAATTTGTGTGGGAACTAGGTGAGGCTGATTTTCTGAATCGATTTAACAATGACCGTCCGTCTGGCAACATAAATATGGAAACAATAAAATACACATAAAATAATATATTTTTTATGAGTTCTACAACTTCGATAAAAATCATATTTTCTAAAATTCTAGACCGATTTTACCAAGCGATAGTACATTTTATTCTTAATAAAATATAGTATTTGGAAAAATATTAAAAACATATGGTTTCTAATAAATTGCGTGGATGCTAACTAAAATAAGAATAAAAATAAAAAAATTAAGTTTTTATCCCTAATATCTTACACAATTTTGCTATAAATAAAATGTGTATAAACTTTTTACAAATAGCAAAATCTTTCCTTCGAATGCCGTTTGAAAATAATAAATTTTGTAACAAGTATTCGACAAAAAAAATTTTGAAAAGCCACATAGTCCGAAAAATCAATTCTTTGGAAACAACTCCCGATTTTGGGGGTATGTTGAAAATTCCACAAATGGTGTAATAATCTACTCACCTATACCTACAAACATATGTATTCAATTATTTTGTAGCATTGTCTTATATTTTGAGTTTTATTTTAAAACTCATATTCGTTAAAGCGAATATTAGGATTTATACCAGTAGACTTTACTATGTGCTATTACAAAAAAAAAATAAATTTTAAATTTAAATTCTTTACATTTAAGACAAGTGAAAAAAATCTCCCAGTGCAATTAATTCATCACTATGTAAAAAAAAATATTAAAAAAACTACAACATAATTCACGCTCTATTTTTTGCCCAAAAATACTTTTCAATTAGGGAATTTTCTGGGAATTCTATGTAACTATTTTAGCACTAATGTTATTTAAATATGTTGAACAATAAACTTGATATATGCCTACGATTGAGACTGGGATTCAGTTGAAAACTCTAATAAGTTTTGTTATATCAAAATTTATAATTTTGTTTTCAGTTTTAAACCGTAGACCTATTCTCTTCCGCAAATAAGTTAGTATCGAATTAATGCTCACAAAAAACATAAGTTTTCTGCAGTCGAAAATCGTACTATTAAATTGAAAAAAATGGATGAACATTTTATTCCGTATATATAAAATAACCTTCATTTTTTTCAAAATTAATTAGTTTAATACTTCGCGGATAAAATTGTGTAAATGAATTGGTGTCATTGCAAAACACTAGAAAACCATAATGTCTGCTTTGTATTATTTAAAATTTATTTTCATATATTTTTTAAATTCATATTAAAGTTATCATTTAGTTGTCTTGTAAGTATTAGCGTTACATTATATTACATCTAATGACTTTTACTCTTAAAATTATTTCCAATGTAGTGATTTTCAAACCACTATATATATTTACATTTAAGCTTTTTTTTATTAAATATGTTCTACCTACTTCTACCAAACAAATTGTCATCTCTTAACAAACTGTCATATAGAAGGACAAAATATTTTTTAAGGACTCTTGACTTTTGTATTAAAATATCCATGTTGACTGGCAAGTCGTTACATATATAATAAGTAAAAATTCAAAGGAACTGCATAAAAAAGTTGTTCCTTGGAAAACTTCACTATTTTTTGCACAATTTAAGAAGTTTAGTGGCAAATAGTTCATAAAAATTTAATTATTAAAGTAGAATTTTTAGGGAATTTCATAGCAACAGGTACATTTTATATGTATGTATATATATATATATATATATATATATATATATTTAGTACTTTAATTTGTAACTGGTTAAATTAACCATGAAACGAAAATATAAAATTTACGCACAATTTAAGCACTATACATTTAAAGTATTTGGTTAGACACGGACGTTATAACTGAATGTCTATATATTTAACTGACTGTCAAATATTTTGTGCTCTTAATAATTTTATTCACTTGCAATGCTTTTAAAATAAAAATGCTAAAATTTATATATTTATAATCGATTTGAAAATGGTAACTAGTAAATATACAAACGTAGAGAAAACTTTAATATTTAATCCAAAAAAAATAAAAAAATTTACTTAGAATATTATAACATAATATAATATAATATAATATAATATAATATAATATAATATAATATAATATAATATAACATAATATAATATAATATAATACAATATAATATAATATAATATAATATAATATAATATAATATAATATAATATAATATAATATAATATAATATAATATAATATAATATAATATAATATAATATAACATAATATAATATAATATAATATAATATAATATAATATAATATAATATAATATAATATAATATAATATAATATAATATAATATAATATAATATAATATAATATAATATAATATAATATAACATAACATAATATAATATAATATAATATAATATAATATAATATAATATAATATAATATAATATAATATAATATAATAAAATATAATATAATATAATATAATATAATATAATATAATATAATATAATATAATATAATATAATATAATATAATATAATATAATATAATATAATATAATATAATATAATATAATATAATATAATATAATATAACATAACACAATATAATATAACATAATATAATATAATATAATATAATATAATATAATATAATATAATATAATATAATATAATATAATATAATATAATATAATATAATATAATATAATATAACATAACATAATATAATATAATATAATATAATATAATATAATATAATATAATATAATATAATATAATATAATATAATATAATATAACATAATATAATATAATATAATATAATATAATATAATATAATATAATATAATATAATATAATATAATATAATATAATATAATATAATATAATATAATATAATATAATATAATATAATATAATATAATATAATATAATATAATATAATATAACATAATATAATATAATATAATATAATATAATATAATATAATATAATATAATATAATATAATATAATATAATATAATATAATATAATATAATATAACATAATATAATATAACATAATATAATATAATATAATATAATATAATATAACATAATATAATATAATATAATATAATATAATATAATATAATATAATATAATATAATATAATATAATATAATATAATATAATATAATATAATATAATATAATATAATATAATATAATATAATATAATATAATATAATATAATATAATATAATATAATATAATATAACATAATATAATATAATATAACATAATATAATATAATATAATATAATATAATATAATATAATATAATATAATATAATATAATATAATATAATATAATATAATATAATATAATATAACATAATATAATATAATATAATATAATATAATATAATATAATATAATATAATATAATATAATATAATATAATATAATATAATATAATACCTTTATTACTACATGTTATTACATCCAACAATCAAACGTTTTTTATTCGATCAGTAGAAATACTCAAATATTTCACAACACTAATAACACCACAAGTACTTCAGTTATAATTAAAAAACTAAAGTTTCAATGAATTTTATTAAAAATTCTCTTAGCAGAGTTGCAACAAAGTGGGAAAAAAACGTTATGTAGTGTTTATAATGAAAATTTTAGTTTTTATTAAATAATTAAAATTTAATTTGTTTTACTTGTACAGAATTTGTTTTTTGTATATATATATATATATATATATATATATGTGTGTGTGTGTGTGTGTGTATACTATAAAATAAAAAATATTGTTATACATATAACATCTCTAACAAAGAAGAAAATTTGCTAATAGCAACTGATCACACACTTACAAACATACGCATATCCAACCACTTATGTGTAATGTTGACATTTTAACAATTTTTTTTTTTCTATTTTTCTTAGTATTTGCTGATATTTTTCTATACGGTATTTTACACACTTAGATACTTCAAATAAAATACAAACGTACGAAAAAAAACATGAAACATAAAAGTCATTCTTTTTTAAGACTACTTTTGACATTTGTTTCCTTGGTGTTAAAGTTTTAAATCGATTTTCTTCGCTATAGATTTAAGAATTTTTGTTTTAGGTATAATCAAATTATACAAGTTTACAAATTAGGGTCAACTTTTCGACCAGAGTAGATGAGAACTAATCTTGATGTAATTTGGGCGCTAAATTTAAATGTAGTCGTAATATACGTTTCTTAAGATTAGTTCTAGCTTAATATCCACCATCGAAAAGATTGGGGTATACTGAGTTTGTCATTCCGTGTGTAACATGCCGAAAAAATCATTTAAGACCCCATAAAATATATATTCTGTGTGAGTCGATCTAGGTATGTTGAAAACAGAATCGGGCTTGGTGGAGGAGGGTCTAGCTGTGGGGACGAAATTTGACTCAAATATTTATCTTATATAAGATTTGTTTGATACTGAAAATGGATAAAATCAATTAATAAACAAAACCTAATATCCTAATATCCGTTGTAACTTCAGTTCATACTTTTTGGCTGATATCACTTAAACAAAAGCATGCACGACAACGAATTTTTGTACAGATATTTCGAGCATCGATATAAACTCCGAAATCAAAAATGGCTGTCATCCGCCCACTTTTCCGGTCACTTCCCGTATTGGGTGAAACTTTAACATAATTTTTTACATCATGAAATTTTAAAAAGTTACAGATGGTGGGTATATTTCCGCCAGCTCCTATCGAAAATAAAGTAGCCTATTTTACTTTCCGACTTTCGTGATGATCCTTTAAAAGTTTTAAGAAAATAAGTCAAATGGTTTAGTTATCTATAAGGTGCAAACAAATCAATAAACAAACCAGCAAACAAACACAAATTCAATTTTATATGTATATTTATTTTCATTCTATTTAAAATGGCATAAAGTAACAAAGTTATCAACAATCAGTATCTTTTCAATAAAATTTAATTGTCAAAGATCAAAGACAAATATTAATTGTAAACACTTATATACAAATATAGTTCATAAAAAATTTTGTTTATTAAAATTTTAATTTACAAAACTCTTATATAGATATTAATTTACTTTTTAGACAATTTAAACATTTACCGATTTTTTTAACCATATTTTTTCTTCCTCTCTCTTCGTTGGCATTACTACTACACAATATATGGGCAAAATCACAAATATATTAAAATCAATGAAACCTAGTTAATACTATAATGATTTCGAACATGGTTTCTTTTTTGCCAAAATGTCTAATATCATTGTATTTGCAGCACTATAATCAATCAAATTGCTTATAGATAAGTTTAACCAGGTTTTTTTCATATTTTTTATTTTTTCCCACAAGTTCATGATGTTGATGTTAGAATTGTATAAGATAACTATTCTCAAGACATAGAGGAACAACATTACTTTATATATTATGATTCTATCGCCATTCCGTCAAAAGTTATACGACGGCAAACCTTGAATCAAAATTTTAGCTTCTGTTAATATTTTTTTTTTTACTTTTTAGTCACTGTGTATGCGCCCTCCATAAAGATGCAATTTTAAAAACGAGGTAATCTGCTTCGTTTGTGACTTTAGCATTTTTGATTGTCAAAAAATGTTTTAGAGTTATATAAGGCACATTGGGAGTCTTTCTGTAGCTTATTTTAATGCTATTTTTTTAATCTGTCAAAATCTGTTTTGGCGGAAAATGTGATGCTTTTATCTAAACATTTTTTTCAAAGACACATCCAAGACTTGATTGGCAAGTGAGCTCTCTAAATCAAATTTAGGATGTCGATACAAGAAGAGATAAAAGGCTGTAGTAATCAGGTTAGAAAATAATCGTATTTAAGTTATTAAAAAATATTTGAAAAATGTTCAGTAAAAATTAAAGTTTTGCAGAATTTAAACCCCTGCAACTTTTAAATCAATAATGAATTTAATTTAGTTTTTCCGTTATTAATATTAAAATATATTAAAAAATGGCACTTGATATCATTTTTATTATTTAAAAAATTGTGTGAAAATTATTTAAAAAAAAAAAAATTTCTGTGTAGCTCAACTAGTTATGATAATATTGTCAGTATTTTTGCATATGGTATAAGTTTTTCACAAGATTTTTATTATAATATAAATAAGTGAAATTTGAAATTTTGAGAATTTTTTAAATTTTTAACTTTAAATTGCAATATCTTTTAGCCCCCATCGCGAAAACGATTCACGCCAACGGATTTTTAATGCTGAAGTACTGTTCTTTATTCGTACAAAGTGTGTTCAGTGTGCCAAGAAAAAAAGTCCGAAAAAAATTTTAATCGAATTTTAAAAGTTTTGTATTTTTGTCCTGTATTTATTTTCATTAAAATCATTTCAATTATTCAATTTGTTGGGATTTTGTAAAACAAAAACCATTTTATTTGTTTTCTATTAATTGTTACTGTTACTTCTCCTATTTAATTTTTAATTAGAAATCAAGAGAATTCAAGAAAGTGAATAAAAATGAAGCATCAAAATTTCCCATTAAAAATATTTAATAGAATACGATTGTTATGAAAGCCATAAAATTTAATATAATTAATGTAGTTCATTCACTCACTAAATGGTTTATGGATGGACGGTTGGTTGGCTAAGTGATTTGTTTTTATTTTAGATGAAAAGCAACAAATGTTTGGTTTTTCATATAACAACTTTGCCCAAATGTTTGTAGAAACAAAGAAAAAAAAACAACTTTCAGGAACTTATAAAGGAATTGAAAGTGGTAAAAAGGGGGAACAAATTGACTACCAGAACCATGACTAACTATGAGAACTACCACAGTTATTCAAACTATAACTACTGTTACAATCATTTTTCTGCTAAATTTGAAATGTTCATTTCCACTTGACGTGTATACTTCCGGAATTTCGTCAGTGTTCTATTTTGATTTTCCTGTGTACAATACAATTAATGTGGAAGCTTATGTATATGCTCTACCGCTGTAGGTGTACATATTGTAAGTATGAGTAAGTAAGTTCAAGTGTATGCGTGTTTTATATATTTATTGTGCCATTTAACTTTTATCCTATTGCTTGTTGTAGTTTGTTGATTTTTATTGGTTTTTACTACTATAGTTTCATTTTTAAGCTGGTTTATCCTTATTTCATCCTTTTTTTTATACTTTTTTTATTTTTCTTGTAATTTTTGCAGTCGTCTGTTTTTGTCAGTTTGGCTAAATGTACTAAAATGCGTTTGTATTTGTGTGTTCATAGGAGTGTGTATAGAAAATTGGGCTTTCAACAGGTTCCTATCTTTTTACAGTTTTTTATTAGTAACTTCTAAAGTTATAAAGTTTCTAGTTATTAAAGTTAATTAGTCATTTTAATGTTTATATTTACTAAAATTTTAGTTTTAGATTTTTTTCCTTGGTAAATTAGGATATTTTATAGAACAATGGTTTACTCTTTTTTTTTGCATTTTATATTTACTGGAATTTGTTGCAATAATTAAGTAATTTGTTTAAATTATTTCGCACTACAAAAAGTATACATATCGTTCTTTTAAACAAAGTAAATATTGACAGATATTCATGTTCTTTTGAATCTACTATGTTGATTATTCTTAACTTTTAGTTTTCAAAGAAACGTAAATTCAATTTAACAATTTTGCGTTTAAGTCATATTCAGGCATTATGGTCGAATTATCTTCATCTTGATTACAATCTGCTACAAAATAACACTCTTTTTTACTCGATGAACAACCTAATATGGGCTACAGACAGTGTTGACAATTTATCACTTTTGGTGTTATATCTAGCACTTTTTAAACTTATTTAGCACGAAAGAAATGAATCTAGCATTTTTTTAGGGCTTTTTGTGTATTTATTTATAAATTTTTAGTTTTAAAAATACTCGTATTATCAGTTTATAATATTATATATATAATATATAATATATAATATATAATATATAATATATAATATATAATATATAATATATAATATATAATATATAATATATAATATATAATATATAATATATAATATATAATATATAATATATAATATATAATATATAATATTATAAATATATAATATTGTTGGACGTTAACCTATAAAAAAAAGTTAAAGCCTAATTGTAGACAAAATGCTTAGTTTGTGTGAAAAGAATATCATGTCATATATTATATGTGATATTTTATTTTATTTCTTGAAATTTTATTGTCAGTATTTTGTTACATATTTAAATCATTTTTTGGAGACAAAATTTTTCGAGAATTTTATTCTTTTGCTAAGTATTAGTTTTTGGGTAAAAGTCTTTTTATTTAGTTAAAATTATTTTTTAACATTATTTGAATATCTTATTTTATTTTATTTAAAGAGAAAAATTTTTTAAGCAATTTCAGGAATACAATATGAACACGATTATCCAGAATATTTGATAACCCGGACGTCATTTCCTACCTTTGCATTCTATAACTTTATAATCCGGATTAATGGCCTGATTCAGTACGACAATCAGATTGTTTGAAAATAAAATTTGTATGAAAATTACTCATTTTTTCAAATGTTTTTTGAGTAGTTTTCATACAAATTTTGTTTTCAAACAACTTGATTATCATACTGAATCAGGCCCTAAATAATAAAATGTCTTTCTTGTTAACATTTTAGTATAATTTGGACACTACAATAAGAAATGATATAATTATTATGCAAGAGTTGATTCTAGTTGAATTCCTTCATTTTAAGTTAATTTTTCTTCCAAAAATTCTTCAATAAAACGAGTACAAACAAATTTGTTTTTTTTTTTTTTTTAATAAAAAACTTAAAATATAAAATGACGAAAAATTACAATTTAATACTCTAAACGTTTCAGGTGGTTTTCGATAATGGCAACTACTTATTAAAGTAGTTTCTCGGTAATGAGGCATAATTATTATTTGCCTACCCTGTATTACATAAATAAGTACTCAATAGTATAATGCGCTGGATTAGCAACCAGAAGGTTGTTGGTTGTAAGTTTATTTAAACAAAATGATAGATATTTTATACTAAAAAAAGTCTTTGTCACTTAAAAAATTAAGTGCGGGATGGTGTACTGAGTAAGACGTTAGTCATTAAAAACGAATGGTTAATTTGTGGCCAAGTTCACATCTCACTGGTGGCAAAATTTTTTTGTTTTTCATTTTTATTTTAGTTAAGGTTTATATTTTTGAGCAGCCTCATAGTCTAAAAATAACTACATGAATTTGTGGACAACTCGAATAAAAATAACTAGTTATTCATGTCAAAAATAAGTAGTTTATTTTTGTTTCCAATTATACCTGCTAGCTTACCAGGAAAGAAAAGTTTTTGCTGGGTATGTTATTTGAAATACGTATAACAGTATACTTCAGATAACACATACTTGGATACCTTATGATAAGATTAGATTTTAAAAAATCCACTCATAAATTTTGTTTAATTTCTAGGGTATCAATTTTTTTTACAAATGCACTTTCTTCTAGCACCTTTTTATTTATAGCACTTTCTAGCATATTTCTTTGTAAATTTTAGCACTTTTTCCTACTTAGGTTTTGGCAACGTTTCTTGAGTACATCACAAACTAATTTTAAAACCTTCTAAATTGTCAAATATTCCGAAAAAATCGTTTCGAGGCCATCTTGATTTTTCAAACTGTATTGTCGATGTGATGCACACATTTAAGAGCTCTCTCAATTCTACTAATACATACTTACCGCAGTATGTGTCTATGGAGTGCTTAATATATTTTGAGATAAAGCATTTTATTTTATGTTTGATTTGGTGCATACTTTTTGGAACCAAAATAACACCTATATGTAAAGTTTAAGTAAGTGATTCGAGATAAAATCGGAAAAATTATATAATTATAATTTTTAAAAATTAAAGCTTGTTATATTTAAAACAAAAATGTGTTTAGACATTTTCACAATTCTTGCAATTTAATGCAAAGGCATCGTAATCTAGATATAAATGTTAAAATCGTTTAAAAAGTATTAAAGTTATTAGAAATTTCCCTGACCAATAATGTGTTTTCGTACACTTGTGTAAACAACAAAAGTTCATTTTTACAGTATGTAAATAATCGCCAAAAAATTTCTTTTCGCCGAAATTCGCAAAATTAAAATAAAAAAGTATGGCGAATTTATAAGAGCTATCGACCTATTTCCTTCTTATTTTCACTTTTCGCGATGTTGTCTATAAAACAACAATTTTTTTAAATTGAAACTGGAGTTTTGAAACAGCCATTATAATAAAGCATTAGAAACGGAGTGCAAGATCATTTTCCAGTAATTAAATAGCTATATGCGATCGTTCTAATATTTTGCACAGTAATATATATAGTATTAAAAGCCTGATTCTTCTACATACTTCCTAAAAAGTTTAAAAAGAAAAGATATCTGTCCAAATAAAAACACTATGCGACAAATTTTGTTTCATCAAACATTATCTTAATGATTCCAAAGTGAAATGAAAGTATACCATCAGATTAATAAAATCTCCAAAGGGTTTTGCAAAGTTAACTCGATTTTCAATTTTATTGACTTCTTTTATTAAACTTCTGAAATTTTGTAATACTTTTTTTTCATTTTGTGTGAAAATAAAAAATCATTAAATTTCAATGTATTTATGGGTACTTATTGTTTGAAAGGATACAAAGCTTCTCTTAGATATTATGTAAGACTTTTATTAAATGCGTGTCCCTTTTTACTCAAACTTTTCATAATAAGATTGTTTACAGTATATAAATAGACACATTATTCAGCCAACTTAACTGATATTTTGAACATACATTATCCCATATATATTATATATGGGATATAATATTAAAAGAATACCACGCCCACTTTTTACAAAAAAATCTTCTTTTAAAATTTCAAATGAAATTTAGCACATATGTTAAGAATTTTGTAAAGAAAACTATAAACTAAATAGAAGTTGGATACCACGCACAGTTTTTAGTCAACTTTTAATACAAATCTATTTATTTATTTTATAATTACAATACGATTACAAATTATATTCTAATTCTAACCGAGCGGAGTAACGAAGACCTTAGCTCATTGTAGTGAAACAGTCCAGAGTCTCTAGTGGGAATCGAACCCACAACCCCCAGACTGACAGACTAGCTCACTACCAACTAGGCCATCGGGGCAACCAATTTAATACAAATCAATTTTGCTACTTACTTGATGCTGCTTTAGAATTATTGAGGCAACTTTTACTTGTTGCACTGTGTAACAGAAGAAAACATAACACAAAATTTTGATGATTTATAGGAAATTTTTAAAATTGATATACTCAAGATGGCAGATTGCACATACCCCTTATTAATGAAAGTATGGATATGCAAATGTATTTATTTTTATATTTAAAATTCTCATTAAAACCTATAAGAATTATATGACAATAAATTTCATAGTAAACCTTGGGCATATTTTTTGAAGATACCAGTCATATTTTTCATCAGATTTCCAAAAATTTTTTTCCTTAATCAACAAATTTATCTATGACTTAAAATTACATCATTTGTGAGTCCACAAAAAAATAATTTTGAGTTTGATATTTCAAAATTTGTGTTTTTTACCAAAAGAAAAGACTGCATCTATTCTAAATAAAAAGAACATATAAAAATCTTAATTTTTTCTGAAGAATCCTTATGGAAATGATTATAAAGTAGAAAGACAGACCAACTAGCAAAATCTAGCTCCTTCTCTCTATCAAATATAAACATATTCAAATCAATATCTTTCTTAGAATCAGAACTACGCCACTTTTAATTTTAATATAACTTACTAAATATGTATATTAGAACTCTAACAAATTATAAAATTTTTTTAAATTAGGATATAAGAGGTGATCAATTTGAAGACACGAAATGATATATCTCTTAATACAAATGTTAACATATGATATGAGTATTTTGCTTTTGGGTCTGCATATTTAATATAATATAGTAAGTTCTGATGAAATAACTATACTTCTCCGGAAACGTCGAAAACAATTGGACTTAAACATCGAAGAACATTAGTTCTTTAGCTGTAAGGCTTTTTTTGAAAATACCTGTCCGTGCTATAAATACCTGTATTCTAAAAAAAAATATTTCAGTAAAAAAAAGTATCTTTAGTAAATTATTTGATTTGATTTTTTTTCTCATAGCTGAAAATAATTGGGGATTTAATTATAATAATTAGAAGTGACCACATAGCTCTTTGTTATGCAAACTAATCAAACATCAACTTGCCATATTATCATATTCATCCCTTCTACTCCTTTGCAAAGAATTTCAAACTATTAAAATTTAAATTTAATAAAAGTATATTTATACTCATGTAATTAAAATTCAACGATATTAAAAACACATAAAATTAAAGAAACTATTAACAACACAGCAACTTTAACGTTTTATCTATCTCCTCTTCTTATCTCTTTGTCCATAAAAAAAACAAAATAAATAAAAACTCCGTTTCAACTGAAAATATACTCATCGAATACCAGTGTTCAATGAGACGAATTCGAAATCATCGATGAACTTTAATTTCAATACAGTAGAAAGTAAGTAATTCTATTTGTGTCAATATGTATGTAGCTGTATATACATAGTTGTAGCTTTCTATAGTTCTATTACCCTCTCTTAATTCGTAATAGCAAGGGAAACCACAAATATGCTCTAAAAAGAGGGTTTTGTGCGCATTAAAACTTATAATATACACTACAAAACAAAAGATTTTTGTAACTTTTTAACAAACATTTTGTTAATATTTTTATGTTAGAGAAAAAAGCAGAACTGAAATGTGTCAAATATTTCGATATTAAAATTGCATTCATAATGCAAATGCAATTTAAGATGCATTTTTGAAAAATTTATATCCTTTCAATACTTGACCTCTGTTATAATGTATAATTTTCCTACAGAAATAATTATTTTTTTATAATTTTTGTGTTTTTATGTATAAATGATTTTAGTCATAAAATTGCAATATTAAACAAAAATATTTGAAATCAAAATGCTTGAAATTTCGTAAAAATACATCTAAAAATTGCATTTGTGTTGTGAGTGCATCTTTGGCAAAAACGTTATTTTTGAAATATATAGTATATATCACTTACATCAATAAAATCCGACGTATAGTTAAAGAGTTATGAACACTTAAATTTACAAATTATGAATGAGAATAACCGGAAAATAATAATAAAAAATATTATGGAAAACATAAACTTTGTATGAAAAATCTAGTGGTCTTTTTTCAAAAAAAAAGAATATTAAAAATAGTAGATAACCTTATCCTAGAACAATCATTATTTCAGTTTGTAGTAAAGATATTACTTTTAAACATTCTAAAGGAAAATTAAAATCGAATGTGTGTAAATTTTTGAAAAATTAATTGTAACACTGCAATTGCATTAAGAGTGCATTTGTCTCATTTGGCCTTAATGAGAGCCTTGAATCAAAAAAAAATAATAATAATAATAAAAAATACATCGTAAAGAGATATTAACACTTACTTTGTCAAATAAAATTTATGCAAATTAAAATCGGGAATAAATTCACGATTTTTTTGAAATTGGAAAAAATAAAAAAATAGAAAAACTAAATAGCTCCATACTTTATATGTGTACCAAATGTGAAAAATCTGATGAGCCTCCGTAAAAAAATTCCACTTTTTATAAATCTTTCGTAGAATGAACGATATATATTAATTTTATAACATGAACTGATGATATTCGGACAACTCCTCTATATTACACTTTAAAAATAGCTTTAGTTAAGATCAATTAAAATGGCTTAAATAATATAATTTAACCTATTTCTAAATTTTCAATCTTGTTGCTACAAGCAAGCGTTAAAATGGTGTATATTAAAGTTAATTTTAAATACTAAATATTTTTAGTTTTTTAATAAAATCAAATTTAAAAAGCTCTACATGAGATATAAAAAATTATCCTCAAATTGTCGAAATATGCTCTAAAGGGGTTAAATATGCTCTAAAAATAATAAAATAGGCTATAAATATACATTGGAAATGCAAAAATATGCCATTAACGGTAAAACATGCACTTACAAATCGATGCCAAAATGCTTTATTTTTTCTGAAACGGATAAATATTTTATCGATGTTTTCATTCAATTTCCCTGAAAAAATATGAAATTTTCATGTTTGTGGTGTCCCTGGTCATAATGTATAGGAACTTAAACTATTGAAAGTATTTTTTTTTTCTCTTCGGTATATCATAAGTAGAAAGATTGCTAATTAAGTTAAATATAAAGAACATTTAACAAAATTCTTCATAGCTTCATAAATGTTTAGCATTTAGTATAACGTGGTAATTAATTTAGTTTTAACTAATTTTTAGTTGCCCTTCGTATAATAAATATTAATTTACGGTTGCCGTTTTTATTGCAAAAAAAAACTGGAAAAAACAAAAAAGAAACTGTATATAACAACAATTCAAACAAAAATATATAATAAAATATTTCATCTTCTCTCTGTTATTATACTTCAATTGACTCAAAAGGCACTTGAAAGTCACTTCATTTCTTTGCCATAGTAGTTTTTTTCACTTATTGTTTTTTTTTTTTTTTAGTTTCTACGTTTAGCCTTTTTGCAGTTACCGTGAAATTTTAGTTCAATGTTTTTTTATCTTACTTACTTTGTTGCTATATTTGTTTATATTGCAAACAATAACAAAACAAAAACTAATAGTATTAGTATTATTACACATACATATATACATACATACATACATACATACATGCATACATACATACATACAGACATATTATTTTGATAAACTAACACAGACAAGGCAATGGTGTGTAAGTTTTTCAATTTTTTATGCTAGGAAAATACGTATACATAATAACATACGTAGATGATTTAACTGTTTTAGCGGTTTCCTTTCAATTTTTAAAACTTTATTTTTGTATTTATTTTAAAAAAATTACTCTTTTTATAATATAACTAGCTAATACCCGGTGCGCTTCGTATCCGCTTAGTTGTGTTCATTACGCAATTTGATAGTTCTCTCAAACTGGTTAAAAATGCCACGATTAAAAATATATTTCTTTTTTATTGGTTCAAAAGATGCTTGGGATACCAAAAAAGTACCAGTAATCATATTTTGTTCCCTAAAACATATTGATTTTTATGCTACTACCTTCAATATTATAGAAAATTCAAAAAGTTCTATTTGAAGAACAAAAAGGTACAGCAAAGTTCTCCTCTGTGAATTAGTATCCACATGCGATCAGGGAACTTTCATTCCATGTTTCTAGTACCAAAAGTACCAATTTACTCTCATTCTCATTTACTTAGGGCCGCGTAAGACTAATTTCATTTTTCTAAGTTCATAGTATAAGAAATACAGAAAGTACCATTAAAGGAACGAAAAAGTATCAGTAGAAAGTGCAACAAATTCCCTCTTGGAGATTCTCATTCACTTACGGCCATGAATCCTTAATTTTATGTTTCTAGATTCAATATTTAAAATTCTATTTAATAAGTACCATTACAAGAACGAGAAAATAAATCAAATTCCGCAGTTGTGACCCGGACCTTGTATTTTTAACTCATTTTTCTAGGTTTATTATTATAAAAAATTCAAAATAGTACCATTGAAGGAAAAAAAGTATCACATAGTGCCCGCTGGTAAACTTTCACCCACTTGGGATATATATCTTAAATTTTATATTATTAAGTTGTTTATTATAAAAATTCAAAAAGTACGATGAACGAAAAACTTCCACAAACTCCCCACTTGTTGATTCTCACACACATAAGATCATACACTTTTAATTTCCTGTTTCTTGGTTTATTATCATAAAAATTCAAAAAAGTACCATTGGAAGAAGAAAGTACAACAAAGTTCTCTCTTTTGGATTCTCTTTCATTTGGAACCGTAATTTTTTAACCGATCTTTTCCTTTTACTTCTTGTTTGATAGGTAGTTATATATAAATTACGATTTTTGAAACAAATCGTAACAAAGCAAAGTATTTAATAGCTAAAAATAATAAAAAAAAATGTAAAAAGACATATTTTCGCCATATAAACGCACCATACAAACTTCAGGTCCGAGGCGGCATGGGTTAACGACATCCGATTTCACTAATATTTCAAAAGTCGGTCAATTTTGGTGCAGTCTAATGTATTTAGATAGATTAATTTCAATTTTATACTTACTCATAATACTTTTTCCTTTTCATAAGATAAAACAATAGAATTTCCATAAACCATAGTGCAGATAAAAAAAACTGTGGTATGGCTTAATAAATAAAATTATATCGAGGGTCTATATTCAAAACCCTCTATCTCAGGATTTTGGGATACTGCGTTTTTGATGCCATTATATTTTTTATAATAATCCTCATCTATAATATAAATTTCAAATGAAAATTCCTAGTTTTAATAATTTTTTCAATGTTTTTGTATCCCTCTATCTTGCAAAAGAAATATTTTATTTTTATTTTTTAATGTAAAACCCTCTATCTCTCTGAGTAATTAGTTTATTTTTTTACAAATTAAATATTTCAATTCTGACTAATTTATACATGGCGAATATGAATCTGGCCAAGAAGTTTAAATCGGTTGAATAGTTCTTTACATATACAATAACAAATATTCACTTTATATAGCTTCTACTACTTGACGAGAACTTGACATTTATGATTCTTGATAAGGAAATTAATCCCTCACCATTTTGAAACTTTTGCTCTAATAGTTTTTAATTTAAGCGATAAATAGTTTTTACTGCAATATTAAGCATTATTTTGTTTATAGCCCCATAAAAATTCCCTCTGTTCCGATACCAAAATAAAGCAGCCTATTTGAATTAATTATATATATGTAACTAGTTTAAAAACTATAAAAATCATACATTAAATGGTAATAAAATGTATCTTTTACAATGCAAAAAAAAACTCTTAATCATTATTTTATTTATACACATTGAATATTTTAAAAATGCAAAACCCTCCATATCTCTTTCAAATTGCCAATATTGTAAAATATTAAAAGCAAATTATATGTCAGATTTAGTCGTGGTTTTAAATTAATATTATAAAAGGAAATTTTTTGAATAATTGCAAAATAAGAAAAATAAAAGGTTTTTTGCTCTCCTGAAAAGATGTGTTGATTTGATCTATCGAAAGAATGATGAAAATGACGATAACATTTTAATTCTTTAACTATGTGGATCGTAAAAATGAAATACAAGTAACAAATACATTTGAAGAGGGATTTGGTTGACATTCACACGATTAGATTATTTAAAATTTTTTGAAAAACAAAAATTTTTAAATTATATAAGAAATTTAACTCTTTTCGACACTTTTTCTTCAATATCTCCTAGGATATTGACTTTATTAATTGTGTTTTATTAAACCGAATCAAAAAATTCTTTCGTATGATATTTATGTTGCAATATGTGGTGTAACCTTAATAAATTTATGTTTTATAGGCTTAGAACACCATGATCTATTTTGTATAAATCGACTGAGAAATTCTCTGCCGCATTTTATTTAATTTTTTCTTGTAATTGAGTTTTTTTTTTAATTTCTAGCCTTTCAATTTTCGTCTACCTTCGATATTATAAAAACTACAATGTTCACTAAAAATTCCAAGATAAATTATTCTGGTACAAAATGATTAACTATTTTTAAAAAATTTTTAGAAAATATTATAGCAGATTTCTTTCACCAAAAACAAAAATATTATATTTTTTATGTTTTCTATTTTCTTTTTTATCTTTTTATTTTTTTAAAATTAGTTTTAATTTGTTCTGTTCTTGCACCAGAATAATTACTTATGTACTGTGTAATAAACATATTTGTCTTCATTATTACGTAACACCCTACAACATAGTGCATGCGCATCAAAATTCGGGAAGGGGTCTTATATAGTACCAGTGGCAAACTGTGGACCGATACTTCTATTAATTATAGTTTATAATTCTATGAAACATACGTATGCATTATATTATTATTTTATTTATTTAGGGTAACGTGTAGTCAATGATAGATCGACACACGGATGTATGCTTATATAAAACTTACATGTGCCAAATTTTATTAAAATATTACTATATTTAAGGCATTTATGATCGGGCCTAGGTGAAATAATGGACCGATCATAACCAATTTCAATAGGCTACATCCTTGGATCATAAAAAAAACTGTACCAAATTTCCCCAGCAAAAAACGAGCAAGTGTTTCCAATAAAGAAATTTTTTACCACTTCAAAAATAGAACTAAGTGTATATTTTGCAATATTATGGAAGTTAATAAAAAAGTGAAATCAAAGTATTTTTAGCGGGAAAAAAGGTAAATAATTTCTAGGAAAATACAAATTTCTAAAATTGAAAAGTATTTTCATTATCTATTAAGAATGCTACAACCATATTTTTATTGAAAAAATTTATAAGTATAGTTTTAAGAGAAGTGCTTCAAAAGCAATGAACAAGAATCATAAAAGAAGAATAATGTCAAAAGAAGAAAAATGTCAGACGGACATCGTTAAATCGACTCAGAAAGTGATTCTAAGCAGATTGGTGTAAATTAAGGTGGTTCTTAAACCAGTACTTTTGAATGTTACAAACATAGGCACAAATACATAATACCCTCCCCACCTACTTTGCTGTAGGGTATAAAAACGTTTTATATATATTATTAGCACATATTATAGCTTGTCATGTATTGGTATGAGTTATATCAATCAATTATAATAAGTATACGCACGTATTATTGTGTTCGCTAACTCTAGCTGACAACATTTGATTTACTGAGCCAATTTAAACAAACATCCAAGCTAAAAAATGTGTAAAAAATTTTGAAAAATTTTAGCATTCCTGAAAAAGTATAAACGACAGGTACAAGTATCCATTTCAATCACACAATAATCAACTTTTATAATTTTTGGCCTAAGTTTTTTAAGTTAAAAATACAGTTTATATAACAGTTTTTTTGATAATTATGTTTAGAATAACTCTTTCAATTTTTGTAAATTTGTATATAGAACAAATTAATGAGGGCCGAATCACCCGAGTTGTTCGCATCAAACTCTAATCTTAAAGTGTTTTTGATGTCAATGTTCTATGTAAGATATATATATATATATATATATATATATGTATAATATATATATATTATATTTATTTTATATATATATATATATATATATATATATATATATGATGATATATATATAACGATGATGTTTTTGATCTCTTTAAGCTGTGTATTGTTGCTACTTGTACAAACTTCACAATCAATTCCCCCGTTATTTTTTCTCACATCTCTTCTTCATAACTTTTTTCCTTTGTTTTTGGTTTGTTTTATTGCAGTCATTGAATTATCGTTGGTGTCTTTAAATGTTGTTTGTATTACAACAACATGTACGTATTTATACTGAAATTGGTAACTGGAATTATGTGACGAATAAAGTCAATTTACAATTTTTTCATTGTCATTTTTTATAAAATTCATATAGTTGTAAACATATGTATATAAATATGTGTATATCTGTATACATGTGAGACTATCTATATGTTTTATTGTGAAAACAATAGCAGGATAATCTTATAAACTCAATGAAAACAACAAGAAGACTATAAACAGGATAAAAAAAAGTTTTATAAATATAAAGACTGGGATCTCTTAAAATAGAGTTGGTAATGTTGGAAAAATAAAAATAAATTTAAACGTATTTTTCACATTTAAAACATTGATTACATTGATTACATTTTTTTTAAACTAAAAGTTACTTTTTTATCATATGCCATTCAAATTATACTCAGTCCTTATTTTTTAAAGCAAATAAAAAATAAAGTAAAAAAACTAAGAAAAATAAAAATATAAAATAAATGAATTTTGATATTTTTTCTTATTGTTAAATATTTTGGGGCAATTGCAGGTGGTATTTTATTAAGTGTTTTATAACAACCAAAAAAAATTATTCAATACACAACCATTAGCTTTAAGAGAAATATATTATTTATGGTTTTAATAGAATTTAGGGATAAATTTTTTCTTCTTTTTTTTTAATCTCAAATTTAAAATAATGATCAGTTTAATAAAGTTGTAGTAAAAACTGAAATGATTATAAAAAAGTTGGGAATTTTCGTTTTTGTTTATTGGCTTCCTCTGGGTTTATATATAAGTATGTGTGTAGTTTTGTTGGTCGTGTGTTTTCCATTTATCAAAATCTAAAACCAATTTTGTTGTCGCTTTAATACAAGCAATTTTTGTAAGAAAGGTATCTTTTTTTAAAATTTAACGTAATACCAGAAAATATCTACAAGTTAACTGAGATCTTAAATTGTGATTTGCTAAAAAAATATACATATAATAAAATATACATATAAAGTAATGATGAAATCTCAGAAATTATGTGAAAGGAATAACATATATATATTTATTCATTTATAGTTTTAAAAACATTATTAATTTGAGAAGAATAATAGCTAAAGTAGCAACTGAATTATTCATTTGAATAAATAATATTTCGTTTTTTATATAAATATTTTTATTTTTTAAACTTTAATGTTTCCAATAACTATATAAATCCACATCCACAAACATCTATGAATTTATGTAGTTTTTAGAAACTTTTTTTTTTTTTTTTGATTTAAAAAATTAAAAAACTTTTTATCTGTGGATGTAGACTTAGTTATTGGAATCATTTATGTTTTAAAAAATAAAACAATTAACCATAAAAAATCGTACTTTCCTAAGCAACTCGAATAAAAAAAATCTTACGAAAAAAATTTAACAGAAATAAAACCACAGATATACCATAGAGCTAAAAATATTTGCTCCGGGCCAAGAAGCAGATATTAAAAAAAATATTTAATACACACTAGACTTGACAAACAAATTTAAAAAAAATTTGCAAGTGAAACTTTACTGAAAACAATTATTTGTTTTTCATAAAATCCTACCCAGAAAAATATTTAATACAACAGTTCACAAAACAAAACGAAACAACAACTTTTTTAATTATTTTTTTAAACTGCATTTTTTTGTTCGTAGCTGGTATAAATGTTTTATGATTAATACAAAATGCATCGGGATTTTTCAAAATCAAAATGTTGATACATAATTTGTTAATTTTAAATACGAAATTTTTGCCTCTTCAATTTTAAGAGTGCGCTCAAAATATTTTATTTTTGAAAAACATTTTCGGAACACGCAACTACTCAGATGGAAATTGTATCATATATACAACTTGAGAAGTGATTCATAGACTAAAAGTCATTAGGTGATGAAATTGTATATAGGATGACATTTCAGCATGTTTTCTATAGTTGACTAAAAATAGTTCCAACCAAAATCATAAGATAACCTAATGACTGCGGCAGCACTGCGTGATTTAATAAAATTCATCACAGGATAATCGGAAATCATTCAATTCTTGTTTTTAATGACATATCAAAAACAGGTCATGGGAACAAGGGAAAAAGTCAGCAGTGACTCTGACTCGTCTAAAGTAGTCATATTTGACTTTTGGCCTTGAATATTTAATTTGTGAAATATCAAAAAATTCTATTAATATTATTTTTTGATCTGTCATATAATGTTAGAATTAGAATTTTAGTTTGGACGACTAAAAAATAAAAACTTCTTTAGACTTAAAGCCAAATATGTTGCGAATAAAACGTGCCATTTTTCTTTAATATCGATACACTCGAAATTAAATCTTATTTACAATTATGCTAGAAACGCAATTGAGTAGTAGGAATTTACTACGACCGTATTTGTATTGTATTTGCTTTAATTTTACCCACAATTGCGAGGTAACGTTTTCTTTGAAATAAATGTTGAAAAAACTAAACAAACCGTGAAATTTTCTTTACTTATTTTGTTGAAATTTTCTTTTCAAATAATAAAAGATTTGTTAAAAAAAATACCTTAATTGTTTTCCTTACTTACGTAGTACGCTTCTACATTCGTACGACGCAATTATGTTCCTAGCATTAGTTGAAGATTTAAGTAATTATGATAAAGAAAACTGTTTTCTGAAATCCTACTGAAATGTTTTTATTATTAGTTTTATTATTATTTTTTAATTATGAGTAAAGACAATTTTAATATAATGGATCGCTCTATTACCACGATATCTCACTTCATTTCTCTGAGCTGAGGGATTAATATTAGTATTTTTATAGTTTTAACTTTTTTTTATAAAAAATATATATGGGCAAAAATACAAAAAGTTTAAAATCAATACAACTAAATTAATGTTATTATAATTATAATAATGTTTTTATTTTTGGCAAAATAGCTAGCTAATAACATTGTATTAGTAAGACTATAAGCAACCAAATTAAACAATTTTGTGAACCACAGTCTTTATGGTTAATAGTTACAGTTCTTCTAAGTTGAATTATAAAAGTATGATGAAACGAACCAAATTTTTTTCTTTTTTTTCCACAATTAAAAATTTTTGGTGTTAGATTTGCATAAGAGAACCATTCTCCAGACATAAAAGAACAATATCACTTAACATGTTATGGCTATATTGCTATTCGATCATAAGTTGTACGATGACTAACTTTGAAACAAAAATTTTAGCTATTTAAATTCTTTTTTTTATTTTTTGGTCAGTGTATGTGCTCCCCTCCATGAAGATGGAATTTGATATCATATGTTTAAAAATGAGGTAATTCTGCTTCGTAATCAAAAAAAAATCGTTTTTAAATTATTAAAAAATATTTTAAAAACTTGTTCGGGAAAAATTTTATTTAAACCGCTGTAATTTTTAAACCATTAATGACATTAATTTAGTTTTTCAGATTGTGTTAGTTTCAAATAGATTGTGTGAAAGAAAAACAAACGATAAAATGATAAATAAAATATGGGCACAAAAAAAAAAGAAAAAAACTTGGCATATTGACATCATTTTAAGCAAACAAAATGCAATACTTCAGCGTTTAAACTGTATTGACGTGAAACGCTTTTGCGAGAAGATCCAAATATTATTGCAGTTTACATTTGAAAATTTACAAAAAATTCTCAAAAGTTCAAATTTAAATTATTTAGATTATAATTGTATACTAGTGTGGCCTCATTAGGAAAAGTATACAGATTCTTATTCTCATCCCCTAGAAATATTCGGGTAGACGAAAAACGAACACATACAAAGTTTTGGACTGATTGAAAAAAAAAATTAGAGGTATTTTGAAGATGATGACTTTTCAAATTTTATTTCTTTTCGTCGATCATAAATAATTTATTTAAATTTTAAGTGCTCATGATCAAGAAAATTCGCTAACCAATAATATAAAAATTATTAAAATAAAATCACTATAAAACTATAAAATTTTCAATCAAATATAACCCAATCAAATAAGGCTTCAACCCGAATTTGAGGGAGATAAACGAAACTTGGCATATAGTTTCGCCTTAACGTTGTATAGATCCTGTAAAATACATAAGTGACCGAGAATATCTCACGTAAATCACATGTGATTATCGAAATTTTGACTTGATATAGAAGACATCAAGACAAATTGATATGCCGTTTCGTTTCTCTTCTTCAAATTTGGAATAAAATTTCATTTAAATGGTTGAATATTATGTAATTTACGTAATTTTATTTTATTGGTCGTTCAATTTTCTTGATTTTGGTCATTTAGATAGGTAATAAGCTGCGGAATTCAAAAATGACAGCCAAGAAAATTAAAAATTTAAATTTGTGGTGAAAGAGAATAAAAAAAATTATAATTTTTAATATTTTAATAGCTTTGAGTGTTCTCCGAATTTGTTTCAATCAGTCTAAAACTTTGTATTTCATAGTTTTTGGGCTATACGAAAATTTCTCGGATGTGAGAGCGAGAATTTAAAAACATTTATTTTCTTCCAGGTACACATTAATAAACCTTGTGATAAACTATCACCATATGCAAAAAGACTGACAATAATATCATTACTACAGTTTTTTTAAATAATAAATTTTTTAAATAATAATAAAATTTTAAAGAATATATTTTGTTAATTTCAAGATTTGACACCGAAAAACTAAATTAATATCATTAATGGTTTAAAAGTTACAGCGGTTTAAATAAAATTTTTCCCGACCATGTTTTTAAAATATTTTTTTTTTTTTTTTTTTTTTTTGATTACGAACCAGAATTACCTTACTTTTAAACATATGATATCAAATTCCATCTTCATGGAGGGGAGCACATACACTGACCAAAAAATAAAAAAAAAATTAAATAGCTAAAATTTTTGTTTCAAAGTTAGTCATCGTACAACTATATGCCAGATCAAACAGCAATATTCGTAGAGTTTGGGGGTAATTTGAATTTTGTATTTTTTGATATTTCACAACACTTAATCTGAATAATCGTTCTATAATTATTTTGTATATTGTTATGTGTGATAAAGCTGTGTCAAAGATATATAAAACAAAAAGATTTGAAAAATTTCAATGCGTTACATAATTTAAATTTATTTATTTATATTTATAAAAAAATATGTTGAAAATCCGATAATCATTTAAGATTAATACCCAACTCAAAATCTCTTATTGAGACAAATAGTAATTCACTTATAAATGGCTTCCCTAATAGAACACTACCGTAAATGTACAAGCAGTGGCCAAAATTGATATTCGATATACCATTTAATTTCTTATATTTTCGTTATAAATTATATACTTATAGAATTATTCAAATAAAATGAAAATATTTACTTGAAATATATGTTTCCGTCTATTTTCAATAATATTTGCTCCTTTAATGAGCGCTGCCATTTTTTAAAAGTACACGAATTCAAATGAAAAAAAGCATTCGACATGTTTATTTGTCCATTTCCGATAACTATACTAATTTTCTTCTTTTGTTGATTTTATAACTAGGATAACAATTATATTGTAATTTTTTGTAAACAAAGGACGCAAAAAAAAAGAAACTTCAGTTGAAGCCAAAAACTAATCATTTTAATAAGTGAAAAAAAATAAATAATAAAAAAAAATAAGAAAACGAAAATTCACCGCAAGAAGCCATTAAGGTTACCAAAATCAGGTTGTACATAAAATTTTACTTAAAGTGAAACAAAATCACAAACTAGATACACCGAACATGGCTAAAGATTTTAAAAAATACTTGAGAATACGCGTTGCATTTTAGAAATTTAAACATATTAAAAAATACATAATTTTAGAACCAAGTGTGGTATAAAGAAGCCCCGACATCTCAAAAAATGATATAAAATTGTGATTAGAATTTGTATGAGGATATACCAAGAATTCGAAGAAGTTCTAGAAGGATCATTTTGTATGCAATATGAATGTCCTAGTCTATCGAAAGCCAAATGCCAAGATAGAAGATTGAAATTAGTTAGCTACCGTAAAGTGGCATGCACAGTGGTCAAAAATCCTTTTTTTTTTTTTTTTTTGTTAGTGCTTTTTTGAGGTTATATCGAAGTCATTTTATTTAAAATTAACAATAATATTTATTAAAACCGATTTTAAGTAGTTTTGCTTAAACCTCAATACAGCATTTATAATTCTAGCTCTATTTTAATAAAAATGTAAAAAATAATATTAAAATATCAATTTTAATGCCTTATTAGACGTTAAAATATTATATTTTTTAATATATGTTCTCGATTACTTGGTATGTTAACATTTATAAAATACATTCACTTCTTACAATTTCTTAAAATATTATTTTGGAATTTCTGCCAAAAAAAATGGGATTTTTGACTAATGTGGAACAACTTACATGAAAGTGCTGAAAAATTTAAAATTTCTGACCGATTTATGTTTACCAGGATAATAACCCAAAGCATTCTGTCACAAATATAGAGCCTTGCTTTCTCTATAACTGCACAAAAATAATTAAAAAACACCAGATATCGATTTAAATTAACATTTGTGGAGTTTTTATTATTATTAAAAAAATATGAATTTCACGAATAAAAATATTATTAAATTGATATTATAAGTGTATTGAAACAAAATTAATCCTGAATATGACAAAATCCTTGTGAAATCTATATCAAAACATTTAAAAGAGATTACGAGTAAAAAAATAAAAACCTACATGTTATTGACACTTAATTTTTGTGAATTTTCAAAAAATAACGTATGATATTAAATACTCTTTTTGCCTTGAATTTCAATGTCATTTATAAATGGCTTTTTAAATTTTATTTATATGAACTTTAAAATTTATGCAGAATTAAAATCTCTATTTTGTAATAAAGTTTCAACCTTTTATATATATATATATATATATATATATATATATATTTTCCACTGTATATCTTAAACATTTTTGTATCCATTAAATCTCAAAAAATAGCAAATATCTTTCTAAAATTTTACAAAGAACGATATATAAATAAACATAACTTTCACTTCAGACTTCTTAACGAAAATATCTTTAAGCATATAAATATCACATAAATATTATTATTGATATGTAAAACTTAATCTTAGGTTCAAGCTAAAAGAGTTTATGCACTTAAGTCCAAATATAATTAGCATTTCGATTTTTAAATAAAACAATTATTTAAGTAACGAAAAAATATACAAATTATAGCTAAAAGTTATTAACAAATTCACCGATAGATGTAGGAAAATTAAAATTATTTTATTTTTTTTTTTTTTATAAGAACTGCTAGAAATATGTCTTCATTGCTGTAAACAAATATATCCTATTTAAATTGCAATATATTATACAATTTTTTTTCTTTTTTTTTTTTTGGTAACTATATCATGGTATTCTTAGATCTCAAAAAGACCGATAAGTAAGCTGTAAATATGTGGTATATATGTATTTATTTTTTCATATTTATTTATTTTTCATAATTTAGTAAGAATTCCCAGAGCAACTAAATAAAAGGAATTTGCAAAAAAATTGTAGTTTATTCTCAAGTGCTGTATTTGTTTGATTTTATATAAAGAACGGGCACTAGCGTATATACATATGTACAACACAATGCATGAGTAATTTAATATATTTATTCAAAATCACTTTATATATATATATATATATATATATATATATATATATATATTGTTTTATTATATTCTTTGATTTTATTTGCATATAAAATTGCTTTTTTATATTGATTATATTGAAATATTGAAATCTTTTTATGCAATAAAATAAAAATCTAATTATTATTATTATTTTCTTTTTATTTTAGATTATAATCAAGAGAACATTAACATTAAATGGTCTAGTGAGACACTAAAAATGACTTAGTATAAGAACACACTTTATATATACAAATATTTTTAAAATGAATGACAAAGCATAAAAATATTTTTGTATACATTTTTTTCAGCAATATTTTTTGTATTTTTATGAAATAATCACTTTTAATTTTTTTTCGATAGCTACATTTATTTTAATTGAAAAAACTTTTTTGATTTTTTTTTTCTTTTATATCTATTTTCAAACATTTTTTAACATATTTTCAATTGCCCTTCATTATATATATTTATTTATTGTTACATTTTTTTTTTTAATTTATTTTAATTTTCCACCATTATTTCTCAGCTTACAACTTTTCAGCATTTTATTCACTTTTTTTATTTTTTTCTTATACTTAAAAAAAATATTTATTTTTTAAATTTCATTAGATGTTAATCTATACACATATACACACAGGAACACGCACATAAGAAATTTACACGAGCCTGCCGCATACAGTGTTAAAACTTTCTTTGTTTCCTTTTTATTTTCCGTTTATTTTTTCTCGAGTTTCTCGTACATTTACGCGCTTTCTACAAATGGTGCGTACGTACAGCACTAAGTTCGTTTAGAACTGAAAAATAATATAAACGTAGAATAAACAGCAACAAAAAAAAAATGTACGTGCTGAAAACTAGACTGAAGTATGAGTGTAGTAGAGAGGTGATTGAAATAACACAAAATGTGGGTGGTTTGATGGCTGGTTGTTGATTGCCAACATATGGCAACAGTAACTTTTCATCCAAAAGTTCGAATGTCTATATCATCATCACATTCTTAAAGCATACAGTAACAACAATAACAATATACGACTGTTTATCAATGTTAATTTTTGCTGTGAAGCAACAATTGTATAGCTTCAGTATTTTTTGGCGGGAACAGGAAATTCCTCAATTCGCCGTATTATTGGAAAGTAGGGGTAATTTAAAACTTTCGCCTTCTACTAACACACGAGTGTGAAAATAGGAAAAAAAATTAAACTGAAGAATAAAAAATCCGATAAGATAAAATGAAAACATATGTTTTGTACGAGAGTTATGGAAAGTTATATTGAAATATTTGGATAATTTATGGTAGAAATATGATTGAGGTTTGAGCTCTTTGATTAGCATTGAAAACTCATTATGCCTTTTATGTTGTCGAAAGGGGAGACAAATTCTGTGAAATATTTGATATTTAATATTTTTCTGACGAAAATAATACAAAATAAAATGATATGAAAAAGTTGACTCAAGCAATTATTTATGTAGCAAAGAGTAACTGGATAGTGATAGTAAAATAAATATTGCATCATTTATTTATTTTTTAAATATAAATTACATGAATTATTTAATGCGTAATATTTACAATTAGGAATTTTTACTTGATATTCAAATAAATAAAAATTATGTTGTTGGGTATAACATTGACCTTATCGTGTGGATATTAACTGAACTTGTTGAAAACATCACAATTTTGAATTATATTTGAAAACAGACCGAAAACTTTTTCTCAGAATAAACTGGAAAATCTTCCTATGGACGGAAATTTTGCAAAAGCGTTTGATAATTTCTTGTCTATTCTTCAAAAAAAAAAAAAAAATGTTAGAGTTCTTTTTCCCTAAATAGGTCTCAAAAAGTTTTGAGGTTGCTATGGAAAAAAATATTTAAAAATTGCTCTCCCAGAAATTTCTGTACAGAATACAAAATATGAAGATTTTACCCTTTTTGCGAAAAATATGGACTTTTTTCTATGAAAAGAGTCTTCATAAGGACCGAAATTTTTCGAAAAAAAAAATATATATTTTTTAACGCACTCATATCTAGAATTTTTTTGACATATTTTTCGAAGGAAAGCTCGAAATTCCTTTTATTTGGAAAAATATACAATCCAATGATTTTCAGTCTACAGTATAACTTTTGTAACTTCTAATCGACTGGAGGAATTTACATAAAATATAGGGGTAGTGTGGAAGGGGAGCACAGTAGAAAATGTTTGTCATTTTCTGTTCATAAGTTCGTAACTTCTTAATCTTTAATAACAAATTAACAAAATTTTTTCCCAACAATTTTGAGAATATATATGATAATATTAGTTAATATGAGCTAAATTCAGAAATCCATTTTCAAATCATTTGGCAAAATATCTTTGAATTTGAAATTTATTGTTATATGAATACAAAATTTACATTATATGAAAAGTTTATGACATTTAGAGGAATTAGGGTAGAACCATTGAAGCCCTAATAAAAAAATTTTTATTGTATGGATTATTTAGATTCTGAGATTTAACAAAAGTGTTGTGATAAGTAATACATTTTAAAGTAATTCTTTTAATAATTCCAATTATAAAAATAAAATATTTAGTACAAAAAATGCGTCGATAACAATACATTTTTATTAATAACTCCGAAATCTATTGAACATTCATTATGAAAATTTACAGACCTGTTAAAGTTGTAATAGTGAATCACATACATATATATTCACCATGTTAATTTAAGCTATTATGGTGGCATAATATATAATTATGTCCGTCCGGCGTAGAGAATCCGACTATATCCGCAGATGTAATCTGTATAAGAATTTTAATCAAAGTTCTATAGTTTTTTAAATTTTTGACGAAAAATAAAATCTGCACTCCAACTAAAATGGTATTAATTACATTCCAAAAAATTTAAGATGCGAAAATAATGCTTTTTCAAAATTTTATAAAATTTTAAAAATTTTCAAAAAATTTTTATGATCACCTCATATTCTAACATTTTCCACACAGACTCAGAGTAGTATACCTCTGACATAGAAAATTTTTAGCCACTTCTCAAATTTTTATTTCTTACCCAATTTCAATGATGTTTGCATAGTTTTCGGGTTATTTGTACTTGAAATTTTAACTAAATAAATAAATTTTTCAAGACTTTGGTTAAGTTTTTTCTATGTATAGTCCAACTTTCTGACCGATTTTGTTAGATTTATTTTAGATAATTAAAGAACCAAGTTATCGAGTATAGAAAATTTGTCCATATCTTTACCAAGTTCAAAAATATATCATTTTGAAATTTTTGAAAATTAGATTTTTTTGCCGAAAAAGTGTTTACATTTTTTTTCTATAAAATAAAATTTTAGAAACACATAATAATAATTTTATACTTTTTACAGAGATGATTTAAAAATAGAAAACGAGCCCAAACACTTAACAGGTTTAAGTACCGAGTCTCTCGTATTTTACGTATTTTGTATCAAAATTTTAATTTTAGTCTACGTGTTTTAAAATGTCAAAGCATGTATCTACAAACAGTATAAAGTTTCGAAAACCCTAATGTGTTCTTAAAAGTCTTCAATAAAAAACGTAGACTTTATGAGCATAATAGAAAAAAATGACATTTTTGAAATTTTTGTAAATTTTTTGGGAAATGTGGAATTAGTATTTTCAAAATCATAAATTTTTGGGTACTTCATCGTTTCAAATGACAAAATTAACAATCATAGAAAATTTTGGATATTTTAATTAATAAAGATTTTATTATAGATATAATATTTATAGTTCCTCCAAAAACCAAATTTTTACTAACATTTTCCATTAATTCCAATTACAATAATTTATAGAACTAAAATCACGTAAATTTATCCAGCCGATTAGAAATTGCATATTTATGTCCAAAAATGTTCCATTTCTCCCCACTGTGCGCGGGTAGAGAATTAAAATTTTTTTAAAAAATTTTTTCAATATTTGTCCTGTTTCCAAATTTTTTTTCAAAACACTTTAATATTTATGTTGCACATTCAACAAGAACATAGTCATACATTTTAGTTTTATTTTTGTATAACTTTATTTAACTATTGGTCAATGAGGTTAAATCTCATAATTTATCTATTGTATACTCTACCACCAAACATTCTAAGTCGATTCAGTTATATTCGTCCGTCCCTCAGTCTGTGGGAAACGTCCTTATGTCCAAACTATCAATCTATATTAAATAAACTCCACCCAGATTGTTTGTTGTTTTGCTGAGCAGTTGATAATTAAGATCTATAAAATCGGCTTAGTAAAGCAAAAGTTATAAACAAAATCTGGAGCAATCCCAGAAAAACTATGATTTTTTTTAAGGACTGAAAAAGATAAATTTTGTGAATACAATACAGTTTATAAGAATGAAACCAATGTGTCAATCTCTTTGAAGTTTTTATTTTGTTAAAGGCTGTTGCAAATTTAAAAGAAAAGTTAATTTCTATCATTTTTAATAAAATCTTTAACATTTTCTGGAATACCCTCCATTAGAGCTTTATTGTGTTTTCGGTTACTTTTTTCTTGGAATGGATCCACTTCTTCTCAAATTCTATTTTATTTTTACTCAGCTTTAATTAGCATTTTCATTTTTTTATAATGGCCCAATACATTTAAAATTTATTGAGTTTTGGACTCTATTTGTTTAATACCATTCACTTTTTTATTGTAATAATGAGAAGAGGGATTAGGCCAGAAAAATTTGAATATGTTGCGTTTTCTAATGATAGGCAGGGAGTGTCATTTGTTATAAATGAAGAGCTTTCTTCTCCACATGTACAAATATCTTGCCAGACCAAAAATTTATTCGCCAATTTCGATACCATTTCCCATCCGTGATATGGTATTCATGAGCAGGATTTTGTAAAAAGTCTACCAGTATGTACTTTTTATCACCCTTTAAGCAGCATTTATATTAAAAAAAATTGTTTCAGTAACTTTCATCCTTCCTTTTGCCTTCACATTTTTTCCAGCGTTCCTATTAGGAATCCTTTTTCACTTCGTGAGTCTTCAGAGCAGTTTGTTTTAGCTCTTCTTATAAAACATATAGAGCCAGGTAAAAGAGTGAGTCACTTTGAATTCAGAGATGTAGAAATTTTCTCTTAAAATTCGTATTATTTAGCCTGCGATCCTACAAGAAAAACTTATGCTATCACAAAAGTTTAGCACATAGTTACTGAGAATAATAAAATATGTAAAGAAGTTAACGGTACTAATCTTCTTCAGATACAGTAAAAGTTATAAGTCTTAAAGTGTATACAAATTTTTTCATACGCGGTCCTTATATTTTTTTATATAATTTGCAAATTTTTCAGCGAAAAAAAAAAATAATATTTGGCTGTGCCCATTGCTAATTATTGCCAAAAGTTAGCAAAATCAGTTCAGTAGAAACAAAGGAGGATGGCTTAGGATTTCAGAATTATAAAAGCTAAAAAGTTTTGAAAGCTACAACTATATATAGTAGTAATTCTGTAGCTTTTAAAATGTTTTAGCTTTTATTTTATATTGTAGCATATTTCTTGAAATATAACAGCAAAGTTCTTAAGATTTTGTGAGAATAATATTCTTATCAATTGAGATAAAAATGGGGCGGGTAGGTCTAGGATGATTGATAGTCCCCATATAAAGTAAATCTTAATTATTAGCAGAAAAAGCCATAATATTTAGTTGAAATGAAGATAGGACGGCAAGTCTAGGGGGAGTGGTAGGTAGCCCCAAAGTAAATCTTAACTATTGCATATCTAAAAAACTGTAGAAAAAAGGCTTAAGATTTTTTGGGAACAATAATCCAATCAAGACTCAAAATTGAGATGAGTATAGGACGCATAAGTCTGGGAGGATTGGTAGGTCCTATACAAAGCAAATATTAATTATAGCATAACTATTGCAGAGAAATTCTTAAGAATTTATTGGAACAATTTTCTCACTAACATTCAAAATTTGAATGAAAATAGGATGGGTAAGTCTTCTGGGAGTCTTAAATTTTTGTGTGAATAATAATAATAGCAGGCAGACCCTGGGGAAATAGTAGGTCCCATGCAAAGCAAATATTATTTATTGCATCAATAAGTGTAGCGAAATACACGCTAGTGTATTCAAGTTAATAAGCGATTTACATTAAATTTAACACACTTTATTATCATATTATATTGATGAAATTAAAATAAAACGGATAGGCCCAATGAGAGAGGTTGTCTCCTTATAAAGCAAATATTAATTTTCGCATATCTAAAGAAGTATTTCAGTGAAAGTCTTAAAATGTTGTAGAAATAATTTTCTTATAAAATTTCAAATAGAGCGGATAGATTGAAGGTGAGTAGTAGTCCCACATAAAGTAGATATTAGTTATCGCATCAAGGAGCCATTCGTTTATGATTTGTTACTCAATGTAAAGTTAATAAAATTCTAGGTGGTACATTTTTAGTTGATAATATTAAAATTAAATAAAACTTCGTAAAAATTCTTATAAATTAAAATTAAAAAAACAAGTACTCAATTTAATTAATAAAAGATGAAGTAAAAAATAATATACTTTTTTTAAATTATAACACTTTTTAATGTCCTAAAACGGTCCAAGGTTGCTTATAATCTATTTCCAATATATACGGATTTAAAAACTTCGGAGGCTTGAAATCTTCAAAAATCCATATTTTGAGTTCAATAAGCACGAAAATGATAAAAATTTTAAGTTCAATTTCGTTGGGTAAAAAATTTAATTTCTAGAATTTTTTCACATTTTTAAATATGTATACAGATTAATTACGGACAGTACAATAACATATGTTCACATGTTAATATTGATTTCTAACTAACTAACTTATACACTTAAATTTCTATACAACTCATTTGTTGTACAATATAAACTTAATTCATACATCTGAATGTGCAAATATGTACGCCTATATGAATATGATGAGTAATTTGAGAACATACAAATACACATGCATGCTAAAATGACAAACTAATACTCACTTCCATTACTAACATCATACTATTAATAACATTGCAATTAGTAATATTATCACCAGGACAACAAAAAATATACTCTAAAAAGAATGCTTTATACGCATAAAAAATACTCTTAAAATCAGAAAATATGCCCTTAAATTTAAAAAATGTGCTCTAAAGATATTATTAATAGCTAAATTTTAAATTGTATAGCAATTGCAAAAAAATATTTTCTTTTTAAACTTTAAAACATTCAAAGTTAATTAAGTGTATTCAAAAATCGGACATTATCAGAAAACCGGTTTTCGAATTATTCGAAAAATTGCTTTACAAAAAAAATCGACTTCGAACATGGTTTTACTTAAAAAGCCGGTTAACCGGTTTTTACTAAATATAAATTTTTTTAATTTTGTTTATTATTTTTACAAAAGAAAGTAAACTTATAGCACATGTCATTTGTAATGACAAATAATATAGAAATAAAAAGTCATACCGCTACTCTTAAGCTAGAAGATTATGTTAAAAATTTGTATTTTTAATTAGTTTATTTTTGAACTTTTTCATATAGGTTTTTAGAATTTTTGCATGTTTGGCTTAAGTTCATTGAATAATTGCAGAAGAATACAGTTTAAAAGTTTTATTGGACACTCGGCAGAATGGAATGCATTTTCTGGTCCGCCACGACCGTCATCACTCTCAGCACTCTTTAGCGTCCCACCGTGACGTTCTCTATAAACATCATCTATTTAACTTACAACTTTTTGGGAGATGGAATCTGTAACTTATTTTACTTATTTGTTATTAAGTAAGACGAATGGTTTACGATAAAGCTTTTTTACAATTATTTTGTATTCTCCTTTCTCAATTATTATTGTTTATATGCTTAAAGCTACCAGTTTAGGTAGTAAATCAGCAATGTATGATTTTGTTATTGTTTAGCCCCTTATTAAGAAGCAATGAACAAAGTTGTTGTTATTTTGATTTGTCCCTTTTGTTTGTTTTCTATTTTTTAGAAATACTTAACAGGGGCAGTCATCAAATAACACTTTACACCGTGTCTTGCCAAACATGTAAAATTCCTCAAAAAAAAAAGTTATTTTTTGAACTATTTACTGATATTTACCTTATTTTGAGTCAGAGAATTTTTTTTTTATGACAAACGTCAAAACTAAAGTTGACTACCCAGTCAAATTTTTTGGTAATAAAATTTAGTTTAAGTCAAAAAAATCTCAGTTCACAGTACGTTTAGTGTTACTCAAATTATAAATTAGATATTTAAAAATAACTAAACTTAAAGCTTTATCAGATAATAATATAAATGAGAAACATTTTCGAATAATTTAGGACCTGATTCAGTACAAGAGAATTTCTTACAAATTTGTAAGAAAATTACTCAAAAACTATTTGAAAAAATTTTAATTTTTTTATTTTCAAACCATTTGATTATTGCAATGAATCGGGCCCTGAATAAGGTTCCCTCAGCAAATGTTAAAAATGGATTGCTATAGTAAAAATAAAAGAAAAAATATTTCATAAAAACCGGATAAAGCCGGCCTGTCGAATAGTTCAAAAACAAAAATTATTCGAAACCAGTCGATTTTTAAAAAGCTAAAACCGGTTAATCATGTCCGGTTTCGATTTTTGAATACACTAAAGCTATTACATTGTAGCAGGAAATTATAAAGTTTCTATGAATTTATTAGAGAATCGGAATTGGAAAACGTATATTAGAGTAAAAGGAAAATTTCACTAATGGCAAATTATGTAAAAAACTCTATTGTGAGCAAAATATGGAATATTTTTATCCCAAGTGTAAAATAAGCAAAATTATTCTCTTAAATATAAAATATGCAAAAATAAAATAATGATATCCTATGAAAATATGACAAGCCCAAAATATGAAAAACTGTGCTGATAGGATCAAAATGTTTAAAAATATGCAGTAACAAACCGAAACCAAAATTTTTTATATTGCCTAAAACTGATAAATAAAAAACACTTTGGTTAATTGGAAATCCAGAAAAAATATGACTTCGCATATTTTTAGTGGCCCTGATTATGACAAATTATTAACCAGCAAACAAAGATGTTCATAATAAATAAAAACAAAATTTATACTTAATGAGTATATGTTTTGTAATGGTTTGAAATTGCTGCCAAATCAAACAAAATGTTTGAAAGTTGTCTCACATTTATTTATTTTATTTTTCGTTTTTTTTTTTCTTTCCAATCTGACTTCTTATCTTAGTTGGATGTTAAAAAATTGTATCTGAGTATCGTCCTGGACTGCGCCTCAGATGAATAATCTGACCCTTTGTATGGTTTAGAATTTGTTGTCAAGATGTTTACTTGGTATATAGTATAATAATTATGTACATCTAATATAGACGTAACTACTACATACTGTTTAATGATTTTCTGTACACATGTATTTGTTATTAAATGTACATTATTACAATGACAATATTGAAATATAACGAAATAAACATTATTCTATATACAGGTAACCCTTGATTATAACGCGATTCAATAATAGTGACCATTTTTTGAAATACTCGTTTTTATTTAACGCGAACTTGATACAACACATTTAAAAAATAGTGACAAACCTTGCACAAAACACAGAAATGTTTTGAAATGAATTTATTGAAAAAAATTAATTATTTAAAGAAATAATGGTTAAAGCACAGGTTAAACACATAAGCGAAATGCTTTATAGTTGCTAGAAAAAATATTTTTTTTGACAGACTAAAAAAAGGTAAAAAATATAACAAGGTCTTAAAATATATGCTATTAATTTAGCAAAACGTGTGTCCGAATTCCTAGATAATTTAATAGATCAAAATTTAAAATGCGATTTTTAGATCTCAAATTAAAATTTTGCATTTAGTTAGTGTTTAAATTCACGCTATATATAAAACTGCTGGTCCAAAATATAATATTTTGTATCTATTCTTAACCTTGTTTTACATGTTTTTAAATTTCCATACTTTCTCCTGTCCCGATAAAATCCGCAAATCAGGTGTTACCTGTATTCATAAATACACACACAAGAAACTCAAACACGCAACCAACAGTGAGAAAAGACATCTACAGGCAAACATATACTTACATAAACAAATGAATAATATTATACATTAATGTAAATTTATTCATGCAAACACATCAGTTGGTGTATAACATTCAATTAGAATACCCACAATTAATTAAAATCAAATAATTTTACAAATGCACTAAGAAACACTACCCAGACACAAAACAGTTAGACTATTGTATAGTTAGTTTTCTACAATAGAGGTATGATGGTGCAATGGTGGTACAAGCAACAGCTTACAGTTCCAAGAATTGACATTAAAAGCCACGCACTGTTCAGTGGCTGCTGGTCAATAGGGACTCTAAGAACCGCAATTAAAACATCTAAAGAAGAAATGCAAAAACAAAAAAAAAAGGCAAAACAGGACATCAAACATTCTTATCATCAACTTAGAAGTCATAACAACAGGATAGCAATAACATCAACAAAATACTAACTATAATATTAGTTTCTATTGCAGCTGCTGTCTTGTTTCTTCTATATTTGCTAAAGCCATGACAAAATAACTTTCTTAGCAAAAGTTAAAAATAATACAGACACACAAATTTACTTACAACATTCCTTAATTATGTTGTACTTGTAGCTGATGTACAACAGTTAAGGACTCTTGGTTCTTTTCTTTTACCTCTTCCTTTTGCTGTTTCTGTATATTAATAATTAAGTAGTGTCTAAATGGTTTAGTTTCTATATGAATAAACTGTGTAAAAATTGTTTAACAAATGAAGGGGCAGTGTTACTCCACTTAGTGTTTTAACCCTCCCCAGAGACAATTAGAAACTAAATAAATGTTTTTGCTTTTTTATTTGGTTTCATTAAAATTAAAAACAAATTACATTTGCGAATAGAAAGAATTATTTAGGCCATAATTTAATATAGTTTTTATTTTAGTGTTGCAACAAATTAAGCTACACTAAGGGCGATGGTAAAAACTATGCTATAAAGTGATTGTATAAAATGTGAATGGAAATATTATTTGTTATATTTTTTTGTCAAAAATTTATTATTTTTAGGAATTTCAAGGGTTCAAAAAAGATATTGAATGTCATTTAATAACCCTGAAAGTTTAAACTTATTTTTATGGAGAAGAGGTTAAAGTTCATCAAATCGACGATGATGCAAAATTTTCAAAATTGAACTTTTTGAATCACTTTATATATAAACGAAATAAAATGATAAAAAAAAATGTTTTATATGTTTTATTATTAAAAATACTTCTTTTTCAAAATACTACTTTAGTATTAAAAAATGACAACATTAAAAACTGTGTCACCGATTCGACGAAGTGTAACCTTTCAGGATTAAATAAGTTGAAATTTATTTTTTACAATTAAGAATAATATCAAAATCAAAACATTCCTTAAATTTATAACTTTGGTTAAATTATTTCTATAGAAAATTTAACAAAAAATCTTAAGTCAGGAATAATTTTTAATAGTATTTGTTGATTTTTTAAACAATTTCTTTAGTTCTCCTTAAAATTTATGAAAATAGACTTTTGTTGTTTTGCCAAAAATCCATAGATTTTATTTTATATTTAAACTCCATATACAACATATCGTTATTTCTTTTTTAACTTGCAGAAAACTCTCTCCTTAAATTATTTATATACTATTTCAAAACTTTTTTTTCATTTACTTTTATACAGGATCTAAGAAGTTTTTATCTCTATTCTATTTCTCTCTACATATATTCTAAGTATTTGTATTGCTTTCACATTCTCAAAAATGATATGTATAAATTTTACTATGGCAACTAAAAAAAATAAAAATAAAAAATAATAAAAAACAAGTGTACGTACATATATTGCATTTCCATAGTTTTTGCATACATTTAACAAATAAACTTTGCAACAACATACAATTGTTGTAGCAGGTTGTGTTGAAGGCATTAATCGGTTGCCATGAATTTGCAACAAATACTCCTAAAGATAGGAAAAAAATTAAACAGCATAGACTCAGTTGAAATATGATCACTATTGACCAGGATCTTATAACTGTTAACTAAAATTTACGCAATAGAATATTTATCACTTTTATTTTAGATTGCAAATGAATCTATTTTTATAAATTGAGGTAGTTTTCAATTGTTGCCTTTTTGAATGATTTTATATTTGGGCTTGATACTAATTTATATTTTATTTTGTTCTTTCTTTTCAGATAAATTATTTGAGCTTCTCATGATGGTAAGAAACTTAAAAGTTTTGCTTTTATTCATTGAATCTGAATAATTAGTCATTATAGGATTGCAAGTTCCTTTTGAAAATAATTAAAATCAATTTAGAAGAAACAAGTAAGAATGCTATATTTGAATGTATCCTCCACCAATCACACAGCATTTTCAAAACTTCTCATTTCGGAAGTAATTCTGTAACTTGTAAAACGTAAATTCGCACTTGGCAATTCTAAAAACAAAAGTTGGTTTAGAATTTATCTGTTTAGTAACATTTATTTTTGATTAGCAGGGTAGAAGGGGGATCATGATCCACTTCTTTTAAATGCTCTATTTTTAGAACCCTAAACGATATTTCTAAAATTTATTTTGTCATGAAGACTAAGATGTATTCGCATTAATACCAGTGCTAACTGTCCCTTCTTTTTTTATTTATTTATTTATTTATGTCCTTCTATAGTGATCAAAAATATCAATAATTGGGTAAATTCGCAAAAGTTGGTAGAGCAGAATCGTTAAAACTAAATAAATCATAAATTAATTAATATATGGTATTTTCTATATATTTCAACATTAAAACTGAGCAATTTTTTCATTATATATGAAAATGAAAGACATTAAAATCAGTATATTTCAATGTAATTATACCCTTATAATTATGGGATTGTATTACAAAATGCAAAGCTTCTCTTATATATTATTTATGATTTTTATTAAATGTCCCTTTCCTTTATTATGTATTTGTGCTGATGTTTATAACGTATAGAAAATTTATCCAACACAGATTTTAAAGTATACCAATCGACTCGCATCACTTTTTAAATCGATCTAACGATGTCCGTCCGTCTGGCTTGCTGGACGACTGACTGTCCACGTAAGCCTTGTGCACAAAATACGGGTCGCAATTTTGAAGATAATTCAATGAAATTGAATTATCGGGACTTTTATGATACAAGGACGAAGCCTATTGAATCTATTGAACCTAGCTCCATACAAATATCCCACCCGAATAGAGTTTAAACACTCAAAATTGCCTTAAAAATAAGAATTTTTTAATGAAATTCGGTGCAAAGATGTTCTGCATAAGTATCAATTTTCGTACCAAATTTTATGAAGTTCGGTGCACAATTGACTATAGCTCTCATATAGACCCCTCTTCCAAAAATCATTTTAAAGTGCATAAATCCCACATGAATGTTAGTATCAAGTTAATATTCAATAAGTTTTATGTAAGTAGAAACGACATTGCCAAATTTTATTAAAATCGGTCCATAATTTATCATAGCTCCCATATAAACCCACTTCCAGGAATCGCCTTAAAATGCACAAAATCATCTACATGTTAGTATCAACGCATTATTATTTATTTGTATATTTTACATAACATTTAGTAAAATTGACCGAATTTTTATGCTCGTCACTTATCATACTGTCGGTCTTGACCGACTATATCTTTCTTCCTTGTTAATAATAAGATTCTTTGCAATATAAAACTAGTAAAAATTTTTCAACATATATCAAGTATTTTCTGGAGAAAACTTTGGACTAAAATATTAATTCAATGTCACTCCCAGTTTTTGTCCCACTTTCAGTAAAAATCAACCTTGATACTTTCTTGATGCTACTAAGATAATTCACACAAAATTTGACATATATAAGGAAAAGAAAATACTGTATATTATAAAATTTAATCTGTATGGAATTTCGCTCACTTTTATTATACTGTGATATTTTTTCTTACCACTGTCATCAAAATAAAAAACATATTTTTATACCCTACGACATTATAGATGTTTGGGGTATTAGGTGTTTGAGCTAATGTTTGTAATGTACAGAAAAGCCCTTTTGATCCTAAAGAATCGGAATCACTTCTTGAGTCGAAATTCGATTACAAATAAGTTATATGCAGCTATAAATCTTTGTGCCAAAATTATCATCATTTATCTTCCATGAAAACCATTTGATGAGCATAAATCCTGTAGTAATATTAGTACCAATTTTATATTTGACTGAAATAAAAACCACAGTGCCAAATTTTATGAGAATCGGTCCATAATTGACCATAGGTACCATATAAGACCCACTTCCGGGAATTACCTTAAAATTTATAAATCCCTTATAAGTGCTCTCCCCGAATTACGATGCACATACACAATGGTGCAGGTTAAATATGGACGGGCTTTACAGACTATACCTTTCTGAATTGTTATTTCTCGATTCAGTACTTACTATATTAACGTACTATTGATCTAAGCCTCAAATAACCTTTTGCCAAAATGCATCCTCTTTTCTAAAGTTTTGTTATTTACTATTTACAGTTTTATTCGCGTAAACATACAAACCTAAAACGTCAATAACAAAATGAATTAAAAACTTTTCAACCTCAAAAAATAAACGTCAAACTTTTAACACCTTATACATTTGTGACCATTTTTAGCCCTTTTTTTTTTTTTGTTTTTGCTATGAGCCTCAGATTATCTTTCACACTAAGCTATGAAATCATGTTGCCAGTATTTAAAACTTTAAAGTAGCAAACAAACAAAAAATATAGGTTACTATAACCCGCATTCGAACAAGTATGTTATTACCCATCAAGCACAGAATCATCATATTTCAAACGTTTGAAAAATTATTTGTTTTTCCTTTGATATTAAAGAATAATTCAAATCTTCATCAAATTTGGAGAAAAAATCCCCTTCTTGTTGAGAATGCTATTATTCTCAAAACATTATCAAATCATTCTCAAACGTTTACATTTGAGAAAAAAAATTGGTTTTAAATTTTAAATGAAACCTTTGGTTTGCTGGGTACTTACATCCAATCTTATGCACACACACACGAACAAATTTCCTTCTAACGTGTTCAATTCCATTAAAATGCAAATGTTTTCAGCTAGTTGTCATCAGTTCGGGTGCGAATATAAATGTGTCTAGTGTTTTGTATTTCATAGGGAAAATAAAAAATAAATTTATGAAAAAAAGAGGCAACAAAAATAAAAGCAGCAGTAGGCAAAGAAACAAACCGACCGTCTCAAAGTCAGCGGCTAACTTAATTTTCAAGCCGCCGCCGGCATGTACCAGCTTTAAAGTCTGAGCAGTAGGCCGCCGATACAATCGACTGCGCCAAAGATGCAAACTCTATTTTATATTTTATTCTTTGTATTTCTTTTACTTCGGAGCCATTTTTGAGTTATTGAGGAATATATATTTTGGTGTAATGGCCTTGTAGCTCACATTTTACTTTTTTGTATTTTATAAATTAAAATACAACACTGCCACCTATGCATATGTTTTTTTTTTTTATTATTTATATATTTATTTTTTTGCTCCCAAAATAACTATTGATTTTCTAGGAAAAACAAGAAAATACAAATAAAAGTTTACTGAAATCTGCACATCTTACCAATGTTAAAACGGAGCTATTTGTTTTTACTATTATATATAATTCCTATTTTAATTTATATTATTTAATCCAAAAAAGAATTCAAGCCGACACGTTCTTATGAAAGTGGCCGCCGACCAAAATATGGTAGCAATAGTAGTCTGTCTGTAAATTTGAGTAAGGGACTGAACTGAATGACATTTAGTTTATACAAAGAAATACTTACACTTGTACAAAAATATAAATACATATGTTTGTTGTTCATGACTGCGTTCTTAGGTTTCCGTTTCCTCTACATGTATACATAAACATGTGTAAATATACAATTCTAAGTATATTTGGGTGTATGTGTTTATTTACAAGCTGTCAAGCATAAAATTTACCAAATATTTATATGAAATTTGCGGGTTTTTATTTTTCGCAAAATTGTGAATTTTGGACAATTTTTAAAATATTTACTGATTCTTCAGTTTTTTGTTTTTTTTTTTTTTTTTTTTTTGCACATACGTATAAATCTACATTTAAAACAACTTTTATGCTTCATATTTTCATACAATATTAAAACTGACAGCAGTCAAAATACCATAAAATAAATGAAAATATTATACATAATGGGAAAGAATATTTATGGCTGGCATTTATTACGTAATGAAGAATTGATTAACATCTTTTATCAAAATTAAATTTTTTACTTTATTTATTTAAAATTTGTACATATTTGTTAACTTTAATTTAACTGATCTCAGACCTTAAGTCTATATGTGAACGCTTACATATATAGTTTATAAATATATAAATTATGAACAATGTATGAGGGCGGATCAATAAGACCGTGACTTTTCTAACTTCCCTCGTAGTTATATGAAATGCAACACTATTCCCATCCAACGGTCAATTGAGGTCAGTACACCCTAAAATGTCGAAAAAATACACGATATGGTGTTGACCGACCGAAGAGTAAAAGTACGTGATATTTTTGATGCCACAGGCATTTCATACGGCAGTGTGGTTTCGATTTTAAACGATCAGTTGGGTTTAAGAAAGTTGTCTGCAAGATGGGTGCCGCGTTTGCTCTCAATTGACCATTAATGTAAACGTGTGACAACTTCAAAGGATTGTTTGGAGTTGTTTAACCGCAATTCGAATGAGTTTTTGCAGCGTTTTGTAACTGTGGATGAAACATGGATCCATTACTGTACTCCGGAGACCAAGCAGCAGTCTAAACAATAAGTTTCTCCGGGTGAATTTGCTCCGAAGAAGGTCAAGGTAATTTTGTCGGCCAATAAGCTGATGGCAACAGTTTTTTTGAATGCACACGGGATAATCCACATCGATTACCTTCAAAAGGGAAAAACAATAAACTGCGAATATTATGCCAACTTATTAGACCGATTTAATGAGGATTTAAAAAGAAAACTACCCCATATGGCCAAGAAAAAAGTACATTTTCATCAAGATAATGCACGGGTGCACACGTGCGCAGTCTCAATGGCAAAACTCTATGAATTGGGCTACGAATTGGTACCTCATTCGCCATATTCTCCGGATTTAGCCCCTAGTGACTACTTCCTATTTCCAAACATAAAGAATGACCAAACAAATGCCTATTTTAAAGACCTCGAAAAATCTTTTTTTTTATATTTTTGTGGTTTCCTTCAGACTTTATTTTTACTAACAACACTCCTCTATCTGAAGGTAATGCGTTTATGATTTTAAAAAACTTATCAATACATACACATACAACATCATAACATTATAATCAAATAGTATACACATACATACATTTATATTATGTAGGTACTTGTATTTGAAAAAGTGAAAAGAAAAAAATATTCAATAGTCTGGTTACACAAATACCCATTCATAGTATTTTGAATTTTACAACAACTACAACAAGACTTTTATTCATACACACATAAAAAGCTTTAAAATCGAAAGTGGTTGTTGACATAAACGTCTAGTTTCCACATCAGTTATTAAATAATTACCATTATACTCTGTTTAGGAAAGAACATGTCGCTCATTTACTTCAAGAACGTCATAACTCAAAAAAAGCGATTTTGCAGAAAACCCATTTGAGGTTTTCAAATGATTATCACTTTGTAGTAAAAATATGAAATCATATAAGTTAATATTCTTTTAAAGAAGTATTTTATATTGAATACATTCAGAAAGAAAAATCGAATCAGAGTAGTTATTTGTGTGTTTTTCCTGAACAAAGACTATTTCCAATTTGAATTATGGCGTTATTGCAGCACATATATTTATTATGTAGGAAAAAACACAAAAAAAAAACAAAATTTATAAAGGCAGAAAAATAATTAAAACATAAGGAACTAAATTTTACAGTTTTTTTATCATGTGATATAAAATAAAAAATATTGTTACCCAGGAAAAATTTTGAAACTTATTCTAAATTCATTAGTTCTAGAACTATTGTAATAAAAACCACTTCAGATTCTTTAATAACACCCTTAGAACTAGTGTTGCCATTACCAATTCTGACACTAATGTAGTTGAACCGTATTGTGAAGAATGTTTTTGAGAAGTAGTGCTTGAGAAATAGTTCTACATTAATTTTCATGGCTTCTCTGAATAAATTGTTAGTTCTGGAACTAGCTTAACTTAAAAAACTTGAAAAAACTTTGAGAACCAAAAAATGTAATAAAACAGAATTGATTACAATTAAAAATAAAACTTTTAATTTAGTTTTAGTTTTATTAATTAGTTCTAGGGCCGGGTACAGTGTCACATTTGGCAGTTTTAAAACGATAGAACTCCTGTTTTGGAGATATTGGACTGAAATTTTATATTCTGTTAGTAGATAAGGCAGAAAACATATCCACTGAAAATGGGCGAGTAGAATCACTGCCAGTCTCATATTGAAAAAAATGTTTCTTATTAAATGTTTATTATTAAAATAAAGAATACTTTAAAGATAGGCGTGACAGGATCTAATCACACCAATTTTAGTGTAATATTTGCATAAAAATTTTTTAGCCAATACCTTAAAATTTTGAAATATTTTTTAACAAATTGCTAATATCAGTTACCGCACATTTTTTCTAATATTTTAAAAGATTACAAAAACTTGCAGCCAGTAATATTAAATATAATTTGATATAACGTATTTTTAAATTGGAACTCTATAAAACTTTTTAGTCCATTAAAAAATAGAATTTCCCAAAATAATATATATTTTTAATATGATTTCTTAATAAAAAAAATAATTTCAAAATCGATTTTTTAACCTAACAAATTAACAATATAATTTGGATACTTATATTATTAGACAACAAAAAAAATCATACCAATAACCATAGTATTTAATGGGATATATGCAGTCGTAGTTAGCATACTTCTTCACAAACATTTTAAATAAAATTAAAATAATTTTAAAAGTATCAACTTTAAAAATCCATAATTCGCACTATAAACACTTTCCAATATTAGAAGTATTTTTTTCACAATATATGATATGTTAACTAGTAAATGCAAAAAAAAAAAAATAATTTTGTTTTCGTATTTTTGTGACACTGTGCGAGGGTGATAAAAATCATTGGTCGTAACGCCAAATTAAAATGAATATATGCTATTTTCATGCATTCTGAAACTAGTTGTGGAACTAATCAATTTTTTACTGGGTAATAATGAAAAAAAAAGAAAATAATTCAATAAAAAAATTTTATTTATTTATTTATTAAAGATTTAGGTAATACATAAATGTATATGCTAAATATAATTATACTAGCTATAGCAACTAGGCCTTAAGCTAAGTAGTTATAGAATATATACTTTACAGGAATACTTATATTACTAAAAAATAAAATATGGTGTTAGGTTTTTAAAATAGTTTGTATTTTATATCTTATTATAAATATTAATTCTTTTCAAGTAATTCATAACCTTGTTAATGGAATGTTCTGAGGGGAATGAAAGCAATGAAATTGGACTGATATCAGAAAATATTTGGTTTCTAATTAGTTCAAATTTAATACACTTACATAAGATGTGTTCAATGTTTAACGAACTAGTATTATCACAATCACAATTAGGCGGGACATTGCCCGTTATTATGTGGTTATGAGTAGTTCTAGTATGACCTAATCTAAGTCTAAGGAATATAATTATATCCCTTCGTTTGATGTTATTGTTTTTTGATAACCAAGTGTAGATATTATTTTTATTCGGGTTAATAGATTTATACCAATTATTCGTATCAGACCAGGTACGGAAGTTCAGGTGGATAATTTCTGTTAACTTCCATTGTTAATGGTGAAATATGAGCTAGTTTGGCTGTATTGTCTGCCAGCTCGTTTCCTGGTATCAGAGCATGGCCTGGTACCCAAATTAAAATAACTCTTGGAAAATATTGTACAAGAAAGTTTCTGATATGGACTGCGTACAAATTGTTGTTGTTAATATTTTTAATAGCGTGGATTGTGGATAGTGAATCAGTGCATATAGCAAACTTGCCAAGTTTTCGACAGTATTCGGTTGCTTTATATATTGCTATTATTTCAGTTGTAAAAACAGAATATAAAAATATTTTATACAAATATGTTTATAAATTTTCATAAAATTATTTATAAATATGACTGTCGTCTCTTTAAATTGCTCCTTAGTGTATGAGGTTTTATAGAAAACTGATATGGCGATTATCTTTGAACTTTAATTATTTTTGCTTGTGAGAATTTAAAATCTGAAATATTCAATGGACTGATATTATTTGCAAAACATAGATCCTTAACAGTGAAGGAAACGTCGCTTTAATTTAGAGTTGTAAATTATATGAACTTTTGAATACTCAATATATACTCAACACATTTTTGGGTATTCGATACTACTCAATACTTTGACAGTTTCTTTTAATTTCAGAATATGTTTCATATTTAAAAAGCGCAAACATTTTTAATTGTAATTTTAAGAGGAAAAGGATTTCCATTCAGTTTTTAATTTATAAAATTTTGTTTTGTTATAGCCTTCTACACCATAGACATTAATGAATACAACAAGTGGGAGGGTATTATGCGTTTGTACACCTAAAATTAATGGTCCAATACTAATCGCCTCAGAATCCCTTTCAGAACCGATTTAACTATATCAGTCTATCTGATCATCCGCCTGTCTATATCAAATTTGGCATATGAAAGATTTTTTATCAAGGACGAACTTTGTTGGTATTGATTAAAATCGGTCCTTTATTGTCCTGTCCATGTTTTCTTGTAATAGAGTTTAATGATAAAAAATGTCTTAATAATATTTCGTATAAATAAATCTTATACAAGCTCAAATTTAAATTATAAATTTCTGTAAAATGCATAATAATTGACAATGGCCTCCATATATATATATCAAACATCAAATTTTATACAAAAAAATTTGTCTGAAAATTTCATTTGTAAAGGGCTTAGCCGACTATAATATTATGACATGTTTTGTAAATAAAGTTGTATTTTTTTATTATTATTATTTTATTTTTTGCATAATAACGCACAAAAATCGTATGCTTTGTACTACAAAAGATAACCCTGAAAGTATCGAGTAGTCAAAATTTGGTATTGAGTACCGAAAAAAATTATTGGTATCGAGTACTGAGTACCCAAATATTCAATACTTCAACAACACTAATCTAATTATCCAAATAAATAAGTCAGTACTACAAATTGAGCTACTCTTAAGTATTAGTTTTGTTTCCTTCTCGATTAAGAAGTGTGCTAAATTATGTCGCTTGATGATCCACATTTCATGCAAATTTCATTAAGGTATCTTTATAAAAATATGTTATTACAATTAAAAAATTTTTATTTTTTCCAAAAACCCCAACTTGGGCCTTTTGTTTGGTTTATTTCTAAATAACGAAAGAAATTTTAAAAATATGTATTAAGCTTATGTATATGTATTAAGCTTATCCTTTAGCATATATAATTTTCGATCTTTTGAAAAAAGATTCAAGTGAATATCATGCCTCATTTCAGAAATATGAGCCTTTAAACTTTTATATTTCCAATTTATTGTATGTATGACTATATTTTTACAAACTTGCAACTTTTGCCTTTAGTTTTGCGTGAATAATTACTTAGAAAATTATGAATATTTCTGTATACTTTTACTAATATCTATACACAAAATATTCTTATAAAAATAATTAATAAATATTTCTTATTTTTAATAGGGTTGCCACATTTCCCAAATTTACGTAAATCTTCATCCTTTTCTAAGCATTCATATATTTCTATTAATGAATTTAAAATAACAAAACAAACAAAAAATACCTAGATTTTGATTTAAAACTTTTAACAACATATTTAAGATTCTTAAAATATATTCCGCTTGTTGATTTGTGCTTTGGGATCTGAGAAAATATGGTCTAAAATGAAAATAATGGGTCGAATTCGGGAGGGTATGTACCATAACTAATTGAGTTATTGGACTTGTTTTTTATCTTAAAGTCATTTCTGTGAAGTTACCTTTCAGAAAAGTGCAAAATTATTACATGTTGCTAAAGAAAATATTATTTTAGATAAAAAAGAGTGTAGATACTTTTTCGACTAAAAAAACACAAAAAGTCGTCTTTTTACAATTTTCAAATTCAAAATCGTTTATTTTTGGTCAAGATATCGATTTCAAATTTTTTTTTTATTCAATAGATCATTTTGTTCTTTAACTAGTTAAGAAAAAAACTAATAAAATCGGTCGGAAATACTGGATATATATGAAAAAACTGGACCAAAAAAATGCAAAATTATGGTGCCTAAAAATTCAAACGCAAATAACTCGAAAACTATAAGAGATAAATAGGACGAGAAACAAAAATTTTGCAAGCTAATAAAAAATTTTTATGTCAGAGGTACCTAACTTTGAGCCCCCTTAGCTCTACCCCTGGGAGATTGTTGTGCCCCTCTTCCAAACATAACATTGTACACTCCTCTGCTACGCCTATACCAAATTTCATGAAAATCCAACCGGCCGATCAGAAGTTACAGATTTATTTCCAAAAAATTTCGATTCTGCCCCACTGTGTATTCGACGGTTCGACCCCAACTCAATCGTAAAAATTTGGAATATATTAAAAACGATAATCATAATGGTAGCTCCAGTTCCATATAATCTTTAAGAACTTTGTGTTTTTATTAATAAGGAATTGTCCAAAACTAATGACACCATTTTACTTAAACTAAATTGAATTCGTAGTACGCATAGAAGACTTCAACTTCTCATTAAAAATAAAACAATTAATAGTGAAAGAACAGAAAATCTGAAATAACAAAAAAAGCGCAGTGTCACAAAAGTGTTCCATATATATTTTTTTTAAGAAAATCAAATTTTATTTTATTCTTTTTTACTTATTTAATTTATCACTAAATGAATTGAAATCAAAAATGATAAAAATGTTGATTTGTTGTAAATTGGTTTTATAAGGTTTTATAAAACCAATTTACAACAAAGGGAAGGTCTTTGTGAACAGTTTTAGAAGTTACTGTATCTTAAGTTTTATTTATTATCAACAAGAGCGCCTTATATCGAATTATTTAGAGCTATTTATAGTCGTTTTTGGGAAAATTATCCGCAATAATGTCACATTGTTTAATAACTCAAAAGTTATACAACCTAACACACAATATTTTTATTACAAATAATGTCATAAGCAGAGATATTTAAGTTGACAATTATATTTTTTCTTAAGAAACCTCACATTTAGTATAATAGCGATTTAACAACCCAGTCATAATTCGCAATAAGACAATAACTACGCATGAAATTTAGTTGCTTTAAAATATAAAATGTACCGATTTTTTGGAAAAATAAACAATTTTCTCACAATAACGACAGTGACATATCTGAGATATACAATATTATCGTTAAAAAAATCTAAATATAAAATACAAAGTAATGATATATTCAAAAAACTCTTTTTTTTGAGTTACAACGTTGCTGATGAAGTAAATTGAGCGATATGTATACAAATATATTAATACTGTGAGTGATTGTATATGATTTTTAAGTACAAATGCAGACTGTACACAGGTATTTGATTTACGCTTAAAGAAAAATGGACAATCGGAAGAGTTTCACTTTCTACAATTACAGTTCTTTTTTTTATCAAAAGGACGTTCATTACAAATTCTTAAAAAAAAATATTGTTTGGACATTTTAATATACTTAAATTTTATTCGCAAACTAGAAATTTTAATCTAAAAAAACGTGAATTTGTAATCATTTATTTTAGAATAGCATATAAAACCAAAACGTAAACTGAAAGATCCTAATGTTATGTTATGATCGAAGGTTTTGAATTTTTTAAATTTTTACGAATTTTAGTAAAAACTTCAAAGTAGCATTTTATTTGTAAGCTAAAAGGTCTTAAGACAAAAGGATGTTAATTTGTGATCACTCATAAATCGCTCAAAATTTTAAAATTTTAAGATTTTTATTAATATATATAAAATATCTATTTGTTCGTAAACTAGAAGTTTTTAAGCCAAAATTACATTAATTTTTAATCACTCATAAATCCTTTAAAATTTTTAAATTTTTAGGAATTTTTATGAAAAAGCTAAAATAACATTTAATTCGTAAACTTAAAGCTTTTAATCCAAAAGGACGTTAATTAGTGATCATTAGATATCCGTTAAAATTTTGAATTTGCATGAATTTAAGAAAAAATTATAAAATATCTATTTATTCTTAAATAGAAATGGACGTCAATTTGTACTCACCCACAAATCGATCAAATTTTGGAATTTTATGAAAATTGCCAAAAAACCTAAAATAGCATTTTATTCGTTAACTGAAAGGTTCTAAGCCAAAAGTATGTTAATTTACGATCTCTGATAAATTCCTTAAACTTTAGCAATTTTAATAAATAAAGTAAGTAAAATAAATTCTTCAAAAAATTTAATTATTGGGAATTGTAATAAAAATCTAAAATTTCGTTTTATTTGCATACTATAATTTTAATTTTATTCGTAAACTAGGGATTTTTTTTTTTTTGCCAAAAGTACACTAATTTATGATTTTTGGTAATGTCATTAAAGATATTACTTTTCAGGAATTTTATTAGAAACCTATAATTTTAAGCTAAAGAGTATGTGCCAAACGGTAACAAAATATGTAGGAAAGCTAGTTTTTGACAATTATGAGGTGAATATAATTTCATTAGCCCATAGGGCAAAGTATACAAAGAATGGAAAAATGGTAGGTTTGTGGAAAATATTCGTGTTACAGGAATTAAAATAATAATGAAAAAATGTTTCGCGAGTGTAATTTTCCTTAAATTTGAAAGGAAAATTTTGTTTACTTTGTATTGTTTTTCTCTCACAAGTGTGTTGAATTTACAGAAAACTTGTATGTGAGGTGAGAGAAATGTTGTTGTTCGAAAGAGACCTTCTTTCCATTCTTTGTACTCTATGCCATACGGCTATATAACTTGTTGACAAATGAATATTGGTCAAAATTCGATTTTTTTTTTTTTTTTTTTTTTTTTTTTGCAAAAAGTGTATTTTATTTATTTTATAAATTATAATATATCCAGTAATCAAGAACATATATTAATAAATATAATTTAACTGTATCTCATTATCAGAAAAATATATAAAAATGTCGTGTAATGGAAATTGCAGCTTGGAGGATATATTTTAAGACTTTTATTTAAAATTTCATATTAGTCGTGTATTTATTATTATTTTTGCGTTTTATTGTTATATGGGTTGTTCATCATTATAACATGTAATTTTGAAGGATGAAAAATTATGTTTGGGCATGAACTTGCACGAATAAAAAACGTGAAAATGTTCGCCAAAGCAACTATTTTATGTAACAATTTAAATAATTTCGACAAACTCTTGCATTCTTCAATTTTCTTTCGGTTAAATTTTGGTAAACCTAAACGAAAATTTCTTGATTTTCACAAACAAGTAGGAGAAAATTCTATGTTTTAACCTATTGAGTAGTTTCACTAATCAACAAGAGTCTAAAAACTTAGAAAAATATTAATATAAAAAAAAAACTCTAGTCAAACTATGTATTATATAGGTTTAAGCAGAAATTCTTAAAATTGGTTTTAATATATATTATTGCAATCATAAAAAAATAAAATATTTTAAAATCATTTATACAATTTAAAGTTTATTTTATAAAACTGGTCTTTTTTTCATAAAAACAAATATTTAATTAAAAACCTATATATTGAATTTTCTAAGAGTTTGTGAATTATTGTTAAAAGAATATATCAAAATTTAACATAGGAAAAAGTTTTCATTTAGCACAACAAAAATATAAAACTTGTTTACCATAATTGATAATTGAAATTCTTCATAGAACTTTGCTACCGTTTGCTACACGCTCAAAGTATAAAATATTTTGGGAAATGTTTTTATCAGCTTTTAAAATTTTTTAATGATACTCTTAAACGAATTCAGTTAACTCATGAAATATTTGCATGAATTAATTAGTAATTTAATAAGAGTATACTTAGTTATACTTTTAGTTTTAGGAACTGAGTTTTTGGTTTTTGTTAGATCTTATATTTCTAGTTATACTTATATACTACTCTTTTCTACTTTTAAATAACATTAATTTAATGATTAACATTATTCTTCCGAAATATCTAGATTTAAAATTTAGATTCTACACTATATAATGTACAGTAGCTAGAAATACTGTGGTAGCATTACATGGCACCATTTGAAACATTGAAATGTATTAACAATATTTTCAAACGACTTCTTGGAATTGTTTCCATGTATTAGCAACTTTCCACAGAAACTTATAAACATATAAACATACTTATAAAACCCCACTGTGCAAAAACAATTTTTCAATAACAATTTCACATTATAATACACATAAATTTCCTGACAGTTTTGGGTTGATTTTATGCTAAAATCAAAAACTTGTATTGCTAGTAAAGGCATATATTTTATGTGCTACATACACATACATACATACATACATTCATACATGCGTACATTTAATGTTAATGCTTAGAGCACTATTAATGTCTTTACGCAGTGAAACTTGGGTACCAGACTCCGTACAAACACGTACACACATACGCTCATATTATGCCCGTATGTTGGCACCAGCTTAAAGCATTAATTCATTCATCACTGATTCCCATTGTGCAATTCATTAGCTTTTTGAAGGGATGCATATGCTGTAGCTCTATTTTTACTACAAATATTTTTAATATATTTTTTTCTTCCGTTTTTAAGGAGGAGTAAAAATGTAAAGAAACTTTTTACGTTACTTTTACTTTTCAATTTTCTAGCTATTTCATTCATAATCTCGTGAAAGAATTCAGACTCCTTTTAAAAAAGTTTGTAAAGATAACAAACAATATATATGAATATAAAATATATTAAAGGCATCTCTCGTGGCCTTTTGTAGGAACAAAGTACATAATAACATTCTAATGTTTTGGTTATGATTTGTTCGCCTATATCACTAGAAATTTTTTTTTATTAGACTTTCCTTGTGTTAATATTTACAGACATTTGGAAAAAAAACTTTAGTCTAGAAGACACAATTGAAAACCACATATAATCAGACTCCAATACACACTTATTCATCATAACTACGGAGATTCACACCTCCACACTTCCATGCAAAGTAAACAAGCAATTCAAAAACAAAAACAAACTTTATATGAAAATATTGACAATTCGACTCACGATTGTATGTCAAGCATGAAATTGATGAACTTAAGTAATTAATGCACATCGTACATATTTTTGCAAAGATAAAACCAACGAAGTATAATATGTACCATAGTACTATCTTACTAGTTAAAGAGAGAAGTACTGAAGAACAAAACTCAAAAAAGGGTTTCCCAAGCTGCTTTCCGGTCTTAAATGGGCCAAATATGGTTTTCTAAGTGATTTTTAAAAGTATGCAAAAGTTGCAGAGAATCTCTGCTCTAAATATTTTACATGTTAATACATGCACGAACATTGAGAAAACGCCTACTTACATGAGTAATTACACACAAATATACGCTACAAATATTTAAACTTAAAACATACAAACACACTTACAAGCATATACTAAAACATCAATATTGATTGTAAGCCAATTTCAGTAGTTGTCAGTAGATGTGATTTTCACCACCAGTCTGCAGGAAGTAAGATTATAAATATTATAAATACTCATATATGAGCGTATACATTTAAATGTGTAAACAACACATACATATGAAGGTTTTTCTCGCATAAAATTGGCAACAAATATATTTAAATATTACACGTACATTGCGATTAACGTACGATTAGTAAATAATTTAGTGTTGCCAGTTTGGATTTTTCTATAGATAATTTATAAATGCAAATAATACAAAACTATGAAATTGATATTAAATGTTTTTCTTAAATTGGAAACGATTCAGTAATTTTATTTATTGAAATATATAAAAATTCAATTCAATTGATTCAACAACTATATCTTAGAATGTCTACGAACTATAAAATATACAAAAAGATTTATAAGTGATCCTTTAAAAAATTAAATTTAAAAAATTATAACGTGGTTTTATCGTCGGCTGAGGCAACTTAGTCGCGTCCAGGGTCTACTTACGGATCCACAAACCTTAAATAATAAGACGTTTTATTTACCCTTTTTGGGGGTTTAAATAATATTTTCTTTATTGAATACAGCAACATATTTCAAATATAAAATATATAGATGTTACGAGAGAATAATTACGATAACTTCAGTTCGGATTCTATCGGCTTAATAAATGTCGTCTTCAATCGCTTCTTCTATAACTAAGCATATTTCGATTCTTCCTTCTTTAACAAGACTTATTTCGGTTCTTCAACTCATATTAGGAATGGTTCTTTGGCTTACATTAGGATCCTTTCGGTTATTCAACTTATAATAGGTTCGGTTTGGTTATTCGGCTAAGATTAGGATCGGTTCACTTATTAGGCTTAGATTAGGCTTGTTATGGTAAAAGTAGGATCGGCGTTGTACGTTCGGCTTCCACACTTTCAGCTGTCAATCGAGTTCAAGTTTCGGGTTCAGGTGGGTACGAAGATAGTATACTTTTCTACAATACATATAATGGTTTCTTAAAGCTAGTGTATATCTGCTTTTCAAAGCACTATAAAATTGTCAAAATTATATAAAAAAAAATCGTCAAAATCAGCATAATATTTTTGAAATCGTCAAAAATTCGGCAAAAATTTAAAAAAAAAAATAAAATACATAATCTTTTACATATATTTTTGGATTTTATTAATAAAATAAAATAGTAAATTCAAAGTAAATATGAATATTTTTATATGGATGTAAAAAACAAAAAATGTTATAAAAAATAAACAATACAAAAATAAATAAATATTTATTATACATAAATATGTATGCACATATTTATGATACATACATTTTTAAGAAATGTATTTAGAGTTTATTTTTATAAGGCAAAAATAATTCATTTATAACAAATTACATATGTACGTATAAACACCTTAAAATAAATGTTATTAATATTTTTATATATTCAGTATAATTTTAAATATGCTATAAATTTATTTATTATATATGTCAGAATTGACGTAACATGTCAGGCTTTATTGGCAGTATTGAAACAATTTGTTTTATTTACATTTAAAAAGTATTTTGTATACAGAATTCTTTCCAGAGAATGTTGGTCTAATCGATTTCTCTGTTTTATTGATATTAATTTGGCTAAGTATTCTTTTTACATAGGCGGACGAATGTGGAAGAACTAAAATTTTTTTAATAAATCTTGATAATTTTGGAAATAATAATTCTGAATCTATAGATTTAATTTCACTAATTTGTTGCTAAAAACTTAGCAAAGATATATTTCATTTTGATTAATTAAATTTTTTAAATCAAATAATTTAAATTCTCTAAATTCAGAGTCAATTCTTCACCTATGAAATTTGAAAAATGTTTTGCAATCTGAAGAATTAAGTCTATTTGACTCTTAATTACAAAATTTGGATTTATACTTCTTTAAGATTTAAACTGATCTCCAAAATCAAATCGTTTTAAAATTTGATCACAAAGATCAACATAAAATTTAACAATAATTAACAATATGTTCAATTTCGTTATTATTTAAATTTGATTTTGTAATTAAATTATTAGCAAGTATACATCATCTATCAAATATACTTCACCGTTTAATACATTTTGTTTAAAAAAATTACTCATTACGATTTTTAAAAGTCTTTCAATCTGTGTACATAAATTTTGAATTTCTGAAGTTTTGATTTGAAACATTTTGTTAATATTGTTAATTATACCGAGTATATAATTTAAAAATGACAAATATTTGGTTCTTATCATTTAAATTATCTAAAATGGTTTTTGCTTTATCTATTTTATCTATCTTTACCACAAATGCAAAATAAATATTTTAATGGTATAGATCTAATAAACGGTTTACAACTGCTTCGAGAGAAAGCCAACGAGTTTGGCATGGATGTAAAATATTTAGAGGTCTTATTTCAAGTATTGCTTTAATTTCACTAAATTGTCCAAGACGTTTAGGACTATTTGATAAATAATTATATACATCCCTAGCTAAACAGCTGCTAACTCTCAGGTACATGAAGAGTATAATGCTGGTGAATGGCAAACACATTTTATGACGAAAAGATTTGGAATGTCTTTCTTCAGGAGTTAAGCTACAGAATGAGTTTTGTACGTAACGCACCTGTAATTAGTAGCGCTGAGCTACGCCGAACCTTTTCGAAGATTCTGTAGAAGGTGGATTTTTCCATCGCCATTTTGTATTCATAGGATTTAATCGCAAAGATTTCCATATGGCCTTAGTACGCCCAGTCCAGTATTATACCCAGATACTTCGCACTGTCTGACACCTTTAATTCATGGTATTTTTTTATCTCCTTGAAAAAAGAACTAATTCCACTACATGGAGACATGGTATCCAAATATTTTTCAGATACGTCATCCGCATACGCGACGGTTTTGAACGTCTAGGAATCAAATTACCTGAGCATTGTGTTGACCGCAATATTCCAAAGAAGTGGAGATAGAACTCCTTCTGAGAAGTGCCTCTACATCAATTATAAATAATATCAATTATTTATAATTGTTGTTATTTTTAAAATGATTTACTATCAAGTTATATAACCATAAGGCGTCACATTTCTCTAAATTTAATAAACCAAAGAATAGGTAATTTATTAGAAATTTTACATAGACTCGTACCACCAGTCACAAAGACTTCAGACTGGATAAGTTTATAGACTTGTCTAAACATATGGAAAATGTATTATCTTTTAAAAGATTTTTGACTGCTAAAAATTGCGTACTTCCTATTACATTTTTAATAATAGCTATTGCTTTTGTTCTATCTAGAGTCATATTTACAACAGCATCTAAATCTTGAAATGATTGCTCGCATACCTTTGTCATATGATCAGCTGCAGCAAATGGAAAGCGCTAGATTTATTTCAGTTCGTTTTCTGCAGGAAATATGGAACCAATAGTATTTTGGTTATTTAAAATTGAATTTGATACATACAAATGTTTTTTGTATCTTAGTGTGTAATCAAATACTTTTTTAACGATATTGCCATCAGAAGCCCATTACAAAATTTGCAGTAAACTTGTTTATCCTTTTTTACAGCCCAAACTTTTATTTTGGGATCATCTTTATTTAGCGCCTTTTTTCCATCTACAAATGTATTTGTTTTTATTATTATTTTACTTTTAGTTCAAAAGACTTCAAAATTTCCCTTACCGATGTTCTAGCATATTCATCGTCACTTTTATCTAAAACATAATATATATTATATAATTAGTTATTTATCTTTATTCTATTTTACTAATGTGTACAACTTACAATTTTATATTTTTTAGAATCGTTACTTTAAATCAAAAGGCTTTAATACACACTTTGTTATTTTATTTTAAGCAAATCCTAATTCTTTTATGTAGATATTTTTTGTATTTGCTAGTATTTGGTTATTTTTAATAGTAAACATAAAAAAAATTATAAAAAACACCAAAAATATAAACAATTCACAATTTTTCAAAAAAAAAAAAAAAACAATAACGGTAAACTATTGCTATCTAATCTTTTCTTGTTAATATTGTACAAAAGAGGCTAGTTGTCTTCTTTATACTTGTTAACATAGTGTCTACATTTGAGATTTTTTTATTAAGACAAACGTCAAACTTAACGTGAATTTGTGGAAGATGGCAACAGTTGCATAAAAACAGCAATATGGCGTACTCATTATTGTTTTTTATATATGCAGTTTGACAACTGTAACAACCAAAATAATAATCAACTGTCTAACTAAGGTTACCTTGTATATATTCGCACTGATTTTGACGTTTGTTTTGATATAAATTTGCCTAATGTAGACACTAGGTAACAAAACGATGTTGTCATAATTATATTAAAAATAGTGATGTAAACAACATCTTTTTATAAAATCCTCATTTTGAGGATAAAAATCGGCAAAACGCACTTTGCGATTTTTAAAATAAAAAATCGACAAAATGGAAATAAATCGGCAAATCTGGCAACAGTGTCTCAAACTACTATTATCATGCACTTCTACGGGTTACCTAGTGTCTACATTAGGCAAATTTATATCAAAACAAACGTCAAGATCAGTGCGAATATATACAAGGTAATCTTAGTTAAACAGTTGATTATTATTTTGGTTGTTACAGTTGTCAAACTGCATATATAAAAAACAATAATGAATACGCTATATTGTTGTTTTTGTGCAACTATTGCCACCTTCCGCAAATTCGCGTTAAGTTTGACGTTAGTCTTGATAAAAAAAATCTCTAATGTAGACACTGTGTTAATATTCTACTAAGAAACATGAAGCCACTCGTTCTTACAACCGAAGTTGGTTGGTGCTCAATGTAATTACATATTACTAATAATAATAATTAAAAATCCATAAATAATATAATAAATAAAAAGAAAAATTGTAATAATTTCATAAATAAATGCATTAAGGAATATTATTTAATATTTTTTACTAAAAATCTTAAAAATTCAAAATTTTTGAGTGATCACAAACTTCCTTTTGGCTTAGTTTAGGAATAAAATGCTATTTTATATTGTTTATTAAAATTCCTAAAAACTCAAAATTTTCAAGGATTTGTGGGTGATCACAAATTAAAGTTCTTTTGGCTTATAGCTTCTATTTCATATTTTTTACCAAAAATCCTAAAAACTCAAAATTTGAAAGGATTTGGATTGATCATAAATTAACGTCCTTTTGCTTAAAACCTTCTAGTTTACGTATAAAATGTAATTTAATTTTTTTTTTTTTTTGCCATAAATCCCAAAAATTCAAAATTTTGAAGGATTGAGAGCGATCACAAATTAACGTAATTTTGATTTAAAATCTTATAGTTTACGTATTATAAAACGCTATTTTATATTTTTTTTAACAAAATTCCTAAAAATTAAAATTTTGGAGGGATTTATGAGTTATCACAAATTAACGTCTTCTTGACTTAAAACCTTCCAATTTACGAATAAAAGGCTGTTTGATATTTTTTTAAAAATTAAAATTTTGGAAGAATTTGTGAGTGATCACAAATTAACGTCCTTCTTGCTTAAAACCTTCTAGTTTTCGGACATAATGCCATTTTAGGTCTTTTAATAAATTTCCTAAAAAAATATAAAATTTTAAAGAATTTATGAGTATTCAAAAATTAACGTTCTTTTGGTTTAAAGATTTAAACTAACGAACCACTGGTTATATTTTTTAGATAAAATGTCTATTTTGTTCTCTTTTTTGGTTTGATTTTAATAACTTTTAAAAGTTAAAATTAAGTTGAGTTAAGTAAGGTAAAGTTATTGTCGTCATATTTTATTTAATGTAATATAAAACATTTTTTGTCACCCTTTTGTAGATTTTCATCTAGTTTTATTATATTTTTAAAACACACACAACTATATAGAGTTGTGTCTTTCTATTACTATTACAATTTTAAAAACCAAATGCAAAGGTATACTTCTGGGTAATTTTTTTTTTTACATCGAAAATCCCATTTAGTCACCGGAAATCCTTTTCCTGCCACACCAACACTGACAACATCATCACCACAAATTATTTTAGTTACTGATTTCATGAGAGTGCGGTTTAGCTGAGCAGACAAAGTTACTAACTACATTTTTTTAAATATTTTCTACAATCTTATCACTTTCAATTTAGTTTTTTAATTTTATTTTTGAGGCAAGAAACTGTGCCAGTTACTTTAAATATTTAGGATTTTATTTCGCTAATAAATGTTATTTAATACATTAAAATTAACCTAAAATTGAGCTATGGTGGCTTTTTATTGACTACTTTTTAAAAGCGTGAGTAACTTTCAGATGCTATAGATCATTATGTGAAACGTGAGAGAAAAAGAAACTTTAAACTTCATTATATCTTAGTGTTTTATATAGGTATTAATAGACGTTTTACTTTGTTTTTAAATTAAATGAAAGAAAATCCTAAAGTGATGTTGTGTCCTTTTATCTTTTTAGTTATTTCGTTACGGAAAGAGTAGAAATTACAGTTCAATGCGGAAATAGCAGTAAAAATTGTGCTGAAAAATTTAAATCTATTTTTCCTTCCAATGTTTGCATTCATGTACGTGTTCAAATTATATTTCTTTTACAAATATTAAAGTCCAACACATCAGGGTGGAGGGCTAAAATAAAATGACGTTTGTTTTAATTTTTTTTATATCCTCTAACTTTTTTTTTTTTTGCAAAATGAGTTTTTTGAATAGTAGACTATTTTCGAGGTCATTTTAAGTTGAAAGTTCATAGAATTTTTTTTTTTTTCTTTAAGGATGGTGGGTTGGTTATATTAATGTATGTGGGTTGATGATTGTTTGATATTATCTATAAAGCAAACACTTTTTAATCCTTTTACGCTCACATTATGCATTCGATTTTAATAAAAATATATCATTCCTAAGGTATTTTCTCATGGATGTGCAGAGTATAAATTTTATTAAAATCCGTTCTGTATTTTAGAAGTTATAAGCGGTAAAATTTCGTACTAATACATATAGACAAAACTCACATATATGTATATACCCTGCAAACATTATCTATCGAAATCGTAACTATATCGACACGCCAGGAAGTTGATATGCGTCGCTTTTACTATCGAATTCTGATCTACTTAGTAACACCGTTCGGAAAGAACTGTGCCACTAAGCGATAGTTCCTTTTGAGTAACGCTTTAGTCAGTATTGAATGACACTAATTCGAATCTTCAAATCCCCACTAAAACGTTACTCAAAAGGAACTATCTCTTAGTGGCACATTTCTTAACGAACGGTGTTACTAAGTAGATCAGAATTCGTAACGCTTTAGTAAATTTTGTACGTCACGTATTAAGATCTACTATTCTACAGTAAAAAGTGTCTAATAAAAAATTCTAATTCGAATCTTCCAATCCCCACAAAAGATGCTATTTCTAACTATATGAGAATTCAATAGTAAAAGTGTAACATATCAACTTCCCGGTGTGCCGACGTAGTTACACTTTCGATAGAAAATATTTGCAGAATTTTAAAACCATTTTGCATAAAATTTTTAAAATAATAATGCCAGTAATACTTATATTATAAAATGAAGGATTAGGAATGAACAAAATTATCAAAAGTAAAAAATATTAAAATTTTTTAATTCACAAATTTAACTCTTTCTGATATTTATTATGGAAAGCAATAAAATTAATTACACAACAATATTTTCAATTCAAATTAACATTAAAAAAATTAAATTAAAAAAGAATACTAAAAAATATTTTAAATACAAAATTAGAAAAGAATATTTGTTTCTTTAAAATTTAATAAAGTAGATATATATAATAAAATAAGAATAATTATTAATATTCTAATTTATTTTTTAAATAACAAAAATAACTCTTCCTTACTACAGATAACAATGAATATAAATGCACAGAAAGATTTTGAATTCAAATGAAAATTTAATATCTATTAGAATATTTGCAAAATTTCCTGCAGTTATTAGGCGACAATGTATGATTTTTAGAAAGGTTATGATGTTCGCATTATAAAATGTTTAGTAATATAATATACGATTTCTAAATATTACAAGACTACATTATTATTTATTTTAATTTTGTATTGAATTTTCTATGTAATTAAAATAAATAAAAATTTTTTGGTTAATTTTTTTCTAAAATCGCCAGTTTTTCTAAAATAATTAACGAACAAATGTGTAAAAAAATGTGTAAAAAAAAGTGTAAAAATTCAGCTCTACTAAAAATAATGCAATGCATTCCCAAAATTTTGATTGCTGCATATATATATATATATATATATATATATATATATATATAAATTTTAACCTTCCACAGAATAGACTTGTAAAATTGAATTTTTAATATATTCGTAATTTTTTGTTCTATAGAAAATTATTCTGAAAATTAGCGACTTTTGCTGCGGGCATGTCATACATAAGTCAAACTCCCACACTTTTAAAAAATGTTGTTTTAGTTATTAAGAATTTTATATAAAACTAAATTTTCTGGCCTTCAAACTGTTAACAACATATTTTTTATTTTTATAGAAAATGAAAATGTTTTCCTATTATTCGCTTGCCCAGAACTAGTTGAAATATTAATAATATCTTTTAAATTATGATAAATGCTTACCTTATTTTCTTAATTTTTATTTAAAACTTATGAATTTTTTGTTTCACATCAGTTTACATAAATAATTTTATTTAATGTTAATATTTTTTCACTCTAATCACTTGAAAATTTTTATTTTTACTAAGAAAAATTATATTGTTTCTGCTTGTTCTTTTTCCCATTATGAAATGTAAACAATCGCCAAAATCATGATTTTATGATAAAATTTCGAACCTAATGTGTGTTGTTTTTGTAAAGTTTTGCACATTCTACTATTAATCATCTTAGAGTGCCGAATTCGACAGATTATGTGGATTGGTAAACAACAATCTTCCAAATGCTAGAAAAGGTGTTGAAAAATATTGTTTTCGTTTTTGGATAACTGTAACTGTTATCCAAACAACTTCTAATAGTGATTAAAGAAGTTACGTCTAGAAGATTCATTTCGTATACTAATATATTTTGTTGTTGGAAAATTGAGAGAAATCTTCTATTGCACTTCTAAGAGTGGCGAATTAGTGAGCTATTTCGAAAAAGAATTCACTAAATGCTTGCAGGGTAAGCCTCAAACAAAAGAGCGCCTCAAATTATAACAAACTCATTTGTATGTGTATTAGCCAAAATGGAAAAAATCGCACAAACGAAAAAATTGCCAAAACGAAAAAAACATCAAGATGAAAAAATCGGTAAATTGAAAAAAATATGCCAAAAAGAAAAAATTGCCAAATATAAAAAAATCCAAATCGGGAAGAACCACGGAACGAAAAAATCTTCAAACGGAAAAAAATAATCAATATGAAAAATTCCCAAAATGGAAGAGAGTTATTACAGTTACTTTGAGCTTTATTCGCTCACTCTTCTTTATAAAATTTTAAGAGAGAGTTTAGATAGTTTAGTTTCTTTTATATTGGTTATTTCTCAGTTGTTTAACAGATTACAAATACAGTATTTACTTTATTACAATCGTCAAACGTTTGTACTGCTATTTTTGATGAAATTGCTAACAAGCGCGTTATATATTCTAAAAGATATTGAATACTAAAAATTAATTTTATTTACACTAAACTGTTTTATGTTTTACTTCAATACAGGTATAATGTAATATACAATATTTCTTTTCAAATTTCCTTTTTCATTAGAAAATAGTATATATATATATATATATATATATATATATATATATATATATCCAATTGAATTTAATCCTAAAAAAAGCCGTATGTAAAAAATATTAAGAATTCATATGGTTCAGTTTGAATTACCTATTCTGTTAAATTTAAAATTCCAAAATAATTTAAATTTGTTAAGTTTCTTGAGTGCTTAAAATAATCGCCCCTTTTTTTCTTAAAACCTTCAACAATAAATATCACTATTGTTTTTTATTTCAAAAATAAAAGAAAACTTATATTTTCCTTAATTATCATAATTCCAACATTTTCCAAGTCTGATTACTTGATTACCCGACTCAAGATAAATTAATTTCATTTAGAATACTATCAATCACAATAATTATTAGAGAAAAATCTAATGCTTTAAAAAAATATATATTTCAAATAAGGTTTTTTCAATCAATCGGAATGGTAAATAAAATATTTTTATTATTTTTATTTTATTTTATTTTAAAAACTTACATTTATTTACACTCAACTAAATAAATAATAATTTAATTTAGTTGCTCATTTGTTTGGGCCTCTATTTCTATGTCAGCCTTAAAGTATACTTCATATTATTATATTATACAGTATACATATTGGTTTAAAATTGTAACAACAAAAAAAATTATAGGCTTAACAAAAATAACACAATTTGTTATTTTTTATGTTCACCAAGAATAAATTGTTTCTCTTTGTGGACATGAATATTAATGACGTTTACGCCTAAATAATACGAGACACAGGTACAAAACAACAGCAGGCTTAACAGTAACAACAAAGTAAAATAAATAAAGTAATATCAAAACAAAATTAAAAACAGACAAAAAGAAAAACATTTAATAAAAAAAAAGATGTATATTCAACGAGCTTTTTTCTCATACATGTTGACAATATCTTTAGGGAAAATTATAATTTTTATGTAAATATAGTTGCAAAAAGTTAAAGTTTAATTTAAACTTTCAATTATTTTAAACTGATATAGAATATATTTATATGAACAAATTGACCCTTATATGAAGAATTGATTTTTTTTTTTTTTGTTAAAAAATGGTGATAGCTAGATTCTATAGACATGAGACCTCAGAAAATACCAATATTTTATGAACGACCGTTTTCATAGATTATGTAAGCGATTAAGATTTGGAACAATTTAGACATATCATTTTGTATAACTGAGTTTCAAAATCTTCCCTTTCGGTCACCTTACAAATGTTCTATCATTATATTTTGACGATCGAAACTGATCCCCCTTGTGAATTAAGAATATGCAACTAAGTTATTTGCCTACGCTGTATTACATACACTGCCTGCCACTTGAATAAGGAATCACATTTTTTTAAATTTAATTAAGTATATCCCCTAAACTAAAGTTCAGAAAAAATATTTTTTTGCGCAACCAAATTTCAAAGTGTTGGCTTTAGTTTCCCGAAGAAATAATAAATATACATATTTTGTTATACTAAAATTATGCATTTATTTAAAGACATGTATTTCTGTGGTACTTTTTCATGTGTCACTTGAATAAGGAATATTTTAAAACTAAGCAAACTGTAATTTATTTTTAAATTTTAGGTTATAAAAATGAAAGTTATTATCTTCTAGCATTCAATTAGTAATGAGTACTGTCACCATTTTTAGAAATAACCTCAAAAATGCGATTTGGTATCGACTTGTATAATGACTCTATTTAACTTAGCGAAATTGAACTCCATGCTTCCGTTATTGCACTGAGTAAGACGTTAGTCTTTAAAAATGACTGGTTAATTTGTGTCCAAGTTTAAATCTCGCTGAAGGTAAAATTGTTTTTGTTTTTTATTTTATTTCTATTTTAGTTTAGGTACATATTTTTGAGTACCCCTAGAGTCAAAAAATAACTACATGAATTTGTAGACAACTCGAACAAAAATAACTAATTATTCAGGCAAAAAACAAGTAGTTATTTTTTTCCAATTATACCTGCTAACTTACCAGGAAAGCAAAGTTTTTGCTGGGTTATTGACAAAACTCTAAACAAAGAGATAAAAATCATTCTATAGCTTGCAAGCTTTCGTCATAGTGAGTTCTTTTAAAAAGATCAAAAAAGTATATACCAAAATTATTATATAGATGTTTTTTTTTCAGTTTCAGTGTAAAGTAAAATATATAAAAAAAGTTATCGTCAATTTGAACTCATCCCAAAAGATAATAGCACAGATAACCCTCGATTAAAGCGATACTTCATTTAGGCGATTTTTGATAACATGATTATATAATAGTGACCATTTTTTTTTAATATGCGATTTTATTTTACGCGAACTAGATATAACGCTTTTACACAATAATGATTAAACCTTGAATTGCGCAAATTACTATACTATGTTGAAAGAAATAAATTTAAAAAAAATCTGTGTTTTGGATCGATTAAAAAGGGCGGAAAAATAAGATATTTAATAAAATCCTAAAATTTAAATGAAATTGTTATACGAAAAATCCTAAAAATATGTGCAACTAATTCGCTAAAGCGTATGTCCTCAATACGACACAATTTAAAAGAACAAAATTGAAAATGAACTTATAACTTGAATAGAACCGGATAAGCAAAACATATAAAAGAAATAAAAATATGATTAAATAATATGATGAAAACGAACCCTGCAAAATAAATTATTGGCTAGCAATGACATTTTCATTAAATTTATTAATTCAAACAGAATTTTCATTAGCCAATTTTAATACTGAATAATTTTCATATTATTTTAATATAATTCAATTAATAAAGGATGGCGGGTATCAAAAAGTATTTAGGCTGACTGATACCAAAAGGGGTTATCTGTTAGATAAATAATTAATATACAAAATATTTGTCACCATATAATTAATTTTTTAATCAGCACGAAATATTAAATAAAAAAATAATATTTTTTTGCGTGATTTTTAGATCCCAAACTAAAATTTTTTTACTTAATTGTGTTTCAATTTACGCGATATATAATAATTCTAGTCCCAAAAGAAAATTTTATACTTATTCTGATCTTTGTTTTATGCGTTTTCAATTTGCGCGTAATTTTCTAACGAACTGCGTAAATCGAGGGTAACCTGTATTTAGTTCTGCCTATTTGTCTTTTTTTCCATAGGGCGGTAGTAACCAATGCGATCTGATTTATTTTATTTTCCCTTTCAAGGAAGTAATGCACAGTTGCACCTTTTGATAAAAGTATTTAAATGTAACGGTATATAACGGGACCTACCTGATTCAATAAAATTTGCTTGCCCCAATCTACCACCCCGCATGCAAAAATAAGAAATAAAAATATTGTGAAAAAACTCGCAGTAGAAGCCGAATTATTTATTAAATAGAACTATATGATATTTTTCGTTAAAAACATCATATTTTTTGAAGTAAAGAAAATATTTTCAAATTTTGAAAAGGACAAATCTGTAAGCTAAGGTTTGACATATCTTTTTTTCAAGATGGTTAATTATACAGTGCCTTACATAAGTCAATTAAGATTGGTAGCCTAATCTTGTTCGTTTGTATGACAAAATAATAAAACTTCACAAACCTCATAACAAAAAATAAGGTTTATGCTGAGCAGATGTATGGGACCTACGATCAATTATGGACCGATCTTAATAAAACTAGCTACCGCGTTTTATATTTATATGAAATTTATTTCTGTTAAATATTTCTAAACTAACATTTATATGTTTTGCACAATTAAGCCTTATATAATAGCTATATTTAATTATGGACCGATCTTCGTTATTTTTGGTATTCAGAATTATGCTTAAATAAAACTTATTTATGATAAATTTTATTTAAATATTAATAGATTTAGTTTTCTATTAACGTTAAAATCATATTCCGGGAGGATATTTGTATGGAGTCTTTTTGATATAATGGACCAGTGAAACCCAATTTCAATAAGTCTTGTTCTTATACTAAAATAATTACTCGTGTAAAATTTAATATAGATATGTATCTTCAAAAATATATTTTACTATATTTTTACTATATTTTACATGGACCATGCAAAATTACTTATTAAATTAGTAATAAGGACTATACTTATTCCTTTATATGTACAATATTCACATATAAACATAAAAAGACTTTAAAAATGTATAAGTGTTATAAAAATATAAAATTGTATGTAAAAAAACTAATATTTATATCTAAAAAATATATTGAAATTAGACACAAAAGTTTGAAGCCACTTATGGATCTAGAACCAGTTTTGGTAACTAGTTATTAAAAAGCATTTTAAATTTTTAAAATATCCTCCTTCTTTCAAATATTATGATTTTTCCAACGAATAAAGTCAAATGTGACCACACCCTTTGCCGATTTTCCAGCGTATTTTTTTCCTATATAAATCCTCCTAGGATGAACTTTTAGATATTTCCGCTTTTAAATAACTTTATTTTTGTGACGCTATACGCATTTTTCTACCCCAATCTATCTCATGAATTCTTTAAACTGCAATTTTTAAACTGCAAATAGTATTAGAGATTAAATACTTAAGTTAATCACACACCGCTACAGCGAAAAATCACTCAAGAAATGGCGTAGCATAAGCCAGGGAAAACTTTGCTTTCCTGGTAAGCTAGCAGGTATAATTGGAAACAAAAATAAACTACTTATTTTTTGCGACAAATTCATCTAGTTACTTTTAGACTATGAGGGTGCTCAAAAATATATACCTAAACGAAAATAATAGTTAAAAAAGAAAAAACAAAACAATTTTGCCGTCAGTGAGATTCGAACTTAGCCACTAATTAACCATTCGTTTTTAATGACTAACGTCTTACTCATTACACCATCTCGCACTTCACTTTCTATGTGACAAAAACTTTTTTATTATAAAATATCTTTTTAGACATTTTGTTAAAAAAAAAAGTAACAGCATCAGAATGGGGTTGAACCAACAACTTCTGGTAGTTAATCCAACGCTCTAGCCAACTGATCTACGTGATTTCAATATTACTTTGCTATTGAGTACTTATTTATGTAATACAGAGTAGGCAAATAATAATGACACCTCAATACCAAGAAGCTACTTCAATAAGTAGTTTCCATTACCGAGAAACAAAAAATTTTTGCTGGGTCGTTGAAAAAAGAACTTCTTTGAAAAGTAAAAGTGTTAGACTTATCAACGCTATGCCTTGTTCCGTTTTGGTCAAATATTAAAAGCTATTCTAAAAAAATAAAAAATTTTCAAAATTTTTTCGAGTTTAACTGCGATTTATTACAATTTCTAAAAAAGTCTATACAACTTTGCAAAAATTTTTAAAGCCATTTTTATTTTGAATATTACAAGATTTTGCAATATTAGACAAAAGCTGTAGAACCTATTCGATTTTATTTAGAATAATTTACAAAAAACTTTCCATTAATTTCTCATTTTTTACTCAAAAAGTAAGCACCAAACAAAAATAAAAAATACTTTGTCTTAAAATATGGGCTATTATCAAAAATATTTGAAATATTTGATATTTGATTTAAGGTCTTAATTTTTTCTTTTTTACAAACAGTACCTAAAAATGCCAATTATGGTCAATTTCGTGCTGTCCTTAGTCAGATATAACTTGACTTAAATTTAGGTCCCGATCTATTATATTTATCGCCTTTCTTATATCTATATGTCCAAGATTTGTTTTATTGCAATTTGCATTAAAAAATACAAAAACCTGTTGGGTAATTATATATAAATTTTTTTTATTAAGTTTGTTTTTAATGCTCCTTCAATTTTACTGTGTAAAATAACAAGAAACTAAGTTTATACAGTAATACATGCTATTTCATTAGAAACTGTGAATATGCCTTGCGAAAAACAGACTTTTTTTAATTTTTCGCTCTTATTTTCCAAACTTTGAATATTTACGGCACATCAACAAAAAAAAAAAAAAAGAAACATCAATCCCTGCCTCAAAATTTATATTCCGTTGAGGTTCGCACAAACCCCGCCCAAAAAAACCTAAAAATTTTTGTCATCAAAATTCAACTGCCCTACATTTAACTGCTGAAGGTCTGCAAATAACAAGGAATGTGTAGAATTTATATAAGATCGAATGAGATTAAAAAGTATCAACACGCGAACAAACAGTGTAGAAGATTGGAATTTTAAGTCCTTTTTTAAAGTTTTATTTTAATTTTGAACAACAATCATGGTTATAAAATGAAACCTATGATGCAAAAATTTTGCATTCTATTAATTTCAAGTCTTGTGAGTTCAGATCTATAATCCGTATAACCACAAAACTTATTAAGGACTTAAATCAGTTTTCTTTTTTTTATAATAGCCCATATATGAAGAAGTTTTTAATAAAGCTTAAAAAATGTTTAATATTTTTTTGAGTTTTTAAGCAATTTTATATAGGTATACTTCGTTTCATACTAAACAAAATAGCATTTAAAATTTTATATACAAATTTATTTAGTATTAAAGAAAAGAATTCGAAAGATTTACATCAGTCAAAAATTCGAAAAAGAAAAGGAGATTAAACTTAAAAATGGCAAATAAATCATTACTTATTTTAAGTGTATATAAAAGTATGTAATATAGTTAAAGAGCTATGCCTTTCTGCTTTTTAAGTCAATTTAAAAATCTTAAATTGCATAGATTTCATTATCCATTTATGATGTCAAATACATTATTTTAGGATGTTACCTATTATTTTTAATCATAAATGAATCATAAAAGTTTTCGCGGAAGTCCTTTAACATAAAATTGAAAAGGCATAAGTTTTTGTAACTGTACTTCCAAAATTAACCTTAGACCTTAAATAGACAATGATCTATAATTTTATTAGGAAACTGGATTACTTTACGTTTTTACAATGATTGCATACTTTTCAAACTTAAGTGCTTGAAAATGTTCAAAGTTGATATATTTTGAAAACAAAGAGTTTCGATGTGGGTGACAAAACAATGGAAAACTCCTTTATTTTCGAAGTAATTAACCAAGTCATATGACTATTTTTATAATTTTATTTTTGATCGAATTAAAAGTATAACTCTCCATACACTCATGTGTAATAAATCTAGGGCATAAAAAAAACCTATTGAAATCATTAATTTCAAAAAGGGTTAAAATACAATGTATGAGCTCAAAAATCCAAAATATTATTTACAAAATGCAATTTTATTATAATATGTATTCTTTGAAAAAAAAAAAGAACAGATTAAGCAACAACTACAATATATAATAGCAAGAAAGTTGTTAAAATTTTACAAATGTTTACAATATTGCAACATATGTGTTGCTTGCCTTAAGAGGTAAACAAATAAATACACATGCAGCCATCCATAAATACATACACACACACATTTACTACAAGTATATTTTTATTGTACTAAAAGATTTTATTACAAAAAAACTATTTTTTTTTTATTATTACTCCTGTCGTTATGGTAGTATAAAGTTAAAGAACGTGATAAAAAACTTTAAAGAAGAGCAGTAGTAGATGTCTTAAGGGTATGAAAGAAAAACATATATTTATAAAATTATACTTACAACTTGTTATGTACAAATTTTAAAGAAAAACTAAATACAATAAAACAAATTTTAAGGTGAAAAAAAAAGAAATACGAAGAAAATCTACCAGCATCATAATAATAATATTTTTTAAAGTAAAGAAAAGTACAAAGCATGAAAAACTTTTTTATTAAGTGTTAAAATACATTAAACTAAGTAAGCAAGACCCAAACAAGAAACCATCGAAAAAAAATTTATACATAATATTACAACCATAAAGAAACTTATTATATGTGTTTTTAATGTGGATCATATTTTACTGGTTTTTAAGAAAAACAACAGCAATAGCAATAACTAGAATGAAAATATTTTTATTAGGTAGCTATAATATAAAAAAATAAAATTGAGAAAATAAAATCAGCTACAAAAATTTGGTCTAAGTTTTAAATTAAATTGTACTGCGAAAAAAAAACGGAAAAAGTTTTATATTTTGTATAATTTTTTTTTTTTTTTTTTTAATTTAATACAACAACAGGTTACAACTTGTTGATTACAACAAACAAAAGTAAAAACAACAATATATTTAAATGTACCTATACTTACCTTTACTCTTACAATTAAATTCGCTTTGAACAAAAAGGGGAAATTTAGTAATTTTAGCGCAGGCGCTTTTTAAAATAACGTCTGCATTCCAATAACGCCAAGAGATAATGCTACAGGTATTATTCATTTAATATATATATACATATTTCAAATATGTTTATTTTAATTTCACTGTTAGTACCTGTTAATTTGTTTTAAATAAGTTTTGCTTAGATTTGTTTATATTTGGACCTAATTAAAAACCCTTGTATGGCTTGTCTCTTTTTTTCTTTCTTTTGTGTTTATAAAATAATATCTCTTAATTAGTTTATGAACTTATTGATCTTAAACAAAAGAGCAAACAAGCCACCTGCCATTTAACTATTCATTATATACAATCTTTCTCTTCATTAACTACTCTCGCTTTCCCTTAAGTAATAGGTACTTAAGGGAATTTCCCATAATCTGGTTTATTTACTGCATTGGAATTTCATTCACAGGTTAATTTAATTTTTATGACTCTGTTTTTGTTGTGTTGTTATTATCCCATAATTTTTAGCGGATTTTTATGTGTCTTCTTTTATTTCTTTACCTAAACAAATATTTGTTCGTATTTGACATTCTCTAAATGTCATAATAAAATCAGTCGTTTTTGAACGCTCTCGCAATTGAGTTGCATGCGTTCCAAGTGCAAATAAATGATACAAGAGAATAAAATAAATGGTTAAAACAAAAAATATATATAAAATAAAGTGCTAAAAGTGAAAAAGTTAAGAAATAAAAGTTAAATAATGCATTTACATATCACCACCATAATGTTTATCATATTCGAACATATTAATAAAATATTTACTCAAGGTATACCCATAAGTCCGTGCCCCAAAATGTTTCAATATCGTTTCGATGGCTCGGAATGGTTTGGCATTTTGTCGGTGCGTAATCCAGATTTTGGTCAGGCTCTACATTTGCGTGTCACCCTCTCAATGAGGGGGAAGCCAACAACAGTAAGTAGAAAATTTTTTTATAAACGATGTATTGTAAAATTTAAGTGTAATTTGAAATAGTGCATACATTTAAGGGAATAATAAACATAAGGACCTTCCAATTCAAATTAGAAAACTTTTGGAACTTTTAATAAAATATTCGAATCAAAATTATTATGTTAATTCTCTGGCAGTGAACTTAAACCCATTTGTATATACATTTTAAAATTTAAAGAAGGAATATCAGAATAACTTTTAGATTTGTGTGAGATATTGCACTAGATATTCAATACGTATAGTGTACTTCAAAAGTATTTTATAAACAAACTATTTTTTATAGCAAATTTCTGAAAAATTTAGTTTTAAAAAAATTTATTTTAGTTATATACGACAATGTTTAAGCCGGTTATTGGAGAGAAAATCTAATTAATTCTACATTTTTGTTCAGTTAAAATTAAATAAATCTTGTTGTGGTAAAAACAAAATTTTGTTTAAAAATAATTGCATTTTTCTAATTGCTTTTGTAGAAAATGTATAATAAATTGAAGTCAAACTAGAAAATTTGTTTTAAAAATTTTGTTCTTAAAAATTAATAATTTGTAATAATTTGCGCTTAAAAAATATAATAAAAAAAAATATGGTTGAAAAATGTAGTTTATGCCCTTTCAGTAAAAAAGGGAGTGATTTTTAAAAATGGAAGTACATTATGTAGATTATTTTGAAAAGAAGAAAAATAACAATTAGTTAAAAAAAGCTTTTCTATAAAACTAAACTTTTACAACCGTATTCAAAATGAAAAATGTATGCTTGCTAAGGAGTGGGTAACTTTTCTGTATGTAAATTTCCATAAGAAAAACATTATTCATTTTGAATCCGTCTGTTATGTATTTCTTATATGTAATGTATTTCCTATATATATATATATATATATATATATATATATATATATATATATATATATATATAAATCATCTTACGGCATTCTATTGGTATTTTTTTTTTTATTCAAATCAGATTTATTTAACTTTTATTATTAAACTTGCTTATTGGGAATTATTTAGTTTTACTTTGTTCACATTATGAACTTTTTAAGGGTCTTTTTTTATTTAGAAAAAATATTTTTATATAATATTTTATATAATATATAATATTAAGGGTCCTCATGAAAACGCGCAAAGCCGTCACAAACTGCGTAATGTGTGCAAATTTGAACACTCGCAAATGAACTGTCAAAAATTGTATGAAAAATCATTTGCACAAGACTTATAAGTTTAATTATACATTTATAAATCAGCTATCTTTGGTTTATATTTAAATATTATAGTTACGTTAATTATAATAAAATCATTGCATATATCATTGCTTTCAACATATTTTTCGAATTATTTACTTAATATTGCACAACATTTTAAATGTGGGTTCATGAAACATGTTCGCACAATTTTGCACAATTGCACAAATAGTAAACTTAAGCGTTTAAATGAGCACCCTTGTTAATTTTTATTCATAAAAATAATGCTTTTTGTCAACAACACTATTTCAAATTATATTTAATTATACTTACGATAACATTATTTTTATCTTTTTGCTGTAATTTATTTTATCCTTTCTTATATCCTGTATTTATTTTACTTTCTCTTACCGACCAACAATAGAATTATTTAGGCGAAATTGAATTGTTAACACGTGGGCAATTCTTAAGCGACACACCGGTATTATATAAAATTAAATTTCCGAAAAATCACTTCCCACCCAAATTGTTACAAATCACAACAAATAATCAAGTTGTTTGTCTAGGAGCAGCAGGTAAAGTATTAAAAAGTTTAACAAAAACTTTTGAAATAAATTAAAAGAAAATATATATAAAGTAAAGTATATTTATAAAATTAAAAACATTAAATACAATCCTTCTCTCTGCCTTTTCTTTAATTTTTATCCCTTTCCCTTGAAAATGTAATTGTGGCTGGTGTGACACTGTGTACTTGGAACCCATCATAAAATACAATGTATATTGGTGATGTGTTGATATGATGCATCCATCAAAAACAAAAATAACATTGAAAACATCAACCTACAAAACAAATTCATACATTTATTCAATCATCCTTCAATATACCGTTCCTGCAACATGTTGTTGTATTGAACAAAAATGTATGCGTGTTTAATGTATGTGTGCGTGTGTATATGAATGTGACAATATTATCTATGAAAACAGATCATAGTATCTTTGTGACACAAATACAATTGGAACATACTAGAAAGTTTACATTTCTACCCGATGAAATACCACCACCCATACAAACATCGTCATCATCATCGTCGTCGTCCTCCTCCTCTTCATCATCATTCTCATCGTTATCGCCAGCGGCAGCTACTACAATGGGCCTAGGAGGAGGTCACTCAGCATCCATATCAGCATTACCCATAACAACAGGCATGAAGGAATCAACAATGCTACCTACAAATATTGCATTTGGTACAAAACATTTGCCTTTAACCAATATGGAAAAGTAAGTTCAAAATCCTTAACACGCAAACTTGGCATTTGCATTCTTATGTCGTATAGACAAACAGACTTACAACAACATACCAATATATGGATACAGCGCTAGACAGACAATCATTGAGGTATACAGACAGACATTTTAAATCAATGTTACTAAAGAATTTGAAAAACTGTTCCCTTTTTTATTTATTGTTTTTGTTCTACATTTTGCTTCTTTTTCTGTATAATTTTCTTTAGAAATCCCATGCGACTTTCAAAGGATATTTGTGGTACTATCGATGACCGTATACGTTTTCAAGTTTTACATGCTTTGAAACAAACAACATCGTCTATGATTTCATCTTCGTCTAGTACATCATTTAAAAATCCCACAGATAGAGAAGGTTCCTTATTGTTGTCAACATTATTGCCACGTCAAAATGATGAAATCTCTACGGGTGGTAAAATTGTTAACGCTGCTGGCAATGGTAAAGCTATAGAAGAAAAAGCAGCCAGTGATGATGTGGATGATACTGATGACAGTGCACCACTTTTAGTTACCAGTGACACTGATTTAAATTCTGAATTTATGCTGGATGATGCAGCCTCAGCTGACGGTTCAATGACCATCAATGAATTACCCTCGATTACTCGAGGTGCCTGGCCCTGGTTGGCAGCAGTTTATGTGAATAATTTAACGTCACTGGCCTATCAGTGTGGTGGTACATTGGTCTCGTCACGCATTGTCATCAGTGCCGCTCACTGTTTTCAGTTGTTCAAAAAACGTTATACGGCCAACGAGGTTTTGGTGTTCTTGGGACGTCACAACTTGAAAAATTGGAATGAAGAAGGTTCGTTAGCAGCTCCTGTTGATGATATTTTTATACATCCCGATTATAATCAACATTTGAATTCGTATGATGCTGATATAGCAGTGGTGGTTTTAAAAAATAAAGTTCGGTAAGTTTTGACAATTTTATTCTAAACTTAAGAAGTAATAAGGTATTATAATACCTGCAGAATCATAAATAAATCATCTATATAATTACTTAACTACTTTCAGCTTTAATACATTCATACGTCCCGCTTGTATGTGGTCTGGCTCTACCAAGAAGCAATATATTGAAGGAGAACATGGCATTGTAGTGGGTTGGGGTCTTGGTGGCTTTAATACGACCAAAAAAACTTCAAGCACCAATACGGTGCCAAAAATAGTCAGTACACCAATTGTATCCAATGATGTTTGCTTTCAGGCAAACCCGAAATATCGCAGTCTCTCTTCAAACCGTACTTTTTGTGCGGGTATAATGCTGCAACAAACACAAGCCACAACTACAACAAAAAGTGATTTTGCTGGAAAACCCTTAAGTTTTCAACATCAGTTACATCAGGGACCATGTACTGGAGATTCTGGTGCAGGTCTAATGATTTTTAAAAATAATCGTTGGATGTTAAGAGGCACAGTATCGGGTTCGCTACCTAAGCAACCATCAGCAGATAGCAGCACACCGTCAACTACATCAAGATCTACCCACAGTTGTAGCATAAATCAATATGTGATTTACACAGATGTTGCTAAATTTTTAGATTGGATTTTTGCATTTATTATATAAATCAAGGACAATCCAAAAATATACTTTAAGGGTAAACAGAAGTTAGAAAAGAGTTTATGTGTAAGTGTGTTCTGTGCTAAGCACAGTATTAACCTTTATAATTAATCATAAGTTATGTAAATATTTTAATTAAGTCTATTATATTTAAATTAAATATTAAATTATTATGTTAACTGTGATAGTTTTACAAAAGATATTAAAAAATAAAAAGAATAAGCGTTTGTATGTATGTTCGATTTTTAACATTTTAATTAATAAATGAAGAACAACTTTTTAAAATTAAACTAGAATTTTTATTTTATTTTTAGCAAAAACACAAGTCTTAACTATATAAATATTCAATAAATATTTTGAGTTATCAAAAACGTAATGATGACCTTGATCCACTTTTATGTATATTTAGTGATAAACTCTATTAAAAACTTTTTAATAGAGTTCTTGTTTATCATTTCATACTCAATACAAATAAGTCAATATTATGTTTTATTTGTTATGTATTTAGAAATTATTGTTTTCATATCAAACAAATTTTAAATATTCACAAGCAAATTTTTCCACTATTTATTAATTTTGTTCTGTTTGAAAAGTATTTTTCTAGATGTTATTTTTAAAAATTTTATAAGTTTAACATCTTTCAATATTACGCAAAAAGTTTATTTTAATAAGTATTGACTTTTTATTGAACATATGAATCTTCAGCTAAGTTCACACTACGCTAATGTTTGAGGGTTTTTGCTAATGTTTGCAGGATATATTTTTGCGATTTAAATAAGATAACAGCTGATTTTGGACAAACAAAACTACTTGCCCTTAACAAAAATGTCGCTAGTGTGAACACTGTGCGAACACAAGTTGTAAAATATTTGCCACTATTTTGAGCGAATTTTTGTTTGATCTTAAACTATATTCAGATTATATTTGACACGAAATATGTCATTGTGTTTTCCTGCAATTTTTGCTACTAAACACGGAGTTGATTTTTTGTTCTTATTATAAATTTTTTGTTTGATGAAACATCTATCAAATATCGTAAAAAACGAAAAGGGGATAAATATTTTAAGCATGTTCAGATTAGATGCAAATTATTTACTCAAAATTATTTGATTAAACATACAACTTCCATAAATTTATTTGACATCAATTATTAAATAAATTTATAGGAAAATCTTATTTCTTATTTTGTTTTAATCAGTTTAGAATACATATTTTTAAAGTAATTATTATTAATGTGCGTATTAAATCTTGCAATTAATTAATTTATGACGGTTCGCATTTGCTTTGTTATCTAAAGATTTTACTTTCTAAAGTTTCTTTACGAATTGTTATGTAGTCTTTTCACAAATGTGGGGAGAACTTGGTCAAATAAAAGTAAAGTTAAAAAATAACGTTACCCTTTAAAATAATTTTCCATTTTTGAAAAAAGACAAAATGAGCAAAAAAAAGACTAAAAGAAAATTGTTAAAAGTACTAAATTTGCGCGTTTTTAGTTTCGAGATAAAAAATATTTTTCGCCTTTTTGGACTACTAAACGGACCAAATCTAGCCCAAAAAGAGCTAAGTTGGCATCACTGGTAATTTATATATGATATTATCTGTGTATCTAGAGTTACAGCAGTTATTGAATATTTAAAAATATCCATTTAATAAATAATTTTCAGCTGTATTCAACAATTAAAATTGTTTGAGTGGAAAAGTATTGAAAGATCTGAATAATTTTGGATCGAGGTTTATAACAGTAGAATCTCTGTAACCTGCATTTTAACTCAGTTAAAACTCAGTTTGCTATTAATTTTGCTATTAATATTTTCCCAAATTGTTGATAAATGATAAAAATATTCCTTAAATGTTTCTTTTTACTTTTCAAAAAAAATTTTAGCCCATTTTTGCTCTTTTTCACAAAACTTGTTTTTCACAAAACTTGTTCTCTTTTTAAATTAGGCATCTTTTTTCAAAAGATATTTACGCATTTATGTTGGTATTAGTTGGCATCACTGTAAATTATACAAATGAAATGTATTCCTAAAATAGTTTTCCCTTTTTATTTTTGTGGCAACGTTTTTTATTTATTTAGAAAAAAACAGAAGTCAAATAAGGCTTAAGAGTGAAAAAAAAAATTGTGAAAGCGAAGTGGAACTGCATCCTTACATTTATATCATGGTTCTAAGCATGATATGAATATAAGGAGGTAGTTTTACTTCGTTCTCACAAAATATTTTTTGACTTTTGAGCTAATTACTTCATATTTGTTTTTTTGTAAATAATAAAAGCGTTGCCATAAAAATAAAAAAAATAAAACAATTTTAGGGATATTTTTTTAGTATGTATAATTTATATATTTTTTTATTTTTTATTCAATGATTTAAAAATATGTTATTTGCATTAAATGAATGCATGCAGCTTTCTCTAAAATATGATAACTTTAATATTATCTTTATATCGATATACAAGTATTTCCAGGATAACAATACTTTTATGAACAAACTCAGAAAAAAGTAACAAGCTATTAGATATTGCCATTTAAAGAATTAATAAATTGGTTTATTCCGAATGTTAATAGATACACATATGAAAGCATTTTCAAGTGATGCACATCTTATTCCGACCTGTCTACAAATAGCAGATATATAAAAGTTAATATAACGAAACTTTGAATCTTTATACGTCTTAAACTAAAATTTGTTTAGCTAAAATGTATATATCACTAATCTTAAAACAAATAGCTCTTCTAAAGCTAAGTTCACATTACGCCAAATATTTGACATTAAATATTTCATCGTGTTTTCCGGAAATTTTTGCGACTAAGTGCAGATTTGATTTATTGTCCACATTACGCGCATTTATTTGACGTTTTTTGTTTAATGAAACGGCTATCAAATATCGTAAAATACGAGAAGGAAAAAATATTTTAAGTCTGTTCAGATTAGATGCAAATTATTTACTAAAAATTATTTGATTAAACACACAACTATCATAAATTTATTTGACATCAATTATTAAAAGAATTTATAGGAAAATCTTATTCTTTGTTTTGATTTAATCAATGTAGAACAATTTTCTAAGAGAAATTCGGAATATGTGGATGTCAAGGTAATTTTTTCAGATTAAATACGCACATTAATAAAAGTTACTTTAAAAAATATATTTTCATTTTTTGTAATTTACGTTTATACACAAGACCAACCCTGTTCCTTTTCTTTTCATTTACAAAATAGCCCTGTGTTCAAAAAACAACACTGCTTTCTTTACACGTCACTTTCAGCTGTATAAAAAATAACAAGGATTATTATGGTTAAATATTATATTGGTTAAATATTAGTAAATTGAAAGTTTTATTTATTAAACTATAATTTAATAAATAAAATATAAATTGATTCCTTCTTTTTTTTTTTGTCAATTTAAAGTTTGAGTTCGTAAAAACAACAATTTTTCAACTCAAGACGTTCACCGTATCAAAAGTTGTTTACCGCAGTTTGATTTTGCATTTATTTTGTAAGGTCAAACAAAAATTCGCCCAAAATAGTGGCAAATATATTATAACTTATGTTCACACAATGTTCACACTAGCGGCATTTTAAGTTAAGGGCAAATAGTTTAGTTTGTCAAAAATCAGCTGTTATCTTATTTGAATAGCAAAAATAGTTCGTGTTCACATTACGCAAAGCAAATATTTGCAAAAATCGTCAAATATTAGCGTAGTGTGAACTTAGCTTTAAGGTAAGAAAATTTGTCAAGATCAGACATGTGAATATAATTTTTATCATTTTTAATAATTTTCTCAACATAAAAAAAGAAAAGCCAAAAACTCAGATTTTTTTTTAAATTTGTGGCACGATTTAAGAGAATAAAATTAGTGTTGGCTTAAGATGGTCAGATGGTTATCATGGCGACAAAATAAAAAAAAACGGCAATACCTTGTTATTCTTATATCATGGTTTTAAGTAAAGTAAGTTAAAAATTATATCTCATAACATTTAAATTTTCATCAACAAAATGTATGTAAAAATCATTCTCATCCAGAAAATAAAGAGAGTTACATTAAAAAGTCTGATCTATTAAGTAAAGCTGAATAGGAGAATATTTTGTAAAAAAAAAATGTAATTTTTTAATATAAATGGGCGAAATGTCTGATAAGATGAAACTTTGTGAATTAACTTGATCTACCTTATGTTTCTAAATAACTATTTCAATGGGTTAAATACTATAATTAATGTATTTTATATTAAGCGTTCAACATTTAACCTCGGATAATTGTCGATAAAAACTTTTTAACTATAATGATAATAAAAAAAAAAATTTATTTATGGATCCCAAAAAATATAGTAAATAAAATGTAAAGTAAATACTTTAAATTTCAGAAAGAAAACTTGCTGTGTGTGAAGTTAGTCTGTCTTCTGGCTTTATTTATTAAGATATTTATTTAGCCTTTTTTTGGCCTTTGTTAAAGTTCAATTTAGCCTCTTTTTTCTCAACTCCTGGCAACAATGCGCACAATACGCCAAGCACATAAGATGTTGAAGGGTATAAATATTATGAAAATTTAAATAGCACCAAAATGCATACGTGTATTATCATCCGTTTAGCAAATACAAAAATTTGCAAAATAACGGGTCAAGTTTTTTTTCAAAATTTTGATTTGTTCTTTAAATATTTCAAAAATAATAAAATAACTTATTATAACTAATTAAACCATGATTTTTATATCTTAATGAAATGCTAATTTCTGAAAGTTTTCAAACTATTTAAAATTCACTCCTCCACGACATTTAAGCAAATATGAAAAACTGTGTTTTCGTATAAAATATAAAATTTTATATCGTCGATGAGCTGAAAAAAGCCATATGTGCAATTTTCTGATTTTTCTTATTGTTTCATTTACTTACCAATTTATTATTGTATTAGTTCTGAAATCATCATACAAAAATGAATTGTGTTTTTTCTCTCTTAAAAAGTTCTTTAAAACACATAGGATTTTTCGTCTGCGCACATAAAAGATTAATTAAAACTACCCAAGAAAGTCTTTTTTTGTTTTTGTTAATAGCAATTATTTACCCACTAGTTACTTAGTAACGAGTTATAATTATTTTATATATTACTCTTCACTACGTACATAATTTCTTGCAGGGAAATAGCAAAGTAATATTGCATTTAAGTAGCTCAGAACGCTAGAACGTAGCATTAAGTAATTGATAGTTACAACTTCAACCAAATCCTAGCAACATTATTTGCTTTTTCTTTTACAAAATATGTATATTAAAATATTATAAAGTAATATACAGTATAGTTTATGTGTTTTTGTAGTTCAGTGAAATAAATGTGACTTGATTTAGTATGTAAGAAATTAGACTATAATTACTTACATGACATAGTATAGTTTGTAGGCATGGTTGAGTAAACTAAAAAAAGAAAAAATAAAGGAGACCCATTTAAAAATTTTTTAATGCTTAACAGGCATTTATTTATTTATATATTTGTTGGTTTCCTTATTATCCTTGCAGACACCAATCATACATAATTAAATTAATTATTTAAATAAACTGTTTAACATATTTTTAAATTCAAGATTTGATATACTTAAGTCTAATTCATTAGAATATTTCAAAGGTTCATTCAAAGTATATGTTGTCCTATGAATATCTATATAAGAGAAATAATTATTTTGCCTTAGAGGCTTAGGATGTACATACAGTTTTATGGTATGAAGCAAATCAGGACAATCAATTAATCCATAAATTATAGCATATAGGAAAAATACAAAAGAAGTTTTACGTCTTGTTTCTAAAGTTTTCATAGAAATCAAGGCACACTTATCAGGGTATGTAGGAGTCGAAATTTGAGGGTTTACAAATGAAAAATTTTAAAATGAAAGAGCAAACTTTATAAATTTTAGTTCAATATTTTCAATTCTATTTATATGCAATTGAGTACTAGAGCTCCAAGTAAATAATGCATATTCTAATCTAGATCTCACAAAAGATGAAAATAGAATCTTGTTGTGTAATGAGCAAAATTATTAGAATTACGACATAAAAAGCTTAACATTTAATAAGATTTAAGTGAATATTAAATGATAATTTTTCAATATTACCTAATAATACCCCTAAATCTAAAATTTCATCCACAGATGATAATAAATGTTAATGTATTGGTGTTAGAAACTGTTTTAAAAATTTTTAAATCATCAGAATACAATAAGTAATGAGACTTTCTAAAACATAGGTCAATGGCATTAATAAATATATAATATAACAAAGGACACAAAGTACTACCTTGTGGAATACCAGAAGTAGGACCAAATGATGTAGAACAAATACCATCAATAGAAACTACAAGTTGTCTATTTGACAAGTAATACCGAAACCAAGATAACTTTCGGGAATGAATGCCCAATTTATATAATGTTACTAATAAAAGTTCATGTGGTACTGGCTTAGCAAAGTCCGTGTAAATCATATCAATCTGAAATCGATCTTCAAAACTATCAACGCAATACTTGGTAAAAACAGCCAAATTAATACAGGTTGATCTTCCAGTCATAAATCCAGGTCAAGATAAAGAAATATGTCTCTTTACACTGAAAAAAAGCTTATGATAAACAATATTTTCAAGAATTTTTGAAAAATTGGTTAACTTGGAAATTCTTTTATTTTTATAATAAAATAGCCATTGCTTAAAGACTTATTAAAAGTAATTTTCAATGGTAGATATAACAAAGAAGAACATTTCTTTATTAAAAAAGCTGATAAAACATCATTATCACCCTTAAATAAATTAGAAAACCTAAAAATACCTTCTGCAACAAATTCTTCAGATAGTTGCAAATTACCGTAATCCATAATGGTGTTTATGTCATTTAAATCAAAATTATCATACTGTAAATTTTCATCATTAAAATTGGATTCAAAATAGAATTCGAAAAAATTCAGTGAATCAAGTAGATTCAAGATAAAGATTTTTAAATCCGCGAAATTTTAAAAAAATAACTTCCGATTTTTTAAGCATATCGAAAATTATATACAAATATTTATATAATTTCAAAACTACATGGTCACATTATTAATTTGTTTTTTTACTATAGCAGCGTATAATTAATAAGAAATCTTCAGATACGATAAAAAAATTTATTAGTTCCTCTCAAAAAACAACAGTTATAAAGAAAAAACCATAAAATAGTTTTATTTGGAGAATGAATCCCGAGATTCCCGTGAAATGTGCTATTTTCCATGTTTCGTTTTCCCGGGAATTTCGTCCGGGATTCCCGGGAAATATATTTTTGTAATTTTTAAAAGAAAATTAAGCTAAAAATTTAGATGGGCACTATATCTTAAAAAAATTTCATCAGAAAATTTGCATTTATAATTTATTAGATGATTCATTCCATATCTATGACATGAATTCAATTAAACATCTTAATAAAATGTTAGCATCAGAAAGTGGAAAAGTACAACTGATTAAATGAATGTTGTAGACATTTTAAATATACGTTATTAATTTGTCAGTGGTATAGATAACATTAAAGATAAAATTCTTAATTGGCTTACGATTTAGCAAAAATTTTGTTTTCGTTTATTTTAATTATTTAGTTATAATAAAAATTATAAAAAAATAAAGAGCACTACCATCTAAGGCTTTTGGCTTAAATTTCATAAAAAATATTAACAAAGTCGTCCAAGATATTATATACATATGATTTTCCCTTTGATAATTTTAGGTACGTTTAAGTGTGCGATACCCTTTAGTTATTTTCATACAATGTTTGACTATTCTTTTGAAGCTACAAATAATGTAATACCGAACCCGAAGGCTTTCAAAAAAGGCGATCATCAGCCAATACTTTTAGAATTATTAAATTCTACATTTTTAGTGAATTTTTAATAAATTTAATTTTTGAAGATAGAAGACTGAGTAAATATATATATATATATATATATATATATATATATTGTAATGAAAATACGACATTGTTTTATAGTACATACCTTAATATCACTTAATATCCAAAAAACTCTTTCACACCATATAATATTTCGGAATTCGTCAGTAGTTTAACCAATTGATCAAATTTCCTGTCTCAGTACATTTACAATCCTGTTTTAAATCTGCTAATGCAAAGACTCATGTCCTATTTGGGTCTCAGTTGTTCAAATAATGAGTGTATTGATAATTATAGTTTTTAGTCCGCGATTCCAGGAATCCCGGGAAGTCGAAAAAATTTTCCCGTTGTCCCGGGAAATCAAAAAGTCTTATTACAAGCATTCAATGAAAAATCCTTAAACAGGATACATATGCAATTATTAAGCAAAACTAAATTATATTTCTAAACTAAATCGCATAGATATTAAATTTTTTCTTAATCTCGTCTTGCTTGTTGCTTTTACAACAATGCATTCAATCTTTTTCTTTCAGCTAAAGCTTTCTGAATTTGCTCTTGCAAATTCTTCATATTTTTTTTCTTGAATTTGAAAATTTTTATTTTGTTTCTTAATTTAAGCAAGTTGCTGTTTACGAAGGAACTCTTGTTTTTTAGTCACTTCCTTTTCTTAATAACTTGTTGTATTTTTTCTTCTGGCCACTTGTTTTTTCATAGAAGCCTGTTGTTATTTCAAAATAGTTTCTTGCTTTTTAATTTCTTGATGCTTTTTCTCTAGATCTTGCTGATTGCCACCAGCAGGTTTTTTGGTGGTGGCTGCTGGTTTCTTTGTGGTGGCGAAAGGAGATTCTCCAGCAGGTGTAGGTATATCATCCTTTGGTGGATCATTGGTTGGTGGATCCTTTGGCGGTGGATCATCAGATGGTGGATCTTCTGATGGTGGATCATCTGGTGGTGGATCTTGAGCAAGAGCTAGAGAAAACATAAGTCCAACAATTAAAATTGTTAAAAATTTCATTTCTATTTCCTTTCTTTTAATGTTAATATAAATTCAGTTAACTCTTTAATTTCACTATAAATATTTTTTGTTTAACGCACTATTTATGGAAAAATGTTGTAACGGCTTTTTTATATGTAAGTGAACATAAGCACGTGTATAAATTTAGTTTAATCCAATATTAGTATTGGTTCTGTTTTGGAATTAAACAAATGTTTATTTATTTCTAAAACAAATAATCAAAATCAATTGTTTTATTATATAAATTGTATATTTACAGTTATTTTTATAAAAGCTGATAATAATGATAATTATAATTAATAATTACTTAAATATTTACAAAACCAAATTAAAATCTATAAACATACATCAGCAAATTTCTAAAAATTTAAAACATTTAATAATTTAATTAATTAATTTAATTTAAAAAGAATTAACAACATACGTGTAGAAAACGATATAATTAAGTGCCAATTGTGAATGAACTCCGTATGTGTTCAAATTATGAACTGCTTTTCAAAATATTAACGAAAATTAATACAGCATTGGTATCAAGTTGACATTAGTTAAGCATCGAATTATTAAATTACATCATGTTTTCTATTTTGTATATTAAATATTTGCAAACGAATGGTATCCAAAAGCCCATACCGTATATTGTCAATATGACCACAACATTGGTGAACTTTGAATCATAATTTTTTTCTTAGTGTACATGGTCAATGATATAATTTTTAATGCAAATTCATATTTGGATTATTGTGAGAAATGTATGTGATCACAAATAATTATAATTCTCCTTTTCATTTTTGAACCAGAAGAAGAGCTTTTGTGCGAAGTAATTTTATAATTTAAGTATAATTAATAAGAAAAAACTTCATTCATAAAATAAAGAACTAAATCAATTTGGTACAAATAAAAAATGCTCATTTATTTATTAATTATATAGTAATTAATATAAAATGACAACATTATAAAATTTGTAAAATACGATTAACAAATATATCCTTATCTTCCACCATTAAACCTTCTTTTCAAAGCTGCATTACCGGCTAGTAATTTTTTCAGAGTTTCTCTTTGTTTATCAACGAATTCTCTCCTTTTAATTATATTTTCGTTTTTATTAATAATTGCTTGTTTCTCCTTCATATTTGTTTGACGTAGATTTTGGATTTTATCCTGCCTACTTTTGTTAGCCTTGTACTCCTGCTCAATAAGTTTTGCCATTTTTTTAATTTCTTCTCGTTGCTTTTTAATGGTTTGACCCCTCTTTTCGTTTCCTTTTTGTAGAGAATCGATAATGCTATTAGATTCATCCCTCTCAATTGTTTCAATCGAAAGTTCATCATCCCCAGGTAGATCATAATCAGGTAGATTATAATCAGGTAGATCATAGTCAGGTAGATCATTCTTATTTGGATCTTCTGGTAAAGGATCTTGAGCTAAAGCTACAGTTAGTAGCAGGCCAAATAGAAAAATTTTAAAAAACTTCATTTTCTTTCCACTTCGTTTGTAAGTTGCGCTTTCAATGAAATTAAATTTAAAATTAAACTGTATATTCTAAACTTTTAACTTGTTATTTATACTAAAATTTTTGAAACATTTTTTAGTTTTTATAAAAATTTTGCTTAATTAATATTTGCTTTCTTATTTGCGAACATGTGTTTTTTTCTAATTTCACATTAAACAAATATTTACAGTACGTACAAGAAATTCGTTTAGAATTATTTAAATTAAATTTTAATACTTATGTCAGGCGCGTATCCATGGAGGGGGCAAAAGAAAGTCCCACCACCCAAAAATGAATTTTTCAACTAAGAAAAATTAAAAAGATAGAACAAATTTACAAATGGAAAGGGAAAAAAATATATTATTTTACAAAAATAATATTAATAATAATAGTTTATCGAAAATAGAAAAAGACAGAATGATTTTTTTTACAATATATTTTTATGGAAAATATCATAATTTTTCATTTGAAATTTTAAAACAAAATTAAATATGAAGGAATTGCAAGCGTTTTATATTTTTCCATAGAGAAAAATTCCAAATTATTGCATAATATTTCTTTAAGTGATAGTTTTATCATTTAAACAAATATATTTAAATTACAATAATAAATTATTACTTAAAACTTCAGCTTCATGAAAAAGATATTTTTTATAATATAAAAAATTGTCAATATACTTTTTATTTTATTTTAATAATTTTACTGCCTGTTTCTCTATGTGGAATGAAAAATTCATTTCGAAAATTTTTATGGAAAACAACAATAAAATGTTAAATTTACTTGCGGTTTTCCACAAATTCGAAACGATTTTTTTCTACATAGAGAAACAGGCAGTTAATTTAATTGTAATGAGAAATTGTTGGAATATTAGTTAATAAGTCCCTTAACTTGAAAGATATCGGTAAAATAAAAAGATAAATGTTTAAAATCCTTAAGGATAACTATAGTAAAAATAAACTAAAGCTAAAATTTTTTGGCATGATCTCATCAAAATTCTATTTAACTTAGAAACTCTGGTAACTGGACGCAATATATCGTTGATAAAGATAGTTTTCTGCCAATTTTTATGTGAAGCGCATATTCATACATGCTTGCTAATATATTTTTTTCTCATCCGATTTAAAAGGTTAATAGTGTACTTTCTCTCATTAAGGCTTATGAATATCTTGTATCTGATAATTCAAATTTCAAATTTTAACAAAACCTAAATGTAAAAACCTTACATATTAACTATTTCAAGTGCAAAAATAAACAATTCTAAATTTGAAATATAAGAAATTGATAATTTTTGGAATCTATTAAGCCAGGAAATGCGAAAATTATTTGCTGCGACTGTATAAATTTGTATGTAAATCGAACTAGTCAATTAGAAATTATGGATTTTGGAACGTGTTCATTTGATCTGCTCATAAAATAACTTTACTTGAGTATAATTTCAAAAATTATACAGCAATTATTTCCATCATATAAAAATCATTGTTCTAAAAACTAAAAATATTCCCAAGAAAATTTCAAACATTGCTTTAGAACTTGAAAAGTAATTTTTCGAATTATTTATCTATTGATCATCCATTTTCAGTTTTAATCTATTTTTAAAAATCTAATTTAGTTCTGAAGTAATCAAAAGGATTAATACTTACATATACTAGTATAACTTTGTATGGCTTTCATACAAAATATAAATTGTGTTTTCGCATGTGAAAAACACATAAGACTCTTCAAAATTTTCAAATAATTTTACTCAGCCTTGATTTAGATAAAAAAAATAAAGTATGCCATATGTATTTCGCAAATTATGTTTGAAGGTTTTTAACTTAAATCAATGAAAGTAACTTTCTTTATTTAAAAAACTTTCTGTGAATTTTACAAATTTCAGACTGCAAATCAGTTTTTTTTTAATTTTGTTGTATTTTTTCATATCTTTTAATCCATTTTTAGTACAGATTTTCGTTATCTGACCAGCTTCAAATTCTAAATCAATAATTTTAGATATTAAATATATAATGAATTTTTTTAAACTAATTTAATTAGAAATTCTTAAGAGGAAAACCGTAATATGATAACACAATTTAAATCTTTAAAATCTATTCAATATTCCCAGAAATATTTCTTTTGAAAAGCATAATTTATATTTTTTTTTTTTTTTTTCGTATTACAAAAAATATCGAGTGTTTTAGGCAACAGAAATATACAAATTTTATAGCTCAACAATTCGATTAAAAGTTTTATATTGGCTAAGTCAACATAAACTTTTTGTATTTAAAATCGCAAATTTTTCATAATAAAAAAATTTCAAAGAAATGTACCCCCCCCCCCCCACCAAATGCTTTGGCTAGAACCGCGCCTGACTTATGTGTACATATTTTTATTTTTATTTAAATATTTCTTTTGTTTATATTGTGGCACGGAAATCTTTCGCGTTCAATTTACTAAGAAAAATATCTGCTATATCCAGTTAAAAATATAAATTAGTTATGTGGCACAAATCAAATGAAGTATAACTACGATGTTAAAGATAAATGTCATAAATTTGTTATATTTGTTATATTTAATTTAATAATTTATTTTTATGATAAACTTTGTTGTATAGCTTTTTAAAAGTATATTAATATAATAATACAAATTACTTATTTATTCTCTTTTATAAAAATATCAATTTATTAATATTAAAATTAATTTGTTAATAATTATTTTGGTATTTAAATTGTGCTTTTCTATGGAATAATTCTTAAAAAAATATATATTACAAATTTTATTAAGTGTAATTATAAGTAGCTTACAAAATATTCACTTAGTTGTACTTTCGAAGTGATGAAAATGTTATCCTTTTAAAAGCACTTCTCTATTTTTTGCTGGGATATATGAATAAATGGTTTATAAAAAAATTTTCTCAAAATATACCTACATAAAAGTTAGTTTAATATCTATGTATAAATATAATCAGTTTTTTTAGTAATTATTTATTTCTATTAACTTATTGCAATACAATTAAAAATTATATTATGACTTAATAGCGCAAACAGACTTGAGTCCTGAAACCCAACCCGCAACCCACAGTCTGACAGACTAGTTCACTATCAAATAACCTTATCGGGGCACCACGATAACAGAACAAGGTTGGCAGCCGATTCAAAAAGGAATTTTGTATTATTTCGGTAACGGAATTTTAGCTTTATCGATATTTCGAGCTATTTCGGTAACGGTTTTTAAGCGTTATCGGTATTTCGAGTTATTTCAGTAATGTTATTTTTAGGGTAACGGTTGTTACAGAAATTTCCAAGGAATCGGTTCATAACCATGAAATATAAAGCGGAGTCAAATATCATAAGGTCAGGTACAAATAACCATAACATTCTTATGTTTTATTTAACTTTATTAAAAATAATAATTTTTCCTCAAACTACGAAATAATGGTAACGGTATTTTGACGTTATCGGTATTTCGAGCTATTTCGGTAACAGTATTTCCAATTATTTCTAAAATAGCGTTAGTATTTTAGAGGTAACGGTAGTCAAGTTGAATGGGATTTTCAGCGTTAACGGTTGCCTTGGTTTTAAATGATAAATTAATACATAGATAATATTCTTGACATAAATACTGTACATTATTGTGACCCTGTTTGTATGGTTAGGAAATAAGGTATCAATGTTCTCATCTCAAATGAAAATCTACTTCATTCTAAGATACCGTTTATCAAAATTTTCGACTTGTCGTTATTCTTTTGTGAGCTGGATTAAAATGAAAAAAGATCCTTTTTAAAAGTTTTTTTAGAAAATTTAGTATCGCAAGAAATGTCATCAGGAAGCTCATTTAATAATATTACTAATATTTGGGACAGGTCCAAATGGGTCAAAAATTTTGCATTTTTTTTTTTTACTAAAAATTTTGATCTTTGAATTTCTTACACATAAATATTTAAAAAAAAAGAACCAAATTAATACAATATAATCTTCTAATAGTTATACTCAAACCGTTTTTTTCATTTTTTCTTTTTTTTTTTTGTTTTTGAATTGTAACTTGTTCGAATTTTGTTTGAAATTTTTGAAATATGCTTTCTTGAGAAGAGGCGATTTTAATCCAAAATATGTGTATTTTTTAAGCTGTTTAATGATATATAATAATTAATACTTCGTTTTAGCAACAATAAAAGAAATTAAATTTATGTAAAATATCCAGAAAAATTATGCTCAAAATGCATGGTGTTTGTTTTCAATTTATTACACGCAGATATCACCTTTTTATTGTGAATTATAACAAAAAATCTCTTTGTATGTGTCACTTATTAGGTGTAATTGTACACAAATACCATTAACATACATTTTGCAGATAATTAATCTAAATTCAATTTTTTTTAATGATACTTAATTTCTTTCAGTACTACTTAAATGAGCTTATACACCATTAAAAGCATATTTCTATACCAAAATCGTTTAATTTTCCCTCATATAGAAACATTGATGCAAGTTTTAAGGAAAGTATGTTCAAACAAGTATGAAATTTAAAAAATTAAGAAAAGATATTTTGGACTAACTGCAAGAGAATTATATTGCAATTTTCTCGTTTTATTTTTTGTAATTTAAACATCTAATTTTTTTGTAAAAAATTAAAAAAAATTTGAACACATTTGGACAAACTGTCAGTAATATCATTATTATATCATTTCTTGCTACACCAAAGTTTTATATTGTTCCTTTGGTAGAAATATGAAAAAAATCGAAAAAATAACCTTTCTTCATTTTGATCCAGATTATGAAAGGATAATGACAGGATGAAAATTTTGATCAACGGTTTCTTATAATGACGTAAATTTTCATTTGAGGCGAGAAAACCGATAGTTGGTATTTTGGGCCACCCTAATATATATTAATTTTTTAAATACAACACAAAAATTATTTTAAACTCATAACTTCAAAAGCAGTACAGAAGAATCACAAACGCCCATCATTTGACTACGATGAATTGAATTCATAGCTTCAAAAATAATACTTCAGCAATTGTTAATAGAAAACTACTTCTTTTCCCACTTTTGGAAGTTAGCTTTTTACTGGGATGCGATAAAGTAGTATTAAATACTTTTTCTTCTGTCAATTTACAATCAAAATAAAATAAAATCTTTTAATAAAAAAAAAACATTTTTATTATACTGGACTTTTAGTTGCTGTTAACATTTAATTATTCCATATATATAGAAAAGAAATAAGCCACTATAATATATTTTTTTTTTTTTTTGTGAAAATCCAAATTTTACTCTTGATCTTCCCGTAATTTTTATGCTTCTGTCGATATTTAGCAACAACCCATCAAGTGTATTAAAATAATTATTACATATACAAATATAATGTGTTATTTACTTGTTAGCCAAATTTAAATGGTATTTGTAAAGTGAAATACAAATTATTTTTACATTATATCTCTGTTACTTTATCCTCTGTTTGCAGTTAATCTTCTTCTTTCGGCTAAAGCGTTTTGAATTTTTTTTTGCAAAATATTTATATTTCTTTCTTGAATTTGGAAAATTTCATTCTGTTTCTTAATATAAGCAAGTTGCTGCTCACGAAAGTCGTTTTGTTTTTTAATAATTTCCAGTTGCCTTTTCTTAACATCTTCTTGGTGTTTCCTTCTGGCCTTTTGTTTGTCCACAATAGCCTGTTGTCTTTTCAAAATAGCCTCTTGTTCCGTTTTAATTTTTTGAAGCTTCTCTATTTTTTGCTGGTTGCCATCAGCAGGTGGATTGTCTCCTGGTGGATTACCTCCTGGTGGATTACCTCCTGGTGGATTACCTTCTGGTGGATTACCTCCTGGTGGATTACCTCCTGGTGGATTACCTTCTGGTGGATTATTTCCTGGTGGATTACCTTCTGGTGGATTACCTCCTGGTGGATTACCTTCTGGTGGATTACCTCCTGGTGGATTACCTCCTGGTGGATTACCTTCTGGTGGATTATTTCCTGGTGGATTACCTCCTGGTGGATTACCTCCTGGTGGATTACCTTCTGGTGGATTACCTCCTGGTGGATTACCTTCTGGTGGATTACCCCCTGGTGGATTACCTTCTGGTGGATTACCTCCTGGTGGATTACCTTCTGGTGGATTACCTCCTGGTGGATTACCTTCTGGTGGATTACCTCCTGGTGGATTACCTCCTGGTGGATTACCTTCTGGTGGATTGCCTCCTGGTGGATTACCTTCTGGTGGATTACCTCCTGGTGGATTACCTTCTGGTGGATTACCTCCTGGTGGATTACCTTCTGGTGGATTACCTCCTGGTGGATTACCTTCTGGTGGATTACCTCCTGGTGGATTACCTTCTGGTGGATTACCACCTGGTGGATTACCTTCTGGTGGATTACCTCCTGGTGGATTACCTTCTGGTGGATTACCTCCTGGTGGATTACCTCCTGGTGGATTACCTCCTGGTGGATTACCTCCTGGTGGATTACCTCCTGGTGGATTACCTTCTGGTGGATTACCTCCTGGTGGATTACCTTCTGGTGGATTACCTCCTGGTGGATTACCTCCTGGTGGATTACCTCCTGGTGGATTACCTTCTGGTGGATTACCTCCTGGTGGATTACCTCCTGGTGGATTACCTTCTGGTGGATTACCTCCTGGTGGATTACCTTCTGGTGGATTACCTCCTGGTGGATTACCTCCTGGTGGATTACCTCCTGGTGGATTACCTCCTGGTGGATTACCTCCTGGTGGATTACCTCCTGGTGGATTACCTCCTGGTGGATTACCTCCTGGTGGATTACCTTCTGGTGGATTACCTCCTGGTGGATTACCTTCTGGTGGATTACCTCCTGGTGGATTACCTCCTGGTGGATTACCTCCTGGTGGATTACCTCCTGGTGGATTACCTCCTGGTGGATTACCTTCTGGTGGATTACCTCCTGGTGGATTACCTTCTGGTGGATTACCTCCTGGTGGATTACCTGCTGGTGGATTACCTCCTGGTGGATTACCTTCTGGTGGATTACCTCCTGGTGGATTACCTTCTGGTGGATTACCTCCTGCTGGAGGATCCTGAGCAAGAGCCAGTGATAGTACTAGTCCGAAAATTGTAAGTATTAAAAGTTTCATTTTCTTTCTTAGTTTCCAAATGCTTTTGCAAATTTAATGAACTCTTGAATTTAACTATAAATCTCTTTTGAGAAACTCACTATTTATAGTAAATTTTTGTATTATCATCAGTGTTACCAGTTTTGCCTTTTTGAGGCTAAATCTGGCCTTTTTATTTTGCTTTTAGCTTCAAAAAAAATTTTTTTTTTTTTTAATCTTTATAATGCTTTAAAAAGTCTAAAATTTTAGCATTTCAACAAAGAAGAAAATTATTTCTTATAAGCTTTTAATAATTTTATTTTTACAGAATCATCCATTTTGTGTATCAATTCCACAAAAAAATCGAGATTTTTTATATCTAACAAAAAATTTCGACTGCGGCTCCTCATATATATTCAAATATAACTTAACTCATTTTATGGATTTTATATTTTTTTTTCAATTATTATAATTATTTTTTAATGAAAAAATTTGGAAGTGATTAATCAAAAAAGCATTAAGTATAATTTAAAAATTAAGAAAAATCACTTCAAAACATTGGGTAGGTATTTTTTCATATGAAATAAACCCCAAATTTGTATAGGAATTTTGTGGGCGATTTTTCACTTTGCTGATAGCCGTTCTTTGTTTTATATTTTTAAATTTACAGTATTAAAAAATATCAAAAAGTAATAGAACAAAAAAAATAAATAAGTTCTTAAGTAAAAATAAAATATTTCAGTTTTTATCTGGCCTTATTATTTGGGTCATTTAGCCTTTTCTGACCTTTTTTAAAGTCCAATTTAGCTTCTTTATTTTCATCTCTTGGCAACACTGATTATCAAATTCGAAGATAATGATCAAGTGTGCAGAAATTTATTTAACTATAATATTTGTCTTACTATTTGTTTAGCTGTTTTAATTGTAGTTAATTAAATATTTATGTTAATTCTTTCAAAAGTAATTGAATTTTATTGTTGTAGGACATAAACAGTTTAATATTTATGGCATCGGATTATTTTTGTCGTATGTATTAGAATAGTATCACATGTGTGAAAAAACAAATTTTACATTGAGGTCTAGGTCTTCATCGCTAATGGCGACCAGAGAATTGCGACACAAACTGAAGCGACACAAATCGAATAACTATTTTCTATGTACTTTCACTGTTTTCTTAATAATTGGTTCCAGAATAAAAATATTTGAACAGAAAAAAAGTTAAGTTTTAATAAAAAAAAATTTGTATTTTTTTTATTTTTTTGTAAAAAGATTAATTTCATCTCTTATTATATAAAGTACTTATATAAATTCTATTTTAATTTTATAACCTATCACAGAGAACTTAGTCCATTTTGTTCCATTAAAATTTTCTTTAATACCTTTACATAGCGACGCAAATCGAAATCATAACGATGCAAATTGAAATAATGAAATTTCAAACAGCGACGCAAAATGAATCGACGCAAATCGAGGCCTGAGTTTTAAATGTAATTTTTTTTAAGTCTTAAATTTCTAGATTACTAAATTACTGAAACTAAGATCTATTGTCAAAAAAATTATGAAAAAAAATTACAAAAATCTTAGTTTTCAATAAATGTAAGGAACGAAAAGCCATGTACTCGTATTATGCATAAGTATATATTTTAAATTCATTTAAACTTCAAGATAAATTAAATTTGTTATTTTTCTTTCTTTTCACCAAAATGATCATATCCTTAGATTATATTTTAGAATTCATCTAATACTACTAGATTTTCTAATTTCCTGTACTTTTTCTGTTCCCGGAAAATCAGAAATAATTATTTTTAATGGTCAAAAAAGGCTAATCCCAAAAAAGTATGGCTAGAAAAATATTAACTCTTTTTAATTTAAAAACTTATTTCTTCCCGTTATCAATAGTTATTGATATTTTTTGAAAGATATTGTAATAATTTTATAAATAGAGCACAGAACGGCACAAATCACCTAAAAAAATCCCCTACAAATTGGATTATATGAAGTTTTAGAATTATCTTTATATAAAAAATGACTCATAAAATAATTTTTTCGTAATTTTTCCTTTTGGATTAAGCATATTTTTATTTTTTTTATTTTTTTATTTATTTAGTTTTTTGGGATTTTTTTAATATATATTCATGAATAGTTTAACGAGATATGCATATAAAAAACTTATTATAATAATCGATTACTCGGCTTACTAGTCCATAAAATTAGTTAATTTATCTTTTAATTGAATAATGAAGCGCCATAAGGGAAAATTTTTGTAACATATTATTAATATCGATTTTTGTGCGAATAAATACATAAAATTGCTTAAATGGATGATTCTGTAAAAATAAAATTGGTTATAACAAATAAGAAATTTGTTTTTTAAATACTAACATTTTAGCAATTTTAAAAATAAAAAGGCTAGAAAAAAGCTACAAGCTAAAGCGAAAATTTTGAGGCTAAAAGCAAAAAAAAGGCTGGATTCGGCCTTAAAAAAGCTAAACTGCCTGGAATTCCCGGAAATTTTAATTAATTGCAGAAGGACGAACTAAAACCAAACACATTTTGAAGAATTGCTCAAAATCATCCTTCACTTACAATATTTATTATCCAATAACTAGAAATTTTAAGCTTTTGAGCATTTTAAAGAATTAAACAAAATTAAAAAAATCTTCTGTAAAACAAAATTGCTGGAAAACTGAATTTTTTAAAGGATTTTAATTTTTTTATTAAAAAAAATAGATTTGAATTCCCAAAATTTCCTGAGATTTAGAAACAATTGAAGATAACTTTTCGCACTTAAAAATATAAAGTACAACCACGACTGTCAGATGTGGTGATTTTTAATTGATTTTGGCGACTGAATTTTCCGTTTGGTGATATGGCAAATTTTTTGGTAATATATTTTTTAAAATTTGATTAAATAAGCAATTGTGGAGAAAAGCTATTAAATTTTCTTACTAGCAATCGACTGTTTTTAGTATTTGTATTTTATTATTATTATTATTGTTATTATTATTATTTATTTTTTTTTTTTTTTTTTGTTATTTAATTACAGTGTGCTCAAAAGTGAGACTAATTTTTTAACAATGTGGACACCCATTGGGTTAAACTAAATTAACGACATTGAGTTTAGTGGTGTAAACCATTTTTAAAAGCGCTCGTTTATGAAAGGCCAAAAAAGAGTTTAGGAAAATTAAGTTATTTAGCTTAAATTTAATAATTTACCCCGTATTCACAAAAAAACTTTTAAAATTCAAAATGCATTTTAAATCAAATTTTTCTACAAATTTTGTCTTTAAAATGCCGTTTAAATTTAAAATTGGTTTATGTATACGGGGGTTAACTTTTGAATTAAACAATATAGACAATTAAGATTCCACTTGAAGTATATAATAATGAATTCTTATTATCAAATATTTTTTAAACGCTAATAAACACAACTTTAAACTGACAAAAAATATTACCATAAATCTGTAAGTAACTTTTCAAACAAAAATATAAAAACATTTAAAATTAGGCTTAAACTGATTTAATTTATGATTGGAGTATATATTCTTTTGGTTTATTGTTTAATAATTAATTTTCAATTAATTCGCTACTTCCACAATTAAGTTTAAAACCAAATATCGCGAATATGAACGATAACTTCGAAAAACGGTTGTCACCATTGAATTCAGAGTACTCGAATAATCTTTACTAGTAGGATGCTCAGTTTGTTAAAATTTGTAACTAGCACAGCTATTGTAATTATTGTTGGGTTTGTTAAAACTGAATTTACATTTACAAATTATACGAAGTTTTAGCTACTAAAAACTATACTACACTTAACATTTTAGTATATTTTTTAGTATTTCTTTAAAAAACCAAATAAAATTTTAATTTGGCGATTTTTGGCGACCTCTGAATAACAATTTGGCGACAGAGGCTCAAAAAAATCTAACAACCCTGCATACAAATACTAATATATTATTTATTTTTATAATAATAATTTATTTATTTTTTTCAGGAAATTACAGGAAATTACGAAATTACGGGAAGTGGATTTCAAAGTTGATGCATTTTTGTATCTAAACTCGGTCAGTCCTCAGGAATAGAGTTACGTTGTTTTTTTTTTTTTTTTTTGCATACGCAATACTAATATCAACTAAGAGCGAAAAATTAAAAATAAAAATTTAAGTTGAAAAACTTCAAGCAATACATTAAATTTTCACGGTCTCTTTTGTGACGATCAATGGTAAAAAAAAAGACTATAATTTGAGACAGTATTATGGGCTTATGGCGATCGACTTAAAATCTCTTGTTTATCTTTTTAAACATTTTAATGAAAACTTAACAAAATATTATTATATAGTACAAATCGTCGAATAATTTAACTTTGCCCCAATTCGCGTGTTATTCCAGAGTTTCTGTTCTTATAAATGATATAGATGAGTTTCTTAAAAGTATAAATCACAATTGTCAAAAGCTCAGCCTAAAATTCCTGAAAATCACATTAAACAAATAGATGTAGGGCATCATATAGTTACGTATATCAGACTGTAATGTATTTACTACTCAAATGAAAATTATATCAAATTTTATGAAATTTTTGCCTAAAGGAGTCTGCTGTCGGACTTAAATCAATTTCATTAATCTTCTGTTTTGGGTCTTTTTCTAGTCTTTCCATAGTTTTTCCAGATTATATATTTAGAGGGTTTTTTTCACTTTGACTATTTTTTATTTTAGCGTTTATTATTTTACGTTTTTTTTTTTTTTGTCTTTAGTGATTTCTTCCTTTCGGCGATTTTTTTTTTTCATTTTCCTAATTTGTTGTGTTTTTCGTTTTTGTAACTTTTTTTAAACGTTTTTGCTTTTTTTTTCTTTCTTTTCATTTTTTATTTTGTGATTTTATTTATTTTGGCGATTTTACAATAATGTGAATAATGTTTGGAAAAAGTCTTTTGTATTCCTTCAAAAAAAAAAAAAAAAAGCTTTTATGAAGAAAGTCATAATAGTTTTGATTTTAAATATTATAAGTAAAAGAACAATAAATTGATCTTATTTTGATAACGCAAAAAATAATTAATTTTAAATGAAAATGCGCATTTGCTAAAAATAAAAAGGAACTGTATAAAAACAAAAACAAAACACCCTTTAAAAAGAAACACAAATTATTTACTTTTTCTACTTTGTTTTTCATAATGCATAAGAATGAAAACAAAAATACAAAGAAATTCAAAGTATTAATCCTCAGCTAGTAGAGTCGTAATGGCGTCATTAACGTGAAAGTACGTAAAAGTCTAATTGAAATAGATATTTACGTAAATACGTATCAAATAAACATGTATATATTTTGATATATAATTAAAATGTTAGAGCCCAAACACAAGCAAGCGGTGGAGGTTGCTGTTTCCAGTTCTCAGAGAGACCACCAAATTAAATGAAGGCGGAAACGATGACGGCTTTTTACATACATTTTGTTTTTGTTTATTCAACAATAAAACTCATGACAACAGCAAAAGTACATATAAAAAAATTATTTTCTCCTTCTCTTAAACTCTATACATACAAAGTATTTTTTTTTTTTAGTTGTCAAATCTTCATATAAAAAATTTTCCCACTAACTTGTGCTTCTCTGCACTTAAAGGATTTCAATAAAATTAATATTATGCATATTTATGAAAAATACCTTTCGAATGCTATATTTTTATTAAAATCAGATATATACTGTGAGTGTAAAAGGAATCTCAAAAAATGTGTTTGCCTATTAATTATATAGGTAGATTTCAAGGAAAATTTACATAATTTTATTAGATTTTAAATAGAAATCAAAATCTAGTTTCAAATAAGGATTTAACAAAATCTCATAAAATTTAACTAGATTTTGAAAAATATCGTTATTCAACACTGTTTTTCTTCCAGTGTGTTAGACAAATACATAAATAAAAATGATATTTGGACGTAAATACCCACCAAGAACTTGGTAATGACATACAGTTACCAAACGACATGCTTTTCAATGCTACACCCACATCGACATCGCGTCTGCATTATATGTAAATATTGAGCAGGCTAATATGAATTTATATTTAAGTAACTAGTTATTTAAGCATGTATGGTAATTAGTTGCCTCTAATGACATCACAGTGTTAAAATAATGAGTTAAGTTGCTAAAGTGTAAGTACTATAGTGTTATTATAATAGCAGTGGAAGTTTTTGCTGGGTATATATTTTTTAAACTAAAATAAAACAACGAACTAATTAAATTTATAACCAAGTTAAACATAAATTAATAAAAAAAAAAGTTAAAATCAAAACAACAAAAGAGTTTGAATGTAAACTGTGTATATATATTTTTTACGAAATCTCATTCATACCAGAATTCAAGTGTAAGTGTAAATTGGGTATAAATCATGCAATTTAATGCTTTGTTGAAACAAAATCTTAAAAAAATCTTTAGTCATTTAAATATAATTCAAGAAATTAATCAAAATATATTTATTTTTTAAAATACTAACTTTATTTTTATTTATTCCTTAATATTATATACTATATATATATATATATATATATATATATATTCTTGCCTTTTCCGTTTCTTCCTCATAGCAGCATTATCCTCTAGCAATTTTTTAAGAATCTTTCTTGTTTCTCTATCTCCTTTTATTCATGGCTTCATTACTATTCTTAAATGCTTATTGTCTTTTATTATTTTCTTGACGACTTTCCTTAATGGCCTGCTGCCTTTTTTGATTAGCATGTTGCTCCTTCTTAATAAGTTTTTTTTATTTCTTCTCACTTTTTTTTTTTTTTTTTTTTTTTTTTTTTGAGGCATTGTTGGTTGGTTTATTTCAGTAGCGCATGCAGGTGTTTTAATAGTTCGTTTATTGTGGCTTGAGGGCTGCTCGAGAGAGGATTATCTCTTTGAGAATCATATTTAGATGTATTAGCATTTGGTGAATCATCTTTTAGTGGATCGTGCTTTAGTGGATCATCCTTAAGAGGATCACCAGTTTGATCTAATACTAAAGGATATTCTGGTGAAGTGTCCTTAGCTAAAGTCCAAATAAGAAAATTATAAAAAAAACTTTCTTTGCAGTTCGTTCAAATTAAATTTAAGATTAAGCTGTGAATTTTTACTATTTATGGTAAATTTTCCAATATATTTTTTCTTAACTGTTATACCCTTCAAACATTTGGAAGATTTCTTCGCAGAAGAAATTTACGCAATATTTTCTTTTTATTATTTGGGCGAAAATCATCAAAGCTATATTTTTATAATTTGTATTTTTTTTATCAGTTTAAAGAAAATTAGGCAGTAAACAAAATATATACAAAATTAATTTTATCCTCAAAATATCGCCCTTTTTTCAGTCAGGTGATTATCACCTCCGCAATAAATTTATAATATTCCATTGAGATCATCTGGAAGATATTAACATCATAAAGAAATAAATGGTATATTGTAAGCGAGTGAATTCTGGTAATAATTCTAAGAAATAAATAACATGCTTTCAAACTTGCTTCTGAGGTATATTTATTCGCATATAAAAAGAACTTTTCACTTTAAAAATGTTATATGGCGAGCTTCCGCTTGGATGTGTTATATTTTTAGATTTAAACGTCTTTTTTGCAATCTTAAAAACAATGGACTATTTAAAAAATAAAAAGTTGAAAAAACGTCGACTCTTCTTTCCCACAATAGAAGTCGAATTTATACCCTACACCAACATAATGAAAAAAGGTATTATGTGTTTTTTCTTATGTTTGCAACGCTCAAAAAATTGTACCAATCCACATTGCTCAAAAATTCAATTTTTTTGGCAGAAATTCTAAAATAATAATTTAAGAATTTGTAAAAAGTGGATGTTTTTTATAAATAGTGACAGGCCAAGTAATTAAGAACATATAATAAAAAATATAATGTGGCAACGTTGATAGTCTGATAAGGCATTTAAGTTAGTAGTTTAATATTATTTTTAAAATTTTTATTAAAATGGAGCTAGAATTATACAAGCTGTATCGCAATGCAATATAAATATATAACAGTGTTATATAATGTAAATTGCATCCTATGAGATATATTTTAAGACCTTTACTTTAAATTCCATATAAGTGAGTTTTGTGGTCATATGGTTTGTTTACCAAGGTAACCTATAACTTTAAAGATGAAAACTTATGTTTGTGCATGAACTTGCACGAATGTAAAAATATGAAAGTGCTCGCCAAAGTGTGCCTTAATGTAACAAACTCTTGCAATTGTCAATTTTCTTTCAGTTAAATTTTGGTGAATCTAAGCGAAAATATCTTGGTTTTCACAAACAAGGTGGAGAAAATATTACGTTCTTACCTATTAAGTAGTTTCACTAATCAATTAAAACCAAAAAGCTTACAAAATAATTAAAATTAAAGCAAAATTAAACAAGTAAATCTCATATTTAAAAAATATGTCTACTGCAGTAAAATTATGTGCTATAGAGGTTTAAGCAAAAATATTTATAATCGATTTTAATAAATATTATTATTAACTTTAGATAAAATGGCTTCAAAAAGGTACTAAAAATACTTTTTGCCAGAAAAAGTGGACTTTTGACCAATATACAATCGGCTTATACTCCCTAGATGAAACGATTAAATACACCAAAAAATATATATTTCCATCCTTTAAAACATGTAGTTATATTCAGTTAATTCTGAATAAAATCAATTTTTGTACATCAATTGTAATGGTGTATGGCTTAGATTAGTAGTATCTAACTTTATGATTAAAAACAATATTGATTTTTAAGAACTTTTAGGAAGAAAATTTTTTTAAATTTGGAATGAAATTTTTTTTCGGCATTAATTTTTCATAGAATCTATAGAAAAGTTATTTTAATAACTTAAAGGCAATTTTAGACATCATCTTTTGTTGTTTAATTTAACTAAATCAGAAAAACGATTTTATTACGGGGGTCATATTAGTCATGCCCATTAATAAAATATGTACGTGGTAAAAAAAAAAAAAACTGAAAGCATATTTTTATTAAGCATGTTAAATTTTTCATATTTATCCCAATTTTTAAAGAGGTACTTCAAATACATTTAAAAATATGATAACAAACATATTGATGAACTTCATATGTAAGGAATTCTAACGAGAATAATTTAAACATGCATATATTCCATATAAAAAGATATTGACCACAGCTCCCATAAAAGTAGCTCTCGTAAATCAATTAGAAGTTATAAGCAATTTAAATTAAAATTTTATACATATAAGCTTAGTAATACTGCAAAATTTCAGATTGGTAGGACTAAATTGTCTAATATGTTTTAATTTGTGTGCTTAAATAAAATATGTAAAAATGTAACAGGCAAATAAAAGAAATCCTTCAGTTGGTCTTACTAAACTATTCAACAAAATGAAATATTATTCCCAACCAGTGTTGCCAGTTTAGCCTTTTTATGGCTAATTCTAGCCTTTGTATTTCGCTTTTAGTCTCAAAATTTTCGTTTTAACTTATAGCTTTTTTAACATTTTTTGATTTTAAAAACAACCGTAAAGAGGCTAAAATGATAGTATTTCAACAACAAAGAAAATAATTTCTTTAACTAAAAATAGTATTATTGCATACAAACAAACGAGATTATTTATATTTAATAAAAATTTTCCCTGCTGCGCTTCAAATAAAAGTGCCTTAAGTAATTTTGTAAAGTTACTAAATCGATAATTGAAATTATTTTTAATGTACTTCATCAGTAATAGAAACTATTTATAAAATTAATTTAAAAAAGATCTTATTAGTAAGAAAAATCACCCAAAAATTTGGAAACACTTAATCAAAACGGTATTATAGTTCAAAAATGATGAAAAATCACTTCAAAATATTTTGTAATTTTTCATATTAAATGTAACCTTAATTCGTATGGGAATTTTTTGGGCGATTGTTCATTGAGTCGTTTTACTGGCTGTTATTTAAAAATTTATTACATTTCTTTAAAAAATTTCCAAATGTAATGACGACAAGAAAAAATAAGTTTCTACATTAAAAAAAAAAAACGCAAACAACTTTTTTCTGGCCTCATTTTTTGGAGCATTTAGCCCTTTTTGACCTTATTTAAAGATCAATTTAGCTTCTTTTATTCTCATCTCCTGGCAACATTGTTCCCATTTCTTATCATTAAAAAAATTTAAGTTTCATTATATCACGTTTAAAATTTAACCCAAAGAACATATGCTTCCACAAGATGTTTTATTGTGTTTTTAAAAGTATGAGTAAAAATGTCAATTATATTTTGTACATTAGAATATATTGTCACTAAAATATAACACCAATTAGGTCCCTATCTTTGCCCATTTAGCTCCTAGAAGATTTTTTCCCCATTTAACCCTCAAACAACCATGACAAAAAAAGTGACTGCTAACGGAGTATTTGCATTAATCAAATATGCACTACGAAAAGAATATGTATAAAGTAGGGATGCCAAACGGGAAATCTTGATCCTGAAAACCACAATTTTTAATTTTTTAAATTGGTCGATAAAGCTTTAAAATAAAACAATTTATTTAAATTTTAAATACTGATTTGTATGTCCCAGAAAAAAAACTACATTTTTATAACTTTCAAATGAAAACTAAGTGCAAATTTTGCATTTTTTTGGAAGTTATTGATAATTACTTGACCTCAATTCTACAACTTAAAAGTATTTTGTAATGAATTAACATAATATCTTTATAAACCATAAAAATATTATTGTAGAAATGCGCTGAATAAAGATTATGAAAAATGAGCATTCTGAAAATCAAATATAGGTTGAAATCATTACCATAGAGTACACACACAGAGATGAAACATTAGGATGACAATTGAAAAAAATATAAAAAATGTATTTTTATTTCTTTTAGCAACAACAAAATATATTTGATTATATGTATTTTTTTGGTGCATGAGTTATGTTTTTGAAAACCGACTTATGTTTTTGACAATTAGTTTCGCCTCTTATTATTCTCTTATTATTGCTTCGTCTCTTTTTACTCTCTGATCATTATTTCTATAGCACTAATGAACTGAATGGCAAACATTATGTTCAAATCCTTTATTATCCTATTAATATTATCCTATGTTTATTTTTCGTTGTTTCTATTAAAAACTGTATTTTTAATTATGAAAAAATGAATTAAAAATTTTGTTCAGGATTTACAATTCCCGAAAATCCTGAAATGGGGATTCCGAGAAATCCGGGATTTTCAAAAATCATTTTCGCTTGATAGCAATGGATAGCAAAACAGGTCAGAATTAAATTTTGTTATATCATAATACTCTGACGTAATTTAAACATTTTATATTTTTTATATACACAAGAAATATTATTTAAGTACATTTTTTTCTACCATATTATTGAATTTTGTAATTAAATTAATACAATAACATATGTTGGTTACTATGTAAAAATTATATTTATTTGATTCAAATTATTACTAGGCACATATTGATGTATTTTTTTCTCTCGGCTAATTTCTTTAAATTAGCCTGTTGAATTCTTGAATTAGAGTATTACATTTTGATTTGTTGGAGTTTTTCTTATGGTTGGTTTTTTGCCTTTCTTTAATTAACTACAGCTTTTTCCTAATGACTTTTTGACTTTTACTCTTCGCCATTTCCTTTTTAAATAATTGCCTTTTGTCTCTTTAAAGTGGCCAATTGTTTCTTTTTTAACAATTTTTTGCTTCTTGGCTGATTGACATCTGGTTTCATATTTAGCGCTGAAGGTTCTTTGCTATCTCCTGTAGGTTTCTTAAGAGTTGATGCTGGTTTCTTAGAAGGTACAGCGGTAGGCTTATTTTAACCTCCAAGAGATGGTTTATCACCTCCATCTTTGAGAAGGTAATTTGCTGCAGGATCATCCTTAGGAGGATCGTCCTCTTTAGGTGGATCATCTTTGGTTGGCTTATCCTTAGGTAGACCATCAGCAATAGTCATAGCTAATATAAGCGCCAACATAAAAACTGTTATAAGTTTCATTTTATTTTATTATAAAGGATCAATTTCTGTTTATTTTCCAATGTTATATGAATTCAATGAGCTATTTAATTAAGCTATATATTTTTCATCATTGCTATTAAAACAATAGAATTAACTGGCCTTTTTCTGTTCACGAGGAATAAAAAACGAAATATTTTTCTTACTCCAGGGATAATCAATAACACAGGTCAACAAAATCGAAAATAATTCTGCAAAATTCTTATTACTTAGGTTTGATATAGAGTAGAAAGTTAAATGAAACTTTTCCATCACGTCACAATTTTAACCCATTAACGACCAAAGAAAATATGCTTCTCTGTGGAGTTTTTAGGTTATATAATTTTTTAGGTTATAGGTAGAGCAAATTGTATAATCTTATTTTATAGACAAGAAATGGTGCTACAAAAAATGTAGTATAAGTCAAGCCTCCAAATTGCCACACATAGCCATGTGTAAAAATCAAGATTTTCTTAATTAACACTCATAAAATCATAGAAAAATGAGGTGTAAGAAGTGGGCGTAGAGGGGAAATTTGTATCTAATATAATTAACACATAACTGCAGATCTCAAAAATGGTAAACTTTTTAAAATCGCACTGGCAGAATATGCGTAGAAATAAAGAGTTTAAAAAAATGAATTGGTTATATAAAATACAAATTTTCCTTCTACACCCACCTACATACACCTACATATATCTAATTTTTCCATGGTTTTATGAAAGTTAATTGAGAAGTTCCTGATTTTTACAAATTTAAGGACTTCTAGGGGCTATGTGTGGCAAGTTGGAGACTTGACTTGTATTTTTGTAGCACCATTTCAAGGCTATATAAAATGTGTGCACAATTTGCTCTACCTCTTATCTTAAAAGTTATATAACCTTAGAACTTATCAGTGAAGCATATTTTCTTTGATGTTTAATGGGTTAAGGATGTAAGGTGATGGAGAAAAACCGAAATGTTCCTGGAGATTAGATACCTACAATATCTGTAATAGTTTTCACGATACTTTTTTAGTATTGACCTGTCTAACTTTAAATAGATCTAAAACCAAAATTTAAAACCCTTTAAACCAAAATACCATATTTGAAATAAAAAAGTATGTAATTATGAAATATTTTCAGTCTGAAATTAATTCAAATATATTAGATAATACCGGAATGAGATGACAACCATATGTTTGATTTTTTGTAAAAGTTATGCTTCATTTTACACAGAAATAAAATGTTGCCCAAAATGTTTTAATTAAAACTGTTGTTTGATTTTATATTAAAATTTAATTAAAGGATTAATTGATTCAAAAAAAATTTTTAATTGGTTTTTAAAAAAGTTGGGTCCTTAAGGGGATTCAAGTTGAAAAAATTTGAAATATTTTTGAAAAGTAAGAACAAATTTCATACTTTTCTTCGTTTGAAGCATGGACGCGTATAAAGGCGTATAAACCATAAAGAATATTTTACAGACGATAAAAACTTCATAAAATTATAAAATTTGATCATTTTATTTGGCAAGACTTATTAAGCATTTATCTGCATGCAAAGTATCGCTTTAAAAAAATCGGATCAGATCATGCCAAATTTTGTGGCTAAAACTAGCTTAAAATGAAATAAGGGCTTACATCCATATATTTCTATGGAATAATATGTTTTTTAAATGCTTTATATTGTGCACTACTGCATTAGAATTCGAACCAAGTGAGCTGCATATAATTAGAAATCAGTATGCCAGATTTCACGAAAATCGATAGAAAACTGACCATAATTCCCATATAAGCCCCACTTCCGAAAATAATTTCAAAGTGTGTAAGTCCCATATAAATGTCAACATAACAATAATATTTGACGCCAATAAGTTTTATATGAGCAGAAAATCACTTTCGGGAATAAATTGCATAACAAATGTCATGTAAATGATAAAATCACTGTAATATTACATATACATATGTTCTACAGAAATAAGTAGCACCATCAAATCATAGCATTGCAGTATTTTAAAAGTTATAAGCGGTAAAAATCTTCTCTATTTTATTTCTCATGTTCCTCGACAATTCTCTCAGTTCGAACAATTTGGACAAGTTGCAATGATATAATAACGGTGAATTAGAGTGATAAACAAAATGTAAAAGAGCAGGGACCGCCGAAATTAAAGTTATTTGATGATTTTTAATTTTTCGAAGGAATATAAAAGTTAATTTCCGATTGTATATATTTACGAAACAAAGGAAATCCCCAAAACGAAAAACTCAACAAATTAAGTAAATATAAGAAAATTCGCCGAAACAAAAAAAACGCTAAAGTGAAATAAGAAAAAGCAAAAATAAAAAAAATAAACAATCTAAGCGGAAAAATCGCAAAAAGCGAAAGAAATTGGTATATGGGACAAACGGCAAAATGGAGGAAAAATGCTAAATCGAGAAAAACTAAGGAACGAAAAAAAATCTAAAAATCCCCAAATCGGAAGAGAGTTCAGCGGCTAATATAAAAAAGTCGCAAAAATGAAAAACACAACAAACAAGGAAAATATAAGAAAAGTTGCCGAAAAACCAACGCTAAAACGAAATAAAAATTAAAAAATCTTCTGAACGGAAAAACCCAAAAAATTGGCTAACGCCAAAATAAAAAATCGCAAAAAAGCCAAAATGAAGATACCCCCAAAATTTAAAAAAATACCAAATCGCAAAAAATACTAAAACAAAAAAAAAGATTTCTACATCTTGGTAAACTAAAAAAATCTAAAAAACTCCAAAATGGAAGATAATTAAGCGGTTGTATTTTCTGACATATATTCTATAAGAAAAATTAGTTTTTTAATAATAATCAATCGACAATTGACCATAGATTCCATGAAAGGCCCCCTCCAAAATTATTAAAAATACATAGTATATGGTATCAAATGATCGGACTTGACCTATTACATGTTGTTTACTCTTTTTTGTCGAATAAATTTTCTGAAATTATTAACAAAATCACATCAAATAATATTCATCGTTTATTATTAAAACGATAAAAAAAATATGCCCTTTTACTTGTATTTAATTTGATGCTTTAAAACTGACAACATAATAAAATTTTTTGCAATATGAGCAAAGGAAAATGGGGCATTGTGACGTATGGGGTAATGTAGAAAGTTTTACTTTTTTGCAAAAAAGGTTACTGGCAAGTGTTTGTCATTATTGCATTACATTTCCAAATTATATTTCTTCTATGAAATCTCTGATTTTATTGCTTTTCGAGCACAAGAAAATAAAATATACTGAAAAATTAATATTGATTAAATATTTAAAAATATTTAAAAAACCCGTTGAAGGTAGGGTTTTTTAAAATTAACACTTTTTGGAGGAACTTTAGTAGTTGTAATATCGGCAGCTTTTAGCTTTTTTCCAGCTTTTTTGATTCTTAAAATTGCCTTAAAAGGTTAAAATGTTAGTAATTTAACAACGAAGAAAATAATAATAATAATAATAATAATAATTATGTTTTCACAAAATCATTCATTTAAACATTTTTGTGTATTTATTCGCACAAGAATCGAGATTTTTTATATTTAATAAAAAATTTGCCATAACTATATTTATTGAGTTAATAAGTAGATAATTATAATTATTTTTAATATGCTTCACCAACAATAGAAAGAAATTTGGACATTTCTAAACAAAAATGAATTATAAAAATGACGAAAAAACTCTTCACAACATTGGATGGTGTGGTGGTAATTTGAATGAGAATTTTTGGAAGATTTTTCATTGAGCCATTTTGCTGGGTGTTATTTATAAATTTATTACAATTAATTTAAATTTTTAGCTGAACGATAGAATTTTTAGAATTATTTAAAAATTATACGTTGCTTATGAAATAATTATGGAAGAATACATTGCAGCAAAAGCCTATTGGACAACACTCGGCGGAATGGATTGCATTTTCTAGTCAGCCACAACCATCATCAGCATTTTTTAGTGTCCCACAGTGGTGTACTCTGTAAACATCATCTATTTAACTCATAACTTTTTGGGAAATAGAATTCGTGACTTTTCCCCTATTATGTTAAACAATGATTTACGATGAAGCTTTTACAATTATTTTGTATTCATCTTTTTATTATTTTTTGTTTATTTGCTTTAGCTACGAGTTATATAGCAATAAAGCAATGTATATTGCTTTTGGTATAAGCTCTAGTTATTTCCTCTGTTTTTTTCTATATTTAGGAAACCTAAGCAGAGAAGTCAAGTACAAAATTTTTACTTGCCCAGTGTGAAGATTAATTAATTTTAATTATTAGTGAACTTTAGAATTATTGGAAAACTAATCGGGCTCAAGTTCAGCTTTCAATATTTTCTTCCATAATATTTTTATTGCACTTGAGCCCGAATAATTTTCAAATAATTCTGAAATTTTATTATAATTTCTTTAGAAAAATATCAAAAAGTAATGATTGCGATAAAAAATAAAAAAATGTTAACTTTTTTCTAGCCTTATTTTTTTGGGCATTTAACCTCTTTTGGCCTTTTTTAAAGTTCAATTTAGCCTCTTTTTTCTCATCGTTGAATTTTTTTATGAAGACCGATCAAAGATACGTATTGATGAGTAAAATACTAAAAAATGTTGAGTTCTTTACCAGCGATTGAAAAATACAGGTTTAGTCGATATATTTTGTTCAAAAAATTTTATTTTTGTCTCAAAATTTGTAATTTTAAGAATATTTAACATTTTTTTCACAAAAACTCCGGTCCGCAAGAGATAATTTTAGTATATCATGTGACAAAAGAAGTTCGACATATTTGTTTGCAAAAATTATAAAATGTTTGTACTTTTATTCCTTTTGTGAGTAAAATATTTAAAGTTATTTTGTAGTAATCATGGTCCATCATAAGGCTGTTATGTTGGTTGTTTGGCTTACTTGGTGTTCGCTATGTTCAAACAATCAAGTAGAGTCTGAATGCCATTATTTTGACACAACCATACCTCTCGTCAGATATACTGTCTGTTATAAAAAGTCCTGGTACCAAAATATTTCACAAATGTCATATCATAGTCTTTGTAAATCCCTACAACAAATACGCTTACATGTATAGGTTATATTTTTTAGTTTAAGAGATATTCAGGTCGAAATAAATTTTTCTCTAATTTCTACCCTCTTTTTTAGTTATTTAACTTGACGGGCATACTTTTTTAAAAATATTCACCAGATTTCTTACAAAATTCTAAATAAAATTGCTGCAAGAACCATATAAATATATGAATCCGATAAAAAGTTATATTAATCTGAAGTTGGAACTTTAAAAAATTTCACATTTTTTGTTTTTTTTTTTTCCAAAAAAAAGTGGCAATATTTATTCACTTATAAAATTTGTTTTTGTTCTTGGCTATATTATTTTTTTTGATGTTTTCAAAAGAAATCTTAAAGCAAATGCATGTAAAGTAAATCCAAAGGAGCTTGTGGCAAAGGTCTCCCTACAAGCCATATGCAGACTTTGTAAGTTTTGAGGAAAAAATCTTTTTTTTTTTTTTGTTAAATTCTCAAGTATACCAAATGTATAAGAAATAGAAAGATCAAGCACAAGTATAAACCTTTTGTACAAATATTTGTTATCTGAAAAAATGTTAGAATATAAAGATTGATAATTTATAAAAAAAAAGTTAGTGAAATGTAATTTGATCTCAACATTTCTTGAAGGACTTAAAATTAAGCTCTTTTTTTTTAATAAAGTTAATGTTTACACTTTAATAAAATTTAAACGAATAGCGATATTTTATTGAAATTTCAGTATAATATGTAGAAATTTGTCCTAATTATTAATTAGAGAATTTAAAAAACTCCCACTTTTTACATGAAAATACCCAAAGTCGTAATCCGTATAAAACGTGTTTAAAAAATTGACATTTTTCGTTGGAATAGTCACCTTTTCGTTATAAGGGGCGTCCGTCAGAACATACTTTTTGGTATTTACATTACAAATGGAGATATATAATTAAAATAATTTTATGTTAATCCCGGCTTTACGATTTGAGAATTTATCTAAAAAATAAATTTTTTAAAATTAACAAAGTTTGGATAGGGATTGTGGGAAGACTTTTGCTCCAAGCTCCTCCGGATTTATTTTAAACGGATTTGCGTTAAGATTTCTCTTGAAAGCATTAAAAAATGATATAGTCCAGAACAAAAAAATAAGTTTTATAAGTGAATAAATATTGACATCTTTTCGGAAAAACCCAACAAATATGACATTTTTTGAAAAGTTCCAACTTCAAATTAATATAGCTTTTTATTGGATTCGTATATTTATATGATATATTTATATGATATGATGATCAATATTATTTAGAATTCTGTAGTAAATGTAATGAATATTCTAAAACAAAAATTAAGGGCAATAATAAGCCCACCAAGTTAAAAAAACGAGGCTAAAAATGAGATAAACATTTATTTCGACCTGAATATCTCTTAAACTAAAATATATAAAAGAGATAACATCTACATGTAGGAGCATTTTTTGCAGAGATTTATAGAGGCTATCAATATATAAAATTTCTTTTCTGTCATATCATATATCAATTTTTGGCGATTTATAAAAAATATATACCCAACTCCAACTTTGGGGGCCCACCCACTAGGAATCTGTACTCCTCCAAATCAGCTCAAAAACACATCGTTATTTCCAAAAAAAGCATTTTGGAACAACTGTGTGCCAGTATAAATTATTGTGCATGCATATACGTTTACATTTTTTTGGGAATAAACACGCAGAGAAAAATATTATTTGGGGAACCATAATCCAACAGTGTCATATTATTGTTAGATTTTATTGTTGTTGGAACATAATATTATGTTTGCATGTAGCAATACAATATTAAGTGCGTTCGTTTACCCAAAAATTTGTACTGTCCAGTAAAAATTTTTTCTGAATTTGAGTTCGCGTACACAAAATCCAGTAAAGTGAGAAAAATTGAGAGAGAAATTAAAATTAATAAAAAGATTATTTGCAAACTTTACTAATTTTATTTTAACAAAACAAAAAGTAAACAATGAAAGATAAATGTTTGAAAAATTTAAAAAAAAAATTATTTTTGAATTAAAATTTTACTAAAAAAACGTTAATAAAATGAAGAATTACGTTTTCGTCCACTAATGTGCATACATTTCAATTAAAACTGTTTTTTTTTGTTGGTGTTTTATGTTTATTTGTGTGTAGTGGTTATTTTACTGGATTTTACATTTTCTGAGAGCGAAGTTTTTAATTTACATAGTAAATACTCAGTTTACTGGATTTTACTGGAAAAGTGAAGGAACGGACATAGTTTTAAGTAAATAAACATGAATATGTTCAATATATTCGTGGCATAGTCGGAATAACAATACAATACAATAAAAATATGATTCAGGCCCAACCATGTTATTGTTATGCACAGAAGCTTTTCATGTAATCATAAAATGGGTGAGACGCCATAAAAATATGGTTGTGCTGCATTGCTTTGTTTCTATGGAATCTTAACAAAATCACACTTAATTTAAAAATCACTTCACTTATTGTTTTTTTATACAACCTTAGATTTATGCTGGGTGAGTTGATTGACCTTTTTCGTTACTTCGGTTGCTGAATTTCATATGATATATTCAGGTATCCTTACAGAGATTTTGTTTCATCAAGCAGGAGCGTTCGCTTTTCTTGTCCGACAAAGTCTTGCCATCAACTTGCCATGGTCGGAGTAAATTTTGTATCCACTGAATGGACAGAAACCCATTTTTATCTTATAATGTAATAATAACACTTAACAACAGTTTCTAGTTCTTTTTTATCAAAAGATTTTTTAATGAACATTATTATTTGTTTGTAACTTATTTTTTACACTTCATCAGGTGACCGATTCCATACATTAAACACAATAACCTGATATAAAAGCAGTGTCATATTATCATATTTTGGTTATCGATAAAACTGGAAATAACATTATCAAGTCATAATAACAATAATATTTTTGTCTAATGAAAATGGTTTTATTATAACTAGGATTTCAACAACAATAACATGTTCGTTAACGATGAATTTTCTCTGCTTGAAAAATTGTGCTTTTTCAGTTCCATATCAACGAATGAAATCATGATTTTTCTTGATTTTAAAAACCCAAATAATATGGTGGTAAAGCTCACCAACTACATGGATGTTTTAAAAATGTTTCCACATACATTTTCAAATAAAAAACAAAACGATTTACATATGAAAATTTTTTCAAAGTGAATTTTAAAGTGTAAATGTCATAACCTATTATTCTTGATTTAAGAATTATGTTTTTACATTATTAAGTTCAAAACGTAGTTAGTTAGCTTTATTATGTCTTGATTAATAATTTTTAAACAAAATTAAAATATTTAAAAATAGTCTTAATACTTATTTAAAAATAGTTGTCAATTTTATTACAGCAAAATATTTACATATTTTTTTTAACTAAGTTAACTTTTGAAATCTTAAATAACACTGGTTACATACATATCTTCTTAACACCACAAACTTATTTCTAGTTATTTACAAATTTACAGTAAAGTTTTGTTCTGGTAAATTCAGATTTTTAATTATAATTCATTTCATCTTCACCATAATCCCAAGACATATCATCTCCAATCTCTCCACCATAATCAGCATCATCGTCCATGGTATCACCATTAAAATCTTCTTCCTCCTCATCGTCATCGGGGCAAGCAGTGCATCGACTTTCATTGATGCCATAATTGTAACAGTTGGCACCAACACATTCACAACAGCCATCATGAAACCATCGATAACTATTTGAACCCTATAATAGTTATAATAAAATAAATTACAAATTACTTTTAAGTATAATGAAATACTTTTTCGCTTTCACTACTTACCATACTTTCACAATATTGTGAACACTTTTTATTGGTTGTGCAAGTATTCAAATAAATGACCGTACAATTAACCGTGGTCGGTATTTGTTTGTGAGAAAAAGCATCCTGTTCTATATCATCACCAAAACCAAATGATTCTCCGGCCATGTTGTAATGAAGTTGCAAACTATTGCGCATGGGAAAACGTATCGTAAACCATTGATCTTCATCTTCTTCAGCCGTAAGGGTATCGAAGAGTTCTGGTACTCCCTCAAAATCACCAATTTGTGATTTTGGCGCCAGTGCACTTAAAGTGTCATTGTGTTTGGGACACATATCCAAACAACTGCAACACTCTATATATAATTCCCCCAAACAATTAAGACAATCCTTGCAACAATAGCAATCAGAAAGTTTACATTGACAACTTTGTGTCAAAAGACACTTAGAGACAACTGAACCACATACGAATTCGTTGCAACCATCTCCTTTAATACTGGGGGTTATTACAATAACACACAACACAACGAACGAGTACAACAGATACTTCACAAACACTAATGTACACATTTCAATTAGTTTGTTAAACGAGATAGAGAGAACAGCAAACAAACAATTTTATTAAACAAAAAACACACTTTATATATATCCTTGATATCCTATATAAATAGCTTGCTTTATATTCCTTGGTCACTGAGAGGGTGTAAGAGTGAGTGTGCACGCTTTTAAGGTTATTAAACGACTAATAGAAAATTTCCAAAAAATAATTTTTAAATAAAATGGAAAAACCATACGACAACTATGATTGTCCCAAAATTAGAAAAAATAACAAGAAAAGGTCACATACAAATTAATTTGTCAACACAAACACACACATACACATCTCTATAAACATACGTGTACCTTTTCTTTATTTTAGGGATAAAATTAAAGCAACAGGTAGCTGGGTCACAAATTGTTTCGTGTTGTTGTTTTCTTTTTATTAATTTTTGTTTTTGTTAACGACAATTTCGTAATATAAGTCATTTTAACTATTGGAATTTAAATTACCTAAATTTGTTTGTACCATTTTCCATGTGTATTGTTGTACCAAAAATTAGTTTGGTATTTGTGTATAATATGAAATTGTCTATAAGGTCGTAAACCACCCATATCCTCTCGCCTAAGTATCTACACTTTTTCTAATTACAGGTAGATTTAAACCTAAACTAAATTCAAATCTTATTCGGTTTTATGACTCTTTAGTTTTTGTTAAAGAACATTGTCAGCTGCATGTTTTTCAATATACATAATATGCTTGTTTTTATAACATTTTAGATAAATCCTTAAGATACTGTATATGACATTCTACTAAAGATTAAAAATGTGTTTTGGTTTAAAATACAAATTTTATGAATTTTAGGTAAATTTAAAATCGAATAAGATTTTTGGATTTTGAATTGTAAAGATAAATGGTTATTTGAGATGTTGTATTAAAATATTTATTAGAAATTGAATATTTTAAAGATAGATTTAATTTTCGTTAGAAACTTCTTAAAATAAATTTCTTGATGAAGTTTTCGTGTAAATCCAAATTTACCTGAATATCTTTTTCGCAACAAAAAAATATAATAAGAACTCTAACCAATTTCAAGCCAAGCCCTTAATCCTTCACTGATTTATTTTTTATAACAAAAGCATATAACAACGAACTTAAAATTCAAATCAAAAGCTTGAAAATAATAATTAAAGTTTTAAATAAATAAACATTTTTGCTGAAATTCAATTTGAAACCAATTGGAATTTCAGCCTTCAATTCAGGGTCAAACTTTCATTAGCTTCTATTTCCAAGTCAATGTGTCTTCTAAAGTGCGGAAGCACTTTTTGGGTAAAGTTTAATAGAGTGAGAAAAAAAATTATTCTCTCACAAAGAATACAGTATCCGTACTCTAAAATGGGAGCACACGAGATTTTATTGAAAAGCACTCCCTTACTAGGGTTGTTAGACTTTAAGCCTCTATCGTCAAATTGTTAATCAGTAATCGCCAAATTTTATTTTTAAAGCAATACAAAAAAATTATTTTAGCTAATTTTATAAATGTAAATTCAGCTTTAGCAAAGCCAACAATAATTTAATAAAAGAAATATAACTTCAAATACACTTTTCTGACATAATGCTCCATTTTAGGTCAACAACTTTTAAAATTTATTGAACTTTGTTATATGTTTTAAAAAAATAATTCTAACATTAATTGTTCAAAGAATTAATTTACTTATGAACGTTTTTATTTCATTGTGACCGAAATTATTAATATTTTTAATATATTTGAAAGATGATGGAAAACAAATTATCAAACATTTGCTACATAAGTATTGTAAAATATATTTTTGGGGATAAACTTTCGTAAACTAAGTTGAAGCTATTTATAAATTAAGGCTCTTCATTTTGCTACACAGAGAATACAGTTTTTAGGCACGTATACTATCTCAAAAAAAAGCGATTGTGATTATTGAATACTTCATTTACATGTAACAATTAATTGGTTGGTTTTAATGTTTTTTTCAGTCAGAATATCAAAATTTATAGTAAATACAATTGGAAACAATACCCAAAAATTCGATTCTTATAAATATCACAGAGAAAATAATGAATAGCTTCCTGTTATTTCTTAAGTCTTTGGCACAAGCCGTATCAATTATGTTGCATATTGTTTTATAATACTAATATTTACCTCGTTGAAATTAGTTCTTGCTTCCAATGAGCTCCGGCCGTTCAATATACCATGTTCATGAAAAAAATAGATATTATTTTTTAAAAAAGAAACTTAACTATTTTAAGAAATTTAATAACATTAAACTTACTCGCGTAGCTTTTATTAATTGGTTTACATTGGACCATGAATTACTAACCTGCATTTTTTTGTATTTCATGTTCTTACTTGAATTCAATTATATTTTCTTAGAAGGTTTTATATTTTATAATATTTTCTGTATTAATATATATATATATATATATATATATATATATTTCTCTGTGGTAACTGAATTTTTTAAATATTAGAACCAAATATTGGTAACCGAACCTATTATTACATAAACGAATTTTGGTTGCAGGAAAATATTTTGTATTCGAATGAATTTAAAAATATGAAATTCGGTTACCTTAGACGATTTTTTTTACTATTTTTTTGTGGGAACGCATATACCATTAGGGGAATATTAAAATTGTTATAAATGCGGAAAATCTGCTAGATTAATATTATTTTAATACCTGACATTGAATTTTGTTTAATTCTCTTAATTTTTTTTTTTTTTAATAGCAATCATTTTCCAAACATCCTTTTTCTCTGTATAGAAATGCAAATACTGAGAGATGTGGATTTCTAGTAAGATTATTTAACAGTTTTTCTCTACAAATACCTATTTAATAAAATATTAAAAATTAGCCAAACAAATCGCCACCTCGTTTATAAATCGCCAAAATTTCGCCATGTCCCTTGTTCAAAAATTGGGTAAGTGAGCGATTTTGAGAGAATCTTCTTGCACGAAACAGCACAGACCAGTGTTGTCATTTTAGTTAGATTTAGCATTTGAAAAGGTTAAAATGCATTGAAATTTTATAAGAATATGCTTTTTAGCACTTTTTTACAACATTTTATAATTCAATACAATTTCTATTTTTTTAAAGAATTCCTGAAATATTGTATTGAATTCTGAAGAAATATTGCTTATAAATTGTCATTTGAACTCAATTTTACAAGAAACACGGGCAACGAAAATACGAATATTCTTTGTAATAAAATTTACAGCAATTTGGCATTTTCCTAATTACATTTTTTTGCAACACTGACCCAGACTATTTCGGGTAGACTAGGTAAATTGTCAAATAAGCAAAAAATAAAAATATACATACAAATTAAAATTTTGAATAAAAATAAATAAAAAAATAATAATTTGTTTTTGTTACTAACAAGAAAGTTTCATTAAAAAATGAAAAACATTCACATATGAAATTTTAAAACATTCTAGGCAAACAAATTGTGTTCCCACACTTGTAGACATTTTTGTAAATTTAAGTTGTTACATTTTTTTTATTTAAATTCTGTTTTAAAATTAACTACTATCTTAATTACTTATTTAACAAACATATTGGTGAATAGTTTTTCTTATTCATTTAAGGCTGAAATTAGTGGTAATTAATTAATTATTAAATAAAAAAGTTAATATTACAGAAAATTTTTATTAATTCAAATATCTGCTTAAATATTTTTCAGTTCGAATTTCAATCACATTGTGTAGATCTATTGAATTAATAATTTTATTTATTTAATTATATTATTGTTTTGGTCAGTCAAATTAATACTTTAATTGATTTTGTGTTTTAATAAAAATTGTGATTAAACAGAGAAGCGGTAATTCCTTATGCTTATAAGTTAATCGGATCTTTTAAGAGAGTCACAGAAGTATGAGTACAAAAGGGTCATCGAGCGATCCATTGAATTTAAACAATACACAATGTCATAGACGGCGCCTTTAACAATGTCACAACTATGGTGATACAGAGAGCGCTGCACGAACTAGGAGGATTACATCACCAACTAACTAACTGGTCTCAATGCTAGAGACAAGAATCGTCATTGCAAATTTAGGCAACAGTGTTAATACCAAACAAGTTATGCGTGGAACTCCGCAAGGAGGTGTGATTTCTCCGCTGTTGTGGCCCATTATCATTAATACAATCGTGTACGAATTGGACGACAAGGGAGTGAAAGTGGTGGCCTATGCGGACGATGTGGTGATACTAGTATCAGGACTGTTTCTGAACGTGATAAGCAATATCATGTCAACTGCTCTGACTACACTCAGCAACTGGGCCAAAGAATGTGGAGTAGGAGTGAATCCGGGCAAGACAGAGCTGGTACTTTTCACCACAAAGACCAAGATTCCGAGCTTCAGACTACCACAGTTAGAAAACTGTGAACTCACCTTGTCGGACAATGCAAAGTACTTGAGCATTATTTTAAACTCCAAGCTTTCATGGAAGCTAAACATTCAACATATGGTTAGTAAGGCTACGCTAGCATACTACACCTGTATAAAGATGTTTAGTGTGAAATGGGGTTTGTGTCCAAAATTGACAAAATGGCAATACACTGCAATAGTACGGCCCATTCTCTTGTTTGGTGGACCGCTACTAGTAAGAGATACATGGTGGATCAACTTTACAAGATACACTGACGGCTCAATGATGAACTGCAGTATCGGCCCTGATGTCTTCTCTAACGATCTATCGCTCAAATTACCCAAAACTTCCTCCATTCTAGTCAGACAGTGTAAAGAAGAACTGTTAGGACCAAGTCGACTGTATGACATTACTATAGTCTGGGTTCCTATGCATAGAGATTACTATGGTAATGAACAGGCAGACGAATTAGCCCGGGCAGGCTCTGCTATGAATGCCTCTTTATCGGTTTCTGTCACAATCCTGTTAGGATCAGTCAAACGCAGAATCCAAAAACACTATCTAGAGAAGGCGAAATCTGTACAAATGTAGAGTAGCGAAGGAAACAACGAAAAACGCTCAATGCAACTCATTGGCTACAAACGCAAAGATATCTCGAAACTAATAGCATTGTTTACAGGTCACTGGGCGATCGGAAAACATGCAAGCAGACTTGGTATCCCTTACAATGAATACTGTCGTAGTTGTGGCAATCACGAGGAGGAGACAGTATATCATCTTCTATGTGAATACCCAGCCTTGAACACAATCAGACATAAATTTCTGGAAAGGTACCAATTAGACAACCTCTGTGAGATATCTGACACTAGACTCAGTGACATTATTAAATATCTCAATGCTAGAGGCTGGATCTAATTAATTTATGTTCTCATTTTTCTTCCCTACACTTCTATCTCATTACAAACTCAATCCAACTCATTCACCTGGCGAGTAGTGTGGTGCCATCAAAACGGAATCTAACGAGTCTAATTGATTGCCCGTAAAGTTACGGGCTACCACGTAAACTAACCAACCAAAAGTACAAAATTCTCATCATCCTAGTAATATGATAATGGATGAGATATTAAGTGAATGTTTATGGAATGAGTTCTTCGAATCTCGACCATAGCATATGACGCTTAATTCAGGGAAGGTGTATAGCACTTTATTTATCATTTTGATGCAATAGTTAGCTCATTGAAACATGGAATAAATATATTTTGAATTTAAAAATTTTTTTTAGCGTAAACTTCTGTCCGTCCAACTATCCGTACATCAAAAACCATAACTGCTGCTAATATGTAGACCGCTGTTTTATAGGTAACTTTATGAAATTTGCTACTTGAGCCTATTTTGTGCCAACAAAGTAACACAATAAAATTGGTTAGCCCCCATAATAAAATTTTCCCAAAAAATATTAAAATGCTCATAAATATCTGAAATATATACGTATTTAAATAAAATTCATCATAGATGAGTTTTGTCTTAACAAAAATCATAGTACCAAATTTCCTGAGGATCGCTCCAAAATTGACCGTACCTTCTATACAGGAACCCCTTCCGGAAGTACATTTTCTTTCATAATTCCTATATAAATGACGGCATAAATATAAAATTTAGTAAAAATAAATCTCATTTAAGTGTTAATCTTACAGCCAAATTTCTGAAAGTCTATAAATAACTATAGCTTTCACTACTTTCTACTTATTTTAAGTATTTTCCAAAATTTCTATATAGTTATCTACTTAAATAATGCAAATAATTAAGTTAATAGAATTTTTATTTTCAAATTTTATTATTTTAATTTTATTTATGTTTTATTAGGAAAACAAGTATATTTTCCTAAAATTTGTTTAATATATATTTTTATTTGTTTTATTTTTTATTATTTTTTTTTTTCTTCCAAATCCAAATATTCTTTTTGGATTTTTATACTACATATTAAGTAAAAATGCAAAATTTTTATTTTCACCCAAGTTCGTCAAAAGCTTTCTGAATTTCTACATAAAAGTAAAAAATGGCCGCTTTTATACCGATTAAAAATATTTCTACAACACTAACTTTAACAAAAAATAAGTAAATTATTTAGAAACATAAATACTAATGCTTAAGAACTCCATTGTAAAAAGATTATTTTTTATAAAATAAAATACAAAAATATTAACTTGAAAAATATAGATTTTAAGTTTTTATCACTGCGATTTAAAAAAAAGTATACAAATACATCAAAGAAGTAGGGTAGAAGGGGGTTCATTCGCAATTTTATGGCACTGTTCGATTTTCTTTTCTTCTATATATTTATCTCTGATCCATTATACTTTGACATTTGCAATTTACATATCATCGGAGACGGTTGTCATTTTTTTGTATACCAAAGAAAATATTTAGCTGTAATAATTTGTTAATTTTTTTAGTTTATTCGAACTTTAATTTATTTAGGCTGTAAATATTTTCTGTGCTAACTTTTTACTTTCTGGATTTAAAAAAGTTATATATATATATATATATATATATATATATATATATATATATATATATATATACTGCCTACCACTTGAATAAGGAATCACATTTTTTAACTTTAATTAATTAATTAAGTATAATTAGTTAATTAAGTATATCTCGTGTGTCGTGTTGGTACGTTCAAGGTATGGGTCCAAAGAAATTATTAAATTTTGGAAATGCTTCCTCCAGAATGTTTTTGTAAGTCGTTGCAGTCATTTTGTTGGATACAAAAACCAATTCTATGGTACCATAGTACGAAATGGCACCCCATTATTCCGCCCTCTCGGCTGTGTCATGCACTAACTCCACTTTCTTCACGTATTTTTGATACCGACATGGCAGAATTTGATGCAATTGTAAGAATTTTTCGTCTTTTTTTTTTTTTTTGGAGTTGTTGCCATTTTCTTCCGCCTTTTCATGTTTTTTCCATATCTTTCCACGTTATTTAAATAATTGTACACAACTGTCTTTCCTCTATTAATTTTTTTGGCTATTTGGAACGGATTCTGACCCTGAGATTTCAAAATCAGAATTTTTTCTTTTTCAGAGTTATTAAGAGCCCTACCACGTCCTATTTTTAATAAAAACCATTTAAAAACTATCAAATTAAAAATTCTCTAGCCGTTTATATTGAAAGAATGTATATATATTTTTTATTTCTTCAGGAAACTAAAGCCAACACTTTAAAATTAGGTTGCGCAAAAAATTATTTTTTTCTGAATTTTAGTAGAAATTCAGTAAAATAGTATGATCCAAAATCGGTGGTAAAAATAATAAAAATTAATCATTTAGTATATAAATTAAGTATCTTGCACCTAATTAAGACTTTTCTGAAGGATAAGTTGTGTCTGACAAATAATTATCGAGGAAAGTCTTATACCAATGATATATTTTTTCACACGCAAATTTGTGCGCTTTTAATTGTACATTTATAATTTAGCTGTCCTTTGTTTAAATTTAAAAGTTGTTAACTGCGATGTAAAAAATTATAGTTACGTTAATTAAAATAAAATCATTACATGTATCTCTGATTTCAACAACATTTTTCAATTTTTTACAACGACTTCTTATTTTTTTTTTTTTATCCTTGATATTGCATAACATTTGAAAAAGAAGTTCATGAAACATATCGCGTAAATATGCACAAATGGGAAAGTTAAGCGTTTAAATGAGTACCCTTATTATTTTGTATTTGTTTTGTATTAAAATAAAATATAAAATAGCAAAAAATGCAAACGATTTTGACCCTGCCATTTGAGGCAGTTTAATTATTTTGGATCACTTCAGAATTTTATTAAAAAATTAAAAAAGGAGAGAGATTCAGGACCAGAAGGACTTAAATTAAAGCCAACATATCTAAATCTATAGTACAAAATAAAGTTTACAAATTTCGTTAATGGTTTTGAGAATTGCGCTTTTAAAAAATTGGCGAATTGTCCGTTTTCTACTCTAATATGGAAAAAAACTGAAAACAAAATTTAAGTCTATGGAATTTTAAAAATCCTTATATATATTATAAAAATAAGGTGTAGGATTCTTTGTATATTTGTTTGCTTGTATATAAATTAGTCTAAACGGATTTTCACGAAATTTGACACACAAATAGTACCGAAGCATAATGAATATTTGCAATGGGATGGATAGGTCCAGGGGAAGAGGTAGCCCCCATACAAAGCAAACATTAATTTTCGCATATCTAAAGGAGTATTACAGTGGAAGTCTTAAAAAGTTTCCCACAAATCGGATCATTACATTAGAGCGAGCGGTAGCCCCCATATAAAGTAAATATTAGCTATCACATCAGAAGGGGTAAGGAAGCGCACCGGAAAAAGCTAGTATTTAAAAAAATTACCTAAGATAACAACTTTTGCTCTTCTGAATAATATCAAAGGTCTACTTTAGAAATTTTCATAAAATGTGCATTTTGAATATATTTTCAATGGTTGTTAAAGCTGCTTTTCTAACTTTGGACACAAGTTTGCACTATGTGCCCCATTGTAGTGACTGATCATTATTTTGAGCGGGAATTAAAGTGAAGTACTGCATTCCTTTCTCGTTTATAAAATTCTGAAAGTCTTAGTTCTCATCTATCGATATTTCAAGTTTCACGTAAATAGGATCATTACATATTAGATTTTACTTTACTATTCCGCATCACAATTAATATTCAGTCGAACACACACACAGACTGTCTATTATTTTATTTCGACTAATCAGATTTAGTATTAATTAACAATGGACAGAATAAGATATTCTAAGGAAATTATATAAAAAAATAATCAGAATCCATTTATCTGATTTTCAATAGAATACTGTTATAATTATAAATTGACATAAAAGAACTCAAAATGTGTAATTTTTTAAATGGTTAAAATAAAGTAAATAATAAAAATAAAAAAAAATAAAAATAAAAACAAGTACTAACGTTATATTTGACTTGACCGTGTTTTTCGGTTTCCAAGTTTGTATCCATCATTGAACTATTTATTTGTACAAAATGTTATTGCCGTGCCAGAATTTGTTTAAGAAAATGTGAACAGGAGTTATACTATTTTATTAAAGTATTTGGTATATAACTTTTTTAACTATAAACCAATTTAAGCCAATTTCAATACCAAACAGACCGTACCTAAGGGGAATAATTGAGCCACTTATATGGTTCGCCCTGAACACTATCGTTTTTTCTTATACGAATATTTCAATGTGTTACACATGGAATGACAAACCAACACAACACAACAAGTATCTATGTATAATATATCTATAAGTAAGTATCTATGTATAATATATTAAGTTTTTTGAGGATCTTGTCAAATGCATATAACTTATTAACTTCTAAAATAACATATGGTTAAATTAAATTAAAATTATCCTAACATATATTTCGAAAATCCTACAAAAAAGAAAGAAGAACTGACAAAACATAAGGTTTAAAATATCATACACCTGATACCTGTTTCCATATTAAACAAAAAACTCCAGCAGAAACTTATTTAAAATAAGTTATTTTTACCAACCACTTCACATGCTTCAACACCTATAATAAAAATCTTAAAAACTAATTTACCCAGCGGTTCTAAAGGTACCAATTTGCCCTTTAGCACTAGGTATGTAACTACTTAGACTATTCACTAGTTACTAGGGTATTCATTTTACTCGACTTTTTAATTATTCGGTTAATCAAATAACTAAATATACAGTTTTTAACTTACTCAAATAATCGAGTTAATCTTTTAAATTACTCGAGTTGTTTGAGTAAATTATACCTTGAAATTTTACTCGTTTTTTTAATGCTTATTAAAAAATAAAACAAGCTTTCTTTGTTGTCTTAATGTTTTATTAAAAAATAAAACAAAAACAATAGTTTCAAACATCAAAAGTATGCCTACATTAATTGAGATCACTTAATTAAAATTTAATTAATTTTCTCTTTTATTTTCATAAAGCCTTTGTTCCTCTATATTTACTAAATTCTTTGAAATTTAACTAAATACCATTAAAAGAATCCGATAAGACCTATTTATGAATTATTTTAGATAAAGAATTTCAGCCATTCTCAACATAAAATATAAGTTTATTTATTTCAAGTCCAAATCCCTTCTATGTCACAAGTTTCATCCAAGCCATCATCATATCCTCTACACCAGGCTGAAAATCTATTGTTATATCGACTTCATATTTACACATATTGTCTGCACCAGCAATATCTTTTTCGAAATCAAGTTTTAAATCTACCAATTTGTTTCATACAAAAAATTTAATATAAAAAAGGTGAAGCAATTTTCTTTATCACCTCCAAATCCAAATTATAAATTATTTAAATTTTACACTTAATTTCTTTAAAGCGACATTTATATATTTTTTTTATTCTTATGATTAAAAAACGACTTTACCTTGTAATTTAGGTATATATTCGATTCTTTTTACCAAATATAATTTTTTTAATAAAATTCCAAATTGTGGTGTCACTTTTAAATTCTATACATTCTATAAACATTTTGCAGTAGTTGTAGTAAAATATTAAAAAAAAATTAAAACATATTTAAAACTAGTTTAAAATATTTTTTGCTCGAATTATTCGATTAATCTGCATAATTTACTGGAATAAAAAAACCCGTACCATTGCGTATGTGCATCAAAATTCGTGGAGGATCTTATATTAGATATGAGGACAATTGTAGGCCGATACTTTTACTAATTGCAAAATAAAATATACGAATGTAGATTATTATGATAATACTAACATTTGTATGAATTTATGCACTTTAGGGTGATTCGCGAAAGAGGACTTATATGGGAGCTATGGTAAATCCTCATAAAATTTGTCACTATAATTTCTACTTATATAAAACTTATTAGTGTCAAATATAAACTTGATACTACCATGTGCATCTGATTTATGCACAGTGATTTTCGGAAGAGGGTTTTATATGAGAGCTATGGTCAATTATTGACGTATCTTCTTGAAAATTGGCACAATGATTGCTACTTATACAAAACTTCCTTACACTGAATTCCATTAAAATATTGCTATATTTAAGGCATTTATGATCGTTAAACCCCTATTCCGTGGGGACATTTGTATGGGGGCTAGGTGAAATAATGGACCAATCATAATCAATTTCTATAGGCTTCGTCCTTGAAAGTCCTATTTGCCAAATTTCATTGAATTATCTTCAAAAGTGCGACCTGTACTTTGTGCAAAAGGTTTACATGGACAGCCAGCCAACCGTCCAGCCAGCCAGACTGATAGACGGACATCTTAAGATCGACTCAAAAAGTGAATTTGAGTCAATTGGTATACTTATACTTAGGTATGTGCTGAATGATTTTTTCCGTGCGTTACAAACAGCTGCACAAAAGCATAATACCCCAACCACCTATGGCTGTTTACATGTAATGCATAGAATTTCTTTGCTCTCACGTTACATATGAATTTGTTACAGCCATTTTTTTTAGTGATTTAACTGGTGAAATATAATACTTTAGTGGCTAGTTGAGTTGAGAAATTCACTTGAATAAACACAAAATCATTCAATTTAGTAAAAATACTACCGAAATATAATGCTGTTAGTGGCCAATCGGGGAAGAAATATATACGAATTTTTTACGTCCATTGTATTTAGTGAATATAGTATTGATATGTAATGTAGTTAGTAAAATAATTTCTAAATTCAAGTATAGAGATTCATTTAAATATTTTATTAACAATTAGACTACGATATAAATAATACATAATTGGCCTAATGGTGACTATAAGTGACTACAAAGCAGGAGGTTAAGAGTTCGAGTTTGGCTGGCGGCACAAATAATTAATTTAAGAAACTCAATTCTCAAAATACGATTTAATTCTCCAAACATAAAAAAATAAATTTCTAAGCATTTCGTTTTTGTTTTTTATAGTGAAATAACTAGTGAATGGTGGTTATACAGATGGTGCCATATGCTTATCTCCAATGACATCCCCATTTTAAATTCACCATTTAAAAACATTTCGGATCTAGCTCTGCGAACCGTTGGGTAGTTATTTTTAATCTTGGATTTTACGCACTTATTAAAAAATAAATATTTTTTGAGAAATTTTTTGTATATACTACATAAGCTTTGTTCCAGTACTTGTAAAAT